>JBBGZY010000502.1:11367500-12708555 GCA_037952925.1 Lithobates clamitans | reverse complement strand
GGGGGGGGAGGGGAGCCCCTAGGACAAGACTGGAGGGGGAGGGGAGCCCCTAGGACAAGACTTGGGGGGGGAGGGGAGCCCTAGGACAAGACTTGGGGGGGAGGGGAGCCCCTAGGACAAGACTTGGGGGGGAGGGGAGCCCCTAGGACAAGACTTGGGGGGGGAGGGGAGCCCCTAGGACAAGACTTGGGGGGGGGGGGGGAGCCCCTAGGACAAGACTTGGGGGGGAGGGGAGCCCCTAGGACAAGACTTGGGGGGAGCCCCTAGGACAAGACTTGGGGGGAGCCTAGGACAAGACTTGGGGGGAGCCCCTAGGACAAGACTTGGGGGGGAGCCCCTAGGACAAGACTTGGGGGGGGGGGGGGAGGGGAGCCCCTAGGACAAGACTGGAGGGGGAGGGGAGCCCCTAGGACAAGACTTGGGGGGGGGAGGGGAGCCCCTAGGACAAGACTTGGGGGGGGAGGGGAGCCCCTAGGACAAGACTTGGGGGGGGGGGGGGAGGGGAGCCCCTAGGACAAGACTTGGGGGGGAGGGGAGCCCCTAGGACAAGACTTGGGGGGGAGGGGAGCCCCTAGGACAAGACTTGGGGGGGAGGGGAGCCCCTAGGACAAGACTTGGGGGGGAGGGGAGCCCCTAGGACAAGACTTGGGGGGGGGGGGGGGGGGGGAGGGGAGCCCCTAGGACAAGACTTGGGGGGGGAAGGGGAGCCCCTAGGACAAGACTTGGGGGGAGGGGAGCCCCTAGGACAAGACTTGGGGGGAGGGGGAGCCCCTAGGACAAGACTTGGGGGGAGGGGAGCCCCTAGGACAAGACTTGGAGGGGAGGGGAGCCCCTAGGACAAGACTTGGAGGGGAGGGGAGCCCCTAGGACAAGACTTGGGAGGGGGAGGGGAGCCCCTAGGACAAGACTGGGGGGGGGGGGGGGAGGGGAGCCCCTAGGACAAGACTTGGAGGGGAGGCCCTAGGACAAGACTTGGAGGGGAGGGGAGCCCCTAGGACAAGACTTGGAGGGGGAGGGAGCCCCTAGGACAAGACTTGGGAGGGGGAGGGGAGCCCCTAGGACAAGACTTGGGGGGGGGGGGGGGAGGGGAGCCCCTAGGACAAGACTTGGGGGGGGGGGGGGGGGGGTGGGGAGGGGAGCCCCTAGGACAAGACTTGGAGTCACACCGCATTCCTGTGTAAATCTCATGTGAATCTTTGCAGTGCAGTTTAAGTCCATTCATTTTTCATGGGCTCTAATTGCACTGCAAAGGTTTCAGGTATCAGAGCACTTGTATGAATACGCGTGTGAATACTTAGTATCCGTGTGACCCCCCCCCCCAGCGTATTCCCTTTTTTAATTTTATTTTTGCATTGCTTTGTTGTACATCACCTCTGCTTATCTCCAGCAGCCTCTTTACAGCCATTACTTGCTATGTTTTGGGTGAGTTTGCTGATGGTGACAACAATAGAATATTCCTGTGTGATTTGTCGGCACAGCTGCTTGTGGTCCCCATTGGGAGAACGTGTGACCGGGGAAGGCCCCAGCTCTTCTGAACACCCTTTTGCCTGACAGGAGAAAAGCAGCTTCAATGCAGCCAAAGCCGGATTTTAGGCGGATCGAGCGATTGGGCGTTCATTCGTTCCTTTGGAGGAATATTCATTTATTCTGCCCAGTGAAATGAATGAAAGCTGAAGAGCTCCGTTCACACTTGTGCGACTCTAAAGTCATACCATTCCCACTGCCACTTTGATGACACTTTGGATGGGAGCGACTTTGGCGGTTAACTTTTGCACAACACTGATAACCTTAGGATGCAACTTTTGGGAGTTTACATTGCAGTCTGTGGCACTCGAGTTGCATCAAACTAGTTCAGGAACCTTCTTAACCAGCGACTATACCCGTGTCGCTTGACTTCAAGTGGTTATACCCGGATGACACCTGCAGACATCATCTTGGTACCCATTTTTAGAGCCGGAGGTCGGCTTCTGTGTAAAAGCAATGCTAGTGGCTAACTAGCCGCTGGATTGCTTTTACAAGCAGCAGGATGTGACATCCCATTCCCCCGCGCCACACACACCTTCCACGACTTTCTCGGATTCTCTTGTCCCACTGGGAGACCTGAGCGACCAGCTGGCACTTTCAGCTCGTCGAAGGGCCGAGCAAAGGCCGGGTGGATTTTCTTCCTCTATTGCAGGGGTATGCAATTAGCGGACCTCCAGCTGTTGCAAAACTACAAGTCCCATCATGCCTCTGGCTCTGGGTGTCATGCTTGTGGCTGTCAGTCTTGCTATGCCTCATGGGACTTGTAGTTCTGCAACAACTGGAGGTCCACTAATTGCATATCCCTGCTCTATAGTAACCCAGAAGAAATTACCTGACAACTTCCAGTTTACCCGGATCTCAGCGGCGCCATTTTCATAAACGCCGATCTTGGTGTGCCACGGCCCCCCCCCCCTTTTATTGGGGCGAATGCACACTTTGGTCCCACCCACATACAGCGATCGTCCCGCATGTGAGGTATTGGAGCAAACGTCAGATCATGGGCAGTATTTGTAGCACCGGACCTCCTCTGTATATCTAAAGTGGTAACCTGTAAAGGCTTTGAAAGTGTCGCCTATGGATAGTGAAATTTTACATTTTTGTCGCCATTGCACAGGTGTGCGACATTTCAAGGGTGACATGTTTGGTATCTATTTACTTGGCCTAACATATTTTGTTTTACCTAGTGATGCACCGAAATTAGGGTTTTTTCAGTGTTGTGTTGAAAGAAAGTGCTGATAATGGCAGCCGAAAGAAATGTCCGATTTTTGCCGTCTATTTTACCTTGCTTACGGTGTGGTTTTCATAAAATGACCCAAAGAATGCATCAAAAATGCAACATGGGTGCATTTTTGATGCGTTCTTGCTACGTTTTCAATGGGGAGGTGCGGTTTGCCAAATATGCAGCAAGCAGGATTTTCAACACTGCTCCAAAAAGGTGCCAATAATGGGCGACAATAAATTCATATATTTATCGGCGTATAACACGCACCCCAAGTTTAGGAGGGAATTTTAAGGAGCACAAAAAACTTTTAGGAGGGAAGTTTAAGGGAAAAAAAACTTACATTTAAATGCCCATCATTGCAGCCTTCTCAGTGCAGCCTTGCCCCAGTGCAGCCTTGCAGCTCGCAGTTTGAAAATCCTGTGATCTCCTGCGATCCTGAGCTTCAAAATCGCCGACCGCGATTTGAAAATGGCGCCGAAATACACAGAACCGGTTCTCAGCGGCTCTCGTTCACTTTCGGCTCCACTCGTAGTCCCGCCCAGGATGGGCGTGACTGTGAGTGGAGCTATCCGAACCTAGCCGAGTACACTCGGCTAGGTTCGGGCGGCTCTCGGAGTGAAGCCAAAAGTGGCCGAGAAAAGCTGAGGGCCGTCTCTGTGTATTTCGGCTCCGGCGGCGCCATTTTCAAATCGCGGTCGGCGATTTTGAAGCTCAGGATCGCAGGGGATCAGTGTATAACACACACCTGCACTTTTCTCCCCTTAAAATCAGGGGAAAATCGCGTGTTATACGCTGATAAATACGGTAATTTAAATTCATGATAGTCGATTTATAATAGTTATTTAGTTATGGTTTAGTAATAGTTATTCTTTTTTCGGGGATTCTTTTATTGGATATAGAGTTGCTACCTGCAGCATTCTAGTGGGTGTCATGGGTGGGGGGGGCGGGGCTTTGACACCCACAAGAAGGGGAATGAATGATGCTGGGCAAGCTTCAGCTTGGAGAAGGGGTGGTGTGGCATCGCCGGATCCTTGCCTGGAGGGTAAAGGCCGGATCCTTGCTGGAGGGTAAAGGCCGGATCCTTGCTGGAGGGTAAAGGCCGGATCCTTGCTGGAGGGTAAAGGCCGGATCCTTGCTGGAGGGTAAAGGCCGGATCCTTGCTGGAGGGTAAAGGCCGGATCCTTGCTGGAGGGTAAAGGCCGGATCCTTGCTGGAGGGTAAAGGCCGGATCCTTGCTGGAGGGTAAAGGCCGGATCCTTGCTGGAGGGTAAAGGCCGGATCCTTGCTGGAGGGTAAAGGCCGGATCCTTGCTGGAGGGTAAAGGCCGGATCCTTGCTGGAGGGTAAAGGCCGGATCCTTGCTGGAGGGTAAAGGCCGGATCCTTGCTGGAGGGTAAAGGCCGGATCCTGGATTTGATTAAATGTCTGAACTAGAATTGGGCTTTAAGGCCCAACTCCAGGAATGTGGCCAACACAAACCTCCCCCCTCCCCCACAGATGAGAAGAAATACTTGCCTTAAGCTGCCCATAGATGGATAGAATTTTGAAGGAACATTCTTAGGAACATTTGTAGAAAAAAACATTTTTGTAAGATTTTGTTTGCTTTTGGAACGAATGGATTTTACCAAACGAAAACCACATACACTGTTAGAAATTTGTTCGTTCCATAAAATTTTAACATCCTCCTCATCAATTTTTTAAGTTGATGCAATCAAAAACTAATGTCAATTTGACTCCACTAATGATTAAAAAAAAAGGGAACTTTTGTAGAATATATAAAAACGTGCCAAGTCGTCTTTGACTTTTTTAGGCGTTTTTACATTTAAAGCGTTAAGATTGCAGGAAACCGCACAATAACGCTAATGAAAAAATGGGCGTTTTTAGCTCTGGTGTTTTTTAAAACGTCCTGTGTGCATGAGCCCTTATACTTACCTGAGCCCCATCTCTATCCATCGATGTCCATGAGTCCCTCGACCGTCCGGGACTTTGACTCCTGATTGGCTGGGACACAGCAGTGGCATCATTGGCTTCTGCTGCTGTCAAAGTCAATTAGCCAATCGGGAGAGAGGGGGTGGGTCCCAACAGCAGCTCCGTATCTGAATGGACACAGGGAGCTGTGACTCGGCTCGGGTGCCCCCATAGCAAGCTGCTCTTTCTGTGGGGGCACTGAACAGGAGGGAGGGGCCAGGAGCACAGAAGAGGGACCTGAGAAGAGGAGGATCCGGGCTGCTCTGTGCAAAACCAACTGCACAGAGGAGATAAGTATAACATGTTTGTTATTAAAAAAAAAAGAGGCTTTACAATGGCTTTAATGAGTTTTGGCCAAAATGTATTCTGCTCCATGTCTATCCTGATGAGTGTATATTGATTGGTCTGTGTGGAAATTAGTGTCTTGTATAGATTTTGCAATTTATCTTAATATTATTTTATGTAATGGTGGTGATCAGCGATTTATATTGGGACTGTGATAGTGTGGTGGGCAATCTGACACTATTTGACTCTGGCTGGGTGGGAACTGACTGACACTGACCTCAATAGTGACACTAATACAGTGATCAATGCTTGTACTAATGGCACTGGCTGGGAAGGGTTTACCTCCTAGGGGAGATCAAAGGGTTAAATATGTCTAACAATGTGTGTTGTGGTGCTGTTATAGGAGATCTTGCTGTAATTGCTGTCATGCAGGTAATTAAAAAAAAACAAGATTGCCTGTCACTATTCAGAGCTCTGTGCTGTTTACAACACAGAGCTCCCTCTCCCTGATTGGCGAAGCCAATCATTGGCTTGCACCCGCTAATCTGTGTGGTGACTGACCACTGCAGGGGCAGCCATCACGTGTGCCCCTAACCGGAATTTCTGGATCATGTTTTAGATACATGATCCAGCGCAGAGAGGCTGCACTGCTGTAAGTGTATATGTAAGTGAGGCCGTCTGCAAGCGGTTTTGTGATTCTTTCCTTCCACCACAGGTAGAAGAAAAGTGTTTTTTTTTTCCCCATCACCACAGTCAGTGATGGGGGAATCCGTCCCGCAGCGATATTGTATTCTGGCAGGGTGCCATCCCAGCTGGCAGAACACCACGATTTCTGATTTATAGCCCCTGGCAATGAATCCAAAGCATCCAGAGTGTGAGGCCTAATTCTGAATATGCCATACCTTTGGGGTTCCCTGTGGAAGTGAAGAATCTCCTACTAGAGCGATCTTTACTTGGGGACACTTGCAGAGTACACCCTGAATTCATTGAGAAAATCACAAGGCGCTCTGTGAATGATGCCTGTGCTGAGCAGGCGCCCCCCTGTGTTCATTATGCAGCAGGTCAGCCTGAAAATGGCGGTGATCGTCATATCCGTGGTGATTGTCCACTTCCGCAGCATTCCACAGGTATGACCCTACATACTGACATTGGTCTAGGCTGGGCCTATGTACCTAGGCAAAAAATCCATACCTGCAGTTCAGCTTCAACTCTTCTGGGAAGGCTGTCCACAAGGTTTAGGAGTGTCTATGGGAATGTTTGGCCATTCTTCCAGAAGAGCATTTGTGAGGTCTGGCACTGATGATGGATGAGAAGGCCTGGCTCGCAGTCTCCGCTCTTAATTTATCCCAAAGGTGTTCTATCGGGTTGAGGTGCAGGCCAGTCAAGTTCCTCCACCCCAAACTCGCTCAGCCATGTAGTTGGGGACCTTGCTTTGTGTACTGGTGCGCAGTCATGTTGGAACGGGAAGGGGCCATCCCCAAACTGTTCCCACAAAGTTGGGAACATGAAATTGTTGGTATGCTGATGCCTTAAGAGTTCCCATAGACACACTCCTAAAACTTGTGGACAGCCTTTCCAGAAGAGTTGAAGCTATTATAGCTGCAAAGGGTGGGCCAACTCAATATTGAACCTTACAGACTAATGCCCTGTACACACGGTCGGATTTTCCGACGGAAAATGTGTGATAGGACCTTGTTGTCGGAAATTCCGACCGTGTGTAGGCTCCATCACACATTTTCCATCGGATTTTCCGAAACACAAAGTTTGAGGGCAGGATATAAAATTTTCCGACAACAAAATCCATTGTCGGAAATTCTGATCATGTGTACACAAATCCAACGTACACATGCTCAGAATAAATAAAGAGATGAAATCTATTGGCCACTGCCCCGTTTAGCCCTCATGCACACAGGCTGTTAAAAAAAGTTATGAAAACGCCAGTATCTTTGCAGTGACTTTTTTTGGCTTTTTTCAGCGTTTTTGCTATAGCGTTTTTGAGCGTTTTTCCGCGTTAGCGTTTTTGAGCGTTTTTTTTTTTTTCAAATTTTTTTTTTTTTTTTTTTCAATGGATCAAAAACGCTAAAAAACGTTGGTGAATGAGGTTTTTGAGCGTTTTTCAGCGTTAGAGCGTTTTTACAGCTGAAAAACGTCTTTCAGAACCCACTGGTCCTGGGTTTTTTTTTTTTACAGCTTAAAAACGCCTATGCCACTTGCAGCTCAAAAACGCCTAGGTGGGCATGAAGCCATAGACTAACATAGACAGGCCTTTTTAAGCTGCAAAAAAAGCTCAAAAAAGCAGCTGTAAAAACGTCCATGTGCATGAGGGCTTATAGTCCCGACGTACGTGTTTTACGTCACCGCGTTCAGAATGATCGGATTTTCCGACAACTTTGTGTGACCGTGGGTAGGCAAGACAAGTTTGAGCCAACATCCGTCGGAAAAAATCCTAGGATTTTGTTGCCGGAATGTCCGATCAATGTCCGACCGTGTGTACGGGGCATAAGTCTGGGATGCCAATAAAGGAGTTGTAAAGTCTCATTCTATGCATTAAGGTGAAAAAGCTCGTGTGCTGCAGCTGCTCCCCCACAGCTCCCCTTTTTCCTACCTGAACCCGATCGTTCCAGCGATGAGCCCAGCAGCTCCAGCCGCTGTCTCGGGTCCTCATTTAATGGATTGATAGAATCATTGGCTCCCGCCGCTGTCAATCAAATCCAGTGACACGGGAGCCAAGTGCATGGACGCAGCAGCAGGACACGGGAGTGCGCCCGCACGGGTGCCCTATGGGGATTGGCTCTCTGTGGGGGCACTTGCCAAGGAGAAGCCGGGGACCCCAGAAAAGGAGGATCAGAGCAGGTAAGTACGACATGTTTGTTTAAAAAAACAAACCTTTGCAATCACTTTAAAGTGGTTGTAAAGCTTATATTTTTATGAAAAAAAAATGTCTGTCCTAACCTGCACTGTGGATTGGTTTTGCACAGAGCAGCCCTGATCCTCTTCTGGGGTTCGCTGCCAGCGCTCCAGGCTCCTCCTCATTGGGTGCCCCACGGAAATCCGCTTTCCATGGGGGCACCCATGCCGGCTCGCTCCCAAGTCCTGCTGCTGTGTCTATTCACAGACTGCGTAACTCAGCCCTGCTCCCTTGTCACAGCTTTTGATTGACAGCAGCGGGAGCCAATGGCTCCTGCTGCTATCAATCTGTTCATTGAGGAGAGCTGGAGCTGCTGCGCTCGTGCACATCACTGGCTCGGTGGGGGAGAGCTGCAGCACAGATGCATTATGGTGAAAACCTTGACTTTACAACCAGTACTTTTTGGGAATATAGTGTATGTTGGGGTGACGGGATGTGCTGACCAAAGTGCCCATCAGCTTTATGCCCAACATTCGCCTTGTAGGTGGTTACAAAGAACAGTCATTATTTCTCCAGGAACTCCATGTGGAGTGAAACTTGTTCTGCACAATGACAGCTGATTAGGTTTCCTGGGAGATAATGACAGCTGTTAGTACTGACACCCAATGCAGGAGGCCCATTGGGAGCAGCTGTCTCTATTCTGGACACTTCATCATGATATGTACAGATTTAGAGGCTGAAGGTTTATACTGCTTATGTCAGGACCATGTACGGCCTGATAAATACATTGTGGGGATTATGTCATGTGGTAGGTGCTTTTCCAATAGGTTGCACCAGTTCAAACTGTGTTCTAGGGGATGGCAACCCACTTTTATTGAGCAAAACAGAAAGTTCACAAACGGTTGCCCACGCAGGAATTTCCACCATCGACAGTCAACTGAAAATGCCGAGTCACCCGGCTCTCGTCCATGGCACTTCTTCTTACCAGTCCCTCTGACTGTTGTCCAGCTCCTCTGGTTCACTTGGCTCACTTAACCTTTAAGCCTTGTACACACACAGGCTGAATATCCGCTGGATCAACAGAACCCGGCCAACATTCGAAGGGCATGCTAGAAAAACCGTGCACGATTGGCATTTTGCAGGCAATGGAACACATTCGCTCACAAAGGAGATTGCTGTACTAACATCGCTTAGTTAGTACAGCGAGAGTCACTTTACCGCTGTTATAGCGGTGCTCTTCGGCTGCTAGCGCAGCGCTTTTAACCCCCCCAGTAGCGGCCGAAGAAAGGGTTAATAGCGTCCGTCTTGCGGCGCTGCTGAAGCACTTTGCAGGCGCTTCAGCACTGCTGCCCTTTTATTGCAATGGGCAGGGTGCACCACCCCAAAGATGCTTGCAGGACTTTACCTTTTTTTTTCCCAACCTACAAGCGCACCGCCTCAGTATGAAAGCACTCGGGCTTTTGCACTGGGGCGGCTTGAGAGGAGCTTTACAAGCGCTATTTTTAGCGCTAACACACCTGAAAAGCGCCCCAGTGTGAAAGTGGTCCATGTGAAACCTTAAAAGCCTTAAAACTAAGCCATCCAGCGGCGTGCTGTCACCACTGACAGGGCTTCCATCTTCACCGATCTTCCTTCTGTCCTTGGATTGGACGAGCCGCGATGACATCACAGTTCATGGCACAGGTCTCTGAAGTAACGGCACAGTATGCTGTTCCTTCAGTGTGCATGTGACCACACCAGCGCCTTTACAAGTAAATATCTTCTAAACAGTGGATGTTTAGGAGATCTTTATTGTACCTATAAGTAAGGCTTACTATAGGTAAAAATTGTCCATGGGAGTTTACTCCCACTAAGTCGCAGCTCCTAATTGCACAGCTCACTCCAGGCCTCTAGATGGGGGTTCTCCTGACACCCCAGTGGGAGCCCACCAGACTCCTGGAATGAGACTTGCTGGCTGGGACCCCTCTGACCTCTGGTTGAGCCCTTCTGTCTCCAAACTGGGAGCCTTGAACTATCCTCAGGTTTTACTATATAATGACCCTGCACACCTTTGTACTCAAATGCTGCAAGCACCCAGTAAAGTCTGGACACAGGATCACAGGTTCCATTCCACCCAGGACCCTTTGGAACCTTCAAGCTCCAGGACTATAAAATCTGAAAAATGTCTTTCTCTACTCAGAAATGATAGTCTGGAACATTGCATTAAAGGAAAAGTCGCACGGCGGGGGGAGCCCGGGGCTGCGGAGAGCGCGGCGGGGGGAAGCCCGGGGCTGCGGAGAGCGCGGCGGGGGGAAGCCCGGGGCTGCGGAGAGCGCGGCGGGGGGAAGCCCGGGGCTGCGGAGAGCGCGGCGGGGGGAAGCCCGGGGCTGCGGAGAGCGCGGCGGGGGGAAGCCCGGGGCTGCGGAGAGCGCGGCGGGGGGAAGCCCGGGGCTGCGGAGAGCGCGGCGGGGGGAAGCCCGGGGCTGCGGAGAGCGCGGCGGGGGGAAGCCCGGGGCTGCGGAGAGCGCGGCGGGGGGAAGCCCGGGGCTGCGGAGAGCGCGGCGGGGGGAAGCCCGGGGCTGCGGAGAGCGCGGCGGGGGGAAGCCCGGGGCTGCGGAGAGCGCGGCGGGGGGAGCCCGGGGCTGCGGAGAGCGCGGTGGGGGGAGCTGTGACTGACAGTCTACAGCTCTGCTCACGGAGCTCTGAAAACCGTGTGAGCGGTGATGTTCGATCGCTTGGTTTTCAGTGTAGAGGCACCGGGGGACAGATGCACCATCCACCTAGGTAAGTATAAATAGGGGGGGAACCCCATACTTCTCCTTTAATCCTTCATGTAAATCCTTTGTCATGTTCTACAGGGCTTCACACTGTCACAAAATATATATACTCATCCAAAAGAGAACGCAGCATTCACGGGTTTTGAAAGGGGAACGCAGTGATGAGTTTTACTTCAACATTTCAAGTCACAAGCTCATCTTCCTCAGGAAAACGTTAAAGTGAAGCAACACAACAGATCACCTAAAGCCTCGTATCATCACTCATGTGTGACGTGGGTTGAGTGGTAATGGTGGGAGGGGTTTTTAGGGTGTATATATATGTTGTATTGTTTGGCCTTACTCTTGTCCTGAGGAAGACGAAGCTTGTGCCTCATTGAAATAAAAGGTCATCACTGTGTGTTCACCTATCAAGCCTCGTGAGTACCGCTTTCTTTTGGATTTTATGTACTATGTGCTTTGCTAAGCACCCGAACCCATGTTCTCAACCATCCAACTACTGGAATATAAATATATATGGCAGACTTGGTGGACCACTTGGCCTTTTTTCTGCTTTTGCTGCTGTAGTCTAGTTGTGTGCAATGCTTACGCACTCAACTACATTCTACTGAAGCTGGGTTAGTTGGTGTTTGTATCGTAATCTGCTGTAATTGACAACTGTAGTGCCTTGGTACTTGTCAGTAGATGCCAAAGTTCTTGAAATCCTGTGGGAAAGAGTTGGGATCGACCTCAAGAACACCAGGGATTGGCAACCCTAGGCCCATGTGACAGGGTTGGCACATTTGCACCCAAAAAGATCATAACGTGGCAAGCATGCAGGCTCAGGCTGGCCTCCAGGGGGCCAGAGCTCCATATTACAGTGCCCCTTGGCACCTCAGATGTTTTGGAACTAAAGTTCTGATGATGCGCAACTACACTGCAGCATGCATGAGCATCATGGGAAATATAGTTCCAAAACGTCTGGGGTGCCAAGGTTCGCCATCACTGGCCTAGGCTGTCGATTACAAAGCTTGACCTGCACCAAAGGCCCACCAATATTCATGATGTTTTAGAGAGGTCCTCCTAACTTTCACGTGCCAGCTCTACTCCCAGTATCAGCGTTGGCCTGCCTACTGTCCTCTTTACATGCAGAAGCTTGCCTGCCTATCCTGTTCTAGTGCAGTGATGGCAAACCTTGGCACCCCAGATGTTTTGGAACTACATTTCCCATGGTGCTCATGCACTCTGCAGTGTAGGTAAGCATCATGGGAAATGTAGGGACATCACTGCCCTAGTGGAACCGGCAGGTATGGCTGACACACTCCTGTGGTTCTGGTGGGGCAGGAATTGGTGCTGATCCGAGGTCTGACATTCTACCATACTATGACAAGTCAGCCAATCTCTTTACCTTCCCTCAATTCCAGCACTGCAGGCTCCCTAAGATTATTTGGTATTTGATGTTACGAGGAGTGTTGAATGCAAGTGTCCACTGCTGTGCAATATTGCCCCTTGGTGATCTCTGGAGCTCTGCTTTGTACTGAAGTGACGCAGAGGTTGGTGGCTGGAGCAATGGTGCATGACTGGGTGCACGCACATTCAACATTCTGTGCCAGCCGGTGTCTTGCCGAGAAAGTTCCCCCAGCGGATAAGGACCCCCCTGTATTGCGCAGCGCTTGCGCAGTACGAACGACTAGGAGCCGCCGAAAATAGCCGAAGCTGAGAAACTTCAATCAGCTGTACACGGCGCCTGCGCCCTAGGTCCAGGTTCAAGCCCCACCATCCAAGTGGACCTAGAGGGGGAATAAAAAAGTGCCAAGCGAGGCCATGCCTGAAGCGTAGCGAGCCAGCGAGGGGCCCTCTTACAGGCGCCGTGTACAGCTGATTTGTATTCTTTTCGGCTATTTCCGCCGGCTCCTACTGCGCAAGCGTTGGGCCTGTTCAGTAGAGGGGGGTCTTTATCTGCCGAGGGGAACTTTCTCGGCAGACCACCGGCTGAATAAGTCGAAAGAGAGGGAAGGTAGGAGACCCAGACTGCTGGAGAAGTATATAACTTACAATGTATAATAGCTTTACTGTTGCAGGAACCTTGCAATAAGATGGTTTTTTTATTTATTTTTTTTATAGCAATCTTTACCTTAACTGGTAAATATTAGGGTAAGGTTAGAAGCCAGTTTCATTGTTAAGCCCGTTTACCACTAACGTAAACTTTTAACACTAAATTAACCCCTTCAAACCCACATGTCTTTGCAGAACTGCACTGATGCTAAAAACGAGCAATGCCAGTTTCTCAGGGCTGAAGGACGGATTCATAATGTTAAGGCTTTGTCATATTTGTGCATATGTAGTTTTAGCAGTCCTCTTCACTTGATAGATCTAGGTGTGTTAAACAAAAACAAAAAAAGACACATACTACAGATCAACTCAGTGGCTACAGAAATGTCACCTGACCCCTCTTCCTTTTTGTACATGCATACCTGCTTTTTGGCCATGATTATTTTGATTTAGCTAATGTTTGTACTAAAGCCAAAAACCCTGGGTTTTTTTTTTTTTTTTTAAACCACTGATCCCTTGATTCCCAAGATTACATAGTAAGGTTGAATAAAGACACCAGTCCATCTAGTTCAACCTGAGTGTCTACAATTGTCCCTATCCCTGTACATTGTCTTAAAGTGGTGATCCATTGATAAAAGCATGTTGTTGCTGCTACCGATCTTGCTGTTGTGGTGTTTGGATCCAGTCAACCATGGATAATTACTGGGGAGTTGAAACAGGAGGAGGGTTGTCATCGAGGGGGGAATAAATAGGTCACTGTGGTGGGACTGCAGATCATGACTGCATGGCTTGTGATACTGAACATTGCTCACTCCTTAAAATTGCTGGTGTCCTGTGATTTGACATTGTAGTAATCTGTCAAGCTCCATAGAAAGGAAGTGATTACACAATATGCTCAAACTGATCATAATTTGGGGAATATCTTGGCCCCACACCACAGCACTGTTTATTTTGGTGCCGATAAAATATGTATAGGTTACTCCAGGATTTACCAACTAGGGTTTCTCCAGAGGTTGCTAGGGGTTCAGATACTTTCCCACTGACACCGTTGATCCTTTTTAGCTCTGTAAGGGGGTAATTCTTTCCAATAACCACGAATGTAGGGATCATTCTTCACATTGACTATCGCACCAATTTATCATGAGTTGTAGATATAGTCATTTTAAGCAGGGGTTCCCTGAGACGGAAAGTTATTTCAAGGGTTCCTCCGTGTGGAAAAGGTTGACAGGCGGAGTCACTCATTTACTAAATGTTTCCAGTGAACTTTGTAACCTGAAAGTTGTAAAATTCAACACCATATCTGGCAGAGACTGGCTATAAAATAATAGTGATAGACCTTGATACCAACTGTAAATTTTAGCTTTTTTTTTTTTTCCCCCAATTTGTTGCCCAAAAGTTAAACTCCAGTGAACTATCAATTTTTTTTATTGCTGTTATAAGTAGTATAATTCCTCAGCAAACAATGTGTTGTGTATTTGATGCTTCGGTGTCATGGCATCCCTAGGTGTGCTGTATGCACCATGACAGCATCACCACTAAATAGGAAGCTAGATGTAGACAGAAAAGTCAAGATGTTTAGCATAGTTCATTGAGATTCAAGAAACGTACCTTACCTGGAATAATCCGCCGGGGTGGTTGACTGACTGGCAAGCTGGCTTCACAAATCTAAAAAGTTTAAAGCGGCTCCCAGGAGCCAATGACCTTGGTTCTTGTGTTTCCTATCCAC
The DNA here is from genome assembly GCA_037952925.1 of Lithobates clamitans. Classification (NCBI taxonomy): domain Eukaryota; kingdom Metazoa; phylum Chordata; class Amphibia; order Anura; family Ranidae; genus Lithobates; species Lithobates clamitans. The sequence continues at coordinate 12,694,199 of JBBGZY010000502.1, read as the reverse complement.
CTGCACACATACCAGTTCAGCTCCTGGTTTGAATTTTATTTTTTTTTATTTTTTTTCCACCTTGGGTGAGTCTGCTGCAGGTGTCGGAGACCTGGTAAAAGAGGCCGGTGGCCAATAAACGGGGGGGGGGGGGGGGCCCACGTCGGGATGGAGGGGTGGGGCCACTTCGGGATGGAGGGGGGGGGCCAGCGTCAGGATGGAGGGGGGGGGCCCACGTCAGGATGGAGGGGGGGGGGGGGGCCCACGTCAGGATGGAGGGGGGGGGGGGGCCCACGTCAGGATGGAGGGGGGGGGGCCCACGTCAGGATGGAGGGGGGGGGGCCCACGTCAGGATGGAGGGGGGGGCCCCACATCAGGATGGAGGGGGGGGCCCACGTCAGGATGTAGGGCTGGGATCACAAATGCCATTCACTCTCATGTCCTACAGCAGGGATCCTCAAACTACGGCCCTCCAGCTGTTGCGGAACTACACATCCCATGAGGCATTGTAAAACTCTGACATTCAGACATTACTAGGCATGATGGGAATTGTAGTTCCTGAACACCTGGAGGGCCATAGTTTGAAGACCCCTGTCCTACAGTCTTTCTCTCTAGTTACCACTTACTTGGATGGCCAGGTTCTCCAGTGGTTGTCCTGTATGTAGAGCAGGGCCCATATGGTCCCCAACTAGCTGTGCTTTCTTGGTGGAAACACTAGGGATGGGTCTGCACCTGGCCATTATTGGTGTCATTGCTATGTTAATAAGTGGGAGTTCAGACACCCCAGTCATGTGAATGTTTCAACTGAATAAAACAAAAGTGTAAGTGCAGTGCCTTGAAAAAGTATTCGTGCCCCATGAAATTTTCCACATTTTGTCATCTTACAATCAAAAACGTAAATGTATTTTATCTGATAGACCCACACAAAGCGGCACATAATTGTGAAGTGGAAGGAAAATAATAAATGGTTTTCTACATTTTTTACAAATATGTGAAAAGTGTGGCGTGCATTTGTATTCGCCCCCCCTGAGTCAATACTTTGTAAAACCTCCTTTTGCTGCAATTACAGCTGCACGTCGTTTTGGGGATGTCTCTACCAGCTTTACACATCTAAAGAGTAAAATTGGCCATTGTTTGCAGAATGGCTCAAGCTCTGTCAGATTGGATGGAGAGCGTCTGAACAGCAATTTTCAAGTCTTGCCACAGATTCTTAATTGGATTTAGGTCTGTACTTTTACTGGGCTATTCTAACACATGAATATACTTTGATCTAAACCATTCCATTGTAGCTCTGGCTCTGTTTAGGGTTGTTGTCCTGCGGGACGTTCACACTGGTGCAACTTGTCATGCGATTTCCAAATTGTATGACAGGTTGCACCCCATTGTTGGTGCGAGAACTTTGTGGTGTCGCGCTGATTTTGATAAAAAGGTTCCTGCACTTTATTTTTTGTGATTTCAGGTGCGACTTGCATAGACGTCTGTGTTAAGTCGCACCTAAAATCGCACTGACCTGTGGCTTTGAAATTGTGCTACTTCAAGTGAAGCCAGTCGCATTGTGTGAACAGGGGGCTTAGAATCCCATGTCCCCGTATGTGATTGTGATCGTTCTGTTTTGTGGCCACACACAATCATGTTGTATAATTTGCACTGAAATCCAACATTTCACTGTTCCATTGCCATAGGAGTACCTGTTGATCTACTGAGATGATTCTGATGGAGCACAACTCTTCAATGTGCTCATTAAATTTGAAAACTTCTTTGCCCAACTAGCTTGTCTTTTGGTTATGGATTTGGTATTGCATGAATACTGTTGCAATGAAGGAAAACTCTACTGTATATTTCTCTATACTTTGCTTTTCACACCATGAACATTAAGTAGAAAAGTTACAAAGACTGTAACCACAGACATTTCACATCTTCCTGAGAGCGACTTCCGCATTGAGACCCTTCACATGCAGTCATTTTTATTTTTGTACCTTACAAAAAAGAAAAAATCGCAGCCTGATTGGTAGATATTACAAAGTGGTACCCTGGCTTCATGTTTGCTGCCTAGAAACTGTACTTTTTTTTTTTTTAAGTCTAGTACATGTCGGCTGAACTTCGTCTGGCATCATGCGGTTTAATAGAATCCGGTGGACATTTTTGGCCTGTGTGTTCAGCAGCCGGTCCGACAGCGATCGAAAGATCTGATCAGCGCTCAGCCAAAGACAGATGGATCTGATCAGTGTTCTGTCGGTGGGCGTCCTCCTGTCCGAACACAATAGCTCAACAGGGGAGATCGCTGTACTAACATCAGATTGTTAGTACAGCGGCTCCGACCTGAGCTGTCAGTTTTGATGGGTTGAACCGAAAAAAAAACAAAAAACTAACTAGTGGTGTGTACGAGGCTTTAGTACAATTATCCCTAAATTGTAGTCCCCCCCAACCCACCCTGCACCTCCTCAACTTGTCTATGGGTATCTCTGCTATGGGGCCACTGTGTGCCGCAGTCATGTAAACTTCCCTGCCGGGCCGCTATTCACTGTATATTCCTATTCATTTTTTGTCAAGTCCTTTGCTTTTAAGTGGAACTATATGCAAAACTTTTTTTTTTTTTTTTTTTCATTTTTGATAGCTAGGGAAGGTTATAACCCCTGTCAGATGTATTTATTTTTTCACTATCTGTCCCATTGGGGAGATTTCCTTTCGCTTCCTGTCCCATAGCCAAACAGGAAGTGAGAGAAAATCCCTGCAAATTAAAGTGGAAGTAAACTTGTATTTTAATCAAATGGCTGACAGGCAGGTTATTTATGATGGAAGAGACCCTATTGGTCTCTTCTGCCATACATGCATCCTTCTGCCTGTCAGCTGTCATATTCACTGAGCCGAGCTCGCACAGTTCAGCGAACGTTATTGGCCCCCAGTCTGTGCCGCGGTAATTTGACTCCCGAGCGCATGCGTGGGAGTGGCATCATCGCAGCCTGGCCTATCAAGTGGTCAAAGGCACGGGACCTGGAAAGAAGACTGAGCGAAGATGGAAGCGATGGGGGCCCTCCGAATCGGTCCCAGCGCTGTGCTGGAGGACACATATGACAGGTAAGTCTGCCATAATGTACTAAAATGCTGTGTATACTAGCACATAATGGCATAACCCACCTTGGGGGGGGGGGGTTCTTAAAAAAAAAAAAAAAAAAAAAAAATTAAATCGTACTTCCCCTTTTTAAGGGAGTTCCTTCACCAGAACTAGTGTCCCCATTGGAAGATTCCCCTCTATTACTTTTCTGGGGACAACCCAAAATGTGGGATTTTCTTTTACTTTCAATGATGACAGTAAAGAGGACAAATGGAAGAGGGTGGATCTTCTTAATGGGGTCACAGACAACCATACCAACTGACAGGTGGTCTAATCCATCTGCACTCTATCCAAAACTAAAAGTGTTTTGCCTTTTAGTTCTACTTTAGCTGCACACTGTGAGCATGTTAGTGTGCATTAGAAGCTGCAGCAAGCAACTCCTTTCCTGCTGGGAGGAGAACCAACATCCTGTGTTTTCCTCCCCAGCCTGACTGTCCCTGTCCTGCCCTTTCATTTCTTGGATTTCAGTTCTTATCATGGCTCCACATCACATTTGGGTGTTGCATGTAAATACAGCCAGACTAGGAACAGCCTCGTCCAGCCCACTGCTTATATCAGTACAGATGCAGGGTTCAGGAAACGATGTACTGCACCCTGTCAGCCCTTCCCCCTACGGCCATAATCTGTGTAGAGAAGTATGTAATAAAAACCAGGTTTCATTTCTAAAAAAAAAATAAAATAATTTGTATGTTCAGGAAAGGAGGAACTGGGGAAGGCTAAATATAAGCAGACAAAACCTCAGCCTTAAAGCGGTAGTAAACTCCTGAATAAAAAAAAAAAAAAAAAGCGGAGCTCCAGGCTGCTGCAGAAAAAATTAAGTCAGCCGCTACTAATACTGTAGCTGCTGACGTTTTTAATATTGGGGTGTAATGACATATTCGGCGACCCATCGCAGTTTGCTACGGAAGTGACGTCCCGTCGCCGCCATCTTGGTACACCCCACACTCGTCCACAGTAAGGATACACTAAGAAGGGGGAAAGCGGACATGTTACACCCACGAGTTTTGCATTTTACACGTATTTATAACAGTAAAGTCAGTTTATATAGTGAAATACAGGACTTGCAACTCCGTCTGACTACTTAGATCCTGAATTTTAAAAGCAGTGGCAACCCTGCTCATCTCATAGGTTTGTTAATCTGACAGAAGTTCGCTGCTTTTAAAATTCAACATGTACGCAGTCAGACGGAGTTCCAAGCCCTGTATTTCACTATAGAAACTCATTTTACTCTTTGCATTGTACACTCTGTGTACAATGCAAAACTCCGGTGGGTGTAACAACATGTCCGCTTTCCCCCTTCTTATCCTAACTGGACGAGTGTGGGGTGTAGCAAGATGGCGGCGACGGAACGTCACTTCCGTAGCAAACTGCGATAGGTCGCCAAATGTCGTTACAGGGGCACTTACCTGTCCAGGAATCCAGCAGTGTCCTCACCTGAGCCGATTTATCAATCAGATGCTGCCCCGCCATCTCTACTAAGGGAAACTGCCAGTGAAGCCCTGCTGTTTCACAGCCGGTTCCCTACTGCACATGTGCAAAGAACGCTGCTCTCTCTGATTGGGCCAGCTGTGGGGGAGGGGGGGGCTGAACTGTAATGTGCTAGTATGCACCACATGCTAGCTCATTATGACACCTGTCTTAAAATAAAGCCTTCCAGCACTATGCGGTCGGCACTTCAGCTTCACCTGGTCTTCCTTCCTTCCAAGTTTGTGCTCTTTGGCCGCAATGATATCACTCTCACTCATGTGCCGATGATGTCACTGTCTGCTTAAATCTTAAACGCCCCAATTTTAGGCGATCTTTAGGCCCCTTTCACACTGGGGCGGTGGCGGTATAACAGCGCTATTTTTAGCGCTGTTTTACCGCGGTTTTAACCCCCCCCCCCCCCCCCGCTGGCGGCCGAAAAAGGGTTAAAACCACTCGTATAGCGCGGCTATATCCGCGGTATAGCCGCGCTGTCCCATTGATTTCAATGGGTAGGAGCGGTGAATACACCGCTCCAAAGATGTGGCTTGCAGGAGATTTTTTCTTCTGCCAGCGCACCGCTTCAGTATGAAAGCGGAGGCTGTTTAGGGGCGGTTTGCAGGTGCTATTTTTAGCGCAGTAACGCCTGCAAACCGCCCCAGTGTGAAAGGGGTCTTACTGTGGGGGGGTGAGTGTTTTGAAGGAATTTGGTCTTTTGGCATCAACTCAATTCACAAACTATCTGACTTTCCAGTAATTCAGAAAATCTCTTGGGGAAAGTGACGCCATTCTTTAGCCTTATTGCAATTTTATAGTAGTTGGACAGCAGCTGCCAACACGATTCTACTCTACCAGCAACCTCTCAATGAAATCTCACTTTGCTACGGAATTCACCTTTTATTCCTCTCGTTGACTTTCCATGACCAGAATAAAATGCATTGGCTGTCCTTTCCAACAAGGACTATTGCTGATTCTCTATAGGGTGGCGTTTGTGAGTGGTAGTAGATGTTTGTTTAGCATGAATGGGACGTTTATCCCACTTTTCTAACAATTGCATTCTTTCCAACCGCCTGTTCTGCTAAAGTAAGCATTAACCCTTAACCATCCACTGTGTATAGAAAGCTTTTATCCCTGCAATAGGTGTATATCCATTCTTGTCACCAATGGGGAGCAGAAGAGGGAAAAAACATGTGCGTAAAAGGCAGAACTCCATCCAACTCCATCCAATACCCTACTAATCCTTGTTATGGATAGTGATGAGGTGTTGGAACCATTGGTTCCATTTTTATTGCCGTCTGTCCCTGTTGCCCTAAAAAGATGAATGTTGCCAGAGCAGGAAGTGGTAGAATCCAAAGTTTTAGGATTGTCACTGATCAGAAATGGTGGGCCTCTTGCATTGGGAACAATTTGCTCTTTGGCAGCTGTCAGTGGTTTATATATATATATATTTTTCTTCCCTTTTGGGGAGATTTCCGCGCACAGCCTGATTGGTCAGTGAAGAAGCTTTTACACACCAAGTCAAATCTTCTTAATCAGTGTGGTCTTCCTGTCGGAGAGTTTCCTCTGAGCGCGAGAACTGAAGTGGAGGCTTTTACGAAAATAGATTTCAGTACTTGTAGGTAAAAATGCATTAAATGCTTTGAACGGAGTACACTACAGGATTATTCTCTGCTTTGAGTTTTGCTTTTAGAACAGTCATTCAAGCTTACATTGCAGAACCTGCGTTTTTTTTTTTTTTTTAACGTTGGATGACTTGGAAATGCCTGTAATGTCCAAAGCTTCAACCTCCCCAACATCTCCAGAATACGCCCCTTCCTAACCACAAAGCTTCAAATTAACTCCCTGGTTATCTCTCGCCTCAACTACTGTAACTCCCTCCTCATTGGCTTACCCTTACATAGGTTAGCCCCCCTCCCCTTCAGTTCACCATGAAAGCTGCTGCCAGACTCCTCCACCTTACCAACCTCTCCGTGTCTGCTGCTCCTCTGTCAATCCCTCCCCTTCTGCTCACCCAACAAATTAAATTCAGAATACTAACCTCTTACAAAGCCAGCTGCATTACTAACTTAGTCTCAATATACCAACCAAATCGTTCTCTTCATTCCTCCCAAGACCTCCTGCTCTCTCGCCCCCTTGCCACCTCCTCTCATGCTCACATCCAGGACTTCTTGAGCCTCTCCCATCCTTTGGAACTCCCTACTACAATCTGTCTATCTCCTACTGTAGCCACTTTTAGGTGATTCCTAAAAACTCTTCTTTTTAGGGAATCCGATCCCTAATCCACCGAACAACTTTTGCATCACTTGACCCTCCCTTTTCAGATTGTATGCCCCAAGGAGCAGGGCCCTCTGATTCCTCTATTGAATTGTATGAAAACTGTACTGTCTTCCCTCATGTTGTAAAGCGTTGTGCAAACTGTTGCCGCTATATAAATCCTGTATAATATTTTTCAAAGTTGACATTACACTAAGCATTTACCTGCATTTGGGTTCAGTTATTTTACGTGCATTAGGAGGGAATAGAATTCTGTGCATCCAGGATCCAATTATAAACCCTTAAATCGGGAGTCCGACGACCAATCCTATCTTTTTTTTTTTTTTTTTTGGTCATTGAGACATTTTGCTAACCCCAAATTAATACTCAGTTTGGGTGTAATATTTTTGCCTCTGTTTTTGTACTGAAGAATAACTTAAAAAATGTGATGCTGGCTGTTTCCATCTTGCTTGTGGGCATGTGAAGCCCACAAGCATTGATTTCCTGGATGCGGTGAATGTTGTTCATTCACAGCTTGTTCACACGCATGATCATTGTTTTCCGCACGGAATCTTGGGAAGCCTGACACTAAACTCCCAGGAGACAGTGCGGCGCCGTGGAAAGGCAATAAACACGCCTACTCCCATGGGAGGAGAGACAGGAAGTGCCACAAAGTGCAATATAAAGGTAATTACAGCGATAAAAAAAAAATTTTCTTTTGGCATTTGAGCATCTATGCAATTAACTGAATTGGGTATGATTAAGTAAAAAATTTGAGTGGAACCCCGCTTTAATGCATATAAACGGCGCTGAAAACGGCAGTATCTAAATGCAGGCTTTCTAGGGAGGCATAAAGGTTTATACTTCTCAGATCACCGTTTTAGAAAAGCTGAACAATGGACTGTGAAGTGTTAGGCTGCTTGCACATGGGGCCGTCCAGCTGCAGTGCATTCTTGGCATGCCCAAGGGGCAATAGCTGCAGCTTCCAGTCAGGCTGCAGCTGGAAGGGGCTTGGCATTGTACCGAGTGGACTGTCTGGTCCTTCATCCCTGAATGAGGAGGTCCTAAAATTGGTACCGATCCAGCTGCAGCCTGCCACAGACCTTAACAGGCTGCCTGCAGCAGGCCAGGACTCTGCCCCATCCCTCCCGGACACCCTGCAAGTGGACAGCCCCCTGTTGAAAGGGCCTAAATGTGGAACTTTACAGAAAATAAAACAAATTTCCCAACAGGCAGGCATTTTGGTGCAGAATAGACCTACTTTGGGGGAGTTTACGGAAATGAAAGCAAACGGTCTGCATAGTTAACCAATCTGCTTCTATGTTTCACTTGTAGTTGCGCGTTTGAAAATGAAACCTAGAAGCTGATTGCTATTGCAGAGAGGCCGCACTACCCATCAGCCCATGTGTTGGGTGAAGATTGAAAATGGGCTTCACCTTGTGATGCATAACAATCCAGCTCTTCACAACTAGACTCCTATGACTAAGCCCTGTGGGTGGGTGAAATGCATCAGCTTGTGGCCTGGGAGCAGCCAAGGCTAAGTTGTTTTCGATTATCACCTAGCACATGGGCTGAGGGGTAGTGCAGTGTCTCTGTACTTTGTACTCAGTGGATTTGGATGAACGCCATAGACGCAGGCACCCAGCACCAGAGCGCTATGAACGGCGCTTCGAGGGGCGCTCCAAGTTGCTTGATGGTGTCGCTAGCTGATGTATAGCTGCTTCAACTTGTGGCTGTTCCAAACTTAGTAAATTTCCCTCTTACCTGTCTGTTCTCTATCTTTCTGACACATGCACAGCTTAGTGATTGTAAAGTCAGGTTTTTTTATCTTGATGCATTCTACGCATTAGGATAAAAAGGCCTTCTGTGTGCAGTAGCCCCCCATAATGCTACCCTGAGCCCCCTCTAGGTCCTGTGCTGTTGCATAAGACACTCGCCTGGCCCAGGACTCCCCTCGTCATTGGCTGAGACAGCAGAGCCAGTGGCTCCCGCTGCTGTCAGTCAGCCAATGAGAGAGAGGGGGTGTAGCCCGGCCACTGCTCCATGTCTAAATGGATACACAGAGCTGTGGCTCAGGTGCCCCCATAGCAAGCTGCTTGCTGTGGGGGCAGGAGGGAGGAACCGGGAGAACCGGGGCTGCTTTGTGCAAATCCGCTGCACAGGGCAGGTAAGTATGACATTGTATTTACCAAAAAAAAAAAAAAAAAAAACTTTACAATCTAATGTACAATTTCTGCATGTGGGAGGATGAATGAACTTGCACATGAGTTGTATCCTTGCAGTATCGCCAATTTATATTGGCCGTAGAGTCTGAACAAAGAAGAATGTTGGTCAGTGAGGGAGCTTGCAGGTGTTTCATTGCTGAAATATAGTTCTACTTCAAGCCAGAGCTTTATTGGTTTGTTGGATATAGTTGGTTATAGATATGGATTTATAAAATGAAATCAATACGTACTTTTTACAGATGCCTCTCTACTGAATCCCTATTAGACCTTGCAATATGTATGAACTTGCTTTGCAGGCCGTTATCTCTAAATAGCTTTGTTCTGATTCTGAATGCTTTCCAGGAAAGTGACGTGATGAGACACATCACCGCATACATGACATTTCTTAGCGTCTTTATCCAAACCGGTTACCCAACTTTTTCCAGTGCAGTCTATATGTTGAGTAAAACTGTCCTATAATTGTGGGAGAAGACCTGACTTATATCTACCCATTCATACGCCTCACCCTCCAGGCACAGTCATTTCTTACCTTCCCAATTCCTGGAAGGGAGATCTCCTAGAGTGGAGAGACAAAGTAAAACTAGAACAATGGTTCACACCATTTCCTTCAAAGTTTAAAACAAGTTATCTTAATTGTACAGTACAGGGTGCATGCTAAGTAGTCATAGACCCCAAGTTTTCGGTTGGTTGGCGCACTCCCAGCATGGTAACCGGCGGGGGTTGGGAAGCTCCAGATGCATACTTGCAATCGGGAGCTTTCCAATCATGGGACAGCCAATCACAGCAGTCGCATGACCTGAATGCCTGCCTCTGCCTCCCGCCATTTAGTACTCTTAAAGGACCGGTAGGCACCAAGTGGTAAACCAGCCAAGATTCCAACAGTTAATGGGCAGGCTGAATGTACGATCAACTTGGGTACAACCAGCCTGCTGGATTCTCTTGCTAAAACTATCCCCTTTTTTGTAGACGCTATAACTTTTGCGCAAATCTATCAAACGCTTATTGCGATTTTTACCGGAAAAATTTGTAGAAGAATATGTATCGGCCTAAACTGAGGGAAAAGTTTTCTATATTTGGAGATATTTATTATAGCAAAATGTAAAAAATGCTTTTTTTTTCAAAATTGTCGCTATTTTTTTTTTTTTTTTTGTTTATAGCACAAAAAATAACTGCAGAGGTGATCAAATGCCACCAAAAGAAAGCTCTATTTGTGGGGGAAAAAAGGACGTCAATCTTGTTTGGAAGCCACGTCGCACGACATGCAATTGTCCGTTAAAGCGACCGCAGTGCCGAATAGCAAAAAGTGCTCTGGTCTTTGGCCAGCCAAATGGTCCGGGGGTTAAGCGGGTAAAGTAAACCTGTTGCAAGGAAACGCAGGCTGCCTTCTGGAAATGCTAGTTGCAGGGCTGTCAGGCACTTGTTCAGTACTTTGATTCACTGACTCAGAACATGAATGTAGATCTTGTTCTTGTTGAATGTAAGTGTTGTAACCAGAGGGGTCGCCAGGTAAATGGCATTTTCAGAAACTGGTTAGGAACAGCAGCTCTAGTGTGATAGGTTTCTGGTGGTTCACATTGGATTGTGTAGATGCTTTGTATCCTGTATCTGATTTTTAACACGTATAAGCCAACTATGGCTTTCAAAGGAGTTCCCGTAAATGATTCTTCCAGATCCTCCTTTGAGTCGGTTTGTATTGAAGGTCATGGACATTATAGGTGTTCTTATCTCTCTAGAATCTTGCAATATTTATGATGTGATAATTTGAAGGAATGTCCTCTTCCTGTTGGTGAGAATTTTATTGTCTTGTCACACGGAGACATTGGCGGGCGAAGGTTACCGCTGCGTTTGTATTTCTCCAGTTATGGAATATTACATTATCTTCCTGTATTCAAGACTATAAACTGGTTGCTCCCTAGTAGGAGTTATGTAAGATGAAAATTTCTGAGGCTTTCTAATTTTAATCGTTTTCTCATGTTCTATTTCAGTACGGAAACATGAATCCCTCAATGATGGGTCAGGCCATGTCACATGGAGGCTTCTATGGACAACCTCAGTACGCTGGAGGAGACCCAATGTGGAGCTACTTCACAGCAATAGCTGGACAGGTAAATCTTTTAAATGGCTGGTATTTAGATTTGGGTTGTACAACATGGGCCTCATTTAGTGCATGCAAAGGGCCTAAGCCTGGGCTGAATACGGTCATCTGGGGGGGGGCAGGGGGGGGTAGGTGCCCTGAAAACATCCCCCTGTCTTGGCTTTGACACTTTGGGGTTTATTTACTAAAGCTGAAGAGTGCAAAATCTGTTGTAACTCTGCAAAGATACCAATCGGCTTCCAGATTTCATTGTCAAAGCTTAATTGACAATGAAATCAGGAACACATTTGGCACCTTTTGGGGGGTGGGAGGTGGGACAGCATACCTGTTTCAGTTATGCTTTCCCCACTTCCGGGAGCCACAGCCACGGGTATTAACGTCACAGCTGGAGATCCCTCCTCCCCTCCCTGTCGCCGGGCCAGTAGGAGAGAGGAGCCTCGCGCATGCGCAGTAGGATTCCCGGGGTGAAGCCAAAAGGCTACACTGTTGGGTTCCCTTGACCGCAATGGAGGCGGCATGCACCCGACAGCTGAGGTGCCGGCGTTGCTGGATTCCAGGACAGGTAAGTGTCTGATTTATTAAGTCAGCAGCTGGCTTTTAATTTTTGCAGCTGTGGTAGAACACCACTTTAACCGCTTGACCTCCTAGAAGATTTACTACCCCCCCCCTTCGTGACCAGGCCTTTTTACCTTTTTGGCACTGCATACCTTTTTTGGTGAAGAAAAATCTCTAAGCGTCTATTGATTGGTGTGTGCAAAAGTTATAGCTACAAATTATGGGACATATAAGGGGTTTGTTTGTTAATCGCGTTGTTTATTACCCTATAGATTGCTCCCAAGATCCCCCAGGAGAAAAAAATAAAGTGGGGGGGGGGGGGATGACCGAAGGACGTGACACCAACCTATATAAGTTCTGAATCCATTTTATCAATTAAACCAGTATTACACCCAAAAGCTAACATTTCATTATATTGTAGCTTACCAATTCTTCGATGTGATGGCTGCGTTCGTTATTTATTTTTTTTTTTAGGCTTTTTCTTTATTATTATTTATTATTATTATTATTTTTCTTTATTTTTTTCCCAATCTGGTGATCCAGCCAGTCTGTCTGTTTTTCAAGAGAACAAGTTCTCCAGCAGAATACCAAATTTACCACTGACAGGGGTGTTTAAAATGATCAACATTTATTTATCTAATGATTAGAATACAAATTCTTGAACAGGGTTTTTTTGGACGTTAAATGAAGCGCATACTATTCTATCCCTCCATCCCTATAACTGGGATTGAAGAGGGAAGGAGTTTGGGACTTTACATGAGGCACGTGACCTACAACTGGGTAAATGGTCAATCCATAATAACAAATCAAGTGGCCTAGTACATGCATGGATATTGATGGGGGTTTGTGTGTATCTCCATCTCATATGGCACTTCATACATATACAGGATTCAAATAGCACCTACAGTTTTACAATGTAAAGGGGTACAGTTATAATGGGATACAACCGGGTTAAGAAAGCCCTCTTCATTAGAGCTTACAATTTTTAATATGAAAAAACCTTTGTCCCGAAAGCGGTTTGCTTTAACTGCTCATAAAGTTTGAGCTAGATTTTTACTTATGTTGGTGTATTTAAATCTGCTAGTACATCTAACAGTCCACTCCCCCCCGAGACTGACAATGCTGCTGTCCAAAGGTTCCCCCCTGTGCTCCTTCATCCAGAGTGGGGACACTCTTAAGGGCTCATGAGCACTGCATCTCATAGAAATGGCTCCTACTAGCTTTTGAGTTTTTATTTATTTTTTTCGGCTGGAAAAACCCCTCCAGGTTGGCCAATGTGTCCATACACACTATGGCTTTTTCAGGCGTTTACAGGCAGGGTAAAAGCAGCTTTTTTTTTTTTTTTGAGCTGCAGTGTATAAGCTCTAATACAGGAGGTGTGTTGCTGGCCAAATCACAGGTTGAAAACGCAGGCAGCCACCACCATAGGTAAGCTGCAATATTACAGTTTTGGGTTTGATACTGCTTTTAAATTCTGTACATTTGTTGGGTGCTCTTTTTGCATTGTATATGTGAGCAATAAAAACCCGACAGTGGTTCTAATCCTTCACTACTCCTGAAAAAAAAAAGTTTTGCCTGTTAGAAGTTCCTGTTTCATGATGGTGTTTCTTTTGTTTTGTGAACAGTTTGTTCCATTGTAGAAACCAGTAGATCTGGTGTTGATAAGGAAGTTCCCTTTCTGCAAATTAACTAATTGGTGAAAGGTTCACGAATGAGCTTTCTCACACATTTCATGGTTCAGTTTCCTCTGATTGGTAAAGTATTGATCACTTCCTCTCACTATACATACCGGAGACAACTACACTAAAGAGACATGCAGAGGCTGGCTCCCTGAAAGTGCTGACTGTCTGCATTACATACCTGGAACAAGTCTGCAGAGTAGAAGTTCTGAGTTTGCTTGCTGCATGATGGCCGATGACTTGATGCCAGAACCAGAATTTTATATAAAGAATATTTTTTTTTGGAAAGGGCTCAGCAGTGGCAGTCTACATGTTTCTCAGTGCGGGTTTCCTATAGAGACGTTGTGAAATTTCACTTTCAGGACAGAGTGACCCTGTTTGTCAAACCTGCGGCCCCATACAAAATCGTAAACTTAACCACTTCAGCTCTTTTTTTCACTCATGGTTAGTGTTTGGCTGAAGCCATTTAGTATCAATATGTGTTTTTACTCTTTTTTTTAAATCATAATGGCAATAAACTACCCAAATGACCCTGATCAAAAGTTTACATACCCTGGTGATTTTGGCCTGATAACATGCACACAAGTTGACACAAAGGGGTTTGAATGGCTATTAAAGGTAACCATCCTCACCTGTGATCTGTTTGCTTGTAATTAGTGTGTGAGTATAAAGGGTCAGTGAGTTTCTAGACTCCTGACAGACCCTTGCATCTTTCATCCAGTGTTGCACTGATGTTTCTGGATTCTGAGTCATGGGGAAAGCAAAAGAATTATCAAAGGATCTGTGGGAAAAGGTAGTTGAACTGTATAAAACAGGAAAGGGATATAAAGATATCCAAGGAATTGAGAATGCCAATCAGTGTTCAAACTCTAATCAAGAAGTGGAAAATGAGGGGTTCTGTTGAAACCAAACCACGGTCAGGTAGACCAACTAATATAAAAAAAACTCAAAAAAACGTGCAGTTCATGCAAGACAGTCCAAGAATTTACAGGAACTGGAGGCTTTTTGCCAAGAGGAATGGGCAGCTTTACCATCTGAGAAGATAAAGAGCCTCATCCACATATACCACAAGACTTCAAGCTGCTACCGCTACACGGTATTAAGAAATGGGGTATGTAAACTTTTGATTGGGGTCATTTGGGTAGTTTCTGTTGCCATTATGATTTTAAAAAGAGTAAACACAGTTGATTGGTAAATAACTTCAGCCAAATGCTAACCATGAGTGAAAAAAGTTTAATATTCTCTGAAAAATGGCCAAGAAATCATAAATTCTGCCAGGGTATGTAAACTTATGAGCACAACTGTATATACATACATTATACATACATGTGTATGTATATCATAGTATAATTTTTTTTTTTAGGGGTTTTTTTATTTTTATTTTTTTGTAAAAGGGGTGTTTACACTTAGCAAATACCTGCAGCCAGAGAGAAATTTGACAGTATATTTTTACTGGCATTTTGTAAGCTTCATCTTCCCAAAGAAAAATATCCCACTCTCGGCATTACCTATATTTGTGAGCAACTATTTTCACCCCTGGTTCACACCACATTTTTCTCATGAGATTTGACAGTTCAAAATAGCATGGTAAGTCACTCCCCATTGCCAGCAGTGGAACCTTTCAAATTGTTGCAACTTAAAAGGTTCCTGCGCTTTTTTTTGCGTTTTTTTATTGGAGGTCCAAATTGCATGGATCTGTGGCCTTGAAGTAGCGCAGTTTTAAAGCCGCGCTAATGTGAACCAGGCCTAAGCCTAGGTTTACACTGACAGTAGGAATGAAATCGTGCAAGTTCATCTGAACTCACACAATTCCATTCCCACATGTCAGTCCTGACTTCGGGGGCAATTTCTGAGACATCTGTGCTGGTTTCTGCACAGATGTCTATTGAAATCGCACCCTGAAGTCACCAAAAGTAGTACAGAAACTACTGTTGGGAATCGGTGCAGCGCCACACCGCTTCGGACAGTGCCATTGTCGGAAATAGCCACTGATTTGGCATGCGGTGTGAACCAGGGCTTAAGGATGAAGCACATAAATGGTGAAATTAGAACCAAAATATCTGATGAGCACCTTGAGAATTTCTACTACATCCATCCAACCAGATATTGTTCATCACAAATCGCACTAGTTTTATGTTGCCCTCTTTTACTTTTGATAAATTTATAGCAAAATTACGTTTTAATACTATGGTGCCTTCTCTATATCGGAGATCGGTAACTTGTGATCTGCCCAACTTTTTCTGCTCATCAGTTATCCTTATTGTTGGTGTATTTTATGTGTGGCCCAATACAATTCCCCTTCTTTCACTGAGGCCCAGGAAGGTTAAAAGGTTGGACACCCTTGATGTAGAAGGCCCCCATCTTCTGAGTGTAGCTCCTCACTGCATGCTGTGTCTCCCCCACATATCACTATCGTGTCCGTGTGGGTCTATCCATGTCCACAGACTTCTACTGTGTGGAGTTGCTTTTTGAATTTAAGCAATTGTTAAATGTAAAGAAAAAATCAAATCTAAATCAAGGGGGTAAAAAAAAAAATCAAGGTTGGCATCAAGAGAAAAGCTAATCTACTATCCTCCTCTGGTGGCCTGTCTCCTGTCCTTGCTGTTCCATAACTGCAGCGTCCATCAGACTCATCCCAGGTCAGGTGCTTGTGTCCCCCACCATGTGCTATGGATCCATCCTCCAACCCCCCTGCATCACTGCTGTGCCTATAGTGGCATAGGGGGTCACAGAACAGAACCATAGCACATGGCAGAGGACACAAATGATTAACAGTGCCAGAAGTCTCAAATCCTGAAGAATATGATGGAGGCTGTCATGCTGAATAAAGAAAAGCTTGGAGATGAGGACCACCAGAGTGTAATTTCCTCTATTGTAGGGTACTTCCAGCTTTTATCTAAATCTTATATTTTGCATGGTTCTGGTTAGGGGGTGAATGACCCATTTCTTGATGTTTGTCGGCCTGAACTAACCTTTTTAAAACAGCTGCCGCTTTGTGTGCCCACCTTCAGGAAAAATGTGCCTATGAGTTTAGTGTTCCAAAAGCCGCAGCTGGTCTGATGCATTCTGCTGTACTTGCTAAAATGGCGATTTCATATGCAAAGCTGGCCTTTGTATGTCATTGTGAAAGGTGTCTGGTTTTGAATGTGAAAATAATAAACAAATGGCGCTGTTTTGCAGGATGGTGAAGTAGACGCTGAAGAACTACAAAGATGTTTAACGCAGGCTGGAGTCCATGGGACCTATACACGTAAGTCAGAGACGTTCTTGGCTGTAATTCCAGCACTGGGTGCATGTAACAAGTGACACATTGTAGGTCATAATCCCAGTAAAGTTTGGTAGGTACCAGAAAAAGCAGTTAAAAGCAGTTGTATTGCCAAATATAACTGGTTTCCTGAAATTGCATTGTAGTTCTGAATCAGATGTGGAAGTGCTTGACGTAATATTCACTTGGCCATTCACACACATTTTTATTTAAAAAAATAAAATAAAAATATACCTTTTTATTTATAAGGCTTATTGTGTAGCTTTTTCCCAATATGTTATTGTATTTTATTTATGGCTTTGAAATATTAGGTATTTGCTTTTGCACATATTGGAGAATTCAATAAAGATGTTCTTTATTGGAAGTATGGCTCTTTTTAACAACCACCGCCTGATTTCAGGAAAGTCTTGCAACAGTTCTGCACAGCCTTCCAACACATGCAACAGCTTCAGGTGGTTCTTACTACCGCAGATTTCAGAATCCCTGGCTGTGACCAATTCTAAAAGCATTACTGGCAGTTTTCAGTGCTGGGAAGCTACTATGATTTATTACAAAGCTGGTGGCCACTAGCTTCCTAGCAACTGAAGTCCCATGCTGGGGTCCCATTCGGCATCACTTTTGCATCACTGCTGTGTCTGTAGTGGCATTGCTAGGGGGTGGCATTTGGGGCTATAGCCCCGAATCTGGGGTCCATAGCCCTGAATTTCTGCAGGGGTCCCCAAGGGGAGGGGAGGCTCCCTGGGGACCCTAATGTAAGGGGAGGCTCTCTGGGGACCCTAATGTAAGGGGAGGCTCTCTGGGGACCCTAATGTAAGGGGAGGCTCTCTGGGGACCCTAATGTAAGGGGAGGCTCTCTGGGGACCCTAATGTAAGGGGAGGCTCTCTGGGGACCCTAATGTAAGGGGAGGCTCTCTGGGGACCCTAATGTAAGGGGAGGCTCTCTGGGGACCCTAATGTAAGGGGAGGCTCTCTGGGGACCCTAATGTAAGGGGGGTGCTCTCTGGGGACCCTAATGTAAGGGGGGTGCTTTCTGGGGACCCTAATGTAAGGGGGGTGCTTTCTGGGGACCCTAATGTAAGGGGGGGGCTCTCTGGGGACCCTAATGTAAGGGGGGGGCTCTCTGGGGACCCTAATGTAAGGGGGGGGCTCTCTGGGGACCCTAATGTAAGGGGGGGGCTCTCTGGGGACCCTAATGTAAGGGGGGGGCTCTCTGGGGACCCTAATGTAAGGGGGGGGCTCTCTGGGGATATACACACACATATTACTGTATATACATGTGTATGCCCTCCAAGCGTATGACTTTCTTTACTACGCTGCTATGGGCTCTAGCCCCAGATCTTTTGTAGACCTAGCAACACCCCTGTGTAGTGGCATAGGGCTCGCAGGACAGAACCATAGCACGTGGCAGAGGAAACAATCGATCAACACTGAAGTGTCAAAGGCTGGAGGCTGTCATGCTGAATAGAGTAATGCAGTGCTGAGAAGCTGTCATGACTATGACCACTTCCTGGACGGTGCTTTTTGGTTTTTACAAGGCTGCCCGCCACCGGCTTCCTAGTAACTGATGTCTCATCACAAGTCCCATTCAGCTGGCAGCCAGGAGATTTCCCACGTGGCAGCTGAGAATAAACGAACAAGAATAGAGGGGAAATCTTCCATTGGGGACACCCAGGGATTCTCTAACTTTGGAAGGATTAAGTTTCACCACTTAAGATAACAAAGTAATATATTTGTGTTTTTTGACACAAACAAGGCTTTCTTTTAATAATTAGGCCTAATGTACATGGGACACTGGGGGCCTCTTCTGAACGTGTGGTTTTTTTTTTTTTTTTTTTTTATTTTTTATTTTTTTTTTTTTCTGACAGCTTGAAACCGGCATTTAAAATGCCTGTTTAGCCGCATTCGCGTCTAGGAGTGTTTTTTAACATCATAAGATGTCACATGAAGATAACATCATAAGACCCACCCAAAGCACAAAAAAATATTATTTAACTATTTCAGCCATTCTGTGAGACCAGAGTGAGTAGCAGCAGCTGAGAGAGCAGTGTACTTGTATCTACCTCGTTTTCGGTGCTTTTTACTATGGATCCCATAATGAGCATATGTGAGGAAATGCTCCTGACGTTGCTGTTAATGAGGCTGGAAAGACGTTGGAAATTGCGTGCGAGGACCAGAGTTCATCTGGTTCAAATCTAACATAAGTCACATTCCAATTCTACTTTGGCTAACAGCAGTGCTAGTGGTGTATTGGATTGGATCATGGGCCCATTAGGGGTATATAAATGGTCTATGAAGCAATTACAAGTTTTTAAAATATTTTTTTAGTGGTTTTTTCATTACTTGCTATCATTTTTGTAATTAAAAAAAAAAAAATAGGGCACCCTTTTAAAAACTCTTCTAAGCGAAAACGTGGCTAAACGCTGGTGCCGCGTTTGGCGTCTGAAATAATTTTTTTGCCTTCAAAGAAAAGCCATTAAAGGAACCTTGTGTGCATGTACACATAACATAACATTGGATGAGTTCAGGGGCAGCTGAAAAAAGCATCCAACTGCCTCTGAACATCCGTTTTTACCAGCAGCAGTGTACATGAGGCCTTATGGTGTGTTTGCATTAAATAAAAAACCCCTATAGACAAAGTAGCAAAATAAAAGCAGCAATGGGAGAGAAGTACAGAGCTACCCACCACACCCTCTGTATGTAGATTTAAAAAAAGAAAACCTTTTTATTGTGGAATTTTCTACAGCTGGAGCAGACAGAATCTGGTTGTGCGGAGTAACCAATTGGTTTGTAGCTTCCGCTTGTTCAGTTTAGCTTTGAGCCGACATTCACACTGAGGGCGGGTTTGAAATCATGAGGTCAGCTGAAATCGCACAATTTCAAACCAGCATTTCAGTCCGACTTCAGGGGCGATTTGACATATTTGTGCGATTTCACAGATGTCTATTGAAATTGCCAAAAGTAGTGCAGAAACTGCTTTTGGGAAACTGTGCAGCGTTGCAGCGATTCAGACAGACTATTGCCAATAGGCTCCGATTTGGCATATGATTTGACATGTCAAGTCACATGCCAAATTGGCCCAATGTGAACATCACTAAAAATGAAGTCTAGAAGCTGATTCAGGTTCCGGCTGCTCCAGTCTTAGTAACTTCTCTTTTTGAAGATAAATGGGTGCAAAAGTCTAAAATGTGTAACAAAATGGTTGCCCTCATGTACATATAAAATTAGATTCCATATACCAACAGTTTAGTTTTAGTAGTATACTTTAGTAGTATTAAACTGTTAGATTTTTTTTTTAATTGCACATTATAAAGGTTATAAACCCTCATGGTTTTTCACCTTAATGCATTTTACTTGACCCCGATCTTTCTCTGGCCGGGAACGAGAAAACCAGCACTAGCTGGTGTCTCGTGTCCTCATTGGATAGATTGATAGCAGTGCCCATTGCTGTCAATCAAATCCAGTGACACAGCCCCGGTGGGCGGGGCCGAGTCCTGCGTTCTGTGTAAATGGACACGGATGCAGGACTCAGGAGCGTACCCGCCTGGGTGTCCAAAAAGGAGAGCGCTTCTCCAGCTTGGACACTCAATGCAGGGGAGTGCCGCTGAGGGACCCCAAAACGGGAGGATCGGGGCCACTCTGTGTAAAACTAACTGCACAGTGGAGGGAAGTATAACATGTTTGTGGTGGTGTTTTTATTTTTTTTTTTTTATTTTTTTTTTTCAAAAAGAGGGTTTACAACCCCCTTTTAAGCACAATAAAATAATCTCCAGAAAACTATTTTAAATTCTTACCTCCCCCTCTCGGCACTTACAGTTCACTACTTTTCAATGCTGCTGACTCCTCGTAGCCCTGGTTCACACCGGTGCGCCTTTGAAATCGTGCTACTTCAGTGTGATTTCAAATCTGCACATCAGTGCGATTTGCACTGCCGATTTTTCATTGCGGTTTGCAACTTAATTTAGCTGAAGTCTATGCAGATCGCAATGAAATCGGAAAAAAGTAGTGGAGGAACCTTTTTTTTTTTTTTTTTTTTTTTTTTTTCTTTTTTTCTTTTTTTCTTGACATGCAATAATGGCAGTGGGGTGCGACTTGTTTGGAACTGTCAAATCACATGACAAGTCGCACTTGTCTGACCTGGGGCAAAGTGCTGCTTCCATGAATCCAGAGTTAACTATGGATAGTGCAGTCTGGAGTCAGGTGTCCGTTTTATGAAGCAGTGATCAGCGGTGATCCCAAGGATCACCGCTGATCACAGTCCATAAACCGTTTATGAAACAGTGATAATTGGGGGAGAACATGTTTGAACTTGTTCTTCCGCCGATTATCTCTACACATGGAGAATCCTCATTGAATGACACAGTAACGGCCAGTTTATGAAGCGGTGATCTCAGCGCTTCACTGGCGATCTGAGTCAGAATTCACACTCCCAGGTTCACCAGCTCAGAGGTGGTGAATCGGGGAGTGAAGAGGAAATCTTGGGGGATCTGAGGGGGAATGAGGAAGTTTTTTAATTTCCTTATGCCTCGTTCAGACCCCCCAACACTGTAAGCATGTCCCCCTGTCATATTTAGGTGTATACATATATATACATATATACATATAATGTGTATATGTATAATATATATATCATGTGTGTATATATAGTGTGTGTGTGTGTGTATGTGTATAATGTAGGGGGACACATTATTTTATTAACATTAATCCACGCGCCGTTGAGCGGTGATAATTTATCACTGCTTGATAAACTGACATCTGGTGCTGTAATCTCGTAAAGTCTCACGAGATTCCAGTATCAGGGGCCGTTCTCCACTGTTTGAAGCATTTGTAGATCTCTTCACTCCTCCAAAGGTGAAGTGATCTACAAAGCTTCATAAACTGCACACAGAGGAGAAGATTCTTCACTGTGAATGCCGGAGAATGAAGCAGTGAATAGATTTCACTGCTTCATAAACGGACACCTCAGTCTGTTAGCTTAAGGAAGGGAGGAGCAGGGGAGTTCCTTTCCATAGGGCTGTGTGTTTATATTGATGCACAAAGTGTTGATAGACAACTCCTAGTCCCTGCATGCAAGGGTAACTCCATAGGATTCTGTAAGAGAAAGGAGCCACCTTGGAACCGGAAACCTGGGGCAGTGATCATGGTAATAGCCTAAACAGGAACATAGGCAAGGATTAAAATGGTTGTAAAGAGGTGTGTGTGGCTTTCTTCTTTTTTTTATCATAAACCACTTCAGCCCCGGAAGGATTTGCCCCCTTCCTAACCAGGCTATTTTTTTTACATTTGGCACTGAGTCGTTTTAACTGTCAATTGTGCGTTTGTGCGACGTTGTACCCAAACAAAATTTATGTCCTTTTTTGCTCACAAATAGCTTTCTTTTGGTGGTATTTTATCACCTGCGGTTTTTAATTTTTTGCACTATTAAAAAAAAAAAAAAAAAAAAGACCAACAATTTTGAAGAAAACACAATTTGTAGTGGGTTTTTTTTTTTTTTTTTTTTTTCTATAAGATCCTAATTTTAAAAAAAACTTTTTTTTTTTTTCCATCAGTTTAGGCCGATATGTATTCTACATTTTTTTTGTTAAAAAAAAATCGCAATAAGCATATATTTTGCACAAACCAAATAGGGGATAGATGTATGTCATTTTTAATTTTTATTTTTTTTATTTTTATCAGAACTGCGATATTGCGGCGGTCGGTCACTTTTGACACCATTTTGGGACCATTGGCATTTATACAACGATCTGAGCTAAAATGGCCATTACTGTATAAATGTCACTGGCACGGAAAGGGTTAACACTAGGCGATCAAGGGGTTAACTTTGTTCCCGGACTGTGTTCTAACTGTAGGGGGATGGGACCGTCTAGGAGGAGAGAGAGAGATCAGTGTTCATACTTTATATGAACACACGATCTGTCTCCTCTCTCCTGAGAGAAGCGGGATTTGTGTTTACACACATAGATCCCGGCTCTCGCTCTGTAAAGGGCGATCACAGGTGCCGGGCACACGCATCGGTTCTGGGGACATGCGCCGTGCACACGCCTGCTGTCACATCTTAAAGGAGCGATGTAAAGTTACGACCATTTGCCGAGCCAACCTACCACAGTATCTACCTTGTAAGCTGAATGATTGGTCACCCTGGTTCAGTCGGTTCCCTGGAGGATTTTCCACTATTGCTGCGAATACGCGGCTAAAGCCTACATGGCTTTTATTTAATAGACTTCGTCCATGGACTCTTCAAGACTTTTTGTTCCAATAATTGCACACAAGTGTGTATTGATTTTTTTAGATGTTTATATTAATGTCCTAACAATCATTTATGAATGGTCATCGGCACATCTAGAATGGTGTGCCTGGTTAACTATTAACGACTGATGAGTGTTCGGGGTTTCCTGTATTAGGTTTTATCTCTGTAGGGTAAAGGTGTGTATGACCTATATATAGAGCAATTGAAGTCATAAACTGATAAGCACAGTCGGTAAATGTATCATCTGTGTCGTGTCCCCACACAGGAGATCCTTCATTGTGAGGTTGGTTTACAAAAACCGGAGCTTGCAAAATCTGGTGCAACTGTGCATGGTAGCCAATCAGCTTCTAGCTTAAGCTTGTTCAATTAAGCTTTGAAAATAAAACCTGGAAGCTGATTGGTTTCTATGCAGAGCTGCACCAGATTTTGCACTCTCCAGTTTTAGTAAATCTCCCCCTACTTGTGTGTTCTGATCTCCCAAGTTGTGGGGTTTGTAACCAAAAGCTGTTAAAAGAAAAAATGTATTCATATATACAGAATCCAAAATTGCTATATCGGTCCTTTATGTCACCAGAATAGGAGTAGAGGGGACATCTAATCGGGACAGTGTGTGCTGTTATTTTATTTCTTTTTTGTCCTGTTCACACTACAATGCTGCGTTTAAAAATGCAAATGTTGCATTTTACCCACTAAAGAGAGACATGGTTCAGGACAGAGTGACCGTGTCTGTCAAACCTGCTGCCCAATACTAAATCCTAAATGTAACCACTTCAGCTCCAGAAGATTTAACCCCCCCCCCCTTATGACCAGGCCATTTTTTGTGATACAGCACTGCGTCACTTTAACTAACAATTGCGCGGTCATGCAACGGTGTACCCAAATAAAATGTTTTTTTTTAATTTTTGTTTATTTTTTTGTTTTTTTTTTTCCCCTCACAAATAGAGCTTTTTTGGTGGTATTTGATCACCTCTGCCTTTTTTACCTTTTGCTATAATACATCTCCAATAAAAAAAAAAAATTGTAAAACAAATTTCATCAATTTAGGCCAGTATGTATTCTGCTACATATTTTTGGTAAAAAAAAAAAACCTACGAACTACGCATTTATTGATTGATTTGCCCAAAAGTTATAGCGTCTACAAAGTAAGGCAAATATTTAGGGACTTTTAATTTTTTTTTTTTTTTAATTTTATTGTTATACCAGTAGTGGCTGCGACTTTATTTAGTTTTTTGCGATTTTTTTTTTTTAAGAACACTGTAAAGGAGATATCTATAATGGTTAAGCCCTTGATTGCCCCCTAGTGATAACCCCTTCCCTGCCGGTGACTTTTATACATTAATCGGTGCATTTTTATAGCATGGATTGCTCTAAATGTCAATGGTCTCAAAAAAGTCAAGTCTCCAATCTGTCTGTCCGTGACTGTGTGTTGCCATACCACTAAAAATCACAAACACCATAAAAATGCCCTAAATCTTTCCCATAGTTTGTAGACGCTATAACTTTTGTGCAGACCAATATACGCTTATTGCGATTATTTTTGGGGGAAAAAACAATATAGAATACATATTGGCTTAAACTGAAGACCATTTGGGGGATATTATAGCAAGAAGTAAAAAATATATATTTTTTGTTTTTATAGCATAAAAACCGCAGAGGTGATCAAATGCCACCAAAAGAATGCCAATTTCGTTTGGGTACAGTGTCGCATGACTGCGCAATTGTCAGTTAAAGCGACGCAGTGCCAAATTGTAAAAAGTGCTCTGGTCAGGAAGGGGGTAAAATCTTCCGGGGCTGAGTTGGTTAATTACCGGTGTCTTGAGATGTAGTCTCACAACTGAGATTTTAATCCTTAAACATAGATGCGCTTGTTTGGCAGCTTATTCCAGGGGATTTTTGTATTTTTAAATTAAATGTTTGCTGTGAAAAATATAACCCTGAACCATGTGGTTAGCACTTCTGCCTGGCAGCACTAGGGTTATGGGTTCAAATCCCAACCATGTCACTACCTGCCTGGAGTTTGCACCTCCCTGTGTAGGTTTCCTCCGGGTACTCCTGTTTCCTCCCACACGCCAAAGATGTGCTGGTAGGTTAATTGGATCTTGTCTAAGTTGTTTCTAGTATGTTATGTATCATTGTGAGTTAGGGGCTTGCTTTTGTAAGCTCCTTGAGGACAGGAACCAATGTTAATGTGTATTTATCTTTCTTTTATTTCTTCCAACAGCTTTCAGCCTGGAAACTTGCCGAATTATGATTGCAATGTTGGATGTATCCTTTTCTAGAAGCCTTTGTGTGTAAAGGATGTGTTGACAGATTTGTACAGTAAATGATAGAATGATTAGTAATAATGCTTACTATCTCTCTATACTCTATATATCTTTCTCAGTAACTCTCAGGCTTTAGGTGATCTTTTGGCTTTCAGCGGTGACAGCTACCACATTTATGTTTCTTCTTCATAGAAGACCTTCACTCAGAACCATTCATTTTGTGTTGTGTCGCTAGTTAGATACAATATAAAAAGTTCCGCTGTCAGTGTGTTCCTCTGATCCTGCCAGTTAGTACAAGGTGTATGATCAGCTTTGACACTTATTTGGAATCTTGAGCTAAAAAAAGTCTCACTATTCTCCAAGTTGGGTAAATCAATAAATGTCGGTCCGTGTTTACTGATAAGATCATGAAAACCTCTACATTTCTTTAACGACTCTAAATCAGAGGGACCATACAGGCAAAATGGGCTTCAATGAATTCAAAGAATTGTGGGCAGCTTTAAGTGCCTGGAAACAGAACTTCTGCACATTTGATCAAGACAGGAGTGGGTCAGTGGAGCCCCATGAGTTGAACCAGGCCATAATGTCAATGGGTAAGTAGTTACAAATGAGGCCATCTGTCATATCAGTGCTAAATGTATGATCTCGATTTGACTCGCTGAGTAGGGGATCTCAATGCTCATTGCATGCCCCCTGCAGAATCATTTTTGATGGATATATTGAAAACTCACTCCTTTTTCACATGTGCTTTAACCACTTCAATACTGGACACTTATCCCCTTCCTGCCCAGGCCAATTTTCAGCCTTCAGCATTGTGTCACTTTGACAATTGAGCTGTTGTGAACACTGCACCATATGAAATTTTTATTTTTTTACTCTGATTGCTTTCTTTTGGTGGTATTTAATCACCACTGGGTTTTTTTTTGTTTTTTTTCATTAAAAAGACCGGTTATAAAATTTTGAAAATAAGCAATTTTACTTCACTGGTGAGCAGTGTAAATGTCCCCTGTCACAGGAAAGCCTGTTATCCTTTCCTCACAGTGACAGCGCTAGGGTTGTCCTGATACCACTTTTTAAGATGGCGTACAAGCAATGATACTTTTTTAATTTTTTTTTCACCTTTTTAATGCATAGGATGCATTAAGGTGAAAAAACACGAGGGTTTACAACCCCCTTTTTAAGGTGAACAAAAATGAAGTGAAGTTATGACTAGGACTTTTCCTCCAGTATTACAAGCATCAGCACCATTTGTCCATAGCATATAGAATTGTAACTTTTAATGAGGGTCTTCCTCTTAAAGCAGGATGCCTGCATGTGGAATGTGTCTGATAGGGATGGTATTTTTAGCCAGCTGATAACTCTTATTATGGTGCATGTTCTGCCTGTTTCAAGAGAATGTTTGATAGATGTGTACAGCCAACTCAGCTGGACGCCTCTATCTAATTGCCTTAAAGATTTTTCTGCTCAGTACAGGCTCCTTAATCATTTGACTGGGCTATATGCAGTTCCTTCAGGTGAACTGGACATTGGCAAAAAAGGAGGCTACGTGGGCCAGCCCATTCCAAACTAGCCTCAGTTTTTGTCTAGTGTCCTTGGGTGATGGCCCTCTTCTCTCTGAGAGAAGCTTACCACCTTATATGGAGAGGTCTCTTTCTCTAAATGACATTTCAAGATAACTCAACTATCAACCAGCTGCACCATAGCCACTTCAGCTCTTCATGCAGATTCTGGAGAAGCTGCAGAGCCTAGAGAGACTACTCAATGCCATGTGGATTGAAGAAGTAAGGCTGGCCTATAATGTTGCAGACAAGCACTAGATTTTGTTGCCTGCTCAACTCCCTTCTCCTCCAAATGGCAAAGTTGACCTAACTTGTAGCGATGCCATCACTACTACAAATTCATGTCAATGGAAGTGGCGCAACACCCTGCGACCTCGTGCAATGGATATAGTGCATTTGTTAGCAAAACAGGCGGTAAGAAGGCATTGCATCGCTTAGTCAGCCACTGGAGCTCGATCCACCCTTACTAATCTACCCTTACTAATGTTTTCTATTTTTGGGGGGTGGGAGATGTATCCTTGGAGAGACATCAGAGGTCTAAACAAACCTTTTTTTTTTTTTTTTTGAGCTGAGAAAAGGACTGAATACTTAATTGTAGAAAAATGAATAGGAGTTTGTATAGACACTTATTCATTCATATACTGAGACAGTCAGTGTTTACTATGTCGGTGATGAAAGCATGCAGGAGCGATCAGTAATGATCGCTGACTGTATTCTTTCAGGAAAGGTAGAGGGCTGGTAAACGTTTACCAACACTGCCCTCCGCTCTCCATGCTGACAGCGGTCTGCCAGTGGCTGCAGCCAGCGAGAGTTGAAGTTGGGAGAGCCAGCTAGCAGCTTCAGGGGTGACTTGTCGGGTAAATTGCAGTGATCGGTGCCACTGATGCAAACATCTATCAGTTCAGCAGCATCTGAAAAATTCTTCTAGAAGTTCATGGTCACTGAAGTGACTGAGCTCATAGTAGGAGGAATGCAGGTCTGTACAGACCTGGCCAGCTGGTAGCAGTTCTGTAGGGTCGTACGGACCTGGCAGCGAAAGGGTTGATGCTGCCAGAGGTCACGAGTGAAAAAGGATCAGCTGGATTTGCTAGCTTAGGCTAAGCTTTTAGTTCCATTGGGGTTGGTAGTTTATCTATTCAGGGCCCTAGTATCCTTTTCCTCTGGTTGCTCCTACTCCATGTTTCCCTCAGCCGTTTGGCTGGCCTGTTGGCCGCAGCAGCTTCCCTTTTATTTATTTTTTCCATTCTTTAAAGCTTTTTACCTTGGCAGGACCTGCAATGCAACCTACAGTTGCTTCAATGGCAGTCTCTCAGGCCTTTACTGTGTTGACTAAGCGCATGGCCCAAAATCCTAGTGCCATCATTACGGCTGCTTCTGTCCAGTCAAATTTTTTTTTTTTTTTAACCTATGGCCTTACACCTTTTAATTGAATGGCTTGGTAGTTGGGCTTTTCCAAATATCCACGATGAATTTTGCCTCTACATGCGCAGGATTCTCTTACTGAAATGCTGGTCACCTGAGCTCTCATGCAAGTAATGCCTTGGGTTGGGTTATCCTTTTGAAGGCAAATGCTTGTTTGTCTCCTCCTTGGATAAGGACATCAAGAGAATCACGGGGGCAAGGGCATTCCTTAATGTTGCACAAGGACGAAGTTGTTTTGAAGCCTTCCATCTTCAGGATATTGGCTGGGCCTGCCTTACAACCCACTGTACAAAGTTCATGGCCATTTAGTTAGACAGTCACATGCAATCAGTATGAATGTTTCTAAATGTCTTTTTAAAATGCCCGTATGAGAAGACTAGGATGCTCGGATCTCTAGTTTGTTAGCTGAACATGGTTTCACTGTGAATGATGTGGCTGCCCCTACAATTGTTTGCTCTTTTTGGAACGTGTGCTCATGTATACCTCCTAATGAATACTTTCTATTTATATTTTAAGGTTACAGGTTAAATCCAAACACAATTAATACGATAGTGAAGCGCTACAGCAAGAGCGGCAGAATATTCTTTGACGATTATGTTGCATGTTGTGTGAAGCTTCGTGCCTTAACAGGTAAGGTGGTGACTATTTCTGTGTTTGTGTGGCTTTTGCAGCTTTAAAGAATCACGAGGAAGGTATGTAGATTGCTATTGTAGATCTTCTGAAATTGCTGTTTTGCTGATCCTTGGCTTCAGTACTTTGAGTCGCTATTCTGGAACAAGTCTGCACCTCAAAAGTTCTGACTTCAATCTCTGCAAGCTTGGTTTTAGATCAGTGATCTGGTATTGGGTGCAGCCAACATTTTCAGGAGCAGGTGGGCAAGAAATTGCTGTGCAAGACTTGGTCCATCATCCCAAATACACTGGAGATCAAAATTGGAGAACAATTTATGAACTTTCATTTTTTCCCCCAGAAATGTAATCTACATTGCTCAACATTTGATGGAATTTTTGTTGTGGCTATACCATGCTAAAAGAACAGTATTTTTCAAAATAACCAAGGCACTTTATCAAAAAAAACTTATTTTTTTTTTTAGAAAACACAATGTTCAAAATTGTATAACAGCAATAACTAAAGCACGGAGCAAGATTACAACTAAAATTTCTCAAGGTTACAACAATCAGTAGGAAGTGTGGGGGGGGGGGTGCCTTGCTCTGAATCACTTGAGCACATCTGCGGCCGCAGGACTTCACTAGTCTTTCACACTGCTCTGGTGTGATTTTGTTTTACAGTCCAGTGACTGTAGTGGGTTTTTGGCCATAACTTTGTCGCCAAGGATTTTCCAGAAGTTTTCTGTTGGGTTTAGATCAGGACTCTGGGCTGGCCATTTCATTATTTCAATGTTTTCAGCTTCAAGAAACTGCTTTACCCGTTTTGCTGTGTGACAGGGAGCATTGTCGAGCATGAAAATTGCTGGTTGTTTGGGTTATGAACGTAGGTAAGGAACCACATGTTGAAGGTTCTGATAAACATTTGTCATGTAGCTGTATAAGAGGCCCAACTCCTGCTGCAGGAAACTCCTCCCATACCATGACGCTTCCCCTCCACCTTTCGTTGACTTCTTTACACACTTTGGGTTCAGTCTTTCTCTAGTTTGACGACAAAC
Organism: Lithobates clamitans; assembly: GCA_037952925.1. Lineage (NCBI taxonomy): Eukaryota > Metazoa > Chordata > Amphibia > Anura > Ranidae > Lithobates > Lithobates clamitans. The sequence continues at coordinate 12,664,420 of JBBGZY010000502.1, read as the reverse complement.
CTGTTTCCCATCAGACCCAAATAAATGAAACTTTCTTTAATCACTAAAGTCAACTTTGGACCACTTCTCTGTCCACACAACATGCTCCTCAGCAAAGGTTAGTCTAGCCTTTTGATTCTTTCTGCTAATGAGAGGTTTAGTCACTGCAGAGTGGGTTTTCAGTCCAAATTATTTTAAATGGCGAGACAGATCCGTACTCTGTTCAGCGCTGAACTGGCGAGCAATCACAGCTGCAGTGTTGAACCGGTTGCCTATTGAGATTCTCTGCATTATGCTGTCCTCTCTTGCATTTGTCTTTTGTGGATGACCAGCCTTCTGGGGGGGGGGGGGGGGGGAAGACTTGAATGAGTTTGTGATGTTGTAAGGCTGTGTTTACGCTAGTGCGACTTGGATCCTGCATCCAATTTGCATGACAGGAGAGTGTGCCCGGCTCTTAGTGGAGCCGGTTCACACATCGTGGTGAATTGCACAAGGGTCCTGTGTCTTTGGCTCTGTTTCAGGTCCAAACGCATGCAAAAATTTGGTGATGATTAGTTCCTGAAACGGAGAAAAGATGCACTGGACCCCTGCTGTCCCAAAACTAAAACTTCCACTGATCTGCTCTCCCCCCCCCCCCCCCCCCTTTCCGGTGCCACATTTTCAGGGGGCAACGGGTACCTGTGTTTGAGAGGAACCCTTCCCCACTTGTGGAAGACGGCACCATCCCTCGAAGTTCGGCCCCCTTCCTTCCCCTGCCGCCGGGCTAATTAGAAAGTGCAGCACGATTTTGTGCATGCGCAGTAGGGAACTGGCTGCGGTTTCCCTTACGACGAATGGCGGTAGCACCCGAGAGCCAATCAGAAAATCGCCTAGGCTGCCGACATTGTGGGCTCCCTGGACAGATAACTGTCTATATATTAAGAGTCAGAGCTACAGTAATTGTAGCTGCTGACTTTTATTATTTTTTTTTTTTTTTTTTTCCTCCCCAGGTGGAACACCGCTTTAAGTGTGAACCCAGCCTAAAGATGCAATATTCTAGAAATCACAGATTTGGGACAATAAAGTTCTCTTGCTTTGGCTGAAAGGGTCATCCCTTTGGCCTTAATCTGGACAGCCAGCTGCTGGAGGGTTTTGGTCACTTTAGAACGGCTCACCATCTTGCAAAGTCTGTGAAAGCTGCAAAGTTAGGCCCCTTTCACACTTATACGACTTCAAAGTCGCACGATTTTACCGCGATTTTGCCGCTATTTTACCGCGATTTGCCGCGATTTGGGAGCAGTACTACTTTGCCACGTTTTTGGCATTAACAAATTAAAACATACAGTAGTTGGTATGAATCATAAGGGGAAACTCCACGCCAAGTTTTAAATAAAAAAACTGGCGTGGGTTCCCCCCCAGGGACATACCAGGCCCTTAGGTCTGGTATGAATTGTAAGAGGAACCCCCTACGCCGAAAAATCGGCGTGGGGGTCCCCCCAAAATCCATACCAGACCCTTATCCGAGCACGCAGCCCGGCCGGTCAGGAATGGGGGTGGGGACGAGCTGGCGGCCCCCCCCCCCCTCCTGGACCGTACCAGGCCGCATGCCCTCAACATGGGGGGTGGGTGCTTTAGGGCATGGGGGGCACCCTGCGGGCCCCCCCACCCCAAAGCACCTTGTCCCCATGTTGATGAGGACAAGGGCCTCTTCCCGACAACCCTGGCCGTTGGTTGTCGGGGTCTGCGGGCGGGGGGCTTATCGGAATCTGGGAGCCCCCTTTAATAAGGGGGCCCCCAGATCCCGGCCCCCCACCCTATGTGAAGGAGTATGGGGTACATGGTACCCCTACCCTTTCACCTAGGGAAAAAAAGCATCAATAAAAAACACAGTACACAGGTTTTTAAAATTTATTAGGCAGCTCCGGGATCTTCTTCCGACTTCGGGGGTCCTCTTCTGACTTCGGGGGTCTCTCCGGCGTCCGCATCTTCTGCCGGCTCCACCGCTATCTTCTGGCGCTCTTTTGCCAGCGGTGGTCCGGACCTCTGGATCGTCTTCTTCCCTCTTCTCTTCCAGAGATGTTGACACGACGCTCTCTCCAGCCAGAATGGTCTCTGTGCGCTCCGCAACTGACTTATATAGGCGGTGGCCCCGCCCCCTTATGCCGTCACAGTCCCAGCATGCCCAGGGACTGTGACGGCATAAGGGGGCGGGGCCACCGCCTATATAAGTCAGTTGCGGAGCGCACAGAGACCATTCTGGCTGGAGAGAGCGTCGTGTCAACATCTCTGGAAGAGAAGAGGGAAGAAGACGATCCAGAGGTCCGGACCACCGCTGGCAAAAGAGCGCCAGAAGATGCGGACGCCGGAGAGACCCCCGAAGTCAGAAGAGGACCCCCGAAGTCGGAAGAAGATCCCGGAGCTGCCTAATAAATTATTTTAAAAACCTGTGTACTGTGTTTTTTATTGATGCTTTTTTTCCCTAGGTGAAAGGGTAGGGGTACCATGTACCCCATACTCATTCACATAGGGTGGGGGGCCGGGATCTGGGGGCCCCCTTATTAAAGGGGGCTCCCAGATTCCGATAAGCCCCCCGCCCGCAGACCCCGACAACCAACGGCCAGGGTTGTCGGGAAGAGGCCCTTGTCCTCATCAACATGGGGACAAGGTGCTTTGGGGTGGGGGGGCCCGCAGGGTGCCCCCCATGCCCCAAAGCACCCACCCCCCATGTTGAGGGCATGTGGCCTGGTACGGTCCAGGAGGGGGGGGCCGCTGGCTCGTCCCCACCCCCATTCCTGACCGGCCGGGCTGCGTGCTCGGATAAGGGTCTGGAATGGATTTTGGGGGGGACCCCACGCCGATTTTTCGGCGTAGGGGGTTCCCCTTAGATCCATACCAGACCTAAAGGGCCTGGTATGCCCCTGGGGGGGAACCCACGCCGGTTTTTTCATTTAAAACTTGGCGCAGCGTTCCCCCTCTGGATTCATACCAGACAGCTGTCAGCACTGCCTGTCGCTCATCGGGAAAGGAAAGAAAAGTTTTCCTTTCCCGAATAGCGAGGCCAGGCTTGTGCTTACAAAGTCGTGCTGAAGTCGTGTCTATATAATATTCAGGCACGACTTGCATGCTACTTCAGGGTTTAACATTGAGGTCTATGGAGTACAACTCGCATAGAAGTTGGACCAAAGTAGTGCAGGGACTACTTTCAAGTCGGCACGACTTAAAGTCGTGCCAATATGAATGGTAGTCATTGAAAATCATGGAGAATGACTTGTCATACGATTTTGCAGTACAAAATCGTGGGACAAGTCGTATAAGTGTGAAAGGGGCCTTAGGCTGCCAATTAAATAGGGTTTGTCAGATAATTAAAGAAATTAGCACAGGGTGCCAGATTACCGTATTTTTCGAACTATATAAGATGCACTCTTTTCCCCCAGAAATATGGGGGAAAATGTCCCTGCGTCTTATGGTGGGAATATTTGACATGCACTGCCTCCGCTTGCACTGCCTCCTGCCTCCGCTCGCACTGCCTCCTGCTGTCACTACCGGAAGAGAGGCGGGGGACAGACTTCCCAACCCCCTCTGGGCGTCGGGCAATCTTCCGGCTGGTTCCTGAGACAGAAAACTGAGCATTCGGCCGCTCGGGCTGCTCTGTCTTCTGTTAGGTGGAAGGGATAACATCAGATAAGGCTGCGTTTGTGGCAATGGTCACTCTGCATTTCTATGGCAATGATCGTCTGCATTTTCTATGGCAACGGTCAGGCTGCATTTTCTGGGCACTGGAAAATATTTTATTACACTATTTGGTTCAGAATATATATTTTTTTTTCTTGTTTTCCTCCTCTGAAACCTAGGTGCGTCTTATGATCAGGTGCGTCTTATTGAGCAAAAAATACGGTAACACCAATAACTGGGAGAGATCTGCAAGTGTTCTCTAATTTTATGTTTTTAACCGCTTGCCGACCGCCTCACGCAGATATACTGCGGCAGAAGGGCTCGTACAGGCAGAATCACGTACCTGTACGTTCCCTTTTAAGAGGCGGGCCCGCGGCAAGCTCCGTGAGTCAGGTCGCGCGGACTCGATCGCCGCGGGAATACCCACGATCGCCTCACAGGGAGGAAGAATGGGGAGATGCTAATGTAAACAGCATCTCCCCGTTCTGCCTAGTGACAGTGTCACTGATCTCTGCTCCCTGTCATCAGAGCAGAGATCAGTGACGTGTCGCACACAGCCATGCCTCTCACAGTTAGAAACACGCCCCTAGGACACACTTAACCCCTACACTGCCACCTAGTGGTTAACCCCTTCACTGCCAGTGTCATTTACACAGGAATCAGTGCATTTGTATAGCACTGATTGCTGTATAAATGACAATGGTCCCAAAAAATGTGTCAAAAATGTCCGATGTGTCCACCATAATGTCGCAGTCACAATAAAAATCGCTGTTCGCCGCCATTTAAAACAAATTAGAGGTCGACCGATATGGGTTTTTTTCTGGCCGATGCCGATATTTAGAAATCTCGGTGGCCGATGGCCAATATGTGATGCCGATTATATTAGGCCGTTTTTTTTCTTTTTTTTTTTTTTTTTTTTTTCCTTCATCTCATAAAATTTAACAGTTAGACCCCTTTCACACTGGGGCGTTTTTCAGGCGCTTTTGGGCTAAAAATAGCGCCTGTAAAGTGCCTGTAAAACGGCTCCCCTGCAGTCTCAGTGTGATATCCCGAGTGCTTTCACACTGAGGCGATGCGCTGGCAGGATGTTAAAAAAAAGTCCTGCAAGCAGCATCTTTGGAGCGGTGCATACCACCACTCCTGCCCATTGAAATGAATGCGCTTTGCAGGCGCTTTGGCAGCGGCGCTTCAGGGGCGCATTTAACCCCTTCCTCGGCTGCTAGCTGGGTTATAAGCTCCCCGCTAGCAGCTGAATAGTGCCGCTAAAACTAGCAGCGTTTTACCGTCAACGCATGCCTGCTGCAGTGTGAAAGCAACCTAAAGTGATACAGAAAATTTTTTACATTTAAACATTTATTAAACAAAACAAACCTCCGATCAGTTCACTTGTATGTAGAATTTAGATTAAAAAAAAAATATTAAAAAAAACTATATCTTAAATACACAAAAACAGGTAATCAAAACTTTTGGACGAAAAAGAACGGGCTAACTTTACTGCTTAGTTTTTTTAAAAAAATTTATTAGTGTATTTTTTTTTTTTTTTAAATTGCGTTTGAAAGACCGCTGCGCAAATACCGTGTGACATAAAATATTGCAACAACCGCTATTTTATTCCCTAGGGTCTCTGCTAAAAAAAAAAAATATAATGTTTGGGGGTTCTAAGTGATTTTCTAGCAGAAAATACAGGATTTTTACTTGTAAGCAACAAGTGTCAGAAAAGATTTAGTCTTTAAATGGTTAAACTGAACTTCTACACACTGAGTTCTGCTCATTCAGAAGTGTAAACATTTGTATCACTTCAGGTTCTTTTTATCAGATTTGGCAGGCTGCCCAGAGAGGGGAGAGAAGTGCTTCACAGAAGAATACAGGCAACTTGTATTGACTTCAAAAGTCATTTTATATCGGCCTTTTTTATCAGCACAATCGGCTGATGCCGATTAAGAAAAAAACGTCAAAATTTCGGCCTGCCGATATATCGGTCGACCTCTAAAACAAATGTCCTAAAACTATCCCCTATTTTGTGAACGCTATAACTTTTGCGCAAACTGATCAATAATCGCTTATTGCGTTGTTTTTTTTTTTCCCCAAAAAATATGTAGAATACGTATGGGCCTAAACTGAGGAAAAAAAATGTTTTTTTTTTATATATTTTTGAGAGATAGATATAGCAAAAAGTAAAAAATGCTTTTTTTTTTTTTTCAAAATGGTCACTTTTTTTTTTTTTTGTTTATAGCGCAAAAAATAAAAAGCGCAGGGGTGATCACATACCACCAAACACTCTATTTGTGGGGAAAAAAAAAGGACGTCAACTTTGTTTGGGTGCCACGTCGCACGACCGCGCAATTGTCAGTTAAAGCGATGCAGTGCCGAAACGCAAAAAGTGCTCTGGTCAGGAAGGGGGTAAATTCTTACGGGGCTGAAGTGGTTAAAACCCCCATTGAAGTTTTTTATTCTGTGCTTCAAAACATATGCAACTTATGAAATCTGCTTGACAAAACTGCTCTTTTACTCCTCCTCCTGTTTAGATCATTTCAAATGAGACTAATCTGTAACCTTGAAATTTAGGAAATTGTAGGTGGTTCTCTAATATTGATCTCCAGTGTAGCTCAATTCAGGAAGAACCCTCTATGAGATGAACATCTCCACCATTTTAAATTTGTAAAGGTCCTGTCTAGTGGCAGCAGGAACCACAAAGTATCTGATTGTACCATGTACTAAGATAATAGCTGGTATCTCCCATCAGTGCTTTCCTTGTGTGGCTGATATATTGTCCCAGCAGTTGGTAAATTATGATGGTCTAAACAGGTCCCAAATCAAGTTACTATGTGATGTATAGGACTCTGTAAATTAAAAACAAAAACGTATTTTACCCTCCCAGGCTGAGAACAATCCTGCTTAATTTGTACCTCGCACCCCCCCCCCCCCCTTCCAGACACTGCAGCTCACAATTTGCAGGTTTCGGAAGCAGTGCTGCCAATCCAGAAAGCAGTGGGCATGTCTAGGTGTTGGCAGGTGGACAAGCTACAGGCTTGTAAATTAGTGGGGGGTGCAGCGTTTTCACTTCTGCCTCATCCCACTGTTGTGAAGTAGGCACAACCTGCATGAGGGTGGCAATGCTGCTTTGAATTCAGGAGCAGTGCAGCAGTGTTGTCACCCCTTCACAGGAAACTGCATTATTTGGGCTTCGCTGGCAAGATCAACAGGCATTTGAGTTTTTTCCTGGGGGATGAAGAACTTGATGGCCAATGCACTTGCACTAAATGCATCATCACTTTTTTATTATTAAATACAAAAATAAAATCATCCCACTTATAATCACTTTTCCAGCAACAGACCAGGTAAGTTGCTGGTCGGCAAGTAGTCAAGGATGCATTGCAGGTATGAATATTTTTACAAAATTACAGCTTGGACCCATGTAACTATGTATATACCATACCTGTGAGACACATCTAGAAACTGGAAACCACTGTAGTAGACTCCACTAGCTTCCGGGTGGAGCGGCTGCCCCACCGCATTGTGAACACTGGAAGTCAGCTGCTGAGCATGGGTGCAATTCAGAGAATGCTTTGCACTTTCCCAATTTATGCAAAAGCGTTCTCTGAATGGAGATATGAGAGCGTGACGTCACCACTCCACCTCGTCCAATCAAAGCAGCTTTGTATTTTCTTCAACATATGCAAAGCGTATCTCTGGTGCCTGTGCGAAGTAGCCGGCCTCATGATTTTCAGTGAGCAGAAGAGCAGCCACTCAGCAATGGAGGCAGAAGCAAGTAGCAGTAACTTAGTGATTTTGAGCTTCTGCATTCAACAGGTATGATATATGCATAGTTATATTGGTCCAAGTCTTTTTTAGATAGTGAAGGATTAGAACACCTGTCAGGTTTTTATTGCGGTCTGTGCTCCATGAGGGAGATTTGCCCTCTAATTGTCCTATTTACCATTATTAAAAGTAAAATAAAATCCCATATTTTGGGTTATCCCCAGAAAAATAGAGGGGAAATCTACCTATGAGTACACTAGTTCTTGTGACCTGGGAGCCCCCTAGAGATTCCCTTAATTTGCAGGGATTTCCTTACTTCCTGTTTTGGCTATGGGACAGGAAGTGAAATCTCTGCAATGGGACAAAGATGGTGAAAAAAAAAAATCTGACAGGTCTTGATAAACCCTCTTATTCTATCCAAAAAATGGGAGAAGGAGCTTTGCCTATAGTTTTACTTTGTTTAAATAAAAGTGCAGCGCCAGGGCAAAAAGTGCAATTCATGCGAATCACACATGTGATGTGCATACATCCAAAAATGGTAAAAAAAAGTGCAATAATTGGTACAGCTTGAAATAAAATAAAACATAACATGCACAATGTAACATCACAAGTGCAAGTTAAAACAGTTCATATGATATGCAGTTGATTTTTATCAGAAGTTGTCCCATGAAGAGGGGTGTATTGGAAATGATCAAATGCTTGGCAGCGTGATGCCCATCACCACAAATAAAATGAAGGCTTACCAGAACTCCCCCCCTCTTATTCAGGGAGGTCATAAAGCGCTTTGTTGGATCTGTGATCCACAGAAAAGATGTCCTGACATCTCTCACCAGTAGCCTCAGAAGATATACACCAGGAACTTCACAGCTGATCAGGACGCGGTGTTTTAGAAAAGCCACAGAGCCGGAGTATATAGAGACAAAAAGACTCCACATAGTATAATATTGTCTCCTCCTTGCAGTTTATTAGCAGCAGAGCATATACAAAGGATGGCAAAAGTTCAAGCCGAGAGAATGTCTCAATCCAAACACTTCCTTTCAAACTTCCTTAAAATCCAGACAGCGATCGCATTAGCATACGCGTCATTTATGACGATCGGCCCCCTGATGTCATTTATGACGAAATGATTGTCGGGACGGTTATGTACACACGCTACTGCGCATATGCGATCGATGTCTGGATTTTAAGGTTTTAAGGAAGTGTTTGGATTGAGACATGCTCTCGGCTTGAACTTTTGCTAACCTATGTATATGCTCTGCTGCTAATAAACTGCAAAGAGGGGATATTATACTATGTGGAGTCTTTGGGGATTATTTACTAAAGGCGAATCCACTTTGCACTACAGGTGCAGTCGCTGTAGATCCAAGGGGGACATGCAACGAAAATAAAAAAACGCATTTTAGCTTGCACATGATTGGATGATAAAATCAGCAGAGCTTCCCCTCATTTCAGATCTACTCCTCAGATTTACAGCGACTGCACCTCCAAGTGCACTTTGCACTTGTAGTTTGCACTTGTAGTGCAAAGTGTATTTGCCTTTTGTAAATAACCCCCATTGCCTTTCTATACTCCGGCTCTGTCTTTTCTAAAAAAAAAAAAAAAAAAAAAAAACACGCTCTGATCAGCTGTGAAGTTCCTGGCGTGTATCTTCTGAGGCTACTGGTGAGAGATGTCAGGACATCTTTTCTGTGGATCACAGATCCAACGACGCGCTTTATGACCTCCCTGAATAAGGGGGATCGCTGGCTTTCTGGTAAGCCTTCATTTTATTTGTGGTGATGGGTATTGCGCTGCTAAGCATTTCATCATTGCCAATACACCCCCTCTTCATGGGACTTTTGATGAAAATCGGCTGCATATGAACTTTTCTTTTTGTTTGCATTTGTGATATTACATTGCACATAAGTTATGATTTATTTCATTTCAAACTGCAACAGTTGTTGCACTTTATACCATTTTTGGATGTATGCACATCACATGTGTTATGAGATTTGCATGAATTGCACTTTTTGCCCTAACGCTGCATTTTTATTAACCACTTCCAGCCCAAGGCCATCATATGACATCCTTGACTTTCAGTGGGGATATCTGAAGCTACAGGCATCATTCAGCTATCCTCGTTTTCAGCCGGTGATTCTGTGCACCATAAGAATGACCATAGCAGCAGTTCCGCCGCATGATCGTTCTTACAGGCGACGGGAGGGGACATCCGCTCCTGCCGCCATCCAGTGCTTCTCCGGGCTCTCCCGTGCCACCGGGGACCTAGAGAATGAATCTGCCGCCGCCGAATGACGACCATAGAGATTTCCGGTGACCAAATGGTCACCAGTCATCTCCATGACCGTCGGAGGCCCGGGCGTGGCGTTATGACGTCAGGTCCGGGCCGTGATTGTAAAAACCACAATCGTGGCTGGTAAGGATGAGATCATGAATTTTTTTATTTTATTTTTTTTTTATCTCCTCCTGCTTTCCAGCCTGGAGGAGAGATGTGAGGCCTTATTGACCCCACATCTCTCCAAAAAGAGGACCTGTCATGAACGATTCCGATTACTAGGGATGTTTACATTAAGACTAATATCTCTATATATAATATCTCTCTATTTTTTTTTTTTTTTTTTTTTTTTCTAAAACGCCCCGGTAGCTCACGCTCAGAAGCGCACGCACACAAGTCCCACCCACATATGTAAACTCGTTTCAAACCACACATGGGAGGTATCGCCACATGCGTTAGAGCGCAAGCAACAATTCTAGCACTAGGCCACCTCTAACTCTAAACTGGTGTAACCTGTAAAAAAAATGTAAATGTCGCCTATGGAGATTTTTAAGTACCAAAGTTTGGCGCCATTCTGTGAGTGTGCGCAATTTTATAGCGTGACATGTTGGGTATCTATTTACTCGGCGGAACATCTTTTACATTATACAAAAAAATTGGGCTAACTTTACTGTTTTGTTTTTTTTTAATTTATGAAACTCTTTCTTTTCTTTTCCCCAAAAAAAAAAAAAAGAAATAAAAAAAATTTGAAGAAAAATTAGTTGCGCAAATACCATGTGACATAAAATGGCAGTTGCAACCTTTTATTCCCTAGGGTGTTATTGGGGGGGTTCTGAATTTTCTAGCAAAAAGATGATTTTTACATGTAGGAGAGGAGTGCCAGAATTGGCCTGCAATGGAAGTGGCTAAACATTTTCCTTTGTGCCTGATATCTGAGTTATAGTGCTCAGCTGCTGGCTATTTTATGTATTTACATAGCCAGGTTGAAAAAAGACACAAGCCCATCCAGTTCAACCTTAAAAACAATAAATAAAATAAATATCGTACAATCCAATATACCCAATTCTATACCCACAGTTGATCCAGAGGAAGGCAAAAAACCCCAGCAGAGCATGCTCCATTTGCTACAGCAGGGGAAAAAATTCCTTCCTGATCCTAGAGAGGCAATCGTATTTTCGCTGGATCAACTTTACCTATAAATGTCAGTACCCAGTTATATTATGTACATTTAGGTAATTATCCAGGCCTTTCTTAAAGCAATCTACTGAGCTAGCCAGAACCGCCTCCGGACGGAATCTATTCCACATTTTCACAGCTCTTACTGTGTAGAAACCTTTCCATATTTGGAGATGAAATCTCTTTTCCTCTAGACATAAAGAGTTGCCCCCATGTCCTCTGGGTTGACAGTAAAGACAATAACACAACACCAAGTTCACTATAGGGACCCCTTATATATTTGAACATGTTGATCATATCCCCCCTTATTCTCCTCTTCTCAAGAGAGAATAAATTAAGTTCCTCTAATCCAGTGGTTCTCAACTCCAGTCCTCAGGACCCACCAACAGGCCAGGTTGCAAGATAGCTGAAATACATCACAGGTGATATCACTTGCTGCTCAGTGATTGCAGTATTCTAGTCTGCATCTCCACAAGGTAATTCTTAAAATCTGGCCTGTTGGTGGGTCCCGAGGACTGGAGTTGAGAACCACTGCTCTAATCTTTCCTCATAGCTGAGCTCCTCCATGCCTCTTATCAGTTTGGTTGCCCCTCTCTGCGTTTTCCCTAGTTCCCCGATATCCTTTTTGAGAACTGGTGCCCAAAACTGAACTGCATATTCCAGATGAGGTCTTGCTAATGATTTGAACAGGGGCAAAATTATAGCTCTCTCTCTGGAGTCCATACCTCTCAATACAAGAAAGGACTTTGCTCGCTTTAGAAACTGCAGCTTGGCATTGCATGTTGTTATAAAGCTTATGATCTATCAAAACCCCCAGATCCTTCTCCACTACGGATTCCCCCAGTTGTACTCCCCCCTAGCATGTATGATGCATGCATATTCTTAGCCCCCAAGTGCATAACTTTACATTTCTCAACATTAAACCTCATCTGTCATAGTCTCCCAATTAGACAGTGCATTGAGGTCGGCTTGTAAATTGGAGACCTCCTGTAAGGACGTTATTCCACTGCATAGCTTGGTGTCATCTGCAAAGACAGAAATGTTACTTTTGATCCCAGACCCAATATCATTATAAAGATATTAAAAAGTAAGGGTCCCAGCACTGAACCTTGGGGTACACCACTGATAACCTTAGACCATTCAGAGTAAGAATCATTAACCACTACTCTCTGAATTCTGTCTTTTGGCCAGTTTTCTATCCATTTACAAACTGATATTTCCAAGCCTGTAGGCTTTACATTACACATGAGCCGCGTGTGGGGAACTGTGTCGAACGCTTTTGCAAAATCCAAGTATACCACGTCCACAGCCACCCCTCTCTCACTGTCCAAGGTTTTACTTACCTTCTCATAAAAAGAAATCCGGTTTGTCTGACAACTTCTGTCTTTCGTGAATCCATGCTGTCTGTTGCTTAAAAGGTTTTTTTCCAGCAAGAACTCGTCTATGTGGTCTTTTTATTAAACACTCCAGTATCTTCCTGACTATAGTGCGGATATCTCTTTACACGTGTATAGTTTTTACTTTTAAGAATAACCTCTTACTACTTTACATTACCTGGCCTTTTAATTGTTAAACCATGAGAAGCGATACTTTTTACTAATCAACTTCTTTCTTGCCAGATGTCTTTCGGCGAAGAGACAGCATGCAGCAGGGAATAGTCAACTTCATGTATGACGATGTAAGTATCTTCAGCAAAAGATTACATCTTGTTTGCTGTGCAGAATTGTGTATTTGCTATCGCCTAACATCCAGTTCCCAGCATACAATTGTTTGGTGTATTGTATGTATATATGTGTGTACACACACTGTATCTGGAAAATATTCACAGCGCTGCACTTTTTCCACATTTAATTCCAAAATGGATTAAATTTTGTTATTTTCTACAAACAATACCCCATAATGACAACCTGAAAGAAGTTTGTTTGGACTCCTTTGCAAATTTTATTAAAAATGAACAAAAAAAATTCCATGTACATAAGTATTCGCAGCTTTTGCATAATACTTTGTTGAAGCACCTTTTGGCACCAATTTGTCTCAAGTCTTTCAGTATGATGCTACAAGCTTGGCACACCTATTTTTGGGCAGTTTCTCCCATTCTTTTTTTTTTTTTTTAAGGACCCCTCAAGCTTCATCAGGTTGGTTGGGGAGCATCGGTGCACAGCCATTTTCAGATCTCTCCAGAGATGTTCAATTTATGGCTCTGGCTGGGCCACTCAAGGACATTCACAGAGCTGTCCCGTAGCCACTCCTTTGTTATCTTGGCTGTGTGTTTAGGGTCGTTGTCCTGTTGGAAGATGAACCTTTGCCTCAGTCTGAGGTCCAGAGCGCTCTGGAGCAGGTTTTCATCAAGGATGTCTTTGTACATTGTTGCATTCATTTTTTCCCTTGCTCCTGACTAGTTCCTGCCGCTGAAAAACATCCTCACAGCACGATGCTGCCACCACCATGCTTTACTGTAGGGATTGTATTGGCCAGGTGATGAGCAGTGCCTGGTTTCCTCCTGATCTGATGCCAAAGAGTTCAATCCTTGTTGCATCAGACCAGAGAATTGTTTCTCATGGTCAGTCCTTCAAGTGCCTTTTGACAAAATCCAGGCGGGCTGTTATGTGCCTTTTACGGAGGAGTGGCTTCCGTCCGGAATCTCCACCAGTCAGGCCTGTATGGTAGAGTGCTGTAGAGATGTGGTTCTTCTGGAAGGTTCTCCTCTCTCCCACGGAGAAATGCTGGAAATCTGTCAGTGATAATCTGGTTCTTGGTCACCTCCCTGACTAAGACCCTTCTCCCCTGATTGCTCAGTTTGTCTGGACAGCCCACTCTAGGAAGAGTCCTGGTGGTTCCAAACTTCTTCCATTTACGGATGATGGAGGCCACTGTGTTCAATAGGTCCTTCAATACTGCAGAAAAATTTCTGTACCCTTCCCCAGATCTGTGCCTCGATGCAATCCTGTCTCGGAGGTCTACAGACAATTCCTTGGACTTCATGGCTTGGTTTGTGCTCTGACATGCACTGTTAAATGTGGAACTTTATTGTCCCAATCAACTGAATTTACCACGAGTGGACTCAAAGTTGAAGAAAACTTTTCAAGGATGATCCGTGGAAACAGGATGCACCTGAGCTCCATTTCGAGTGTCATATGGCAAAGGCTGTGAATACTTTTTTTTTTGCCAAGATTTCAAACAAACTTCTTTCACATTGTCATTATGGGGTATTGTTTGTAGAATTTTGAGGAAAATAATGAATTTGATCAATTTTGGAGTAAGGCTGTAACATAACAATGTGGAGAAACTTAAGCGCTCTGAATACTTTCTGGATGTGTGTGTATGTATATATGTTTATATGTGTGTGTATATGTGTGTGTATATGTGTGTGTATATGTGTGTGTGTGTATATGTGTGTGTGTATATATGTATATATGTGTGTGTGTGTGTGTGTATATATGTATATATATACCTACTACGTCTCCAGAAGGCTCAACTGTGATACCCCCAACAATTTCATACTCTTTGATCTTATCTTGCAGCCTAGTTCTTTTTCATATCCAATTGCTGTTTTTTATATTTGAATTTAATGCATAACAATATACATGGAGAACTAATGCATTGTAGCACTTATGCTGGCTATCTACTTATTGATCGATTCATTCATTGAACTGATTGCTTTTTCAGCCATCTCCAGAGAAAAGGAAAAATGCTCCCTTGCAGTGGGGCTGTCCTTTCACTACAAGGACTAAATACAAGTTTGGGTCTAGGACTGGCAACAGACATTTTATTTACCTGATCTCTGCTCCCCTGGCAGCTTGTGCTTTCCACTGCTCCCCAATGCTTTAATAGTGAGCTATCCCTCAGCGTCCTCTCATCCCATGTAGGACTGTGAGCTCTGTATTGGACTTGATGATGTCAGAGGACTTTGCAACTACTGTAGCATGGGGGGAGAAGAAGCTGCTGAGACTGGTCTTGCAGCCTGGAGGGAGGCTTTAAAAGTATGGGGTCAGGTAAGTAAAGGGCTTTTTGTGGTCCCCTAGACCCAAGCGGGCATTTAACCCTTGCAGTGCATGGGTAAGGCCGCATCATTTGGAATTTGCTATTAGGTTTTAAATGGGTGGGTTTACCTTAATGCATTCTCAAATAATAGTTTGAATTCAGCTAACTGACCAGTCAATGGACAGAATGTCAAAGTATGTATGGTCAGCATTGGTGACCTTTTAATGCCCTATAACTTTTGCAGGGTGGCTAAGGAAACCGTAATTGCAGATGCACCCTTTGTCAAAGCTTAGACACGGCTTGATAACAATTTATTTTTATTTATGTTTTGGCATAGTTTTTGCAGAACACAATGGCCATATAAATGTCTGGACTACAGTCAAGTTTATGAAGAATCTGGCATTATAAATCATCCTGTGAACTGTTCGAAGAGGGAACCAAGTGTGACCACACTGTGAATCTACCTTTATTGTACAACCTAATATTTCAATTTTAAGTCGGTCCTTATACACAGTACACTGACTCAACACATTGATAGTTAATTTGTATTATAGGACACAGAGATCGCTGTAAAATATATGTTCAAGCTTTCTTTTTTCATATAAAAATATATCTATTAAAATCCACCTTCGTCCCAGTTTCTTGTTTTTGTGTTTTTTTTGTTTTTTTTTTTCTTTTGTTTTTTAGTGTAGATTTCAGTACAACTGTCTCTTGAAACAGGTGAAAATGCATTTGAATTTGGCAGCTGATGAGACTTCTCTCCTACTTGCTTTGTGATTGGCTGCTTCCTTTATTTCTCCAGTAAGTCCAACAAAAAGCTGCAGAGGCCGCCTATCAGAAAACCTCAGTAGGTGGAGAGATATCTGTCAGTTACCTTGAACACTCATTTCATGAAGCAGCTTGCACCTGTTTTGACAGCTGTAGGGTGGGTAAGGGAGAACTCGTGCAGAACATGTTTGTTCACTTGCATAAATTGCATGCCATGTTGATAAACTGTAATTTTTGTAGTTCATTAAAAACCTACAACTCTACTTGTTTCCCTTGTATATTTTAAACTTAAGACTTTGTATGAAGGCCAGAAAAATTGGCTATAACAAGTGCTTCACATTGCTTGAGCCATATTTTCATTTATCTTTTGCATGTGCAAATTGACTTACTCTGCAATTCACATTTGTTTGGAATTGTGTTTTGTGAACTGTTAATCCATGAACTGGGCAAATCTAATTGTATATTCAGGCAAATCATCATGTACCAGTTTGCCTAGTTTACAAATTGATGTGCTTATCTCAAATTGGTACTAGAGGATATGCTTGCTAAATACCATCAATTGGGTTCTGATGCTGCATATTTTAAAACCAAATCCGGATGTGTATATGATTAACACCACCTGCCCGGCCTATTATAAGATAAAAGACCGGGCAGAAGCACTGCTCTCCCGGGTAGACATATGATGTCCTCTCAGATGGGTACCCTAGGGGCCATGTAGTGGCATAATCCAGAACAGATGATTGTACCAGACTGGCCCTGGTACCATATGATGGTTGTGACCAATGACGGTGATCTCCTATGAGTAGTACAGTG
This sequence comes from Lithobates clamitans, assembly GCA_037952925.1. Lineage (NCBI taxonomy): Eukaryota > Metazoa > Chordata > Amphibia > Anura > Ranidae > Lithobates > Lithobates clamitans. Next base: position 12,648,021 of record JBBGZY010000502.1, on the reverse strand, counting down.
GCTTTTATTCATAGTCATCCATTGTGTATTGTTTTGATCGGTCACAGTAATTACCTGGTACAGGGCCAATTACAGTGAACATGTACCATGAGATAGCTGTGACCAATCATGGCTATCAGAATAGTACACAGTGACATATGGATGCCATTCACAAAGAAAAGATTGTTTATACAGTGATCACTGTAATGAGCAATCTGTGTGTCGAAAAATAAATTGTCTCCAGTGCAGTCCAGTATTGCTCTGGTCACGGCATGTAAACAATCTGTGTCCCTTATCACTCCCACACCAGTCAGAAAAATTGTAAAAATGCATTGGAGTGTCTACTTTTCAAAAAGGGGTCATCTGGTGGTATTTGTATTGTCCTGGTGTTTTTAGGGCCTCGTGAGAAGGGCAGTGAGTAACACACACGTGTATAATATATACTGTGTTTTTACATTACCATAGTTTGTAGACTATAACTTTTACACTCTATAAATGTACACTGAATTTGGTTATTTTTACCAAAGAAACGTAGCAGAATATATTTTGTTATAAGTTTACGAAGAAAGATGGTTTGTAAAAAATTTTAACAACGTAAAACGTGTGTGTGTGTGGGGGCGGGGGTTGTGTTTTTTGTTTTTTTGCTTTTTTAATAAAATGTGTGTGAGTGTATTAGTAAAAAAATAACCCAGTGGAGAAGAAAAGCCCCGTCTGTCTCAAATGACACTGGATTGACAGAGTGACACAGGCAAAAAGCCTGAACCACTCGTATAAACTATGAAAACGGAACTGATCCTGCTCTGAATTAACAAAAGTGATCTGTTCCCGTTTGAGGCTCCATTCACACTTGTGCAACTTTGGACATTAAAGTTTCATGACACGTCGTTCCCAATGTTTTCCAATGATACAGCAATTGCAGCATATTCAAAATAGTTCATGCACTACTTTGGTCTGACTTTCATGCAACTTGAGGGCCATAGATTTCATACCTGAATGTTATACAATGCAACTTGTGTGCAACAGTTGTTTGTTATTACTGGTCAAAGTCTTATCCATGTTGCACCCATCCAAAGTTTTACTCCAAAGTCCAACTTTGGAGTCACACTAGTGTGAATGGAGCCTTATGCCTGTGGCAGACACAGAACAAACTTCAGCTGGAGCTGCGTGCTCTGATTCCACTCAGCCGAGTGTCAGAAGGAAGAGGAGGATTGCTAATTCTGCAGGCTATGGTCCTGCATTGTAATCCCTGCATAAGCTAACCGCTCACATACCATATGCCAGGTCTGACCCAGCAAGGTTCTGCAGCAGTTTTCTATTTTGAAAAAACTGCTGCATTCTGTTTATTGGGTGCCAACCCTACACTAGTTCTGTTTTCTTCTGAAATATACTGACGTAGGTGGCCCGGAGAGTTTGAAATGGATATATCTGCATGGAGCATGCCATAAACACCTGATCCTGGGGGATATACAGTATATATTTTATGATCTTGACATAAATATACATAAGGCCCCTTTCACATGGACTGTCAGTTTTTCAGACTGACCTGATCGAACCCTCCATTCACCCCTATAGAGCGGTGGATGTCAACAGTGACGTGTCCGCTGACATCTGCTGATATCTTAACAGATCCTGTCTGTCTAAATCCAGGGAGATGATGGTTTAATTTGTAAGGGGTTTTTAGGTTTTTCACCTAAACCAAGATATTGTCCTACCGTTGTTTGTTCTTTTTACTGGTTTTAGAATAAAAAAAATGAGGGACTTTTGAGGTAACAAACCTCGGGACTTTAAAGGTGTTGTGTAAATAGTAAGGGATTATTAATTCATCAAACAATATTGAATAAAACAATTTATTATACAAATTTAAAAAAAAAAGAGAAGACTAAATACAAAAGTTCATACAATTCAATGAGACCTGATGCATGAACAGTACCACTTTCTCAACATGTTTTGCTCTGTGGAGCTTCTTCAGGAGACTTTAGGTGTGGCATCATATTATACTATAAATTACAAGAAAAATACTCATGTTTAAGTATGAATAGGTCCAAAGAAAGGGCATACATTAATTATTTGAGCATAATTCAAAAACAAGTCACAGCAGGTGGGCTTGAGCCAAGGCATTGTTCTTCTGATCACAAAGCTTTGATGTGTTTCATTCCTACCTGGCTGTGTCAAACAGGAAGTGAAATACCAGAAGTAAGATATTAAACCATGTTGCTATCCAACAATTCCATTTACATTTTTTGCAGCTTGCACTGTTCTATTGTTGTGGTATGTTATCCAACCACTCTTTGATATACGTATATATACGAAAATGTTTACTATGTGCATACCTCCATGTTTTGCCCCTTTTCACTTTGGTTCCTCCCATCCATGTTTGCACGGACACCCAGGGCACTCTTGATATTGGCTCTTAATCAATGTTCCAAACCATTTGTGTCCTTTCTGTGTTAGTTTGCTGCCTCTGCCCCTCAGCTATTTTCCAGTCTTTTATTTTCCCCTGGTTCCGGTTCATGGTTATGGTCTGTCCGTCCAGTTCCGGGCTCTCTTTGTGGCTCTGCCCCTTATTCCATCCTCTGTTCGGGCTTAGGATCTTCAAAGATGGCCGCCATTGAGTGTACGCAATCAGCGTCACCGTTGACGTCAGCCGTCTTTTTGGCGCATGCGCAACGGCACTTCTTTTACGTCCTTTACACGGAGGGTAAGGTGGGAGATGTTTCCTTCTCCCGGTTGCCCTCTTATCTTCTGTCTCAATCCTTAACAGGTATGTTTAACACACTTTGGTATTTACTGAATTTTATGCTCTATATTGCGTTGGCATTCTCAGGATAGAAATGCCCTATCCCAACCTGTTAGATTCTCACTTCTATTATCCATTATCTTTTCAGGTCCCCTCACCTGATACATACCCCAGTATTTGGCTCATCTGGGTTTTGTCCCACTTAATCTGGGGTCACCATCCATATGCCTGGGGTCATCTCCTTTTTTCCACTCCTTACATCCCATTTATCAAAGTAAATTACTCCAGTTATCACTGTGGATGTAATTGAAGGATTTTATTGATTTTACCGCACTGATGTTTTAAAGGTAACTCACCTCAATTTTTTATTTTCATACAATCCTTTTTAGCTCAATTAATTCCTCACACAACTTTTCCCAAAACTCATTTCTATATGTTGGTCTTTTCCTTACCAGAAAAGACTCTTCAATTGACAATCTTTGTCGTTTTCTGCAAAAGTTTTTTTGAGGTTCCTACATATGGGAAGAGGCAATCCAGGGGATGCACATTTAAAACCTTTTGACTCTCAACTCTGAGTCATATCTATTGAGACATTTTTAGGGTAAGGTTCATTCATTTTCTTGTAGCCTCACAGTCATTATTGTTGATATTTGCTTTTCTGTATGCCCTATTGTGATAATAATTATAATCTTTTCTACTCTGTCATGTTTTTGCATTATGCTCAAATAATTGATGTATGCCCTTTCTATGGACCTATTCATACTTTAAACATGAGTATTTTTCTTGTGATTTATAGTATAATATGATGCCACACCTAAAGTCTCCTAAAGAAGGTCCACAGAGCGAAACATGTTGAGATTTGTATTTAGACTTGTCTCGTGTTTTTTTTAATTTTGTATAATAAAATTCTGTTTTATTCAATATTGTTTGATGAATTAATCCCTTATTATTTACACACCTTTAAAGTCCCTGGGTTTGTTACCTCAAAGTCCCTCATTGTTCTTTTTATTCGTTAAAATTGGGATGTTGGTGTTTTTCCTTTTGGTCTCCTCCTTTCCATGCTTCATTTTCTAAAACCAGGTTCTAGGGTAGAGAACTCACTACATTGCCTTGATGTAGTGAGAGCGGTCAAGGTCTATTTAAAGACTACTCAGGTGTGAAAGACTGATGTTTTATTATGCTGCCAAAGGGTCCTAGGAAGGGACAGGCAGCATTGAAATCCACTATTGCCAAGTGGATTCGGCAAGTTATAATTCTGGCCTAATGGTTGAAAACAGGGGTTTAGTTAGCACGCATTTGCGAAAGCTGCAAGGCCTCTTCACGGCACCCTCTGTTGCTTGCAGTCTCAACACTGAATTTATAAGTCTCCACAGTGGAAGCACATGCATTAAATTGATAGAAGAGGGGCAGGTGGGCCTGGAGGCAGCCCACTCCCCCTTAAAGGAACAGGAGCACACTGGACACCCAGCAATAGCACAGCAGCAGTGAAGGTGCCCAGTGTGTCCCCGGACCATATTTACACCAGTAACAAAACACCTGGCAGGGAAGGTGATTCACCGCTCAGGTAGACTTGCTCCCAGGTGTGTGTTAAGTAGATCCTTCAGAGGAGGGGAGTCCCAGGTGCTGGCTAAATGCAAATTGAAGCAAGGTTTGAAACAAGAGAATCTGGATGCCGCACACTGGATAAAGTTGAAAATTCTTCTTTATTGTAAAAATAGGATCATCAAAAATACAGGACAATCAGGCAGATGGTACAGACACAGCTGACGCGTTTCGCACTCTAGTTTGAGTGCTTGCTAATAGCTAAACATAATGTGTAAGTCTGGACTTCCTTGAATGAAGAAAAAAAAAAAAAAGTTAGGCTTTAGTATGATTATCGCTTTAGTAAAACAGACCTTCCATGGTGCAAATACAGAGACGATGCATGATATGCATTTCTGTGGTTTAACTATTCATTTCAGTGGCCCTGCATAATGTAAATCAATGCACAAAAATGTCCCACTTTTAAAAACGTAAAGCTGGATTTACACTGTTCTCTCACATGTTTGTAAATATTTTATTATCTTTTCATGTGACAACACTGAAGAAATGACACTTGCTCTGGTGAACTCCATGCCCAAGAGGATTTAAGGCAGTGCTGGAAAATAATGATGGCCACATAAAATATTGATACTTTGGGCCCAATTTGGACATTTTCACTTAGGGGTGTACTCACTTTTGTTGCCAGCAGTTTAGACAATAATGGCTGTGTTTTGGGGGGGACAGCAAATTGACACTGTTATACAAGCTGTACACTCCCTACTTTACATTGTAGCAAAGTGTAATTTCTTCAGTGTTGTCACATCAAAAGATATATTAGAATATGAGGGATGTACTCACTTCTGTTAGATACTGTATCTAGTCAAATCTAAATATATACATACACACACATACAATATTACCAAAAGTATGTGTGTGTATATGTATATATACACATACATTTACACACAATACCAAAAGTATTGGGACACCTGCCTTTACACGCACATGAACTTTAATGGCGTCTTAGTCCGTAGGGTTCAGTATTGAGTTAGCCCACCCTTTGCAGCTATAAGAGCTTCAACTCTTCTGGGAAGGCTGCCCACAAAGTTTAGGAGTGTCTATGGGAATGTTTGACCATTCTTCCAGAAGCACATTTGTGAGGTCATGCAGTGAAGAGAAGGCCTGATTTGCAGTCTCTGCTCTAATTCCTCCCAACGGTGTTCTTTTGGGTTGAGGCTCTCCACTCAAGTTCCTCCACCCTAAACTCGCTCATCTATGTCTTTATAGACCTTGCTTTGTGCACTGGTCCAAATCATTTGGTGGAGGGGGGGTTATGGTGTGGGGTTGTTTTTCAGGAGTTGGGCTTGGCCCCTTAGTTCCAGTGAAGGGAACACTTAAGGCGTCCACATACCAAGATATTTTGGACAATTTCATGCTCCCAACTTTGTGGGAACAGTTTGGGGATGGTTCCTTCCTCTTCCAATATGACTGCACGCCAGTGCACAAAGCAACGTCCATAAAGACATGGATGAGCAAGCTTAGGGTGGAGGAATTTGACTGGCCTGCACAGAGTCCTGACCTGAAACTGATAGAACATTTTTGGGATAAATTAGAGCGGAGACTGCGAGCCAGGCCTTCTCGTCCAACATCAGTGCCTGACCCCACAAATACGCTTCTGGAAGAATGGCCAAACATTCCCATAGACACACCCCTAAACCTTGTGGACAGCCTTCCCAGAAGAGTTGAAGCTGTTATAGCTGCAAAGGGTGGGCCAACTTAATAAACCCTACGGACTAAACTGGGATGCCATTAAAGATCATGTGTGTGTAAAGGCAGGCGTCCCCAATACTTTTTGTAATATAGTGTATATATGGAATAGTCCATATAGTGATGCTGACTTGTCATCTTTTCCAAAATACTTTTGGTGCTTCAGTAGTCCTCCGCCATCAATATTCCTCCACCATCGGTAAAGTATATATCACCCAGTGAGAAAACAAATCCTAAATGACTCATCAGACCGCTTCAACAACCCCTTTACAGTAAAAGACAAGTCAGTATCAGTATATGGACTATATATATATATATATATATATATATATATATATATATATATATATACAGTGGGGGATGGAAAGTATTCAAACCCCCTTAAAATTTTCACTCTTTGTTATATTGCAGCCATTTGCTAAAATCATTTAAGTTCATTTTTTTTCCTCATTAATGTACACACAGCACCCCATATTGACAGAAAACACAGAATTGTTGACATTTTTGCAGATTTATTAAAAAAGAAAAACTGAAATATTACATGGCCCTAAGTATTCAGACCCTTTACTGTGACACTCATATATTGTCCATTTCTTCTGATCATCCTTGAGATGGTTCTACACCTTCATTTGAGTCCAGCTGTGTTTGATTATACTGATTGGACTTGATTAGGAAAGCCACACACCTGTCTATATAAGACCTTACAGCTCACAGTGCATGTCAGAGCAAATGAGAATCATGAGGTCAAAGGAACTGCCTGAAGAGCTCAGAGACAGAATTGTGGCAAGGCACAGATCTGGCCAAGGTTACAAAAAAATTCTGCTGCACTTAAGGTTCCTAAGAGCACAGTGGCCTCCATAATCCTAAAATGGAAGACGTTTGGGACGACCAGAACCCTTCCTAGAGCTGGCCGTCCGGCCAAACTGAGCTATCGGGGGAGAAGAGCCTTGGTGAGAGAGGTAAAGAGAGAACCCAAAGATCACTGTGGCTGAGCTCCAGAGATGCAGTCGGGAGATGAGAGAAAGTTGTAGAAAGTCAACCATCACTGCAGCCTTCCACCAGTCAGGGCTTTATGGCAGAGTGGCCCAATGGAAGCCTCTCCTCAGTGCAAGACACATGAAAGCCCGCATGGAGTTTGCAAAAAAACACCTGAAGGACTCCAAAATCATGAGAAATAAGATTCTCTGGTCTGATGAGACCAAGATAGAACTTTTGGCCTTAATTCTAAGCGGTATGTGTGGAGAAAACCAGGCACTGCTCATCACCTGTCCAATACAGTCCCAACAGTGAATCATGGTGGTGGCAGCATCATGCTGTGGGGGTGTTTTTCTGCTGCAGGGACAGGACGACTGGTTGCAATCGAGGGAAAGATGAATGCGGCCAAGTACAGGGATATCCTGGACGAAAACCTTCTCCAGAGTGCTCAGGACCTCAGACTGGACCGAAGGTTTACCTTCCAACAAGACAATGACCCTAAGCACACAGCTAAAATAACGAAGGAGTGGCTTCACAACAACTCTGTGACTGTTCTTGAATGGCCCAGCCAGAGCCCTGACTTAAACCCAATCGAGCATCTCTGGGGAGACCTAAAAATGGCTGTCCACCAACGTTTACAATCCAAACTGACAGAACTGGAGAGGATCTGCAAGGAGGAATGGCAGAGGATCCCCAAATCCAGGTGTGAAAAACTTGTTGGATCTTTCCCAAAAAGACTCATGGCTGTATTAGATCAAAAGGGTGCTTCTACTAAATACTGAGCAAAGGGTCTGAATACTTAGGACCATGTGATATTTCAGTTTTTTCTTTTTTAATAAATCTGCAAAAATGTCAACAATTCTGTGTTTTTCTGTCAATATGGGGTGCTGTGTGTACATTAATGAGGAAAAAAATGAACTTAAATGATTTTAGCAAATGGCTGCTATATAGCAAAGAGTGAAAAATGTAAGGGGGTCTGAATACTTTCTGTCTCCACTGTATATATATATATATATATATATATACAGTGCCTTGCAAAAGTATTCACCCCCTTGGATTTTTACCTATTCTGTTACATTACAGCCTTAAGTTTACAGTTTAATGTTTTTTTAATCTGAATTATATGTGATATATCAGAACACAATAGTCTAAGTTGGTGAAGTAAAATTAGAAAAATATATACATAAAACTAATTTTCAGAAATAAATAACTGATAATTGGCATGTGCGTATGTATTCACCCCCTTTGTTATGAAGCCCATAAAAAGCTCTGGTGCAACCAATTACCTTCAGAAGTCACATAATTAGTGAAATGATGTCCACCTGTGTGCAATCTAAGTGTCACATGATCTGTCATTACATATACACACCTTTTTGAAAGGCCCCAGAGGCTGTAACACCTAAGCAAGAGGCACCACTAACCAAACACTGACATGAAGACCAAGGAACTCTCCAAACAAGTAAGGGACAATGTTGTTGAGAAGTACAAGTCAGGGTTATGAGCTATGAGTAAGCGCTCCGCAAGAACGTGAAACGCGTCAGCTGATTGCCTGTACATTCTATCCATGGTGTTTTGTACATGATTTGATCCTGATTTTACAATAAAGAAATTTCGCTGGATTATATTCTCCTGGTGTACGGCTGTCTGCACTTTTTTCTCCACTTACTACAAGTCAGGGTTAGGTTATAAAAAAATATTCAAATCTTTGATGATCCCTAGGAGCACCATCAAATCTATCATAACCAAAGGGAAAGAACATGTCACAACAGCAAACCTGCCTAGACACCAAAACTCACAGACCTGGCAAGGAGGGCATTAATCAGAGAGGCAGCACAGAGACCTAAAGTAACCCTGGAGGAGCTGCAGAGTTCCACAGCAGAGACTGGAGTATCTGTACATAGGACGACAATAAGCCAAACGCTCCATAGAGTTGGGCTTTATGGCAGAGTGGACAGAGGAAACCCAATACTTTCAGCAAAAACCAAAATGGCACGTTTTGGGTTTGCGAAAAGGCATATGGGAGACTCCCAAAATGTATGGAGGAAGGTGCTCTGGTCTGATGAGACTAAAATTTAACTTTTTGGCCATCAAAGAAAACGCTATGTCTGGTGCAAACCCAACACATCACATCACCCAAAGAACACCACCCCCACCGTGAAACATGGTGGTGGCAGCATCATGCTGTGGGGATGTTTTTCAGCAGTCGGGACTGGGAAACTGGTCAGAGTTGAGGGAAAGATGGATGGTGCTAAATACAAGGATATTCTTGAACAAAACCTGTACCACTCTCTTTGTGATTTGAGGCTAGGACGGAGGTTCACCTTCCAGCAGGACAATGACCCCAAACACACTGCTAAAGCAACACTTGAGTGGTTTAAGGGGAAACATTTAAATGTGTTGGAATGGCCTAGTCAAAGCCCAGACCTCAATCCAATAGAAAATCTGTGGTCAGACTTAAAGATTGCTGTTCACAAGCGCAAACCATCCAACTTGAAGTAGCTGGAGCAGTTTTGCAAGGAGGAATGGGCAAAAATCCCAGTGGTAAGATGTGGCAAGCTCATAGAGACTTATCCAAAGCGACTTGGAGCTGTGATAGCCGCAAAAGGTGGCTCTACAAACTATTGACTTTAGGGGGGTGAATAGTTATGCACATTGACTTTTTCTGTTATTTTATCCTATTTGTTGTGTGCTTCACAATAATAATAAAAAAAAAATCTTTAAAGTTGTGGGCATGATCTGTAAATTAAATGATGCAAATCTTCAAACAATCCATGTTAATTCCAGGTTGCGAGGCAACAAAACACGAAAAATGCCAGGGGGGTGAATACTTTTGCAAGGCACTGTACATACACACACACACACACACATTTTTATGCTACACCAGATGGTGTCTCTCTCTCCCTCCCTTTCTTCTCAAACTGAAGACTAAGGATGGGCAGCAAAGGGCAGTTGCATCTTCAATCACAGACTGCGCTACAGTAAAAGCTTATTGTTTTTTAGCTTGTAGAAATTCTAGCATCTTCCTGCCGGCCCATCACCCATCAGACAGGTCTATAGACACTTTAGTATCTCCCTTCCTGCCACCTTCACATATTCTATACCCACTCAGGTGTTATCCTGTCTGCCCACCACCCATAGTAGGTCACACAGAGGGTGTCTTGCTGATCCAATCTGCTGTCCTGTATTGCACTGCAGACTCAATACATATACAGGTCGCCAGGATTGCCACCCCCCCGGTGATAGCGTTCTGGACTGGTGACTCTCTCACGATAACAAGCAATGCATTGTGAGAAGGCACGGAAACATGCATCTGTTTCTATACCTGGAAGCACTGGAGTTTTCATTGGCATGGATATGGGAAGTAGATAGGATCAGGGAAAGTAATTAAAGGCACCTTCCGGGATTTTTTTTCTGTTATCTAAACTAGGAAAAAGTGTTATTCCTGCCAAACCTTTTTTCTAGTTTTGAATAAAGTGGGAAGTAATTAGTTAGGATCTCGGTCTGTGCCCCCTGCTGGGGAGATTCTTCCTCCCAGTGTGGTCAGAGGAATAGGAAGTGAGTGGAATCTCTCTAGAGGAGCCCCAGAAAATAAAACCACGTTATCTATAGAAGAAAGGGTGTTAGAAGCCCTGTGAGATTTTTTTTTTTTTACTGTCCATATGTTGGAAACTTACCCTGCTCACTTCCTATGTGGTTATGAGAACAGGATGTGAAATGTCCTCAACAAATATCAATAGAAACTCAACAGATGTCTTAAAGTGGAACTAAACCCATCTTGGCATGTGATGGGAATGTAACTGTCATATTGGTTGTGCCCTCAAACTATCAAGCCATCAAATGGCTTTTGTCATAACTAATCACATGTGCAGCACCATGGATGGCAGTTGAAGATCAAACAGGCCAAGATGGCAGCTTCCTTGGCTGAAAAACCATAACAGGGTTTAACTAAAAAAGACAATTTGCCCAAGGGGCCTTGGAGGCTGATGCCAAGTACAGCAAACATATAAAAATACAAAATTTATTTAAATTTACATAAAAAAAACATATATATGTTCACAGTAAAAGTAAGGTGTATAAAAAAATACATCCTGAAGAAATGTTTCACTTTCTCAGCAACCTGAAATGATAAGAACAGAGACAACAATGTCATTTAAAATAGGAATGGAGGAGGACTGGAAGGAGCACCGGGTATTTCACACAAAGGAAGCAATGTAACAGGATTCTTTTTAGAACAAGTACATGGGTACACAGACACATATCAGAAATATGAAATGTTGGGGTAACATACATTTTAAAGCTGAACTCCAGCTTTTCATACATTTTACAGCTTGGCCTAAACTATGTCCCTCACTAACATGAGGCTAACAGCTGAGGCTACATACAGCTCTGTGTTCCGGGTTGGAACAGAGACCTTCCTGTCTCACACCCGTAACACAGCAGAGTCTATCTGATCGGCGCTCAGCCATTCATAGAAAGCAATGTATTCCAGCAATAAATACAAATATTTCTCTGATTGGCCAAATCAGAGGTTGTGACATCATCAGGCTGCCTCACTTTAGAATACATCACTTTCTCTGAATGGCTGAGCACCAATCAGATAGACTCTACTGTGTTACGGGTATGAGACAGGAATGTCTTGGCTCCAACCCGGAACACAGAGCTGTATGTAGTATGTGGCCTCAGCTATATACAGCTTTTACTGCACATCCAATGGCCTCACATGTTGGCCCTAACAAACTATATAAAGTATATCAAAAGCTGGAATTCTGCTTTAAGGATCAGTCCACCCGAAACTGATATTTTAGTGTTAGAGCAACTGATAGATTCTTTATATTCTATATGGCCAAAGGTCTTGTGGACACCTGGTCATCACACCTACATGAGCTTGTTTGTCATCCCATTGCAAACCCATGACCATAGCTTCCACCTACAGCCATTACATTCTACACTCTTCTGGAAAGGTTGTCCAGGGGAGGGATCCTGTGGAAATGTGTGCCCATTCAGCCAAAAAGCATTTGTGAGGACAGTGATGATGACATACTGGAGGGGGGGGCAGAGATCATCAGACACACAGGAGGGGGGTACAGAGAGGAGACACACGGGGGGGTTAAAGGGAGGAGACACACAGGGGGGGTAGAGAGTGGAGACACACACAAGAGGGGGGTACAGGGAGGAGACACACAGGAGGGGGGGTACAGGGAGGAGACACACAGGAGGGAGGAGACAAACAGGAGGGAAGGGGGTACAGGGAGGAGACACACAGGAGGGGGGTACAGGGAGGAGACACACAGGAGGGGGGGTACAGGGAGGAGACACACAGGAGGGGGGTACAGGGAGGAGACACACAGGAGGGAGGGTACAGGGAGGAGACACACAGGAGGGGGGTACATGGAGGAGACACACAGGAAGGGGGGTACAGGGAGGAGACACACAGGTGGGGAGGGGTACAGGGAGGAGACACACAGGAGGGAGGGTACAGGGAGGAGACACACAGGAGGGGGGTACAGGGAGGAGACACACAGGAGGGGGGTACAGGGAGGAGACACACAGGAGGGAGGGTACAGGGAGGAGACACACAGGTGGGGAGGGGGTACAGGGAGGAGACACACAGGAGGGGAGGGGGTAGAGGGAGGAGACACACAGGAGGGGAGGGGGTACAGGGAGGAGACACACAGGAGGGGAGGGGATTCAGGGAGGAGACACACAGGAGGGGGGTACATGGAGGAGACACACAAGAAGGGGGGTACAGGGAGGAGACACACAGGAGGGGGGTACAGGGAGGAGACACACAGGAGGGGGGTACAGGGAGGAGACACACAGGAGGGGGGTACAGGGAGGAGACACACAGGAGGGGGGTACAAGGAGGAGACACACAGGAGGGGGGTACAGGGAGGAGACACACAGGAGGGGAGGGGGTACAGGGAGGAGACACACAGGAGGGGAGGGGGTACAGGGAGGAGACACACAGGAGGGGAGGGGGTACAGGGAGGAGACACACAGGAGGGGGGTACAGGGAGGAGACACACAGGAGGGGGGTACATGGAGGAGACACACAGGAAGGGGGGTACAGGGAGGAGACACACAGGAGGGGGGTACATGGAGGAGACACACAGGAAGGGGGGTACAGGGAGGAGACACACAGGAGGGGGGTACAGGGAGGAGACACACAGGAGGGGTGTACAGGGAGGAGACACACAGGAGGGGTGTACAGGGAGGAGACACACAGGAGGGGGGTACAAGGAGGAGACACACAGGAGGGGGGTACAGGGAGGAGACACACATGAGGGAGGGTACAGGGAGGAGACACACAGGAGGGGGGTACAGGGAGGAGACACACAGGAGGGGGGTACAGGGAGGAGACACACAGGAGGGGGGTACAGGGAGGAGACACACAGGAGGGGGGTACAAGGAGGAGACACACAGGAGGGGGGTACAGGGAGGAGACACACAGGAGGGGAGGGGGTACAGGGAGGAGACACACAGGAGGGGAGGGGGTACAGGGAGGAGACACACAGGAGGGGAGGGGGTACAGGGAGGAGACACACAGGAGGGGGGTACAGGGAGGAGACACACAGGAGGGGGGTACATGGAGGAGACACACAGGAAGGGGGGTACAGGGAGGAGACACACAGGAGGGGGGTACATGGAGGAGACACACAGGAAGGGGGGTACAGGGAGGAGACACACAGGAGGGGGGTACAGGGAGGAGACACACAGGAGGGGTGTACAGGGAGGAGACACACAGGAGGGGTGTACAGGGAGGAGACACACAGGAGGGGGGTACAAGGAGGAGACACACAGGAGGGGGGTACAGGGAGGAGACACACATGAGGGAGGGTACAGGGAGGAGACACACAGGAGGGGGATACAGGGAGGAGACGCACAGGAGGGGGGGTACAGGGAGGAGACACACAGGAGGGAGGGTACAGGGAGGAGACACACAGGAGGAGAGGGGATACAGGGAGGAGACACACAGGAGGGGGGTACAGGGAGGAAACACACAGGAGGGGGGTACAGGAAGGAGACACACAGGAGGGGGGGTACAGGGAAGAGACACACAGGAGGGTGGGTACAGGGAGGAGACACACAGGAGGGGAGGGGGTACAGGGAAGAGACACACGGGAGGGGAGGGGGTACAGGGAGGAGACACACAGGAGGGGAGGGGGTACAGGGAGGAGACACACAGGAGGGGGGGGTACAGGGAGGAGACACACAGGAGGGGGGTACAGGGAGGAGAGGGAAGGGGCAGAGAGGAGACACACAGGAGGGGCGGAGACAGGGGGACAGAGATCATCAGACACACAGGAGGGGGAGGGACAGAGAGGAGACACACGTTTTACATTACTATACCTTAAAAAGGAGCCAGCCTGAAGTGATCTATCAGGACTTACAGTGGTTGTAAACCCTTACATATACCCAGTGAAGTGACTGGCCTCAAGTGATACACAGAAAAGAAACCAATCCCCAATACAAGTTGTACCTGTTTATCTGCAGTTTCCTCTTCTCTATAGCCATTCAAAGTCCAGAATTTATAAAGCTTACTGGAGCTTTCAGAAAACAGGGGGCAGGGAGCTGAAGTTACACCCTGCAGAGCTCAGTGAAGGGAACTCTGAGAGATGATCAGAGGGTGACACACCCCCCTTAACACAGAAACAGAGCTTAGGCTGTCAATCACCGGCTATGTGCTGGAGCTCCCTCCCCTGTCACCTTTTTCTCTTGGTTTCAGGAAAACTTGTCAGAAGTGATTAATGCTGATAGCAGAGGAACGTAGCAGCAGACAGACATGACACTTAGTGCTCTTAATTGAGACAAGTACACACTATAGAGTGTTATGTTTTGTTCACATTTTATGTCTGTGATTTACAACCACTTTAATTTTCTGACTAAAGTTCCACTTTAGGTGGATACTGTATTTCCAGTTATGAAGGTTTTAGTGTTCTCCTAAAAAAGTTACGTTTTCAATCCTGCCCCCTGTTCTGTTCTCTTCTGGCCCCCCTGTTCTCTCCTGGCTCCCCTATAGTGTTCCCTCCTGGCCCCCTGTACTATTCCCTCCTTGGCCCCCCTGTACTGTTTCCTCCTGGCCCCCCTGTACTGTTTCCTCCTGGCCCCCCTGTACTGTTCTCTCCTGGCCCCCCTGTACTGTTCCCTCCTGGCCCCCCTGTACTGTTTCCTCCTGGCCCCCCTGTACTGTTTCCTCCTGGCCCCCCTGTACTGTTTCCTCCTGGCCCCCCTGTACTGTTTCCTCCTGGCCCCCCTGTACTGTTCGCTCCTGGCCCCCTGTACTGTTCCCTCCTGGCCCCCCTGTACTGTTTCCTCCTGGCCCCCCTGTACTGTTTCCTCCTGGCCCCCCTGTACTGTTCCCTCCTGGCCCCCTGTACTGTTCCCTCCTGGCCCCCCTGTACTGTTTCCTCCTGGCCCCCCTGTACTGTTTCCTCCTGGCCCCCCTGTACTGTTTCCTCCTGGCCCCCCTGTACTGTTTCCTCCTGGCCCCCCTGTACTGTTCCCTCCTGGCCCCCCTGTACTGTTCCCTCCTGGCCCCCCTATACTGTTCCTTCCTTCCCCCCTGTACTGTTCCCTCCTGGCTCCCCTATACTGTTCCCTCCTGGCCCCCTGTACTGTTCCCTCCTGGCCCCCTGTACTGTTCCCTCCTGGCCCCACTGTACTGTTCCCTCCTGACTCTCCTATACTGTTCCCTCCCGGCCTCCCTGTACTTTTCCCTCCTGGCGTCCCTGTACTGTTCCCTTCTAGCCCCCCTGTATGGTTTCCTTCTGGCTGCACTGTACTGTACCCTCCTGGCCCCCTGTACTGTTCCCTTCTTGCTCCCCTGTTTTGTTCCCTCCTGGCCATATGTACTGTGCACTCTTGGCCCCCCTATGTGCTTTGCTCTCCTACCCCCCCCACATACTGTACTGTACTCTTGCCCCCCCCTATACTGTGCTTTGCTCTCCTGCCCCCCCACATACTGTACTGTACTCTCCTGCCCCCCCCCCTATACTGTGCTTTGCTCTCTCAGTCACCCTGTACTGTTCCCTCCTGGATCCCCTGTGCTCTGCCCTGCTGACCCCCTGTACACAGCTTATCTCAAGTTTGACCTAGGATTGAGCATCTGTGCAAAAAGGCAAGCACAAGTTTCACATTAAGGAGGTAAAACTTATTATTTATTCTATGGTTTAATGCTATTTCTAGGAATAATTTGTTGTTATATCTACAGCTCCCTGATCGCATCAATGTTCCGTGAACTATAGATATAATTATTTCAGGGGTTCCCCGAGATCTCAGACTTTTTCCCAGGGGTTCCTCGAGGGTAAAATGTTTGAGAAACACTGGTCTAGGAATACAAGCATGTGTCCTGTACTGTACTCCAAGATAAGGAATTTACAGGTAAGTAAAATTTCCTATTATTTTCTTCTCTTACCCTTATTTTTATTGGGTTGTTCATACAACTTCCACCCATATTTTTCAGGTCAGTGACTGTAGGGGAGCATGAAAAGCCATTAATGAGACCTTCTACTTTATATTTGTCATGACGGGTTCATTTTTCCAAACATTCAATGACACCACACAGAAATTAATTTTTAGAAACTACTTTTTTATTATCAGAACAATGCATATAATATTTTCTAAATACTAAATCATTTGCAGATATTTTACAGTGAAGTATACATGTCCATATTTACATATCTGTAAAATGCTTCAAAATTTATACCACAAGCAATGTAGAAATCCTAGCATTTTTGGGATATTATTTATAGTGTATACATTCACTAAAATTTGCTACTTACAATATGTACATACAGTAATATACTTGTAAAATCAAGTGCATGCTATCCGTACCCTTAGCAGGGTCTAGCCCCGTCATTGGGTATATAACTTTAGAAAATATAAATACATTAAAATTTCTTATACAGTAGGTTCTATAGAATCATGCGTACATTGCAAAAGTGATTATGTTCTTGCAAACCGCGAATCTCTAGTTTAAAAAAAAAAAATTCTGTTTCATTGTTTTTTGTTTTTTTTTTGCAACTAAAACTGAAATTTTTGCAAAACAGTTGACAATGCATTTTGATTCTCTTAGTTGGAAAGCATAAGAAACATTATACACAATGAAAAAAAACCTTTAAATGAAATAAATACAAGGCAGAAATTGTGTCAGGCACCATGAAATTAAAACCGTAGTCAAACAGTAGTACTGATTTTTAAAATGCCAATATGTACAGATGGGTTACACAAAGCTTCAAGCGCAAATAAACTTTCGGTTTAAATCAACTAAATGCCAAAAGGTACATCAAAACAAAAGGTGTTCAAAGACTTAGGTAGGCCATAGACGGTGCAAATTTCTTTCCTGTGTTGACAGGGGAATCCCTCCTGCCAAGACATTGTCGCCTGCCAGTGGGGGCGCGGGACTGGAAGCCGCCCCTGCCGGGAGAAGACAGCCGCTTGCGATAATCACAAACAAATCTGGTAGACCGGTTGTACCCAAGTTGATTGATCAATCAACTTGGTGCACTCAGTCTGCCCATTAATGGTTCGAAACGCAGCTGGTTCCTCCTGACCGTGTCGAGATTTGAACCATGCATGGCCAGCCTTCGTTTTTTTTTTTTCCTTTAGAAAGCAGTCATATCCGGAGTAGAAAAGCCTGTCCCCTGCCAGCATGTTGTAAAAAAGGACCCTTGCTCTCTGTGAAGTAGTGGCCTCCCTGCAGAGGTCTGGCACACCTGCTGTTGCCTTTAGCTCCGTTGATCGGAGAGCTCTAGCTCTGATTCAGCAGGAGGTGTTCAAGAAAGTGAAAAAATAGTGTTGGACTCATGAGGTCCATTGGCATTGCTATCCATTGGTATTTAGTGATGTTGGTTTAGGTGATCTAATGTCTAGATAGGCACCACAGAGGATCTCCATGGTTCCCTTGGTCTGTAATGTACTACAGTAGAAAAAAAGAACTGAAGCAACACACCACTGCTCAATAGTCCAAATACAGTTTTATTCCAGTAAAGTTTTACGAACAATCAAAATGGTTCCAGTGGTTCAAAATCACTGCTTTCATTAGGTTTTGAAGCAGAAGACAATGTATAGGACTGAATATCAACTGGAATGTGAGTGGTATTTTCACAAGTTAGAGGGTCTGCACAAGTCCCCCCCTGCCAGAACCGGGAGCTGGTCATCAGACCATTATCGGTCATGCCCCTTCGACAGCAGCTGGCCGAACAACCTGCTTCTGTGAGACTGGCTGCAGTACACATGGGCTGAATGTCACCTGGTTTCTATTGAACCAGCAGATGCCGCCTGACATTCAGCCCATGTGTACGGGGCTTAAGGGTCCATCTCTGCAACATGCTGGCAGGGTCCAGCCTTTTGCCGTGGTTACATTATAAAGAAGAAAGAAAAAAAATGTATAAAGAGAACAAACTATAAAACTTTGTAAAATTTTGTGGTAATGTACCTGGAATGTATTTAGCTGATTTAAACTGGAAGTCCAAGCAATACAAAATTAGTAAGCTGACTACATACTGCCAGATCAACAAATTTATCAACAAATAGGAAGGATGAGGGCCAACCTGAATAGCCTGTTTGAAATGTATCCAGTTAACAAGGTTCTTACATTACAAAGTTTGTAAATGTTGATCTGACAAATCAAAATCTGGCTGAATGCAGCTAGCTCTAAAGCAGTGGTCTCCAAACTGCGGCCCAGGGCCAGATGCAGCCTTTTGCTTGCTTTAATCCAGCCCTTGGGGCACTATTTTCACCCACTGATACCAACAATGGGACATAATTCCCCCCACTGACACCAATGAAGGGGCAGAATTTCTCCCAATGAAACCAATGAAGGGGCAGAATTCCTCCCAATGAGACCAACGATGGGGCACAATTCCTCCTAATAACACTAAAGATGGGGCACAATTCCTCCCACTGACACCACTGATGGGTTGCTATTCCCCCCACTGACACCACTAATGGGTTACTATTCCTCCCACGGACACCAAGAATGGGGCATTGTTTATTCCTGCTGAGGTTGGGACCTTTTCTACTCCCAATGGCTGCAGTCCGGCCCCCCCTTGAGTCTGACAGTAAACTGGCCCTTTGCTTAGAAAGTTTGGAGACCCCTGCTGTAAAGCATTATCTCTGCTTTCCAATCAAATCTGGTATTGTTAGGCTGGACACTGGTACAGTAAACTTTGTCAAAGTAAATGCCCTACGTGGGGTTCATTTAGAGCAGCCTTATAATCTATACAGTATTCACTTGGACCCAACATTTTATGTATCTATAATCCCCCCATGCCATTAGGCACAATAGTCCTGTAGCCTGCATACAAACAGAGAACCGGATAGGGGTTTGCATCATTTGAAAAATTATACTGCTGCTGGTACCAAAAATTTCCATGGGCACCTCTTATGTTTTTAATACTTTCCTGTCCACCCGCGGAGCACCCTTCGGGCTTGTGTCGAAAGATAAATGCAGTGTAATCATTCAGAGGTCATTGACAGGTATGTTTTACCTGTAGGTGACCTCCTTGCCTTCCAAGTTGCATGAACCTGCTTCAAGCTGTTTTTTTATTCCCCTCGACTTCTAAGGGGAGAAAAGCAGTTTTGACATAAACAAATCTCATCAACTTTGGCCCTTCAAACCTTTGATGCACATTGACATGGAGCTCCTTCCTTACTGCCCAACAAACCAACAAAATCCGAATTATTGGCTGCTGAGAGCCCGAGACACTTTCCTTGTTTTGTGGATAGGAGGGATGGGTGGCTTATGGGGTGGATCCTTATGCTACTAGCATTAGTAAATAGATAGTAGGAAAAAGTATCATATTTACTTGTTTTAAACTTTTTTTACATTTCTTCAGTTACTTCTCGGTTTCCAGGCCTAGGCAAATGATGTCATACATCCCAAGAGTCTTCAGGAGGGAAGGATCAGTTTTCCCAGCTAAGCACACTCTCCTGCCTGCATGCCTGAGCTAAAGCGGTATAAAACTCAAAACCAAAATTGTAATATATTGCAGCTGCACCAATCATTAGATGTGGTGGCTGCAACAGTTTTCCTTTTCCAGGCTGTTTTCACCTGGTGATCTGTCCAGTAACAATCCTCCTTCATTGTAAGCCCCCCCTGTCAGTAGTAAATGGTTTGTCTCAACGCTCTTAAATGATGCATTTGCAGGAGCGCTTGTTTTGTTGAAAAACAACAGATTTACTGGCCAGATTACCATGAACAAATAAAAGAAAGAACGCCTTAAACAAGAAAACGAATGCCGCCATCACATCTAACAATTGCTGAGGTGCAATATAATAAATGTTTGCTTATTGGTTTAATACCACTTAAGGGCAGATGTATTCCAGGAAGTAAATGCTACATGAATCATCTGCCCTTACTCCGGATGGCCACCACCAGAAATGCTAGGGGGTGTTTTTTAAAGTGATTAATCAGCAAAACAAAGCATGGAGACATGGGTGGATGGGGGAGTTTGCTTTAAATATTAAAAATAACATAAATAGGGGTTTTGGTTTGTGGTGCTCAGATAGAGTGTAGTTCCACTTTAAAGTAATGCATACAAAATATCCCCAAGACAAATATCTTAATTTCATGTATTTAAAGTGTATGCAATGTCATTTTTTTTTGTTTGTTTTGGTCAAGCAGGGGCAGGTTCGATTCGTTTTCAAGATTTTTTTAGGCTGGCTGCATTCCCATTGGGAAGATTCCCCCCTCTGTTTGTCCTGTTGACTACTATCACAAAGACAGAAAGTGACATGAAATACTTTTTTTCTCTGGTGACAACTCTAAAATGTTGTAAGTTAATCATCCAATGGGGACAACTGTTCAGGTGACAATCGTTTATGTCGGAAATTCCCCTCATTTCAGTGAAATGTCCTCTTAGAGTACATCCGAACAAACGATTTCTTAATGAATGATGGGAGAATCGTGCAAGAAATATATTGGAAAAAGAAATGAGCATGCGCGCAGGAAAAGAAAATTCCCAATTTTGAGTGTCATGGGAAAGGCTGTGAATAATTATGTACATGTGATTTTTTTCATTTTTTATTTTTAATAAATTTGCAAAGATTTCAAACAAACATCTTTCTTGTTGCCATTATGGGGTATTGTTTGTAGAATTTTGAAGAAAATATTGAATTTAATCAATTTTGGAATAAAGCTCTAACATAACAAAAATGTGGAAAAAGTGAAGCACTGTGAATACTTTCGGGATGGACTGTACTTCCTAGTGTGTCCTTAGAAATGAAGAGAAATCTCCCCAAAAGAGATAACCTGATAGGAGTTTAATCCCTACTCTATTCTAAACTAAAAAGCTTTGGCAGTGCATACACTTACACAGGTTCTTACAAAGACTTCAAGTCTTGACTCGCCGTGAGTTTGGTTTGAAACTCACAGATTTCAATAGTGATCCTTCCAATCAATAACCAGCAAACTATATCTCATCACATTGTCACTAATGGTTCAACAAGGTATTATGTGACTAAAGGGTATTTGTCAGCAATAATATGCTAAGGGGGAGGAACATTAAGGAATGTTTCAATGGGCACAAGATGGGGTGAAAATATACTGGTGGCTACTCCATATATACCATGGGTCGAATTCCGAAATAATTTTCTTTAGAAAATCTTAACTAAGAATTTCTGTCTGGATTTCGCATCATTAGTGGGCTGCAGCAATGGCCCATTTTCGTGCTGCCATCAAGTTTGAGTGATTGTTTTTTCAAAAAATTTCCAACATGCCCAAACGATTTTCTAATCAGTGATGGAAGAATCGTGCGAGAAATATAATCGAAAAAGAAATGAGTATGAGCTCAAGAAAAGAAAATTCCCAGGAAAAGAAAAGTAGTTTTCAGGCCACGAAAATCATTTTATGTAGCCACAAGAAAATAAAGGCTTGGTTGGTCAATTTTAAAATCAATGGTGGCACCATTGGATCACAAAATTTCAAATTTTTTAATTGGTTCAAAATTCGACCCATGTATGGCCTGCAGTAGGCCTGGAATATTCATAGATTCAACAAACTGCTTTTTATGGCTTTTACTGCAGTTCTCTCTTAGTTGTTCCTTTGTGGAAAAGCTTCACATATATTCCAAAGCTTCTCTGGTTTTGTCACTTGCTTTGTGAAACTTAAAGCGGAACTAAACCCATCAGTTTAGTTGCTTTTCAAGACAGTTACCTTCAAGGCATACCATGAATGATAACTGTCACAGCTGATTGTGCTCTCAACTGAACTGTCAAGCCATCAAATGGCTGGTGTCATAATTGATTATATGTGCAGCACCATGGCGACTGCAGATCAAACAGAAGCTAAGATGGCAACTTCCTTGGCTGTGAAGGATAGGATGGTTTAGTTCCGCTTTAATAGGCTGCATGTAATATTTTCACTCTCCCATGGTCATAATCCAGTTTAATACAAATCAGCCTTTCTCGACCAACTTAACACAGAGGAACCCTTGAAATAACTTTCAGGTATCAGGAAACCCCAGCCTAAAATATGTTTCTACAGCTCATTGTACACTAATGTAACAGTCAGCTGAGATATAAGAAATAGTAAAAGAATAGGGAATGTTGCATATTTGACACCTAGGGCTGTCCTATTCGACAAACATTTTTAGTAAAAATAGTGAAATGAAATGAATAACAATATTAATAATGGCCGAAAAAGAAGGGCAGTGAAAATTAGTAGAGTTCCCTTATATAGGTGGTCAGTGAAGAACTACTCCATTACATCAATGGTCATTGGGAAAGTGCTCCTTTAAATTGCTAGTCAGTGGAGAAGGATCCACTTGGATTGGTGGTCAGTGGAGAAGGATCCACTTGGATTGGTGGTCAGTGGAGAAGGATCCACTTGGATGGGAGGTCAGTGGAGAAGGATCCACTTGGATGGGAGGTCAGTGGAGAAGGATCCACTTGGATGGGAGGTCAGTGGAGAAGGACCCACTTGGATGGGAGGTCAGTGGAGAAGGATCCACTTAGATTAGTGGTCATTAGGGGAAGGGCCTCCTTTACTGGTGGTCAATTAGAGAAATGTTCCTTATGTTGGTGGTCATTGGGAAGAATGATCTTTGGCAGTCAATAGGAAGAATGCCTTCTTTACAGATATAATGTACTGATACTGTGTCCTTCAGTTATTTGATAGATCAAAATGAAATTGTTGATCCAAATTCCCAAATATTTATAAATGACACTCATGGAAATTGTCAGGGGTTCCTAAACTTTTGCATATGACTGTAACTAATAGGACCATTTACATGTCAGTGGTTACTTATCTGGTAGTCACAAATTGTTGATTGCTCATGGAACTCTTAGCAACCTTTGGAAGTATCCTGGTTGAGAAAGGCTGAGTACATTGGGACCATTCAGTCTGCACTGTGAATGAAAAATGTACTGTGTGCAGTTTTGTGCTCTTGTCCACATCCTGATAGCATCCCTAGCACTGCCAAGAGAACTCTGAAAATAATAGAGGGGACATACTTGTCAGTACCACTCTGGAGTATTAGCTGTATAATAAAAAAGATAACATCCTATAGCCGTGCATTCAGCAGCCACAACAAAAACATATTCATCAATCCCTGTTGTTCTTCCTGTTCACACTTGGGGCTCAGTCGACCCCGTGCTTCAGGTCTTTTCAGTCTGCGGTGAGTGTCTTTTCGTTTACAGTGAGAAGTGCTCTTGTAAAGTACTAGTATGCGTATACTAACAAAGAGTCCATGCTGGCATTTCTGTCATTAACATAAAATATCTTAAATGAGGCTTCCAACTTTAAACAATCTCTCATTTGCATTAGCCTACTATAGGAGGATCCCACCTACCATATAACAGATATATAGAAAAAACCTCATCCAGCTGTTTTCACTGGTTAAACAACAATGTTGTCCTCATCTATTCTAATACATTTGTACGTATGTTTTATAGAATGGGATACAATAGCAAGAACTTCCAGCAGGTGAAATCTGGAATTGGGTTCCGTAAAAACATGTAGCAAGTTTGAGGACAGAGAGGATCTATGGGGTATAAACAGCTGGACAAATTTGAGTTGGAAATACCCTTTACTTAATCAAATACTTTATTGAAAATAGGGTAAATTTAAAAAAATCCCCATCAACAGATTTTATTTGGTAGGTGCAACATTTGGGTCAATGCAATGTAATGCAAAGCCCAGCAAACCCAAAGGTAGGTACTTTACCTATGTTTCAGACCTAGCATTGGGGTGCTTGACCGAAGTAGAAAATGGGATCTAGAGGCTCCCCCCCACCCCCTCCCCTTAAATGTCTGTCTGAATTAAAGGAAACATTCACCTTTAAAAAAAAATAAATAAATGGACATCATTTTGCAGGTAAAAAAATGTGCATATATAGATTTTTTTATTTGGAGCCTGTAAAGCATTGTACCCATGATCAGCAGATCACAGGTGCGACCACAGGCTCCTGCAGACTGTCAGTGTAAGCTGTCTTCCCATACCCAGTATGGGAAGGCAGTTACTGAATGACAGGAAGGATCAATGAACTACCAAGGGCACTCATCAGCACCTTGGCAGTTCATTCAGAACTACAAGCCTTCAGACACAATAGCTGGCGGAATGACCTACCCAGGTCGGTGGAGTCCTGTATGGCCACGTTTTTAAAAAATTGTGACAGTGGTTGCAGGGAGAAGATCCCTGGCCCGCTGTCAAAACTGGGAATCAGGGGGGTGAGGGGGCTGCTCAGTTAGTAACATGTTACACCCTAAATATTGTTTAACATGTAACAAGGTACTAAAGGCTGAGCTTATCCTTTAATATTAAAGCGGGATTGAACCTGTAAAACATGTTAATGTAACCTGCATGCAGGTTAGCACCTAGAAATAAAGGAGGATATGAAAGGGGAGGGGGCAATATAAATATGTAGTTGAGCCATTGTTTTAATGTCCCCATAGTCTACTTCCTTAAGCTGTAAATGCAGCCAGCTGCGGATCTTGGCCGTGATGCTTTAGGGCAGTGGTTCTCAACTCCAGTCCTCAGGACCCACCAACAGGCCAGGTTTTCAAGATAGCTGAAATACATCACAGGTGATATCACTTGCTGCTCAGTGATTGCAGTATTCTAGTCTGCAACTCCCCAAGGTAATACTTAAAATCTGGCCTGTTGGTGGGTCCCGAGGACTGGAGTTGAGAACCACTGCTTTAGGGGAACGATAATCCCCCTGTTGCATTCGGCAGGAAGTATCACCGCCAAACAAGAGCCAAACGCTAGGTTCTCGGTTGCAAAACGGTGTTCTCTTTCAAAAACAGGCTTTCAAAAAAAGGCAGGTCCCCAGGATCCTGCGATGTTCTCCCGCTGTGTCCGTGGGCTGTGTCCTCCGCCGGATGTGCTGTGTGCCGGGCTCCGTTCCCTGCGAGCGTTGCAACACATTGGGGCGGAGCCTGCCGGCAAATTCAAAAAGTGCAAAAAAAATAACACATACAGTACACTGTAATCTGTAAGATTACATTACCATATCAACCATCCAGGGGACTCCAGAAGAGGGGGTTCCTGGCCAAGTATAACTTGTTTGATTGTAAAGCAATTTAAAAAAACAAACAATCACTTTAAATTAAATACACTTTTTGATTATGATTGGGAAGCTTTTTTTATGAGTGCATTCAGGGGAGGACTGAGCCAGTACAAATAATAAATGTTTGGCTGTTGACCCTGAGTGGAGATATTCCCTCAATAACACTCAATCAAAATTAGTGACGGGTGCTGGGCATTATATAACCAACTGCTCCTTATTCAGACCTGCGATCTTCCAGCAACAACTTTCTTTGCTGCTCTGAACTTAGAGAGCTGCAAAAAACATGATCACTGAACTGTGAAAGGCTGTGAAATGCTCTGCTTATTAGTTAAAGCGTATGTAAAAGTTCAGTTTTTGTTTTTTTTAAATAACAAACATGTTATACGTACCTGCTCTATGCAATGGTCCCCCCTCTTCTCAGGTCCCCTGCCGGCGCTCCTGGCCCCTCCCCCTGATGAGTGCCCCAATAGCAAGCTGTTTGCCCTGGGGGCACCTGTGCATGCTCGCTCCACAAAGTGCAGCTCAACGCTGCTCCCTCCTCACTGTCTGTGATTGACAGCAGCGGGAACCAATGGCTCCCGCTGCTATGTCTCAGCCGATGAGGAGGGGGAGACCCAGGAGAGCTCCTACTCTTGTGCACATTACTGGATCGGGATCGGACTCAGGTGAGTATAAGAGGGAGCTGAGGGGGGAGCTGCACACTGAAGGTGTTTTACCTTCATGCTCCGAATGCATGAAAGTAGAAAACCTTCAGCCTTGAGAACCAATTTAAAGGTGAACATTGGGCTGCAGACAAAGTTACCCTTGTAGTGGGCCCCCGAAAGGTTAACTACTTCGTTTTTCTAGGGGATGAGAAAAAAAGTGAATTACATATTCGCTCCCCGGCAGCTGGCATTCTCCTCTGGAGGATGTAGCGGATGTAGGCAGATGTAAACAGACCCTTAGGATTTTCTCATACAATGCCACTGGTCCTGCATTGTACATGGTGACATCAGAGCACTGCGACCAGTTGGGCAGAGAAGCAGAGCGGCTTCAGAGGACCATTCATGCTGGAGGGGGGACGATAATGGGAGAGAGGGGTAAGGTAAGTATTTCACCTTATTTCAACCCCCCCAAACAAAACAGTTAACCCTTGCAGTACAGAGGGAGACCTACTGCAAGGGTAACTTTTTTGAAGCTTGGATTTCTGATAAAGAATATTTGTGATAATGATATTGTGAGTCTATATTATCACAAAGCAGCATCTTGATAAGCTCATAAGTACTTTTACAATTCATCCATTACAGTCTCTCCTTTTTAACATATACATATTCTACGATAAACTATGTTCTCTACGAAATCTCTAACACCCAACTTTCCCCGTGGCCACCAATCACTCTGACACGCTTTTGGGTCTATTCATTTCTTGGACGAATGTATTTGTTTGTCTAAGCTGCATAAATCTTCCCTGTATGTTCTCTAATACTATGACTTCCTATGATCGCCAGCTCTATCCAGTAGTCAAAAAGCAGAATAGTTTCTTATTGAGGTATTTCAGAAAAATATGCTGCATTTTGGCCACTAGATGGAGCGTCAGCTCATGGGAAATCATAGTATTAGAGAAAATAAAGGAGAAATGAATGCAGCCTGCACAAATGCTTGTGACATTCGTTCAACAAATAAATAGACCCCTTTGTGTGTATTTTGTTAGACCTCAGGAAACTGTTTATCAGAAGTCGTCCATGAGTGCATTTCATGATACCAAAGTTAACACATTTTACTTTTTTTAATTGTTTCAAAAGTGTGTTTTCAGCAACTTTTGGCTTAAAAAAATTAAGTTCAGAAAAGAAAAATCACAGATTTGAATTCTCTTTGTAGAAATGCCAGAAGATAAAAACAAATATATGAAGATACCAACATGTAGATTGACATGAATATTAGGACCACATTAACATATTTACAAAGAAAATCCTTTGGTGCTAAAGCATACTTCATGAATACAGACGTAAATGCCAGACATTGGTGAGATGGGTTATTAAAGGCTGAAAATCTGCTTTGTGGAAACTATTGATCCTGACTGTTTAGATTATTTATAAAGTTGCTGTTCCTAAAATCTAACATCCAAGACTTGACTGTTGACTTGTCTGTTTTTATCATTTTGTTACACCACACTTTCCCATGTCAACTTTTTGGGGTTGATTTACTAAAGGCAAATAGACTCCAGATCTTAGTAAATGAGATGAAGCTTCATTTTGCAAAGAATCCCCAATTACGTGCAAGAAAAAAAAATAAAGCATTTTTGTTTGCACATAATTGGATGATGGAAGTCAGCATAGCTTTTCCTCATTTACCAAACTCTGGAGCAACTGCACTTGCAGAGTACACAGTCTACTTGCCTTTAGTAACTCCACCCCTTTATGTCATATTATGGAAAACAAAGACTCGCAACAACCAATCATACTTCATCTTTTGACTAATACATTTTGATTAGCTACTTCATATTACTGCATATCAACCTGGAGGTGCTGTATATCTCATTCACCCTAAAGTTATTGTCTTGCCCATTCATTGTTCTTTACCATCCCACCCATACCATTCCATCACATTTTGAACAGGGTTGCACAACCAATCTTATCTTCCAACACCAAAACAATGATGAACCAGCCCAAAAATGTCACATTAACACTCTACAGCCTTAACCAAGGTTGAGAACTTCTAATCCATGCAAAGAAAATCCAATGGCACCCCCACTCCTGTCCATAAAAACAACTACAAACCTAAAATGATTGAACATTACTAGATGAAGCATCAGAGACAGCTTGCAGAATCAATAAGAAATAACAAAAACAATGAAACCTAAAGTAGACCTATGGGCCCTACTTGCTGTAGCAGCATCTGCAATTACACAATTACACTAGTACCATCCATTGCTCTCAGCCTCCTCCAAATCTCCAAATCCCTTTTTTGCTGCAGTGATCTGACTTCCTGTTAGAGGGTGACCCCCTTCACTCTCAATGGTCCCACTATATGTAGAAATGTAGTCCAAGTGGATAGAGTGCATGTATCCTAATTTTTGATAGAGACCATTTGTTAATCACTCTATTTTGATGATTGTGCTCCTACCCCCCTGCAGGAGTTTCTTTCTCCCTTTTTCTTTTGTTTTTTTTGTTTTTTTTTGCATGTTGTTTTGTTGGGTTTTGTTTTGGATGCCTGGACAGGTAAGTGCCCTAATAGTAAAAGTCAGCAGCTACAGTGTTTGATGTGGAGCCGAAACTCCTCTTTAAGTAGTGGATGTGTATCGATTATTTTTAAAGAATAAGGATATTGTTTAGTGTCACTTTAAAGCTCAGTTTTACTCTCCCATCCTTTTAATATAGTACTCAGTTCTGAACATGAAGTGTCTGCTGTCCATTTTTATATTCTTGGAACCGGTTTCATTTTTTTTCTGCTGATTAGGATCTATAAATATAAGTCCCTCCACCGTGATGCCAGACATGTAGTCTTCCCATTCACAGAGCCCTGTGAACGGATGATGCAGGTGTGCGAACCGAACCCCTGCTAGATAATAAAAAATAAATAAACTGGATGTTTCATTGGGGAGCACCCCATGATTCAGGTAAGTGCTTGGCGGTTAGGATTGGAGAATGCGACTGTGTTTCACGTTATACCATAAATTTGGGTAACATGAAACATGGTCCCAAAGTGGACTGAGCCTTTAAGTCAGAGGGAAGCTATGATCTATATACTCTTTTGAAGTCAGCTACTTAAAATAGTGAAGTTACTGGACCAGCATGGGTGTTCTGGCATTTGCAGCAGCAGGTCAGCAATGGCAGCCTGCATATTCCATCATTTCTGGGTTCCTTAAAAAAGTGTGGTCACACTCAACGGTAGCAGCAAGAACAACCTATCTTCAAAACAGCACAAACTACCATGCTAATTACTAAATACTATACAATTCTACAGCTACAGATTCACTGGTATTGTTATTTGTAAGTATAGAGGGCAATCCACCCAATGAATAAAAGCTGCTCACAGCGCCCTTTCCAGGTCTATGCTTATCTTGCTTTTGCCAACCAAAAATGTAATCTAGCTGTGCAAAAGGCACAAATAGTTATTCGTGTCACTACAGGAATGTGTGCTTGCTTTGGCATATACTTTACATTCTTAAAACGACCTAAAAATTCTGTAATTCGGCACCCAGCTATTCTGTACGTTCCCTCTGGTGCTGTTCTCTGGTATGCAAATACCTTGCTTATTGCATATTCATAGACGCATTTAAATCTCAGGTCCCCTAATTAATAGCAGGAAAAGCTTCAGCGATACTTTCTATTGCCCAGAGGGCTAAAATAACAGGGAAGGCCACACTATGCAGATACTTGTCAGTCACTACCGGGAACTTTTTGTGACAAGCTCTGCTAAAAGTTATTTTCTAGTATTCAGCCTAATTGTTGTATTTGTCATTTAAAGGAGAACAGGTATGGATTGATGTAGGAATCGAGTGCTAATATTGAGTAAATGGTGGTAAGTAATTTGATACAAAATTAGGATTATCCTTATGGGAAAAAAAAAATGGGATGATCAAGCTATGAACCTTTTGATCCTCGTATATATCTGCACACAGATTTGTAAAACATGGAAATCATGCCACTCATGAAGTATGATTGCCTCTTTGTGTGACTGTCCTCATGCAAATATGGAATCCCATATTTGCATTTCAATTAGATTGTCTGTAGGCAATACCCCTGGGTTCCCATTGTGATGATATTGCAGTTTAAGGATGATATAGAAGAAACAATGCAGTGTGTTATTATTTAATTATTACATTTATTTTTTTAATATAAACTAGTGCAAGTAGTGTAAGTTTGACTTGGTATCAACCCTTTTGCAATCTCATGTAGAGCAGCACTGGGAGAAGAATGGGCAAGACTGACAGCCAATCAGGTGTGCTGAAGGCAAATCTGCTGACAAGGGTACCCGTTGATTGAAAGAGAAAATAGAGAGCAAAGAGATGACCTAATCAGCCTCCTGCTGCTCTTTTAAGCTACCCAAGGATGGTAAACCATCTATGGGCAGGCTGATTGTACCCAAGTTGATCCATTGATCAACTTGGTACAACCAGTATGTCAGATTTTTATATGCAATTATTTCCTATTTCCAGCGGCTATATTCAACAGCAATAATCACTGTGTTCTCCTGGCAGGGATGGCTCCCCGCGCCCCCCTGCAGGGAGACCATAATAGCTCTGCGGGAGGGATTCCCCCATCAACTCTGACTGGGTTGCTGGGGGAATCAAGCGATTTTCTCATCATAAAATCACATCATCTATCGCCGGCCTTGCTGTCCAATCAACAGACTGAGGGTGGAAAAAGGACCCTTATGTTGTTCTGTCCCTCATTCAGTACTCTTATGAAATTCCAAGTTAACAGGTTCTAAACTCAGAACTACTGTACTGTGACAAGAGTAAAGCGAGAAATGTATACAATTCTAACATATGCCATGTGTCCCTATTTTTAGAGAGAATCTCAGGTTTTGAGGATGCAAATGGATCTTGGTTAACCAATTGCACTATAAACGAGTTATACAATATCCCATTAACCCAAAATTAGTGCTGGTTATTGCCCTGGAAACATATCCTAAGGAGATCAGGGTATTGGAAATATATAATGAAATCTTGCACAATGTCGAGAGTCAGCAAGGTATTTTGAAAATTTTAAATGGATAGGGCTTCAAACCCTGAACAGTGGGGCTCTTGCCTGGGAACATCTTAGAATCCCACATGAAAACTTTGAGGCCTAGTTCAGGTAAAAGTCAGACTGAACTTCTAAGTCTGATGTTATGAACTGAAAATGATAATGTAAAAAACCCAAAAAACAAGGGATATTAAAATGTTTATATGACATCACACTTACTCAACATCTCCCAGCATCTAAGAAACAAAAGATGTTCTCCTGAATCAGCTACATTTTCACCTATTTTAGCAACAATACAACCTCATCAAATCCACATCATTCCCAGTGGGAAAATCAGGAACCTAAAGGGTTCAGATTCTGGAAGGTACCACATCTTTTTTTCTTGTTCTTTGTTTTTTTTTTACGTTCTGCTCTTTATAGCTTACTCTATTCAGCCAGGGCAAACGCACTAGTGCCTCCCTCTGACCAGGAACACTACATACGTGTCCGAATCCAAGACAAAAGAAGGCAGTGGAACTGGAGACTGTAGTTCTGCTGCACGTGGTTTGTAAGCACATCAGGCTCATTTTATGATTAGTGAGTAAAGTTATCCCATCCCTAGTGAACTACCCTACGTATAACTCCCACTGTTGAAGGGCCATGCATCTGAAACCTGATGTGCACACACAGTACAATTATTCTGCCCATGATTGCAACTTCACATTTCTCAGTTTATCTGCTACTGTGTATACATATTAGGAACAAATAACACAAGTGTTTTCAGAAGATTTTATATTTGCATGTGGAGTGGAACATTAGGTGTTTGCTTGTTGGGTCTTTTTGACTGCTGTAAAGGATACAATTAGGAAGTTCTCCACTCAATCCACAACTTCACCATCATGGCAAATCAAGACTAGCTTGTTGCTGGGCTAAGTACTCTTTATGGGTGAGTGATGCACCCAACAACAGTATCTCAATGAGAACCTGCTAACGAGGTTAGCAAAGAATCCATTTGGTGGAATTGCTATCTAACAATAGGATTAAAATCTTGTACTTGCTGTAGTATAATGTGTTTTTTTATTCAGTGGGATCCCAATAGGGATATGATTTGTCCACATTAGTCTTACATAAGCAGGCTTACTTGGCAAGATGCTTACTTGTGCAACGAATGAGGATAATATGTATGGTGCCATAAAAGATGATATGAAATCATACAATACAGCGCTTGCAAATAAATAGTATCAAACAAAAACTTTCAGTGAAACCAAAAAAGAAAATGAAACTTTGTTGCAGCAGCAGAGTGAAAGTACTGTACTTTGAAGATGTATAAACCAAGTGAACTGCGCTAGCAACTAATTGTGTAAAGATATATGAACAAAAAAACACAAGACACCAAAAGGTGTTGGTGAAGTGACAAGTGAGTAAATATATGGATGTGTCAGAGAACTGGACCTGCAGCTCGTGCACCCGAGTCAGCACTCAGTGTGCATGCACTACGCCGCAGCACCAGCGCTCCAAGACCCTCCAAAACAAAATCAATTGGTGTAAAAATGACAAGATCATGGAACGATGCACTACTAGAACAGATGCATCTATCAAATCTCCGAAATTAGCATACAGTAATAAAAACAAAAAACAAAACAAAAGAAATATATATATACAAATAAAACTTGACCATTATGCAGAAAGTAGAATAGCACGGAGTGAACCACTCAGCATATTCCAAATAGCACAGAGAGACCATAAAATGTCATCTATGATATAGATGCTCCTTCATGAGGCAGACATTAGCATGATGAACGGGCTTCACACTTTTTAATCTTGGGCCAATGGTGTGGTGATGTAAAAAAGATTGCTCATGAAGCCATGGAAGCACACGTTCCACCGAAGGAGAGAAGAGAAGTATATGGCATAAAACCTTTTAAACCAGAGGTAACCTGCGCATAAATGCGCTACTCACGGGACCAATAAGGAAAGCAGGCATTCAGATATATCGGTCGGTTCGCCGCTCATGGCGTGCGTTCCACCGCCAGGAAGTGATGTCACTGGTACAGGTCGAAAAAACGTGAACAGGATGTTGCGTCGACGCGTTTCGCCCCTCCCCCAGGGCGTCATCAAAGACGGGTCTTTGATGACGCCCTGGGGGAGGGGCGAAACGCGTCGACGCAACATCCTGTTCACGTTTTTTCGACCTGTACCAGTGACATCACTTCCTGGCGGTGGAACGCACGCCATGAGCGGCGAACCGACCGATATATCTGAATGCCTGCTTTCCTTATTGGTCCCGTGAGTAGCGCATTTATGCGCAGGTTACCTCTGGTTTAAAAGGTTTTATGCCATATACTTCTCTTCTCTCCTTCGGTGGAACGTGTGCTTCCATGGCTTCATGAGCAATCTTTTTTACATCACCACACCATTGGCCCAAGATTAAAAAGTGTGAAGCCCGTTCATCATGCTAATGTCTGCCTCATGAAGGAGCATCTATATCATAGATGACATTTTATGGTCTCTCTGTGCTATTTGGAATATGCTGAGTGGTTCACTCCGTGCTATTCTACTTTCTGCATAATGGTCAAGTTTTATTTGTATATATATATTTCTTTTGTTTTGTTTTTTGTTTTTATTACTGTATGCTAATTTCGGAGATTTGATAGATGCATCTGTTCTAGTAGTGCATCGTTCCATGATCTTGTCATTTTTACACCAATTGATTTTGTTTTGGAGGGTCTTGGAGCGCTGGTGCTGCGGCGTAGTGCATGCACACTGAGTGCTGACTCGGGTGCACGAGCTGCAGGTCCAGTTCTCTGACACATCCATATATTTACTCACTTGTCACTTCACCAACACCTTTTGGTGTCTTGTGTTTTTTTGTTCATATATCTTTACACAATTAGTTGCTAGCGCAGTTCACTTGGTTTATACATAAAAGATGATAACCAATCAGATTTCAGGTTCCAACAGTTAGATTAGCGAAAGTGAATTCTGATTGGTTGCTAGGATACTGCACTTTCCACCCTGCTCTTTGCCTTATTGAGTGTGGCCTGTAGGTTTGCTTTAGATCAGGGGTGTCCAACCTTTTGACCTTCCTGGGCCACATTGGAAGAAGAGGAATTGTTTTGGGCCACACATAAAATACACTAATAGCTGATGAGCAGAAAAAGTCTGGAAAAACACAAGTTAATGATCACTGATATAGTACCTATCTGAGTAATATAACTTCATTTTTTTTGGTAATATTTTTTATTATAAAAGCGAAAGAGGGCAACATAAACCTAGTGTGATATTTGAAACTGTTTTTGATAAACTAACGCATCAATATCTGGTTGGATGGAGTAGCGAATTTCAATGAATTCTCAAGGTGCTCCTCAGATATTTTGGTTCTAATTTTGCACTTTTGTGTGCTTCATCCTTGGAAACAGTTGTTCACAAATATAGGTGCTGACGAAAACTGATAACTTGAATTAGGCATGATTGTAAAGAGTGGGATAATCTTCTTTGGGAACATAAAACTTATAAAAGTCAAATTTTGTCAAATTTATTTTGGCCGCTAAGTGTAAACACATTTTTACAAAAAAAATAAATAAATAAAAATCAACATTTTAAGTAAGTTTACGATTTTGTGTTGGGCCATATTCATAGTCGTCTTAAGCCGCATGTAGGGTTGCCACCGAACACCTATTAATTACACAGGTTCTGTGGCTGATTAAGTTGGTAATTAAACTCACTTCATGCCTTATCTGCATTAAATTAGCCTCAGAACCTGTGTAATTAATGTGTGTTTGATTTTAAAGGGATGAGGTGGCAACCCTAGCTGCATGCGGCCCGTGGGCCCCAGGTTGGAAACCCCTGTTTTAGAAACAGATAGGCTCTTATAGGCTGGATATGGTCTAAATGGGTCACCCTGTTACTTGTCACTGAGGAAAATACAAAGGCCATTCCCATCATTGTGATATATGTTAGGGTTGGCAGGTATCACACAGTTTTAGGAAATGAGGAATTGCTCAGGGGGTTCTGGTGTAGGAAACACTGTGGTAAAAATAGTAAGCCCATTATACCTGTCATACTTGGATGTCAAGTACATTCATAACTACCCTGCTGTGACAACATTTTAAATGAATTTTTTTTACTTTTACAAAAAAAATTACAAAATTTTTTTAAGACCTGACCAACATACCTACATTAGATTGTTGGACATTCCATTCCAAAATTATGGACATTAATATAAAATTGTCTGCCCTCCCCTATAATAACCTCCACTCTTGTACCCATTCATCCAAAAGATCATTTGTGAGGTCAGTTACTGTTTTTGAATGAGAAGACCTAGCTCACAATTGGCATTTCAAATCATCCCAAAGTTGTGCCATAGGGTTGAGGTCAGAGATCTGGGCAGGCCACTCAAGTTGACAAAAGCAAGCTTGTCTGACCATGTCTTTGTTGACCTGGCTGTGCACAGAAATACACTCATACTGGAACACACAGAAATTGACATTTTTTGCACAATGTTAGATGTGCAAATTGCCTAAAATGTTTTTAATTACCGTAGCATTAAAAATGCCCTTCACTACAAACAGAACGTAATCATTTTGAAGGGTACCCATATAGTTTTGGTCGTTTAGGTAGGTGTGATGGTCAGTTACCCATAAACTTGTGGCCATATAATATAGTTCAGTGCCTTGGATGCCTCTGTGTTGTAACAAAGGGACTTATTGGTTGGTTGAACTGGATGGACTGGATGGACTTGTGTCTTTTTTCAACCAGGCTGACTGTGTAACTATTCATAAGTATGCCCAATCTATGTTGCTCCTACATCAAATTAAAGGGAATCTGTCACAAAACAAAACACCTATGCGATAATAAATAATTCCTATAGTCTTTTTACACAGGTACTTTGCATTGTAACCCTTGAAAGCTGATTTAAATAAAATTCCCTTTACATACAAACTAAGTTTCTTCCACACTGGAAATCCAGGATTCAAACTAAGCACCACCTGTCTGTGAAATCTGGTGTTGCAGATACAGTTAAACCAAATGACAATCCATAACAGTATGTACCTAGAGATGAATTGGGACACCACCAAAAAGTTCCAGTTGCTGCTTGCAAGATTAGTAGGGGAATATGAACCCCCTTGATACACAGGGATTTCTGAGCCAGGGAGAATGAAAAAAAAAAATTCTACAAGGTCAGCCTACACTCAAGGTAGACCAGAGTTGTGTTACTGGCCGCATTCCCAGCATGCTGTGCGGCTTTCTGCTGATGACCAGTGTTCAACAATTGACCAAACACATGCTCCTATAATATTGCACTCATCTTTTTTGCTGACATAGAAGCTAAACAAAAAAATTACTTGTAGAGTGTGCAAAATTAATTAACGGTCTGCGTGCGCCTAAAACAGAATGGTTCGGACATGGTCAACTAAAAGCATTCACACAAGAACATGACCTGTCCGTGAAATAATTTAATATATCATTCTACATGCGATACAAACAGACATTATAACATGCAAGTTAAAAAAAAATAAAAATAAAATAAAAATAAAATAATATAAGGTGCCTTGTGATGCTGGCAGTATTATGTTATTTTAAGCATAAAGTCTTTACATGATGTTACATCATGACTTATATTTATTTTTTTCAAATGTACCTTTAGTAAGCTTCAAATGTATCAAAATATACAGTACTTTTGCATATTAGATATCATTTTTTTTGCCCCTGAGTCAAGTAAAGAGGATTTTAAATACAAAGAGGAAAACAGCCATTAAAAGCACTTACAATATAATTGAAGGTACTTAAAAAATGAACCTTTTTTTCATTTTTTGGATTATTTGCCCGGTAGACCTGGGTCAGATTCATGCCTGTGGAGGGACATGGAGCCTCTGTTGTGTATGGAAGAATCTGGCAGAGAAGTGTGCCTCACTGGGTTAAGATATGATGGACAATGCCTAGCCTGTAGCTCAATCGGAGAGTCGCAGTCGTGATCTAGTATTGACGTCAAGTTGTCCTCAGACGCCGTGTTTAGATGAACTCCACTGGAGAGGGATTCTTTGGATTTGGGTCTGGACTTTTCAAAGTCTACAAATTCTGGACTCTGTTGGTTGAAATACAGAAGTGTGAATGCAATGTATCCAAATAAAAGCCAACTGTTACTTTGACAAAAACAGATACAGTATATAAAACATATTTTGATATTTGAAATGTAAAGATGCCCATACATAGGCATAAAAATAGCTAGGCAGAAGAAAGACAGGGATACAAAGGAATGGGCAGATAGGGTATGATAGGGAAGGACAGAAAAGGAAAGAACAAGAAAAGGGGAATTTCTAAACCCTTTTTCTACTATTTGTTTATTCATATGACCATCAGGGGTCACGTAACTTAATAAACAATAAGCAAAGGGATTAGTAACATTGGCATATTGTGAAAGTTGCTACTGGTTCTCCTATATGCAGCTCCTGTTGTCAGACCTGGCAATGCCCTGGCTTTGTGACTCTCATTTGTTGGTGGAAGCCACATTCAAGATAGTCAGTGCAAGTCATGTAACCCATGATGGTAACATAAATAAACAAATAGTATACAAATTATATAGAAATATCAGATATTTGCAGTGACTGCTGAAGGTTATCTTCTGTGTAGATCCTGCTATCATCCTCAGAATCATATGATAGACAATGAAAGGCAATCCTAGGAGACACACACTTAGACCCCTTTCACACTGGAGCGTTTTGCAGGCGCTATAGCATTAAAAACAGCGCCTGCAAACCACCCTAAAACAGCTGCTCCATTCACTCCAGTGTGAAAGCCTGAGGGCTTTCACACTGGAGCGATGCGCTGGCAGGGCGTCAGAAAAAGTCTTGCCAGCAGCTTCTTTGGAGCGGTGAAGGAGCGATGAATTCACCGCTCCTCCACCGCTGCCCCCCATTGAAATAAATGGGGCAGCGCTGTGATACCACCGGCAAAACGCCGCTCCGGTGGCGTTTTGAGGGCGGATTTAACCCCTTTTCGGCTGCTAGTGGGGGGTTAAAACCGCCCCGCTAACGGCTGAATAGCGCCGCTAAAACGATGTTAAAGCGCCACTAAAAATAGCGCCACCTTACCGCTGATGCGGGTTACGGAACAGTGTGAAAGGGGTCTAACAACCAAGTGACTGTGCCTTGGCAAACATATGCTATATTACCAAATGTATTGGGACGCCTGCCTTTACACGCACATGAACTTTAATGCCCTTCTTGTCCACATCAGTGCCTGATCTCACAAAAACACTTCTGGAAGAATGCTCAAACATTCCCATAGACACACTCTTAAACCTTGTGGACCACCTTCCCAGAAGAGTTGAAGCTGTTATAGCTGCAAAGGGTAGGCCAACTCAATATTGAACCCTACGGACTAAGACTGGGATGCCATTAAAGTTCATGTGCCTGTAAAGGCAGGTGTCCCAATACTTTTAGTAATTTAGTGTATCTGCCATTATAACTTTTACCAAAGTGATGATTTCTACTTAAGTGATATGGCAGTTTACCATGACACCAGATCATTAATTCATTTTTTCATCGTCCCTTTTCTACTCTTTCACATGTACATGATTTAACCACTGCCTTGCTTTCTCTGTCCTCATTTGGTATCCTGCAATCTTCTGCATTATCATCATAGGTACATTGATTTAACCACTGCCTTGCTGTATCTCTGTTGGTCTTCAATGTCATCCATTCCATCCATTGTATTATCGCCAATGGTACACTGATTTAAATTACAACTTTTAAACTCACATTACTGAGATAGATCACGATACTGCTGTCTTGTTTGGTCACAGAGCTGATATTATCTGGTTCTGGCCTGTCTTATAGTGAAACTTTCCCCTTTCGTTCATGTATCTCTTATAATTTCCTAATTCCATCCCATATCCTATAAAATAAGAACAAATCTTGTGGGAAAGGCCCTTTGCCAAGCAGGCAAAGGCATCTGCCAGGATCATTTCTACCAAAGCGATAAGTTCTACTTAAAGAATTTGTTACCCCAAAACTTCATATTCCTGATAGGTGCCTGCTGTACCATATACTTGTATGAGAAAGTATCCTGTTATCTTTATATTGTTTCCTTTATGTGAAATCCCTGGTGTTTCTGCCAGTCCCTCTTCTTTCCTTTTAGAAACTGACCACACTAAAGCCTCATACACACGATCGGATTTTCCGCAGACAAAACCTTGGACATAGTCGAAAAGAATTGTCGGCCAACAAACACAAACGTAGTGACATACTATGTGGTTTTTCAGCTCTTTAGCGCCACCCATTGGGCTCCTTCTGCTAATCTTGTGTTAGTAGAAGTTTGGTGAGTGTTGATTTGCGCTTTTCATTCCGCGCTTTTAATTTAGGGCTTTTCAGTTTGTGCTTTTCATTTTGCGCTTTTCAGTTTGCGCTTTTCATTTTGTGCATTTCGGTTTATTTCTGAACGGCCGTTCGTCAACCAGACATGCTGCGGAATTGGAGGAGGTAATGTGTTATTTATTATTGGCCTTGGAGTTATTGCTTTCGTCCAAGTCCAGTCCAGGAACAGGAGGAGGAGGATTTCTTGGACCAAAAATTGGTTGCTTTAATAATCGTGACCAATTATGTCATATGCCTTTGCTGCGGGAGCTCCAGGAGAATAATCCGGATGTTTTTCGGAATTATCTCCGGATGACGGACCCCTGCTTTCACCAACTCTTGACATTGTTGACCCCCTATATTAAGAAGCAGGACACATACATGAGGATTTTATTTTTTTTTTTTTGGTTGAATAATAAAAATTTCTATATTTTTGGATGTATAGAATGCACTTTTTGGTTAAGTTCTCTTGGCAGATAGCATGTCTAATTTTATTTGTTTCCTTTTTTAATGTACAATAAAAAAATTGTGGAGAATAATACTTGGCTATGTGTTTTACTTCAAATGACATTTTGGTAGTAGGCAGTTACATTTAAAAAAAATACAATGTAAAATTAACAAGGGACACCAACAAGTTGTATCTTTGATCTTAAAAACTACAGGATAATGGTGTTGTGATAACTTGCCCCCCCCCCCCAAAAAAAGCATATTAATATTATTCTTGATATCACTAGAAAAAAAAAGCCTTTGAAAATTTGTTTGCAATAACTCCATCAGTTTTACCAGCAAAGCAGCTTCATTATTATCCCATTAAAGAAGAAGAGAATTGTGCGCTGCATTTTGAGATTTCATAATTTGCCGAGTCACAAATGTTAATTCCCCATTACTAGTTTACTAGTTGCTAGTGGAGCGTACAAATGGTTGGATTTTCCGCCAACAGCCTGTCATCACACAACTCCCGTCGGAAAAACTGATCGTATGTACGAGGCTTAAGCAGAAGAACACACCATGGTCAGTTCTCTAGCTGTGCTGTCCTCCAATGATCAAAGCTGTCCTGACATGCAACTGCTGCACAGCCATTCACTAAGAAGTTCAGTGTTCTGCTGATTCTTCTCCCCCAGCTCTAATGTAGCTGAGGAGAGAGGGAACGTGATCACTTACATATAAAAGAGAAAAAAGGTATTCATTATGTATTTTTATATCTATACGAAAATGTTTTGCCTTTCTATTTTAAACCGAATGGGTTGTTTTACAAGGTGATCGTTTACAATCACTTCAAAGGATTTGGCAGTTTAAAGCTGAATTCCAAGTGTAGATTTTATGCCATTGTTATAGTGGTCCAGTTCCACATCACTGTGGTAGTCGCCACTACTACAGTGATAACCGATGTCTTCCGGGACGCATGCCGAGCAGCTGCCCTGTTGCATAGTGACCCCAGGGGGTTGCTTGCTTGACACAGGCACCATGATTCTCAGTAAATGCAAGGCATTCTCTGAATGGACAAGGTAGAGAGGCAGGGCAGTGGTAGCAAAGAATTCAAGAGACAGCGGTGAATACTACATTGAGTTCCAGTTTCCACAGGGATCCAACAGGTATGGAAGCACATTTACATGTAGTACAATGTAACTAACTAATCCAACCATACATGGAATTCAGCTTTCGCCTGACCTCCTGCTCTCTAGCTACCTTGTTACCTTCTCCAATGATCTCTACCAGGGCATCTCCCGAGCCTCTCCCTTCCTCTACAATTCCCTACTCTAAAATGTCTGACATTTGGCCCATGTGTATGGCGGCTGGTCCGACAGAAGCCAACAGTTTGTCCGCCTTCTGTCAGACGAGCATGTTGGAAAACCAGCAGCTGACCGGCTGCCGATCAGCGCTCTCAGCCAATGGCCCGCTGTCAGAACATCGAATCGTTAGTACAGCGGCTCCGACTGCCCACTGGGTTGAACGGAAAAAAAACTGTTCAGAGAGCCCTGCTAGTAAAGCCTGGTACACATTAACTCTTTTGTCTTGATGTGTATTATAGCTATACTGTCTGCCTAATATTGCAGTGGGGGGAATGAAGTGGCAAGCAACTTTTGTAACTTTACAATTAGGAATCCCAAACTTTGGGATGTGTAGTACTGCTACACAAATTTGCTAGGCTTGTAACCTGAAAAAGAAAAAAAAAGAGGAAAGGAGGGGTATTCTGGAAGTAGGGTCTCTTTTAATGACCATTTAACTAAAGCTGGTCATAGACGGATCAATATTCCTGATGAACCAGCCGAATTTTAATCAGTCTATAGGCAGGCTGGTTGTGCGGAAGTCGATCCATCGATCCATTTCAGTACAAACAGCCTGTCGGGTTTTTCCACCGTGTCACTGCTGGAGGCTACAACCCCTAGTAAAAAGTATGGAATCACCCCTCTTGGAAAATGTTCATTTAATTGAAAAAAAAGCTAATTACAGGCATGTCTCAAAACTATTTTCCTTTTACATTCCTATCTTCTGGCTTTAAGAAACAGTTAAATAAAAAAAGAAAGACAACTGTAGTCAGTTGCAACTGTTTTTGCAGATCAAGCAAAGGAAAAAAAAAGATGAAATCGCTCAATTCTGAGGGAAATATTATGGAATCACCATGTACTTTGCAGTTCTAAAACAAACATCTGCATCAGATTACATCCTAAAAATGATGTCATCATCACCAAACTTCCTTTCAATTGATGGAATAAGAAAAGTGTCCAAAATCTCAATATAAACTTATGCATTTATTGAAGATTTAATGACTGTCATCTCCCCCCCGTACCTTTACCTGACATACAACCCCATATTGTGCAAATTTGCATGTTTTCTTCAGGCAGTCGTCTTCATACATTTCATTGGAACGGCACCAAACAAAAGTTCCAGCATCATCACCCTGCCCAATGCAGATCTGGGATTCATCACTGAATATCACTTTCATCCAGTCATCCACAGTCCATGATTGCTTTTCTTTAGTCCACTGTAACCTTGCTTTTTTCTGTTTAGGTGTTAATGATGGTTTTTATTTGGCTTTTCTGTTTGGCCCCTTCCTGTTCCAACATGACTGCGCCCCAGTGCACAAAGCAAGGTTACAACCAAAAACGTAAATGTACCGTATATACTCGAGTATAAGTCGTTCCGAGTATAAGTCGAGGCCCTAATTTACCACAAAAAAAATGGGAAAAACTTATTGACCCGAGTATAAGACGAGGGTGAGAAATGCACAGCTACTGTAAGTGGAAAAGAGGGTCAACAATGCCCATTTGCAGCATCACTGTGCCCATTTGCATGCCTCACTGTGCCCATTTGCAGCCATAGGTCCCCTGAACTTCAAACTCGGTAGTTAAGGGTTCCTAGATGCCCCCTAGCTGCAGCCAAAATTTGGGGTCTCTGAACCCAAAGGGTCCCAAAATGACATTGCTGCAGATAGACACAGTTGACCAAATTTGGGGCCCCGTATCTCGGGGCCACTTAGTGCTAAGAACCCCAAATTTGTTGTGCAAACCCAGTGGAACTAGCACCATAACATTTCCAAAGCTGGGGTTTCTAGCACCAAGTGGCCCCGAGATACAGGTCCCCAAAAATCAGTTCAGAAAATGTCAAGCACTTTTCTGCAGCAGAGAATGACATTTTCTGAACCAGTTTTGGGGCCCTGTATCTCAGGGCCACTTGGTGCTAGGAACCCAAGCTTTGGATATGTTATGGTACCATAACATTTCCAAAGCTGGGGTTTCTAGCACCAAGTGGCCCCGAGATACAGGTCCCCAAAAATCAGTTCAGAAAATGTCAAGCACTTTTCTGCAGCAGAGAATGACATTTTCTGAACCAGTTTTGGGGCCCTGTATCTCAGGGCCACTTGGTGCTAGGAACCCAAGCTTTGGATATGTTATGGTACCAGGTCCACTGGGTTTGCACACCAAAGAACCAGGGGTTCCTAGCACCAAGTGGTCCTGAGATATGGGGCCCCAAAGTCGGTTCAGAAAATGTCAAGCACTTTTCTGCAGCAGAGAATGACATTTTCCGAACCGATTTTGGGGCCCCGTATCTCGGGGCCACTTAGTGCTAGGGACTTCAGCTTTGGATATGTTGTGGTACTAGGTCCAGTGGGTGTGCATACCAAATTTGGAGTTTCTAGCATCAAGTGGCCCTGAGATACGGGGCCCCAAATTCGGTTCGGAAAATGAAATTTTTTACTGCAGAAAAGTGCTTGACTCTAGTATAAGTCGAGGGGGGCACTTTCAGCACAAAAAGAAGTGCTGAAAAATTCGACTTATACTCGAGTATATACGGTATTTTATTGGGATTTTATGTAATAGACCAACAAAGTGGCACGTAATTGTGAAGTGGAAGGAAAATTATAAATTGTTTACAACATTTTTTGCAAATAAATAACTGAAAAGTGTGGCGTGCATTTATATTCAGCCACCTTTACCCTTTTAACTTTACAGGGAGCACTGTTCAATCCATCATCCAAAAATGGAAAGAGTATGGCACAACTACAAACCTACCAAGATATGGCCGTCCACCTAGACTGACAGGCCGGGTAAGGAGAGCATTCATCAGAGAAGTACCCAAAGAGGCCCATGGTAACTCTGGAGGAGCTGCAGAGATCCACAGCTCAGGTGGGAGAATCTGTCCACAGGACAACTATTAGTCATGCGCTCAACAAATCTGGCCTTTATGGAAGAGCGGCAAGAAGAAAGCCATTCTTGAAAAAAGCCACAAGAAGTCCCGTTTGCAGTTTGCGAGAAGCCATGTGGTGGACACAGCAGACATGTTGAAGAAGGTGCTCTGGTCAGATGAGACCAAAATTTAACTGTTTGGCCCAAAAGCAAAACGCTATGTGTGGCAGAAAACTAACACTGCACATCACCCTGAAAACACCACCCCCACAGGGAAACATGGTGGTGGCAGCATCATGTTGTGGGGATGCTTTTCTTCAGCAGGGACAGGGAAGCTGGTCAGACTTGATGGGAA
The DNA here is from genome assembly GCA_037952925.1 of Lithobates clamitans. Lineage (NCBI taxonomy): Eukaryota > Metazoa > Chordata > Amphibia > Anura > Ranidae > Lithobates > Lithobates clamitans. The sequence continues at coordinate 12,603,548 of JBBGZY010000502.1, read as the reverse complement.
GATGGATGGAGCCAAATACCGGGCAATCTTAATGGAAAACCTTTTAGAGTCTGCAAAAGACTTGAGGCTGGGGCGGAGGTTCACCTTTCAGCAGGACAACGACCCTAAACATACAGCCAGAGCTACAATGGAATAGTGTAGATCAAAGTTCAGACCTAAATCTAATTAAAAATCTGTGGCAAGACTTGAAAATTGCTGTTCACAGACGCTCTTCATCCAATCTGACAGAGCTTGAGCTATTTTGCAAAGAAGAATCTGCAAAAATGTCACTCTCTAGATGTGCAAAGCTGGTAGAGACATCCCCAAAAGACTTGCAGCTGTAATTGCAGGGAAAGGTGGTTCTACAAAGTATTGACTCAGGGGGGCTGAATACAAATGCACGCCACACTTTTCACATATTTTGAAAACCATTTATCATTTTCCTTCCACTTCACAATTATGTGTCACTTTGTGTTGGTCTATCACATAAAATGCCAAAAAAATACATCTACCTTTTTGCTTGTAACATGACAGCAAAACGCTATGTATGGCGGAAAACTAACACTGCACATCACCCTGAACACACCATCCCCCACTGTGAAACATGGTGGTGGCAACATCATGTTGTGGGGATGCTTTTCTTCAGCAGGGACAGGGAAGCTGGTCAGAGTTGATGGTAAGATGGATGGAGCCAAATACAGGGCAATCTTAAAAGAAAACCTGTTAGAGTCTGCAAAAGATTTAAGACTGGGGCAGATGTTCACCTTCCAGCAGGACAACGACCCTAAACATACAGCCAGAGCTACAATGGAATGGTTTAGATCAAAGCATATTCATGTGTTAGAATGGCCCAGTCAAAGTCCAGATCTAAATACAATTGAGAATCTGTGGCAAGATTTGAAAATTGCTGTTCACAGACGCTCTCCATTCAATCTGGCAGAGCTTGAGCTATTTGCAAAGCTGTGCTCTGATTGCTGGGGACGGTGTGCAGCACGTCGCAAGGAGCTGCAATAAGCGGTTGTCAGCTGGTTACAGTGAGAGAAGGTTACTGAGGTTCTCCTGTACTCATAATCATGCCACTACTATTAACCAGCCACTGGCACTGCCTCTGACTCCCTCTGATTGGAACTTTGTCCTTTGAAAACAGTCAACAATGTATTGAGAAGCCAGATGTATGGCTCTACAGGCACCACCACCAGATTAGACAACCTAATCATCTAAACAGGGACAACTTGGAGAAAGATGATCCGTGTCTTTGAGACTTTCATATAACTGAACAGCCCGCTGTACTGGAGAGGATCTTTCCTCTGGAGGAGTCCAAGGAGAAGATTATCTCTGTTGGCTGACATTTGTGTGAGCGTGCATGACCTCTATAACTTGAGATCCAACTGTTCTGGTAAGCGGCGCTGATTGATTGCCTTGTGAGAAGGAGCACATGGGGGTTATTTACTAAAGGCAAATCCACTACAAGTGCACTTGGAAGTGCAATCGCTATAGATCTGAGGGGGACGTGCAAGGAAAATAAAAAACAGCATTTTTGCTTGCACATGATTGGATGATAAAATAAGCAGAGCTTCCCCTAATTTCAGAGGTTACAAGTAGTACAGAGTGGATTTTCCTTTAGTAAATCAACCCAATTGTCAATACATGTCACTTTGCACTTTTTGAAGAACCTTAAGGACTTTTTGTTATTTTCCATGAGAATTTATCAATGTTTTTTACGAAAACATATTGATTTTGTAATTTCACATTTTTCTCACTTGGTTTGATTTCACTATTGGATGCGCGCTTATTTCCTATATACATATTTTGCAAAGAAGAATGGGCAAACATTTCACTCTAGATGTGCAAAGCTGGTAGAGACATCCCCAAAAAGAGTTGCAGCTGTAATTGCAGCGAAAGGTGGTTGAATACAAATGCACGCCACACTTTTCACATATTTGTAAAAAATGTTGAAAACCATTTATTATTTTATTTCCACTTCACAGTTATGTGCCACTTTGTGTTGGTCTATCACATAAAATCCCAATACAATACATTTACCTTTTTGATTGTAACATGACAAAATGTGGACAATTTCAGGGGGTATGTATGCTTTTTCAAGGCACTGTATATAAAGCAAATATATGCCTCCCCCCGTTATTACCTTTTTGTTCCACCAGCTTCTCCCTATTAGATTGTAAGCTTGCAGGAGCAGGGCCCTCCTAACCCCCTTGTATTGCATTGTATTGTTGTTGGATTGCCTCCCTTTATATTGTAAAGCGCTGCGCAAACTGTTGGCGCTATATAAATCCCGAATAATAATATGATGATGATTTATACACCAGGAATTGACGTGTGATCATCTCTACAAGTTTATTCTTATATTATAAGGTTGGAAGCCGGATCAGCGCTGGGTTAAGTGGTATGGACCAACCTGGAGTGATGTTATTCTCTGAGGAATCCAACTGTGTTATTTGTAGCATTTATGTTGTTACTCCAGGCAGATATAAAAATGCTAATTAACGCCAACAAGTTAGCACACAGATTCTTTGATTTTTCAATCAAAGTCTGTCAGGCTGATTTAGCAGGACAAAATTTGAACAGTGCATAGCCAGCTTTACTGTTCTGTGTACATCAGTCCTGCTATATGCCAAGAAATCAAAATAAAGTAAAGTAATAAGAACTAAGCACAAAATGCTTGTTGAGATGCTTCTGTTGCCTGCGTGCTGCTAGCTTACCTGTGATGACGGAGTGAAGCTGCGGTCAGTTTTGATGGACGCCCCGGAATGTACACTCTGTACTCGTCTAACCGTTGGTCTCTGGTAGTCCGAACTGGCTGTTACCAGGCTGTATGCCGGTGGCACCACCGAGGCCTGTCTCTGCAGGAGCTGGAGGATGCTCTGGATATCGGCAGTCATCTGTGATTCTAACCTGTAATTTAAAAATTAAATAGAAGTCAATGGAAGGATTCAAATCTTATCACTACACTGGAGCCAAATGACCTTCCAGCAGGGGCGTTGCTAGGTCTATAAAAGATCTGGGGCTAGAGCCCATAGCAGCGTAGTAAAGAAAGTCATACGCTTGGGCGGGCATACAGATGTATATACAGTAATATATGTGTGTGTGTGTAATATATATCCCCAGAAGGCCCCTTCTTACATCAGGGTCCCCAGAGAGCCTCCCCCTTGCATCAGGGTCCCCAGAGAGCTCCCCACTTGCATCAGAGTTCCCAGAGAGCCCCCTTACATTAGGGTCCCCACTTACATCAGCCTCCCCTCCCCTTGGGGACCCCTGCAGAGACTCGGGGCTATGGGCCCCAGATTCGGGGCTATAGCCCCAAAAGCCACCCCCTAGCAACGCCCCTGCCTTCCAGAAATAATAGTGATTATGTTTCTTTAACCACTTCAGCCCCGGAAGATTTGGCTGGTCAATGACCAGGCCATTTTTTTGCGATTCGGCACTGCGTCTCTTTAACGTACAATTGCGCAGTCATGAGACGCTGTACTCAAACGAAATCGATGTCCTTTTTTTTCCCCACAAATAGAGCTTTCTTTTGGTGGTATTTGATCATCTCTGTGGTTATTATTTATTGCGCTATAAACAAAAAAAGAGCAACAATTTTGAAAAAAAAAAAAACACAATATTTTGTACTTTTTGCTATAATAAATATCCCCAATTTTTTTTTTTTAAAAGCTAATTTTTTCCTCAGTCTATGCCGATATGTATTCTTCTACATATTTTTGGTAATTAAAATCACAATAAGCGTATATTAATTGGTTTGCGCAAAAGTTATAGCGTCTACAAAATCGGGGATAGATTTATGGCATTTTTATTATTATTCTTTTTCTACTAGTATTGGCGGCGATCTGCAATTTTTATCAGAACTGCGACATTATGGCGGACGCATCGGACACTTTTGACACACTTTTTAAACCATTGACAATTGTACAGCGATCAGTGCTATAAAAATGCACTGATTACTGCGTAAATGTTACTGGCAGGGAAGGGGTTAACACTAGGGGGCGATCAAGGGGTTAACTGTGTTCCCTGACTGTGTGTTCTAACTGTGGGGGGAGGGGACTGACTATAGGAGATGACAGATCGTGGTTCCTAGCTATTAGGAACTCACGATCGACCTGCCTCTCCTCTCCTCACTCTTTGAGTTTACACAAACACGTCCCTGTTCTCCCTCTCATGCCCACGACCGCTGGCCATGAGCATCGGCACCCACTTGCGCGCCTGTTACCCCACTTAAAGGACCTGATGTACAGCTACGACGGTTCGTGGGATCGTTTTGACCTGCCGCAGTATAATGACGGCGGCTGGTTGGCAAGTGGTTAACGTGACTAAACAAGAATATGGGATTTGTTTTGTTTTTTTAGATCATACTTACCTAGGTGGATGTAGCATCGGTACGATGCTGCATCTGTCCCCTGCCGGCTCTAACACTGAGAACCGAGCGATCAAACACCACGGATCACTCTGTTCTCAAAGCTCCCTGAGCAGAGAGCTGGTGACTGTTAGTCACTGCTGTCTGCTATGCTCCCCTCCCCAGCACTTACTGGATTGCTGGGCTACGAAGAAGGGTGGAAGCAGCTGGGCCGGGCTCTCAGCGGCTCGCTGAGAGGTTGAGCTGGGTGTAGGTCCAGGGATATGGGCAGATCCTGACCATATTGTCGTGATCTTTCCAGAGCTTGGACTGGCTCGGTGACGTCAGCCGACAGCGGGCTTCAGCTCGCTGTCTGCTGAAAATGGGTCACATTAATGCAGAACGAACTGCACTCCTGTGATCCACAGGAGAAGTACAGCCATAAGAGCTCCAGCAAAACGAGTATCCAAAGGAAAGGCATCCCTGTGCAGGAAAGATTTAATACTTACCCCAACTTCTGCTAGTGCCACTGATAACTGCTACCTCCATGAGCTCTGCTGGCTGAAGAATATACAGCATCCTACACATTTCCAGGAGTGTAAGTTGCCTGGTCTCCTGCAGGGTGCTCCAGTTCTTTCCACTAGCTGCTATGTTGCAGTATGTCCCATAGTGATGTAGGAGTATGGAGGAAGGAAGCAAAGCATGCAGAGGGATCCAGGCAACCTACGCAGTTCCACGGAACGCATCAGTTGGTTCTGCCTTTCAGATGATACCATGACGTTGGAGGGCAGACTTCTGGATTTTTATCATGATATGCTATGATTCCACATTTGGCTTGTGATTATATTTTGGATCTTTTATCTTTTAATAAATGACTTGAGAAAATGCATAAGGCATTTGCACCCTTCTGTTCATGCTCGGTCTGAGGAGGGTGGCACTGATACTATTATCCAGGCCGAGTAGCACAGTGGTAATGGCCCTTTGCACACTTTATGGCACACTTCCCTGTGAATTCTGAGTGCTAAAGTGTCAAATTCCACTACATAGGTGTGTGCAGCCTATCGCATTAGGGTGTGCACCCCAAAGCTCAAACACACATGACTTTCTCTGCAGCCTCAGCTGCACTGGACAGTGAATGAATGGGAAATGCTCTGTGCACCTGACCCCCTGAACATGCCTATTTTCCACTAGTTGTTCTGTACTTCTGAAAGTGTGTTGGATGCTGAAGGCTCTTTGTAGACAGCAGAGGTTGGTGGCATGGGCAACAGGAGGGGTGGGCAATAAATCATCTTCTTTGCAGGGATGATTTGGCATCAGACATTTGTCTTAGAGTCACTTTATTGGTGTAGGCTGTGGGGGCTCATCCTCAGACTGGCATTTATCAGAAGGTCTTGTGTGTTTGAGGGTACCTGTCAACTTGTAGAAGCTCTGGGATTTTTTAATTTTTTTTAGCTTTATTTGGTATTGATAAAAATCACAAAATGCCTCAATTATACTACCATATCAGGAGCTGTAACAACAATCTATAATATAGTCCCATAGAACTTAGTAGATATACATAAATGTGCAGGAGCACAACTAGAAAACCCGGGGCCCCTCGGGCCATACAGATGGGCCACCATATCAGTGGCAGGTGTCCTATAATGCACTTCTATTTACACAGCCTCAGAATTTGTAGTCAGAGAGGAATGACACATGATAGGGTTGATTTACTAAAAATAAATAGGCTGTGCACTTTGCAAGTGCAGTTACACTCTGCAGAGTTTAGTTGCTCCAGAGCTTAGTAAATGAGCAGAAGCTCTGCAGACTTCCATCATCCAATCATGTGGAAGCAAAAATGCTGTTTTTTTTTATGTGTCTTGCATGCGATTGGGTATTCTTTGCAAATTGAAGCTTCACCTCATTTACTAAGCTTTGGAGCAACTGCACTTGCAAAATGCACAGTTTATTTGCCTTTATTAAATCAACCCCAATGTCTCCATTTTATACCCCAAAACCACTAGTGGTCAGAGATGGGTATTGGGCAGCAACTATAAGAATTGTGGCCACTGTAACCAAACAATAAAAGCTGTAACTAGGCATTCTAAGTGGGCCACTCCATGGTCCAAAGGTGCTGGCAGGGCTACTGAGAGACTCTACATCCTCCTTATTAGTCCCTATTGTGCTGAGCCTATGCTGTGTACTAAGGAAGAGCTCCTCCTTTGTGGTCTGCTCAAACTAAACTAGCTCAGTGGATGGACTCGGCAATCAGAGCCACGAGAATACATAACAAACACACTTTAAGTGAGCAAACATGGATTTTCTTGTCACTGCACATGGACCTAGGCTTCTATGGCTGTAGTTACGCTCCTAGTAAATGTCGTCTATTATTCCTCCAAGCTGCTTTTAACCCTGCATTGCATTACACTCCTAATTAACTTTTACAATAGTGCCATCACTAATATTTACTGCATATTTTCCATGTATTATATAACCAGCGCCACTTTGTGAATGCATGTATGCAATCGACATGATACAGTAAAGTACTGCCAAAAATTAGACTTATTTGTATTAGATGTGAACACATTGCAGTTCTTAAAAACTGCCAGCAGAGGGTGACCTTGCACTACATTTCGATGGTTATTACCTAACAGCAGTATGAAATATGGAGTAGTATTCTCCTATTCAAATATACAAGTTTTAAATTACTCTGAACCAAATTAGGTTTCCAAGCTCTCAAGCTAATCTATGAATTTTAAATAGATAAAAGAAATCAACACAGACAGCGAGATATGACTTGTTTGCTTTGCAAGTTTCATCTTGAAAATGTGAATACTACAACAGGTTACCCTAAAATTACAGTAAATGTCAACATTAAAGCTTCTTACAGCGCTACTCCACTAACTCTCAATGACTAAAGATAATAAAACTTGTACAATGTACCTTCATTTCTGTTCTGGAATAGCCCAGGAGGCTTAATATACACTATATTACCAAAAGTATTGGGACGCCTGCCTTTACATGAACTTTAATAGCATCCCAGTCTTAGTCTGTAGGGTTCAATATTGAGTTGGCCCACCCTTTGCAGCTATAACAGCTTCAACTCCTGTGGGAAGGCTGTCCATAAGGTTTAGGAGTGTGTCTATGGTAGGGTTGCCACCTGTACAGTTTTCTCCCGGACAGTCCGGTTTTAGAATTATGTGTTTGGCTTTACATTTGTCCCAGACCCGGACACATAATTCACACGGACTGCACCAAGAGTGACATCTGATGTCTCCCCCCTCCCTGACAGCAGCTTGGTTCAGCAGAGCAGAGCACAGTGTCAGTGAATCAAAGCTCCTCCCCTCCTCCTCCTTCTCTGTTCTGTACACACACAAGGAAGGGGAGCAGGGACACACTGATATCAGGTCTGTAGAAAGTTTTTATTATGCTCTGTAGATGTAGGAAGGAGGGGGAGAGAGCGGCTGGAAAGGAGGAGGAGGACAAGGTAGAAAATATGTGTAGTGATCAAGGGATTAGGAGATGTGCTGGGGGGCTTTGGCAGGGGGAAGACAATGCTAGAAGTGTGGATTGGATTTGAAATCTGACAACCTCTACTTGCACTATCTCTTCCTTTCCAAAGCACCCCCCCAGCACATATTCTACCCCCCCACCCCTCCCCCTTGCACTGGCCCTCCCAAGCGCCCCCCAGCACATATAGGCACAGGCTGCATATGAGGGGCACAGAGGCTACATATGATGGGCACAGGCTGCATATGATGGACACAGAGGCTGCATATGATGGGCACAGAGGCTGCATATGATGGGCACAGAGGCTGCATATGATGGACACAGTGGCTGTATTATGGGCACAGTGAGGCTGCATCTTATGGGGCACAGTGAGGCTGCATTTTATGGGGCACAGTGAGGCTGCATCTTATGGAGCACAGTGAGGCTGCATCTTATGGGGCACAGTGAGGCTGCAATTGATGTTTTTTTAATAAATGTTTCAGTTTGTTTGCGCCCCCCCAAAATTTTGAGCACCAGCCGCCACTGCCCCCCAGCACATATCTAACTCTCCCCACCCCCCTGCTAGCGCTAGCCCTCTCCCCGGGACATATCTGACCCCTGCATTCCGTGCAGAACACTCACAATTTAGTCACACACACTGTTTGCTGCGGCAAGCTTTGCGCCACATTACTACCCTCTTTCAGGCCACCAAAAGTGTCCCAGCTCTTTTACAATCTTATAGTGTATACCCCCCAAGCTAATCTATGAATTTTAAATAGATAAACAAAATCAGCATAGACATTGAGATATGACTTGTTTGTTTTGCAAGTTTGATCTTGAAAATGTGAATACTACAACAGGTTACCCATTAAAATTACAGTAAATTTCAAGATTAAAGCTTCTTAGAGCGCTACTCCACTAACTCTCAATGACTAAAGATAATAAAACTTGTACAGTGTACCTTCATTTCTGTTCTGGAATAGCCCAGGAGGATTAATATACACTATATTACCAAAAGTATTGGGACACCTGCCTTTACGTGAACTTTAATGGTATCCCAGTCTTATGCCCCGTACACACGGTCGGATTTTCCGACAGAAAATGTGTGATAGGACTTTGTTGTCGGAAATTCCGACCGTGTATAGGCTCCATCACACATTTTCCATCGGATTTTCCGACACACAAAGTTTGAGAGCAGGTTATAAAATTTTCCGACAACAAAATCCGTTGTCGGAAATTCCGATCGTGTGTACACAAATCCGACGGACAAAGTGCCACGCATGCTCAGAATAAATAAAGAGATGAAAGCTATTGGCCACTGCCCCGTTTATAGTCCCGACGTACGTGTTTTACGTCACCGCGTTCAGAACGATCGGATTTTCGACAACTTTGTGTGACCGTGTGTATGCAAGACAAGTTTGAGCCAACATCCGTCGGAAAAAATCCTAGGATTTTGTTGTCGGAATGTCCGAACAAAGTCTGACCGTGTGTACGGGGTATTAGTCTGTAGGGTTTAATATTGAGTTGGCCCATCCCCCCAACGTGTTCAGGTTTTGCTTGAAGAAAAGGTGGCAACCCTAGTCTATGGGAATGTTTGACCATTCTTCCAGAAGTGCATTTGTTGTGAGCACCATATTCAATCGACTTCCACTCTAGTAATGTTGTGTGCTCTCAACATCCAATTAGCTGCTGATTTCTATTGTACATGTATTTCAATTTCATAAATTTAGATGTTTATTATATATTCTATTCTATTTTGTATATATTTATCCAATAAAATTTATATTTTTATATACATCTTCTATGATTCTATTGCCAATATCCTGTCCACCCTTTTACCCACACCATCCCCTTGGGGCACCCCCTTCCTTTTTTCTAATTGCATTTGGGATGTGGTAAAAGCTGTCGGGATTTCCTTGTTGGTTGGTTTGCTCCTCCTTTTTTTTCCACTTGTTTTTGTTTTCCACTTGTTTGGGACATACAGTGGGGACGGAAAGTATTCAGACCCCCTTAAATTTTTCACTCTTTGTTATATTGCAGCCATTTGCTAAAATTATTTAAGTTCATTTTTTTCCTCATTAATGTACACACTGCACCCCATATTGACAGAAAAACACAGAATTGTTGACACTTTTGCAGATTTATTAAAAAGAAAAACTGAAATATCATTTGAGTCCAGTTGTGTTTGATTATACTGATTGGACTTGATTAGGAAAGCCACACACCTGTCTATATAAGACCTTACAGCTCACAGTGCATGTCAGAGCAAATGAGAATCATGAGGTCAAAGGAACTGCCTGAAGAGCTCAGAAACAGAATTGTGGCAAGGCACAGATCTGGCCAAGGTTACAAAAAAATTTCTGCTGCACTTAAGGTTCTTAAGAGCACAGTGGCCTCCATAATCCTTAAATGGAAGATGTTTGGGACGACCAGAACCCTTCCTAGAGCTGGCCGTCCGGCCAAACTGAGCTATCGGGGGAGAAGAGCCTTGGTGAGAGAGGTAAAGAAGAGCCCAAATATCACTGTGGCTGAGCTCCAGAGATGCAGTCGGGAGATGGGAGAAAGTTGTAGAAAGTCAACCATCACTGCAGCCCTCCACCAGTCGAGGCTTTATGGCATAGTGGCCGGACGGAAGCCTCTCCTCAGTGCAAGACACATGAAAGCCCGCATAGAGTTTGCTAAAAAAAACACCTGAAGGACTCCAAGATGGTGAGAAATAAGATTCTCTGGTCTGATGAGACCAAGATAGAACTTTTTGGCCTTAATTCTAAGCGGTATGTGTGGAGAAAACCAGGCACTGCTCATCACCTGTCCAATACAGTCCCAACAGTGAAGCATGGTGGTGGCAGCATCATGCTGTGGGGGTGTTTTTCTGCTGCAGGGACAGGACAACTGGTTTCAATCGAGGGAAAGATAATTGCAGCCAAGTATAAGAATATCCTGGATGAAAACCTTCTCCAGAGTGCTCAGGACCTCAGACTGGGCCGAAGGTTTACCTTCCAACAAGACAATGACCCTAAGCACACAGCTAAAATAAAGAAGGAGTGGCTTCACAACAACTCTGTGACTGTTCTTGAATGGCCCAGCCAGAGCCCTGACTTCCTGACTTAAAACCAATTGAGCATCTCTGGAGAGACTTAAAAATGGCTGTCCACCAACGTTTACCATCCAACCTGATAGAACTGGAGAGGATCTGCAAGGAGGAATGGCAGAGGATCCCCAAATCCAGGTGTGAAAAACTTGTTGCATCTTTCCCAAAAGACTCATGGCTATATTAGATCAAAAGGGTGCTTCTACTAAATACTGAGCAAAGGGTCTGAATACTTAGGACCATGTGACATTTCAGTTTTTCTTTTTTAATAAATCTGTAAAAATGACAACAATTCTGTGTTTTTCTGTCAATATGGGGTGCTGTGTGTACATTAATGAGGGAAAAAAAATTAACTTAAATGATTTTAGCAAATGGCTGCAATATAACAAAGAGTTAAACATGTAAGGGGGTCTGAATACTTTCCATCCCCACTGTATATGGCAAAAAATGCCAACAGGGGTTATAACTCTCTTACTCTATCCACAATGAAGAAAGTTTTGCCTTTAGGTCTACTTTAACCTCTGTTTCAAGACACAATGGGATTTATTTACTAAAGCTGGAGAGTGCAAAATCAAGTTCACTTCAGCATACAAAAACAATCAGATTCCAGGTTTTATTGCCTACGCTTAATTGAACAAGCTGAGGTTATAAACTGATTGGTTACTATGCACAGCTGCACCAGATTCTGTGTGCTCGTTTTAGTAAATCTACTCCAGTTTAACTGGGAAAAAGAGAGGTCTGCACAGGTTGCAAACCCATTATCAATGATATTAGATGTTAGTCACATTCAACTGGACTTTTTAATGTTGAAGATGTTTTGTAGCCAAGTGGAACTGAAGAATTTGAAAGTTTGGGCACCCCAGGTAAAAATGTGTATTAATGTGCATAACAAAGCCAAGGAAAGATGGAAAAAATCTCCAAATGGCATCAAATTACAGATTAGACATTCTTATAATATGTCAAAAAAAGTTAGATTTTATTTCCACCATTTACACTTTCAAAATTACAGAAAAACAAAAAATGGCGTCTGCAAAAGTTTGGGCACCATGCAGAATGTATAGCATGCACTGCCCCCTTTGCAAAGCTGAGACCTGCCAGTGTCATGGATTGTTCTCAATCATCATCTGGGAAGACCAGGTGATGTCAATCTCAAAGGTTTTAAATGGCCAGACTCATCTGACCTTGCCCCAACAATCAGCACCATGGGTTCTTCTAAGCAGCTAAACTGAAACTGAAAATAGTTGATGCTCACAAAGCTGGAGAAGGCTATAAGAAGATAGCAAAGTGTTTTCAGATGTCAATATCCTCTGTTCGGAATGTAATTAAGAAATGGCAGTCATCAGGAACAGTGGAAGTTAAAGTAAGATCTGGAAGACCAAGAAAAATATCAGACAGAACAGCTCGCAGGATTGTGAGAAAAGCAATTCAAAACCCACGTTTGACTGCACGATCCCTCCAGAAAGATCTGGCAGACACTGGAGTTGTGGTACACTATTCCACTATAAAGAGATACTTGTACAAATATGGTCTTCATGGAAGAGTCATCAGAAGAAAACCTCTTCTACGTCCTAACCACAAAAATCAGCGTTTGAACTTTGCAAATGAACATATAGACAAGCCTGAGGCATTTTGGAAACAAGTTCTGTGGACCGATGAGGTTAAAATAGAACTTTTTGGCCGGAATGAGCAAAGGTACGTTTGGAGAAGAAAGGGCACAGAATTTAATGAAAAGAACCTCTGTCCAACTGTTAAGCATGGGGGTGGATCAATCATGCTTTGGGGTTGTATTGCAGCCAGTGGCACAGGGAACATTTCACGAGTAGAAGGAAAAATGGATTCAATAAAATTTCAGCAAATTTTGGATGGTAACTTGATGCCATCTGTGAAAAAGCTAAAGTTAAAGAGAGGATGGCTTCTACAAATGGATAATGATCCTAAACACACCTCATAATCCATGGGGGACTAAATCAAGAGGCGTAAACTGAAGGTTTTGCCATGGCCTTCACAATCTCCTGACCTCAACATTATTGAAAATCTATGGATAGACCTTAAAAGAGCAGTGCGTAACAGACAGCCCAGAAATTTCAAAGAACTGGAAGACTTTTGTAAGGAAGAATGGGCAAAGATACCTCAAACAAGAATTGAAAGACTCTTGGCTGGCTACAAAAAGCGTTTACAAGCTGTGATACTTGCCAAAGGGGGCAGTACAAGATATTAACTCTGCAGGGTGCCCAAACTTTTGAAGACGCCATTTTTTTGTTTTCTGTCATTTTGAAAGTGTAAATGATGGAAATAAAATCTAACTTTTTTTTGACATATTATAAGAATGTCTAATCTGTAATTTGATGTCATTTGGAGATTTTTCCATCTTTCCTTGGCATCGTAATGCACATTTTTACCTGGGGTGCCCAAACTTTCGATCCCCACTGTATATCATGACATGGATAAATGAAAACCTTCACAGACCTATGATACTAGAACTGGCAAAGTATTGCTACTGCTTGTACTGTATGGTTTTGATATTTTTCTATACATGAAATACACCATGGTAATACATGTCAGCTTCTACACAAAATTAATTAATAGAGTTCAGAGATGGCTATTATACAGTCTGAAGACACAGCCCTTTCTACAGAAACCTGAGGATTCCCGCTGGTCTCAGTCTGCTGCCTACTGGGAAAAGTTGAATTTGTGGCTTGGACAGTGGCATGGAGGAATGAGATAACCTCCCCCCAAAATGCCAAATATTTAATACCCCATCCCAGTTGTCATACTTAAACAACTCTCCCAACTTAACCTATTAATAGGGGTTTCAGGAGCCACAGCAAAGCTTGGTATGGAGAAGAAGCTGAACTCTATGCAGATACAACAAACATAATTTAATTCAGTATTTATTTGGTGAAATCCACTATCTATATCGTTGCCTACAAATATCATAAATACCTGAATTTGTCTTGATATTGGTTTCATGTAATTCTCTATACAGGAAGTCCCTGGGTTACACAAAATAGGTTCTGTAGGTTTGTTCTTAAGTTGAGTTTGTATGCAAGTTGGAACAGGTAAATTTTTTTTAGGTGTAACTCCAGCTCAAAAAAAAAATATATTTAATTTTTTGGATAGCATAGGGAAGGGTTAACACCCCATGCAATGTGTGTTTTGCTGTCTGTGCCCCTGTTCAGAAGATTTCACCTCCCTTTCTGTCCCTGTGACAATTGGATTTTGAAAATTTTGGGTTGTTGTGGGAACAAGGAGTAGTAATAAAGCTGCATTGGAAACACCCTTTTCCCATGATAACTCCTACAGGAGTGAATTTCCCTCCCTAGGGGTAGATTTTCTCACTTCCTGTTGTCTCCCTCTGTTTGTAAGTATGAGTCGTATGTAAGTTGGATATTTGTAACTCAGGGACTACCTGTACAGCAGCAATCGGAGGGTCAACATTCTAACCTGATCAGCCTCTAAGGCTTTGCCTACAGTGCAGAAAAGAGGGATGACTTTATTAGGGTGTTACTGTTCCTACATTGTCCATTTGCAAGGTGAGGTGGGCCCTTGACCAGACTGTAGTCCCTAACTGCCCTCTAGCTTGCAGGGTGGCCCAGGACCTGGATATGCTGACTAACAGGGGTAGCAGGATCATATGACTCGCTGCACAAAACTACAAATCCTTTGGCAGGTAAAACAGTTGCCATATATATATTTTAAATGAATATTAAGCTATTTGCCTGGAGTTCAGCTGTAATTTCCCTTTGGTTTACTTTCTACTAGTTCTGTGGTTTGACATTCTAAAGGACACTGAATAAAAATTTCAGACAGAAAAACTATATGCTGACTGCATGTTTTGTTACACCAAAGGAATTCAACCTCCTAATGTGGCATGTTTGTATACCCGGAGCAGGAGTTTTAGCATGTAAGCTCCACTGGGGCAGGAACTACATCATCATCAAATACATCAACAATAATGCATTTTCTATTAAGACAGACATAAATGACGATATGCCTGTGAAGACTCTCATTTACCCAGTTCATGCTATATCTAGTGGCACTTAATCACATTCAGATGGGCTTATTTTGCAATGACAATTCACACCTTCAGCCATGTGAATCAAAAGACTGACACCAAAGGTGGGCTTATTTACAATAACTAGAAAGGGATGGTCCTACAACAATTACACCTCCCATCCTCTTCTTGTTTAATTAACATCCTCCTCAACACATTCCATGGTGATTGGATCGAGGTGTCTGTGTTACCTGTGTGAATATAAATTCTGGGATATCTTCCTGACACTCATTAGAATTGAAGAAGTGGCTTGGAGAATTTAAGAAATGTCTTCAACATCATGGAACTAGTCCAGCTAAATGTGACTAACTGCTGCTAGCTACTTAAATGTTCAAAATGGACACAAATGAGAAATACCACAATATAGAAATATGATATTACAGGAATTCTTTAGTATCCTATATGATCATTTTCAATTTGTCCTTACCTGTTCATCTGCTCCTGAATAAGGTCAAGTCTGTGCTCCACCTCACTGTAGGTCAGATCATTGTCGGCTTCTCCCATTCCCCAGGTCACATTGTTCAACGTTGTGTGATGGGTTGTACTCTCATGTAGCTCAGGAACTTCTCTCTCCCAGGTCCTCGGACTTGCTATATCTGTTACAAAACAGTAATATGCAAACTGGTCAAAAAATGTCTTTGTTTGTTCAAATGGACCTCCAGCCAAAATATTCTAGAATTAGAAGAGCTAAAACCTTTGTTACGTTATTGACGCCTTTGTACCATGTTGCGGAGGCTTTCCCCTTAGTTCCCATGAGACCACATGAGGAGACAACTCTTGAACAGGGATGCAACCATTGACAAAACCTATTTTGAATAGACTGGGGAAAGGTTGAATCCCTGCCAGGCCTATGTGTTCTCTGTTCACCCGTTTGTAAAATCCCTCTTGCTTCCGGTGACAGGAGGGGGTATGAGGAGAAATTTCATCAGTGGGATGCAAATGGTCATTAAAGTAGAAAAGAAGGCGAAAAAAAAATTGTGAACAGACAGACTGTATATTTATCTCCTTTTTTGCAATCCTGTTGAAAGCGTACATGGAGCTGCGCAAGTGAAGCTCTGTTTAAATTTTTGGCACAGTACCAGTGTGAGGGATTAATGACTCCCATGTATGTGCAGGAGTGACATCTTATACCAGTCAATCCAAACGATCGAAGATCAGTACCCAGAATAATCCAGGGGGGATGCAAGGGCTGGACCTCACCGTTGTCGGACCATTGAAGCATAGGTAAGTACGAGTACTACTGACTTTAGTTCCACATTAAAACATTATTTTGGTAGTGGGAAATGTTAAGAAAATATTACTGTTTTTTAATCTATGTCTGTGTCCTTGATGGGAAGAATACTCTCTCTTCATGTACCAGTGACAGTGATCTCCACTAGAATAGAGACCAATTCTTTCACGCTGGGGCTCAGACAACAGAGATTCAAGCCTTTTCTCATTCATTGGCTGAAGTTGCATTTTAGTTATATGTTTTGAGTGAAAAAGCACAATAACTAAAAAGACAATCGGGTTGATTTACTAAAGGCAAATATACTGTGCACTTGGAAAAGTGCAGTTGCTCCAGAGCTTAGTAAATGAGCAGAAGCTCTGCGGACTTCCATCATCCAATCATGTGCAAGCAAAAATGCCTTTTTTTTTTTTTACTTGCAAATGATTGGGTATTCTTTGCAAAATGAAGCTTTATCCCATTCACTAAGCTCTGGTGCAACTGATCTTTGCAAATTGTACAGTCTTTTGGCTTTTAGTAAATCAGCCCAATAACCTTTAAATAGAACTAATAGCAAAACTTTTTTATTTTGAATAGAGTATTGGCTGGTACGCATAGGCTAAATATTAGCTGATTCTGTCAAACAGACATGCTGAAAAACCAGCATCTGATCAGTGCTGGTAGCCAATGGCTGTGAGCACTGATCAGTGTATTCTGGAGTGGGGGGTGGAGAGGGTCCCTCTGTCAGAATACAATTCCTCGGCGGGAAGATCACAGCACTATCATTGCTTGTGTTAGTACAGCAATCTGTAAAAAAACACGAAAAAAAAAAACAACATAGTGTGTACTCCGCATAAAAAAGGCAATCTTTGCCCTATTGGGGAAGTTTTGCCTTTAGTTATACTTTTAAGACAAGATAACATGAATAGTGAGGAAGGATCTTTGTAACACTCTACTGTATTTTACATAAGTAAACATTTGGTATTGTACTGTAACAATTTTTCAAATTTTCTGTGGCACTCATTTTGATTAGTTAGGATTCATAAACAGATCCAAATGCTGAATCTAAATCCAAAATGGAAATGGATGTGTTTTTGTGACTTCCGTGTTCCTTCAGTTTTTTCTCATGTTGCTTAATGGACCCATGTTAGGTTTATGGGCAGGCGAATGTAAATATATGTGCCCCTGTTTACATCCTTTTACCTCCGATCTATCAGGTTTAAGTAAAAAAAAAAAACCCTCCAAAAAACAGGATAAGGATACAGATCTTTCCCTTTTTTTTGGACTAAAGCCAGCCATAGACAAGAACTGACCAAATTTTGATCCATCTATGGGCAGGCTGGTTGTACATAATATATAATATAGGGATATGTGTTTGGGATTGAATGGCTGTCCCACCCCCTGTTATTGTAATCAGTACTTATACTTCCATTCCCTGCCGGCTCAGATCATGTGACCTGACAAAGGGGTTAATCCCCGAAACATGTAGTCTTTTACCATCTGAGCTCCGACATTATTCTACAACCTTGCCCTTTTTTCTCCCCCCCCCCCCCAACTTCTTTTCTCCTATCCTCCCATCTTTTTCCCTTCCTCTCTTTCTTTTTCACCTTTTGTTCAACCATTCTTTTCCCTTCCCATTCCTCACTTTCTTTTTTCCCCCCTGGCACCCAATTTTTCCTTGCACTTGTTTGTCACTAATTGACACATAATGGCTCATAACTTCCATGCCTATGATATTTTTCAGCAATTATACCCTATACAGTGTCCCCTGTGTCCGCCGCGGAGGGATTACCCAATTCTTTGGGTGCCTCACACATTGCCGCCCGTTATTCCGCCTGGGTCTTTATCGGTAAGACAGACTCAGCTTTATTAATTTACTCCAAGTACTTTGTAATCATTGTATGAGAATGTCTATTCTCTCTTTCTCCCCCTTCTTGCTAATTATTAGCTTGTAAATATTGTGACATTATCAATAAAGAATTGTATTTTTCTCTAGATGTATTAGGCCAATTCCTCCTGAGGAAGCAAATTTATTTGCGAAACATGTAGAGGAATCTAAATTGGACCTACATCTTCAGAAGCTCCACTACATTGTGGGGTTCTTGCCTTGTAAAGTCTGTATGGAATAATTATTTCTGCTTCTGTATGCAATAATGTTTTTAAATCACTTTTTGTATCTATGTGTAAATACTGTTCATGTATAATAAAAATTAAAAAAAACATTTTATATTCAATCGCTTTATCCCTGGGTACCGAGATAGTCCATTCCCATTTTTGTCTTGGGGCATTCACTGGAGTAGCTCCAGACAACTCCCCTCTATATCATTGTCAATAAAGGATGATGGTACCCGCCCCTATCTATATGCATTAATCTTCATTGAGGCAACTTTCTTCAACCTTTTCCTTCCAATTGCTTTGCAGTCCTATGATTGATTTCAGCCTTCCTGTGATTGCCGCTGCACATTTGTCTGCATAGACTCGGAAACAAGCCACTGGTGTGTTCCTGTTCCTCCAGCCAGGATTGTACAGCCCTGTATGGCTCTGTCTCTCCTCCCCTCCCATCGGGAATGGGCTGTGCCTTTCCTGAGCTGAAAAAACCTTGTTCGGCATCTGACAGTTTGAGAATAGGAGCTCCATCTACACCCTCCGTGAATGTCTCACTGTCATTTTTACAACACCAGGGTTTGTTACAGCTATCCATCCATCCGGGTCTGCCGAGGATGACATGCTAGCCATGAGTAAGGGCTCATTTACACTTGCTTCAGCTTCAACACACATTAACAGCTAGTTTACACTTGCTTCAAAACAAGGTTCCGGACAGGCTTTGTTAAAACTTTCCAAACGCCGGTCAAAGCTCCTGTCACTAAATAAAATGGTTAGCTTACAGTCCTGTTTACACCTTGCTTTTGCTTTGCTTCGACTTTGCATCAAAAATTCTACTCCATGTAGCTTTAGTGGTGCTTCAAAGCGTTTTCAAAGCCTCCATAGAAGTCTATGGCAAAGCTCGCTTGAAGCCCCACTGAAGCCCCACCGAAGCCTCACCGAAGCCTCATCAAAGCACCAAGCAAAAGCAAATTGTAAACATGACTGTAAGCTAACCATTTTATTTAGTGACAAGAGCTTTGAATGGCGTTCAGAGAGCTCTAACAAAGCGTGTCCAAAGCCATGTTTTAAAGCAAGTGTAAATTAGCCCTAACTGTGTTATATGGCACTTTCTACTCGATCCTTTGGTTTAAATTCATGAATTGATACAATTACAAGTAAAGATTGAAACTTTTTAGGCCTCATGTACCCTGCTGCTGGTAAACGGACGTTCAGAGGCAGTTGGATGCTTTTTTCAGCTCCCCCTGAACTCATCCAATGTTATCTTATGTGTACATGTACACAGGTTCATTTAATGTCGTTTTTAGGCAGTTGCGTTTATAGGCTCTTCTTTGAAGGCAAAAAAAGGAGTTCAGACGCCGAAGTTTCTGACGTTTCAGACGCCAAACGCGTTTTGTTTACAGGCGTTTTTCATTTTTGGCTGTTTTGAAAAGAAAAAAAAAATATATATATATTTTTCAAACGCTTCTAAATGCAAACGCGGCAAAACGAACGTTTTAAACGTGGGTTACTATCTGTCAAGTTAAAATGTTCAGGGGAGGTTGTAAAAACGTTCCATGTACATTAAGTCTTTGGATCGAATTCAGTACAACCAGCCTGTAGGTTTTTTATTTGTGAAATCACTGCCAGGGGCTATAGTTGCCAGCAGTGATCATTGTATTCTGAAGGCTCCCCGCTAGTTGAACACAATAGCTCTGCAACTGACTGTGTTGATGGGTGAAATTGAGCAATTTTCTTTCCTTCAACCTGTTTTTTTTCTCATTCAATTTCCTTTAGATTTACCTTCAACTATGTGGTGCAAGGGCCTGCCTGATTACATACAAATTAAAAGTGTTTAGGTTTGACCTCATATTATATGGTTTTGGTAAATATAAAGTAAAATTATACAAGAGAATTGTATAATGTATGGCCAACCTAAGGGCTCGTTCTCACTTGCTTTGGTCTCTGAAGAGTAATCTGCATAATGCCACCACATCTTAGGACCAACGATTATTCAAAATCTGTAACGTGCTAGGAATCCCAGTATACAGTATAGACAGTATAACAAGACCAATAATTCTAGGAATCTTTACCAGCAGGGGAGCATGGACATTCCACTGCGGGTACATCTAAGGACTAGTCAGCTGAAATATATTACATTATTTTATTTTTTTTAGGTTTAGATATACTTTTTAATCCCTTCCCGCCCACCCTGAGGTCTCATTTAAAATTTCTTAACGTCCAGGGGGGCAGGAAGGATCTACGATCATGTGACCACTGTGATTGGCTGTCACAGTGGTCACATGATTGGAAGCTGGTCCTGTCGGCTATCGATTTTTTCAGCAGCTCAGTCTTTGTGCTGGAAGCGTGCAGTTTGGATCCAGTCAGCATGGCTCCCAGTCATGTGACCACTGTGAGATAGTGATTATATGACATTGTTTACAATGTTATATATTATTATGGATGTATTTTGATTTTTAGATCCATCTAATTGTGGCTTCCTCCTTCCCCTTCCTGAAGAACTGTCTACAATCCATGAAACGCGTCAAGACTTGGGAGTTTCTCACTTCTTCTCCTTGGACACCTGATATACCTTTGTGGATTATATTATGGTTGTAAAATATGTTTTGCATAATTAAAAGTATGGGGTCCATAGAAAGGTACGAGCCCAAAAAGAGGATAGGCATTATATATGATTTTTATTGGAATTAATGCTTTTATTATCATTCTAATACTTTTTTATATATGTTTGATAGTACATCCTTGAGCACCACAAAAAGTCTGCTTTGCCCCAGATTCAATTTTCTCAAGACTGTCTTGGATGAGGTATTTTATAAAATATCCACCAACTAGTTTCTCAAATTTGTCTTTGACAAAAGCAGTTAGAAGGCTCTGGCTATTAAACTAATACATAGATGATAAATTATTAAAATAAAAAAATAAAAAATCATAAGTTGTTTATTAGAGATGGAGATTCCAACAGGGAGCCAAGCGCAGAAAGTAAAAAAGTCTAAGTATTTATAAAAGTCACACTGGACCGCTGCTACCACACTCATATGACCAAATGAGAAACAGACAAAAATAGAACTTGGAAGCACAGATCCAGGAAGTGGCAAGGAATCAATTGGAGATGGAATCCATGTAAAATTTAAAAGTTTATTGCTGATAAAACATCTAACCAATACACAGCACAAATGGGAAAAATTGTTAGAATGGCCAAACTCACTGTAATAGTACTAGCAGTGGAGCCAAAAGGTGGTGGAGAAATGGCTGTCCCTCTATGGACAGAGGGGGCTGCAGACCAAAAATGGGAAGCCTGAAAGGCTAGGTCCAGATCCAGGAAGCACGATCACTGTATGACCAGAGTGGAAAATGGCAGCCTTTCCCCTCCCTGATGTAGCCTGGCTTTGGTTATGGTCACCGCTCCCAGCTGTTGGAAAGTGTTTTCAGGCTTCCCCTCTTTGGTCTGCAACCCCCTCTGTCCACAGCCCTCACAGAAGCGGGACAGCCATTTCTCCACCACCTTTTGGCTCCATTGCTGGCACTATCACAGTGAGTTTGGCCATTGACAATTTTTCCATTTGTACTGTGTATTGTTACATGTTTTATCAGCAATAAACTGTTTTACATTTCACATGGATTGCATCTCCAATTGATTCCTTGCCACCTCCTGGATCTGCGCTTCCCAATTCTGTTTTTGCATTAGAGATTGGCAAACTTTTCGGGCCGAGCATCAGTTCAGCCCTGAACAGCACCCGCTGTACATCTTAATTTTCATGGCACTCAGCGGAATGTTCTCCCGCTAAGCACACAGCAAATAGCTGCCGGTTGTTAAGGAGCAGGCTGGGAAGCCATTCAACCCTGCTGACTGAAAAAACACATTGCCAGCAAAAGAAAAAGAAATTGACCTTCGGTTCTGGTATGGATTTTAAGTGGAAGTCCACACCAAAATAAAAAAAAGTGTGGAGTTCCCCCCAAAATCCATAAATCTATCCACCTTATCCAAGCATGGAGCCTGGCAGGCCAGGAGGGGGGGGCGAGTAAACGAGATACATCATCAATCACGACGCCCACCGCACCCGAAAAAAAAAAACCTCCGCCCTCAACGAAGGCTAGCCGCCAACTGCCTGCGCCGCTATCTGACAGTTCTTAAACAGGTAATGGACAGAGACACCTGGCGGTCACCTGGTGGCACCACCCCATGAGACGTCACCGACTGCTGCATGCTGGGTTCGCGGTTTGGGACCAAACTTTTCCCATGTTCGGCCCATCACTATTGTTTAAGTGAAACATGCAGTGTTTACACATTATTGTCCATTTTTCAGCTTATAATAAAAAAGTACTTTTCAGCTTATAATAAAAGCAAAGTATTTATTAAAACATTCCAAATAACTAAATAAAAGCTGTACATGTTTTTAAAAAACTGTAACTTTTTTAAAGTAAGTAAACTAGTCACAATGCTTTTTTTCAAGTTAACTGACACATACAGATGCCGCTAAAATTGGCCGGGCATCTAGGAACAGATGATCCCTTCCCATCACAAAAGGATTAATCCGAGCTCAAAAGCAGGACTATTTTCACTGATAAATCTCCAGAACATGAAACTGCCCCTGAAGGTCAGGGACAGCTGGTAACTATGGCAATTCCTCAGTAGTAAAAAAGGGCCTTGGTGCACCTAAAGCTGGAGAGAATCCCACTGCTAATACATCTCTGACATCCAAGTTTAATACACACTATAGATGAACAGGAAATGTTCACTTAGCTGTAAAGAACGATCACAAAATCAATCTAGCCTGCAGTATGGATTTTTCACATGTATCTAATTTTAACAAGAAAGATGACTATATTACATGCATAAGATATAAATTATAGAACGTATCTTCCAGACATTTCTAGCAGATCAACTCACTAGCACAAGAGCACCACAGGGCAGATCTGGGTATCCAAAATGAGTATATATGCCATCAGCCTGTAATTACAAAGGTTTATTGGTCACTTACCCACCCTTGGTCCCAAACAGCTCAATGGCAACCAACATTTGCTATCATCAGTGTTTCTAGCCAGAGGTCTCTGCTGGCTTATAGAACACATTCCCCCTTTTGCTATGGGAAGGATTCTGTAGTTTAGCGGGGAGGAATCAAGCAGGGCTGACCACACCACATCAGCAGTAACATCCACAGATGTCTAAGGGGTTCCCTTTTGGTTTTCGTTGTGTGTTTTAGATTTTTCGGTTGATAATGGATCTTGGTCCATCAACCTACTGGTCATTCTTTGATTAACCCTATCTGTGGTCTACAACTACCACCTCTTTAGCCATATATATACTTATACATCTGCCTAACAAGGTAAGACTATTATAGAGTGTTTACTTTAGAGAATTTTTGGATGTGCTACCCAAGGGCAATCCCCTGAAGAAGACCACTCTGGTCGAAACGCGTCAAAACCACTTGGAAAACTCACCATTCATATACCTATTTCGGTGTATTGTATTACTTATGCTTTTTTGTTTCTTTTTATAGATATATATGGTAAGGGGCAGAGTGATGTGGCGGCAGAAAACACACATAGTTCAGGTGCAATGACAAGAATATATTGTTACAAAAGTCCAGCTGAAACAAAGAGACCCGGCAGGAAAGCAACCTGTAACCTGACAGAAAAAAGCGGCAGTAGAGTGGCGGACCAAAGGAGCGAAGTGTGGCCTGGCAGGTCTGCACCCAAACAGGAAAGCTTTCAGGAATGATGATGTAGCCCTGCTTTTGCCGTATTCCTCCAGAAGCTTTAACTGAAGGTAAGCACTGTCCCTGACAGACAGGTGACCTGTCCTTATTCTAACCACTCCCAAAATGCGTGCCAAACCTGAGAGCCAGGGTCATAAATAGACTCTGCCTCACCCAAGATGGCCACCAGAGTCATATGGAGTGTCAGCATCCAATTGAGTAGTTGCCCCCCCGTGACAGAGGAAACCATAGAGTAACTAGGTTCCTCTCAACTTCCTCCTCCATCTGCATTGTCACTGTGGATGAGCGCCACCTGCAGTGGAGAAAGTAGACTACACCTGCCTACACATACACTTTTGTAAATAAAAAATAAAGTTTATTGAACCTCAACAAACAGACATAGCATATACAGCCAAAATAGATGACAGTAGTGGTATTCCAATATATCCGTGATCCATACACAACATAGTACAACCAGCGAATATCAGACACCCTCAAAGCATAATCCTATGTAAAATGCATATCTACAAACCATACACACATAGTGGGTGGATAGAATTGTAGATAGTTAAGAATCCAGGAGAGTACCTCCTGTAATAAAGATCACTCCAGAATTCCATCTATCACCAGGTCGACCAGGGCCAGACCAGGTACCGCCAACCAGTCCCCGCAGAGCCTGTCAAATTTACTTACTCGTTGTTGGAAAATTACTTTTTGAAGTCTGAGAGTGTAACCCATGCTGAGTACCCAATCTTTATGAGTGGAAGCCTTATCCAATTTCCACTGTTACAGAAAGAGTCTGGAATAAGGCTCTGTTGACAGCTACTATCTGAAGTTCTGTTAGTGGAAGGTCATCCAAGATACCCAGAACACATCTGGTGGGTTCTACACATACACTTTAACTGTGACTAGGTTTTGTAGGGATTTACATGGCAACTTCAACACAAGAAAGTTTAATATACAGTAGAAGTACAATCATCACCATAGCAAGGTGCCTTTACCAGGCGAGAAAACTGATAGCACAATCTTGGCTATCTGCTGTACCCCCAACTCCGGAAGATTGGCTCAGGACAATAGACGCCTTGGTCTGGTCAGAAAAGACAGCCTATACTAGAAGGGGCAGTTACAGTAAATTCATTAAGATATGGAGGCCCTGGCTCCAATGGCTAAGTACCTCCCATCTCTTTTGAATCTGATATGGGTACCAGAAGGCGTCTTAGCGGCACAGTGTGTAAAATACACGACAGTCGGAGATGGAAAGAAGAGTAAAACAACCTTGAATATTAGCTGGAATTAATGCATAATAAGAACCAGTGTAAATAACTGTTATACGGCCTATCAATAGTGGGTGGGGGGGAGAGTGAGGGTAATTACAGGTAGGGACATGGGTGGGCAGGGAAGGGGATAGCAACATGAGGGAAATAAGAGGGAAGAAAAGGGAAAGAAAATATTTGCTAATACATTTAAACATGATTGAAGCAGGGAAATGTTGTTATAATGCTTTTATTTGTATCACAAACTGTCTTTATTTGTACTTTTTTATGGATATCAATAAAAAAAGGAATGAGTTAAAAAAAAAAATATATATATATATATATATATATACAGTAGAAGCACATACTGCATACATAATTTATTTTACTCTAATTTTACCCTTTTATAATTGGCTTTGTGCAGTGACAGCTTCCTGATGGGACATTCAAACTAGGATCCAAACACACCTGAGCTCATTCCTTATTGTAGAGGGTAAGAACACCTGCTCCAAGGGCTTGTTGATACCAACATGGTAAAACGTATAACATGTATTTAATGCACCTTGTACACATTAATACACTGTGGTGCGATAAATTTTGAATGGCACCCTAATGCACACGCCACAGTGCACCACAAAGCACAAGGTTTACTACCATTTCCTAGGTAGTCCTTGATTCTTTATATTAACAAGAAAAATATTTTTATAGGCTTATTAGTTACTAAAATACCAAAACAAACCACTTTATTACGAAAGAAAGAAACAACCATTTCTCCCGCCACATACCACACGCCATAAGCTGTGGATGACAGTATACTAGACTGTTGCTGTGTTTCTTGGAGCATAATTTAAAGGAAACCGCCTGCTCTGAGAAAAAAAGTTCAGGCTGCTATTTCTATCTTCTTCTAAATACACTACGTTAGTTATTTTATTGACATTCTAATTTTAATAGCTTCAATACTTTGACCCTAAAGAAGCATAGAGATAAGGAATGCTGCCCTATTCTCCACTTTCTACTTCTTGTATGCACTGACAAGCAAGCCAATTGTGTAAGTGTGCAGTTACACAAGCATCCTGGGACTTAGGGTCCCCTTTATACTAAATGTGAGCCAGGTGGGTGCTGGGACCCCTTGCTGTTGCTATATAAACCTGAACAGTTTTCATTTGTAGAGCTGTTGAGAAGTAGGAGGCACATCCTTCACTACCTGTCTGACTGCTACCAAGTGTAGCGCTACCCTTAAAGGAGCCGCAGGTAATTTAACTGGTTCTTTCTCCAAATTAGTCCAGAGGCAGCCAGGCACACAGCAACAGTTCATTCACTCCAGCTCATTAAACATAAACAATACAGGGGAACACAGGCTCCTTAAGATGCCTGATTGGATATTGAAACGCATTGGGTGGGACATCAGGTGACGCCACTTCCGGCCTGTGGAACACACGCCAGGTTGGCGGCGTTTCCGGGTCTTACATGCCATTTTTTTGCAAGTGGTTCATGTGAGTGTATTAAAGTCTGTATACATATATATTTTAATAAACAACAATACTGCTCTATGTGGATTTCCCCCCTTTTCTAATATTGGAGGCACACAAGTATGCAGGATGGCTGTATGAGCATCGGAGAGGTGAGCAGAGGTAGAGAGGCCAAACCTTGCTGCCAGAGTACCCAGGAGGGTTGTTCCCCAAGCCTGCTCTTACTTCTGTGCTGAACATGCATACGGTTTATTTTGTCTGGTGAGTGTGGGGAAGCACAGAATTGAGCTTTATATGAGCACGGAGCACTTTCATCTGCACAAAGAAGCACTTTATACAGTTTTTGATGAACTTTTTCAACTACTATGGGACTGTTTGTTTATATCTTTACACATTTATTGCACTGAACAACATTTTGAATATATTTGGTTTGATTTTATGACAGCGCTGTAGTATAGGTAATTAGTACAGGGGTTGTCTTTTTATAATTTTATTACAGAAGAACTTGGATGAGGTGTAGGGTGTTATGGGATACTCCAGATTTACAGAATGTTTGAGCGACCACTCCACTTTGCTAAGCCTCTCTGATCAGTCTGCAAGAGCAAGTACAGATGACAGAACTGAATCCTCTTAGAAACCATCTCAGTTAAAACTTCCACTGACACCTTCACTCAAAGGGAGATGGCACAAGTCACTAAGACCCTAAGCTCAGTTCGTTACTCACAATGTCACAGGATCACTGAATGCCTCCTTCCAGTATCCACCAGATGCTCTTCTGTGAAGGAGAAGGTAATGCTCACAATGCCACAGGACAGTTGGATGCCTCCTTTCAACTTCCAGTGGACACTCTTTAGTGTGCTCCCCACACTGGGTCCTTAGGTGAAATCCCTTGATTAGCACCTGAAAGGATTTTAGAAATAAGTCCCCCCGGCTATCCCACAGCTGGGACCTTGATGAACATGCAGTAACTCCAGTAGTCTGCTCAGAGGGGCAGAGCCCCTCAGGCTGGGGACTCCTCTTGCTCTCCTATGTGCATTTTAGCCACCTACTGGTCACACCTACACAGTGATTGGCTGATGTCCCATGATTATTAAGACTTGACCATTCAGCCCACTATGATTCTAGAATCCTCTAGAAATACAAGCAGAAACAATGTAACCTGCAGCCTGTGAAACACAGAAGAGCCCCAAGCAATCAACTTCTCCAGTGATTACAGAGGAGCCAAAAAAAAACTAAATTTACCTAACACCCTAGCAACCTAACTAGGAGGATGCTACACGAGGATTCCAGAAAGATTCTCTCATTTCCTCTTTTTATTTGGATTGGGAGTACAGAGAGAGTTCACTGTCTTACTCTGTTGCATATTATAATAATTCAGAGAGTTCAGGGTATCATAAATATGACTAGAAGTATACTATTATCCTTATACTCTGTTGTTTCTTCATCTCATCCCCACTGGGTAATAGGACTGAATACCATAAGGATACCATAAGGATGTTGATAAACCTTTTCAGGTCCTCCTGACCCCATGCAACTGCCTCAAGTTGTGTTTGCTCTTTACAATGTTAAAAAACATCAGCAAATTGGTAGGGCCTCCCATAAGCTCTCCCCTTCCTGTAACTCCAGTAGGGATGAACAAAACTGAGTGCTTTAATTTACTTTAAATTTCTGTAATAATAGAGATAAAGTTCTTAAAAATGCATTAGAGTCAATAAGGTAGGTTAAAGCAGTAATAAACCCATAAGCAAAATGTAATATATTGCAGCTTACACTTACATCTAGGCTACTTGCCACATAGCATAAAGTAGTATTGGAATAGCAGTCCTTGGGACAATAAATCGCCTCTTAACCGCAATACTTCCGTGTCTGGGAGACACTGGAGTAACGTCACTGGCTTCGCCCATTTGGGAGCCTAAAGCCTAGTTAGTGTTTTTAATCCTATTAAACACGATCGTTGTTAAAGACATATTACGCTATATGCCTATACTTTTATTTCCCGAGTACCCATTCTCCAGCGGGGCTTTTCTAATGGAGCTTTTCTAATGAAGCCACATTAGATCATTACTTTATTAAATATAACCTGTAATGGGTTACACATATTAAGGTGAGCAGGCATTGCACAAAGAGGTGTCTGGTGATGGCTGTATAACATGAATTTTTGACTCTATGGATGGAATTTTCACATATTGCATCAATTGATATATGATTGTGATGGGGACTTCATTGTTATTATTTGATACTAGAAAGTTTTCAATTTTATTTATTTCTTGATTTTTTTCTATTCATATTTTCTTACCACATTTGGTATTATGAACTTTTTTGGATTTTTTGATGACTTTAGGGTCACTTTTATTTGTATATTTAACACTAAATGGTATTTCACAAAAAAAGATATATGGTTGACATGGTTCATGGTATCTTTATGAGCGAAGTGTTGTTTTATTGAGCAGGGCACTATTCCTTTGTTGTTACACATTCTGGTTGGAGTTCATCATAACAGTGGTTGCGGCAGTTTTGCAATTGTTGCACATATGATTCACTCACATTAATTAAGTACAATTAAGATTTGACAATAAAACTTGAAAGCCGTTTGGTTGCCATGGACAGCTGCAGCAGATTCTGTGTGCACCAATGTTAGTAAATATCCCTCCCCTGTGCCATAGTCTGTCCTCAGCCATCTGAGTTTAATGATGCTGGTGATGTCTGTCAACCTCAAAGACTGAGAACATCCTGAGACATAAAGAGAGTGCTGCAGGGGACAGCTTCTAAGTAAGGTCCCTTTCACAGGGGAAGACTCTGGCTGCTAACCGCTTGCTTAGCATGGGATCTTGTCCGCTGATCCATTCTAAGCAGGCTGAGGACAGATCCGTGCCCGCTCTGGTTATGCAGAGTAGACACAGACACAGCCCGCTGTCCTCTATAGGCAGTCGAATGTACTCGGCTGACTGCCATCTGATCTGTTTACACCCGCTGCTCCATGGAGGAGAAAGGAGGTTCCGATCAGGTCCTTCTGAAAGACGGACAGGTGGACCCGATCAAAATGTTCGTGTGAAAGGGGTCTAAGGCTCGGTTCACACTACCACGACCTGAAAGTCGTGTGACTTATGGTGAGACTTTGCCAGGAGACTTCCTGGCTACTTGAATACTACTTTGAGGCACAAGTCTGATAGAAGTCGCCTTGAAGTAGTACAGGAACCTTTTCTAAAGTCGGAGCGACTTCAGTAGTGCTAATTAGGCCCAAAGTCAAGGCAGTGTGAATTGAGCCTTAAAGGGGTTGTAAACCCTCAAGGTTTTTCACCTTAATGCATTCTATGCAATAAGGTGAAAAAACTTTTGTAGTGCAGCAACCCCCTAGAGCCACCCTTTTACTTACCTGAACCTGATCATTCCAGCGAGGGGGGTGAGCACAGCAGCTCCAGCCCTGCCTCGGGTTCTCATTGGCTGGATTGATAGCAGCAGGAGAATTGGCTCTCGTTGCTGTCAAAGCCAGTGACACAGGAGCCGGGGGGCGGGGCCGAGTCCTGCTGTCTGGGTCAATGGACGCAGCAGCAGGACTCGGGAGTGCGCCCGCACGAGTGCCCCCATGGAATGCAGGTCTCCATGGGGGCACTCGAGAAGAGGAGCCAGGAGTGCTGCTTGGGGACCCCAGAAGTGGAGGACCGGGGGCCCCTCTGTGCAAAACCCTTAAACAGAGGTGGCAAGTACAACATGTTATTTAAAAAAAAACAAAAAAAACCTTTACAACCCTATGAATTTTGCAGCCTGGGCTGCTTTTTTTTTGTATTGAGTCCAGAGTTAGGCTTTAACCAGCCAACGTGACAGACAGCAATAAAAAAAAAAAAATGAAAAGCTCTACCCAAAATAAGAACAATGTTTTGGCTGAAGTTCCACTTTAAAAAATGGCAGTATTCCTTTCACAACATAATGCAGAACTCATTAAGTTATCCTTTTTCTTACCATATGACATTGCCAGCGCCTTCATTTAGCAGTCAGAAATCATATGATGAAATACAGGAAAACTATGTTATTCTAGTTGTCACAGATCTATATGTCTAGACTTAATAAGAATAATTATATTTGCATTGGTTTTAGGACACCATTCCCAGAGCACATTATTATTACAGTGTGCACAAGCAATAAACTCATTTTAGATGCCATTCTCTACTAGGCACAAAATAATTATAAACCCGGTAACAATTTTAGACCTTCTATAATAAGATTTTTTTCAAAGTCAATTGATAAAATTAATTTGCAAGAATATGATCCAGTCAGATACTGCAGCCAAAAATGAGTTCTGTTTGTATCTGCAATTAAGACGAGAAGTCCTGGACTTATTGAATTATCTGAATTATACAAGGTGTTAATTTCATATGAGCGGTATGCCATGTCTGTGGATTATTTCCTGTTCTAGTTAAATAAAATATTCTTTGCATTCCAAAAAAGACAGATCTGAATCACGTACGAACATGATCAAAATGCACAATTTTTGCAGACTTTCTAAATTTAGCCCAGACTAAAATCTGCAGTAGGTTGCCTTGGTAAGGGTTGCTATGGCTGCGGGGATACAAAGCTTCAGCCTAAATAAGTCCGCAGAAAGAAATCTTTCACTTGGAAAAGTCGTTCATGACAAGTTTGGAAAAGGAGGCCTTTGGCTTTGGGGAAGATAAAAATTTACGGCTTGTTCTTTGGCACTTGCATGAATGATCGTTCAATATGAACGGTCCTGAAGGAAGGGACCGTCTGGTAACATCTTGCTCCTTGTGTGTGCGACTGGCTATAAATGTGTCCAATAGCTGGCAATTCACAGTGGATCAGACAGATTCCCTGGAAGCGGAAATATTTAGCGATTTGCCCAACTTGCTGATCACTGAATAAGAAAGGGGTCTTTGAGACCCTCCACTATCTCAATAAAATGACTGACTACTACTTTTGCGATGACCATGTGCTCGTGTCTTGATTACTGTCCAAAGAAGAACTTAAGGAAGCTTTGAAAAACAGAAATGTAATAAGGCTGTGCTCTGCAGCATCTTATTAAAGTGGTTCTGAAGGCTGAAGGTCACCACATGGGTGGTCCTGACCCTCAAGG
The DNA here is from genome assembly GCA_037952925.1 of Lithobates clamitans. NCBI lineage: Eukaryota > Metazoa > Chordata > Amphibia > Anura > Ranidae > Lithobates > Lithobates clamitans. The sequence continues at coordinate 12,571,791 of JBBGZY010000502.1, read as the reverse complement.
GGATGCTAATAACAGGGCTTAACCTAGAGGGCTACAGCCCAGCCTTTAATACCTAATTTAATTAACCCCTGTTGGCCTGGAATCCCTCGCCCCCTGGCACCCCCTCCCTAACAATCTAACAATCAATGTAACTGAGGGTCACTTATACATCAATCAGCAGTGCCCTGCTATTACAAATTATTTGTGGCATGTAATTTATCCAACTTAATTAATGGGTCCCAGTGAGGACATTATATACAAATGTTTACATTGTATGTAAAATGCTTTACATTTGTATGTAATGTCCTCATTGGGACACATTATTTAAGTTGGATAAATTACATGCCACAAATAATTTGTAATAGCAGGGCACTGCTGATTGATGTACAAGAGACCCTCAATTTCATTGATTGTTAGTCTGTTCCTTTTTTTTGTGATCTTGGAAATAGGGTATTTTTTATTATTTTCTGTGTTTAGGCGCTGCTTGCATAAAGATTTCCACTGGTTGTCTCCATCATGGCCGCCATCCGGGTCTCCGGATGTTGTCATCCAAATTTGCAAACAAATATGTATAAAACCAAAATTTTTATAGTACATTCATAATAAAATATCTTGGGTTGTATGCTCTAAAAACATATCATATCCACAGCAAACCATGATCAGCTATGCAAACCCAGAAAGAACACCTCCCTCCCATGTATCAGAAAGTGTAATTCTAAACAGTGGTAAAGCTTTAACAGATATGTAACCGTGGAGGAGGTGTAGATATTCAGACGCGTTTCGCAATCTTAGCATCCTTAGGGTTTCATGGGGTGCAACTGAATATGGCTGATTTAAAAGAACATTCCACAAAATGGGATATAGCTTGATCTAGTAAACCCCCTGCAATGTACCACCGCAGAGGTAAAGGGCAGGAGATGGAATAAATGTGAAACCAAGACCCAACCATCCGGCTGATAACTGGAGGGCAATGCATAGGGAGAAAAAGGCACTCAAAACATCCCAGGTAAGTATAGACCTTGCATCCAATAAGTGTATAAGACCTAGACCATATATATATATATGAAGAGGCATCCTCTTGGCATAGCGAGCGCAATCCCAAGCATCCAATAATCCACTAGTTCATAATGCAAGCCTCGTACCTGTAACTATTCAATTTAAACCCATTATCTTTATACTATTTTTCTGAATTTTTTTTGTATATTATTTTATGTATAATATTTTTCACATACTTTTACTACATTTAAATTATACATTGTATTGCTAGCACAAAAAAATCCTTTATATTTTTATACCCAATTGTTATACACCAATGACTCCCTATATACTGTACGTTAAACTATATGTGTAGAACCTGCAAATTGAATAATTCAAAACCAGTTGTATTTATTTGTTAGCCCTGATAAGGGGGGAGCAGATCCACAAAGCACACTGGCTTCTCTGAAATCTTATACATACCTTTATATGAATTTCAGCCCCATAACGTCCATGGTCTAATAGACAAGAGTGCTGACTTATCATTATTTTCACCTATAATTTATACAACATGAGAAAAATTGTCTCTATGCTGTTAAGCGAGCTGCCTGTTATTTCTACATGATTAGAGCCTGCACCCTCAAGTGTCTTGTCTCATCTATAATAAAGGGCATTTGAATATTAAATGTATATCAATACCCTACTGTGTACAGTATTATTAATCCAAGCCATGTGTACGGATGTAACTGTCTTACCTCGATAGGATAAGCTTCTTTTGGTGATTGTTAACTTGTCAGGACACACAGCTTCTTCAAACTGGGGGACAGAAGGCTTGGTGAATACAGAGCTGTAACCCCCAATTTCAGTAAACAGTGGCTTCTGTTCATTAATGGAGAAGACCAGTGAGGACAATCCACTTCTCTTTTTGTCTGCATTCTTCTTGTTGTAGTCACAATGTCTGAGATCCTCCATAGAATTCTCGGAACCATCCTGGCTGTTGTCTCTGCTGGAATCTACAGATAAGAGAAGGGTAAAGGTGTGGTTAAATCTGTCCTATAATATCGTGGCAGACATAGTAACATAGCAAAGATATAGTGCAGGAAAAACAGTGACTGTCCTTTTTCTTAATTAGTTTGGTTTTACAGAATTTGGTGTGACGCTTAATGAGGGTTGGCCACTTCTGATTTAAAAAAATATGGTTGTATTAAATACCTATGCCAATAAATATGCTGTATGTATGGTCGATCAAAAGATCTGTTCATGCGATGGAACTATTGGAAGTTCAAATGCCCAAATAGATGAACATTTATAGGTGTAAGTTTCATTAGATCGAGTAAACATACGATCAGACTGGTCGATAAACTGCAGGCTGTGTATGGTAGAGTGCTATATTAATTTGTCTATGATTTTCTGCCAGTAAATTAATTAATTATTCACTTCGAAAATTAATACCTACTGGGACTTGTCTATTTAAGTAAGTTTTGCATATACAGTATGTGCTACATAATCACCTTATGCCATCATACTAGCCTCAAGTACCTTATATCAGTGTTTCTCAAATCCAGTCCTCAAGGCGCCTCAACAGGTCATGTTTTCAGGCTCTCCATTATTTTGCAGAGGTAATTAGATCAGTTTCACTGTCTTAGTAATTAGCACAGCCGTTTCTTCTGAGGGAAATCCTAAAAACATGACCTTTGGGGCGCCTTGAGGACTGGAGATGAAAAACACTGCCTTATGTTTATCTACAATATAATTATTTTTATATATTTAGAATTTTTAGTCTGACCACCTCCATCTGTGTCCATTGGGGGATCTTTTGACTCTGTGTGCCTATGTGCCCACCCCAGGCGTTAATGGGTGGACATTTGGCTACCAGTAGGAATGTACAGATTATTAAATACAAATGATACTCACATTGTGTTGTTGCTATGATTGATTTGTAGTGTTTTGGTACTAATACTATATTGTTCTAGGTAGCTTGCTCTTTTTTTTGTCTGGGTCCTGAGGAAACCTAATATCTGGTGAAACCCGTTGACCTTACAGACAGCAGGCTAAGCGCATGCTATTTAAGTGCGCTTACTAAAACGTGTAAATATATGGTTGAATGCACTTTTAACAAGCTATGTATACTTATTAGAAGGTATCATTTTCCCAAGATGTTTGGGGTGTGATACCTTGATTTTTATCCATTTTAATATTGTATGATAAAGATTATTTTTATCTATTACTCATCTCCATTGTTTTGGCTGTTATAGTCTGCTATTGTGCGTTACTGGAGAATTTTCTCTGGTCAACACCTAGTTTTTTCTCAATATATGTAAAGCCACCAATAAATGCAACTAATTTAAAGTGGAATGATTATTATTCAGGATTTATATAGCGCCAACAGTTTGCACAGTGCTTTACAATGTAAAGGGAGACAATACACCAACAATACAGTTAAAAACAAGAGGTTTAGATCTTATTATCTAAGAGGGAGGGGCTGGTGAAACAAAAAAGGTAGGGACTGTGAGGATGAACTGATGAGGGGAGTAGAAGATTCAGTTGTTAGCTGGAGGCAGCATAGGCCTCCTTGAAGAGATGAGTTTTCAGGGATCGCCTAAAAGTGGACAGAGTAGAAGATAACCGGACAGATTGGGGTAGTGAGTTTCAGAGGATGGGAGAGACTCTGGAGAAGTCCTGGAGCAGAGCATGAGAGGAGGGGACAAGGGAGCTAGAGAGCAGAAGGTCTTGGGAGGAGCAGAGATGATGGTTTGGGTGATATTTGGAGATAAGATTGGTGATGTAGCTTGGGGCAGATTTGTGTATGACTTTGTATGTTATTGTTAGTGTTTTGCATTATATTAGCTGGGCAGTGGGAAGCCAGTGGAGGGATTGGCAGAGAGGAGTGGCAGACATTGAACGGTTGGTAAGGTGGATGAGTCTGGCAGTGGCATTCATGATAGACTAAAGAGGGGATAGCTTGCAGAGAGGTTGGCCAATGAGGAGGGACTTACAATAGTCAAGGTGAGAGATAACAAGAGGGTGAATAAGTTGCTTAGTGGTGTCAACTGTTAGAAAGGGGTGTATTTTGGAGATATTTTGAAGGTGAAGTCTGCACTATTTGGACAGTGATTGGATTTGGGCCTAAAAGGACAGGTCAGAGTCTAGGATCACACCTAGTACCTTGGCATGAGGGGAGGGACTGATGGTTGTATTATTGATCTTGATGGAGAAGTCGGGGGGTACAGGTTTGAACAGAAATTATGAGCTCCGTTTTAACAAGATTGAGTTTGAGGAAGTGGTGTGACATCCATGATGATATGTAAGTTAGTAATGCGAGAGGAGACTGAAGGAGTGAGGCAAGGAGTAGAGGGAAAGGATTTGTGTAACGTCAGCATAGAGGTGGTACTGGAAGCCATGGGAGTTTATTAACAGACCAAGGGAGAAGGTGTAATAGGAAAAGAGAAGGGGTCCGAGGACAGAACCTTGGAGATACCCCTACAGAAAGAGGAAGTGGAGAGGAGGAAACAGAGTTATAGGTCACACTGAAGGAGTGATGTGATAGGTAGGAGGAAAACCAGGAGAGAGAAGAGTCTTGAAGGCCAAGAGAGTGGAGTTTTTTGAGGAGGAGGGGATGGTCAACAGTATCAAAGGCTGTCAGAAGGGACATCTGGGAGGGAAAAAACCCATCAAAGTGTATTTAATAAAACACAAATTTAATCGTGTGTGGATAAATATATAGACAATATAGTCCAGATGAGTGACACAAAAGTGGTGATAGAAACAATATATGTGTTATATTACTAAACACTAAAGGAGCACTATATAAACTAGTGGATGACACTAATAGTATCAGGTCACCGTGGAATGGTGATAAAGGAATATAAATCATAAAAAGAAAAAAAATTAATTAAATAAAACTAACAAAAACCTCTTAAAGGAACAGTGACAACAATGTCCTATGGACATAAAGTGAACCAATGTAAGTGAAAATGATGTGTCAAATTAGCGGTATGAATTACTTTCGAAACTAAGAGTCCAATCTGGATAAATAAATAACCAACATAACTAGAAGTCCAACACAAATGAAATAAGTAGGCATCTAGGAATGTAGCTGGAAGATCAGCAGCAACCGAGACCAATGGTGTGGGGCCCCTAGATCCAGGGATGGCATCCACAAGATAAGGTATCCGACATATATGAGAGAGGGATAGGCAAGAATACCCTTACCGGCAATGGTGGACTCCACAGCCAGCGGTTTAGGAGTCAGACAAGCTTGAGGCATTGATAAGAGGTGTTCCCTGCCTCAAGCTTGTCTGACTCCTATAGAAAGAAAAAGGCTTTGCCTGGATCAACCACCAATGAGGAAATAATCTAAAGTATAAATAAGATCAGATATTCATCCAAAGAAATTGGTTGGATGCAGTCTGGGTTGCCTTGTAAAGCATACAAAACAAAAAGGGAAAAGAGATTCCCCCAAAGAAGGCTATTACCCAAACAAAATCTGCCAAAAACAATAAATTTATTGAACTACAAAACACCACACAAAAGTACAAAAATTGGGCAAAATAGGGAGAATATCAAATGACCATAATAAAATTGATAACGTTATCATTAAAAACAACGGAGCCGCGGCCAAACATACCTCATACACACACCAATCACAGCAGCAGATTCCTACTATAGTGGTCAGTATCGTATGAAATAAGTCCTCAGATCAATCCAAGTATGGATAGTGTGGTGGTGTAGGGATAAAGGTGGATGAATGGATGTTGGATTGTAATTAATGCAGCGAATTCAATACAGCATAGAAATTGTTAACAGTCCGGGAGCTGGACCCATAACGTGGGTAAGATGACAGCAGTGACCGGCAATAAATACTAGAGGTGGTTGTAACCCAGGACATATAAGCGGAGCAGTTGTAATGGTGGAAAGCAATAGGGGGAGCAGACACGACTAAGGCCGTATTGTAAATAGAAATTGGAGTGATACTTCTCTCACCAAATGGATCAGCGGCTCATGAAGTCGTAAGCTCTACCCCAGATGATGGCTTGTAGATATCAGTCCAAACTGCTTATGCATATGCCGTCCGGTAGGGAATGTCCCGCTATGTCAGCGCCTTCTGTAGGGAGATGAAAGCCGGCCGTCAGCTGTTAGTTCCCGGTCAAACATTCAAACACCGTGGGCTCGCGGCTCCGAGGTGACGTGCTGACGTCACGTGCTGACGCGTTTCACCAGCCAATCACCGCTGGTTTCCTCAGAGCAAGGGAGGGGTCCGTGAGCGAAGGTTAAATAGACTAAATAGTAAGAGGTGTAATTACGTCTAATGACCACCAGATGTCGCACACGGTTACCACTCATCACAGACATTTCAGCAAAGCAATCTCTCGCAAGTGGCTTCATAAGAATAGTTGCGATCTATTGTGACTGGATTTGTCCCTTGCTCTGAGGAAACCAGCGGTGATTGGCTGGTGAAACGCGTCAGCACGTGACGTCAGCATGTCACCTCGGAGCCGCAAGCCCACGGTGTTTGAATGTTTGACCGGGAACTAACAGCTGACGGCCGGCTTTCATCTCCCTACAGAAGGCGCTGACATAGCGGGACATTCCCTACCGGACGGCATATGCATAAGCAGTTCGGACTGATATCTACAAGCCATCATCTGGGGTAGAGTTTACGACTTCCTGAGCCGCTGATCCATTTGGTGAGAGAAGTATCACTCCAATTTCTATTTACAATACGGCCTTAGTCGTGTCTGCTCCCCCTATTGCTTTCCACCATTACAACTGCTCCGCTTATATGTCCTGGGTTACAACCACCTCTAGTAGTTATTGCCGGTCACTGTTGTCATCTTACCCACATTATGGGTCCAGCTCCCGGACTGTTAACAATTTCTATGCTGTATTGAATTCGCTGCATTAATTACAATCCAACATCCATTCATCCACCCTTACCCCTACACCGCCACACTATCCATACTTGGATTGATCTGAGGACTTATTTCATACGATACTGACCACTATAGTAGGAATCTGCTGCTGTGATTGGTGTGTGTATGAGGTATGTTTGGCCGCGGCTCCGTTGTTTTTAATGATAACGTTATCAATTTTAATATGGTCATTTGATATTCTCCCTATTTTGCCCAATTTTTGTACTTTTTTGTGGTGTTTTGTAGTTCAATAAATTTATTGTTTTTGGCAGATTTTGTTTGGGTAATAGCCTTCTTTGGGGGAATCTCTTTTCCCTTTTTGTTTTGTCTGACTCCTAAGCCGCTGGCTGTGGAGTCCACCATTGCCGGTAAGGGTATTCTTGCCTATCCCTCTCTCATATATGTCGGATACCTTATCTTGTGGATGCCATCCCTGGATCTAGGGGCCCCACACCATTGGTCTCGGTTGCTGCTGATCTTCCAGCTACATTCCTAGATGCCTACTTATTTCATTTGTGTTGGACTTCTAGTTATGTTGGTTATTTATTTATCCAGATTGGACTCTTAGTTTCGAAAGTAATTCATACCGCTAATTTGACACATCATTTTCACTTACATTGGTTCACTTTATGTCCATAGGACATTGTTGTCACTGTTCCTTTAAGAGGTTTTTGTTAGTTTTATTTAATTAATTTTTTTTCTTTTTATGATTTATATTCCTTTATCACCATTCCACGGTGACCTGATACTATTAGTGTCATCCACTAGTTTATATAGTGCTCCTTTAGTGTTTAGTAATATAACACATATATTGTTTCTATCACCACTTTTGTGTCACTCATCTGGACTATATTGTCTATATATTTATCCACACACGATTAAATTCGTGTTTTATTAAATACACTTTATTGGGTTTTTTCCCTCCCAGATGTCCATTCTGTCAGGTTTCACCCAATAATGCACATATATGGTTTAGCGCCACACTTATCCATTTTTTTTTTTGTTACAATTAGTCTGATTGTTGTGCTGGCTGCTTTTTCGTTTTGGATTGGCGCATTATTATTTTTGGTTTTGTAGTATTAAAGGCTGCAGAGAGGTTGAATAGTATGAGTATGGAGTAGTGGCCATTAGTTTTAACAGTTAGTAGATCATTAGTGAGTTTCAGTAATGCAGTTTCAGTGGAGTGTAGGAAGCGAAAGCCAGACTGTAAGGGGTCAAGAAGGTTGTTGTCAGTGAGGTAGGAGCTAAGGCGGTTGTAGACTAAGCGTTCTAAAATTTTGACGCAAATCGGAGCAGGGAGATGGGTCTTAAGTTGTTCAGGCTGGTGGGATCCAGTGAGAGCTTTTTTTTTTTTTTTTCAAAATCTTTTTATTGGTTTTTAAAAAGAGAAACAAAAACAGATAAAGAGAACAAACAGTTAAACATACATTGGTCTAATATGATGTCTATGTGATCCTTGCAGGAATCACGCTGTCACCTTATTCATGAAGAATATATTATGACATCAGTCACAGCGGTACAGTTTACTGGGTCATGGTGGTGCTATGTGCAGTTGTACATGGTAAAATAGCATATTGTAGATTATTGTGTACACCTGGCACCCGCTTGGGAGCTACTTTGTGATTGGGGTCTACTGAGAGGCCTCTGAAGCGGTGGAGGGATCTGCCAGCCACTTAGACCAGACTTTGCTATATTTGTTGGGGCAGCCTCTGTTGTCATATGTGTCTTTATACAGAGGTAAGCTATTGTTAATTAATTGTTTCCACAGGGAGAGAGGAGGAGGGGTTGGTTTGCGCCAACTAAGGGCTATAGCTTTACGGGCATATAACAGGAGCAATCCCACCAGTGTGCGTCCCGCCACCGTAGGAATTAGTTGTTCTACCAGGCCTAGTATGCAGATTGACATTGATGGTTGTAGTGGCACAGAGGTGATGTGTGTGATAAAGTCCAATATCTCCCTCCAGTATCCGACAATTGCCGGACAGGTCCAGAAGATGTGGGTGAAGTCCCCAGGAGTCCCACCACATCTCCAACACCCGGAAGGGTAGTCGGGGTTCATTTTGTGTAGTCTGTGAGGGGTAAAATATGCCCGATGGACTATCTTGAATTGGATCAGGCGATCTCTCAGAGAGACCAGGGAGCTAAATGGGAAATCCCATATGTCATCCCAGTCATCGTTGTCAAAATTGGGGATGTCATGGGACCATTTAGATCTTAGCTTTTCCATAGTCGGGAGGGAGGTGACAGTCAGGTGTGAATATAATTAAGAAGTGGGTTTTTTCGCACAATCTGATCTAAGAAGGTCCTCCAGTGAAGATTGGACTGGTTGAGGAGGGGAGTTGGAGAATTGGTGACTGAAGGCATGGGAGAGTTGAAGGAATCGGAAAAAATAGGACTGGGGTATATTAAAATCGGAGTTTAGTTTGGAGAGCCGGACTAGGGATTGATTGGAGATAACCAGTGAGAGCTTTTTAAGTATGGGGTGATCAGGGCATGTTTTAGAGGGGAGGAGAAGGTGTCAGTAGAGAGGGAGAGATTGAACATATTAGTGAGGGAGCAGAAGATAGAAGAATTCATGGAAAGCAGTGAATGCTCAAAGAGTAAAAAACATGAATTAAAAATTGTATACTAAATGTTATAGCTACTTTAAATATGTTTGTGATGCCCCCCCCCCCCCCCCTTTCGTGCGATGCACAGTTCTGTAATTCCAAATAAAGCCAGACAGGGTGAAGAAAACCCTCCACCAGGGTATGTCAAAGGCATATGATAAATGAGTGAGCACCAGAACAGGGCAACAAACTCTCAAAGCCCGAACCACTCCTATGCTACCCACCTGTAACCAGGGGACATTAGGATGCAAAGCAGGCAGAAAAGCTACATGGGAAGTGTAACATCAAGGGATACAAAAAAAATTGTGATAATCCTCCTGTACTGCTATTACAATAAATATCTGCTATCTAAGCAAGCCAGCGCTCCTCTGATTCACACACTAAATAACACTATAAATTAGAGGTGTACAAGCTTTTGACCTTCCTGGGTCACATTGGAAGAAGAATTGTCTTGGGCCACATATAAAATACACTAACAATAAGGATAGCTGATGAGCAGAAAAAGCCGGGCAGATCACAAGGTAACAATCACTGATATAGATAATGTACCAGTAATAAAACATAATTTTTAAAAATATTTTTTATTATAAAAGTAAAAGAGGGCAACATAAAACTAGTGTGACATTTGACACTGCTTTTAATAAACTAACTCAACATAGTTGGATGGATGTAGTAGCAATTTTCAATGAATTCTCAAGGTGCTCATCAGATATTTTGGTTCTAATCTGCCCTTTGTGTATTTCATCCTTGAAAATAGTTGCTCACAAATATAGGTGCTGCCGAAAACTGATGACATGAATAAGGTGCGATTGTGAAGAGTGGGAGATTTTATTTTGGGAAGATAAAATGTATAAAAGTCCAATAAAGAGACACTGCCAAATTTTTCTTCAGCCTCATGTGTCTGCTAAGTGTAAACGGATTTTTACAAAGAATTAAAAAAAAAAAAAAAAAAAAAAGAAAACAACATTTTAAAGTAAGTTTACGATTTTGTGTTGGGCTGCAGTCATAGCCGTCTTGGGCCACATGTGACCCCTGGGCTGCAGGTTGGTCACACCTGATATAGATAAAAATAGTGCAGCAGTTCAGAATATGTCTAATAAATCACTCAAGCCTTAATGTGATACATAATCTAAATCACATCGTAATAAAGTGCTCCAAATGATACATAATCACTATGCCAAAATATAATTAAAAAGTGTTCTGTGCTTAATGTGAGACAAATCAATCTCTTACAAATCAATCCTGATTTTATAAGGGGCAATAGTGCTTCTTGTGCTAGAAAATGATAAACAACTGTATCACACACATTTCATGCTAGTAGAAATATAGTCTATCTTGCATGCCCACAGCCTTCAGTTTAACATACTCCTTCCAGTACCTCTGCTTTCATAATCTCTTCTTTAACACTTTGGGGTTTATTTACTAAAGCTGGAAAGTGCAAAATCAGGCTCACTTCTGCATAGAAACCAATCAGCTTCCAGGTTTTATTGCCAAAGTTTTTTTTTTTCAAATAGCAGTTTTTGATTTTCAATAGGAAAAACAAAAGGAAAAAGACATTTAATATAAGCGCAATGTTTATATAAAGCACTTATTAGAGTAAAGGCATTTTAAAACAAACAACCATGGCCATAACCACAAATAGCAAGTGTTCAATTAAAACAATATTACTGCTGGAGACACAATGCCAAGTCTAAAAAAAAGGGAACTGAAGTCGTCCAGTCAGTGACAATTACTTTTCAACTTCATCTTCTCTACAGGTTGGTATGTGTTTTCTTTGCCATTTTCATTCTCAAAGTAATACACCAAAATCTCTTATTAGGTCACTTTAAATTGTGGATCTCCAGACAGTTTTTTCTATTTCAACCCTACTGACTACGTTAAACCTGTGGTGGCACCAAAGAGTGTCATAACAACTTCAAACACCAAACTGCCCCAAGTATGTAAGCCTAACACACACTGTTTTACCACAATGTTTCACCACACCCAAGTAGGTTCTTTGAGATTGGCACAGTAACCCTCAAGGAACACACACATATGGACTAAAAGAAGTGGATAGGCAGACAAACATTTCTTAAATGCTTTACTAAAGAAACTGTCATCAACAACTCAGTCCACAATATCTTTCATTGCTCACATTGATTGCAAAGCTCTTCTTTGTAGCAGTACTATTTCATTGCAGCCAACCTAACTTGGCATGATGTCTTAGCAGGGGATGGCTGCTACCTATCCTGCTCATTTCCTATTGCTCCCTTCTGAGAAAGTTGAATGTCTATGCAAGGGTTTTGAAGGGCAACTAAAATGCTTATGTCTGCATACATGTCAACTTGACTAGGAATGATCCAGTACAGACACTCTTGCATCATCTCTGCTTCAACAAGCTTCAATGGAACATTTATAGGCACATTGGAAGGTGTTTAAGTGGCTGGGACTAGATCAACCTGCACAACTTGCTTGCTTCCCCCCACATCTGTGATGCTGCAGCCTTTTTTACCTCTTCCAATAATCTCTGGGGAATCTCCCTGACAGACTTTGGAATGCAAACAGTATCTTCTTTTGGAAAAGCTGATATGCTTTATATGTGTGTTTAACTAATACTGTGGGGTTGATTTACTAAAGGCCAATAGACTGTGCACTTTGCAAAGTGCAATTGCACTCCAAGTGTAATTGCTCCAGAGATTTGTAAATAAGGTAAAGCTTCACTTTGCAAACAATACCCAATCACATACAAGGAAATTAAAAAAAACAGCATTTTTGTTTGCACATGATTGGATGATGAAAGTCAGCAGAGCTTCTGCTCATTTACTAAGCTTTGGAGCAACTGCTCTTGCTTATTGCAACTGCACTAAGCAAAGTGCCTAGGAGTTGATTTACTAAAGTCAAATAGGCTGTGCACTTTGCAAAGTGCAGTTGCTCTCTGCAAGAGCAGTTGCTCCAGAGGTCCATCATCCAATCATGTGCAAGCAAAAATGCTGTTTTTTTTATTTTCTTTGCATGTGATTGGGTATTTTTTGCAAAGTGAAGCTTTACCTCATTTGCTAAGCTCTGAAGCTCTGGAGCAACTGTACTTGCAGAGTGCAACTGCACTTTGCAATGTGCACAGCCTATTCGCCTTTAGTAAATCAACCCCATAGTCTTTTTGCCTTAAGTAAATCAACCCCTGTGTCCCAACCTGCAAGTGCACCTCAAAGTGCTGAAAGGAAGCTCTTCATTTAGGAAGAACCAGGGGTTGAATAAAACTGCAGGTTCACAAGCTAGGGAAAATGGGTGGTCATGGATATATACCACCCTTCGCATGGATTCTCCCAGAGTGATTAAAGATGGAGGCACCCATGGAATGGTAATAGACATGTGCACATTTTATTATCACACCCTTATCTTCAAGGTGTTTGTCCAATCATTATTGGCACTTGGCACTGGTTTGCTACAGTATTCAAATTTCAGACAAGAAAGAACAACTCCAAGAAACGAGTAAAATCAATCCGCATCTGCTAATTCTTCCAAAGTCAGAAAGTACATTTAATTTACTTTAATCAGTTTAATCAACTGTATCCAGAATCAGCAAGTAATAAACAGTTTTTTTTTGGAGTGGAAATACAATCTCTTGTCACACGTCTGTTTTCTGAGAAGCTCATCCCTCTAAGATCCAAGGGAAACTCCTTTGAAACAAGGAAAACAATGGCCTGTATTTTGTAAAGACTTGCATACGGGACCACTAAGAAAATTAAGACTTCTGGCAGTGAGTGATGAATGGATTATCCACCATTGATTGCTAGCATTGAGTAAACTAGGTCCTTCAAACTCCTTATCAGTCCACTTTTGCATCAAAATGGAGCAGGAGCCCTACTGTCATACATCCACACTCACTTGACTTGAATGGGAATGAGCATGTGTTATATTAATGATGGGGTGCTTGGGCTTGTGGGTGTAACATGCCATCATGATATAGATACCCTTATTTGATCATAGAGGATAACTGGAAGACCCAAGCTCTAAAGGAAGCATGGCAGAGCACCTGCATATTCTGAACTAAACAGCTAGCCGGTAAAGAGTCACAAGACCCAATTTACAATTAACAAATAGCTTGATTCACTTAGTGAATCACGTCATCAATCCAAACAGTACATCAAATTGACTCAAACTGGTTTGATTGTGGATTTGGGTTTGGATGAATGATTCACTAAAGCCTGGTACACACTATACTATTTTTTTCCCATTCAATCCAGTGGGCTGAATGAAAAAAACCAACAGATTGCTGTGCCAACACAAGTGATATTAGTACAGCATTCTCCCCCACCATTGGCTGCAAGCACTAATCGGGTGCCGGTCGGCTGCTGGTTTTCAAGCATACTCGTTTGACAGAAGCCGCTCATGAGATTGGCTTCTGTTGGACAGGCAGATGTACGCAGGGGCCAGTTTCTACTGTATCGGCTGATTTTGGGAGATATTCGGCCCATGTGTACCCAGCATTATCACCACTAAAAGTCATAGGGATTTTGCCAGCAAAGCAATCATCTACAAATTATAATTTCCAAAGCGAAAACTAGAGCCATTTTTTTGCAAGAATTGTGTTCCAAGACTAGGTTAGAATGTAATGCCGGGTACACACGGGCCAAATATCAGCTATTACAGTAGAAACTGGATGACTTTCAGCCTGTGTGTACAGCTGCCTGTCTGACGAAGCCGATCTCATGACTGGCTTCTGTTGAACGAGCGTGCTTGAAAACCAGCAGCCGTCCGGCAACTGATCAGCGATTGCAGCCATCTTCAGTGCCATGTTAAAACGGTATCAGATAAAATCTGAGTTTATAAAAGATATATGGCTACAGCAATATCAACTGCTGCCAAGTTCCCTTGCTTACTCAGCCCATATTTTGACTAAAATGTATCGGCTTTAGTCTATTTTAATCAGTATGATTAAAGTCAGTGTCTTTTCCAGATATGAGTAACAGAAGTGTTGTTTTTCGGTTATATTTATGACATTGTTCAGTATAAAAATTAATGCTCTTTCCCAATCTGTGGTGGGTTCATTCTGTATTTCAATGCCATATGCTGTAACAATTTCAACAAACTGGCAGCATATAAATAGTCAACAGAAAAGCAACGGAGAACAAAATGTCTCTGTTTGTATATCTAGTCAGAAGGCCCATTTGATATTTGTATGTATGCTCCAGCATACTGGATATGTTACATATAAGGATACATTTTTCTAAGTAGACAAAGCACACTTTGGCAAGAATGTCTGTATTCAGAGAATATACCAGAACACAGCAATAATGCGTGTTCTGGAAGAGTCAGGGTCGTCTTTAAAGCAGGGCAAAAAGGGCAGCTGCCCTGGGCACCATCATTGTTGTAGGTCCCAAAGCAGCTGCCTCAAACTTGCCAACTATCCCAGTTTAAATTCCCTTGTACCTTGAAGTTTTAGTCTCGTGCTGTGTTCCGATATCTCAGTGTGAAGTTCTGTTACTAATGCTGCCAAGCTCTGCCCTATTGCCGTGTACAGATGACTCACCTGCAGACCCTGTGTTTACATGTAAATATAAATATAAATGTATCAATATGTAAATAGCCGCGGACCGTCTGCATTGATATGTAAATAGAGGCAGCATTCATATGTACTGTATATCATGCCCCCCTGAGGTCTATCCACCATCTGTCCACCCAGGACGGTTCAATTTATCTGCTTATCCTTGTTGTTTCAGCACACTGGAACTTGTCAACTCCCACACTGACTACATTCAACTGCCTGCAGCGGGTTTACCCTGACGGTCACGTTTGCTCCACACAGGTGGCGCTTCTTGAGGTGTCTCTGAATAGCCATGTGCATGCACACGCAGCTGGCCCAGATATCGGACCATTCACCAAACTTTTTAGACACAACTCCTAATGTAATAATTACCACAGAGTTGCTTTAACTTGGGTACTTTATATCTGCCTGCAGTTTAAATGGAAAATGCACTCCATTAAACAGATATGCTGAGTGAAATACAGTATGAGGGCACCAATAGTGCACATTTATTTCAAGAGGGTTGTATTTTTTTTAATTTTGATGGACTGTGTGGGATCTGCTTTTTTTATTCTCTTATCACACTGAAAACAGACTGAGGAACCAGAAACTATGTGCGCATGGTCTGCTAGGCTTAGAGCTGGGGTACAGCTTGTATAGCAGGAAATTATGTGTGCACCAGAATGCCACCTGCTGGGTGGGCAGAAGACTACATAACAACAGAAAAAATAAATTTCATTTGTTTAGATCTTATATAAAATAAAGAGAACATGTACAAACCACTATATATTCCTTTTAAAGTAGTCACGAATCTGCCATGAAAAGAATGTTTCCACATGGATTCCACCAGACAGCTGTGCGTACAATACAATTATGTTCAGCTGCTAATTGTTTGCAGGTGCCTCAATCTTGTTCCATTGTAATAGGTGTCTCTGGCCTTTGCCAGCAGACTGAACAGCCTGTAGGCTATGCCATGTGAAATCTATCTACATTGTATCATTACATTTGCCAGGGAAAGGGCAGCCACCGGACCAAGCAGGTTGTTAATTAAGCTCTTTTCTTAGCGGCCCAGTGGAAGGATGGAAAAGAGTATAGAAAGTGACAGCACACATGCTGCGGTTCCTCATTTTAAACTATGGTGGACAGATTTCACATGCCTAGAACGTGGTGGGATGTGGGGGAAATTAAAATAGATAATGAATGGTGACTTAAAATCACTGGACTGTACATAGAATGCATTCATGGCTTCAGATTCTAGACCATAGCTTATATTAATGTGGATTACAAATGGTTCATTTGATTTTAATATTAAAATGGAAAGAGTCCATGGCCAGATGCCTGCTTTTATTAAATTCATGAGATCGTATTCCATAATTTTGCCTAAATGGGCAAAGTTTAGGTTTGGCATGTAGAAGAGACCTTCTGCTTTCCATTTGTTCCCTCATCATCCCTGTCGGTCACTGAGAATATCCAAGAATTTACTGGGTATAGGGGAGCATGAGATTCTCTCCCCTATTTCCTATAATTCAATGATGGCCATCTGACTGTCCAATCACCAGTCCCAAGCACTGTCTTTTGGGCATGAATGGAGAATCCTCACAGTGATTGTGTATGACACTTTTTACAAAGTTACATTGGTCCAGCTTGGACCAACTTAAGTATGTCTGTGTGATACCCGTGGGATCCCCATGGTCAGCAGCTGCTCGCATCATCGGAAGTGACACCTCATCCTGTACAGCAGTAAGCGTAAGATCACCAGGAAGGGCGTGGAGTGGCCTTCATCACCATTACTATGTGTTTAAAGGGATGGCCTTTTTATCAAGTGGTACCTCGAAAAGCATTTTCATGGTGATGAAGGCCATGCCCTTCCTGGTGATCCTCCTCCGACTGCTGTACAGGTTGAGGTGTCACTTCTGGTGACTTCCTGTGACATGGCCCCCGGGTGAGCAACAGAGTCAAGTGGTTTCCCTTGTGTAGAAGTCCGTCTATATGCCCTGATTGTTTGGCCACCCTACACCCTGTTTGGTATCACCTACACTACTGGTCTACATTGCAGGAGCCTGAGGATTGCATGTGAGCATATAGTTTTTCTATTTTTGGCCCACTCACATGGTGCCACAGTATGAATTATTAGCACCCTGTGTGTTTGCTAAATTGCAACGCATTTTGCCTGTAAGTCAGGAACACATGTGATTTTGTGAGCGTTCCTGACCTGCACAAGTGTGAACCTAGCCCAAGTAATTTTTGTTGTCTCTCTACAATTTAGCAGGTCTTTTTTCCAGTCTAGTCTTGTATTGTCCAATTTCAATGGAGAGAATTTGACAATTGAGGAATTTGTTAGAACTGACGTTCTACTGTATGTTATACATTGTTCCTTCCTATTTACATCTGCACTTCTCATCAAATTTTTGTTGCTTTCTACCATTTCTTACACTTCTACTTAATGCTGATATTTTCCAGGTCAGCCTGTTTTTTTGCTTGTCGGAATAATGTAAAATAATGTTGTAAAATAAGGTGAAAATGTGTTCGAAAGACAATATATATTATGTATATAATATATAAGAGATGAAGAAAAATAAGGACCCTAAATATCATTAAAAAAAACACAATACTAACATCTTATTATGTCAATAAAGTACGATAGAATACTCTTTATGTAAATCTTAAAACAGACTTTAAAAAAAAGATTTAAATAAAGCGAACCCAATTACCTTCATCTGATTTTTCTTTAAAAGATAATTTTCTTCTTCTTAGTTTGCAGTTCTCTTCATCAAAGTCAGCATCCACATGTGCTCTTAGCAGATCAGCCTGGTTTTACAAAACACACATATTATCATATGCCATAGGAGAGGCTTTTATCTCAGATCTTCATGTTAAAATATCAGTAAGGGCAATGAATACTTTTGAATGACTTCATTTTAATCACCTAAATATGGCCTGTTAAATCTTGCCTCCAACCACAGTGATGCAGAAATTAGAATGCCTCCCTTCTGAACTATACCAGCCAATCAGATTTTAAGCAAAAGGAAAACAATCAACTAAGCTGGCTATCAAAAGAAATCAGTAGTTTGATCTGCTTTTCAAGAATGAGCCCACATGCAAATCTTAACTGGTAACAACATTTTAAATGGTAATGCATTATTTAGACTGTGTAGCTCTGTGACAAGTCATGCATGTGGTCATAGAGAATAATGGACACCTACATTTCAGAAGTCTACATGCAATGATTTGGAACTGCCAGAAAACTGCACAGTTTAAACAGTGTTAGGTCTTATGTGGGCAATAACAGTGATAAGACCTATAGCTTGTATCTAAAGGGTACAATAATATTTAAAATAATAAAAAAGGAAGGCAAGGGGGCTGAAAAAGGGCTTGCTTTCTAAAGCATAGGTTACATTTTAAAGGAGTTTTACATGTTTAGATAGAAAGTGGAAAACCTTAAAAAAAAACCAAACAGTGCACATGCTTTCCTGCTGCTAACCACGAAGGTTTTCCCTGTTTATATCCCACCGAGCAACTGTTTAAAATTAATAATAAGTATTAAAACTGCGCTTCAAGACTATAGATGCTGGCACTTCACTAGACATATAGTACAAAACCTAAATAAACAATAGTGCAGTGCTAAAACTGATGTGTGAACCTAGGAAACAATATGAAACTTGGTTCAAGAATATGATTCCCAGTATCGCAGATTATAGTGAATTAGACCAGAATACTCATTAAGTATATTGGATAATGTGCAAGTGATATACCGGTAATAACCAAAGAATTCAAAAAGTTCATAAATATAAACAAGTAAATCAAACCAATATATAAATATATATATATATATATATATATATATATATATATATATATATATATATATATATATATATATATATAATATATATTATATATATATATATATATATATATATATATATATATATATATATATATATATATATATATATATAGTGTCTTGGAAAAGCACAATATGCAAGTGATGTGGTAAACCCAAAAAGATGGAAAAGTTCAGAAAAGTTTGTAGTAGTCCATCATAGAAAATGGATCCCATAAACTGAATGGAAATCACCCGTGAACTAACAAAATATGATCAAACTTCAATATCGCTGTGTGATCCACCACCAGAATTTAAAGCCAGCATGCTTACCAGAATGTGTGGACTGGTGAGTATTGAGTCAACCACGCAGTTACAGGGAATCACTCTAATCGTATCCGGCACTCTCAGATGGTTGTTAGGAAAATCTACCAGCCCAGAATTGGATGGAAAGATTCAACCCTCAAAAAGTAGGATCCCGAAGTTTACCATATCACTTGCATATTGTGATTTTCCAGGACACTATATATATTTTGGTTTGATTTATTTTTTTATATTTATGAACTTTTTGAATTTATTGGTTATTATATTACTTGTATATTATCCAATATACTGAGTATTTTGGTCTAATTCATTTTATAATTTGCGATACTGGGAATCATATTCTTGAACTGTTTAAAATGACCTACTTGGCAGCTCTGTGGCTACCACAGAGCTTCTCAAGTTTTTCAGAGAAGAACAGCCTGGCTTCCAAAATCCTATTGATTTTAATAGATTCTCAGCCCTGGGCAAATGGAAAACCACTAACTGAGGAACAGTAAAAAGCCTTTTTAAAAGGAACCACAAAGTCCTACTAGGTTTGGGAAGTCCAGCGGAGAGACTTTCCCACTAGAGCTCCAGAGGTATATGCAGCCATGGGTGAGTCGGCCCTCTGGTGTCTACCTAAAACAGAAATATCAGTTTTGGACTATTGTGAACCCTCTGCAATAGGGATTCTGGGAGTTTATCAGCTTTTACACCAAGCTCTTGGAGTGGGCCTGATAACTTTTTGTCTTTCTGCAGAGCTTATGAATTATTTAAAGTTGAATGCCAGCTATGAAAATCTTTATATAGTTACACTGGACCAACTTGAATTAATGTAAGTATGTAGTATGTGTCACACCTGGGGGATCCCCTGGAAGCTGAATATCACTGTAGTATCCACCACTACTACAGTGATGCTAGTGTCCAGGCACTTCTGCTTACTGAACACAGGTCCCCTGCTCAGCATGGGCACCATTCAGAGAACTATTTCTCTGAATGGTGCAAAGTGTTCTCTGATTGGACAAGGTGGGAATCTTAACTTCAACGCCCTGTGCCACATGGTATTGTTTATAGAGTTTTGAGGAAAATAATGAATTTATGGTAATCCATTTTGAAATAAGGCTGTAACATAAAAAATGTAGAGAAAGTGAAGGGCTGTGAATACTTTCCAGATGCACCGTACTTACATTGGTTCAAGCTATGTAAAAACTCTGTAAAAATTGCCATACCTGGAAATCAACTTTAACAAGGAATGGACTGCAGTTTATATTCAATGGAGACTTTGCATTTCAAGGTACCAATGGTCCAGATACTGTAATTATACCATGAGGCATGTCTAATAGAGCTACAGGGCTTTGGTGTAGATTCTGAATAGGGGCCCTCTTATATCACTGGACTTGACTCTTGGGAGGCTAATTTTAAAATATTTTGTTTTTCAATAGGTTTTCTAAAAACTCAAGCAACAGAATTCTGACTGAAAAAATAATAATGGTATAGTAAAACAAATACTGTAAATGCTTTATGGACCCTGTGCAAGTTTCACCATATGCACCCTCTGTTATATTCTAGCATGGAACTAAAGTTGTTGCAGATCCCACTTTATAAAAGGTACAACTTTTACAACTTTTTCAGTCTATTCCCTGTGTCCCAGATTGCTCATTCTTCTGGCTATTTTGTAGTAGGTAGATGAAATAAGTTTCTGTAATTAGAATCCATCAGAAAGTATATGAGTTCTTTTTAGTCATCGGACAACCACTCACTGTTAGAAGAATAAGCAGCCCAAACCACAAACAACATTATATGAATTCTATGAAGCACGATATGCAAGCACTAAGCACCAAAAGTAATATTAACACATACTAATTAAAAAATGGTTTAAAGGTATTAAATATGACTCTGCAAACCTTTGTGCTTTCATCTCTTAAATTAAAAGTCAGCTCTAGATTTGTGAGAAACTGATCTGAGAATTCCGGATACATATCCAAAACTTCCAATAATTCCTCTCGCTGAATTTTATGAAGATCACAATAGGTCAGAGCTCGAACATCAGCATTGGATTTCCCAGGCTTGGCATACAGGTGAACCATCTCTCCGAAAATATCATTTTTACCTAATGTAAGAAAGATCAACATTTAAAATTGTACTCAATGCAAACATAAAGCACAAGCAAAAAGAAATATTATCTCTGGTGGCGCTCTCTACGGGCCACTAAATGCTTCCAAATAGAAGAACATAGAAGAAACAGAACAGCAAAACAGTTTGTAGCACACTGTTTTCAGGTGTCTACAAAAACACCTAGACACCTAGAACCACAGCTCTGAGAGAATGGAGATTAGCACCGGTGAATGGATTTCATGTAATGTAAAAGGTATACCTCGAGTACTGGTTAGCAGCCAAAACATGCTCTGAAATCCTAATTTAAAGTTCCGTACACACAAGCTGAATATCGGCTGAAATTAGCCTGTAGAAACCGGCCGACATTCGGCCTGTGTGTAAAAGTCCTTGCTTGCCAGAAGCTGATCTCATGACTGGCTTCTGTTGAACGAGCATGCTCAATCGGCATCCGACCAGCACTGTCAGCCAATTGCTGCAAGCTCTGACCAGTGTGTTCTGTCAGAACACAATAGCACAGTGGGGAGATCTCTGTACTAACTTACAATAGTTAGTACAGAGACCTTCTCGTGAGTTCCTCACTTACTGTGTGTACCAGGCTTTAGATTTCTAAAATTTCAGTTAAGGGCGTCCTTATAATTGGAAACATTTGTATTCATGATGACTGCAGTAAATTTCGGTGTGTAAAATACCTGCCATCCAAAAATGACCCTACGCAATCATCACGGACACCATTCTGATCAAACAGTCAGACCTGCCATGTAATGCAATCAGGCAGGTCCTACAGTATTGGGTGGCACTGCCTGCAGTTGTTTTATGTGTTTCTATTCAGATAGATGCCCAACTAAACATTCAATTTTAATGAACTAAATAAAAGGTGCATCAAAAAAAGATGTGCAAAATCTCAGTTTGTTTTCTTTAGAATGCATGCCACAGCCTGAGTAGAAAAGCCTGCCTCCTGCCAGCATGCAGTAGAGAAGGGCCCTTGCTCTGTGTGTGTAAGTAATGGTCCCCCTCTAACATGCCCCCTGTGGAGTCAGACCAATAGCTCTGTAATCTGCTGATTGGGAAGCTCTAGCACTGACCCAGTAAGTGGTGAGCCAGACCTCTTTGGGGAGACCATTGCTTCCATACAATCCTTCTCTGCAACATGCTGGCAGAGGACAAGCTTTTCTATTCAGGATGTGACTGCCTTCTTAAGAAAGTTAACTGTAAGGCCCCTTTCCCAGGGGGTGGACTTAGTTTTAATTAGCAGGGGATCTGCCCGCTGGTCCCTTGCTGTTCAGAGCAGAGCAGGCGGGTGACACAAACAGAGCCCACTCTGTTCTATAGTTGGTCGTGTCTAAATGCACTCCGCTTTCTGTTTACACTTGATGTCCCTCTGATCCGCCTAGACAGAGGAGGACAGATCCCCTTCTGTTTTTATTGTTTTAGCAGACCAAATAGGATCAGAGGTAGGCGGGTGTAAGTGGACACAAGTCAATTTACATCTGCTTGTCCATAAGGGAGAATGGACCTTCGGATTAGTTCTGCCTGAAAAACTGACAGGCAGACCTGATCTCATTACCCATGTGAAAGGGGCCCAAGTCTTTGCATATTTTTTGTTTTGATGAACTTGGAATATATTTAGCTAATATAGGCTGAAAGTTAAAATGGGCTAACACATGGTACTGCCCTAGAGGAATTTTGCCCTGCAATATCCCCCTTGCCCATGGTCCCATAATGGCTGCAGCTCTACCAATCACCCTAATTATTATATACTAAAAACTCACCTAATATTGCAACAACAATATCGTCTTTAAGGATTTCAATAGAACCTCTTGACAAAAAGTACAACGCAGTAAGCACATCTCCTGAGTGTACAAGAGTATCTCCAGGTGGTGCATGGGTAGTTTTAAACCTCATAGCCAAAGCTCGAAGACATCCTTTGCTGGCTCCATTGAATGCTTTGCAGTTCTGCAGCAATGTTTGATTGAGGTGCAGGCAAATATCAGCTTGCAGGCATTCTGGAAATCCCTTCAGTACCTAGATATAAATGAAAGTAGTAATAGATTCACAATTTTTATTTGAATGTATTCCTGAGATAAATCCAATATTTCCAGAAGGCAATAGTTTAAAAGATGAATATGAAAAAAACAAACATCTGCATTTACGAAACAGTCTAAAATTCCCCAACGTGTTTCCAACCATTTTTTCAAATGAGAAGAAAAAGGGACAATGTTTAAATTACCCTGTTATCCTTAGAACGCAAGAGCAGAATTTTCCTTTGCAAGCAGGTTTTTTTTTTTTTTTTCCCCCCAACAGTGACGCTGGTTGTATCAAAATAAAACTTCAACAATTTAATGGAAATCTATTAGTCTTCTTAACAAACGGTTAAAGTCACTTTGACACTTTGGGGTTGATTTGCAAAAACTGGAGAATGCTAAATCTGGTGCAGCTGTGCGTGGTAGCCAATCAGCTTCTAACTTCAGCTTGTTCAATTAAGCTTTGGCAATAAAACCTGGAAGCTGATTGGTTTCTATGCTGAGCTGCACCAAATTTTGCACTCTACAGTTTTAGTAAATCAACCCCTTTAAGAACACTAAAAGCTGCTAACAAGTATAAAGTACAAGTACCCAGAAGCATGGTAGTTTCCTTGCCCTCTGCTTCATTCAAACCACAGGTCCTTCTGTTAGGGCAAAGGTCCAACAATTCCGGGCAATGTTGGAGCTTACTATTAAGCTCCACAGCCCCCCCACACACATTCCTATTGGACCATCACTATGATGTGCTCCTTTTCTGGCCAATAAGAAAGGCAGGAGGGGTAAGGCAAGCTACTGAGGAAGTACTGAAACAGCCTAATCAGAATACACAGCATTCAGGCGAAGAAAGAATACTGAAAGCTGCCATAACAATGTGCCTGCATATACGATTGCCTGAACTCCATAACTGTCAGCAGATTTCTTTATTCTTAAAAAGACAGTTTCTGAAAACGATCATGAGTAAGTGTGCCGCCTAAGGTAAAGATTTCTATGAATAAGTGGTAATGTTTAAAAAAAAAAGCTTAAACCTCTTTCAATAAAGAGTTCCCATTCATAAATGAAATCGGTATTGAGAGAAATAGGGAGGCTGTCATTCCTGACCTCCTGAAAATGGCAGTTGCCGGTCTTTCTTTGACTTCAACACTTTCTGCAAAACTGATGTAAAACAAGCCTGCAGGTTAGAAAGTGTGAGTGGAGTAACAACTCTCGACCTGCTAAATGGCTCAGAATATTCTGGGACCATCAATTCAGTAATGGCACCCGGCGACCAGCTCTGAGCTTCATGGAACACAGCTCAGTGAGTGTAAACAGCTCGCTGTGTTCAGTGACAGGGAATCTAGTTGTAGCAGGGAATGAAAACAGGTCGATCCCCAGTAAAAGCAGCTCACAGTACACCCACAAACACTTGTTAGGCACATATTTAACACCCTAATCACCCTAGATGTTAACCTCTTTCTGCCCAGTGTCATTAGTACAGTGACAGTGCATATTATTAGCACTGGATACTTTAATAATGTCACTTGTGATGTCAGTTAGTTTGTTTCCACAAAGTGTCAGTTAGTTTCAGATTGCCTGCCGTCCCACTATAAATCTCGCTGACCACTGCCATTACTAGTATAAAAATAAATAAAACTTCCAGTGTATATACCATAGTTTCTAGATGCTATAACTTTCACGCAAATCAATCAACATACACTTATTGTAATTTTCTTTACCAAAGACATATAGCAGAATCCATTTGGCCAAAAGGTTATTAAGAGATTTGTTTGTTTTTTTTAACTTTTTTATGGGATAGGTTTTATAGCAGAAAGTAAAAAAAATAAAAATAAAATTATAAATATAAATATATATATATATATATATATATATATACCGTATTTATCGGCGTATAACACGCACTTTTTTCCCCTTAAAATCAGGGGAAAATCGCGGGTGCGTGTTATACGCCGATCCCCTGCGATCCGAGCTGTCAAAATTTAAAAATCGCTGACCGCGATTTGAAAATGGCGCCGCCGGCGCCGAAATACGCAGTGCCGGTCCTCGGCTCTTCTCGGCGGCTTTCGGTTTCACTCGAGCGCCGCACGAACCTAGCCGAGTATACTCGGCTAGTTTCGGATAGCTCCGCTCACCGTCCGAGTGAAACCGAAAGTAAACGAGAGCCGCCGAGAAGAGCCGAGGAGCGGCTCTGTGTATTTCGGCGCCGGCGGCGCCATTTTCAAATCGCGGTCGGCGATTTTGAAGCTCACAGGCTTCAGCAAGGCTGGACTGGGGCAAGGCTGGACTGGGGCAAGGCTGGACTGGACACTGGGGAAGGCTGCACTGACATGGCTGCACTAGCAAGGCTGCACTAGCAAGGCTGCACTGACATGGCTGCACTGACATGGCTGCACTAGCAAGGCTGCACTGACATGGCTGCACTGGCAAGGCTGCACTGACATGGCTGCACTGGCAAGGCTGCACTGACATGGCTGCACTGACAAGGCTGCACTGACATGGCTGCACTGGCAAGGCTGCACTGACATGGCTGCACTGACATGGCTGCCCTGACATGGCTGCACTGACATGGCTGCACTGACAAGGCTGCACTGACAAGGCTGGACTGGGGCAAGGCTGCACTGAGAAGGCTGCAATGATGGGCATTTAAATGTAAGTTTTTTTCCCTTCAACTTCCCTCCTAAAAGTTTTTTTTCCTTAAAATTCCCTCCTAAATTGAGGTGCGTGTTATACGCCGGTGCGTGTTATACGCCGATAAATACGGTATATATATATATATATATATATATATATATATATATATATTTCCTTTAAAATTGGTCTTTTTTCGTTTATATAATAAAAAATAAAAAACCCAGTGGTGCTCAAACACCAACAAAAGAAAGCTCCATTTGTTGTGTGAAAACTATATAAATTTCGTTTAGGTACAGCATTGCATGACCACGCAATTATCAGTTAAAATAGCGTGGTGCCACATAACAAAAAATGGCCTGGGCATGAATGGGTTAAAGCAGAACTTTACCCAAAAGGGGTGCTTATTTACATCCTCCCTCCTCCTCTGCCACATTTGGCACTCTTTTGGGGGGGTACCTGGTTTTGATAGGTACCAGCTCCCGCTTCCCGTCAGAACGCCACGCCAATCTGAGTGGAAGTTCAGCCCCCTCAGTCTTCTGGGACACATCACAAGTCCCAGAAGACCACAGGACCATTCACAAAGCACAGATCGGCTCGAGCACCTGCAGTGGAAAATCAGCTTCACTGCCGGTTTGTCTTAGTCAAGATGCTGGCGCCTGGACCCGAAGCGGATTGAAGAATCGGCTCGGGTGAGGACAACACTGGATTCTTGGACAGGTAAATGTCCTTATATTAAAATTCAGCAGCTACAGGATTTGTAGCTGCTGACTTTTAATTTTTTTTGGGGGGGGGGAGACTGAAGCTCCTTTTTAAGTGCAGAAACTATTCAGAAACGACTCTGCTGATTTCAAGGCAGTTCATAGTTTAAGTAGCAGCACAGTAGAGTAATCCCCTTTTAAACCAAAAGAATATAAGTATTACACTGTACTATAATATGACAGTCATAAATCACTTTTCAATGGTCACATCAAAATAATAAGTTTTACTGGGTCTCTTTACAGTTCTTCCATGCAGGTAATCCTGCTGACTCTCTTAAACTGATTCAACACTTGTTCTGAATGACTTTTTGAGATGTTTTATGAAATCCAGCACTACAGGGAACTTGATGAATTCCCCACTGGAAAGCAAAAATACATATCTCTCTGCTGAGAATGACATGTTGTCTTCAACTTTCTCCCTTGGAATACCATGCCTTGCAAATACATATCTGAGCCTGTCTCCAATTGTTTGAGGCCTTCTGAATATTTTGAAAAAAAAAAAAAAAAGAGTTCACAGACAGCAGGAACGGTCCAAAACCAAAGATAATGAGCAATAGTTCAGCTAAGAAAGTTTTTGGAGGTGGCTGGTCTGTTGTCTTGACAGACATTGCATTTTTCAAACATCTGTTTGATGTCCTAGGACATACTGGGGTTGATTTACTAAAACTGGAGTGTGCACAATCTGGTGCAGCTGTGCATGGTAGCCAATCAGCTTCTAACTTCAGCTTATTCAATTAACCACTTCAGCCCCGGAAGAATTTACGCCCTTCCTGACCGGGCCATTTTTTGCAAAACAGCACTGCGTCGCTTTAACTGACAATTGCGCTGTCATGCGACGCTGTACTCAAACAAAATTGACGTCCTTTTATTCCCACAAATAGATCACCTCTGCAGTTTTTATTTTTTGCACGATAAACAAGAAAAAAAAAAAGAGCAACAATTTTGAAAAACACAATATTTTTTACTTTTTGCTATAATAAATATCCCCAAAAAATGTTTTTAAAAAATCTAAATTTATTCATCAGTTTTGCCCAATGTATATTCTTCTACATATTTTTGGTAATAATAATAAAAAAAAATCGCAATAAGCGTATATTGATTGGTTTGCACAAAAGTTATAGCACCTACAAACTATGGGAAAGATTTATGGCATTTTTATTTTTTTACTAGTAATGGCGGTGATCTGCGATTTTTACTATCGGGACTGCAACATTGTGGCGGACAGATCAGACACTTTTGACACATTTTTGGGACCACTGACATTTATACAGCGATCAGTGCTATAAAAATGCACTGATTACTGTGTAAATGTCACTGGCAGGGAAGGGGTTAACACTAGGGGGCGATCAAGGGGTTAACTGTGTTCCCTTGGTGTGTGTTCTAACTGTAGGGGGAAAGAACTGACTAGAGGAGGAGACAGATTTGTTGTTCCTAGCTAATAGGAACACACAATCTGTCTCTACACACAGAACAGGGATTTGTGTGTTTACACATACGTCCCTGTTCTTGCTCTCGTGCCCGCGACCACCGGCCACGCACATCAGTTCCCCCCGCAGTGCAGCTCGTGCGCGCCTGCTATCCCTGCTTAAATGGCCGGCGTACAGCTACGACGGCTTTCGGGAACGTGCTGACCTGCCACAGTATAATGATGGCGGCTGGTCGGCAAGTGGTTAAGTGTTGACAAAAAAATATTAAAATATGGAAGCCGATTGCTTTCTGTGCAGAGCTGCACCAGATGCTGCACTCTCCAGTTTTAGCAATCAACCCCCAATTTTTTTTTTTATCCTTTACGAATATAAATATTTAAAAATTGTTCCTAGCTTTAGTAAATTAACCCCCCAGTATCATGTTAACACATTTTCACTATACTTTGGAGTTCTGTAATGCAGTGGTTCTCAACCTCAGTCCTCAAGTAACCCCAACAGGCCATGTTTGCAGGTTTTCCTTCATCTTGCACAGGTGCTTTAAATCAGAGTCAATGGTTCAGTATTTTGGACAGCTATTTTATCTAAGAGAAATTCCCAAAACATGGCCTGTTGGGGGTACTTAAGGACTGAGGTTGAGAACCACTGGTGTAATGGACTGTGCATAGCTTTGTTTTAGCATTTTATACTACCTTATGGGATAAATAGTTTACCCTCTGCCATGAGTAGGTCTTGATGAACATATTGGCTGTATTTCCTATACACTTATTTCTCAGGTAGGCCTCCTTTTTCTTGCAGTTGTTTAAAGTATAAACCCCAAAGTAAGAATGTAATATATAGCAGAGTATTAGTCCCTAAATGTGGTGGCTGCATTCGTTTTATTTATCAGCTCACAAGATGTGTCAGATCAACACGTATTTTTGCACTAACAGTAGGGTGTTTCATTTTCTAATGGAAAAAAATAAACTGTAAAATTTTTGTAGACTTTGCTTACGCCCCGAGTCTGGGTGTTTTAAAAGATATATATGCTAAATTTCAAGAAGATTGGATAATATTTAGAGGTTGCACACTTTGATCTGTTTTGTAAAAGTAGGCAAAAAATGCGATTTTTCAATGTTAATTACTTTTATTGGGAAAACTAGAAATCACAGAAGAGTACACAGGGGCCAGATCACAGCAGGAGGTGAATAGGAGAGCCAGAATGTAGAGGAACCGATCTGCCCCCTGGAGCATAGGGCCGGGTCACAATTGTGACCCCTGCAACCCCTGTACATACGTCCCTGTGTTTTGGATATCTTTTAAGGCTCATGTCCATGAGCTGTGTTTTTCTTTCGCATGTATGAAGTTGCGTTCAAATAGAAAATGCAGCAATTGACAGGAAAATGCTGCATTTGACCTGCTTTTTATGGAGTTAAAATGCATCTCAGTAGAACATCCTACATTATCTGCAAAGCAGGTCAAACACAGGCCATTAGCTGCCATATGTACAACTTATTTTCAGTCAATGGGATTTTGTTGACTTTTTTTATGTGCGTTTCAAATGCGCATAAAATTAAAAAAAACAGCAGCCGCCAATGTGAGCTGCAAACTGAGCTGCAAATTGTTATCATAAGACATGATAAAAGTACGATGTAATCATGACAACTTGCCTGCGATCAATTATCTTTCACTTCCCTCTACTCTCGTGTTTTTCATTGTTTGCATTTGTAGGGATTAAGAAATTATGTAAATCATTTATTAAAATCTCCAGATTGCAAATAGTATAAAAATTAGAGATCATCTTTTTTCTTTGTGGCATAGATTCACCAAGATGTTGGAAACTTTCCTCAGAGATTTTGGTCCAAATTGACATGATCGCATCCTGCAGTTGCTGCAGATTTGTTGGCTGCACATCCATGATGCAAATCTCCCATTCCACCACATTCCAAAGGTGCTCTATTGGCTTGAGATCTGGTGACTGTGGAGGACATTGGAGTACAGTGACCTCATTGTCATGTTCAAGAAACCAGTGGTGAGATGATCTGAGTTTTGTGACATGGTGCATTATCCTGCTGGAAGGAGCCATCAGAAGATGGGTACACTGTAGTCATAAAGGGATGGACATGGTCAGCAACAATACTCAGGTAGGCCGTGGCATTTAAACGATGCTCAATTGGTACTAAGGAGCCCAAAGTGTGTCAAGAAGACATCCCCCAAACCAATAGGCTACGTTCATACTGAGGCACTTTACAGGCGTTACAGCTCTAAAAATAGCGCCTGTATAGCACCTTTAAAAAGCCTCTTCTGTGTCTCCAGTGTGAAAGCCCGAGGGCTTTCACACTGGAGCAGTGCGCTTGCAGGACAAGAAAAAAGTCCTGCAAGCCGCATCTTTGCAGCGCTATAGAAGCGTTGTATTCACCACTCCTAGAGCGCCCCTCCCCATTGAAAACAATGAGGCAGCGCTGCAAACCCGCCGACAAAGTGCCGCTAGAGTGGCGCTTTGCGGGCGTTTTTAACCCTTTTCTGGCCGCTAGCGGCTGAATAGTGCCGCTAAAACGATGGTAAAGTGGTGCTAAATATAGCACCACTTTATCGCCAACGCCCACAATGCCCCAGTCTGAAAGTAGCCTTACACCACCACCAGCAGCCTGAAACATTTATAAAAGGCAGGATGGATCCATGCTTTCATGTTTGCATCAAATTCTGTCCCTACCATTTGAATATGGCAGCTGAAATCAAAACTCATGAGACCACGCAACGTTTTTCCAATCTTCTATTGTCCAATTTTGGTGAGCCTGTGCAAATTGTAGCCTCAATTTCCTGTTCTTAGCTGGCAGGAGTGGCACCCGGTGTGGTCTTCTGCTGCTGTAGCCTATTTGCTCCAAGGTTCGATGTGTTGTGCATTCAGAGATGGCATTCTACATACCTTAGTTGTAACGAGTGGTTATTTGAGCTACTGTTGCCTTTCTATCATCTCAAACGTTTGCCCATTCTCCTCTGACATCAACAAGGCATCTTTGTACACAAAAGTTCCGCTCAGTGGATATTTTCTCTTTTTCGTTCCATTCTCTGTAAACCCTAGAGATGGTTGTCCGTGAAAATCCCAGTAGATCAGCAGTTTTTGAAATACTCAGACCAACCCATCTGGCACCAACAACCATGCCATTTTTAAAGTCACTCAAATCCCTTAAAATCCCCTTTCTTCCCCATTCTGATGCTCGATTTGAACTTCAGCAAGCCATCTTCACTACGTCTAGATGCCTAAATGCATTGAGTTGCTGTCATGTGATTGGCTGATTAGCAATTTGTGTTTACTAAGCAATTGAACAGGTGCACCTAATAAAGTGGCTGATAAATGTATATTCATAACTCAAGGTACCTTCTATTGCTCTCTTCTAAAATCTTCAAATTCCTTTTTTTTGCTGCTGTGATCTGACTTTCTGTTAGAGGCTATGTTCACTCTCTATGGTCCCACTGTCTGTAGACAGTGGGACCACTGGAATTTGTAATGTGCACAGAGCAGTGTGCACAGAGAAACCAATCAGCTTCCATTTTTTTTTGTCCAAACTTGATGGAACAAGCTGAAGTTAGAAGCTGATTTGCCACCAGGCACAACTGCACCAGATTGGGCATTTTTCAGTTTTAGTAAATCAACCCAAAGTACTCATTCCAAGCATACTGAAATGACAGGAAAAATATTTGGAAGATTACAAAGGTCATTAGAAAAACATATTAAGAAATTAATGAATGCAAACTAGATTACTGGGTCAATAATTTGTGGAAGTGTATGGATTATTTAGAGAATAAGGATATTGTTTAGTGTAATTTTAACTATGCCTCTTCTAGCTGGGATCCCCATTTACAGTGTGGGATTATTTGTTTATATGTGGATTAATAAAAAAATGCTTCCTAAAAGGTGGTCCCACCACGATCCATGGTCAAGTCATTCCATGAGAAAACCAATTAGAATGCTTTACTTATTAAGTGATGCAGGGCATAGTATTATCAGTGTGTTGCATCATCAATAGATAACAGTCCTTATTTGAAATCTTAACAAGGAAACACAAACTATTATGTGGAAGCGTGAAATTATGTTCCGGATTTCTTTACCACGCAATTCAGGAGAAAATAGTGTTGCAGAGAGTGATGCAGATGTGCCAAAAACATAATAAGGAGAGGCAATTAGGACAGTCTGCTATCTCCAAAACTGCTAATCTGGAAAAGCAACAGAGAAAACTCCATATGAGGTGTGGAATAGAAATAAGCCTGACCTGAAACACATCCAAATCTCTGGAAGCAAATCATAGATACACATCCCTAAAGAAAAGCATTCAAATGATAACCTTGTGCTAAGGAAGGAATATTTGTCAGCTACAGCGAGTCTCAAAAGGGTTCCAGAATTCTGCATCCAGACACCAATAAGGTAATAACCAGCAGTGGTGGAATTAATAATGAAACACCTTTGTGTCAAAAGCCTCATAAAGTGACAGTCATCGCAGTCTGTACGACAATCTGAGCAAGAAGCCCCATCAATATTGCAGGAAAAGTAACAGAACATCACTGCAACTGAAATTGGCATTTTATTTTCTGAAAAGTTGAACTGTCTTCAACCTCCATCAGAAAATCTAGAAGATCAAATAAGAACATCCCAACTAGACGCTTTCATATATGGTTTGGTCATACAGTGCCACCACCCGAGTCTGTGTCATGGGAAGAAAGGCAAAATTTATTAACCTTGGGGTCAAGCATAGCTCACAATCTTCCTTTTTTCAAGATCAAATTCCAGTGCCCCCCTTTCTCCCTCTTTCAGTCTAATATTTAGATCTGTATTCATAAAAGTACAATTGAAATAACAAACTGTTAAATGTATCTTCCAGGCCCTTATATGCAGTGCCGGTGTTCTGACGAGTGCTCCCCATCGAATAGTGCACATGCATGCGCAGGATGGAGCCGCGCTTCAGCTGATTTTCCTATCAGCTGTAGTGACGTGACCAGGGCGCAAGCGCACATCGTAGGAGGCATCTCTCGATGGGAGATACCATTTCACGGCCACAATTGAAACCTATACAAACAGCAGGGGGAGACCATAGTTCTTACACTGTGCCTCGCTGTTGCGGGGTGGCTTTACAGTGTGCTGATGGTTCGGTTTTGTCTGTGTTGCAGGGCGAGTTTGCTGTGTTGAATGGTTGGTTTTGCCTGTGTGAAAGGGCGGTTTGCAACATAGTTAAAACCAGCTCTTGAACACAGCCACTAGCCGCCCTCCAGCAGTAGCGATGCACAATCTGAGAACTATGGTCTCCCTCCGCTGTTTGTATAGGTTTCAATTGTGCCTGTGAAATGGTATCTCCCATTGAGAGATGCCTCCTACGATGTGCGATTGCGCCCTGGTCACGTCACTCCAGCTGATCGGCAAATCAGCTGAAGTGCGGCTCCGTCCTGCGCATGCGCAGTACATACTGGGCACTTCTCGACAGAACACTAGGACAAGGTCATCGAGAGCCCAGGGTGAACATGACAAATTGCAGTCCCCCAAGTAGGAATGAGCCAAACACCCCCCTGTTAACACCATTAAAGTCTATGGGACATGAACATGAATAATCAAAAGTGCTAATTTTAAAGGCTTATATGCAAGTTATTGTCATAGAAAGTGTTTGGGGACCTGGGTCCTGCCCCATAGGACATGGATCAATGCAAAAAAAGTTTTAAAAACAGCCGTTTTTTCGGGAGCAGTGATTTTAATAATGTTTAAAGTAAAACAATAAAAGTGTAATATCCCTTTAAATTTCATAGCTGGGGGGTGTCTATAGTATGCCTGCAAAGGGGTGCATGTTTCCCGTGTTTAGAACAGTCTGACAGCAAAATGACATTTCAAAGAAAAAAAGTCATTTAAAACTACTCGTGGCTATTGCGTTGCCGGTCCGACAATACACATAAAAGTTAATTGATAAAAACGGCATTGGAGTTCCCCACAGGGGAACCCTGAACCAAAATTTTAAAAAAAATTACGTGGGGGTCCCCCTAAATTCAATACCAGGCCGTTCAGGTATGGTAAGGATATCAAGGGGAACCCCGGCCAAAATTTAAAAAAAAAATGACGTGGGGGTCCCCCTAAAGGTCTGGTATGGATTTTAAGGGGAACCCCGCACCAAAATTTTAAAAAAAAACGGCGTGGGGTCCCCCCAAAAATCCATACCAGACCCTTATCCGAGCACGCAACCTGGCAGGCCGCAGGAAAAGAGTGGGGGACGAGAGAGCGCCCCCCCTCCTGAACCGTACCAGGCCACATGCCCTCAACATTGGAAGGGTGCTTTGGGGTAGCCCCCCAAAACACCTTGTCTCCATGTTGATTAGGACAAGGGCCTCATCCCCACAACCCTGGCCAGTGGTTGTGGGGGTCTGCGGGCGGGGGGCTTATCGGAATCTGGAAGCCCCCTTTAACAAGGGAACCCCCAGATACCAGCCCAGCCCCCCCTGTGTGAAATGGTAAGGGGGTACTACCATTTCACTAAAAAACTGTCAAAAATGTTAAAAATGACAAGAAACAGTTTTTGACAATTCCTTTATTTAAATGCTTCTTCTTTCTTCTATCTTCCTTCATCTTCTTCTTCTTCTGGTTCTTCTGGTTCTTCCTCCGGTGTTCTCGTCCAGCATCTCCTCCACGGCATCTTCTATCTTCTTCTCCTCGGGCCGCTCCGCACCCATGGCATGGGGGGAGGCTCCCGCTCTTCTCTTCATCTTCTTCTCTTCTTCATCTTCTTCTCTTCTTCATCTTCTTCTCCGGGCCGCTCCACACCCATGCTGGCATGGAGGGAGGCTCCCGCTGTGTGACGCGTCTTCTCTTCTGACGGTTCTTAAATAACGGGGGGGGCACCCGGTGACCCCGCCCCCCTCTGATGCAGGACCTGAAGGGCCTGGTATGGAATTTAGGGGGACCCCACGTCATTTTTTTTAAAATTTTGGTTCGGGGTTCCCCTGTGGACAATGAACTTCTATGTGTATTGTCGGACCGGCAATGCAATAGCGAGTAGTTTTAAATGACTTTTTTTCCTGTGAAATGTCATTTTGCTGTCAGACTGTTCTAAACACGGGAAACATGTGCCCCTTTACAGGTATACTATAGACACCCCCCCCCAGCTACGAAATTTAAAGGGATATTACACTTTTATTGTTTGACTTTAAGCATTATTAAAATCACTGCTCCTGAAAAAATGGCCGTTTTTAAAACTTTTTTTTTGCATTGATTCATGTCCCCTGGGGCAGGACCCAGGTCCCCAAACATTTTTTATGACAATAACTTGCATATAAGCCTTTAAAATTAGCACTTTTGATTTCTCCCATAGACTTTTAAAGGGTGTTCCGCGGCATTCGAATTTGCCGCGAACACCCCAAATTGTTCGCTGTTCGGCGAACTTGCGAACAGCCGATGTTCGAGTCGAACATGAGTTCAACTCGAACTCGAAGCTCATCCCTACCCCCAAGATGTATGAGCATTATCTGTCAGCGAAAATCCCCCCCCAAAAAAAGAGCACTAATATGCATGCTCATCCCCTAAGCATAAATTCCGCCTCCTCCCAGTAAAAATCTACCCCCTGCTAAAACCACCTCTTCCAGACCGAATTTTTGGCCCCCCCAGCTCAAATCCCCTTTCTCAGCATATGCCCCCAGCACAATCTCCCCCCCCAACAAAAAAAGTCCTCCTCCTAGCACAAATACTCTACCCCTCCAGTTTTCCCATCAACTCCCCCCACTCCTAATACCCCCCTTCGAATACAAATTTCCCTCCCCAAAGCCCCCATCCTAGCACAACCCCCCCCAAAAAAATCCCCTTGACCATTATACTTTTATAGCACAAATCCTCCCTCCCAACACAAATCCCCCAAATCACAACTCCTAGCACACCTCCTCAAATATGCCCACATAGAACCATTCTTAACACCCACAACCCCCCAAATTCCCCTTCTCAATATAAATCCCCTTCGCACCAAATCTCCTTGTGGTGCCCCCCCACCTCACCTGATACCACAGTGCCCAGGGCAGCTGCCCCTCTTCCCCACCCCTTGACCCAGCCCTGCTTATATGGACAACTGGTATCTCCAGGAGCTAGAAAAGAGAAAATGAATTTGAAATAAAACAGCAGTGGGTTTCAAAGACCATTGTTGTGTGTGAATTCTTTACAGACTACTTGATAAATGTAATTTGCCTAACATCTATGTACAAATAAGTGTTCTTTTTCTACTTGGGTGGTATGACCTAGTGCTACCTGAAAGTGACGGTACAATGAGAATATAGTGCCCACCCAACTCTGGCACTCAGAGAGAAAAAAAGGTTATATAAAAATGTTGATACATAAGGAATAAAGCCATGAATTATACAAGAAGTCTTTTCATATTTAATGAAATTGCACTTGAGGCATTTTGTCTGTATCTGAATAAATAAGTAAATTATTAACTATAATTTTGGAGTAATTTTTTGTATGCCAGGTCTTTATAGTCCCAAAAAGCTGAACTAAAAAATGAAATGTTAACTGATATATTCGCTATAAACCTAAAGGGGACTTGCGTAGTTCACATGAGGCGTAGTTCTCATGAGGGGCAATGTCAGCATGGATTTTATATGTTCTCCCCTGAATGAAATAGGTGCTACGGTTTTCTTCCACCTGAGCTATTGTGTGACTGTGATCGGGACATTATGCAGTTAGTGCCCCTGGGGCTAGGGCTGCATTCAGTCTATGATAAACATATATGATAACGCAGATCATTATGGTGCAACATTAGAAAAGGTAAGTAATGTAAGGCAACAAGAAAACTATGAAAACAGTCTAGAAAACACAGTAACTGAAGACAGAATCCACTCCCTTTGTGGTGAGTGGGCACTGCGCTGTGTTGCTACATGCTGATAAAACGCATTGCAGTGCTTACTTTTTTTAAAATATGTAATTCTATGCACTGCAGTGCGTTATGATCTTGCTTTGCAAAAGTGCAATATGTCTACTTTTTTTAGCATGTCGGTGCTAACTGTAGTCATAGAAAACTAACTTTGTGTAGAACTGCACAGTCCTGACAGTGCTCAACCATGTATAATTCAAATGGGTGCTTGTAGTGACCACCATTGATGATACTGTGAAGAACCACAATTACAGTGCATGTAGAAAGTATTTCCAGCGCTTCACCTTTTCCACAGTTTGTTATAGCCTTATTCCAACTGGCAGACTAGTCAGGATTGAGGGAACGATGAATGCAGCAATATACAGAGACATCCTTGATGATAACCTGCTCCAGAGAGCTCTGCACCTCAGACTGGGGCGAAGGTTCATCTTCCAACAGGACAGTGACCCTAAACACACGGCCAAGATAACAAAGGAGTGGCTATGGGACAGCTCTGTGAATGTCCTTGAGTGGCCCAACCAGAGCCCAGACTTGAACCCGATTGAACATCTCTGGAGAGATCTGAAAATGGCTGTGCACCGACGCTCCCCATCCAACCTGATGGCGCTTGAGAGGTCCTGCAAAGAAGAATGGGAGAAACTTCCCAAAAATAGGTGTGCCAAGCTTGTAGCATCATACTCAAAAAGACCTGAGGCTGTAATTGGTGCCAAAGGTGCTTCAAAAAAGTATTGAGCAAAGGCTGTGAATACTTATGTACATGGTATTTTTTTATATTCCTATTTTTAATAAATTTGCAAAGATTTCAAACAAACTTCTTTCACGTTGTCATTATGGGGTATTGTTTGTAACATTTTGAGGAAAATAATGAATTTAATACATTTGGAATAATATATATATATATATATATATATATATATATATATATCATATTGCCTTGCTCTTGCATTGAACAATGCTACCCAATGCAGCCCAAACTGGGCTGGTGTGAACAAACCCTTAAAGTATACCTAAAGCCAAAAGGTTTTTTTGTTATGGATCGAAGAGGGAAGAGGCATGGGCCTGAAAACATATTAGTGGAGGTGTGGAGGTGTTAATCTCTAGCCAGAATACAAGTTTGGTCCTATTCTGACATATTTTTGTGGGACTTCCTTGTCCTTTTCAGGTTCATGGCTTCTACAATCAGCACTCCAGGGGTTTATATCCATGTTTACATCTCTTTTGTTGCTGGCTACCTATGAAGTGTGTTCTGTTGGTGAGACCTGATGCTCCACTGGAGGACGTTTTAAATGCTAATTCACTTTGATCAAGTCACCTTATTGTAAGTGCAATTTTATAATATTTGTTTACTTAAAAGGACTAGCCTCATTTTGAGATTTTGGTGTTTACAAGTTTAAAACAGTTTTTTTTTGCTAGAAAATTACTTAGAACTCCCAAACATTATATATTGTTTTTTTCTAACACCCTAGAGAATAAAATGATGGTCATTGCAATACTTTTTTTCACACTGTATTTGCGCAGCGGTCTTACAAGCGCACTTTTTTTGGAAAAAATTCATTTTTTTTAATAAAAAAAATTAGACAATAGTAAAGTTAGCCCGATTTTTTCTTATATTGTGAAAGATAATGTTACGCCAAGTAAATTGATACCCAACATGTCATGCTTCAAAATTACACCCGCTCGTGGAATGGCGTCAAACTTTTACCCTGAAAAATCTCCATAGGCGACGTTCAAAAAATTCTACAGGTTGCAAGTTTTGAGTTACAGAGGTCTTGGGCTAGAATTATTGCTCTCACTCTAACGATTGCGGCAATACCTCACATGTGTGGTTTGACCACCGTTTTCATATGCAGGCGCTACTCATGTATGCATTCGCTTCTGCGCGCAAGCTTGTGGGGATGGGGCGCTTTAAATTTTTTTTTTTATTATTATTTACTTTACTTGATTTTATTTATTTTTTCACTGTTTTAAAAAAAAATCACTAAGGGAGGAGGTGGAATCCTTATGGGTAGAGCTGCAAAGGGATGAGACTAAGGGGAATGTAATAATGGGAGTATGCTATGGGCCCCCTAACCAGAGGCGGACCTCCTATCACAATTTGGATTAATGGCAAGGATGGGAAGTGTCGTCATAATGGGGGGTTTTTAATTATCCAGACATAGACTGGGTGGAAGAAACCGCACATTCATCTAAGGCTCGCCAGTTCCAAAATGTCTTGCGGGACAATTTCATGGGTCAGATGGTAGATGCACCAACTAGAAACAAAGTGTTACTAGACCTACTGATTACCAACAATACAGACCTGATCACGGATGTAGAAATACAGGGCAATTTAGGAAACAGTGATCACAGGTCAATTTGTTTCAGTATAAATCACACTAATAGGAAACATAAGTGGAATACAAAGACACTGAATTTCAAAAGAGCCAACTTTCTTAAACTATGAGCCTTGCTAGAAAATACAAATTGGGATGAAATCTTAGGAACAAAGCACACGGAGGAGAAATGGGTATGCTTTAAGAGCATATTAAATAAGGGCATTAGCCAGTGCAGCCCAATGGGAAATACAATTAAAGAGCTAATAAAAGTCCTGGGTGGCTTATCTCCAATGTAAAAATGCATATAAAAGCAAAGGAGAAGGCCTTCAAAAAATACAAGGCTGAGGGATCATCATCAGCATTCCAACTTTACAAAGAATGCAACAAGAAATGTTAGGGTGCAATCAGGGCGGCTAAGATAGAACAAGAAAGACAGGAGGAGAGTAAGAAAAATCCCAAGAAATTCCCAAGAAAAGTACATAAATAGCAAGAAAGGGAGGTCAGATCATATTGGTTCAATAAAGAATGATGATGGCAATCTAGTTACTAAGGATGGAGAGATGGCGAAGGTATTGAATTTATTCTTCTCCTCAGTTTTCACAAGGGAGTCGGGGGGTTTCAGTAACAAAAACTGAAATGTTAATCCTCATGACACATCACAGGAAGCACACTCATGGCTAACAGAGGACAGAATTAGAAATAGACTTGAAAAACTTAACATTAATAAGTCACCGGGACCAGATGGCTTGCACCCGAGGGTCCTTAAGGAACTCAGTCAAGTAATTGCCAGACCATTGTTCCTATTTTTTACAAACAGTCTACTGTCTGGAATGGTACCAGCTGATTGAAGAAAAGCCAAGGTAGCACCAATATTAAAAAAAGGGCCAAGATACATCTCTGGGAATTACAGACCAGTTAGCCTAACATCAATTGTATAGCTCTTGGAGGGGATGATAAGGGACTATATACACAAGATGTTAGCAATGACAACTGTATCATTAGCAGTAATCAGCATGGATTCACGAAGAATCGTTCTTGCCAAACCAATCTATTAACCTTCTATGAGGAGGTAAGCTGCCATCTATATAAAGGAAGGCCCGTAGACGTGGTATATCTGGATTTTGCAAAAGCATTTGATACAGTTCCCCATAAACGTTTACTGTACAAAGTAAAGTCAGTTGGCATGGACCATAGGGTGAGTACATGGATTGAAAACTGGCTACAAGGGCAAATTCAGAGAGTAGTGATAAATCGGGAGTACTCAGAATGGGCAGGGGTGGGTAGTGGGGTCCCCCAGGGTTCTGTCCTGGGACCAATCCTGTTTAATTTATTCATAAACGACCTGGAGGAAGGGTTAAACAGTTCAATCTCAATTTGCGGACGATACAAAGGTAAGCAGGGCAATAACTTCTCCGCAATACGTGGAAACCTTGCAAGAATATCTGAGCAAATTAATGGGCTGGGCAACTACGTGGCAAATGAGGTTTAAATCGGAGTTCTGCCGAAAAAACAAAATTAAGTCAGCAGCTACAAATACTGCAGCTGCTGACTTTTAAAGTATGGACAATGACTTGTCCAGGGCGGTAAGTGTTCATATTATAAAAGTCAGCAACTGCAGTATTTGTAGCTGCTGACTTATGTCCTCACCCGAAGCCGATCCTTCTCCTCGGCTCCTGGGTGGAGGCACCAGCATCTTCAGTAAGAGAATCAGGAAGTGAAGCCTTGCAGCTTGACAGCCTGGTTCCCTACTTCGCATGCGTGAGTCGCGCTGCGCGTCCTGACTGGTCCCTGCTGTCTTCTGGGACCTGTGTGTCTCCTAGAAGACAGCAGGGGGGACGGAGGAGAGGCTGGACATGGCGTATATCGCCACAGATTCTGCGGCGACCTATCACCAGAAGTGGGAGAAAATACCTGTATTAGAAAGGTATCTGCTCCTCCCTGAAAGGTGCAAAATGTGACACCGGAGGGGGGGAGGAACCGGATCAGCAGAAGTTCATTTCTGGGTGGAACTCCACTTTAATGTGGAAAAATGTAAAATAATGTATTTGGGTGGCAAAAATATGAATGCAATCTACTCACTGGGGGGAGAACCTCTGGGGGAATCTAGGATGGAAAAGGACTTGGGGGTCCCAGTAGATGACAGGCTCAGCAATGGCATGCACTGCCAAGCTGCAGAACTCAAAGCAAACAGAATATTGGCATGCATTAAAAAGGGGATTAACTCCAGAGACAAAATGATAATTCTACCACTCTACAAGACTCTGGTCTGGCCGCACCTGGAGTATGCTGTCCAGTTCTGGGCACCAGTCCTCAGGAAATATGTGCTAGAACTGGAGAGAGTCCAGAGAAGGGCAACAAAACTAATAAAGGGTCTGGAGGATATTAGTTATGAGGAAAGGTTATGAGCACTGAACTTGTTCTCTCTGGAGAACAGACAGTTGAGAAGGGATATGATTTTGATGTACAAATACCGTACTGGTGACCCCACAATAGGGATAAAATGTTTCCGGGTAAGGGAATTTAATAAGACACGCGGCCATTCACTAAAATTAGAAGAAAAGCAGTTTAACCTTAAACTGCGTAGAGGGTTCTTTACTGTAAGAGCAGTTAGGATGTGGAATTCACTTCCACAGGCAGTGGTTTCAGCGGGGAGCATTGATGATTTAAAAAAACTATTAGATAAGCACCTGAACGACCACAACATACAGGGACATACAACGCAATACTGACATAAAATCACACACATAGGTTGGACTTGATGGACTTGTCTTTTTTCAAGCTCGCCTACTATGTAACATCCACACCCCAACCACTGGCTTCATCTGGAGCAGGAAACGGAAACAAGGAAAAACAACCACCCATTTCATCGCTCTACATTTCTACAAACTATAATGCAGCCCTCATTTTGTTTTGTTAATATGGGAACAGAAAAAAAAATCCAACTGGACATTTGCCCCTTGGGACATCGTTGGGGATGTTTGCGCCCTAGGTACAGACCCAAAAGGAGGACTGTCCCAACCAAACAAGGACAGGTACCAACTATACATTAAAGCATACCTAAACCCTAAAAGTGAACTTCTCTTATCTGTTTTGGTATGTTCTGTTTGATACGTTCAAAAAAAATACTTGTTGATATTGACAAAAATCTGGCAAGCTCCCGGGACAGACCATCTCTGCAGTCCATTCTGTTCATGGTGCTTGCTGTCGTTACCTGCTGGCACGTAAGTACATAGGGTTTATAGCCCTGGTTTGTCCTGTTGTACTTATTCTAACTTCGGGACTAACCTCCACGTCATGTGTATGTTTTTTACAGATTTTATACATTATCCGCTCCTGAAGAAGTGTTATATACACAGAAACGCATCGGGCTCTAGGGACGTAGCTCTGTGCCACACTAGGCTCCCAAGACTTAGCTATGTGCCCTACTAAGATATTCACCTACTCATGGATATGTTATATGTTATACTTTTTTACTTCTCAGAACTGCTAACTGTCATGCATACCTACTGTTCCATATTACAATTTTTATCAATTTATTGTTATGACGTGCTAACTATACATAACTGCGAACACGACGGTACTATTTGTATTAATGTCATTAAATACTCAATGATTTTCATTATGTATTACACTATTGTCATCAAATTAATTATTTATTTTGTATTCCAACAATAAAATTTGTTATACTTTTACCTACACGTGTCAACCACCTCATTTAAAGTCTCAAACTTCCTTTTTTTGCTCTATTGAACCCGGGATGGAGGCACATCTTTTGAAGTGCCTCATTTAAAGTCCCAATCCCCCATTATACTGCATATGCATTAGGGATGGAGGTGGTTGACCTTGATTGGTAGTGTTCCCCTGACATCTTCGTGTAGCCTTTCATTGGTGGAGAGACAGTATGCATTTATGTTCATGCACTTGATACCAGCCATCTACTCAGCCAGCATCTCCGACAGTTATGCCAGCATGTCAGTTGTGGGTCTGTGATTTTGTCTGACCTCGGGAGCTGCGATGCGCTCTGGCGCTCGCCCTCGGCCCCCTTCCCCCCTCCGGCTTTTCGGAGGGGCCTGGGGGCGGTGGCCGGGTGTCCACAGCGCATCGGCATCATGCATAGCGTCTCCACTGGTGGCGCCATGTTTGGCGCTGCAGCGGGGTCTCCCCCTTGATTTCATCTGGCCGCCAAGTTGAGCCATGGGCGGCGCATGTCGTGTAGGTCCAGGCTCCTTCTTCTTCTTGGCGTGCGCGTGATGTTGGTGGTAGCCCCTCCCCCTGGGGCATACCTAAGGCCACTCTTGGAGCGCAGTTACCCTCTCCTTACAGACATGACAGCATGTTTATCGCTTGGAAGCTTCTTACTACTTCTACCCTAGGTATACTCATATAATATTCTACTTCAGTGCTTCTTCAACATGCTCTATTTTCTTCTCAGTTCTTTAATTGCATTGCGATCTTTCTTACTATTTATCTAACACACCCAGGTGGTTAATATCACCACTGCTGTCACACTTTTCACATATCCAATACACTTTTTTATATTTTTCATTTTTTATATTTTTTTATATTTTTTCATATTACATTTTTT
The DNA here is from genome assembly GCA_037952925.1 of Lithobates clamitans. Lineage (NCBI taxonomy): Eukaryota > Metazoa > Chordata > Amphibia > Anura > Ranidae > Lithobates > Lithobates clamitans. The sequence continues at coordinate 12,527,980 of JBBGZY010000502.1, read as the reverse complement.
TATAATGTTCATTCAATCTTTTATTCTTTCTTTTTAACTGTATTTTTCAACCATATCTATATTTCCTTCACTCCCTCACTGCACACACAACACTCTACTTGTTATTCAGCTCTACATTTCCACTTATCTTCATCAACTCACAGTCACCTCATTCATTCCTACAGATTACACAGCAACCCTCATTTTCTTTACCATCTGTGTTATACTTTGGAGAATAAGGATCTGCGTTTTTCTGGGTGGCCTGACTGTGCACCCCTATGGGTGTGGAGAATATGACCACCTCGGCTCCCGAGACAGACCATCTCTGCAGTCCGTTCTGTTCATGGTACTTGCTGTCGTTACCTGCTGGCACGTAAGTACATAGGTTCATAGCCCTGGTTTGTCCTGTTGTACTTATTCTAACTTCGGGACTAACCCCCACGTCATGTGTATGTTTTTTACAGATTTTATACATTATCCGCCCCTGAAGAAGTGTTATATACACAGAAATGCGTTGGGCTCTAGGGACGTAGCTCTGTGCCCCACTAGGCTCCCAAGACGTAGCTATATGCCCTACTAAGATACTCACCTACTCATGGATATGTTATATGTTATACTTTTTTACTTCTCAGAACTGCTAACTGTCATGCATACCTACTGTTCCATATTACAATTTGTATCAATTTATTGTTATGACTTGCTAACTATACATAACTGCGAACACGACGGTACTATTTGTATTAATATGTCATTAAATACTCAATGATTTTCATTATGTATTACACTATTGACATCAAATTAATTATTTATTTTGTATTCCAACAATAAAATTTGTTATACTTTTACCTACACGTGTCAACCACCTCATTTAAAGTCCCAAACTTCCTTTTTTTGCTCTTTCTACAAACTATAATGCAGCCCTCATTTTGTTTTGTTAATATGGGAACAGAAAAAAAAATCCAACTGGACATCTGCCCTTTGGGACATCGTTGGGGATGTTTGCGCCCTAGGTACAGACCCCTCAAAAGGAGGACTGTCCCAACCAAACAAGGACAGGTACCAACCATACATTAAAGCATACCTAAACCCTAAAAGTGAACTTCTCTTATCTGTTTTGGTATGTTCTGTTTGATACGTTCAAAAAAAATACTTGTTGATATTGCCAAAAATCTGGTGAGCTGTTAGCAGCCTGTGCTATTATCAGTTACATTGAGGTTGATTTACTAAACCTCGAGAGAGCAAAATCTGGTGCAGCTCTGCACAGAAACCAATCAGTTTCCAGCCTTTTTAGTTGAAGCTTAATTAAACAAGCTGAAGTTAGAAGCTGATTGGCTACCTGAGCTGCACCAGATTTTGCACTCTCTCCAGTTTTAGTAAATCAGCCCCATTGTTATTAGCTCTAAACACTACAGAACCAAGCCCCTCTACTTTATGTAGAATACATTCTGTAATCCAAACTTGGTACTTTTTTTTTTTTCAAAACATATTTTATTTGGTATTAAACGCTGCATACAAGGTAAATGTTACAGACTGCTCAAAATCAAAGCCTATTAAAGCAAGTGATCAGTGGGCGTTTGCCCCTTTCTTGTACCAAATTATGACATCAAACCTTATATTACAATTACATATTTGCGGGTACAGAATGGTGAGACATGTGGGTATAGGTCAGGGCTATGGGTCAGGGTTTCTGTGGTTCTGATGCAAAAGGGTAAATAACAGTTGTCACCCAGTTAAAAATAAAGGAAATAAAGCTTGAATTTGAGATTCAATGATCACTTAAACTTGAGAATTTTCAATATTACTTATATTGTTTTGTTGCAGTAACACGTAGTTTCCCACACATGACTGCAACACGTGTACTATGGTGCATTGCGGTGTCAGTCAGTTATTGCATCTCAATGCAGTGACCCACAGTGGCATTAATGTAGTGCCATGCATGGTGGAATGCAGAGTAAGAAAAAATAATGCATTTCCAATTTTTGCTGGGCTGTGGTGCTTTGGAAGCCTATTCAAATGAATGGGCTGGTTAATGCAACATAATGTTTGTTAATGTCCATTCATTAATGCACCGCAGATATGAGAATGTCATGTTGAAAACTGATTCAGTATAAGGTACAGGATAAGCACAGCATTTAGACTATAATGCCATTTATCATTACCTTAGATGGCATTTGGATTTTGTCACCTGAAAAACAAAAAGCATCTGACAGATTCTTGTCAGAATCTAGGAGTTTCTCCGCAATGGCACTGATTTCCCTCTTGGCACAATTATCAGCTACAGTTTTTCATATTGCTGAGAAATCCAATAGTGTGTTCTTTTTTCTTGCCAGCAATACCAAAGAAGACATGGTCAAATAATGTCTACTGTCTCCTAGGAATTATTTCTTACTAGTCTAGGCTTATAATAAACTGCTTCTAAAACATGTCTTGTGTTTACGCACTTTTCTTGTCAAAAACAATTCGGGTTTATACGTTCTTTGGATATTAAAAGGGATATCACAGTTTTTTTTAGTAGAGTAGATGTATCTAAATGCTTCATGCAAAATGATATCAGTGTAGTGCATTCTACAAGGAAAGGACTTCGTGGAAATCACATTTCCATTCCAGTTCTACACTACAGTTGGCTACATACATTGCAATCTGATTGTACAATCTGTGTAATGCCTTGTACACACGACCGGTTTTGCCGTCGGAATAAACTTTGAAGGTTTCTTCGACGGCACTCCGACGGAATTCCGCTCAAGCGGTCTTGCCTACAGACAGTCATGCCGCGTACACACGGTCGGACTTTTCAGCTACAAAAGTCCGACAGCCTGTCCGACATACTTCCGGCGGACTTTCGGCAGACTTGCGGCGGACTTGTGGCAGACTTTCTAACGAACGGACTTGCCTACACACGACCACACAAAAGTCCGACGGATTCGTACGTGATGACGTACACCAGACTAAAATAAGGGAGTTCATAGCCAGTAGCCAATAGCTGCCCTAGCGTGGGTTTTTGTCCGTCGGACTAGCACACAGACGAGCGGATTTCGGGGTCCGTCGTAGTTACGACGTAAAGATTTGAAGCATGTTTCAAATCTAAAGTACGTCGGATTTGAGGCTAAAAAAGTACATTGAAAGTCCGGAGAAGCCCACACACGATCGGATTACCAGCCAGCTTTAGTCCGTCAGCGTCCGTTGGACTTTTGTAGACGAAAAGTCCGACCGTGTGTACGCGGCATCACACCAAAGTCCGACTGTCCAGCACGAGGTGATGTACAACACGTACGACGGGACTAGAAAAAGGAAGTGCAATAGCCAGTAGCCAATATCTTCCGTCTCTGCTTGCTTCAAAGCATGCGTCGTTTTTGGTCCGTCGGAACAGCATACAGACGAGCGGGTTTCCCGAGAGGAATTGGTTCTGTCGAAAATATTTAGAACATGTTCCATTTCTAGGTCCATCAGAATTTTCGAAAAAATAAGTCCGATGAGGCATACACACGATCGGAATAGACGATGAAAAGCTTCCGTCGGACTTTTCTGTCGGACATTCCGTTCGTGTGTACACGGCATAAGATGTCCACATTTCCTGCTCACCTCCGGTCACCATTGTAAGTGTATTATCTACATAATGCAATGATAGTCCTAAGTCCTTAAGGTTGATTTATTGAAGGCAAATAGACTGTGCACTTGCAAGTGTAGTTGCACTAATTTTCCCCAGAGCTTAGTAAATGTGGTGAATCTTCAGTTTATAAAGAATACCCAATCGGGTGCAAGGGGAAAAAAATGCATTTTTGCTTGCACATTATTGGATGATGGAAATCAGCAGAGCTTCGCCATATTCACTAAGCTCTGGGGAAAATGGGTGCAACTGCACATGCAAAGCTCACAGGTTATTTGCTTTTAGTAAATCAACCCAATTGTGTTGCCTGTACATTGCCACGTTTCCCTGTGTGTTGCTACAGTTATGCCTAGTACACACAGGCCGAATGTCAGGGGACAGCAGCTGGTTCAATAAAAAAACAGCCGACATTCGCCCCCCTGTGTATTTCAGCCGGTCCAACCATTTGGCCAGCTTCTGTCGGACGTGCATGCTAGAAAAACAGCAGCTGACTGGCTCCCGATCAGTGTCAGCCAATGTCTGAGAATGCTGATTGGAGTCCTCGGGGGGGGGAGGGGGTCCCCCCTGTCCCCTTGTCAGAACACAACAGCTCAGTGGAGGAGATAACTGTGCTAATCGTTAGTACAGCGGCTCCACCCAGAGCTGTGAGTTTGGTGACAGCAGTCACCATGTGCAGGAGAGGAGAGTGTAGAGTATGACATCAGGCAGGAAAGGAGTGTGCAGGGTATGACAGCGGGCAGTATCTGCAGGAAAGGAGTTTGGAGAATAAGACAAAAAACAATATGGGCAGGAGAGGTGTGCGGAGGATTTGTGGAGGATATTACAGTGGATTGTATATGCAGCAGAGGAATGTGGAGAGCATGACAATTGGCAGTACATGTAGGAAAGGAGTATAGAGGGCTTGTCAGAGGGTAGTAAGTGCAAGAGAGCAGTGTGCAGGGTGTGCCACGGGGCAGTATAGCAGGAGGGGAGTAGCGTGTTTAGGGGAGGAGTGCGGACAGTATAACATAGACAGGCAGAATGTGCAGGATCGGAGTGTGGAGAGTAAAACAGCAGCCAGTATGTATGTAGGGTATGGCATGGTGTTCCGGAGAGTGCAGAAGGTGTGACTGCATGTTCAGGAAAAGAGTGCAGAGGGTAAGAGAGTGGATAGCATGTGAAGGAGAGGAGCGTGGAGGATATGACAGTCAATATGTGCTGGAGAGGAGTGTATAGGGCAGTGATGGCAAACCTTGGCACCCCAGATGTTTTGAAACTACATTTCCCATGATGCTTATGCACTCTGCATTGTGGTTGAGCATCATGGGAAATGTAGTTCCAAAACATCTAGGGTGCCAATGTTTGCCATCACTGGTATATGGTATGACATCAGGCAGGAGGGAAGTGTGGAGGGTATGAGAGAGGATACAATGTGCAGGAGAATAGGGTGGAGGATAGGGCAACAGTTACTATGTGCAGGAAAGGAGTGCGGATATGGCCGCAGCCAGTATGGGTGTGTGTTGGGGGGATGAAACGACCAGGAAAAAACATTGGAGGGTTCTCTAGAAGCATGACTGTCAGTGGGGAGAATGTGTATTAGCTGGGGGGAGAGAGTGAGCAAGGAGTGATGTCTGACAGCCAGGGTAGGTGGGTATGGGAGGCAGATCTGTGAGTGGGGGGGTATAGAAATCAGGCAAACGGAGGAATGTCTATCAGCCAAGGGTTGGTGAATGTTTGTCAGTGTATGTGGTGAAAAATGGTTATCTTAGGAGCAATAACTGTCAGAGGAGGAGGGATGTCATTGGGCAAATGTTAAGAAGCACGATTGAGTGGGGGCTGTCTTCACCCAGAGCAACAAAATGAAGCTCCATACCTCCGCCCTCTTGTCCACAAAGCTCCTGCAGTACCGCTCAGCAGTGCAGGATACCCAGCTGGGGAGGAGACAGCTGCACATGTGTTTTCCCATAATCCCCATAGCTAGAAACTTTCGGAAGTCTGTAAACCTGAGATTGTGGACCAGACAAGGAGAAAAGCTAAAAGCAGAGTGAAAAGCTGTATTGGGCAGATAGAGGGGTCTAATAGAGGTGCAGGTTGTGTATCAAGGCAAAATATGGGGCTATCATTGATAGGCCTCCAGGGGTTTAAATATACAGTAATATGGTCTTTTAATGTACATTATGTGTGTTGTGGTAAAAAAAAAAAAAAAAAAAGGTTGGTTCAGTTTTTTACTTTAAGATTCGTTTTGAACTTTCCTCCAGTGTTTTTGATTTTGGTTTCATATTGAAAAGACTGCCTACCTGAACCTTATTTTCCCCCCTTGATGTATTTAAAGGTTTCAATCATGTCTCCCCTTTCCCTTCTTTCCTCCAAACTGTACATATTAAGTTCCTGAAGTTGCTCTCGATATGTTTTATCCCCCACACCTTTCACCATTTTTGTTACCCGTCTCTGGACTTGTTCTATCTTATCAATATCTTTCTGTAAGTGAGGTCTCCAGAACTGGACACAGTATTCTAAATGAGGTCTCACTAAAGATCTATATAGGGAAATTAGGGCCTCCCTACTAATGCTGGTGGTCCCTCTAGTATAAACTGTATGTAGCTGAGGCTAAATATAGCATACTGCACTGTGCTCCGGGTTCAAACCGGGACTTAATGTCTCAAACCCAGAACAAAGTAGAGTCTATCAAAGTGGCGTTCAGTCATTCAGAGAAAGCGTTGTATTCTAAGACTGAATACAAAGCTTTGTCTGATTAACCCGAGTCAGAGAGGTGGGCTGATGATGACACAACCTCTGACTCAGAGGAAGCTTTGTCTTCATTGCTTGAATACAACACTTTCTCTGACTGGCTGATAGCCACTGTGATAGACTCTACTGTGCTCCGGGTATGAGACTGAAAGTCTCGGCTTGAACCCGGAACGCAGTGCGGTATGTTGTATGTAGCCTCCAGCAGCCTCCCATGTTAGTGAGAGACAGTTTGTTTGGGCCAGCTTGGCCCAAATGAACTATGTAAGGTGTATGAAAAGCTGGGGTTCCGATTTAAGGCCTCATGCACATAGAGCATAAAAAAATGCTGCTTATACAGGCATTTGGCATTTTTTCTTTCAGCCCATTGTAGCAACTCTATGTTAGCAGATTTGGGCATTTATAGACATATTTGCAGAGGAGCGTTTACAGGCTGAAAAACAAAACAAAAAAATCACAACTGTGCTTTTGAGAAGAGTATTCAGGCAGAAAAAAAAACACTTGACAGGCCTAAACAGGACTGTCCCACCAAATCCAGGACTGTTGGCAAGTATGTGCAAGCAGTTTTTCTGTCTGACTAGCTGGCAAGTTTGCTGAAGTACTTTTTGTATTGCACTGTTTTGTGAACTGTTCTGCCCATGTGTACCTTACTTATGCCAGGTATAAATTGATCTAAGTTATTGCTTTTTTTTTTACTGGGACAACAAGACCTGGTTCACAAGTTTCAATGGTGTTCAGTAGGGTTGAAGTCATGGTCTTCTGCAGGCCACTTGAGTTCCTCCTCACCAAATCATGTCTTCAGTTTTGTGCACAGGGACACAGGAATGTCATAAGAGAAAAAGACCTCCCTCAAACTGTTGCCACAAGGTCTAAAATGTCAACCCCACAATTGTCTAAAATGTCTTTGTATACTGTAACATTAACACTACCATTCAGTACCTAAATTCAGTCATTTCAATCTATTTTTGGCCATATAGGTAACTGTGATGATCATGTATCTGTAAACCATTTAGTGTATGTATAAGCAACTGCAGACTACGACTTTTTCACTGACCACCCATATGCATAATGAGTGGTTCATCTTTGAGCAATTGGGGTTAGAACCACCAAGGATCAAAACCACCAAGTATCTAACGTAAAGATTAGTCTAAGCAAGGCCTAAGAATTAGGGAGTATAGCAAGTGCGAAGTGTAAATCTCCATCCCATGCAAATCAGCTGAATTTCCAGATCAGAATAAAAGCAGAATTGTTAGCAATGGTTTCTGGAATGTGAGAAAATGCTGTGACCAGGAGTAGGGATAGGCCGAATGGACCCCTGTTCAGTTTGCACCAGAACTTTCGAACACCGCAAAAGTTTGGACCCGAATAACGAACCCCAATAAAGTCAATGGGACCCGAACGTCAAAAATCCAAAGTGCCCATTTTGAAGACTTATATGCAAGTAAGTGGGCATACAATGGTTATAGGGGCCTGGGTCCTGCCCTGGGGGACATGTATCAATTACAAAAAAAAAAGTTTGTGAAAAACGTCATTTTTAAATTAGCAGCGATTTTTTTATTTTTAAAGTGAAAGCATAAAAATGAAAAATTCCTTCTAATATAGTGCCTGGGAGGCCCCCTTAGTCTACCTGTAAAGTGGCACATCTGTAAACTGTTTCCCTGCAAACTGGCTTTATTTTGCTCAGCAACAGCTGGGGAGCCAGTATGTATGATGAGGCCACAATGTAGTGCAATAGGAACAAGATTAGAGATTTTTTTTTATACATTCTGGTGTCACTTTGACTTTGGATAGAAGTAACGGGGTGCGTAAAAATTGGTCTTTGGGTGTTGGTGGCGCCTTCCCACCGTAACCCTATAGAGGTAATCTTGATGAAGGCAAAACAAATTGCAATTATATGCACCTGTCAAACCTGTGCAGAAAAATTGGTCTTTGGGTGTTAATTGTGCCCATGAAACCTATACCAAAAACATTCTTCCAGGTGAAATGATTGAACACCCTCAAAACTAGGCAGCCTCGAAGTCCTGCAGAGATTCCACATCCCAAAAAGGCTTAATCAGTGAATCAGTGTCAGGAGCTCCATAGCTGGTAATCCAGGACTGATTCATTTTTATAAAAGTCAAGCGGTCCACGGAGTCTGTGTTTTATGATCAGTAACAAAACCTCCTGCAGCACTGAATGCCCGTTCTGAAAGTACGCTGGATGCAGGGGCAGCCCAACAACTCAATAGCATACTGGGCAAGTTCTGGCCTGTGGTCTATTCTCATGACCCAGTAAGTCAGTAGATTGTCAGCTGGAAAGCTCTCCATCTCTGTTTTGGCCCCCGAGGTAATCGTCCACCATGTGATGCAAATGCTGCCGAGGGGATGTAGAAGCTGACAGCCCTGGGCGTCGAGGACTAAAAAAAATTCTGAAAATGTCTCACTTAGGCGGACGCCTTCTCCAACGCTCCTCTCTTGACCAACAGAAGACTTAAAACTACATTTTCCATGACACTGTAACCTACTGTCAGTCAGGAAAAAGGGTCAATAAAATCCTCTTTAACGTGTCCTCAAGAGATTTTTATCTTCTGCACTCTGTGGGGACGGGATGAGTTCTGAGACCTTCCCCTTATAACGTTGGTCAAGGAGGGTTGTCAATCAGTAATAATCCTTCTCCTTTATGCCACATATTCTTGGGTCCTTTCATAGGCTTTGAAGCATGAGGTTGCCCTCAAATTTGCTGAGGCTTGAGAAGCAGAAACCCTCAGGGTCACTCAGGAAGACAGCATCTGGAACTTCCTCCTCCCAGCCACATACTACTCCCAAGGGTCCTGGGGTTGGAAAGCCTTCACTTACAGATTGACGCATGTCTTCCTCTTCTTCGAAGCCTATGAAAGTGCCAGAATCCTCCTCCCCATCCTCCTCCCTTCTCTCCTCCTGTGTGTTCTGTGATATAGGAATGATGGTGTCTGGATAAAGTGGGCCTTGAGAGGAAAGGAAGTCGTCCTCTTCCTCCTGCTGCTCTGCCTTCAATGCCCTGTCCATAATGCCACACAGAGTCTACTCTGGCAGGAACACAACAGGGATTGTGTCACTGATGCATGCACTGTCATAGCTCACCATCCTTGTGACCTCCTCAAATTGTGACAATACAGTGCATGCATCCTTAATGATCAGCCATTGAAGTGAGGAAAAAAAGCTGATGCAAGCCTGAGCCTGTCGTCATGCTGTACTTGCACAGGTACTCGTTGATGGCCCTCTGCTGCATGTATAGCTGCTGCAGCATTGACAAAGTCGAGTTCCACCTGGTGGGCTGTCACAAATCAGACGGTTTACGGGCAGGTGGAATTCCCGTGGGAATTTCAGCCAACCGAGCACTGGCTGTGTATGACCGCCTGAAATGGCTACTGACTCTCCTGGCCAGCTTTAGCACATCTTGCAACTCTGGGAACGTATTTGCAAAATGCTGCACCACCAAATTGAGGACATGTGCCAGGCATGGCACCTGTGTCAACTTTCCCTGTCTAAGGGCGGACAGGAGGTTTGAGCCATTATCGCACACCACCGTTCCTGGCTCCAGCTGGCGTGGTGTAAACCACCTCTGGACCTGTCCCTGCAGAGCTGCAAGAATCTTTGCTCCGGTGTGGTACCTGTCCCCTAAACACACCAGCTGAAGCACTGCATGGCACCTTTTAGCCTGACTCATGGAATAGCCCTTTGAACTCATAGGAGAATTCTGCATAGGAGGGCATGGAGGTGGCGGAGGAGGAGGGGGTAGAGCTCACAGGTCTGGCATCATCACCACCAGCTGTATGGAGACATGGGGGCACAACAAGCTGCAGCACCGAGCCCCATACTGCATCCTTTCAAGTTGCAAGCAGCCTCCCTGCCCATGCTGCTGGACCACGTGTCAGTAGTAAGGTGGATTTTATGGCTGACAGCCTTGCCCAACGATGCCAGAACATTCCGTTCCACGTGATGGTAGAGAGATGGAGCGGCCTCACGTGAAAAGTAGTAGTGACTGGGAACCTGCTATTGTGGTACAGCACATTGTGCAAATTCACAGAAGGGGACAGAAATCACCAGGCTGAAAGGCAGAAGTTGGAGAGCCAACAGCTTTGACAAGCTTGCATTTAAACGCTGGGCATGTGGGTGACAGGGACTGTATTTTTTTCTGCTGCAGCAGATGGGGCAGAGAAATTAGCTGGCTACAGTCTACAGCTGGTTGTGTGCTGCTGGCAGATGTGTTGCTAGGCCTGGGACACCCTGTGCTATACCATCATCCCTCTCAGTGGAGGCTGCTGAGAGGTAATGACTCGGTATAGCAGTAGCAGACTGAAGTGGGTGTAGAGGAGGGACAGATTTGTGTCCCTTGTGTGGCTTTTAGGTGCTCTTGCCAACGGGCTGAGCGGCTGGATGTTAAATGCCTTGTTAAGCATGTGGTACCCAAATGGCTGGTGTTTTTGCCATGTTTGATGTGCCTGAGACACAGTTTGCAGATAGCAACAGTGCGATCTGCTGCAGATGTGCTGAAAAAGGCCCAGACAGCTGAGCTTTGGGGAGTGGGCCGGGAGATAACATCTGCAGAATGTGATGGAATAGGGTGGCTGCTCTCTACTCTCTTGATGTCGGCCTCCTTGGGGATGTACCGCCTCACCTTCAGCTTCCACCTCTGCTCTATCTGGCACCCAAGTCACATCAGTGACCTCATCATCATCTCCTCCATCTTCAGCTGGGGGAACATGAATGCCAATTTGTCTACCAGTGTTCTTCCCTCTCTCTAGGCTCATGTTCCCATCATCCTCAACCTCAGAACCAACATCTGAATCCATTAATGGCTGGGCATCATCAAGGAGCAAGTGGCTGACGCCGTGGTCAAATAACTCAGCTGACTCCTCCATGGCTGATGTTGGGGCTATGGCAGGAATAGATGTGGACAAGGAGGCAGGTTTAGCCACTCTGGCAACTGCAGGGGACTGCACACTTGTCTCTGCTTGCATGACAGAGGATAGAGGAGGATGAGGAAGGGTTAGTAAGCCAGTCCACCTCCTTTGCATGCTGTGGCTGGATAGCACGGGCAAACTCACTAAAACAGAGGAAATGATGCCCTGTGGAGGACTGACCACCGCATCCACCTTTGTCTGTGGACACATTTGTTGCTGGCCCCCTTACAGTGCCAATGGAACGTCTGCCTCTCCTTGTTGTCCTCCCAGACAACAAGGAGGGAGGGAGTGGGCAGTGCTTATAAGCAAATGTAAAGAACAAGTGGAAATCTGTACGTAGATGCACTTTAATCAATGTAAAGTGGTGTTTGGTGCACTTTCATTTGAGTACTGTGTCAACAAACATACGGTGACACACAAAACTATATGGCATTAAACTGGCAGTAACGCACAGAAAACTATATGGTGTTAAACTGGCAGTAACACACACAGAAGTAAATTGATTTAAACTTGCAGTAACACACACAGAAGTAAATGGCATTAAACTGGCAGTAACACACACAGAAGTAAATGGCATTAAACTGGCAGTAACGCAATCAAATATCTGAACTGTCTCTACTCTAGCTATACACTAATTTCAAGATTACTGACACGGTCTCACTACACTACAACTATATGTGCTGTCCCTACTCTACACTAATGTATGTATGAATGACACAGTCTCACTACACTACAATGAAACTATCTGAGCTGTCCCTACTCTAGCTGCACACTATGCAAAGCTGAACAATGGTCCTCCTCACTACACTCACACTATCCCTAGATTAACAATAAACTAATAGTCTACACTGACAATTGAAGCAAAATAGCACAATATAGCACACTAACTAATAGCACTGAACAGAGCCCTGTTCTATCTCTCTCCACGCTGAAATCACACTGAAAATGGCTGCCATTGAAAGAATACTTTTACATTGTGGGGCGGGAATGAACCATGATTGGTTAAAGCCATGACGACAGTGTCCAATCATAACAGTGCTCTGTGCCCTGATTGGCTGAAGCTTTCACTGCTTCAGCCAATCAGGGCTTGCAATGCACTGTTCAGTGCCGCAATGCATTGTGGTCGGTTCGGGGGGGCAAACAAACGGTCGAACAACCCGTTTTTTCAAATGTTTGCCGAATGTCCAAACAACGAAAGTTCGGCCCGAACTTATGCTCGGGCCGAACCGTTCGCCCATCCCCAAGCAGGAGGAATTGGCTCTCTTTATCTCCATCATCCTGCAGACACCCACTGCTGGGGTTTACGGTTTCCTGGTGACTGGTGTTCCTCTTTTGTACATAAAAACGTCCTCTGAGTCTCCTTAGGCTTTACATTGGCTCATATTCCTTTATCTACAACAAAAATTTGTGGCAGTGATCTGATCCAACCCATTCTTAATTTTTCCGACATTCTCATAAGAAAACAGCTTACTTTTCAACTTCAAACTATGACTTATAACAAGCTTCAAAAAGTGCACCCTGAACAGCTTTGCTTTGAAGAGAAAATCTAGCGCATCGCTTTTTAGAAGCTTCTCACTTGGGGCAGTGGTTTATTGGCAGGCAGTCAAATAAGAATTTGCAATCACTTTGTTTGAAGAGATGACAGATGACACATTTAGAAAACTTCTAGAGAACGCCCCACAGCATCCACACGCTGAGGTAATGACATGATGATCTTGAAATTAAAAAATAATGTCAGTATGAATTTCAGCATTTGAAAGAATGATGTAGCAGCAGATATTAACACCAGTGCACAGATACCAGCCTCTCACTGTTGGTTCCCAGTAGGATGAAGCAGCTGTCACTAAGTTGGTTTTCGGGCCCAGCGATGTCACACTGCCTACGCCGTAAAAGCTAACTTGTGGCAGCATGAGTACGGTCAAAGCAAAATGAGCTTTTGCAGCCCACACCTAGGAGTTCAGTAAATAAATTTAAATCTCACTCTTAGAAATATACATCTAGCTCCTTAGTTGTTTAAGTGGCAATCTGCTAATTGTCTGAATGTTCTCCTGGAGGGCAAAAGTAGCACACTCACTATATGTGAAAAAGCTTGTGTACAACTGGCCACTGGCCAGAAGTTGTTGAGCATCTAATTCTAAAACTATGGGCATTAATATAGAGTTGGCCCTCACCTTTTTGGCTATAACAGCTTCTATCCCAATGGAAAAGTTTTCCACCAGATTGTGGAATGTGTGCCAATTTAGCCAAAAATTTGGATTTTTCCATCATACTTACCTGTAAAATCTCTTTCTTGGAGTACATCACGGGACACAGAGCAACCATGATAATGACTATACGCCACCTACTGGTGGATGGACACTGGCAGATAGTCATACAGGAAGTCCACCCCTATATAACCCCTCCTACACAGGAAGGACCTCAGTTTTGTAGCAAAGCAATGAATATCCCAAAAAGATGGGAAAACCTCTGTGTCCCATGATGTAGTCCAAGAAAAGGATTTTACAGGTAAGTATGACGGAAAAATCCTAATTTCTATATTGTACATCACGGGACACAGAATAACCATAAGAATGACTATATGGGATGTCCTAAAGCAATGCCCTTGAGGGGAGGGAGACACAATCACAAAAAATGACACCTGAGAAGGACTCCTTCTGCCGCCCAAAACATACTGTGGCCAAGCAGGATCCTTTGTGGCTTTGATATCCATCTGGTAAAATTCTGTGAATGGATGAACAAAAGACCATGTAATGGCCCTAAATCCTGAGCCACTGACACCTGATGGCGCATGGCCCAAGGCGCCCCCACACACCTGGTATTGAGCGCTTTTTACCAAAAAAAGGGGTGGGGGACCTTGTCCTTTCAAGCCATAGGCTTGAATAATTAACTGGCAAATCCAATGAAAATAGTTAACTTGGATGCCTCCTGCCCATCCTGGGCTCTACTGGCAGCACAAACCAGGATTCCTGACCTGAAACCGACAAATCAAGTAATTCTGACCACCAGAACTACCTCCAGAGTATGCAGTGATCCAACTCCTGGCAACTGAGGATCAGAAAAGAAGGCAAGACATTGTCTTGATTCAAGTGAAAACCAGACAACATACTAGGCAAAAAATGTATTAGGACGCAACATCACCTTAATATGATGTGACACCAAAAACAGCTCCTTGCATGAAAGAGCCTCCAACTCTAACACTCCACTTAGTGAAGTAATAGCAACCAAAGAAGCCACCTTCCGAGATAAAGGACCAACAGAATCTCCCGATTGGTTCAAAAACTGGCCTCTGCAAGGACAGTCAAGATTAAATTCAAGTCCCAAGGACACAAGAATGGCCTGACAGGCGACACTGTTTAAATTACACACTGTATGAAGTATGAATCAAGGAGTGAGAAACAACAGCCCCTGGAAAAAAAATGTATAGGGACGAACCCTGACCGTTAACGGTACTTAAGGCCAATCTCCTTTCCCCTACTGATTGTAGAAAGAGAGAGAGAGAGAAAATCTCCCACTCACATATTTCTGTGGGTGCCACTTCCTGGCTTCACCCCAGGCAAAAAAATATTTTCAAGTCCTGCATCGAAGATCCCCAAAGCTAGCTTCCAGGGGCTCAACAGTGCTGAGATACAAGCTCAAGACCATTAGGTCCCGCTGGACTGGGAGTGTCCCAGGAGAGACCCCCGTAAGACTTGCTATGTCAGTGTACCAAGCCCTCCTGGGCTAACATTATTATCAGTGTTACACAGCATGATTAAACAGCACACTGCCCCCCAGTGGCCACTGGGAGAACAGACAGTCAGATCTCTTTGAAAAAAAAAGAGAAACTGCAAAAATGCAGACTTACCATTCCCGCTGCAGGACTCTGAACATAACAGGAGTCCAATCTTCACCCATCATGGTGAGCTTTGTCATAGAAGACCTTCAGGGACTGGGTCCCCCTTAATGTGGGGTCCACTCCCCTGGACTTGTATAGCACCCTGCAGGAAAGCACCTTGGTCAGAACAAACACTGCACAGGGTTCCATTACACTGGGTCCAGCGCCATAAGGCTGCATTACAGGCAAACCTCGAGGAATCTCTTTCTAATGAGGCTCGGTACCATCCATTTTGGCTGACAGCTTTTTCGCATGGATCTGATTGAAGTCCATGATTCTAAATAGAACCATCCAGGCCTCCAAGTATGCTCCAAGAGCACATGTATCACATCAGTGACCATTCCACCTAACAGAGACTGGCGAAAAAACTGAGGTCCTTCCCTTATAGGAGGAGTTTTATAGGGGTTGACTTCCTGTTTGACGATCTGCCAGTGTCCATTCACCAGTAGGTGGCATAAAACCCATATAGTCATTATTATGGTTGCTTTGTGTCCCGTGATGTACGATAAAGAAATGCATTTATGAGGTCAGGTGGTGGGATGAGAAATGGTTGCCATTTTTACTTAGCTTGTATTTATGAAGATAGACATGAGAGGTCTTGGGCTACCATTGAGCAAGTCTCGGCCTCTGGTATGTCACTGCATCTTTAAGGAGGAAGAGGCTACACCCATGGCATACCTGCCCATAATTTATTCACTATATATCTCTCCCACAATTGAAGCTCTGTTAGACTAGAGTTAAAGTGATATTAAAGGCAGATTTTTTTTTTCAATAACATACATGTCATACTTACCTTCTCTGTGCAGTGGCTTTGCACAGAGCAGCCCTGATCCTCCTCATCTTGGGTCACCCACAGGGGCTCCTGGCCCCTCCCTTCTGCTGAGTCCCCCCATAGCAAGCAGCTTGCTATGGGGACACCTGAGCAGACTCGCTCCCGAGCCGCTGCTCTGTGTGTCCATTCACCCCCACTCTTTCCTCATTGGCTCACTGGCTGTGATTGACGGTAGCTTAGGCTCCCGCTGCTGTCTCAGCCAATGAGGAGGAAGACACCCAGGAGAGCTTTCTTGCACCTTGCTGGATCAAGACACATTGCTGGATCGAGATGGGGCTCGGGTAAGTATTTGGGGGAAGGGGGGGGGATTGCTGCACACAGAATTTTTTTTTACCTTGTGCCTTTACAACCACTTTAAGTACACAGTTTTCAGAGGTACTGTTGCGTAGCAGTGTGGCTTTACATATACTTGCAAACATATGCAACAATCACTTTTTTAATGCCAATTGTTAAAGCCATTAAGGCTTCATTCACACTGACAATAAGGCCAGTGAGAATGGTAGCAGCAGGAATCTTCTGAATAATACTGACAGGTCGCCAACGGCTGCAGATATTCGTGGCTCTCTGTACAACCAGCATTACCTGTGGTGATTGCTGTTGGATCCACACAAAGTGAGTCCAGCAGTGATCACCGCAGGTAATTGTTTGCTGTGCAGACAGCCAGTCATTATAGTGAATAGGGCCAGCGGCCACACCTAGCAGATTAGGACCACTGCAGGAATCACAAGATTACTGCCACTACAATTAACACCAGCCAGAATCACCGGTGTGAATGTAGCCGTAAGCCCCATACACACGGGCTGAAGTCAGCCGGTACGGAAAAAACAGGCCGACATTCGGCCCATGTGTACAGGTCCTTGTCCGATAAATGCGATCTCACAACTGGCTTCTTTCGAACGAGCATGCTGGAAAACCAGCATCCGATTGGCATCTGATGAGCGCTTGCAGCCAATAGTGTGTTCTGGCGAAGGGGGGAGTCTCCCTGTCAGAACACAATAGAACAGAGAGATCACTGTACTAACATTGCATAGTTGGTACAGCAAGCTTCTCATTTTTTTTTCATTCAGCCTGCTGGGTTGAATGAAAAAAAAACTTACTGTGTGTACCAGGCATTAGACTTTTTTTTTTGCTGACAACCTGGTAAGTGTGCTGGGGTAATTTTTGTATTGTATTGTTTTGTGAACGGCTCTGCCCTGAGTGATTGCCTTTTTTATTTTACTGGGATAAGACGACCTGGCTCATAAATTCTGAAGGTGTTTAATAGCTTGAAGCGCAGGCCACTTGATTTCCTCCACACCAAACCATCTCTTTAGGCACCTGCCTTTGTGCATAGGGGCACAGTATTGCTAAATGCTGGAGTAGAAAATGGTCTTACCTAAACTGTTGCCAAAAGATTGTAGGCCCAAAATTGTCTAAAATATCTTTTTATACTGTAACATTAACATACACTTCAGTACCTGAATTCAATAGTTTAAAGGGGTGTCAACATATTTTTAGCAATGGACATGCGGGCTCTCGTCCGCAATGAACGCCTCGGTCAGGATGCGCTTCAATAGAGTGATGACCAGCTGGGACTCAAAGAGACCTGCTGGTGCATCTAGAGGACACAGTACTGACACCAATGAGAGGATAGAGGCATTTGATTTCCAGGGTAGGCAACCCCCTTTGTAAAACCATATAGACCCTATGGACCCCGCTCTGTGATTAACTCACAATGACTGTATTGCTTGGTTCCAAGCATATTGTTACACATATATATGTTTGATATACACAGGGGGAGTATCCCGGGTATAAAAATTCCTACAATACAGTGTTTCATACCGCTCCATAAGACATCTTATGTGGAAAACAAAAGGGGGTACTTAACCCCTTTAGAGGCAGACTGCTCACTAGTCAACCACACAGTATTGAATTCAAGCTACCATATGGTCCCAAAGGTAAGGAATAGGAACTATATATTCCCTACCGATATATGGGTTATGTATATCTTAGCCTGGTGAATAGCCTTGGAGAGCCTTTGGACTTATTTGGGGTAAAATGTTTATCCTATGACATCTCACTCCCAATCGGATTGTAATTAAGATATTTACACCTTCATCTTTGGATTGGAACACTACTATTACCTCAGTAAGTGTGCTGCAGTTTTTTCTACCCGTTTAGTGGTGTTGTGATATCCATTACCTGGTTTTATATCAACTTGATATTGTTGTCCTTAGGTGTGTCTCCATATCTACCTATATAGGGGGGCTTGGCCCTCCCATTTCGTTCTCTCTATTTGATCCACTGTTGATTTTGTAAGTGCTTTTATGTTTAATGAATACACTATCTGCATTGTATTGAATATTTCTACTATACAATATTTGATTATCTTGTTTCTCACTTTATTATAGACCTACAATATATTTTAACTCTTAAGCTCCTGAAGACGTGTATACTGTACTGTACTACACATACCATGTCAAGCAACCTGTATAGTGAGATATCCCCACCTCTCAAGTAGTCACCAGTTGGATACCTGACAAACAGAAGCCTATGGTTATGTACTGTATCTGATATGAGCTATACCTATTTGGAGGCTCCCTACCTATATTTTGAGGGTTACTGGTGATATCAGCTTAAACTGTTTGTATTGTGAAGATAATCTAAGTAAGTTGTGTATCAAGATGTTTTTACATTTGATTTTTAAACATTTCCAATAAAAATATATTTTTTAAACAATGTTTACCTCTAGTGTGGGGCCAGTAAAGTCTAAAGTTTGTTTCTTTTTCCTAAATATCCTTATAATTAGGGACGTGGCACAGTATATTTTTGTATGTCTGCAGTACCACTCTACGCTGACATATTCCTACTTGAATATATAGTTATGTGTGTTGATAAGGAATCCATAAACTTTTGGCCATTTAGCGAAACTATAGGCAACTTCAGACTGCCCCTAAGCATTGATCACCCATGCACATACTGAGCAGTTCAACTTAGTACCATCTGACTGAGCAACTGGGGTTAGAACCACCAAGGATCAGAACCACCAAGTTTAAAGATCAGTCTAAGCAAGACCTAAGAACTAGCGAGTATGCCAAGTGTGAGCTAGATAATTAGCTACACGTACACTATAAGATGATTGTTAGGCATAAAAACCTGGTCAGTTCTTTTACAGCTAATGTATTTATTGCAAACAACAGACAAATCTATATTTGGCTGGCATGCAATCATTTTGCAAGTTTTACTAGACAGTCAATAATTATTTATTGTATCTATAAAAAGCCAACAATTTGTGGGAGTTCTTAAGGACCCTCTTCCCTTAAGACTAAAACGTAACATAAAAACTTGAATTAGCTACAAAATTAGGCTTTTTAATCGCCAGTTCATTACTTGTTTGGGATACAGGTTCTCTTTATGTGGCTGCTTTTGTAACACTTGGAAAAATGGCTGTGCTCTTCTCCTGTATTTCTGTAACAATGTTCCATAGGCCTAATACTGGTTCCTGAGCCCCAGAGCACTGCCTGTTTACAATTAACTACTGCCTGTTAACAATTAAACCAGGGAAAGCAAATCTCTGAATTTCTCCACCCATAAAGGGAACCTGTAAACCATTAAAAAAGTTACAGTGAGGTTTTTAAGACCCCTTTTATTTTTTCTGACTTTTACTGTGCGCCGAGGGTAGCAGAACGTGTTGAGCTGTGAATAAATTCTACATGGCCTATTTTTTTCTGCATGCACCAACACAGTTAATTGACGTAAACTGAAGCCCTAGGACAGTGATGGTGAACCCTGGCACCCCAGATGTTTTGGAACTACGCTTCCCATGATGCTCATGCACTCTGGAGTGTAGTTGAGCATCATGGGAAATGTAGTTCCAAAACATCTGGGGTGCCAAGGTTCGCAATCACTGCCCTAGGACATAAGGCTATTGCCTTGTCCTTGTGTTGGGTAATACAGCCTAATGGTGATGGACTTTACCTTTATATAGTGGCCTTCCCAGTTATGTATATTACTATTACATGATGATTTTGCTTCAGTTTATACATAATAATGAATTATATAACTGGATTAAGACTTTTTTAATGTTACAATGTAACCACATCCATCACAATGCCTATATTTTACCTATGACTCCAATTAACAACAGACTGTACTGACATGTATGTATGCCATTATTCATGGTTCTTTTTAGGCTTTCTTTTTGGACTACATATTTAAGGTTGGACTCCAGTTTCTAAACAAAAATCGATTTCAATGCCCAGTTAAAAAAAAAGCAAAAACACCTTGAGCTGCAATACTCACCTTTAATCCAGGGCTGTCTCTCACAGAAAGTCAACTACCTCCTGATGCTGCCGTTAGATGACATCTAGCGTAATCCAAGCCACTTCCAGTGAGCCCAGGCTTTCATGGACATACCTCCTGTGGGTGCATTATCAAGTAGCCTGAGCTCACAGAACTAGAGCGGCATTCACACATCTTTAGGCGAGCACCACTCAGTCCAGTTTATTCCTAAAGAGGGACTACAGTCTTTTAAAAAAAAAGTCAGCAGCCAGAAATACTGTAGCTGCTGACTTTTTTATGAACCAGACACTTACCATCCCAGGAGTTTAGCGCTGTCTTCATCTAGGCCAGTTCTCTGTTAGTCCTCGGAACCCCAGTGCCACCATCTTGACTGTGGAAGCCGGCTGTGACTTTTTGCTTTTTCATAGCCCGCCCCTTATTGCACATGCGCTAGACACTGTGCTGTCAGGGACATGTGACATGTTCCAGGAGGCTGTGGGTGGGGAGGGGGGGCAGGCCAAACTTCCATAATTTTCATCTAGGTGAGTATTGTGGAAGTGGGAGCGGGTACCTGTCATACTTGGTTACCTGCTCCCCTCCCCCTCCTCAAAAAAACTTTCAAATATGTTACAGGAGGGTGAGGAAAGGCACATTAGTGGTACTTTTACTTTAAGGGGAAGGTCCACTTTAAGGGCACTCGGAAATAGGTATGCATAAAAATTTGTTTTTCTTTATCTTAGGTTTAGTCCAGAGAAGGGGGGAGCATAAAACCTGAACTTCAGCTTTGAAATGACAATTGTTACTAAAACAATAAAGGAAGTAAATCAAAAATAATAGCAGATTTATTACGTAAGGGCATGCAAAATGCAAAGAGCAACAATGGTGTGTAAAGTACAGTAGTTCACATAACCAATAAAAAAAAACAAAAATTCTCATCAGTACAGATAACACCCACCTTTTGGGTGCAGCTCCCCTTGCAGCCCCCCTACATACTCACCTGAACCCGGTCATGGTACAGCGCGTCGAAAGCAGTCTTCTCCCCTCTCATGGCTCTCAGAGGCTTGACTGAGAGCAGCAAGAGCCATTGGCTTCTGCTGCTTCCAGTCAAAACCTGTGAGCAGGGAGCGGGGGGCCGGGCTGAGCCGGGTTGTGTGTCTGAATGGACGCAAAAAGCCCAGCTCGGGAGCGAGCCAGCACGAGTGCCCCCTTAGGAAGTGGCCTCCTATAGGAGAACTCAGCAGGGGGAAGGGCCAAGAGCGCCGTCGGGGGACCCAAGAAGAGGGGGATTGGGGCTCCTTTGTGCAAAACCATTGCCCAGAGCAGGTAAGACATGTCTGTTATTCTAAAGAAAAAAATACAGAAAGTTTACAATCGCTTTAATGAATGTCGTTCAAAAGTACTTAAAAATTTTAATTTGATCTTAACATTTGATTTTGGAATGAATATGCGCCCCTGCATGAAAATGCCATTCACTAAAGCAGCATATCGATTATGCAATTTTGCTTTCTTTGGACTAAAAATCTTTTGATTCCTCAGTCACAGTCACAGTATTGATGGGAGGATCCCTCATGCAGTGTTATGCCACGTACACACGATTGGACATTCCCACAACAAAATCCATGTTTTTTTTCCGACGGATGTTGGCTCAAACTTGTCTTGCATACACACGGTCACACAAATCTTGTTGGAAATTCCGAACGTCAAGAACACGGTGACGTACAACACGTTACGATGACACTATAAAAGGGAAGTTCAATACCAAGTGCACCACCCTTTGAGCTCCTTCTGCTAATCTCGTGTTAGTAGAAGGTTGGTGAGAGACAATTCGCGCTTTTCAGCCTTGTGCTTTTCAGATTGTTCTTGCTCTTCAGTTTGTGTTTGGGGGTTCGTATCTGGTTTTCAATGCATGTAGTCAGTTCGCATTTGTTTTTCAGTGCGTATTTTATAGTACGTATTTGACTTTGCAGTGCATTCTTGTCCGCTCGTTTCTGATTTTCAGCTCGCTCTTCTCAGGTCTTTCTGTTTTTCAGTGCGTTCTGTTAGTTCGTTCTGGCCAGCCGACCGCTTTGAAGCCATGTTGCGCTTACGTACTCCTCTTAGAGTTCATGCTATGCAGGGGCTTGGTGTTGCTTTTTACTTTGACCCAAGCCCAGTCCATGAACAGGGCCGGGAGGAGTTCATGGACAAAGAATTGGTTACTCCAGCATGACCAATTCTCGCACATGCCTTTGTTGCGGGAGATCCAGGAGAATAATCCTGATGATTTCAGGAATTATCTCCGGATGACGGACCCCATTTTTCACCGTCTGTTGGCTTTGCTGTCCCCTTATATTACCAAGCAGGACACCTGCATGCAGCAAGCCATCACTCCCGAGCAGAGGCTAGTCGCCATGTTGCGGTACTAGGCGACAGGGAGAAGTCTGCAGGACATCAAGCTCTCGACAGGCATCTCCCCCCAGGCTCTGGGGATCATTATTCCAGAGACCTGTTCTGCCATCATTCAGGTCCTGCAGAAGGACTATATTAAAGTAAGATTTCTCCTTTAACATCACATTCTATGTATTTAATGTTTGCTAATGTATTTATTGTATTTCTTTCATCATTCCCTAATTACCATGATTGTAATATGCTGTGAATGTCCCCTTTGTCCTCATGCATGCTGGAAGTTTTAAAACTTCCTTTTTTGTCCTTCATGCATATTTGCCTTCACTAACCTTCCCAGCATGCAATCCTGGGCCCATACACACCTAGCCTAGTCACTTAACAATGTATTTTGTCAGCTCCATAGTACTGTTTTACCATAAACACCCCCTAAAATGTGTTTAAATGTTATTTGTGTGCTTAAATTCATGCATAGTGCCAGAGGCTTTTTTTTGGGGGTCCCAAAATCATTTGGAACCCTCCATCCACCCAACCGCTAAGTCAACCGATACCAATCCTCTATCTACTGACTTTGCCAAACCCATACAGACTATACCCACCTCTTTTGTGTTCATATTTATGGATGAATTCACCAAAGCATGTAGTGAAAGGGCCTGCCTGAATACTTTCATATGGTACTGTTTAAAGATTTGTTCTCCTATTATCTTGATAGGTAATTGCAGAATGTCAAAAAGTGCTTCAATTTGTACAGTGTGTATTTATATTTTTGTATTATGACACTTCTCACCTGTCCAGTGGGCTTCCAATAGTGTAAGTAAGGAGGGGCTGGCCAAAGTAACACACATTATTTATGAATTCAGCTCTCAATGAAGTGGAGAGGGTTACTTGTCCAAAACACTCCCCCCCCTAAATTTTTTACAATGGGCCATCAGAGAGGGTGAGGAATCTGATAAGTGGACCTTATATTTTTGTCTTTAAATATGCCTTAAAATAAATGTTATACTGATGTTGGCCAAGAATGTTTGTGTCTAATCTGCTTGCAATGTTATGTGCAAAATTACTAATTTTTATTTTCTTGTTTGACTCCACAGTTTCCTTCAATGCCACAGGAATGGCAGACTGTGGCTTCCCAATTTGCCCAGCGGTGGGACTTTCTCAACTGTGGAGGGGCAATTGATGGGAAACACGTCCACATAGTCCCACCCCCAACTCGGGGGTCATACTATTACAACTATAAGGCGTTTAATAGTATTATGATGTTGGCGGTGTTGTCGGCGACATATGAGGTTCTCTATGTGGACGTGGGGAAGAATGGCCGGATGTTGGATGGTGGAGTCATCGCCCAGACCGAGTTTTACAGATGGCTCCAGAATGGTAGCTTAGGATTGCCACCTGCTGAAGAGAACATGGAAGGACTCCCGTTCGTCTTTGTTGCTGATGAAGCGTTTGGGCTGGGTGATCACTTGATGCGGCCGTTCCCAATGAGGACCCTCACCCCGGAACAGAGGGTTTTTAACTACCGGCTGGCCAGAGCCAGAAGAGTGGTTAAGAACGCTTTCGGGATAATGGCCAGATGTTTCTGCCTATTCCTCACTGCAATAAACATTGCGGAATATAAAATCAATCACATCGTTCTTGCATGCTGCATATTACATAACTTTTTAAGAAAAAATGCATCAAACTATGTGGCCTCAGTTGGGATTGAGGCCGGCTTATTATGAAATCCAACACAACTGATGGCTCTTGAAGTTGGCCGTCCTGGCTTGCCCCCCCAAAGTGCCTGCGAAGTTCGTGAAAAGTATCTAGAGTACTTTGTGGGTAGGGGGCCATTGATATGCCAGACAATGTTTAAGAAACATTTTAAAAATACATTTTTTTGTTAAACTGAAATAATATTTCCTTTGATTTAATGCTTGTGTTTCTTTTAGCTGTCTCATACGTTCTCCAATGGGCTTTTCTTTTTGGCCATTTTCTTCAATAGTGCAAACGTAATTTATATGATACATAAGGTGACAATCTCTTCTTGAGCGAACTATTATGTTGTGGGTCTGCTACACACACACCTTGTTTTTGTTGTTAATGTATGTAATGCATTAATGATAAAAAGAATCATCATTTTCAGCACCATGAATTAGTTTTTGGGAGTCAAGAAAATGGTGTGATTGTGGCATATTATAAAGCGTTGTGGGAGTTATTTACTAAAGGAAAATCCACTTTGCACTCCAAGTGCACCGCAAAAGTGCACTTGAAACTGCACTGATAGTGCACTTGTAGCGCAAAGTGGATTTGCCTTTAGTAAATAACCCCCATTGTCACTGTAAACACCAACTTAGTACCAAAACTGCTATTGCTATTGAGCATTGAAAGAAGCCACACATTGTTGATTTTAAATTTTTTTAAAACTGCTATTGCTATTGAGCATTGAAAGAAGCCACACATTGTTGATTTTAACATTTTTTACTCTGCACATTCACATGTGCTTTAGAAAAGGGTTTTTGAACAAACCAACATATTTTTGGAATAACATTTTTGCGTTTGACAGTACAAATAGCCTTTTTTGTGTTCAACAGGCATGTTTAAAACCATAAAACAATACACAACTCAAAGCTCAATACAAAGTTCAACTTTGATAAATTGAAGGCAATATCAGACATTAGTATGTCCAAACTGTGTTGACATTGCCTTCATCAGATGGGGTGATGTCACCCCTGTGAAAGCCAAATTTTTTAAGATGCACACAAATTGAGAGTCAAAAAGGGGATTTCGCTCCTTATCCCATGCCTAATGTCAACATATGCTAGCTCCCATCATGGGGGATTATTGGACGTGTTTTGGGGGTGCAACCCCTTCCTCTCAGCTACTTTAGTTGTGAGGAAGGGGTTGCACCCACAAAACGCGTACCCGCGTTGATATCCCGTGATGGCAGATAGCACATGTTGACATACTGTGTGCATCTTCAAAATTTGGCTTTCAATACACTTCAAAAAATCTTAAAATATTTAGAAAATCTCAACAAATTGAAGAATTTTGGTGTGGTTTAGATTCTGCCTAAAACATCAATGATGTTTTTGAGTCTTTTTTTAACATCAATGATGTCTTCCTTGATCTTCTGTAAACCATGATT
Source organism: Lithobates clamitans (assembly GCA_037952925.1). Lineage (NCBI taxonomy): Eukaryota > Metazoa > Chordata > Amphibia > Anura > Ranidae > Lithobates > Lithobates clamitans. The sequence continues at coordinate 12,502,280 of JBBGZY010000502.1, read as the reverse complement.
GCACACCATGATCTGCCCAATGAGGAAGTGTGCACTTGCACTTGTGAAATGAGTTTCTTCTTCCACAACATCCAAGTCAACTAAAATTCAAAAACATGCCATGTATTAAAGATATGCAGGCATACATCTATTACCTGAAGCTGTGGTCACAGACACTCACCTGTTGTGGTCACTATTTTTCCCACTTCATAAACCTCTCCTTCCTCCACATCCTCTGGTTGTGTTGGTGTTTTCCGACGGAAAATGTGTGATGGAGCCCACACACGGTCGGAATTTCCAACAATAAGGTCCTATCACACATTTTCCATCTGAAAATCCGACCGTGTGTACGGGGCATAATGCTCTTGCGTCCAGATGTGTAAACAGCTGCTGAGTGTCCTCTCCTTACACTGAATCAAGTTTGCATTTCATTCTATTTACAAACCAATCTAGACAACAATGTACTAAACTTCTTTTAACCGCCCTGGCGGTATTCCCGAGTCTGGCTCGGGTTGGATTTTTTATACCAAAAGCGGTATCCCCGAGCCAGACTCGGGCTTGCATCGCAGGATCCAGGAAGAGCATACTTACCTTGTCCCTTGGATCCTGCAATGTCTCCCCGCTGTGATCGGCGAGCCGCTGTGTCTCGCTCGATTCACAGTGCCGAGCTCCGTTCCCTGCGAGCGGTGCGACGCACGGGGACGGAGTTCGGCGGTAAATTCAAATAGTGAAACACACAGTATAGATACAGCATACTGTAATCTTACAGATTACAGTACTGTATCAAATAACTACACATCCCCTTTGTCCCTAGTGGTTTGCCCAGTGTCCTGCATGCAGTTTTATATATATAAAACTGTTCTTTCTGCCAGGAAACTGGAGATTGCCCATAGCAACCAAAACTGTCTCTTTACATCAAAAGTGGTTTTAGACCAGCTAGAAAAAAGCGATAATAAATTAGAATCACTCGCAGAATTGAGCGATAGTGATTTGTGGGGAGATCCGTCATCAAACACTAAAAGTAATAAAAGCCAAAATTCTGCAACTGAGCAAATTTCAGTGTTTTTGGTTTGATTACATTATTATATAATTTTTATTATTATTATATTATTATTTGTTATAATTATTTATAGTTATTTATTATATTATAATTTTTTATTTAGTTTTTCAAACTTTATCATACCCGGGATGTCTACTAGACTCTTGTTTGGACAGATTTAAGTGAACTATTCCTAAGAATTACAGGCCTACAATATAAAACGCCAAATTTCTGTGCAAAATAATTGTACCGCTTTCAGCACCTAAAATCAGAAATAATCATACCGCCAGGGAGGTTAATACAAATAGGCATGAACAAATGTAGTTAACCTGGATCTGCACCAAACATCGTATTAATAGGCGAACGAGCGATGTTTACTACGAACGATTGCTGTGGCCACGACCCTGAAAGTTGCCATTTTAAACAGTACAACAGTAAAGAAAAGCACATGGAGCAGGAAGTAATAATAATAATAATAATAGGAACACATGATAAAACTTACTTGACAACAACTTACTTTTTTGAAGAACTCTCTTGATCCTTCTGTACTGATCCTGCTCCCTCAATTTCAGGCCTGACCATCGTTTCCTCAGTTGATCCTTGAATCGCCGTACCCCAAAATTCCAGCGCAGACTCTTCACAACTTTAGCCATGATCTTGGCCTTTCTCACACTTGGGTTTAGGTAAGGTCCATACTTCCCATCATAGTCGGCCCTTTTCAAGATGTCCACCATCTCTACAAAGGACATATTTGAGGCCTTAAATCTCCTCTGGGATCGGGACGTTCGTGGCTCCGGGCTTTCATTGTTGCTGCTGCTGTCTGCATGCACTTGCTCTGTCTCCGCCATGTGCTCTCCCACTGCGCCGAAAGACAAGGGGCGGGGAAAAGACTAGAAAGAACGTCAGGGGTGGGTGGAGTTTCACACATGCTCAGTGTATATAAAGCGTAACACACGTGCGTCATACGTACGATCTGTGAGTGGAGGAAGGAGTTTCGGAAGCGCCGATTGTTAGAACGAAGGTACAATTTGAACTTGGGGCATCAGTGGTCTCTACTGCCTGACATTAGGGTTTGTCTTGTTGTGTTGTGTCTTGCAGAGAAAATGGATGGCTTCAATGATCACAACTTCCTCCCACTATTCATAGACAAGTACAGGGAGCTGCCCTGTCTGTGGCATGTGAAACATCCACATTATAATCATAAACAAAAGAGGCAGGCAGCGCTGGAGAAACTGCAGGAGTTGGTGAAGCTGATGGTCCCCATGGCAACCATCCCCTATTTAAAAGCCAAAATTCATGGCCTGAAGAGCACTTATAATAGAGAGCGCAATAAGGTCCAGGATTCCATGAGATCAGGAACAGCAGGAGATGCCATTTATGTCCCCAGGCTGTGGAAGGAAGAGTGAAGTAATGCAATCACTCTCCACTCTTCCTTCCACTCTTCCTTCCACGCTTTCTTCCACCCCAGCTGAGGCTTCCGATGTCCAACCTGGGCCTTCCAGCCAGGAAGAAGAAGTGGAGAAGCCCGGCTTGAGTCAGGTATAGCATTGTTCAACATATTTCTGGTCGTAAAATTAATGATGTTAACTAGATGTTATTATTGATCACTAATTGCTGATTTAATAAAGTGTTTTACATATCAATAGACAGTACTGGCCAAAAATGTTTGGGACAAGAAGGAAAAATGCTGGGCTCAGAATGATAGTCTTTTCTATTTGTTAACATTCAATTTGCAACAGTCATGAGCTAAAAATTGTGTGTGATTGATGAATAAAAAACTAAAACTATGTTCTTTTTTCATACACAGGAAAGCCTCAGCCAGGAGGAGGGTGTGGAATGTGGCAGCCAGGAGGTGGCGGGGGAAAGTGGCAGCCAGGAGGTGGCCGGGCCCAGTAGTAGCCTGACAGATTCCCAGGTCCCTCCCCTCCGCCTTCCAACCAAAAGGCCCAGGAAGGGGAGTAATGTGCAGGAGGCATTGCTTGGGCTGATTTGGGAGGGTAAGGCGGCCCTCAGAGCAACCCCCACTCCTCAAGAGGCCTTTGGCTGCATGACTGCCAGCAAAATGCAGGAAATGGAGGAGGGCCAACGACTCTTGTGTGAGGAAATTATGTTTATGATCCTAAATAAGGGGTTGAGGGTCCAACTCACAACCAAAACACACCTGTGTAAGTTTGACCATCCTCCTCTTTCACCTCCTGCCACACCTCCAACACCACAGCCACAGCTTGGAAGGAAGCCTGGAAGGAAGAGTGGAAGAAAGACAAGAAAGTGATGGCCTGGGTTCAGTCTGGTCTGACAAAAGACGCAGGCTGTATGACCACAGCCTGAGGATATATATGTCATCTGCTGCTGTTTCTGATCTCTTGTAGTCCGGGACCAGATTGTGCTCACTAATATATGGACTCCTCAGGCTACCAATTTTGGGTGTAAAATAGTTTATGTGTGCCCTCGGGTACAAAGGCTTCGCCAATTTCACAATTTTCTCCAGCGTTGCCTTCCTCTTTATTTTGTTATGACCCATAATAAATGTCTATTTTGTATTCACAAATACTTGCCTATGTGTTTTACTTCAAAAAGGACAGTTTGTTTGTGAGTAGGCAGGTACATTTCCAAAATACAAGGTCAAATTAACCAGGGACACCAACACTAAACAACCTCCTTGAGGTTAAAAAAATACAAGATAATAATGGTGTTGTGGTAACTTGACACGCAAAACTAAAAACAATATTATGGAGAGCACTAGAAAAAAAAACAAAACAAGGAGATCTTGATAAGAAAAAAAACACTATAAACAAAAATTAAATACATTATTATGGAGATCTGACAAAAAACAAAAAATAAAACATTCAAGAGATCACGAGAAATAATAAAGAAATCATTTTTTCAGAACTCTGTGTGAATATCAGCAGCAAAACAACTTCATTATTCTAGCATTTTAAAGAAGAAGAGATTGTGCTGCAATAAAAGATTTAAAAATTTCCAGCGTGACGAATGTGCTATCTCCACTACGAATGCTAGTTTTACCAGACCGAGCGCTTCCGTTTCGTACTTGATTCTGAGCATGCGTGGAACTTTGTGCGTCGGAATTGTGTACACACGATCGGAATTTACGAGAATGGATTTTGTTGTCAGAAAATTTGAGATCCAAATCTCAAATTTTGTGTGACGGAAATTCCGATGGAAAATATCTGATGGAGCCTACACATGGTCGGAATTTCCGACAACAAGCTTCCATCGAACATTTTCTGCCGGAAAATCCGACCGCGTGTATGGGGCATTATTGTGTTCTGCCAGCAGCGGGCCTTCCCGGCCAGCAAAATATAATAGTTACTGTGAGCGGCTACAGCAGCTGGCAGTAATCGCATGTACAAAATCCAATAGGCTGCTTATACCCAAGTCAATCAATGGATCGACTTGGGTACAAGCAGCCTGCCCATAGATGGATCGAATCTTGGATGGTCCCGGCTTAAATTCGATCCATCTATGGGTGGCTCTAGAAATTCTTTTGTTCAAGAAAAGTTTCCATCCTGTTCCTTTGAATTTTCTCGTCACTGCGGTCAAAAACAAATATCAATTTGAACCCACTAATGATTAGAATATCAAAGAATGTTCTGAAAACAAACATTTTCAAACATTATTCTACTAGTGCATGGTCAGCTTTATTATGTATTACTGCAGCTTGCACATCATTGTTGCTCCTTATTAATTCTAGGCTCCAGGAGTTCGCTTATTACTAGCAGTAAGAGAGTGATTATTGCAAGCCCAGTTCTTGCATTTCTTTCAAACTGATAATCTTTAAACTCATTAAATAATTCTTGCAAGGTATACAAAATGTGGCTGGCCTTGACACATTAAAACAATGGGCTCTATTTGCTGCAAGACAATCACCATCACAATTCATTAACACCCATTCAAGTGAGAACAAATATTACCACCATACAGCAACCATGGTAACTTCTACTTACAGAGTGCCGCTAATGCTGCTATAATCTCTTAATTTTTTCACATAAAGCTCATTAACAGAGAATTGAGCTTTCTGCCGCTTCATTAATATGCAAATGGAACATTTTTCTGTATTGATAACAAGTCTTAAAATTTCTGTAAAACAAGACAAGGTTGATTTTTATATCATGTTTTGCCAAAAACCCTCATTACATCGAGCTCTAGCATTTTATTTAATAAAATGTATTCTTTATTTGTTAAAGGAAAGTATAGTGGTTTTATATTAATAATATAATATAGTAAGAACCAGAAACATATAAACATATGAAATAAATTATTTTTTTCAGTGAGCTAAATATCCATATAACATATAAATACTGTATTATGTAATCCATAATATAGCCGGCAGGCTCTTTTTTATGAATTTTCTCTGTCTCTTTTGCTCTCTTAGTGTAAACACCCTGCTGCTTACAGAGCTTAATATCTCAAGCTGAAATTTACGCAGACATGATGTCTCATTAAAGAGAACCTGTCACCAAAAAATGACCACATAGGGGACTTTTTGTCCCCTATGTGATGAAAAAAGTTTATATTAATTAATGGATAACTCTAAACCTTAACTGGGGGCTTTTAAAGTGTCAATATAGGGTATTGACAATATAGGGTATTGAAGTTTGTTACTATTCCCCAGGCATACAGTACACAATTTTAAAGGCTTAACATGTTGAGTAGCTACATACTCTTTTATCTTTTATCGAAAAAAAATTAGTATTATATTGTGTTTATGTGCCCTAAAATTAACTTAGTGTATTTTATTCGGAAACTTTGTACAATTTTTTACAATGTAAAAAATTGGAACTACCACTAGTTTATTCTCTAGGGTTTCTGCTTTCATAAAATATATTTGGACATTTTACTAATCTTCAGGCCTAAAATGATTTTTAACTGTGTACATTTTTTTCTTTAAGGTAAACAATGACTATTTAGAACAGTGGTCCGCAACCTCCCGGCACTAGGGACTGCCTACATCGTAGCGGTGTATGGGTCTCACCAGTGCTCTATGACAATCTTGTCCCGGCCCTCCTCCCTCCCCTTCTCCTTCTTTTCCCCCTTCTCCTCATCTCTTTTCCACTTCTTCCCACGTATCACCGATGTAAGCAGGGAAGGGAGTAGTGGGGCTGGGAGAAGGGCAGTGGGCACCCCTCTGGTCGTTGGACAGTTGCAGTGCAGGTTCTGCTGGCTCACTCGCCCACCCCCCCCACCATGCGGCCCAGTCCCCCAGCAGGCCACGGTCCGCAGGCCAAGGGGTTGGGGACCTCTGATTTAGAACATGTGTTTATTGAAATTTTTTCTCTTTAAAGTCTAAAGGGCACTGAAGGACCCTCAGCAAACTCAAGATGACATGTTTACTTCCTTGGAGAAGAGGAGGAGAAGCCAGAGGCAGCCAACCAAAAAAAAAATAAGACATGCAAGTCTGTCTATGTCTGTCAATCATGTAGGAATAACTACCAAGCAGAACGAAGTCATTGATATCATAAGTTCTCCATATCATATTCAGAAAATCTGTACAGTCACCAAACCATAGTCACCTTTTCCCTACTCAAGGGGTAACAGACCCTATTCAGTATACTACTGTGTAAGCTGTAGCCAGAGAAGTCAAAGCAGATCTTGTGGGACAATATTTAAACAGGGAAATAACATTAACCTCACTGGAAGGTATCTTTGTCTTGGTCAGCCTCTTGGCTATCAATATACATGACAGCATTCCAAATTGATTCAAGCAACAATCAAGATAATTTGCCTAGATGTGGTGCAGAGTGATGTCAATTTTGAGCACAGAGTCTTCTAAGTATATTTTCCAGCATGCTGAAAAAAACATTGAGCGCTGTATTTAATACTTTCCCTTTATAGTGGCATACGGAAAACCATTTCTGAGACTTTGGATCTACTTCTTGTCTAAAAGAATGTGAGTTTTTCATTTTACCATGCTGATCATGCTAGACACTGGCCATTAATGTACTGCAAAAAAGACAAACTCTGTGCTGGCAATATAAGCAGTTTACGACAACAAATGTGTGTTTCAACAACTTTCCTTGTGTTCTTCCAGGGACAGGTGTGTGATGAAGCATCTGGTGAGGTTAATGAAAAATGTGTACAAGACAAACCACTCTCCTGAAGAGACATGTAAAAGAGTGAACCTTCAGTGTATTTTTCTACACTGAGAAGAAAAAACAAATATAGCAACAAAGCAACTATTTTTCAAGGCAGGATATAGAGGGCTAAAAATCTTCTTATGATAAATAAACTGAAAAATATCTCCTTATCCTCTGAAATACTAATGCCATTGCCAAATATAAACCTGAGATGCACTACATAAACAACACAACCATAAAAATTTGTGGACACCTGACAATCTCACCAATATGAGCTTGTTGAGCATCCCATTCCAAAATCAGGGGCTTTAATGTGGAGTTGCCCTACCTCCCCTTGCAACTATAATGCCGCGTACAGACGGTCGGAATTTCCGACAACATATGTTCGATGGGAGCTTGTTGTCGGAAATTCCCACCGTCTGTAGGCTCCATCTGACATTTTTTGTCGGAATTTCTGCATCTCAAATTTTCCAACAACAAAATCCGTTGTCGGAAATTCCGATCGTGTGTACACAATTCCGACGCATAAAATTCCACGCATGCTGGGAATCAAGCAGAAGAGCCGCACTGGCTATTGAACTTCATTTTTTCGGCTTGTCGTACGTGTTGTACGTCACCGCGTTCTTGACGTTCGGAATTTCCGACAACATTTGTGTGACCGTGTGTATGCAAGACAAGTTTGAGCCAACATCTATCGGAAAAAAAAAACATGGATTTTGTTGTCGGAATGTGCAATCGTGTGTACGCGGCATAACAGGTTCCACTCTTCCGGGAAGGATTTTGAGTGTGTATGTGTGCCCATTCAGGCAAAAGAGAATTTGTGAGGTCAGGTACTAGTGTTGGATGGAAAAAAACAGGTCTTTGTGTTCCAATTTATCCCAAATTTTTTTAGTAGGGTTAAGGGATGGATTCTACGCAGGCCACTCAAGTTCTTTCCTGCTAAATTCATTAAACCATGTCTTTATGGACCTAGCTTTGTGAAGGGTCAAGGCTTTAGTAGAGTCAAGGGATGGATTCTACGCAGGCCACACAAGTTCTTTCCCGCTAAACTCATAAAACCATGTCTTTATGGACCTGGCTTTGTGAACAGGGGTGCAGTCATGCTTAAACACAAAAGGTTGCCACAAGGTTGGAAAGGCAACATTTTTGAATATTTCTTTGTATATTGTAGCATTAACAGTACCCTTTACTGGAAACACCTGAACTCAATAATTTAGAGGGGTTTCCACCTACCCTTGGCAATACAGGATACATGTGTAATCGTATATCCGTTACTGGGTACTAGTAATACATTTAATAAATACAAAAAAAAAACAAATACCCTTAGCAAGTGGCATAATAATGGTTATAGCAGCACATGAAGCTGCTGTGAGGCCTGGGAGTTGGAGGAGGCCCCATTAGGAACCTAGTTTAGGCAAAATATACATACTGTGGAAAATCTGTGTGCTTATTAACATAACACAGATCTAGATTTGTATCATAAAGGATTGGAGTGGCTGTTGTTGACACAGACCTTGTATCCCTGTGAAGTCAAGAGTATAGAAAGGTTCCTGTCAGAAGCGCAGGATGATTCTTCAGGATTATGGTTGCTAGCCCCAAGACCCCTTTTGTTTTCTCTGAGCAGTAAGAAGCAATTGTTTACTGTTTTAGCAGTATAGATCTATTGCCCTCACTTTGAAATGAACCCTTTCCCTCAGGCTGTAAAAAAGGTACCAGAGCTTCTCCACAGCTAAACACTGATAAAACCGTTAATGTTTGGAGTTCTGCAAAAAAATCCACAGCTTAAAGTGTTACTAAACCCAGGACCCTGCACTCTGGCCCTCTATCTGGGCAGTGCTGATTGGCCCTGTGCTGATCACATACACTCTACCAAGAAAAAAAAAACTCTCTAGCAATACACACCAAACTGAGCATGTGTAGAGTGCCTCCAAAGGCTCTGTCTTATCGGGAGATGGATTGGGGACAGTGGAAGAAGGGAAGGATCAGAGAAGGCAGGACGGCCTTTTTAAACAATGCAGAGGATTAACCCCTTCCACAGTGAGTATAACAAGCACGTTTTAAAGCATATACAGTCTGATTTTACTGTTGTGGGTTTAGCAACACTTTAAAGAAGTCTGTGTAGGGTTGTAGAATAAGGTGTAAACAAACCCTCCTTGTATGCACGGGTATAAATAAGTATACTATATATTATGATTGGTGTTATTATTGTTTCCACAACTTTTTTTTGTTGTTTTTTACTGACGGACTTACATGTTTCACCCATATTTAGGGGTGGATATGGGTGGAAATGTGGTAAATAAAGTGGTCTTGCGCAAAAAATATATCACTGAATAAAACTGTGATACAATATACACACTGAATGATATCAAATTATTACCTAAAGGGCAAGTGAGTGAAAAACAGTAATATGAAGGATCAATGTGCAAAAATTGCCATGAATAAGTAAATAAATAAATAAATATATCTGTATAATGCGCAAAATGGCTAAAGTGTCCGATAAACCCTCCAATGACGTGAAGTGATCATATGTCATGAAATCACAACAATATAATAAACATAATGATCCTCAAAAATAAGTGAATAAATATCACGATTTTATTCACTTATTTTTGAGGATCATTATGTTTATTATATTGTTGTGATTTCATGACATATGATCACTTCACGTCATTGGAGGGTTTATCAGACACTTTAGCTATTTTGCACATTATACATATTTATTTATTTACTTATTCATGGCAATTTTTGCACACTGATCCTTCATATTACTGTTTTTCACTCACTTGCCCTTTAGGTAATAGTTTAATATCATTCAGTGTGTATATTGTATCACAGTGTTATTCAGTGACATATTTTTTGCACGAGACCACTTTATTTACTTTTACCACATTTTAGTGTTTTGTGATACACTTTGAGGTTTTGCTGCATTTATTGATTTATCACTTGAGTTCTGTACTAGGTTTGTTTTATTACTCTCAGTAGCACGAGAGACACATTCATAATTTATGGGTGGAAATATGTTCCACCCATATTTCCAGCTCCTGGCGCCAGTTTTTCCTTACCCCCCCCATTCCTCAGTGTGACAGCGAGCAGGGGATCTTCTCCCCACACCCGCTGTCACAATTTAAAAACAGTGCAGCTATGCGGGGCTCCTACCAAGTGAACGCATTATTCATTCAGTTTCCCTCAAGCTTGAAATAGGAGACATGACCTTGGAAACGCATCGCGGCTGGCTCCTTTTACCTATCACGGCTCCCAGTATATGGTTTGAGCGAGGGCTACAGATGCCGCTTCGTAACCACCTCTCAGCAAGTCTTTGCCTGTATCCATGCAACTGATCATCGGTCCTGCCAGACTACTGCTTGCTGTACTGTCCATATCCCATCCTAGCCAGTGGAGTGTTTTCACAAGTCAGCTACACATTAAAGTGGTGATTTTATCCGTTCCTAATCTGCCGCCCTGCTGTTTCTTCTCTTGCATGCACATGAGGGATCTCTCCCAGGTCTTATTGCCAGAAGATGCTGGATTTTGACATCCATCTGACATTGATTATTCCTTGTCATGAACTGTTTGAATAGTACAAACTTTTCTCCTATTGTGGCTCTGCGCGCTGATGGTTCTTGTATGATATACAAGTGTAGCACCCACTAGTGCTAGAAGTAGAAATCATTTTTTTGTTTTTTAGCACAGGTAAATTTATGCAGGCTTGGCTGCTAGCCAAGTATGTCTGTTTTTTGTTTCCTGGGTTGGACAGAAATCCAGGGAGAGCTGGATGACTCACAGATAGCATCACTGAGACCTCCCCCTCTTTCTAGAATGCACTGGAACCTTCTGGAAAGGAGGATGGGAGGTAAGGTGGAGCTGACTGGAGTATGGTGAGGGCCCTGACCAATCCCCAACCTCTGTTGGCAGGGAGCAGGCCTCCTCAAATACTTAAAGGGGTTGTAAACCCTCGTTTTTTATTTTTATTTTTTTAAATAACAAACATATCACACTTACCTCCACTGTGCAGTTAGTTTTGCACAGAGTGGCCCTGATCATCTTTTTCTGGGGTCCCCCAACAGTGCCCACGGCTCCTCCTGGCATCAGTAAACCCCAAAACCCCATAGGAGAAGTGCTCTCCCTGGGGGTTACCATGTGGGCATGCTCCCGAGTCCAGCATTTGAGTCTATAGACACAGAATGCCGGACTCTGCCCTGCCCGTGTTATTGCATTTGATTGACAGCAGCGGGAGCCAATAGCTGCGCTGCTATCAATCTATCCAATCAAGAGCCGAGAACCCTGGGCAGAGGGGAAGAGTGAATATCCACTGAGGGAACGAAGGGCTCAGGTGAGTAAAATGCCTCTAGCATCGGTAAATAGTAAAGTATGTGTTCCTGGTTTCTGGCCTAGGCAAATAATACCATACATCTTAGAAGTCTTCATGAAGGGAGGAGGGGTTTTCTCAGCTAAGCACATTCTCCTGCCTGCATGCCTGAGCTAAGGGCAGATAGATCCAAGGAAGTAAATTACATGATTTATCTGCCCTTACTCAAGATTCCAGAAATGCAAAATAAAGCACGGAGACATGGATTGATGGGAGAGTTTGATTTCAATATTAAAAATTATTAAAATATAGTTTTTGGTTTGTGGTGCTCAGGTGCATTGTAGTTCTGCTTTAAAGTGATTATAAAGCCTAAACATTTTTACCTTAATGCATTAAAGGAAGAGTACAGCCAAAGTTGGTTTGGCTGTACTTCTATTGATCACAGGAGTGCAGTTCAGTCTACACTTTTGTGACTCATTTTTAGCAGACAGCGGCCTGAAGCTCGCTATTGGCTGAAGCCCCATCGGCTGACATCACAGAGCCAGTTCAGGCTCAGGCAAGATAGCGACAATAAAGTCGGGATCCGCCCACATGCCTGGATCGGCACTGAGAGCCTGAGTCGGCTGCTGCAATCCCCTCCACAGCCCAGCGCTTCGTTGAGCGTGGGGGGGGGCAGAGCAGAGAGTAGTGACTGAGAGTCACCAGCTCTCTGCTCACAGAGCTGTGAGAACCCGAGCCTTTGGCTGTGTTTGATCACTCGGTTCTCAGTGTTAGAGCCAGTGGGGGACAGATGCGGCATTGTACCGATGCTGCATCCACCTAGGTAAGTATGATTCTTTAAAAAAAAATCCATACTTCTCTTTTAAGGTAAAAAATGTTTAGGCATCAGTATCACCCCCCTCCTCTTTACTTACCCGATCCTTCATTCGATCCAGCACTGTGCCCATCTGCAGCTCTGAGTATCTGTATGGACAGTCCGTTCTCAGTGTGCCGCGGCTGTGCATGCCCCAGGTTCATATACAACTTTACAACAGGTACATGAATCTGTCTCCCACACCAACATTTGTTGTGCGGAGTCACAATAGGTTCTAAAGAGCGTCTAAGGCTAGATTCACACCTATGCATTTTTAGTGCTTTTTGCATTTTGGAGATTTGCAATATAGTCCATTCACCATGGTTTCCTATGGTACACTTTCTGTAGTGCAAATTTGCAAAATGCAAAAAGCACTAAAAATGCATAGGTGTGAATCCAGCCTTAGACACTTTTTATGAATTCTCCTGTATACCCTTTGGCCTGGTTCACACCTATGCATTTTTTAGTGTGTTTCCAGTTTTGCAGAAACACACTACAGTCTATTTAACATGGTTTCCTATGAATGTAGTTCACATCTGTGCATTTTATGGAAAGGGCCAGGGACTTTTTTCTGTTTTTTAAATCCATAGACTTCAATGGATCAAAAATGTGTATTGAAAAACGCAAAATGCACCTGGAATATGCAAACTGCAACCTGCATAGGTGTGAACCAGGTCTTCATCATTAATGACGATGACAATTTCCCTTACTATCTCATTTATAGGATACCAATTCAACACGATTATAGAGGTACATCTGCCAGTTGTCTACAATGGTACTACCCGTACATGCCTAATTATATTATTATATTACAGGCACCTTGACCTCCCACCAGGGCCTAACAAAAAAAGGTAAAGCTTCTGAAGTCATTTGAACGAAATGCAAATATGTCACAAAAAAATAATGAAATACAATGCAAATAGTTCATTATTATTTACATGATATTAGAGATGTAATTATGGTAATGAATGTTGATTTATTTGCTGGCCCGTATCAATATAACATGATGAAATTACATTTTACTAAAATACATTCATGCAGGCTGAATTATAAGTTAGTCTTAAAGAGATGGAAAATATCAGGACATGCAGACACACCAGGAAAACAATACTAATGAAGATCAGTGGAAATTTTTAATTAAGGGACCACTAAATCCAAAATCATGTTGCTATAAAAGCGAACAACAAATATATTAAAGTTTGTAATTATGTTCACATACTTGAGATGGATCAACTCATGCTAGTTTTCACTGCCCAGACTGTATAATGCTGATGGGGGAAAACTATCCTCTGGTACTTCCACCTTGCTTTGAATGTTGGCACGTGTCAAACTATGGACTGAGATGGTAGTTGTTCTCATCAATGTCTCTTGAGAAATGCTTCAGGATTCAAAGCAGTAAGGCTCCATTCACACTAGCGCGTTTTTTGATGCATTTTGCATTTTGCAGAAATGCACGGGAATTTTTTAACATGGGTTCCTATGGAACATGTTCACATCAATGCCTTTTTGTTTCTCTGCATTTTTGGAAAGGGTCAGGGACTTTTTTTCATGCAAAATGCAGCGTTTTGCATGTAATAGAATTCAATGGACAAGCATCAAAAACGCAAGTGCACCGTTTTTGCAGCGTTTTTGATGCGTTTTTGCCGTTTTTTTTTTTTTTTTAATTTTTTTTAAGACTGTAAAAAAAAATGTAAAAAAAAAAAAAAAAACGCAAAATGCAAATCGCGGCAAAATCGCGGCAAAATCGCGGCTCAAAAACGTGGCAAGCATGAAAAAAAAACCTCCAAAAACGCTCAAAAGCAACATGCATAGGTGTGTATCGAGCCTAAATTAACGGCAGAGGCTAGAATCAGGGCACTGGCCATCAAGAGCACGGCCAACACTTGAGATCATCCACAGTATGTCATTATATTTACAAAATTGTTGCAGAATGGTGTGCATGTAAAGATACACTTATCCTTTAAAATGTGCTATATAGCATGGTGCATTTGAATGTTTTCCATTAAAGAGTCCTTCCACTTTGCAACAGTTTTTTTTTTTTTTTTTTAACTTTTTGTGCCATATGGTAGGATTCAGTTGCCATCCAGGCCTTAATAGCTGTCTTGTTTTCCAACTTCTACAAAAATTGCACCAGGGTGACAAGCTAAACTTGCCTTTAAATCTAAACGGTTAACAGAGGTCAAAGTGCATTCTTCATCTACTGTTTTTCTATGGGGAATCCATAGGAGGTGCAAGGTACAGACATGTTGTATCCATTGTAGGACTGAACCCTGCCTATTATTTTGTATGCCCACACTGATGTTTCAACAGAATGTTTGCGCCTACATAGTTGATACCCATTTCAACTACCTCTTAAATGCACGTAGGGCAACTTCTAAAAACCTGCACCCAGCTTCCACAACTTGCTAATCCCATTGCAAGAAAAAACTAGGCCCATCCTTTACTAAATGGTACAAGCCCAGAACACCAGCCCTGCTGGGTGGCATTCCAATGGATGCACCCTTCTATGTAGGGACCAGTTCATTTGCTCTTGAGGCCCGATGCTTCAAGAGGGAACCCCAGAAATGGGTCCATGGGGGAAATTTCTGAAAAGTAAAACAAGTGCCTCCATTAGAAGACTTCCCCTCTATTTCTGTTTTTTACATTTTTTATTTCCCATCGCCTTTTGTCTCAGTGATAGTGGTCACCAGGACAAATAGAGAGAATTCATCTCTACAGCGGTGACACTAACTGACACTGAATAAATATAATACTGATAGAGGTTCTAACCCTTCTTTACTCTATCAAAAACTAAAAAAAAGGTGGCTATATATGCTCCTTAATGAAAGAAATATTTAAATTAAATAATTAAGAGCATGGCCATGGAAACTAGGATGTTATGCCGCGTACACACGAGCGGACTTTTCCCCTGGACTGGTCTGACGGACTGAGTCCAATGGAAATTCGACCATGTGTGGACTTCATCGGACCTGCAGTGGACTTTTTCGGTCGAAAATCTGACGAACTTTAGATTTGGAACATGTTTCAAATCTTTAAGTCGGAACTCCGCCAGACCCAGTTCCTATCGAAAAGTCCGCTCGTCTGTATGCTAGTCCGACGGACAAAAATCGATGCTAGGGAAGCTATTGGCTACTGCCTATAAACTTCCTTATTTTAGTCCGGTCGTACATCATCACGTACGAATCCGTCGGACTTTAGTGTGATTGTGTGCAGGCAAGTCCGTTCATTCGGAAAGTCCGTTGCAAGTCCGTCGAAAGTCCGTCGGATAGTCCGTCGGACCAGTCCGATCGAAAAGTCCGCTTGTGTGTACGCGGCATAACAGTCTCCTAGGATCTCCTTTTACCACAGTAAATCTTCATGAGATTCAGTCATACTGGAGCTGGAAACTGCAGGTTGAGCTATAAGAAGTTTACTACCTAAATTTTAATTGTGTATGGCTTATTGTGGTAAAGCAATAACCCCAACACAAGACAAAGAAGACAGGAGAACCCATCTAAATAGTTTAATTTCCCTGAAGTGAACTGATAAATGGGGAGTGGTATTTCTGTTTTGGTAACTTGATGATCCAAAGAAAATTATTATGTATGCATTTGTTAATATATATAACTTTACCTAGCAAGACAACATAGATTTTATGTTTAGTGGCCTCTTAAAAATATTATAAAAATATATTTTGAGACTATAATCAGATGGACACATCAATACAACATAACATCACAAATAATGCTGAAACAGCTTAGCCTGGAATAAATAATGGTATGGGTGTTGGCACTCGTGTAATGAGCAGACTACAATAATTTCAGCCCACACATGATGACACTGAGACTCTTTCTGAAGAGATTTTTTGTGTCCAGTGTTGATATTTTGGTGAGGAAACAACTTTAAATATTGAATGGCTAAATAAATCATGTTTGAGGGTCTTCAGTAACGGAAAGAAGGATCTTATTAAGTATACTGCAAGCATGTATTACAAATTGGTTGATGCAAAAGAACTCTTAATATCATTCACAAATACATTTGTAAACATTTCATTAGATTGTTAGAAATTGAACAAAATGGTCCGGATGGCCACACTCCAATGAAAACAATTCCTTTTTTTTATAATAAATCCATGCAGGAAGGATAAAACAGCTAACGCATTTCACACCGTTATAGCGGGTGCTATGAATAAGCACCTGCTATAATGGTGTGAAACGCGTTAGCGGTTTTATCCTTGCTGCATGGATTTATTATAACAATAAAGAAATCATTTTTATTGGAGTGCTGCCATCCGGACCTTTTTGTTCAATTTTTGCATATGGTTGCATATTGAGCCGCACCCACGCCTGGAGAGGGGAGAGATCATTAGGAAGTAGACACCTGGAGCGGGTTCTTCTTTTTATTAAATTGTTGGAACTTTAAAATAAGATGGTTTAGAGGAGATGTATAACTTGTAAAACACATTTAAGTTTTTCGTTAATCTCAGCAATACCAAATGCAAATAATACATTTTAAAGTACAACTGTATTTTTGATACAAGTCTTTCTTTAAACCATGCCCACCTGGTCTATTGCTTATCTCTGTCTCCATTCCAGAAATCTTATCTTTGCAGCCCTGCCAGAAAGTGCACAGCCTTTATGCTGAAACGTTGCTGTGTTTTCTCCATCCTGTGCATGCGAGCCACTGCCCCATCCATCGCTACTCGGATTCGTACTTATGGCGGCCTCTAGTGGTAGTGCACAGTACAGCTCTCGTTATAAGAATGAACAGGTCCGCAGTGTGCATGCACAGGATGAAGAGGTAGCTTTTGGAAAATATATTATGCAAAAACAGTACTATTCATCTGTGCAATAACAACAACGTTTTCCCCCAAAATGCCCAAATACATGTGCTTCAATATATAAACACATGTAAAACACAAACAAAATACAACCCCATATGTGTAACATGTGGCATTAAAATAATGTGAATTACCTAAGAATCGTCTTATTTAAATAATGCTTTCAGCACTCCCAAGATGCCTATGGCTTTTTGATGCAGAAGGTCACAGTATAGGATGATCTTTAACCGATTCCTGACCGGCTCACGCAGATATACTGCAGCACAATGGTTCTACTGGGTCAAATCCCATATGAGTACGTCCTTTCCCTTAGTGGCCCTCAGAGGGCCTGTGTGCTCCGCCGCTGCTCAGTGGTGGACCGGATGCACGTGGTCGTTTGGCACAATCGCCGTAAACACACAAATCCCTGTGCTGTCAGGGCAGAAGAGACATGTCGTTTGTTCCTACTAAGTAGGAACAACAATATGTCTCCTCACCTAGTAAGTCACATCCCCATACAGTTAGAACACGCTGAGGGAATACCAATTTAACCCTTTGATTGCCCCCTAGTGTTAACGCCTTCCCAGCCAGTGACATTTACACAGTAATCAGTGCATTTTTATAGCTCTGATCGCTGTATAAATGTCAGTGGTCCCAAAAATGTGTCAAAAGTGTCTGATCTGTCTGCCGCAATGTCGCAGTACCGCTAAAAATCTCAGATCACCGGCATTACTAGTAAAAAAAAAAAAAAAAATGCCATAAATCTTTCCCATAGTTTGGTGACATTAAAACTTTTGCGCAAACCAATCAATATACGCTTATTGCGATTTTTTTTACCAAAAATATGTAGAAGAATATATATTGGCCTAAACTGATGAAGACTTGTTTTTTATTTTTTAATTTGGGGATATTTATTATAGCAAAAAGTAAAAAATATTGTTTTTTTTTTCATAAGTGTCGCTCTTTTGTTGTTTATAGTGCAAAAAATTAAAAAACCCAGAGGTGATCAAATACTACCAAAAAAAAGCTCTATTTGTGGGAAAAAAAGGACGCAAATTTTGTTTGGGTACAGCGTTGCATGACCGCGCAATTGTCAGTTAAATCGACGCAGTGCCAAATTGTAAAAAGTGCTCTGGTCAGGAAGGGGGCAGGGGCGGACTGACCATTCGGCCACTTGGGCACTGCCCGAGGGCCCCGGGCCACTAGGGGGCCCCATCAGGGTTGCCAGCCTCAGTAAAACCAGGGACAGTATGTAAAAATTTGTGGTTTTTTTTACATCTGTCTATGAGATGCAACTAGACCTCTGAAGGTATGCTGTGGTATCTGGCACCAAGCCGTCAGTAACAGATCATTTATGTCCTGTAAATTGTAGGTTAAGGCCTTCATAGATCAGACTTGTTTTTCCAGCACATCCCACAGATGCTCAATTTGATTGAGATCTGAAGAATTTGAAGGCCAAGTCAACAGCTCAAACTCTTTGTTGTGTTTCTCAAACCTTACTTGAACTATTTTTGCAGTGTGGCAGGGTGCATTTTGCTGCTGGAAGAGGCCACTGCCATCAGAGATTACCATTTCCATGAAGGGGTGTACTTGGTCACCCACAATGTTTAGGTAGGTGCTACGTGTCAAAGTAACATCCAAATTAATGACAGGATCCATGGTTTCCCAGCAGAACATTGGCCAAAGCAACACACTTCCTCTGATGGCTTGCCTTCTTCCCATACTGCATTCTGATACTATCCCTTCCCCTGGAAAGTGATGCACACACACCCAGCTATCCCCGTGATGTAAAAGAGAACGTGATTCATCAGACCAGGCCACCTTCTTCCATTGAATTATGATCCAGTTCTGATGCTCACATGCCCATTGTAGGAACTTTTGGTTATGGACATGGGTCAGCATGGGCATCCTGACTGGTCTGTGGCTACACAACAAATACACAACAAACTGTGATGCCCATTTTTTCTACTTTCAACAATCACTTTAGGGACAACATGTTTACTTGTTGCCTGATTTATCCCATCTACTTTCAGGTGCCATTGTGATGAGATAATCAATAATATTTACTTTACCTGTCAGTGCTCATAAAGTTATGGCTGATCAGTGTATATATAGTGTGTATATATTAGGTAGCAGAGTGTTAATTCACATATAAATGCTTTTAGAAGACAGGCTGGTCAGCTCCAGGCAGGGCCACAAATGAACATCGCTGGAATGATGGCAGATATAAGTACTGGACTAGGTGGGCTGTACTGAGAAGAGATTTGGCATGCCTTAAAGGACAACATCTACCAAAAGTACAGTTGCCCTTTAAATAAATTGTGCATGAAATTTAGAGAATTCCACTTCTGGCCTCCTTCTAAAAATGCTAGTTGCCTGGCTGCCTCAGGCTTTAATACTTTGAGACCTTTGCTTGCAGAAACCATACAGATTAGGATAGGTAAAGTGCAGTCAAATTGAATCTGTAGACTTATCCTGACATGGGATGAGCTTCAGGTTCTGGTCAAACCCCGCCTATTCACAGTTCCGAAAATCCATGGCTGCTAGAATGTAAACAAAGGGAGACGTCCCGTTCCAAGTGACATCATTGGCCAAGTATGTTTACATTACAGCAGTGTCAGGAATTCTGTCAGCTGCAATGGGAGTGTGGAAGGGAAGCATCGTCATGCAGGAGGTCATTGTGGCCTTAGCGAAACATCGTCAAGCAGTGGGACTTTGTGACTGACACTGTATTTACATTGCTGATGTGATTGGCGTGACTTTGCCACGCTGTGTGTTTATTTTCTTTTGACTTTGTATTATTATTATTATATAAGGTACTTTTAGATTCCTATAATTCCCCCTCTCCTTACATTCCTTTTGGGGGACAGGCTATGGAAAGAAGTCTTCAACATAGAGACCTTATGCCTTGAAAGGGAGGGTAGCTTTGCCTCCCTACATTGCAAGGTACCCTCGAAATATTGAAAGGCATGTGGCCTGGTGGGATTCAGATGGAAGAGGGGCTTCCCGCCCTTCCTTTTCTGGCCACCCAAGCTGCATGACTGGATAAGGGCTGCTTAACTTTTTGGGGGAACCATGCCATTTTTTTACATCATTACTGTGCCTTTCAAAAAAGTAAAAAACAGCATGGGCTACCAGATTCCTATAAGTCCCCCCAACCCTCAAACTTCTCTTTTGGGTCAATGGATGTGGGGGTACCAATGTACTCCTGTACTTGGGTGGGGGGAGGTAGGAGGATATGTGGAGTCTATAGAGGGGGCTTCCAGATTCCTATAAGTCCCCCACATACCTCTGCATCCTTCTTTTTGGGGGACCAGAAGTGGGGAAGAGGTCCTTGTCCCTCAACACTGGGACAAGATGCTTTGTAAAAGGGGGGGGGGGCTTGGCAGGCATTCTTGGCATTAACATCACTGTGCAAATTAGAATTGAAAAGAGGTAAAATAAAACACAAGATTTGGCGCTCATAGATTTCAATAGGGTTTTGTTCTATATTCGGGGTCTTCAGACGTCTCAGTGGTTTCGCTGGACCTCCCACAAACTGAACTTTGCCTGGTTCGCTCATCCCTAATCCTTTCAAATAAATGAACCAATTAAATAAACACACATATTTAGGCATGTTGTAGGCATAACTGCTAATACTAAATGACCAAGATTATTTTTGCATCATCAAACAGGTTCTCTTAGTAGTTGCAGAAGAATGTGTGACTTTTATGGCCATGGACATTTTGTGTTACGATAATGGAATATACCCAGTGTTATTGTTTATGCCTCAGGAACTATCCTTCCTTGATTGTTCAATTGTTCTGATTAAATTTACTGACAAGCTATCTTAACGATTATCTCTACAATACTAATGTACTGTTGTAATTGGGTATAAACACTCCTACTAAAACATATGTATTCAGAATTTTCCTTCTAAAGAAGGATGTTTATGCACATGTCAATAAAATTTCTTATTATTCAACCTATGACTAAACGCCACTTTGTTCTGAGTCGGTGACCTAAAAGATGTGGAAACCATTATATCAAAATAACAGCCAGGGAACAAGCATTTTCAAACGGTGGCGTAAGCAACGGCAGCCCTCATACTTCCTTAGTACAGATTTCCTTTAAAATTAAAAGAGCAGATATCTTAAAACAATAGGCTGCACAGCAAATGTACATAGCATGTAAAAAATATTGTTTTACAAGAAGGTATGGGTACCTTTACATACATATTCAAACTAAGCAATTCCCTTGGACCAAGAAGTCTAGTACCCCATCACTCAATACCCCAAGAAGTCATATAGGAAAAACAACAATAAAATTTTGGAAGGGACGTTCAAAAGATGTTCAACAAATAAACAACTGAACATCCAATAAGATGGCATAAAACAAAATACTTATTGGATACAACTTCTTAGATATGCCCATTAATACCAATTATTGGGCATATTTAAGAAGTTGCATGCAATAAAGCTTTTGTTTTATATAATTTTAATGGATGTCCAGATGTTTATTTGTTGAGGAACCACACTTTGAAAGTCCCTTCCACATTTTTCTTTTTATTTTACATTACATATTTGTGAATGGTATTAATAGCTCTTTTTAAGTGGAGCCTACTGGTAAAGACTTGCTGGCCCTTTAAGAGGTAAGAAAAGTAATATTTCTCCATTTTAAAGGCTTTTTCACCTTTACCCAAAAATTGCCTTTGCAGAAAAGGGGCACCTGTAGATAAAAGCAAACTGTGCAGCTTTGACTTGTCAGGGTTTCTCTGGTAAAAAAATAACCAATAATTTTTTTTTTTAACAGAAAATTTTAAATTATCAATAATTTAACATACTGATGAGATATGCAGACTGAACTGAAGATAAACTTAGTATGACAAATGTTACAGGTCAGAACGAAAGTTCCTTGAAATGTTAATTTTCAAAGACATTTAGAAAGGCAATTGCCTCTAGCATACTCTAAGCCAGGGATCTTCAAACTACGGCCCTAAAGCTGTCGTGGAACTACACATCCCATGAGGCATTGTAAAACTCTAACATTCACAGACATGACAAGGCATGATGGGAATTGTAGTTCCTAAACAACTGGAGGGCCGTAGTTTGAAGACCCCTGCTCTAAGCTGAGGAACAATGGTAGATGGGATACTCAAACAAAAAGCCTGAAAAAGAGAAGCCCACTAAATTGAAACTACCTTTCTCTGTTTGCAAGGCATTTGCAGATGCAAACAACAACCAGTTTTATAACTGGGAAAGGAAAAATGTATTTATCCAACAGCAAGAAACAACACTCTTTGCATGATCACTGTAATAATGTAAGACCCATTAAACTTACCAAGGTACCATTGTCCTTGGTAAGACATTATAGAAAAGTCAACATAAGTAAGAAAAGGGACTTTAAAGGTACCAAAGTAACATGTACAGTTAAAATGACTCCAAATTTATTGAATTCATAAAATCTCAATTACAGATAAAAACACTGACATATAAAGATTAATTCATTGTGAACACATTAGGCTCTAAGTAGAATCTCTGACATGTTTCGCTTGTAGTGGCTTCTTCAGGGAGCATTAACTACAAGAAGCATTCACTATATTATTAAACGTTTCTGAGTTCATAATTCTTTTTTTGTGAAATATTAATATAGTGAATGCTTCTTGTAATTAATACCTTTCCCTGAAGAAGCCACTACAGGAGAAATGTGTCTGAGATTCTACTTGGAGCCTAATGTGTTCACAATGCATTATCTTTATATGTCAGTGTTTTTAACTGTAATTGGGATTTTATGAAGTTGGTGTCATTTTAACTGTTTACATTACTTTGTTAGCTTTAAAGTCTCCTTTTCTTTACTTATGTTGGTTTTTCTATAATACACTCTTTGCATACAGTAAAAAGCTGTCCTTGCATTGTCTAAGTGTCAAGAAGTGCCAAAAAACTAAACTGTACAACAAAAATTATTTACAAGGGAATGTTTCTGAAACCTTTCTACAAGTGGCTTAAAAACAAAGAGAGGTCAAATTGAAATTAACTAAATATCTTTCACTATTTTAAAAAACAAAATAGTTTATACCTTTGAGGGACACTCTTGAAAATTAACAACTATAAAGTTTTTATATGCTTTGCAATTTATTTATGCATACATAGATCCTATATCTAAAGGACTCAATGATGACAAGAAATATAGTACTATGTATATGTAATATCATAATACTCAGAAATCAAAATATTAGTGTGTTTTCATAATCAATATGGTTCAGAAGTGAGATGGAGAATAATGGCGTGATATACCCCCAGATGTTCCTAAAGGATTGGTAAGCACTACCTCAAATTGATCTCTGGATAAATCACACATCTCTATAAAATATCACATGATTAAGATGATAGTACATTAAAGGTTAATATCACAAATATTCCTATCCTCAATGGGGACTATACCTATCCACGCTATGATCTAACCCAGGGATAAAAATATTATCTCTCATATAAAGTTAAATTGAATAATTTCCATTTTATTTCCAGGAGACCTGGAATTTATAGAAGTACATTCCAATCAGATGTGGGTAAATATTCTGAACCAAACCCTCTAGGCTAATCCTTATATAAAGGAATTTTGGAAATAAAAATCAAAAGTTCAGAGAGGAAAGGGATCATCATCAGATCACACTCCATTGATCACCATCTCAAACACTATCTCGATCGATCATTCCTCAACTCCAACACTATCTCGATTGAAAATCATCATCATTCTCCACATAACCGATCAGCATCTCGATCTTCCAACAAGACACTCTCTCGAACATCAGGCTATTACGATCTAAGGCTCTGCCAATCGATCTCTATAATATCCCTTCACACATCCTTTTACAGGTCATCAGATAAGCGGCCTTGTGAATCCCCAGTGTAGGGATGAGCTTGATGTTCGAGTCGAACATAAATTTCAACTTGAATATCAGGTGTTAGCCCATTCACCGAACAGCCAACATTATGGGGTGTTCACGGGAAATTCAAGCATTGTGGAAAGCCCCATAATGCACTGCGAGATCGCAGTGCATTGTTGTATGATGATTGGCCAAAGCATTCACCTGACCTGCATGCTTTGGCCAATCACAGCGTGTTCTGCCTCAAGTGCAGGGCACTTGAGGCAGAACAGCGGGAGAAAGGGGAGGACTTCCTTTCCTCTCAAATTCCCATTTATCCAGATAGCATTCCTGCAGGGCCTCCAAACACACAGGAAGGAGAGGAGAAGGAGGATCGTGTCAGCATGGATGTAGAGAATAACATGCAGCAGTCTACAAGGGATGGTTTTCAAGCCTCAGAAACCCAAGCAGTTGTGCGTGGCTAGGAGAAGGTAGTTACGGATAATGTGATCCTTAGTGACCCAGAGGACTCAAAATCAAATGCCTCTGCAAACTTAAGCTGCATGGCCTCCTGATTCTGCAAAGCCTGCGAAAGGACCCTAGGATTCGTGGTATCAGGGAGAGGGATCATTACTGGCTGGCAACCCTTCTTGATCCACGTTACAAGGGTAATGTTGCAGAACTCCTCCTGCCTTCGCAGAGGAAGCAGAGGATGAAACATCTTCAGGAGGCCTTGAAGAAAAGTTTGTGTAATGCATTTCCAGACCCTGGGAGGCTACCATTTCCTGGTGCTGGACAACGTGTTGCTGAGGCTTCGTTCGATCAGAGGAAGAGCGGTGGAGAAGGTGGCTGGCTGACTGATGCCTTTAAACAATTTTTCAGTCCTCAGTACCAAGGTCTGATAGGCTCAAGCAACCATCGCCAGCGTCTGCATTATATGGTGCAGGAATATCTAGGGGCAAGAGCAGACTTGGAGACCTTTCCAACAGAGCAACCACTGGGTTAGTTGAGGATGGACCACTGGCCAGAACTTGGCCAATATGCAATCGAGCTACTGGCCTGTCCTGCATCAAGTGTGCTTTCTGAATGCACATTCAGTGCTGCTGGAGAGTTTGTAACGGATCAAAGAGTGCGCCTGTCCACAGACTCCGTTGATAGGCTCACATTTATAAAAATGAATCAGTCTTGGATAAGCAGCTATCAAGCATCTGATGCTGATATAACTGATTGAATTTGCTATGGATCTGGGATCCCTTAAAGACTGCCTATTCTGCCTATCCTATTCCTCCTTGATCATGATGATGC
Source organism: Lithobates clamitans (assembly GCA_037952925.1). Classification (NCBI taxonomy): domain Eukaryota; kingdom Metazoa; phylum Chordata; class Amphibia; order Anura; family Ranidae; genus Lithobates; species Lithobates clamitans. The sequence continues at coordinate 12,477,064 of JBBGZY010000502.1, read as the reverse complement.
TAGCTTCCAACAATATTTTTGGTTTAGGGCACCACCACCCAAGGCCCAATTTTTCTGCTCCTGTTTAACAGGGGCATGTAATTAAAAAGTTTTATATAATATTTAACAGCAGGGCCCGTTCCTGCACCCAACAAGAGTAACTGTGAGGGGTTACAGTGTTGTGGCACCATCAAAACCAAAGGCCCAATTTTTCTGCCCCTGTTTAACAGGGACATGTAATTACAATTTTTGATATAATATTTAACAGCGGGGCCCCTTCCTGCGCCCAACAAGAGTAACTGTGAAGGGTTACAGTGTTGTGGCACCACATCCACCACCCAAGGCCAAATTCTTCTGCCCCTCTTTAACAGGGGCATGTATTTACACTTCTTGAAATAATATTTAACAGCAGGGCCCGTTCCTGCGCCCAACAAGAGTAACTGTAATGGGTACAGTGTTCTGGTAACACCAACACCTAAGAACTAATTTTCCTGAAGAGTATATAGTGCAGTCCGTATAGCATATATACTGAAGTTCAGAGTATATAGTGCCTGGGGGCCTGGAGGACCCCCACGCCATTTTTAAAAAATTTTGGAACGGTTATGGGGTTCCCCTTAATATCCATGCCAGACCTAAAGGGCCTAGTATGAATTTTGAGGGGACCCCCATGCCATTTTTTTTTTGTCGCGGGGTTCCCCTTAATATCTATACCAGACCCGAAGGGCCTGGTAATGGACTGGGGGGGAGGGAACTCACTGCGTTTTTTCAATGCTTTTTTATGTATATTGCTGGTATCCGGCAATACATTAAAGTCGCAAGCAATTTTAAATGACATTTTTCCTTTAGAAATGTAATTTTGCTGTGGGACTGTTATGAACACGGGAAAGAGATGTGCAACTTTACAGGCAGACTAAGGGGACCCCCCCCCCCACCAGGCATGATATTTAAAGGAATATTTCATTTTTATTGTTTCACTTTAAGCATTATTAAAATCACTGCTCCTGAAAAAACTGACGTTTTTAAAACTTTTTTTGCATTGATACATGTCCCCATGTTCTGCTGCAAACCAAACCGGGGGGTGTTTTGCTCATCCCTACCTCAGTGTGCCTCTATAACCCTTCTTAAAGATCTTTATTGGTAAAGTATACTTTAATAACTACTTTGCAAAATTTTCCTCTCACTTCTGAAAGCAACTGTATGCATATTCCATAGTTTCTTGTGTATTATTTTGGCATTAGATCCTATTCAAAGGTATACTTCCCATCTGGAGAATCAGGTAATTTAGTCAAGCTGTTATCAGCGTAACTGATAGAAGAGACTCGAGCCTTGAATTTCAATAAGAAGAGTCTGAGAGGAGGGCCTGATTGGGTGGATCTTGTTGTCCGCCAGTATAGTCCAATTGTGTGTATTCTGGGACAGTGGAGATGGTACCTTTCTGAATAAAGAAATGTATCTAATTCATCCTAGATTCCTAGGCGTAAATCTTTAGTCATACTATTTATTGTTGAAGGTACATGATATTCATTTACCTGTGTCTTTGCAATGCAATAAATCAGATAAATATGTAATTGTTAGTGACTTGATAGTGAGTAAATAATTTTTTTATTGTTAGAGTCCATAGTTTCATTGATAAATTTATTGTGCTAAAAATCTCTACATAGAGTAAACAGATGCTGGAAATTAATTAGTTCGGTGTGATTATAGTTATTTTATTTTATGATGATTAGCACACTGACTTGATTAATCATGTAAACGTCTTGACAGACTAATGTTGCATAATGTCTTTGCTATAGTTTAGGCCGTTTACGTACCTTCTGAAGCTAATTAGACAATAGACATTGCTAAGAGCTAAAACGCTCCCAGATGTTACTGTTCACCCCCATGATCATAGAAGGGAGCTCTCAAATCCCAGCACATGCACGGTCAACTTTCTACTCCGCTTAGTTACTGGGGATGATGGAGATGATCATTAACAGCTGGGAGTGTCCTAGCAACATCTTGACAACAAGCGAGGATGGGGGGATGCCCTCTCTGAGAATTTTTCAGCCAGACATTGGGATGTAAGTAGATGGCCTACACCTATACCAAGTGTATATTACAACTTTAGTCAGAGCTGCACAGTTTGTTTTTTTGGTAAAGGTGAACTAACCCTTTAGGTTCAAGGCCTCTTCAGCTTTTTCAGAACTACATCATCCAACATGTCTAGCTAATGCTGCCAAATGGAAAACCACAGCTTACACCATTTAGCAAAATATTTTTGGAAGAATTGTCCTGAACGGACTGGTACAGTAATAGCTATTCAAATTGTTTCCTCTATTCTACCCTACTTTAAAGGTAATCAGAATGGTTGTTTGGAGCGCATTCTTCAGGAACATGTATAAACAGGATTCAGTGTCTATATTGTAAATCAGTATCAAAACATCTTACTTTCACCCTGCATAACCTCCAACTGTCCCAGTTTTAGTTAAAAAGTTCAGATGTTTTGACCGAGAGTCCAGGGCATAGCAGAAATTGAATTGAGATTTGTCCAAAATGTGGGTGTTAGTCTGGGATGGGTTTTAAACAGTGGACGTAACAAATCTTAGGACACTGGGAGGCATGCATCACTCAGATTCATGCAAACAAATGGCTTAAAGAGGTTCTCCATGAAACCAAGGGAGGTTGTTAAAAATCTAAGGCCCTCAAATCAATGTTATTCAAGGGCTGTTTGAAGTCTGAGCCATAATCTAAAAGAAGCCATCTGAGATATTGAACTTTTAAGAAAAACATGCCATATGCTTTGTATACAGTATCTCACAAAAGTAAGTACAGCCCTCACATTTCTGTAAATATTTTATTATTTCTTTTAATGTGACAACACTGAAGAAATGACACTTTGCTACAATGTAAAGTAGTGAGTGTACAGTTTGTATAACAGTGTAAATTTGCTGTCCCCTCAAAATAACTCAACACACAGCCATTAATGTCTAAACCGCTCGCAACAAAAGTGAGTACACCCCTAAGTGAACATGTCCAAATTGGGCCCAAGTGTCAATATTAATATTTTGTGTGACCACCATTATTTTCCAGCACTGCCTTAACCCTCTTGGGCATGGAATTCACCAGAGCTTCACAGGTTGCCTCTTCCACTCCTCCACGATGGCATCACAGAGCTGGTGGATGTTGGAGACCTTGCGCTCCTCCACTTTCTATTTTAGGATGCCCCACAGATGCTCAATAGGGTTTAGATCTGGAGACATGCGTGGCCAGTCCATCGCCTTTACCCTCAGCTTCTTTAGCAAGGCAGTGGTCATCTTGGAGGTGTGTTTGGAGTCGTTATAATGTTGGAATACTGCCCTGCAGTCCAGTCTCCACCAAAGGGAGAGGATCATGCTCTGCTTCAGAATTTCACAGTACATGTTGGCATTCATGGTTCCCTCAATGAACTATAGCTCCGCAGTGCTGGCAGCACTCATGCAGCCCCAGACCATGACACTCCCACCACCATGCTTAACTGTAGGCAAGACACACTTGTCTTTGTACTCCTCACCTGGTTGCCGCCACATATGCTTGACACCATCTGAATCAAACAAGTTTACCTTGGTCTCATCAGACTAAATGACATGTTTCCAGTAATCCATGCCCTTAGTCTGCTTGTCTTCAGCAAACTGTTTATGGGCTTTCTTGTGCATCATCTTTACAAGAGGCTTCCTTCTGGGACGACAGCCATGCAGACCAATTTGATGCAGTGTGTGGCGTATGGTCTGAGCATTGACAGGCTGACCCCCACCCCTTCAACCTCTGCAGCAATGCTGGCAGTACTCATACGTCTATTTCCCAAAGACAACCTCTGGATATGACGCTAAACACGTGCACTCAGCTTCTTTGGTCGACCATGGCAAGTCCTGTTCTGACTGGCACCTGTCCTATTAAACCACTGTATGGTCTTGGCCACCATGCTGCAGCTCAATTTTAGGGTCCTGGCAATCTTCTTATAGTCTAGGCCATATTTATATAGAGCAACAATTCTGTTTTTTCAGATCCTCAGGGAGTTCTTTGCCATGAGGTGCCATGTTGAACCTCCAGTGACCAGTATGAGAGAATGAGAGTGATAACACCAAATTTAACACATCTGCTTCCTATTCACAGCTGAGACCTTGTAACACTAATGAGTCACATGACACCGGGGAGGGAAATGGCTAATTGGGACTTAGGGGTGTACTCACTTTTGTTGCCAGCGGTTTAGACATTAATGGCTGTGTGTTGAATTATTTTGAGGGGACAGCAAATTTACACTGTTATACACGCTGGGAACTCACTACTTTACATTGTAGTAATGTGTCATTTCTTCAGTGTTGTCACATGAAAATATATAATAAAATATTTACAAAAATGTGGGGGGTGTACTCACTTTTGTGAGATACTGTATATAAAGACCTATCTATATAACTAATCTATTTCAGCAAAGGTAATTTCAGATGTGCTCAAACTTCAAATAACCCTGACATCAATATGGAAGTTTTCTAAATTATGAGTGGAATGATGTGGGGTTTGGTCCTGCACAAGGTATTCATTGATGTCCATGAACCTGGGGGAGGAAGCACAGCACAGCACAGCACTGATGGTTACAATATGGGGTATGGTGATGTCTCTCTGCTGAGAATACAAGTAAAGGTAATGACCTGGTGAGGAATCAAAGACTTGTCTTCCAATACATAACTAGGAAATAAAGTTTTGAGTTTTTCATTGTAAAATGTAATGCTAGCAAAAACATGGGATAGCATGGGGACAGGCTAAAGTTTTGAATGCTGTTTGTATCCCCAGTGAGGAGATAATTGTTCATTTCTCATCCCAGTGATAGTGGTTCAGAGGAATGAGAAATGATGGACAATCCCATAATGGGGATGCAGATAGCAAGAAAAACATGTATCTAAAAAAGATGGCTTTTTTGAGCTCTCCAGCTTTGATGACTTCGATTTGCCTAATTTTTGTCCCTTTGTCACATGAACGAAAAGGGATGGCGAACATCTAGCCAAGGAAATCTATGAAAACAATAAAGAGGTGACAAGATTTTTTGGCTGGAGTTGCACATCACTAAAAATTCTCCTGCAAGTGTACTGGTTTAAATTTTTTTTCCTGGAAACCTCTTTAAGCCATCATGAAAGAAAAAAAAAACTGCATTTCCCAAAAGGAAAAGCACAACTCAATCCAACATAAAAACAAGGCAAATATTCATTTAAAATACCTCCTGTTCTTACCAGTGGGTGTTGTTAATCCATGGATTAAAAGTTAGGGAAGGCACAAAAAGAGATAAAACTATTATAAGTATGTGAGAAGACAACAACAAAACAATACATCTGACAACTGCTACCAATCATACACTGCAGGTGAACACGCAGCTATACGATCACTAACAGGTGCTGTATAACAGTGCTTCTCAACTCCAGTCCTCAAATAGCTCCAAAAGGCTATGTTTTCAGTATGTCCTGGCCATTCAATTAGTGTCACTGGATCAGCCATTATTACAGCTGTTCCCAGTGAAGTAGTGTCAACTTACAGTATACACAAAGACATTTTTGTTATGTTTTTATATTTTGAATAGAGTAGGAAAGGGTTAAAAACCCCAGTTTTTGTGTCTGTATCTCACTTTGAACATTTCGCTGCACTTCCTCTCCCAGAGACACAACAGGAGGTTAGAGGAACTTTCTCCAAAAGATCCTCTTGGACAGTAAAATCCTCTCTTAGACAGTTGAAACAAAAACAGCTTTCCCCATTGCAGGGTTTTCTCTCACCTCCTGTTTTGGTGACAACTGTAAAGTTTTGCATTTCCCATCACTCTTTTTCCTGGTGACAATGGTTACAGGAACAAATAGAGAGGGCTAATCACCCCAGCAGGGACACAGAGAGCAATTACAAGCTGATATGTGTTTTCAACACGTTCACATTCGATCTAAAACTAAAAAGAAAAAAGTGTCGGATTTAGGGTACACTTTACAGTTGGGATGTGTACCACTGGTGACAAAATGCAGCTGATGGCTTCTAAAATGGTGACCAAATGAAGCCAACAGAGATAGACCTTCTAGTTTACAGCTTGTCTAGCTTTGCTTCTGTCTGAGAAGAGGACCATCTTCAGCAGAGGTGCTTATTGCGTGTAACACTGCAGAAGATCACACATAGGAGTATTTATGAGCTTACATTGCTGCTTATCTACATTGTCTCTATAATTTAAGCTTCTTTTTAGACTGTTCTTTTTTGTAGTGAGGGACATGTATTGGTTGAAAACAAGCATATGCTGTGCTGTCTCTTTAGTTAACTCATAGTGCTGTGTGAATCATTTGTCATGTATTGTGTTTTTTTTTTTTTTTAATAAAGAATACTGTACTGTATATACTAGGTACTAAAATACAGACACAAAACACAACGTAAAAGCAAAGTAAATAAAATAGATCACAACTATTATGATTTCTCTTTAAAATGTTGCAAATAATCCCCTTAGCTGCAATGTAATGGTCAGAGGTGCTTACTGAGGCTGATGTATGTCTAGGGGTATATGTAACAAAAATTAAAAAATGTGTTGTATTGGTGATGTATACCTGCAACTAGAGGGTGTCTGGTGGTTTAAGAAAAATAATCAGAAAGGTTCACTACCTGTTGGCTCTGATGGCCATGCTAGAGAAAAACCATGTCCTGGCTAAAAAAAATGACTATCATGTGCATGGTATGGGAATCTGAACCATAAACTTATAGCACAGACAGAGATTTAAGTGGCAGAATTATTTGATAAAAACAGGTGCCATCTGATCTGGTACATGCAGACTATAAAACCTTCTCTGCTAGCTATCACTGAGATGATGAATGTATACATATGTTACTTACAGATGATTACATATGTTACTTACAGATGATTACATATGTTACTTACAGTATACAATACAATGTTTCTTAGGTGAATAAAATCTGTGAATCTTGCAGTGACAGAAATCCATAAAACATGATTTACTAAGATTTTCTGAGGACTTGAGTTCAGAAACACTATTCTTTAGTCTTGGAGAACAGGAAAAGTGAGAGAGGTATCCAACAGTGTTGTAAGGAGTCACAATGGGTAAGACCAGACCCTACAACTGGAGGCCCTGAGTACCTCCTTTAACATCTCCAAATGTCTTCTCCAATGCGCTGGGAACTCAGCAGTAATATGGAAGGGCAGTTTGCTAAACTAGTCTGATGTGTCCATGTTATTCCAGGTGTTGATTTTTAGCACTCTGAACCCAGTGCTGGTAGGTATTCAGTGGGACATTTGGCACTAAAATCAAGTTAGAAATACATTGCTTAAATACATTTCTGACCCCTACATTTAACCTAATCCTTAATCTTACATTACCTAAGCTATTCAACCTAGCTTCATGCTAACCCTTAACATTGAACCTTCTTTGGGCTCACCTTACATTCTAAGGGGGTTCTGTGTGCCTGCTTGCCTCTTCACTTCGTCTTAAAGGGGCCAGGTTCTGTGGGTCAAGGGTGGCTTACCTTTTCCCTCAGCTTGTGCCTCCCTATTGGCTACCTAATACAAAAAAACTGCAATAGAAAGGCATAGGGAAAGGAAGGTGGGACATCCATGACAACATATATTATGTTTGATATTTGCCTAGCAGATAGTCTTGTTTTCTTTGGATGCCCAGGCACAATGAAGATAAAACAATAATGGCAACCATAGATGGGGCCACCATGAAATCTTAATCCTAAATTTTAACTAAGAACTCAAGGTGTCTCACTGTTGCTATTTTTAAAAATTCATAAAGAGACTTGCCTTTAAAGAATACCAGGTATCCCCCTCGGTACGCTGTGGTTCTTTTCACTGGTCTCTATGTCACTACTGTGTCCTGTAGTGATGTAGGGGCCAGTGGATAAAAGTACAGAGCACAGAGGAAGACCAGGCATCAGACACTCCTGGAAGTGTAGATCGTTCAACAAGCTTATCTCTTCAAGGCATCCAAGACTGGTGACATGAGCAGCGAGACAGGTAAATATTAATAATTTCGTTGCAGGCAGACCTAATTTTTTTTGGTTCAGCCAGTAGGCCGATGGCAAAAAAGAAGGAACGGGTTCTTCCATTTACACAAGTGAGGAGGATGGAGGAATCCTATTGCAGTGCCATTGTATTTTGACAGCAATACGCCTCTGCTGTCAGAATACACTGATCAGTGGCTGCAGCTCCTGATCAACAACAGTTTTCCAACATTCCTGTTGAGCTTCCAGGTTCCCCACTGTACGCTGTGGTTCTTTTCACTGGTCTCTATGTCACTACTGTGTCCTGTAGTGATGTAGGGGCCAGTGGATAAAAGTACAGAGCACAGAGGAAGACCAGGCATCAGACACTCCTGGAAGTGTCAAATGCAGCAGATTGTTCAACAAGCTTATCTCTTCAAGGCATCTAAGACTGGTGTCATGGACAGCGAGACAGGTAAATATTAATTTCTTTGCAGGCAGACCTAATTTTATTTGGTTCAGCCAGTAGGCCGATGGCAGAAAAAAGGAACAGGTTCTTCCATTTACACAAGTCAGGAGGATGGAGGAATCCTACTGCAGTGCCATTGTATTCTGACAGCGATAAGCCTCTGCTGTCAGAATACACTGATCAGAATCAGAATACACTGATCAGTGGCTGCACTCCTGATCAACAACAGTTTTCCAACATTCCTGTTGAGCTTCTGTTAAGTGGGAACAGCCATACATGGATTGAAATTTCCATTTAACTGTAGCCAGCTTAAAGTGGTCGTAAAGTCACTTTTTAAAATTATAAACATATTATACGTACCTGCTCTGTGCATATTGCACAGAGCGGCCCAGAATCTTATCTTCTGGGGTCCCCCCGCTGGCACTCCAGACTTCTCCTCTTTTTGGTGCGCCCCCATAGGGAAGACTTTTCCTCTGGGGGCACACCTGGGGGCTCGCTTCCATCCATTGACACACACACACAGCATAGATTAGGCCCACATCCCCTCCCCTCTCACTGGATTTGACTGACAGCAGCAGGAGCCAACGGCTCCCACTTCTGTTTGTCAGTCCTTGTGTGAAGAATGAGAATAGTTGACTGCAGTCGGGCACAGTGCTGGATCGATCCAGGAATCAGGTAAGTGTTTAAAAGGGGAGGGGGGCACAGCAAGTCCTAAAACATTAAGGTAAAAGATGTTTTAACTTGAAAACCACTTTAATCCTCTAAATCAGAGCTTGCACAAGAGGCAACACAAATTTTCAGAACAAAGTCCACAATTGCAGCCTCCATATTTCTCTTAGCACAGGTTTATCATTTTACCTGTACAACTGTAAGTACCTTTTACCATACCACTGGTGCTTACTTAACCCCTGCGAACCTAAACTTACCTTGTCAAGTATTCAAATTAGCAATATTGAAAACCCCTCTCCTTTTCTGAGAGCCACAGATTGATCCTTCTGGACAAGCAGAAAGCTGTTCAGCTTCCCTCTTCTGATAGGAAGGGTACTATCCACTGGCACGTTCTGATTGGCTAACACTAGAGGGAAAACAATGTACCTCCTGCCACTGGAGAGCTAAATCTTCATGTTGGATCTTTCCCTACAAAATACAGGACACATCTGAGCAGTTCAACCATTTGCCCTCTAGGATTAAGGTGAATTGTTTTGGTGGTGAAAAAAGAGTCTGAGTAATAGTGAACGTGGTTAATAAGGGAGACCTTGATGCAGCCAATGCATTAGAGGTGGGGGGGGGGGGGGGAAGGTGCCAATAGTTACCAAATATATATCCAACAAACAAATTTCTAGTGTAGGTGAGACAGTGAAGGCAGGAATGTAAAAATGACATTTGTGACATCATGCTCCTGGCTTAGTAAGTCAGTCATGGTGGTAAATGCCTAAAACACAGATTGCAAAACTTTCCTTGTACTCACAGCAGATGCACTGGCAATGGTATCTGAGCTGAACATTAAACATAATGCTATCAAGTGTTCTGCTTAACATATATGCATACAGTATTATAGGCTTTATTTTCTGAAAGGGGAGAACATGAAGGTGGCCATGCAAGGCCCAATGGAAATGATTAGAAACTGTGTTTGTTTTCTAATGGTGAATGTTGTATGATCCACTCTTCACTACCTCCTAAGTTGCTGACCAAGAAAAAGCAGCAGACAAAGAACCTAAGCTTTGCAGACTTTACCTGCAATTTTGTTTCAGGTCAGTAACTGATTAGATGGCAAAAATCAGGATGACACCATAGGAGCCAACACCTAGATACTCTGTCACCAAAGTGCTCATTATGGGTGCTGGAATCGGCATTTAGCATTTACTGTACCCCCTATGTCGGAGTCACAATTGACCCTTCCTGTAATGTTGAAGGCTTTCTCACTCCACAGCCCACAACTTGAGCCCATTCCTCACCCTGATGTCACCAGGGCACCAGCAGCTAAACAGGAAGCCTCATACAATACTGTACTTGGGAGCATGATAAGGCTTTCATCTACCATGGTCAGCGCCAATGTCAGAGGTGACTTTTGCCGCGTACACACGAGCGGATTTTCCGCCAGAAAGAGTCCGATGGGAGCTTTTCATCGTATATTCCGACCATGTGTATGTCCCATCGGACTTTTTATGTTGAAAATTCAGACGGACTTAGATAGAGAACATGTTCTATATTTTTCCGACGGAACAAATTCGGAAAAACCGTTCATCTGTATGCTGTTCCGATGCACGAAAAACGACGCATGCTCTGAAGCAAGTACGAGATGGAAGCTATTGGCTACTGGCTATTGAACTTCCGTTTTCTAGCCCCATCGTACGTGTTACATAGTTACATATAGGTACATAGTTACATAGTAGGTGAGGTTGAAAAAAGACACAAGTCCATCAAGTCCAACCTATGTGTGTGATTATGTGTCAGTGTTGTACGTCACCGCATTCTGGACGGTCGGAATTTGGTGTGACCGCGTGTATGCAAGACAGCTTGAGAGGAATTCTGTCGGGAAAACCTTCAGAGTTTATTCCGACGGCAAAACTGGTCGTGTACCGGGGAATCAGAATAAGAACAGAAAGATACAAAACAGGGATGTAAAGAAGGTGCTAGATGCCTCCTTTCATTGCACATGTTAAAATTACAATGTGTACTGTAGTGACAGGGTCTCTTTTGGACGTAAGTTAGTATCAGCAGCTCCCACATCTCTATTCTTACAAGATTTCTTTAGGATTATTACTAATTTAACATTCATATTTCTAAAAATACACATAACATATTAATTAAATGTTAACTTTGTAACTATTCTGATTTGTTACAGAACACTGCATATGACATTTAAACAACTATTTTCATTTGTGTCTTGTTCACATTACAACATACATTTCACACATGACTAGTTTTGTGTTTCATGCACATTTAACATTTACAATAGTCTAAGTAGCTGTAAATATCCTTAAAAGCTAGCACAATGGCACATATGTGGATCAGAATCAGATTCGCCAAGAATTTTACTATTGATTCACTGATGTTCAACCTTTATCATGCTACTAGCAGTGCTTAAGATTCTAAGCCTTGAGATGAAAGACTTAACATTGGCTAAAATGAAGGTCACTGCCCTTTGGATGAGTAGCTGGAAGTGAAGATGTCTTATTCTGTCAGTAGGTTGTGGGAATTTGCTAGGATTTCAGTAAGGTCTACTCAAGGACAGATACATGATAATATTCAGATTATTGGTTGATTATGTGAAAAAAACAAAAAAAAAACCTTTACTGTTTTTAAAACCATACTTAGAGGTCTATTTATAAAAAAAATAAACTGCTGTGCGACTGTCCCAAGCACTTACACAGCTGTCATAAATCTTTGCTGCAACTTGTGTAATATCTTTACTTCCTATGATTGTCAGCTCCATCTAGCTGCCATTATGCAGTATTTTCCTGAAATATTCAATCAGAAAAATAATGAACATGTTATACAAATAAAGACGATTAATCGTGCCAGCTGTGCGAATGTTTGAGCCAGCAAGTTTTTTTTTTTTTTTATAAATAGATCCCTTAATTTTCTACTTAAATAATTTTATCTGAATTATTCTCTTTCAGAGTACAATATTTCAGAAAGACATTATAAAGGTAATTCTTCAGATTTCAGGATGACTTCTGTGCCCAGCTGTGGAAATTTTTTGTCTCTTGTTAAACTTTTTATCGTCATATATATCGTTATTGTCATGAAGCCAATGCAGTGCCTAGTTAGCATTAGTATAGTTAAAATGTGTATAAAAAGTATAAAGGCCTCTCCTTCTGTATAAAGGCCTTGCTACCCTGGTGACCAGCAGTGATCACCCATGACTGACTATGATCTTAGTCTTCTCATGGTGAAGCTGGGGTAAATGACTGCTAGACTAAGAAAGTACCCGTGTAGAATCCTAAATTCCAAAGGAAGATTGAGCAGGTTAATATACCAACCATATGCATTTCACTTGTGTGTACCTGTCTATATATAGATACAGAATATATACTGTATATATATATAAATATATATATCTATATATCTATATCTATATAATATATAGATATATATATATACACACACACACACACACATACAGCACATACATACCTGAATCTTACATTTTAATACACCTCTGCTAAATATTGTTTTCCAGGTTCTTAAACCTATCACAAGCCTTGGTAATTCAAACAGCATATAATGCAATACTGCATAAGCAAGGGTCACATTTAGTGAACCTGAGTGTCAAAATAATTTTGTAGATCAAGAGAAATACAGTAGGTGTAAAAAAATTGGCCCAGCCTGGTCTTCACTTCCCAAGCCTCCATTCTTTTATTTCTCATAGAGAACCCAACATATATTAAGGGCTCAATAGGGAGGCTTGAACAATGGAGAGGATGGGTCCAAGATCAACATTTTAAAGAACAACTCAAGGCTTTTACGATTCCTTTATTATGATTTGCTTATGTTTTTTTTAACCATACTCTCAGAATTTCCCAGTTTGTGACATAGGCACTTTAAATGGGAAGAGGAGTCACTATAATTCAATATGACCTGAAGTTATATCATTAACATGTAGCATACCACATAATTTTGAGGGTGATAGGAAAGGATGTAATACAAACAAACATGACTGTTTCACAATATTTTAGTGTTTTCATGTAGACTTTGTTATGACAGTTCCTATAGGGTGTACTGAAGAATGCAATGTATCAAGCTATGTATGACTATTCCGTAGTGTTTCATTATTCTGGCTAATAAATGAGTGATTGTGCTGCCTTCAGCCAGAATCTGAAGAAATGTTGCATGCATTCATGTAATTGCACACATGAAAAGGCAAATCTCTGATCTCACACAAAACATCTATCATTATGCATTTGTATCAGAGTAGCACCATACCATATTCATGTCAATGCCATTGGTGTAAGTCCAGGCGTGCTGGAAGTACTCTTCAAGCCTCTGGCGTAAGGGGTTGGGAATCTGATGAAACCTTATAAACTCTTTCACTCGTAGCATTTGCATATGGTAACGCGCAGTTCCTGAATATAATCTTTGGATTATTGCAGACACATTTCCAAAAATACTTGCATACATTAATGCTGGATTGAAAGGAAACAAAAAATGGCACAGTGAGAAATGACATCAAATGGCATAAACCACATAAAAATATGCAAACATTCAACAACTATAAAAATAATGCTCACCAGCCTTTAAACAGTTTTTGTAAAGAAACATTTAAGAGTTGTGTTAAGACATTTAGGCCCTTTTTTAAAATATTATTGGAAGCTACAGATGTATTTATAACATTTTATATATGTTTTATTGTATACATGTTTTGTATTTAGATTGTGTATCCTAAATTGTTCACTTTATTTGCTTAAATTTTATAAGTAATGTACAAAAGGCCAAAACTAAAAAGAATTCAACCATATAGAAGTGCAACCTGGCCCCAAGACATTACACAGCCAATATCTGCTAGATATGCCACTAATTGCATTGTTTGCAATAATTAATTCCAGGCTCCTTTAATCAAGCAGTAATAGAAAAATGTGTAAAATAAATGCTATGAAGTATAGTTTGTGTTTTAAAACTAGAAATATGGAAAATAACAATACTGATAGTATAATGCCCCGTACACACGGTCGGATTTTCCGATGGAAAATGTGTGATAGGACCTTGTTGTCGGAAATTCCGACCGTGTGTAGACTCCATCACACATTTTCCATCGGATTTTACGACACACAAAGTTTGAGAGCAGGATATAAAATTTTCCGACAACAAAATCCGTTGTCGGAAATTCCGATCGTGTGTACACAAATCCGACCGACAAAGTGCCACGCATGCTCAGAATAAATAAAGAGATGAAAGCTATTGGCCACTGCCCCGTTTGTAGTCCCGACGTACGTGTTTTACGTCACCGCGTTCAGAACGATCGGATTTTTCGACAACTTTGTGTGACCGTGTGTATGCAAGACAAGTTTGAGCCAACATCGGTCGGAAAAAATCCTAGGATTTTGTTGTCGGAATGTCCGAACAAAGTCCGACTGTGTGTACGGGGCATAACATGTAGCTGCCTATACAACTGGTGTCAATAAATGGGCAACTGACTCTACCCACAAGCAGCATAGGATGTATGGCCAGGATGAGTTTGACTCCACCCACCAGCAGCATAGGCTGTATGGCCAAGATGAGTTTGACGCCACCCACTAACAGCATAGGAAGTATGGAAAGGTTGAGTTTGATTCCATTTACCACCAGCATAAGATGTTTAGCAAAGGTTGAGATTCATTCCACCCACCAGCAGCATAGGATTTATGGTCAAGATGAGTTTGACTCCACCAACCAGCAGCATAGGATGTATGACCAAGTTGAGTTTGACTCCACCCATCAGAAGCATAGGCTCAAGCTAAGATGTTTTGCCCAGGTAGCTAAGTGGTAAGCTTGTGGACCAGAATGAAAATTGCTTAGGAGCAGTAACGATCAATCTGGTCCATCAGCTGACAAGGGAGATTTAGATGGTTACAGTACTAGGTTTTTGAATATCTGAAACCAGTTTGCAGGCCACATTTTTCAACATTACCTGGGGCTTGGATTTTAAGTAAGAAGTTTTCATTTTTGCTCGGACCTCAGCTTTAAATCTTTAGATCTGGGTGATAATGGTTAACAAATAATATTTGAGTGCAAACATCTGAAATGCTTGCTGTAGAGATTTTCCAATAATAAAAATGTATGTGACCTGAAAGCAATAGTTCTTTTTCTTAAAAGAGAAAATCAAATCGTTCACTATGCAGGTGCTTCAAACAAATGGCACTGAAGTTAAGAAGAAAAGTCAAAACAGGTCCACAATTTAGACAAAGACAATAACATTTCTCAGTGCCTGTCGCAAAAACAACCTATAAATACATGGCTGCTCTAAAAGTGATATTTAGGTCTAACAAAAAAAAAAAAAATAATGGAACAGTGAGACTTACAGCATTTTAAGAAGATGAAGATTCCATAATTGACTGTATATTTGCACTAGGCAGTATACAGAAAAAAACATAATGATGTAGAGGAGCAGGCTAGCTAACATAAAATATTGTACCTTTTGTTGTACCTTTCAAACAGGATTTTTTCAGTTTTACTTTAGAATGGCATACCATTCTATCAGCTAGACCTCTGTAATTGGTGCCATCAAATTTCTTCTCTCTATAGCCCTTATTATTATTAATAAAAAGAGATGCATTATTTGAACAAAAATCCACAGTATACTGACAACACTAGCAGATCCTCTGATTAATAAATGAAGGAGCCGTAGTTTCTCATGAAAATATTTTTGATGATTGTAAATTGTAAGGTAAATTGTAGAAACACAAGGAATGTGGCTCAGCCTTTTCTTCTTTACTCAGAGGGACACTTCATGGTCACCTTAACAGAGGATTCTCGATGAAGATGCCTGAATGTGTTACTACTACTGACCATTTTGGTGATCACCCAAAAATGTAATATTAGGTTACTTTCTCTTATCTTACTTATATTTAACCCTAACCTAAACCTGATCCTAGCCATGAACCTCAATCCAATACCTAAACTAAACAAAACCTTACTCTAAACTCCTAACTCTAAATTAAAACCTCAATATAAACCAAAACATCAGGGTAGGACATAATTCATAATTCCTTAACTGATAAAAATTGTATTAGTGATACTGGTAATCACAATAATTAGCTTATTAGCAATACCTGACATCCAATGTACACAAACTAAATGAAAACTTAAAGAACACACAACTGACTATTCCAGAAATATCTTTAATTTAAAAAAAAATCAAAAGGTTGTGCTATTCTGTTTATTTTATACAAGAGGAGCTTCAAATGTTCTCATTGGCAATGAGAAACATAGAAGCTGCCTCTGTTGACAAGGTTTAGAAGGTGCTGACTTCAGGGCCACCTACTTTATCCTTTCATTGCAACTTGGTGACGGAGTAGGACACTTGCTGAACATATGCTTGCTCCACCTAAGTGACTTACTATAGCTGGCTATACATGGTTAGAATTTCCTTCAAAGGTTTCTATTGAAAAATTGTGCATCAGAACCTTCTTCTTACCATCCGTGAGTAAATTATTTTATTTGAAAGCCCTTAACCTGCAATTTTCCTAGACACATTAATAAGTTTTATTACAATTTACGATTTTTTCCAAAAGAAAACCACATTTACAGAAATTTGTTTGCTTGAGAAAAAATGTCCACCCAGCACCTTTAAATTCTCCAGCCACAGCAGTAACAAATGAACATTGATGTGACCTCATTAACTATTGAAAAATCTAATGATTGTTACAAAAACAGAAATTTTCTAATTACTATAAGAGTGTTAGCAGAAACAAATCGAGTCTTATTTTTTTTTTGTTTTTAACTTTTTTTTTTCTGACTATAGATCTATGTTTGACCCTGATATGATTAAATCCACATATAGTTGACTGACTCACTACCTATGCTGGAAGTCTCTACTCTTTTCAGTAAAATAATACTTTCTAAGGTTAGTTTTAAAGGCGGAGTCGGCATCAGTCACTGTCCACAAGGATCTAAGACCATAAGCTCACGTACATACATTCACATTCTGGGGCAAATTTGGGCAGGGGTTATTAACTTTTGGCGTGTGGTAGGAAACCAGAGTACCTGGAGAAATTCCACACAAGCACAGGGAGAACATGTATACTCCAAATGGGTGTTGCCTGTTTGGGATCCAAACCGAGGATCCTAGTGCTGCAAGGCAGAAGTACAAACCACTAAGCCACTGTGCTGCTTTTACTAGTGTATGGCAGTAGTGAAGTAAGTATAAAGACAACCCTGGACTTGCACCTTAAACAACAATTCACCATTGGTGGCCCCATGCTTTCTGCCTGGCTGGTTCCCTTCAAAAGTAGCAATGTATAAGGGAGCAGTGTGGGATAAAACTTGTCCCTATGTTTTCCACGTCAGATTGGTGATTCACATACAGCATACAGCAATCTGACTTTAATACACAAGTTTAAAAGCAGGAAACAATTCACATTTGTCAACAAACAAAACACGTTTCCTGCTTTGTAGTTCATGCCAAGTTTTCGAGACAGAACATGTAATATTCTCCTGATATTTATACTAATGAAACCTATTTCTAGATCATTAATCATAGCAAGATACCTTCTGAGACTCAAAGACCTTAAAATCCTGACAGAGCTAATTAGCAGTTGGTTTAAAGGTCTCGCTGGGGAGAATTATAGATCACCTTCTTGCGCTTAGGCTACAATTATCAAGGCTGGCTATAATCGGAGGTCCATAATGCTCCACAGCGTCAAAAGCAGACAAGCCAATTGGTTTCAATTTGATAGATTTAGTGAGGGATGTGGGAGTTCTAGGCTTGTTTTATAACCTTCCATTCCAATTAATTCCCTATCCAGAATGACATGGATAAAAATCAATTTTAGATTTCTTTCTAGTATTGACTTGATGTTATCTACTCATCTTTGCAATCTTGGTAAACTACTAGGTAAAGTCTGAAATTATAGCTGCTGTATAGCTTGGTCTCCTTTTAGAAGTATAAGTCATGCCTTTATTTTTCCACATTCACTTTGTATTCAGAAAAGCGTCCTCACAATTTAAATCCCAACTCCAGCGAAACATCTTTTGTTTAATTTTGGAAAAATGAGGCCAAGGATTAAAACCAGGGTCTCTGCACCTCCTGTAAATACCTCAGCTTAATGCCACCAACTAGCCATGATAGAAAAGCAGGGGAAATCGGAAACTTCATGGAAATAAAGCAATAAAGTAGGATTTGGAAGGGTCAGAACTTCTGTCAGGTTTTTACTGCTGTGTCCACACTCAACAGATTTCCCCTTTCTTCTTGTCCTTGTGACACTATGCATGGCGGAGTATCACCAGGAGAAAGTTGATTTCCCCAACAGGCACCCCAACAAGAATACAAAACAAAAAGTATCTAACCCTTTCATATACTGTCAGGTGTTAGCCCACCTTTTACATTTTTTTGTAAGTGTGAAATAACACTTTAAGGGGTCAGTCTACCTAAAAGTAATATTAAAGTGATATTAAACCCTAAGTTTTTAAGCACTTTCAGCAGCTGAGTAATGATACTGAATATTTAACATGTTTATCTTTAAACTCTTTTCCTGCCACCTACATTTTTAAACATGTGTGCAAAAAAACAGCAAAAATGTTGCTGGCAGTGATAGGGTTAATCCTTACCTCTGTTACAGTTTATGATGATGGCATGACACTGCCCCAAGTCTGCGGTTTTAAGATGCTCGTTTCTTATGTAGTATCCTACGGAGCCACCTTTACATGCAGGGACAACAACGGTATCTCTCTACAGTCTACACTGTGTGCATCAATAAAAACAGATAGCCCCATGACCTAGAATGGCAAGGCACTCCCCTGCTTCTTCTTTCCTCCTCATCCTCCCTTCTTCAAGCTACTGTAACAGACTGACTGTCCACTGTTAATCATTTTCTGTAAGGAAATGGCACTGAAAGTTCAGGAGCCAGCAGCATTGAAAGTTGCAAACTGAAAGTGCTGGGGTAAAATTTTTAACAAATAGCTTACTGGGAAATGTTTATTTTATCGTGTTCAATGTGTTTAGTTAAAGAGCAGTGAGGGTTTGGGTTATGGGTAGAATGGTGGGCTGAATCATTCACTGGACTCCTATGTTGTTTTAGAGTTCCAATAATGTGATCTTCCTTTCAATTTATTGACTCTGTTTCCCCCCCACTTTGGGGCGCTCTGACTCTTCTTATTACAATCTCCATAACGTACAAACATTAAAAAACCCCCATGGGTAAAGTGGGACCTTCTCATAATGGCTGCAGCAGGTGTACATGTCTGGGAACTTAAGTGCAAAGAGTTTGCAAATAATTTAGAAGGAAATAACAGCAAATGCAAAACAAAGTTAAAGCTGAATTCTAGGAATTCAGTTGCTTTGTAAGAAGAGAAGGCACACTATCAGTTAAGTCCAATAAACTGCATGATATCTCCTGAGCTTATCTCTATTATTTACATCTGACAGTACTATTGCACTCCTGGAAGATGGCTATCTCTATATTTCTGGGAGCCCAACACTGATGCTTCAGGTCTACACATCTTCAACATTAGAGTCGATGCAGTTGCTATGCCTGTCCCTCCCCTCCTCCTGCCCTATGAGAGAAGCCTTTGTATTATGTGAACTCATTCACAAAATACAAAGGCTTCTCTGAACAGGTAGCAGAGGGGAGGGGTGTGCATAGTTGCTCTGTGTGCCTCTCTCTCCTCTCTCACAGCCCAAAGTGTCAGGGCATGCTCTGACAGAGGCACATATAAACAATAGAGGTAAGTTCAGGAGATGTCATTCACTTCTTTGGCTTTAACTCATACTTTTACAAAGTATCTGAATTCCTAGAATTCAGCTTCTTATTTCTTATCAGTGCAATCACAGGCCTCAGATGCAGACAACTATACCTTTCCAATAATCTGGGCAGTGTTTATATTCTATGATATAATATTCTGTAACAGAATATTTTATATATTCACATTTTCTAGACTCAACCGAAAGATTGCCATGTCCAACTACAGCGCGGAGCAAGTAAAATGGATGGCCACTATTCCCAGCACATACATGCCAAGCTGATACAGTTAGGTAGTATTTATCCACATGGGATGTGGTCAGTGAGCCAATAGGTATGGGTCAGTCTATGAAGCTAAAATGTATGTTTTCTCTACCATTTTAGTTATGTTTCTTAACTGTGATGAAGTATGTCCCACATTGTACAGGATGTTGTTGTATTCTGTAGAAATCTTCACTGAAGGGCTGTTCTGTCCTCCTCCTGCTGCTGAACTTCTGGCACTGTGAGGGTTAACAGCTTCAGGTCTCCGGACTCAGCTGCACTAAAGGTGATCCTATGAGGGCATGCCCACTTCAGTCCTATCCTCTATTCATCTACTGAGAAAACTTCTGCACTGCCTGTACCACAATCTTTAATTAAACGGAGAAGAGAATCCTGTGACTGATTAGATTTTCCCCATTTACAACTCGTGTTACATGCAGTGTAATCAGTAAAGAATTTTCCTCAATGGTGGAGAGGGCGGAAGGGGAAGTGCAGCTAAGCCCAGAGATCTGAAGCTGTTAACCCCCCAGTGCTAGAAGTTCAGCAACAGGAAGAGGACAGAGCAGCCCTTCAATGAAGAATTCTACAGAATCCAGCATCCTCTATGTTGTGGGACACTTTATCACAGGTAAGCAATTTAACTAAAGCTGTAGATAAAAAAATGTTTAACTAAACTTCAGCTTAAAGAGCCTTTTTCTAGCAGCTCCACCTATGCTTCCGGGATCAGCTGGTTTGACTCTGCACCTTCTTCTCTTGCTCATTTTGATGGGCTCTCCATCTGCACCCCATCTGCCACTTCAGAGTCCAGGTGCACGCACCAGCATTCCAATTACACCTCCAGGCACCTTGTGCACCTGGAGCAGTATGGCCAAACACATTGACACTTCAACAATGTTGCAAATGTCCTAAATGGTCTGGCTTTCTTTTTAATGGTAATTTATTTTATTCTCATTTTGCATGTTGTAAGGTTTGCTAGTTTGTAGGTGACATTTTCTTGTTATTTTTAGACAGATTATTTCTATGACCTTACTTGTCCTGACCTTGCTGGTACTCCTTCATTACTTGTCTGTACCTGTTTCTGGTTACGATGCCCCTGACTACAATTCTATTGTATCCTTTTGACACTGCTGTAGCTACCTTGGACCCCTGTTATTTTATAATAGATCTGGCATGGTTAACCAATATCATCCAGTACCTGGCTTGTTGGTTCACCTAATATCTATAGGCTGCCACTGTGGGGCTATGAACACCCTATTCCAGCTCTATAATCCACTGCATAAGTCACCCAAGTACCAATTCAGACACATAAAATAAAAGCAGAATACTAAGAGTGGTGCATAATTAGTAATAGAGTCCAAACTAGTGTTTGTACCTTATAATTAGTGAGCTTGAAATCTGTATTTATGTATTTGGGAAGAAGGGCAAAAGGAGTGAGATATGGAGGTTGTTTAAAATTGCAATCGGTATTTACATCTTGTACTTGTATTTTGCAAATACATTTTATTTAGTGACCGGTTCTTCTCCGGCAAGGGCTGACTAAATCAATAAATAAATGTTTTCTTTAACTCTCAGAGCAGATTTTACTTACAGCCAATCAACATAACACAAATGGAGAAGATTTTTTCCGAGTTGGTATTGGGAGACACATTTCCAAAGCCTACGCTTGTCAGACTGCTGAAGGTAAAATAAAGTGCTGTGACATATTTGTCCTTGATAGATGGTCCCGAGCTGGGGTCACTATAATTATACGGTTTCTTTATTTGATCACCCAGGGCATCCAGCCAGCTAATTTTGTGAATTAGGTAAGGTCGTTCCACATTGCCGATTGCATACCAGATGCAGGCAAGCCAGTGAGCGATTAATGCAAAAATACACATTAGCAGCATAAGGACAGCAGCACCGTATTCTGAGTATCTGTCCAGCTTTCTGGCTACTCTGACCAAGCGAAGTAGCCGTGCAGTCTTCAAAAGTCCGATGAGAGTGGTAGTCTGCAAATAAAAATAAAAATATTATTAAACTGTAAACATGGTGAGGTAGAATAAAGGTCAAGGTCCACCAAAGTAAAGTCCAT
The DNA here is from genome assembly GCA_037952925.1 of Lithobates clamitans. Lineage (NCBI taxonomy): Eukaryota > Metazoa > Chordata > Amphibia > Anura > Ranidae > Lithobates > Lithobates clamitans. The sequence goes on along the minus strand of JBBGZY010000502.1, from coordinate 12,454,944 downwards.
CTGCAGGCACATAAAAACTACCCTAGCAGCTAATTTTAGACTAGCCATAAAGAAATAAGAAGTAATACTTACCAAACACTGTGCTCTGGCAGGCTTCTTCCATTTGTGCTCCTCTCTAAGATATTCCCAACCTTGGTTGTACAGTAGGTCTGCTTTCTCCACATACAATACAAGGCTAAAGCCTAGTACACACTAGTTTTAGGTGGAGTTTAGGAGGAGCCGCTTTACTAACTATCCAATATTAGTACAGAAATCTCCCCTGCTGTTCTATTGTGTTCTGCCAGCGGGCCGCCCGCCAGAACACTCTGGTCAGCACTCTCAGCCATTGGCTGAGAACACTGATCAGCAGCCAATCGGCAGAACTTTTTCAGTCATGCCCCTTCGACAGAAGCCGGCCAAATAGCAGTACACAGTACCGCTTTCTTTTGAACCAGCTGATGCTGCACGACATTCGGCCGGTGTGTACTAGACTTAAAGTGGCTGTAAACCCTGTTACACCACTTGTACCTACAGGTAAGCCTATAATAAGGCTTACCTGTAGGTACTGTAAATATCTCCTAAACCTGCACGGTTTAAGAGATATTTACCATATACGCTTGCGCCGACATCATTGGCTCATGTGCTGCCATGTCTAGAGGGCCTGTTCCGTGACCGGCAGCTCCCACGCGCATGTTCAGGATTGACGTCATTGCGGCTCCGGCCAATCACAACGATCCCGTGATCCCGGAAATAACTCCGGGAGACATGTTGCTGGTCACAGCAGTGTGCGGGGACTGCTGCAACAGCTTTGATCTAAGGCAAGTATTTCATAATGAGCTAGTATGCGATGCATACTAGCTCATTATGCCTTTGTCTTGCAGATTTTTTTTTTATATGGGTTTACAACCATTTTAATTGTGTGAGGGAAGCCACACTGCGATAGTTTTTTTTTCCTTCCTGGAGTTGGACTTTAAAGCAATCACACACAGCCACCCACACATCATTTGCTGACTGCTAGTAACATGTTTCCATGCATAATACAATATGATACAATACTGTGCTTACTTAGAGTAACTCCACTTTTGTTGAATGATCTCTGTTAATTGCAAGGATTTTGCAAACTCTGTTGCAGATTTCTACCTCTTTTTGCTCTGAAGAAATAGCTGTTTGTTTTCTGCAGAGTGAATCTGAATATAAGTGACTTTTTCGTTAATCAGCTGATGCACTTTTAGTGTTCTAATGAGGAAAATTACAGGGTCTGCATCATTAAGGAAGTAATAGACTCTTTGGGAGTATCTCACCAAAAATAACATTTTTGTTGCAGAGGATGCCTAAGATCTGATTTGTATCTTAAAGCAGGCTTCTGGGAAAATCAGTGAGCCAGTCACACAAGCAGTTAATGACATTGCTGGGAAAGTTTTGTGTACACCAACTGTGTACAGAAGACCTCCAGCTTACCGTATTGCATTGAATTTAACAGAAAACAAGTGCTGCAGATTGAAAAGGAAAGGTTATTTTTAATGCCAAGGGCCCAACCACCACCCAGGAGCCTTACACAGTGGAGGAGAGCTTCAGCTGCTGGAGAAATAAGGTTGCAGTAGGGAAGGGGACCCACTGCAAGGGTAAAGATTTTTGTCTACAGAGGTCAGTTTTGATTAAGAACCATGGGCTGTGAGTTTTGAAGCACCCCCCCCCACACAAAAATATCTATTAGAGGTATACTGCTGCCTCTTTCCCTATTGGAGGGATTTACCCTTAGTTCATGTGTGGACACCAGGACAGCAAATGAATGGAATCTCTCCAATGAGGACATACAGTGGGGACGGAAAGTATTCAGACCCCCTTAAATTTTTCACTCTTTGTTATATTGCAGCCATTTGTTAAATCATTTAGGTTCATTTTTTTCCTCATTAATGTACACACAGCACCCCATATTGACAGAAAAACACAGAGTTGTTGACATTTTTGCAGATTTATTAAAAAAGAAAAACTAAAATATCACATGGTCCTAAGTATTCAGACCCTTTGCTGTGACACTCATATATTTAACTCGGGTGCTGTCCATTTCTTCTGATCATCCTTGAGATGGTTCTACACCTTCATTTGAGTCCAGCTGTGTTTGATTATACTGATTGGACTTGATTAGGAAAGCCACACACCTGTCTATATATCACAAACAATATCACAAACTATATGTATACATCCTTTATACTAATATCAATTTCACATTTATCTATTAACCAGCTAAGGTCTTTGGGCATGTCTCATATGCCCAGGCACTGAAAGGGTAAAAACAAGCCCACAGCTGTGAGTTTGTTTCTCTCATTCTTCGTAGGCTCCCAACTTTTAGGTAAAGATAATCGTGCGGCCACCCAGTCACTTTTACTACCAGATGTCCCCTCTGTGGTTCCTGGGCTCTCATACTGCTCATGGGAGCCAGGGACTACAACAGTGTCAGGATGATGGGTGGGAGAACAGCAAAGAATATCCATTCTTCAATGACCTTTTTGAAGTTTGAACCCAGAAGCTATCATCTAAAAGCATTTCCGTGTTCAGAGCTGTCAAAAATGTTAAAGTGATTGTAAATGTAGCCGGGAGCAAACTACATCACCTGATTTTGCACACTTGTCTCCTGCTGTCCCAGACTGTTCTGTATTCCCCTAGTATTAGACTCAGGTTACTGACATCACATTCCTGAGCCTAAAGATGGGCATTGTGTGAGCTGCAGTTTTCTGAAAAGACATTGCTAATCTTCAGAACCAACCATGGACTGCACATCCCAACAAGCCATCTGCTCCAGGGGAGAATTGTGGGAGAGACTATAAAGGGGCCAGGCCCACGCTCTCTTGCTTGCTGGATCCCATCGCGTGAGCACCATCTCGCCACTGTGTGAGGGGATCACAGCCTACCACGTGTTACACAGCCTACAGCTATATTCCTAAAGAGTCCAGAAATCTCCGGCTTTCTGAAGGACACTCTGCGCAGCACTGAACACTGTGGAACCAGCCGGTTCACTGAGTCAGCAGACTGATCGCCATCTCTGCCCATCTGCAGCATGGAGAATCTTTTGATTGTCCCCCCCTCCGTGGGAAACTGCAGAATGCTGTTAGGATTGGTGAGGGGACCTTTGCCCACAGATTCTATTGCCTTTCATACATATCACACTCTGAACACTGAGCGCAGACAACTTATACCTGGATCACATGTCTTGCTATAAGACAGAATCAACTATCTTGCCTTGTTCATCAGCACTTTACCACATTAAGGAATTCTTGTTTATGAGCTCCAACTTCCCGGTGAAGATAGTGCAAGGCCTTGCTTTTAGAACATCCTTGTTATTGCTCTTAAAGGGGACAGGTTATTGCTATCTATATTATTTTAACCCTCATTGAGTTTTAAGGTACTATAGGCCAGCCTGGGGTTCCCCTTTAGCAGGAGTAATACCCACAGCAATCAATAGCTTTCTTAAGGAACTTATCTATTACTGTTTATTACTGTACACGTTGGTATCATTTACTTGTTGTTGCTAATTGTTAATCTACTGCTTTAAAAATTGTTTTAGTCAAGTCTTGATTATTTATCCAGGACTTGGCTGACTAATATCATTTTAAGTCTCTTCTCTTGACTAAGAAAATCTGAGGGAGCTGAACCCATTTGAACTGTGTCTGTGTGCTATTTATTGTGCTATACCACTAACCACCTTGCTAGGTGCGCCAGAGGGGCTGAGAGGATTTTGGGGGTTGGAGGGCAGAGTAACGGACCGAACAAACTATCTACCCTATGGGGGTAGCGCTACATAAAGTCCTTTTTTCTTTTTTTTTAAAATAACTAACATGTTATACTTACCTGTTCTATGCAGTTGGTTTTACACAGGGAAGCCTGGATTCTCCTCTTCTTGGGTCCCGCTTTGCTGCTCCTGACCCCTCCCTCCTGTTGAGTGCCCCCACAGCAAGCAGCTTGCTATGGGGGCACCAGAGCCGAGCTGCAGCACTGTGTGTCCATTCAGATACGGAGCTGCTGTTCAGCCCCACACCCTCTCTCCCCTAATTGGCTAACTGACTTTGACTGACAGCCGTAGGAGCCAATGGCACCGCTACTGTGTCTCAGTCAATCAGGAGGGAGCGTTCCGGACAGCCGAGGGATCCGCTGGACAGAGAGGGGGGCTCAGGTAAGTATTAGGGGGAGCTGGGGTGGCTGCTACACACTGAAGGCTTTTTATCTTAATGCATAGAATGCATTAAGATAAAACACCTTCTGCCTTTACAGCTCCTTTAAATATAATAAAATAAAAAACATGTAGAAGCACCCTTGTCACACTGTCTACAAACATAACAATGCAAATGTGTACGTAGGACATGCGTGCATATGTAAACAATGATTGTGCAATACATATTGGGTATTGCTGTGCACACTGGAGTGAGAGAAACAATTATAGGTTCCTCATTTATGGTTAACTGTAAGCTGATGAGCTGTAAGAACATTTAAAGTATCGTCTATTGATAATTTTCAGTACTGTAATTTTTGGCAATTTCACAGGTGCATAGAGATTTCAGGCTTGCCATATTTGGTATCTTTTTACTCAACACAACCCTTGTCTTTAATTTTGGACATAAATTGGGGATTACAGTATATTGTGTTTTTATGCACTAAAATGTATTTTAGTATATTTGTTAAGAATAAATATAGATTAGGATAAGCAACAAGAAACAACAAAATATTGGGACTTTATAGGTGCTAAAACCTTCTCCTAGAATGATGAATCTTGCAATGTGATATTAAAATTTCATTTTATTATAAATTGTATATTCACTAACGTCAGGCTCACAGCTGATTCAGCTGAGCACTGTCATCCTAGGGAGGCAGTTTTGGCGTGAATTCCACCCAATTTAAGGATGAAATGATTGTTTGCACACGTGGGTCATTATTTGGAGGTACTTTTAATGGTGGCAGTTGTATCCAGCTCGGATTAGGTGAATAGTGCGGACGGTTTAGCTGTGTCTCTACGGGAGATAAGGTATACAGATTGTGTTTAAGTTTGACTAGATGATTTCTATTGTGAAAAAAAAAAGTTTGACTAGATGATATGGGATGTGAAGGTTTTCTGGAATGAAAATGAGTATTGTTCCTTCTATGCTATTCCAGATCTGATACTGTGCACTATAACCCGGCTTTTGGAATCTGCCAACCTTTTCTGTTCAACAGAGGGTTTCTTTTCTAGGTATGTTTTATATGATAGAGAATATATGGTTAAACTATGCTTTGAGTGGAGGATATGTTATAGCTGTGTGTCATCTATTTTCCCCTTATTTTAGTACCTTTTTGTTAAATGTAGGATTGATCAGCTTGAATTGCCAGTCCCTATATATTGGACCCTTTTTTAGCTTTTGGGATAAGCCCTTCCATTCGACCCCAGGTCCGCTTGACACAAACAAACACCAGGTCCACATTATAGTGCTCTGGCAGGAATATGTAATGCCCCTAGGGGGCTTCCCAAAGTCAATACATACCAGATGTAATTTTTTTTGACTACTGTATAATAACTAATGTGATATCATTTGTTTATGAATTTAGCAACATTTGTGAATGTATATTACTTGTATCTATTTGTTTCTTTTATGGCAACTCTACTACATTCATTCCCATCCAAAGAATTTACTAAAGAAGCCGGCAAGGCGAAACGCGTCGGGTTGTGCATCTCCTCATATATGTGAAAAATGATTGTTTGCCATTGTTATCTATGACTGTATTAATTTATTTATCTATAGAGGAAATACTATACTTTTGAGAGGGGGAAGTTTGTCAAATCTATTAGTTACGCTGTATAAACTTTGTCATTTTCAATATGTCTATTATTTGGTATAGACACAATTTTAACAATTTATAATAAAATGAAATTTTAATATCATGTTGCAAGATTCATTATTCTAGGAGGAGGTTTCAGCACCTATAATGTCCCAATATTTTATTGTTTCTTGTTGTGTATCCTTACTCTGGGATGTGGTGCTGACTGTCAAATGAGTACATTATTATTGTATAGAAAAATAACTATAGATTAGCTAAACTATTACATAAATGTGACATACAAAACAATTAAACTACCACCTTTTGAATTCTATAGGTCCTCTGCATTCAAAAATAATTATAATGTTTTATGGGTTATAAGTAATTTTGTAGCCAAAAATGCAGATTTTAACATTTGTACAAAAAAAAAAAAAACTGCAGCAGAAGCAATATGGGTTACAATGTAAAACATATAATATATAATAGTACAATCATTTATATAAAAACACTAAAAATAACTGAGGGTCCCATTCAGCTGCCTTTCTGGCATTATTACCATGTTGGCAGTCCAGACAATAAATCTGTGCCCCTACTGTCTTCATAGCACACTAAGAACTCTGGTAATAAGATCTGACAGGAGGTGAGAATGCTCTATTCCTACAGCTTCAGAGGGAAAGCCTTCTTCTAAAATGCTTTCACAAGAAAGAATAGTATTTTTAATTACAACTTCTCAGGTTTTTCTATTTTTTTATGACAAGCTAATTGCTGTAGTCTGCATATTTAGTACGCATATCGCTATTCAGCTGAAAGTCGTTCTCCTGCTGTTTTCATATGTCCTAATTCACATCAAGTTGAAGACGGCGGAGCATAGCTGTGCAGAGGGGTTGCACAGAGCCATGTATTCAGAGCCTGATTATCAGGTAACACATGAAACGGGTGCAGATTACAATGTGTGTCCTCCTAGACAAGCAATTACAGAAGGATAACCTTTCTGAAAGCCATTATGGGGAGGAAGTCATGGACTGAGGGTAAATTGGAAGAACATTAAACAGAGAAAAGGATTGTATTTTTATTTCAAAAGAAAGGAGCTCATTTACTCTAACCAACAAATGGCCATGTTTTACATACAGAAAACCAAAGCAATACTCAGTGGCACTGATAAATTCCAATTACATGGCCCCGTAAGTTACATTTGTTGTGCTTTCCCAATATCCATAGATCTATGGGCAATGGCATTGCTATGGGGGTGCGGGCTACACCCGGTTGACATCAGCCAGAGAGGTGACATCCAGGGCCGCCCACTGGATCTCTGCGAGATAATCCAGCGGAGATAATCCTAGCAACCAATCGCCTAGCAACCAATCACCTGCTGGTTAACTTGCAAAGTTAACTCTGGCAGCTCCCACTGTCTATTCAGTGCTGTTGTTTTTCCCTCCTTTTCTGCTCCTGCTCCCTACTATGCTCTCCTGTCTCTCCCGCTCTGCATGCCCAAAAAAGGTAGGAAGGGGCAGAGCTGCAGGGGGTAGGGGCTGTGTAATGTAAAGGGGTCCAGAGGTGTGGGAGGCGCTGTGTAATGTAAAGAGGTCCAGAGGTGTGGGGGGCTGTGTATTGTAAAGGGGTCCAGAGGTGTGGGGGGCTGGGTAATATAAAGGGATCCAGAGGTGTGGGGGGCTGTGTAATGTAAAGGGGTACAGAGGTGTGGAGGGCTTCGTAATGCGAAGGGGTCCAAAGGTATGGGGGGCTGTGTAATGTAAAGGGGTCCAGGGATGCAGAGCTGTGTAATGTAAAGGGGTGCAGAGGTGCAGGGGCTGTGTAATGTAAAGGGGTCCAGAGGTGTGGGGGGACTTTGTAATGTAAAGGGGTCCAGAGGAGTGTGGGAGCTGTGTAATGTAAAGGGATTCAGAGGTGTAGGGGGCTGTGTAATGTAAAGGGGTCTAGAGGTGGGGGCTGTGTAATGTAAGGGGGCCAGAGGTGTGGGGGGCTGTGTATTGTAAATGGGTCCAGAGGCTGTGTAATGTAAAGGGGTTCAGAAGTATGGGGGCTGTGTAATGTAAAGGAGCCTAGAGGTGTGAGTGCTGTGTAATGTAAAGGGGTCCAGAGGTGTGGGGGCTGTGTAATGTAAAGGGGTCTAGGGATGCAGAGCTGTGTAATGTAAAAGGGTTTAGAGGTGCGGGGGCTGTGTAATGTAAAGGGGTTCAGAGGTGTGTGGGGGGCTGTGTAATGTAAATGGGTCTAGAGGTATGAGGGCTGTGTAATGTAAAGGGGTCCAAAGGTGTGGGGGGCTGTGTAATGTAAAGGGGTCCAGAGGTGCAGGGGCTGTGTAATGTAAAGGGCTCCAGAGGTGCAGGGGGATGTGTAATGTAAAGGGGTCCAGAGGTGCGGGGGCTGTGTAATGTAAAGGGGTCTTCCTAAATTTTACCAGCAGTAATAGCTGCAGTCCTATTTTGTTCATTTAGGTTGCGCGTTTTTTATGCATTTTCTGAAAGCGCGCCAAAAGTCCCACATGCTGCATCTTTGCCACACTTTTGGGGGGGGTGACACCATCCCTAGTGACGCCATTGTCTATGGGACAATTCAGTTCTGTATACTCTCAAGTATATGTAAAGGCTTTTTTCCATTTTTTACCCTTCAATTTTTTGGGTGGCCATAGCCACGGAGAATTCATCAGGGGGAAAAGGTGAGAGGAAATCTTTTAGCGAGGACATGTGTTCCTGTAACAACTCCTTAAAGCGGATCTTAACCCAAAAAGGGGTAGTTCCGCTTGTTTGCATCCACCCCCTCCAATGCCACATTTGGCACTTTTTTGGGGGGAACGGGTACCTGGTTATGAGCCAGACGTTCGGTCCCCCTCTTTCTTCTGCAGTTTTCTTGCACACATCACAGGTCCCAGAAGACTGCGGGACCATTCACAAAGTGCAGCGCGTTTTGCAAGGCTTCACTGCCGGTTTTCCTTTCTTAAGATGCTGGCACATGCACCCAAAGTCAATTGAAGAATCAGCAAGGGTGAGGACAAAGTTGGATCCCTGGGCAAGTAGGTGTCCTTATATTAAAAGTCAGCAGCTACAGCATTTGTAGTTTTTTTTTGCGGGAGCCCGGAACTCCTCTTTATAGTTTCATAGTTGGTGAGGTTGAAAAAAGACACTAGTCCATCCAGTTCAAACTGTATACTTGGTGTATGTGTGTTCATGTCAATAATCATTTCCCATATCCCTGTATATTGTGTTTACTAAGAGGCATGTCCAAGAGTCTTTTAAAATAATCAAAACTTCTTGCTGAAACCACGGATAGTGGAAGAGAGTACCACATCCTTACATCCCTGACAGTGAAAAACGCAGCTTAAGGTTAATTCACTTTTCCTCCAATCTCATTGTGTGGCCCCCCGATTGAGATGGAATTTCGTTCACTTTGGAGAGATTTCCTCCCGTTTCCTGTTGTGTCTCCAGTGCAGGAAATTAAAGAGGTTGTAAAGGTAATTTTTTTTTTTTTAAATAACAAACATGTTATACTTACCTTCACTGTGCAGCTCGTTCTGCACAGAGTGGCCCCGAACCTGGTCTTCTGGGGTCCCTCTGCGGCTGTTTCATCTCCTCCCCGCAAGAACTAACCACCTTAATGCGAGCTCCCTATAACCGCTCACTGTATCACTCGGCCCGGCCCCGGCGCACCGCGTCATTGGATGTGATTGACAGCAGCGCGAGCCAATGGCTGCGCTGCTTTCAATCCATCCACTGTAGCCAATCAGCGGCCAGGCTGAGCGGCTTAATGGATGTCGGGAGCGAGCGGCTGACTTTCGAGGTGTCAGGTAAGTAAAACGGGGGGGCTGGGGGCGGCAGTATTGTCGGAAGTTTTTTCACCTTAATGCATTAAGGTGAAAAAATTTTTACCTTTACAACCCCTTTAAGGAAATTCACTATAATTTCTCAAACTAAGAAACGTTTTGCCTTTACATACATTTTTTTATAACACAAAATGTGTATGTTAAATCTGGTGAAATGTTGCTCTTCCTAAATACGTACGTAAGGAAGATATCTGAAAAAAAATAATTGAACAATTTAATGGCACCTAAAATCTCATCATCTTTTGTGTTGTTTTTATTGCCTTTCCATAAGTCTAGCTGTGATTAGTGGTGAAAGCAGGGGGAGCAGAAGAGGAGAAAGCACAATATCACAAAATTGTGACAATATTAATACAAAAATAATTAGAGAAATTAATTAAAGAATTTGATTTTCTGGTGCAATACTTTTGGCATTGTAGATGGTTGGTGCACAATATGGAGCTTAGTTTAGGTTTAGTGGTTAGATTAGGGGTTCAAAAGTGTATGAAAATCACAACTTAAATTTTTTTTGCGTTTTGGATAGAATGTGGAAGGGTTAGACCTGATCATTTCTTATTAATATCTATGTCCCCGCTGGGGAGATTTAAAGTATATCTCCACTTCTGCAGCCAAACTGGGATTAAACATACCTTATATTTGTTACATGCTCCACTTCATATAGCATAGCTTAAAAAATTGCAGACTATCTTTTTTAGATGCTCTATTCTGGACCCTACAGAAAGGTAAAATTGTGCCTCTTTGTCCTCTTTGTTTATCATGGAACTGGGCAGCTGTGTTTGCCATAAGTAACCCTGTCTGTACTTTGCAGGCAGATCTTAACCGCTTGCCGATCAACCGTCGCAGTTATACTGCGGCAGGCTGGCACAGCTGCGTAAATTGCCATAGCTATATGACGGCTCTTTAAGACACTATAGCAGGCACACGCGCAGCGTGTCCCCGGAGCAGATGCGCGTGCTGGGCGGGCGCGATGTCCACCGGGCACCCGCGATCGCTCCTGACAGAACAAGAATGGGGATCTGTGTGTGTAAACATACAAATCCCGGTTCTGTCAGGGGAGTAGAGACAGATCGTGTGTTCCTACTAGGTAGGAACACACAATCTGTCTCCTCCTCCAGTCACTCCCATCCCCCCACAGTTAGAAACACACATAGGGATCACAGTTAACCCCTTGATCGCCCCTTAGTGTTAACTCATTCTTTGCCAATGACATTTATATAGTAATCAGTGACTATTTTTAGCTCTGATCACTGTATAAATGTCAATGTTCCCAAAAAAGTGTCAAAAGTATCTGATCTGTCTGCTGCAATTTCGCAGTCCCGATAAAAATCGTAGATCGCCGCCATTACTAGTAAAATAATAATAATAAAATAAAAATAATAATAATAAAAATGACATAAATCTTTCCCCTATTAGACGCTATAACTTTTGCGCAAACCAATCAATATATGCTTATTGCAATTTTTTTACCAAAAATATGTATAGGAATACACATGGGCCTATAACTGATGAAGAAATTCATTTTTTACATTTTTTGGGGATATTTATTATAGCAAAAAGTACAAAATATGAAGTGGTTAATTATAAATTCTAACTAGATTTGAACACTGTCTGTTCTAACAAAGGGTATATATACATAAATAATGTTTTTAGGCATACTGTGTGAATTGGAGCACATAGCAAACATATAGTGGGGTTTTCTAAAATTTGACTGCAAAAGTGGAAATACACTTTGAGTGAGGAGATTCTCACTAATGGAGTGATAGAAAAACCTGGCATGTTCTAACCCTTTCCAGTTTTGGCCGCAGATAAACATGTGTGATTTGTTTCATTACGAATCGAATTTCAGACAAAATTTTTGTTATTTTGAGGTATCCGAATCGTAAAAAATTTCAGGGAATACCAAATAAATTATAACTAAACAACGAAATTCATTTGTTTCTTTTGGATCTGAAATAACATAATGCCATAACAAATGATCCAAACTGATTTGGAACCATATCGTTTTTATGTAGCATTAACAGTTTTCATTATTGAAAAAAAATGCACTGTATGTGAAATAGAAAAATATTGCAATAAATACAGTATGTTATAAAAGTGAAATAAAATGATGATTCCTACTTATTGTGTTTGGGTTGGATGGAGGTGAATCCATCAGAATTTCCAAATCATAATATAATGGGGTTTATTTACGAAAGGCAAATCCACTTTGCACTACGAGTGCACTGCAGGACATGCAAGGAAAATAAAAAAACGCATGTTTGCTTGTACAAATTGGATGAAAAAATCAGCAGAGCTTCCCCTCACTTTAGATCTTCCGCTCAGATCTAAAGCTACTGGACCTACAGTGTACTTGTAGTGTAAAGTGGTTTCGCCTTTAGTAAATATCCCCCAATGAATAAATCCCAAATTAATTTAGTTTCATTCGTTATGATTTAAAGAATCCGATGGATTGAACCTCCATCCAACCCAGACAGAGTGCACAAGTAATCTCCCGAAACAACAAATTAACACGTTAAAACGAATATAGCCAATCTTCTGAAACAGCTTTCAAAATACGAATCGATTCGGAACAACGAATATATGAAACAAATCCAAATACATGAAACAAATCCAAATATATGAACCAGATTCCAAAAACAAATCATTTAACATAACCAATATGATGAAACAAAATGATTAACTTAACAAATGAATCCGAAAAGTGAAACCAAACACATTTTTCTATCGTGCACATCTCTAGCTGCAGATACACATTTAGGTGGTTTCAACATCTCTTCCTTTTAAAACATTGTTCTGCTTTTCAGTTAGACTTCATTTTCCTTTAAAGGAAACATACTGAGATTATGACAAACGATAAGCTCAAAAATTTTGTATGCAAATACCCAGAAGTGCATTAACATGCCTTTAAGAAGGAAGGTAGACGCAGCTCTTGGTGTTTTTATTTAACCACTAGCCAACCAAAATACACACACACATATATATATATATATATATATATATATATATATATATATATATATATATATATGTGTGTGTTGCGGTTTGCAAGTGCTTTACTGAGAATATGGCTGAAGGTATCTGCCTAACCCCGATATCGTTCTTTCAGCCGACGGCTGGCTTTCTCTGGAAACTGTTTCAAGCAGCTCATGAGCCGCTGGAACGCTTTCAAAAGCGCTGGGAGGGGACGTATCCTCCCGTGGCTCGCCGGTGTTTCACGAGCTTACCGTTTCTGCCCGTTCGCCCGAAAAACTATCCGACGGTGCGTCCGGCTGCTCCCATAGGTGATCAAAGAATAGATCCTCTTTGAACGTCTCTCTTGCCTTGGAGGACTAGAGCGACATCATGATGTTCCAGGCTAGAAGTAAATCATTTTTTTTTTTTAAAGCAAAAGATAGGAATTTTTTATTTTTTTTAAATCTTTTTCTTTTAAAGGTAAAGAAGATATTTGAGTCTTTTAGACCCCCCAGATCTCTCCATAAGGAGGACCTGTCATCCTAACTTTTATTCTCTTCTATTCCTTGTAATAGGAATAAAAGTGATCAAAAAAAAATTTAATGAAAGGTACAGTGTAAAAACAAAAACATGAGGTATCGTCACGAATGTTAGAGCGAGAGCTATAATTTTATCACTAGACCTCCTCTGAAACTCTAAACAGGAAAAACACAATACTAATCCAGCGCCAATGTGTGTAAACCCAGGGACCTCAATCAAGGTGTGTAAAAAACGGTCAAATAATACAAATATAAACCATATATCATATAGTCAGTCATCCATATGACACATAACATGTACTGGGTGGATGGACACGACTTAGACAAGGGGAGGGGGGGAAAAAAAAGGGATTGGGGGGAAAGGGGAAGGGGAAATTAGTGCAGCTGGACTAACCGTAACTGATAGATACAGATTTAAAACAATAACCAAAAAATGTCCAGCGCTCTGAATGACTCATAAGCAATTGCCAGCAGTCCAATCATAAAGGTTAAGAGATTTAATAATTATGTATGATAAAAACAATATGATAAAAGCAATAAATGAACAGCATATCATCCTTTGTTAAGACACTTAAATGAGAAAGTTTTCTAACAGCCAAAGGTCCAATCAGCAGCAGGCAGTAAAAGACTGGAGATCCATCCAAAAAACCTAACCCCAGGCTGGGAAGCGGATGGAAGGGAGTTGGAGGGGAGATGGAAGTTCCAGCCCGCCAAACTCAGGGGATCCACACTGCAAATCAGCATAAGGTGGAAAGGCTCACCGACACCGGAGGACGGATCCGTGAATGTGATGCAGAGGCAGGCCGCGGAGTCACCGGGAGGGACGGTCTCGCAGGCGCTCTGTGTCAGGGGATGATGACGTCAGCCCAGCTGGTGGAGGAAGGCGCGGCTTCACACAGGGGAACCGCCGGAACAACAGCTGATAGCGCTGGGCAGCTGCAATGCCGGTCTGTGTCCCCTCTGACTGAAAAAACCTCAGTGAGAGGCGGTGACACTTGGTGAAGCCGTAATGGTGGTGATAGACTTATCCAAAGATGATAAAGTGGACAGGGGGCCACCCGGGGACAGGCTGGGGGCATAGACCAATAAGTCTGCCGGTTGGTGTCTCCTCTTGCTGGAATGAACCTCAGAAAAATTGATGGCAATCAGGAAGTCCAATAAACCACATGGGCTAGCCAGCCAGAGGTAGATAGATGGAATTGGCAGGCGAATGGAAAAACGCTGTGTGTGGACCATGTGAGGCTCCCACGGGTGGGTAAAAGGGAGGATGGATTCACCGTGGCATGGTGCTGAGTGGAAACTCTGTTAGTAGTTGCCTTGACGACGCGTTTCGCGCGTTTGCGCTTTTTCATAGTCAAGGGTTGAGGCAACTTACACGGTTTAAATACAAAAATATTGGGTGGGGGAAAGGAAGTGGGAGAGGGGAAAAAGGGGGAGGGAGAAGGAAGGGGGAGGGACACTGCAAAGGAGGGAATAACAAGTCCCATTTTAAAAAAAAAAAAAAAGGCAGATTTAAAATAAGGTCAAATTTAAGATAAGGGCGGGAGTGATTAACCCATTATGAGAATAAAAATAACAATATCTCCAGTCCAATACCCCTGCTACCCAGAAGACTCAACGGCAAGCAACACATATCACAAGTAACACATACATTGGTATGTACATCAATACAGCAAAAATAATTCTACACAAAGCTGCATGTCTCTAGTTCCTCGTTTAACCCCTTAGGGGTAAGTGAGTCAAACATGTATATCCAAAATACCTCCCGTTTACACAATAGGGAAAATCTTTCGTTACTAGTCAGTGTGCCTTTTGGGATAGTTTCGATGGCATAAACTTCCAATACCCTGAAGTCCTTATTATGGAAGCGTAAGAAGTGTCGAGGGACACTATGTTCATCGCTCCCCTTGGAAATCAATCTACGGTGATCGCCCACTCTGGCCCGTAGGGCCCTGATGGTCCGACCAACGTAAAAGAACCCACAGGGACACCGCAAAACATAGATCACAAAGTCTGTCGAACAAGTGATGAATTGCCTAATCTCATATGTTTTACCTAAATTAGTCATGATGTTCTTAGTGCCATGTACAATAAATTGGCATGTAAGGCATCCCCTTTTCTTGCACTGGAAGATCCCCTTCCGGTCATCAAAATATGACCTGATGTCAAATGGAGATTTAGATGTTTGGTTGGTTACTTTACTAGGTGCTAGTAGGTTCTTAATAGTACGAGCCTTGCGGAATGTCACATGAGGAACCTCAGGTAAAACTGGAGCTAAGCGTTGATCCAGTAACAAAATGTTATAGTGTTTCTTAATAATTCTGGATATAGATTTAAAACTGTCATTAAAGGTAGAAATAAATCTAACTGTCTGACTAGTTCCTACGTCTTCCTTAGGAGCTTTCATTTTAGGGAGGGGGTTCATGTGGGAAAGGTAGGCGTCATTAATCAAATTACATGGATAGCCCTTCTCTTGAAATTTCATTTTCATCGTGGTTCCTTGTTCAACGTAATCCTCTATTCTAGAGCAATTACGTCTTAATCTGTTGAATTGGCCACCTGGGATGTTACTTTTCCACGATGGATGATGGCAACTTTTAAAATGGAGGTAAGAGTTACCACTAGTTGGCTTGACATGGTTTTTAGTGAAAATCTTGTGTTGATCATGGGCCAGTATTAGATCCAGGAAAACAAGTTCATGGGGGTCTATGACGTGGGTAAAAGACAACCCCAGGGGATTGGAATTACAATGGGCAACAAAGGAGGAGAACAGATCTGGGCTCCCACTCCAGATGAGCACAACGTCATCAATATATCGCCCATAATAGACAATGTGCTCAGCAAATGGGTTGCCAGCCCAGATACTGCACTCCTCCCAATACCCCATGGTAAGGTTGGCATAGACTGGGGCAAAGTTAGCTCCCATTGCAGTTCCTCTACGTTGCAAATAGAAGCGATCACAGAAAGTAAAATAATTATGTTTGAGACAAAATTCTGTTGCTTGAACCAAAAATTGAGCTTGCAAGGAATTATAGTCTCCACTTTTCATCAAAAAGTGTTGAACAGCTCTCAAACCAACCTCATGTGGTATTGAGGTGTACAGGGAGGACACATCAAGGGATGCCCACCAATAGCCTTCTTCCCATTGGTAGCTTTGCAAGGCTTTGATGACTTCGTTAGAATCTTTTATATAGGACGGTAGTTGACATACAAGGGGCTGTAGGCAAAAGTCAATATATATGGACAGACCATTAGTAAAGCTGTTGGTACTGGCCACAATAGGTCTACCGGGGGGATCAACCAATGATTTGTGGACCTTTGGGAGGTGGTAAAAATATGGGGTACTACACTCAGATGGTAAAAGAAATTGTCTCTCTTTATTAGTGAGTACTCCATTATGCCAGGCTTCCTGTACCAGAGACCTCAGCTCTAGCTGAAATTCAGGTAAAGGATCAGAGTGTAGTTTCAAATATGTGTCAGTATCTGCTAGCAGCCGACTTGCCTCCTTAATATAGTCCGTTCGATTCTGTATCACTAGACTCCCTCCCTTGTCGGCCTGCCTAATTGTAATGTTAGTATTGACTGTTAGGTCTTTCAGTGCTAGATTTTCATCTTTACTTAAATTGTGATCTTTCCGCGTTTTTGGACTATCGCAGAGTCGCAGGAAGTCCTTGTAAACTGCTTGGTAATAAGTTTCAATGTATGGGCCTTTTGAGTTAGTAGGGAAAAAAGTTGATTTAGGTCGGAAGGAAGTATGTAACACTGGTGGATCTAAGCCAGCAGTAGGAACATAACCTTCTATGTGGCCCTCAGCCCATAGGTCTTCCAATGCCTGTAATGCCTCCTCGTCTAGTTCAGTAGGTGGTGTATGCTGAGATTTCGGAACTAATGTGGAACTAGCTTCCTTTGCACCTTTTTTATGTACAGCTAGTGGATTAGGGGCATAGTGGCGTTTTAACGTTAAAGAACGTATAAATCGGTGCAAATCCTTAAAGAGACCGAATTTGTTTGGGCCTATAGAGGGGGAAAAACCCAAACCCTTCTGGAGTAAAGACTCCTCAGAGGGAGTTAGAATGTGTGAGGACAGATTATATATTTTTATGGTACTGTGCCCTGTATTGATTCTGACCTCTCTTTCTTGTTTGCTCTTCCTAGTAGCACCTCCTGTTCGTCCTCTTCGAGTTTTCTTTTTTCTTTTAAAGCTCCCTTTGGAGGAAGAGACTGAAAATTTTGACTCTTTGGGGATGGTAGTTGTAATAAGCAGTTCGAGCTTTGTAGGTTGTGGTCCTCACTATCATTCATAACTTTGGGCCTTGCGCCCATTAGGATATAATCCTCTAAGTCACGGGACAACGGACTAAAACTGTTTTGAATGGGAACATTGTAAATCAGTTGGGATTGAGTAATGGGAGGTGAAATATTGGTAGCTTCCTGCCTTGCAATGGAGGGGATGAGGGGTGTCATCAAAGGGACGGAGGACAACAGGGGAGAGGGGTTCAGATCCAAAATAGTGGTGGTTGGTAGAGTGTCTACCGTAGTCGCTGTTTTGGGTATTGCGGCTTTAGGAATAATAGGTTTGAACAAGGAACCACGATGAAAATGAAATTTCAAGAGAAGGGCTATCCATGTAATTTGATTAATGACGCCTACCTTTCCCACATGAACCCCCTCCCTAAAATGAAAGCTCCTAAGGAAGACGTAGGAACTAGTCAGACAGTTAGATTTATTTCTACCTTTAATGACAGTTTTAAATCTATATCCAGAATTATTAAGAAACACTATAACATTTTGTTACTGGATCAACGCTTAGCTCCAGTTTTACCTGAGGTTCCTCATGTGACATTCCGCAAGGCTCGTACTATTAAGAACCTACTAGCACCTAGTAAAGTAACCAACCAAACATCTAAATCTCCATTTGACATCAGGTCATATTTTGATGACCGGAAGGGGATCTTCCAGTGCAAGAAAAGGGGATGCCTTACATGCCAATTTATTGTACATGGCACTAAGAACATCATGACTAATTTAGGTAAAACATATGAGATTAGGCAATTCATCACTTGTTCGACAGACTTTGTGATCTATGTTTTGCGGTGTCCCTGTGGGTTCTTTTACGTTGGTCGGACCATCAGGGCCCTACGGGCCAGAGTGGGCGATCACCGTAGATTGATTTCCAAGGGGAGCGATGAACATAGTGTCCCTCGACACTTCTTACGCTTCCATAATAAGGACTTCAGGGTATTGGAAGTTTATGCCATCGAAACTATCCCAAAAGGCACACTGACTAGTAACGAAAGATTTTCCCTATTGTGTAAACGGGAGGTATTTTGGATATACATGTTTGACTCACTTACCCCTAAGGGGTTAAACGAGGAACTAGAGACATGCAGCTTTGTGTAGAATTATTTTTGCTGTATTGATGTACATACCAATGTATGTGTTACTTGTGATATGTGTTGCTTGCCGTTGAGTCTTCTGGGTAGCAGGGGTATTGGACTGGAGATATTGTTATTTTTATTCTCATAATGGGTTAATCACTCCCGCCCTTATCTTAAATTTGACCTTATTTTAAATCTGCCTTTTTTTTTTTTTTAAAATGGGACTTGTTATTCCCTCCTTTGCAGTGTCCCTCCCCCTTCCTTCTCCCTCCCCCTTTTTCCCCTCTCCCACTTCCTTTCCCCCACCCAATATTTTTGTATTTAAACCGTGTAAGTTGCCTCAACCCTTGACTATGAAAAAGCGCAAACGCGCGAAACGCGTCGTCAAGGCAACTACTAACAGAGTTTCCACTCAGCACCATGCCACGGTGAATCCATCCTCCCTTTTACCCACCCGTGGGAGCCTCACATGGTCCACACACAGCGTTTTTCCATTCGCCTGCCAATTCCATCTATCTACCTCTGGCTGGCTAGCCCATGTGGTTTATTGGACTTCCTGATTGCCATCAATTTTTCTGAGGTTCATTCCAGCAAGAGGAGACACCAACCGGCAGACTTATTGGTCTATGCCCCCAGCCTGTCCCCGGGTGGCCCCCTGTCCACTTTATCATCTTTGGATAAGTCTATCACCACCATTACGGCTTCACCAAGTGTCACCGCCTCTCACTGAGGTTTTTTCAGTCAGAGGGGACACAGACCGGCATTGCAGCTGCCCAGCGCTATCAGCTGTTGTTCCGGCGGTTCCCCTGTGTGAAGCCGCGCCTTCCTCCACCAGCTGGGCTGACGTCATCATCCCCTGACACAGAGCGCCTGCGAGACCGTCCCTCCCGGTGACTCCGCGGCCTGCCTCTGCATCACATTCACGGATCCGTCCTCCGGTGTCGGTGAGCCTTTCCACCTTATGCTGATTTGCAGTGTGGATCCCCTGAGTTTGGCGGGCTGGAACTTCCATCTCCCCTCCAACTCCCTTCCATCCGCTTCCCAGCCTGGGGTTAGGTTTTTTGGATGGATCTCCAGTCTTTTACTGCCTGCTGCTGATTGGACCTTTGGCTGTTAGAAAACTTTCTCATTTAAGTGTCTTAACAAAGGATGATATGCTGTTCATTTATTGCTTTTATCATATTGTTTTTATCATACATAATTATTAAATCTCTTAACCTTTATGATTGGACTGCTGGCAATTGCTTATGAGTCATTCAGAGCGCTGGACATTTTTTGGTTATTGAAACTCTAAACAGGTAACCTGTAAAGGCGTTTGAAACATTGCATATGGAGATTTTTAAGTACCGTAATTTGTTGCCATTCCATGAGCGTGCGCAATTTTAAAGCATGACATGTTAGGTATCTATTTATCTCTGCGTAACATCATGCACATTTTACAAATAGTGGGGTATATATTGTATTTTTTTTTTTTTTTTTAAATGACTAAAATTTATTTTTTCCAGAACAACCTGCCCCCCTTGCTGTGAGCAGACAATAGATCAGGAAGCTGGATTGCGCTGTCAGCACTATCCATGTTGATGAGGAAATTGTGCAAATTTATTTCCTGAAACCCATAGTTGCAGGAAAGAAAATCAGAGAGGAGCACACAAAATGTTTTTCTTGCTAATTAAGGGGATTGCAGGCACCTGGTGTCAAGTCTTAGGGTCCTTTCACACGGGCTTGTCTGTGTACGGACTCCGCTTTGCTCAGTAGGAACTGATCCGGTGATCCCCGCTAAGCAGGCAGAAGACAGGTCCATCTCTGCTCATTGTGTGGAGATGGACCTGTCAAATCCCTGCTGTCCTCTATGGAGATACTCCGATTCTCCAGATGGACGAAAATAGGGTTTCCATCCGTCTGGAATTCACGGACAGGATCAGATTGGATATCGCGGCTCCATAGGGTTGAATGGAGCGTCCAATCAGGTCCGCCTTAAAAACTGACAGGCAGACCTAATCGGGAAGCCCATGTAAAAGGGGCCTTAGGGAGAAGTTTTACTTTTAAAATGCTAAAATGGAGTACAGGTTCTTTTCACTTTTTTTATGTCATTAGAAAAGTCTAAAAATTCAGTGGACCATCTTTTGTGTAATGAGACGTGCCAAAACACTGAAACACATACTACATGCAACACTTTAGGAGAGCAGCTTGTTAGTCACATTGAACTGGACTTATTCTATAATAAAATAGAAGGAACAGCGCTCGCAACAAAAATTGGTTGTGCTAAATGCTATCGCTGCTGTAGCAAAGTGTAAAGCTTTAAATAAAATAATAAATGGTTACAGCGCTGATAGTCATGCAATACCGTGCTAAGTGCTGAAAAATATTATACATGTAACTACTAATTTCCACAATGTGAGTGATATATCAATCAGTGTTTACCTGATTAGACACGACTTGAAAAACGTGTTGGTGAATGGTTATCAAATCAGATATAATAAAATAAAAAATATAAAATATTAGTGAACTCTAATCACAATATACCAGTGCAAAAAATATTAATAATAGTATAGTCCCGAACCAACTAGCCCCAGCTGGGCATGGAACTCAGACAACCAACTCAATGGTATCCCAACGGTTCCTATGTGAACAAGTCAATCCATACTCTGATCCAACATCAGGTGCTTCTATCTGGATAGGTGGATACTTAGACTGATACTTCAATTTATAGAGCCATATATCTTGCAAACGATCACCCAAAAATGAAAGGAGAGAAAATATATATATGGTGAAGTACTGCGGGATGTAAGAGCCAATCGCACTACAAACCGCTACTCACGCTTTCCCTGGTGACAGTCAGGCATAACAGGCATATCAGATGCTTCCACGATCGCCGCTTGGTAGCGTGCGCTCCACGAAGCCAGGAAGTTAAAAAGCGTCACTTGGTTGTTTGAAGGCCGGATGTGACGTCTACGCGTTTCGCCCCTCCTTTGATGACGCCCTGGGGGAGGGGCGAAACGCGTAGACGTCACATCCGGCCTTCAAACAACCAAGTGACGCTTTTTAACTTCCTGGCTTCGTGGAGCGCACGCTACCAAGCGGCGATCGTGGAAGCATCTGATATGCCTGTTATGCCTGACTGTCACCAGGGAAAGCGTGAGTAGCGGTTTGTAGTGCGATTGGCTCTTACATCCCGCAGTACTTCACCATATATATATTTTCTCTCCTTTCATTTTTGGGTGATCGTTTGCAAGATATATGGCTCTATAAATTGAAGTATCAGTCTAAGTATCCACCTATCCAGATAGAAGCACCTGATGTTGGATCAGAGTATGGATTGACTTGTTCACATAGGAACCGTTGGGATACCATTGAGTTGGTTGTCTGAGTTCCATGCCCAGCTGGGGCTAGTTGGTTCGGGACTATACTATTATTAATATTTTTTGCACTGGTATATTGTGATTAGAGTTCACTAATATTTTATATTTTGGACTTATTCTATATAACTGGAGATTCAAGAAGCTTCCTCAGATATTTTTTGTTACAACCTAAGTGACGAGGGTCACAAAGTTCTATTACACATAAACTTTAGGTATTATCTATGTATTCCTTATGCATTAAATATAATTTCTCTTTAAGACTAAATGTAAAAGGGGAATATCATATAATGTCCTTTAATTATACTTTGAATAAACCAAAAATGAGAAAGGATATATATCGCCTGAGACCTCCTCATCCATATTTAAACATCAACATCTAATACTAAATTACCATTTTATATAATAACTCAAGAGACCGGCGTATTGACAGTATAGCCTTGGGTTTCTTCACATATTTTACAGGAAATTGGTCTGTACACATTATGATTTAATTTCCACTGTTAAGCAGACATTAATTTCCTTGTTGAAAGACTTTCAATCGCTTGGGGATTGAGGTTCATGAAAACTATTCCTTCTATGTGAATGCTAATTACATCAAATGTTCTAAAGGAATGTCTTCCTAATGGACGTCAATCAGAAAAGCTGCCGAGCTGCTATTACTAATATACTGTATTTGTTTTATTAAAATGCCATAGAGCCCAGTTAGACTATCATTGCATCCAGAAAACAGTGACATCAGTGAGGTAATTCAGTCATGTGACTGGTTGCTGGTGATTTAAATTGCCTACAACCTTACAGAGACTGGAATAGCCAATAACTGGTTGATTGCATTCCACCATGAGGGGTGTAATGCAACAACCGTTTTGAGAACTTCATCCTTTATAAGTTCACCAGAGACATTACAATCTGATTGTACAATATCGTTAGATCTAGTAGTAGTGCAACAGCTTACCTGACTGGATATAGATTGGGTAAATAATATAGGTAGGTCCTCATATTACATTTTTGGTAAATCTAACGTTCCCTGTACGAAGATTGTACAGACAGATTGCAATGTGAGCCAAAAAATTTCCCTTTTAAAATACCTTATTGATCTTTTTTCTTTTTTAAAGTTTACATTTTATTAATAAAAGTGTGTATAAGGGCGCTCTGAGTAACAGACCAAGCAGATATCAGTCTATGTAGAAATATAAGAGGGTCTTCATGCACTTCCGGCAGCACTTGAAGAGAGAAGCAAACTCTGGAAGTAAAATGAAAAGAAAAAAAAGACGCCTCTAAGTGCAAAGGTAAAACTTTATAGTTCCCAAAAGAGTTAAAAACACTTACAAAAGGGTGGATGGGTAGGAGCACATCATATTAGTAAAATGGCAGGTGGTCCGGCGTTCTAGTAGTCCCAAGGAGTCTCAGGGATATCCAGAGGTGTAATTCTATGGTAGCATATTCTGAAGTGGCCGGCAGATGGAAGCCACAACTCTCCTGGATACTGGGAAGACATCTACGTTGTTTGAGACAGCATGGAAGCCGAATCCAGGAAGTGACGTCAAAGGGCCACTGACGTCACTTCCTGGATTCGAATTCCATGCTGTCTCAGACAGCCTAGCTGTCTACCCAGGATCCAGGAGAGTTGTGGCTTCCATCTGCTGGCCGCTTCAGAATATGCTACCATAGAATTACACCTCCCCCTGAGACTCCTTGGGACTACCAGAACACCGGACCACCTGCCATATTACTAATATGATGTGCTCCTACCCATCCACCCTTTTGTAAGTGTTTTTAACCCTTTTGGGAAACATAAAGTTTTACTTCTGCACTTAGAGGCGCCTTTTTTTCTTTTCATTTAAATTTTATTGATATTTCACTCCTTATTGATCATTTAGTTGGAAAAAATCATTTATAATATGAGAAAATATTTCAATATACACTAACGTCCAAAAATTGCTATCTTCAGAGCAAGCTGCTTCCAAAGAAAACATTTGTCTGACGGTGTACAGATGGATGGACCCTCAGTGTCCAATATAGGATGAACCTTTGGTGTCCATTATAGAAGAAACTTTCAATGTCCATTATAGGATAAACCTTTGGTGTCCATTATAGGATAAACCTTTGGTGTCCATTAGAGGATGAAACTTCAGTGTCTATTATAGGATAAACCTTTGGGGTCCATTATAGGACAAACTGTCAGTGTCCATTACAAGATGGAAGTTTGGTGTATATTATAGGATGTATTCTGGGTTTTTATTATAAGACAGACCGTCTGTGTTCCTTCATCTCTCCTACCAGACACTTCTCTCTCCTTCAGCCTTTCAATCTGCGCATTGAATAAATTAACTGATCTAAGTCAGGACAGGAATACAGTCTGAGGTTAAAAAACCACTCTGGAGAAAAATGTTTGTAGTTTGACAACTGTCCATGATTCATACAGTATATTTGATAATACTACTGAAGTATATGCGTTTCCTTTTTATTTAATTTTTACTGGTCTTTACCTCTAGTCAGACAGCTAAATACATGCGAGGGAGCTAGCTGTTTTATGTTTGTATCTCTGTCTACCCCTTACTGAGATTTACACAGCTTTGCCAGAAAGCACAGATCATTTTTTTTCAGCTGCTGTTAAACAACTCTAAACCGGGTACAAACGATCAGATTATCGGACAAATTTTCGTCTGTTTTTTGTTGCATGCTGGTCTCATATGGAAGTGAAGAGGTTACTCAACATAAGAAAATTCTCGCACAACAGAATTCAACTTCAGAAGTAGACATGTTCGGTTTGTTTCGTTCTGAAATGAAATTCGGACGAATTCTTGTTTTCCAAAATTCAGATGTATCCGATTATCTGAATTACAATAGTACCGGATTTAAACGAATCCGAAATAACGAAAAAAAAAATTTGGATGAAATTCGAATTTGAATAATTTTCAAATAGTTTTGTAATACTTTTCGAATCCTTTTCCAATTTCCAAAGAGAATAAAATAGAATAGAAAATATTATAACAGAAAGTAAAAGAATAGAATATAAATAATAGTAAATAAAACTATTCGAATCGATTTGAATACGAATAAACAAAACAAATTCCAAAAGCGAATTAAACAAACTAATTTATGTAAATAACTAATTGAAACAAAATCTTTTTTTCGTTCTGCACATGTGATGTAAGTGATATAATGTGTTGAATTGTTTTGTATGTGTTCTTTCGTTTCTGAGCATGCAAAGTCTTACTCTTACTATTTTTTTTGGATGAAAACTGTACTAATTAAATGAAAATCTGACGGGGGGGGTTATTTTCAAAAGGCAAATCCACTTTGCACTACAAGTGTATTTGGAAGTTCAGTCGCTGTAGATCTGAGGGGAAGATCTGAAATGAGGGGAAGCTCTGCTGATTTTATCATCCAATCATGTGCAAGCTAAAATGCTGTTTTTTATTTTCCTTGCATGTCCCCCTCAAAACTACAGCGACTGCACTTTCCAAGTGCACTTGTAGTACAAAGTGGATTTGCCTTTCGTAAATAACCCCCATTGTGTTCACATACAAGAATTTTATAGCCTGCACCTTCAGTTTTTGTTGTCCGAAAATTCGGAATCGGCTGTCGAAAGCACCATGCTAGCAATCCAAAAATCGGCAGATCGTTCATCGGATGAAATTTTACTTCCGATTTTCTGATTGTGTGTAGGGGCCTTTAGAGGTCTTGACAGGGCTGTTGTTAGAAACCACACAGCCAACATGACAGCCTCCCCCAAATAAAGACATTTTACTATGCTTCAATTATGAATGAACACAATAAGTGGCCAGTATGGATCAGTCGTGTTCATTCAGGAAAGGAAGGCGCTGGTAAATGTGACATATTTACCTGACCCTTCCCCCACTCTCCATCCTGAAGGATCCTATTGTGTGCTTGCAGCTGCCAATGGGAAGGAGAAGAGGGAAGCCAGCAGCTCTGTGGGGGTGGGGCATACAGGGAAGCCTTAGCAGCATGGGGAGACGTATTGTGCACAGGGAGAGTGATAAGAGCAGCGGAGGAGGGGGAGGGGAATTACTGGAACCGATCCCCTGTATGGATCTCTTTGCAGCAGCTAAAAGACAGCAGGAGGGAGAGGAGAAGTAGTCAGCTTTTTTTCACTGCAGAGAGCCATATAAGGGATCAGTTCCAATAATTGCCCCCACCACCACAACCACCCCGCTGTGTTGATCACCATCCCTGCCCATATCAGATTCACCCAGTTGCCTGGGCCCGCCCCGCGCTTGCCTGGGCCCCTACATAAGGGCCAGTGGTACCCCCTTATTCAGGGCCCTGAGTTTTGACCCTCATCCAGCCCCTGACTCTACAGTGAAAGGAAAAGCAATACACTTTGTGGCTTTATGGGAAATTTTACACTCAATCAATATTTTATTTGATTTAATTGTTGAACAATGTAACCCTTCACCCGACAGATAATTTTATTTATTTTTTTCATTCTTAATTTTCTAAAAACTTGTGGCAATATATTAACTCTTCAAAAGACTAACCATATCACTTAGTAAAGACCCTGGGGTGTCTGCTTTCAAAAATGGGGTTGTTTTCCATTTTTGTAGCCTCCCTGGCAGTTTTTTTCCCCGAGTGCGGCTCGGGGTTAAATTTCAGCACCATTAGAGGTAACCCCGAGCCACACTCGGGATTACATCTCAGGATCCTGGTGCGGTATACTTACCTTGTCCCCAGGATCCTGCGATGTCCCCCCGCTGTGTCTGCGGGCTCCGTCCTCCTCCCGAAGCCTCTCTGTGCCGGGCTCCGTTCCCTGCGAGGGTCACGACGCACGGGGGAGGAGCCTGGCGGCAAATTCAAAAAAGTGAAAATTCATAACACATACAGTACAGTGTAAACTTACAGATTACAGTACTGTTTGAAATCATTTCACAACCCCTTTTGTCCCCAGTGCTTTGTCCAGTGCCCTGCATGCAGTTTTATATTATATATACTGTTCTTTCTGCCTGGAAACTAGAGATTGTCCATAGTAACGAAAAAGTGTCCCTTTACATCAAAAGTGGTTTTAGACCAGCTAGAAAACAGCGATAATAAATTAGATCACTTGCAGAATTGAGCGATAGTGAATCGTGGGGAAATTTATTTTATTGTTATTATATAATTATTTTTTTATAATTATTATTATTTATTTATTATATTATAATTTATGATTTTGTGTTTCAAACTTCATCATACCCGGGATATCTACTAGACTCTTGGTGGACAGATTTAAGTGTGTTATTACTAAGAATTACAGACCTACAATATAAAATGCCAAATTTCTATGCAAAATAATTGTACCGCTTTGAGACGCAAAAATCTGAAATAATCATACCGCCAGGGAGGTTAATACTATTCTGCCACTTCAGGGCCTCTAAAAATGTGACAGGTAGTCAAGAAATCACATGGGGAACTTATGCCCCTTGAAAGCCTGAAAGTGCATTTTGGATTTTGGTTCCCACTATGACTCTAGGAAGCTAAAACAGCAGTAGTAATAGTGGAATGTTTTTTGGGGTGTAATTCTAAGTATGCCCATGCCGTATGTAAGAAATAAATTGTTAAAATGAGAACTTTCTCCAAAAAAATTATTTGATTTCTAAATTTTGCATAAAATTGTGGCAAAAAATTAGATCTTCAAATTGCTCATCATGAATTTCAAAATATATACCATAGATTGTAGACTCTAACTTTTACAGAGACTAAATAATATGCACTTATTTTGTTGTATGTTTTTCTACCAAAGACATTTAGCAGAATACATTTTGGTCCAAATTTATGAAGAAAGACTATTGTTTTTAAATATTTTATAATGTAATGTAAGGTAAACGATTTTGTTTTCAAAATACTACCAAAAGAAAGCTTTATTTGTCTAAAAAAATTTTTTTTTACTTATTTGGGCACATTATTGCATGATTGAGTAAGTGTCAGTCAAACTATCACAGCACTCAAAAATAAAAGAAAGCATTTACAAAGCACAACACTAGCTGCAACTGCTCAAGTGTTATACTTTGTTCCAACCACTGTTGGTTGGGTAACTTGCTCTGCGTGAAAATAAAAATAAATAATCGTAAGGAATGTCACATAAAAAATATATATATATTTAATAGTGATCATTTAAAGAGGAACTGCAGTCTGCTCACATAATTTGTAATAAAAACATCTTTACCATTCTGAAGCTTCCCTTCAACTACTTTGCATATTATTTTATATATACTGTGATTCTGTACTAGCCAAATATGCTGCAGAAATCTCCATCCACTAAGTCTGGCTGCATTCATTTTAACTGTGGGCAGCTGAAGCTTCTGCCTGTACACAGACACACACCTCCAGCCCTGCAGCTCTCATTGGCCCTCTTATGACTCACCCCCCTCCCTTCCTGGAAAACTCTCTCAAGAGTGAGAGAGAGTGCTGTGCATGATGTCATAAGCCTAGGCTTTTTTCCCAGACAAGAAACAGGAAGTGGGCTGTATAAGGTATTTGCTGACAGAAACAAATATTTTACTATCCAAAGTTAAAACAACAAGGGCAGAAGATTTAATAGATGGAAAGATTAAAAAATGACTTAAATTCCACCTTTAGCAGCAGCTTAAAATCTATAGTAGGGTAGGGTGACTTTGCTAGAGGGATGAGCCAGGAATTATATTACAGAAAAGAGGCCAGTTGTGCTTAATGAAATAAGTATCTTTGAAAATAGCAGTCTTTGCTGAAACCTTTATTCTAGGGGCATCACATCAAGCATTAAACTGATTGACAAAAAGCATATTTCAAAAGGTAGAGGTATAACACAGATTGTAAAAATAACAAAAAATCAAACTACCAAAACAACCATTGTTACCAAAACAGAAAGAGAGGGGAAATCCAAAAGGGAGAGGTGTTTTTTTCCAAAAGGGAAATACGAAAGGGAAAGGCATTTTTGTACATTTGGTCAAATGACAATTTTTATCAAATGGTGCCTAGTGAAATATTACATTCTATATGCAATTGTAATTTCATCTAATAATACACCTGCCTCCACTCAATAAGGCTTAACCCAAACTATGTATAATTAAAGAAAATGTCAAGACATTAGTGACAACTTACAATCCATTTGCAATCTATTCAGGTCTTTGTCACCAAAGGGTAACTGTACTTTTACATTTGTGTTAAAGCCCCCTTCCACGTCAAAAAGTAAATACCAGTTATACAGACCTCATATGCAAACCTGACCAAAGATGCACAATCCTGCTCTATGCAGGACAAGGCAGTACAACTTTAATCTTAAAGGAGAAGTCCAGCCTGAGCTTGTTAGGCTGGGCTTCTCCTCTGGGTCACAGGAGTGCAATCCGTTTTGCACTCCTGTGACCCGTTTTCAGCAGAGAGCGGTCTGAAGTCCGCTCTTTGTGGATGTCACAGGAATCAGTCCAGCTACCGCATCATCACAACAATAAAGTCTGGATCCGCCAGGTGCCTGGACTGATGCCTGTCTCAGCCTCTCAATGAGCCGCTCCCCGCCCCTCTACAGCTTAGCGCTCCAATGAGCATGAAGGAGCAGAGATTGACAGTCAGCAGCTCTCCGCTCGGGGATCTATGAGAACCAAGCCAATGATGATGTTCAATGGCTCCGTTCTCAGTGAAGAGGCACCGGGGGACAGATGCAGCATCCACCTAGGTAAGTATGATGGGTAAATTTAAAAAAAAAACACACTTCTCTTTTAAGGCTCACCAGAGATTATTTTGCTAGCGGAATTCACCTTCACTTCCTGTCCCAGAGACACGACAGGATGTTAGTGGAAATCTCCCAAGATTAGAGTCTTCTCTAGAACGAGTTTCACCATTAGTAGACCTCACTTTATTTATAGTTTTTGGGACAATTGTACAATTTTGGATTTCCTCTCTTTCTGTTTTGGCGACAATGGTTGTTTTGGTAGTTAGATTTTTTGTTATTTTTTAATCAATGTTATTTATTCTATGTTGTATTTTGACTGTATGGATGGTTTATTAGAGTATAGTTTTTATTTGTTTTATGGGTGCTAATTGTTGTTATTGGTAATTTTGTTGTGTCACTGTGTCTTATTCTGTTCATTGTTGTGATCTTATGTTGTCTTTGTTGAGTGTGGCTGTGTCACAATAATTTCCCTCTTGATTAAGAAAGTATTCTGATTCCGATTCAGTACAAGTAAAGGTGTTAGTCTTCCCAATAAAGACTCAGCCAGCAATAAAAAATTGACACAAGGTCTAACCCTTGCCTACTCTAGCCAAAACTAAAAAAAAGTCTTCTAATGCCGTGTACACACATGAGTGGACTTGCCAATGGGCTAAATT
The DNA here is from genome assembly GCA_037952925.1 of Lithobates clamitans. Lineage (NCBI taxonomy): Eukaryota > Metazoa > Chordata > Amphibia > Anura > Ranidae > Lithobates > Lithobates clamitans. Next base: position 12,424,823 of record JBBGZY010000502.1, on the reverse strand, counting down.
CCATCAGGGTTTCCGACGGAAAGATTTAGAACATGTTCTATATCTGAGTCTGTCGGAAATGCCGACAGAAAAAGTCTGATGGGGCATACACACGGTCGGAATGTCCGACCAATAGCTCCCATCTGACTTTTTCTGTCGGGAAGTCCGGCCGTGTGTATGCGGCTTTAGCGATACACATCAATATGAAGCTGCCCTCATTTCCCCCTTTTAGCTATAGCTGTATACATTCTTCTGCCAAGGCTTTCCACAAGATTCTGGAGTTTGTCTGTGAAAAAAATTTTCCTATTCAACTAAAAGGGCACTTATGGGGTTGATTATTGATATTGGGTAAGAAGCTCTGACTTGCAATTAGCCTTCCAATTCATCCCAAAGGTGTTCATTAGGATTGGGGTCCAGCTTTGGGCAAGCCACTTAAGTTCCTCTACACCAAACTTGTCAAACCATGTATTTGCAGAGCTTGCATGCACAGTGGCACAGCCTTACTGGAAAAGAAAAGGGGCCTTCCCCAAAAAGTTTCCACAACATTGGAAATGCACAATTGTCTAAAATGTTTTTGTACTGTATGCTGTTGCATAACAGTACCCCTCCTCAGAGAAACATTATTTGCATGGGCGTCCACATGTTTTTGTCCACATAGTGGGGGACATGTACCAATTTTGCCATGCGGCAAGACAATGCTAAACAGGGGTACCAAGAGGGACTTCCTATGATATTGCAGCTTGTTTATAAATTCTTCTCTTTCTGAAGGAAGCCCTGCAACAGAAAAAACTGCCTCTGACCACTTCTTAATTGTGCATCTGTTTGGAGTAAAAGTCTGTTTCATCCTAATGAAAATTTGTACAATTCCTGGTTTAAAGGGGTTCTAAAGGCAGAAGTTTTTTTAATCTTGATGCATTCTATGCATTAAGATAAAAAACCTTCAGTGTGTAGCAGCCCCCCTAATACTTACCTGAGCCCAATCCTGATCCAGCAATGTTGCATGAGAGCCTTGGTTGTCTGGGACTTTCCGCTTCTGATTGGCTGAGACACAGCAGAGGGCACCATTGCCTCCCACTGCTGTCAATCAAAGTCAGTGAGCCAATGAGGAGAGGGAAGGGGTGGGCCGAGCCACGACTCCGTGTGAATGGACACTCAGAGCAGTGGCTTTGCGCAGGTGCCCCCATAGCAAGCTTCCTGCTATGGGGTCACTCAGCAGGAGGGAGGGGCCAGGAGCACCAGCGAGGGACTCCAAGATGAAGAGGATTTGTGCAAAACCATTACACAGAGCAGATAAGTATGACATGCTTGTTATTTTTAAACAAAAAAAAAACAAGACTTTAATATCACGTTATTTCTGTTGCAGACCTCTGCAAAGCTGTCTTATGCCGCTTACACACGAGCAGAATTTCTGACAGAAAGAGTCCGATGGGAGCTTTTCATAGTATATTCCGACTGTGTGTATGCCCCATCGGACTTTTTCTGTCAAAAATTCAAATGGACTTAGATAGAGAACATGTTCTATATTTTTCCAACGGAACAAATTACTGTCGGAGAACACACTTGTCTGTATTCTGTTCCGATGCACCTAAAATGACGCATGCTCTGAAGCAAGTACGGGACGGAAGCTATTGGCTACTGGCTATTGAACTTCCGTTTCCTAGTCCCGTCGTGTTGTATGTCACCGCGTTCTGGACGGTCAGAACTTGGTGTGACTGTGTGTATGCAAGACAGCTTAAGCGGAATTCCGTCAGAACTCAGTCGGAAAAAAATTCAGAGTTTATTCCGACGGCAAAACCAGTCGTGTGTACAGGGCATTAGTTGGTTTCCAAGGAATTCAGGGGCAGGGGTCCCAAATATACAAAATAAACTACCAAAGGTTTGTGGCTAATTTACCTGATATATGTCTCTCTGTGTAACACTGTGAACAAGCACACTTCTGGTATGCTCTTATGCAATATCCAAAGTATACAACACGTCTCTTCAACTCACCTCATCAGAACCAGATCCAAATATCAGCAGATCAAAAGGTATCGCTGCAACCATATCTATTAGGAACCAGCCTTTAAAATAATGTATAGCTATTCTTGCAGGATCGCTGACAACCTCTTCGTTCAGATTAACGTATGTGGTCCGGAAGTTTATGAGGATATCGATAATAAACATGATATCGACCATTAAGTCTACGACATTCAGAGGGTTGCAGGAATATCCACATGTGCGTCTCTTCTGCTCCTCTATGTCATTAAGTAGGAAGGCAGCTGAATAAGGAGTGAAAATCGCGGTATAAATAACAAGCAACAAAATGAGCCAGTCCCATACGGCTTTGAAAGGGCTATAGTGCAATATAGTAAACTTATTGATACGAGGTGCTTGAAGTTTGTACTCCGGCAAGACGTCCGCTCCCAGTGACAGAACCTGCAGAGAAAAAGCAGCAAAGATGACAATTAGGGAAAATATATATGTTTACATTGCCATAAAAGGTTAACATGTCCCCTGCTACAAAATGCATAAATTGATACGCAACAAACTTTTTAGATAGGGGGGCACACAAATAATAAATAATAAAAGTGTTTCTTTTTTAACTTTAACAAGCAAGGATCTTATGCCTTTCATTTCCTGCTGTTCTGAATTGTCACTGTTCTGCTTTGTTAATGTATGTTTTTGCTGTAAACTATACTCAATAGTAAAAGTATATAACACCATTTATAATAAAATCCGCAAAAAATTATTGCAGTAAGACAGCAAAAATACTTCCTATACTTCTCATACATATTACGTAATATAACAGAGAATATATACACATATATATATATATATACCACCATCAACAATGATGTTACCGGCACCTGCAGCCTGGTCAAATTAAGGGTGTAAATTAAAGTGATGCTAAACACTGTTTAATTTATATTATTCCTTCTCTTTCTGTATATGGATGAGGGCACTGTAATAATTTAAAAACAATAAAATCTAAGTACCAATTTCCTAATCAATATACAGCTTTCACATGACCCAGCTCTTTCCCAAACTGTCTGCAGAGAAACATAAGCAGGGGAAGCTTCTAGTCCTCTGCTATTGGTCACATGTAAAAAAGAACAGCCTTTGGAATACGGAGTAAAAATAAATAGGGTATACGTTATATATGGGATAGAAGATGGCTCATACCATGCACCACATCCCCAAAATTCGAATAGACATTGTACAGCTAGAATGGGATTTTTTAGGTACTCAAATATTGACAAAATTACAATTTACCAAAGCATTTATTTTTTCCAATAAAATATCTGATAAAATCAATACACATGATGATTTCCTCTCATGTTAATCAATACATTCAACTTGTGTGTAGTTACAAATATTATTCAGTCAACCTGATAATCATATTATGATGTCATTTGATAATATTTGATCTGAATGGTTTATGATCGATCAAGCTACAGATGTTATATTCTCTACATGTTTTGCCATAAACATGGCTTCTTCAGGAGTTACTGAAGCAAGATAACTGTGTACAAAACAAATCAGATAATAAAAATTCAAATATAATAAAGGTAACAAAAGAGCAATACAACAAAATAATAGATTTAACAATAAGCATTTTTTAATTATTTATCTATTTAGAATAATCCCTGGGGAATGTCAAGGACCTACCTTTTTCCTGAGGATGAAACAGTCATTCTCAGGATGTTTATTGTTAAATCTATTATTTTGTAACATTGTTCTTGTTACCTTTATTATATTTGGATTCTTATTATCTGATTTGTTTTGTACACAGTTATCTTGCTACAATAACTCCTGAAGAAGCCATATTTATGGCGAAACATATAGAGAATGTAACATCTGTAGCTTGATCAAATATTGTTTTGATCAAATATTGTTGTATGACATCATACTTGAATAGATTGAATAACATGAGAGGAAATCATATCATGTGTATTGACTTTATCAAATATTTTAATGGAAAAATCAATGATTTTCTAAATTTTATTTGTGTCAATATTTGAGCACCTAGAAAATCCTGTCCTACCAGTAAAAATAAATAATAATATCAATGAACTGTTTTAAATTCATACAAATATACATTTGAAACCATATCCTTATTATTATTGCCAATGGCATTATGTGAGTGGATTTCTGCCAATCATAGACTGTGTCATGCCCCTTCAGTTTGTGTCTATTGTGTGTATGTGCTTAGAATAAGGGGGCGGTGAAGCCTGTAATGTCCTGTCCTCATATGTACAGCTGTTTTGTGTGCATGGAGGAGGTGAGAGGAAGTCATTTATCAGAGTGTATACGCCCATTTGTGTGAATCTATCGTCACATGGGCTTCTCAGATGTGATCAAGAAGGAAATGCTCAGCATAGGAATACCTGAGCATGTGCACTAGCTGCCAACATCTCCTCTACAGAAACCCCAGCTGCATTGGGGACATGAACAGGAAACAGAAGGATCAACCAGGTTTTTTTGCAGAATTTTTGGTATTTTTTTGTATTTAATTCCACAGATACAAACAAACTGTGCAGCTTTGACTAAAGTTGCATAATGTCCTAGTTTAAATGTAAGGATTTATGTACCTCCCAAAGCCTGGCTAAAAAAACTCCCAAAGATGGTATACCCCCATCCTGCCATGTTGCTAGGACGCTGCTAATGCACTTTCAGCTGCTTCTGCTTATCCCCACCATCACAGGAGTTAGCACTCAAACCTGCGCTCATGCATGATTTACCATCTCCTCCATTGCAGCATTGCTGAGCTCAGAGCTACTGGGAGAGGGAAAGAGCATGTGAGGGGGTTTGAATTGAAGAAGGAGCTTGCTCCTGCTATGGTAGGAGTGAGCAGTACCGGCTGGGACTGTCTTAGCAAGGTCAATAAAGCATGACAAGGGGATATCATCTCTGGAAGTTTTTCCCAGGTTTAGGTAGGTGCATAAATGACCAACAACTATAGCAGGGCATTATTCAACTTTAGTCAAAGCTACACAGTTTGTTTTTATCTACAGTCTTACCTGCATAGGCAGTTTTTTGGTATAAGTAGACTAACACTTTAACCGCTTGCCGACCAGCCGCTGTCATTATACTGCGGCAGGTCGGCACGAACCCATGAACCGTCATAGCTGTACGTCGGTCCCTTTACACCCGCTGAACTGCGGGGGTGCAGATGCGTGTGACCGGCGGTCGCAATGACCGCCGGATATGCGCAATCGCGGGCATGAGATCGCAGGCACGAGAGCCAGAACATCCCTGTTCTGGGAGGAGTGGAGAGACAGATCGTGAGTTCCTACTAGTAGAAACAACGATCTGTCATTTCCTCCAGTCACTCCCATCACCCTACAGTTAGAACACACACTAGGGAACACAGTTAACCTCTTGATCTCTCCCTAGTGTTAACCCCTTCCTTGCCAGTGATATTTACACAGTAATCAGTGCATTTTTAAAGCACCGATCGCTGTATAATTGTCAATGGTCCCAAAAATGTGTCTTATGTGTCCGATCTGTCCGCCATAATGTCGCAGTCTTGATAAAAATCGCTGATCACCGCCATTACTAGTAAAAAAAAAAAAAATAATACAAATGCATAAATCTTTCCCCTATTTTGTAGACGCTATAACTTTTGCACAAACCAATCCATAAACACTTATTGTGATTGTTATTACCAAAAATATGTAGAAGAATACATATCGGCCTAAACTGAGGAAAAAAATTGCTTTGTTTACAAAAAATTGGGGATATTTATTATAGCAAAAAGTACAAAATATTGTGTTTTTTTCAAAGTTGACGCTCTTTTTTTGTTTACAGCGCAAAAAATATAAACCGCAGAGATGATTAAATACCACCAAAAGAAAGCTTTATTTGTGGGAAAAAAAGGACAACAATTTTGATTGGCTACAGCACCGAATGACCGTGCAATTGTCAGTTAAAGACGCAGTGCTGTATCGCAAAATATGGCCTGGTCCTTGAGCAGCCAAAGCTTTCGGGGCTGAAGTGGTTAAGGAGTATCTAGGAGAAACAAGGTATTTTAGCATGAAGCTGCAGATGGAAGCTACCATTCTCTGACTCACACAGGGGTTCATTTTATTTAGAAAAATTTAAAGTTGCTCTAAATGAACAAAGAGCTGGGTTCTCTTAACTTCAACCCCACCACCCAGTGATACTTCCTTCCATGCATTCCACAAAAGTCCTGTTTGCTTGTTAGAGTGATGAGTGTAATCCTTGTTTAAGCACAATGTTGGTTTGCGTCGGAGCTTGCACAAGAGAAAACCTTCTCCACTTCCTCATGTGATAGTGTTTGGGCCTGGTGATCATCTGCTGAGACCCAAGCACTGCAATCTGGGAGGAAGGGGGGTCATATACACTATATTTTCAAAAATATTGGGATGCCTGACTTTACACGCACATGAAGTTTAATGACATCCCAGTCTTCGTCCGTAGGGTTCAATATTGAGTTTATCCACCTTTTGCAGCTATAACAGCTTCAACTCTTCTGGAAAGGCTGTCCACAAGTTTTAGGAGTGTGTCTATGGAAATGTTTGACCATTCTTCCAGAAGCCCATTTGTGAGTTCAGGCACTAATGTTGGACAAGAAGGCCTGGCTCGTAGTCTCCGTTCTACTTCATCCCAAAGTTGTTCTATCCGGTTGATGTCAGGTGTACAGGCCAGTCAAGTTCCTCCACCCCAAACTCGCTCATCCATGTCTTTATGGACCTTGCTTTGTGCACTGGTCCAAATCATTTGGTGGAGATTATGGTGGGGATTATGGTATGTGGTTGTTTTTCAGGGGTTGGGCTTGGCCCCTTAGTTCCATCCAGGCATAAGCGTACTAAGACATTTTGGACAATTTCATGCTTTCAACTTTGTGGAGACAGTTTGGAGGTGGCCTCTTCCTGTTGCCACATGACTGTGCACCAGTGCAGAAAGCAAGGTCCATAAAGACATGGATGAGCAAGTTTGGGGTGGAGGAACTTGACTGGCCTGATCTCAACCCAATAGAACACCTTTAGGATGAATTAGAGCAGAGACTGCGAGCCAGGCCTTCTCATCCAACATTGGTGCCTGACCTCACAAATGTGCTTCTGGAAGAATGGTCAAACATTCCCATAGACACACTCCTAAACCTTGTGGACAGCCTTCCCAGAAGAGTTGAAGCTGTTATAGCTGCAAAGGGTGGGCCAACTCAATATTGAACTCTACTGACTGGGATGCCATTAAACCTCATGTGCGTACAAAGGCAGGTGTCCCAATATGTTTGACAATACAATATACAATCCATACTTCATATCTTTACCATGCTCCTCCCCTCTGCTATACTTCTGTATAGCAGAGGGGAGGAGCATGGTAAAGATATACTTGGGATAGGGGTCGTAATATGGGAACACATGGGCTCTAAAAGGACAAAGTGACAGATTCTCGGTAAAGTATCTGCAACATGTGATCTTTAAAAATAATAAAACTGACCAAAAATCTATTATTCTTTATCTTTAAAATGCATCTGTACTTCCCCCAGGACCATTTTATTTCTAAAAGTGAGCCTATTCCTATTATAATTGCCTCTAGCCTACTTATGTCCTTAACAGTCCCTGATTCTGTAATGATTCTTCGCACAAGCAATGCACACGTTCTTGGAAACCTTAAATATATATACATGAATTACTGGTTGGCTGGGAACAAAAACACTGCTAGCATTATAACATTTATCCCTTCAGGCTTCACAATAGGGCAGCAAATACGGTACAAGTAGGATCTAAAATAAAGCACTCACAAAAAAATGAAATTGCTGAGTACAAATAATATGTGTTAGGTACACCACTGGAGCAGGAGGCTTGAATAGAAAACATCCATTATCTCATAGAAAGTACTTAGTGGTAAGTGCTCCATGAAACAGCTATGGTCTGGAATTACTACAGCATTTTCACATTGTTACACTAACTGCTAGATAATATAGCTGATTTAAAGTGCATTTTTCTCTACCCAGTGCTTGCATAAATGCTAACTCCAGAATATGTTCTGTATTAGCAGCCCTATACAAACACTAGAGTCAGCATTCAATTTTTATGCATTATTATTTACAGAAATAGAGTCATATTTACATACCAACAGACCAGCTATATTACCTTCCTAAGAAGTATACTACCGGTACTGAAAAGCAAGTTTATCCCATGTGAAACAAATTTACACTATATGGCAATAATTATTTAGGAGTTCAGGTGTTATCAATGATGGGTACACCAAATGACTGAGTTTAGTTGTTTCCATTGAAGAGTACAGTTAATGATAGAGAATAAAAAGTCATTTTAGACCAGCCTTTCACAACCTTTTTACCCTAGAGCAAGAGTCTCCAAACTTTATAAACAAAGGGCCAATTTACTATCCTTCGGGCTTTAAAGGTGCCGGACTGTGGTCAGCGGGAGTGGGAAAATGTCCTGGCATCAGTAACAATGCCCCATTATTCAAGTGTCCCATTGTTGGTTTCAGTGGGCAAAAAAAAGCCCCCATAGTTGTTGTCAGGGTGAGAATTTATCCCCCATCATTGATGTCAGTGGGAGGAATAATCCCCCATCGTTAGTGTCAGTGGGAGGAATAGTTCCCCACTGTTGGTGTCATTGGGTGGAATAGTGTCCCATCATTAGTGTTAGTGGGCAGAATAGTCCTCTATCATTGGTGTCAGTGGGTGGAAATGTCCTCCATCATTGATGTTAGTGGGAGGAATAGCCCTCCATCATTGGTGTCAGTGGGAAGAATAGTGTCCCATCGTTGGTGTCAAAGGGAGGAATAGTGCCCCATCATTGGTGTCAGTGGGAGAAATAGTGCCCCACTGATGGTGTCAGTGGCAGGAATTATGTCCCACTGTTAATGTCAGTGGGAGGAATAGTGCCCCAAGGGGAAGGTAAAGGCAAGCAAAGTGCTACATCCAGCCCCTGGGCTGCAGTTCGGAGACCACTACCCTAGAGGAACCCTTGCAATCGTTTATAGTAATGAGGTGACCTGGATCATTAGCCAACAGGGAGGCTTAGGAGATGGGGAGGGACACCAGGCACATAACCATAGCTGCGAAAAAATATACATATATATATATCTGCTGTCTTCTCGCTCATTTGCTGGGTCTTTTCGCCTGTCTTCTGCCTCTGTTCTTCATCTGATGTTGACTCAACGCTCTCTCCCGCTCTAATTCTGGATGCGCGATGTGCCACTACTTATATTGGCATGGGGCGTGGTCACCGGGTGATGTCATCTGGTGACCCCGCCCTTTATGATGTCACCGCCCCATCATGCCCTGGGCGGTGAGGTCACAAGGGGCGGGGTCACCAGATGACATCACCCGGTGACCACGCCCCATGCCTATATAAGTCATTGCGGACCGCGCCCACGGCATTACAGTGAGAGAGAGCGTTGTGTCAACATCGGAAGAAGAGAAGAGTGGAGAATATGGTGGAGAAGACCGGGAGACCGGGAGACTGGGAGACACCGCTAGCAAAAGAGCGGGCAAAAGAGCAGAAGATAGCGGAGGAGCCCGGGAGAAGAACCGGAGAGCGCGGAGGAGAGGCCGGAGAGTGTGGAGAAGAAGGAAGAGACCCCCAAAGTCGGAAGAAGACCCTGCCTAATAAATTACTTTAAAAACCTGTCCAGTGTGTTTTTTTATTGACACTTTTTCTTCCTAGGTGAAGATGTTTTATGTCCACTGCTTCTTGTCCTGCTCTGTAGCACTGATTCCGTGACCTGTTCACATTGTAAATTGTACCTACCCTTCCCATGAATTCAGCAGACAAAGGAAGGGAAAACTGTATATATATATATATATATATATATATATATATATATATATATATATACAACCCCTGGCAAAAATTATGGAATCCCCAGTCCCTGAGGATGTTCCTTCAGTTGTTTATTGTTGTAGAAAAAAAGCAGATCACAGACATGGCCAAAAACTAAAGGCATTTCAAATGGCAACTTTCTGGCTTTAAGAAACACTAAAAGAAATCAAGAAAAATAATTGTGGTGGCCAGTAACAGTTAGATTTATAGAACAAGCACAGGGAATAAATTATGGAATCACTCAACTCTGAGGAAAAAATTATGGAATCATGAAAAACAAACAAACAATATAACACTCCAACACATCACTAGTACTTTGTTGCACCACCTCTGGCTTTTATCACTGTTTGCAGTCTCTGAGGCATTGACTTAATGAGTGATAAACAGTACTCTTCATCAATCTGGCTCCAGCCTTCTCTGATTGCTGTTGCCAAATCATCTTTGCAGGTTTGAGCCTTGTCATGGACTATTTTCTTTAACTTCCACCAAAGACTTTCAATTGGATTGAGATCTGGACTGTTTGCAGGCCATGACTTTGACCTTATGTGTCTTTCTTCAAGGAATTTTTTCACAGTTTTTGCTCTATGGCAAGATGCATTATCATCTTGATAAATGATTTCATCATCCCCAAACATCCTTTCAATAGATGGGATAAGAAAAGTGTCCAAAATTTCAATGTAAACCTGTGCATTTATTGAAGATTTAATGACAGCCATCTCCCCAGTGCCTTTACCTGACATGCAGCCCCATATCATAATTGACTGTGGAAATTTGCATGTTTTCTTCAGACAGTCGTCTGCATAAATCTCATTGGAATGGCACCAAACAAAAGTTCTAGCATCATCACCTTGCCCAATGCAGATTTGAGATTCATCACTGAATATGACTTTCATCCAATCATCCACAGTCCACGATTGCCTTTCCTTAGCCCATTGTAACCTTGTTTTTTTGTGTTTAGGTATTAGAGATGGCTTTCTTTTAGCTTTTCTGTATGTAAATCTCATTTCCTTTAGGCGGTTTTTTACAGTTCGGTCACAGATTGGGAGTCCAATCTCCAATCTTGTTCTATGAAAATGATGGATTTACTATGTTGTTATTTCAGTGATGAACTGGCATCTCTGGACAAGGAGATCAAAAAATCATACAGCGAAAATAGCTCTATTGTCTCTAGTGACCTTTTCCCCACCAGGGAAGCTACTTTGAAAACACATTTAGAGACGTATGTGGCTGAAATCTTGAAGACAAAAGAAAAGAAATTTATAAGAGACAAATTATCTTATGATAATACTCAAGCCTATAGCTGAGCCCCAACCAAAACCAATAGAAGACGTAATTCAAAAATGCGAACCTCTAAGGATGCCTATTCTGAACCCAATGACTCTGACACCTCTTCTGCTTCCTCTCTCTCTTCACAGGTACCTGACTGTACTACAGGTCAAAAGGACTCTAGATCCTGTAAGCGCACTAATGGTAACGCCAACACGCCCATTGGGCCAACTAAATATCACCAAAATACCATTTGGACACCGATCCACACAAGAGCCACTACCGCTAAAATCAACACTGCCTCTCACACACCGGGTCACCGGGATACTATTTCCAATACTAATCCCACCCTTTCACCACTTAAAATATCAGCACCACAAGCAACCAATGTCAATGACATAACCACCCAGTCGGATTTTCGTCCAGCTCAGATTTTCAAACAACCAGTGCACGATTCAAAAAAGACAACCAATGTGGAGTCCTTGCTTCAGAAACAGGCGAAAAATTTGAGGTAATAAATTTATCCCCTGTCCCCCTCACTGCTGATCAAGTTTCTGTCTTGGAACTAGGATTAACCCTTTGCCCAACACAGAAAATTGATCAGTTCGAACTCATAAAAGACCTGAACCTATTTTCTTGCAAGCTTATGCTTCGCATCCTATATGACAAATTCAAACAATCCACTCAAATGACACCCCCTGAAGATTCCTCATGGAAAAACATGACTTTGGATGATATAAAAGCTATGGAGGAACTCATGGAGCTGTGGGATGAGGGGCACATTGACGAAACGGAACTCATGGAAGCCCACACTCTCCACCAAGAGGGATCCATGAGCCCCTCGTCCTCTGACCCTCATCCCCTAGCTCTTTCCTCCCCTAGGGAGTACAAACCTAAATCTAAGACCTTTCCCACACTCCAGGGCAACCCCAACGTTTGGGCCTTTACCCAACAAGCTACGGACGATATTCGTAAGACCAAATGGAGGGGCCTATCACAGTCAAATCTGACAATTAAACAAAAAGCAGCCCTAAAGTCATTACAATCGGACCCTCGTCTGATTATAAAACCTTCAGACAAGGAAGGCAACCTGGTTGTGATGACCACTGACCAATACGAGTCTATGGTCTTGCGCCTTTTGAAAAATCGCGACTTGTACAAAAAAGTGTCTGCAGCCCATGTCAACAACATGACCATCCGCTACAGACAACTCATAGGGACCGCATAAGATCAAGGTTTAATTACAAAACAAACATGGGATTTTCTCAATGTCCCCTGTCCCCGTATTCCCACACTCTATGTTCTCCCCAAGATCCACAAGGACTTACAGAATCCCCCTGGCCGCCCGATAGTATCCGGCAACGGATGCCTAACTGAGAATGCAAGTCAACTGGTGGATGACTTTCTCAGACCCCACGTTGAAGGTTTGGCATCCTACCTACAAATACTAGTGATTTTCTCAGAACACTAGACGGCCTAACCATTCCTGAGGGAGCTTGGTTTGTGACCCTGGATGTGGAGGCCCTCTACAACTCCATTCCCCATCATTTGGGTCTGGCAGTTGTAGAGGGCTTCATTTCTTGGAACACTGATGTCTCATTGGCCTATAATGCGTTCATTTTGGACCTTTTGGGGTTCATTTTGACAAACAATATTTTTTTGTTTGCACGCTCCCACTACCTCCAGGTGCAGGGAGTCGCTATGGGGACCAAATGTGCCCCCTCTTATGCGAACCTGTACCTGGGGGAGACTGGGAGCAGAACCTGTTTTTCAAGGATGACATGCAGACCTTTTTTGAACACATACCAATTTGGAGACGTTACATAGACGATGTGTTTCTTATCTGGACAGGCAGCAGGGAGGATCTTTCCCGCTTTTTTGAGGGCCTCAAAGTAAATACATACAATTTGACTTTCACTATGGAAGCGAATCAGTCCATTCTTACCTTCTTGGACATAACAATTTTTGTTAATTCTGATAGAACTATAGGGACTACCCTCTTCCGCAAGCCCTCAGCGGGAAACTCTCTCCTGCACGCCACCAGCTCACATCCACGCTCCACGGTAACCAATGTCCCATACGAACAATATTTGAGGCTAAGAAGAAACTGCAGTGAAAATGCCCACTTTGAACTAGAGGCCCAAGCATTAAGGGACCGCCTGAGATTACGTGGCTATAGCAATAAATGCCTTAAAAGAGCCTACCTAAGGGCCAAAAAACAGGACCGTACTCATCTCATTCATGGTCAAACCACCCCCAAACCAGACTCCGGCCTGAGACTAATTACCAGATTTTCTGGGCAACATCAGCAGATATGGGATCTCTTAGAGAGACATTGGTATCTGCTGATGGGAGACCCCAATGTATCCAAACATATAAAAGATCATCCGGAAATCACATACAAATGCTCCCGCTCAATAAGAGACCAAATTGTTCATAGCCATTACGCCCCCCCTTCCAAAAATACTACTAATGCCAAGGGGACCAGACCTTGTCACAAGTGTGACTTTTGTAGATATATTCACGCGTCATGCAATATGGCTCTCCCAAATGGACAGGTATACAACCCTAACTTCTTGGCCACATGCCAATCTATTGGCGTGGTCTATCTAATGACATGTGAGTGCAATGCTTTTTACGTGGGGAAAACCAAACGCCCTTTTTTCCACCAAATTAGAGACCATGTCTCTTTGGCCACCAAGAAAAAGATGGAAACCCCCATTAGCCGTCATATAGGCCTATGTCATCAATTTGATGATAAAAAAATGCATTTTTTTGCTCTTGAATACGTCCCCCCAAACAAAAGAGGCGGAGACTATGACAAGATCCTGCTGCAAAGAGAAACCAGGTGGATCTTTCTCTTAAATGCCCTCAAATACCCTGGGCTAAATGATGTCTTAAGCTTCAAACCTTTTTTATAATTATTAATATCAGTTTTTTTTTTTTTGTTACCATCTACCCTATTCCTAAACATGCTATGATTAAATATTGATGTATTTTTTTTTTACCAATTCCTTTATTAATAATTTACTCCTTATATATACATATTTGTGTATGATAATTATAACTGACTTTTGATGCTACCTGCCTTTTCAGCCCCCTCCTCACTTCCTGTGGTATGTACGGACACCTGGGGCACACAGTGGTATGGTTTTTAATCAATACTCCAGCCGCTGTGTGCCCTTACCATGGGGACCATCGCGTGACTCATTTTCCCCAGGTCCACCCTTTTCCAGCTTTTGCCCTCGAGAACTAGGTGGGCCATTCCATCCTTCCCCCTTTTGTATCTCTGAAGATGATCTTCCTGTGCCTAATCCGGGCACTGGACTTTCCAAAACGGCCGCGGATCAGTAAACGCTCCCACGTCACTGACGCCGCCGCCACTTTGCCGACCTGGATGCGTGCGCATGCGCGGTCCCCCTGTCCCGTCCGCAGCGTGACGGCGAGTCAGACGCCGTCACGCTGGAGAGGGCTATAAAGTGGAGTTTCTCCCACCAACCTGTCACTTCTTTCCTGACGCTAAGCTGATAACTCTGCGGTCCCCCTGGTGGACTACCCCAGGTTCTTCTGTGCATATCATGCTTCTTACTAGTAAGTTTTTTTTTTTCGTTACATTGTCCCTCTCATGAATCAGCTCCATGTTTTTTGGTTCCTTTTATTAAATACATTTGCACATCCCTTAACCTTTTAGGTCTCCAGCCATAGGAAACATAGCGACTCCCTATGCCAGCTGACATGCAGGATCCATGCAGGGTCATTATTACATCTTGCTCAGCCGCGCTTGTTTTTCCGCTGTTTGGAACCCTCCATTAAGAGACTATATTGCTTTTAACCATCCTCTGGATGTGATCTTGAAATCCTATTGATTCTATTAACCTTTTGAGGTACTTGCAATTAATTATTTAATTAATTACTACTCACCATCCTCAGTCAGTTTTATTATGTGTATTCTCAGTAATACCGATCCCTTGATATTGACCCTATGATGCCTTATGTATCTGATATTTTCTCTTTATCGCAGAGAGTTTCATTTACTCCACACATTGCTATTCTTTGTACCCCTGTCTGCATACCTTATCAGGAAGTTTGGGCTGAATGGGCATAATCTATTGGTGCACCATCTCGATTTCTAAATATACATCCACAATTTTAGAATATAGGTAAGATGGAGAATTTGTGTTTTTTCTGGTATATTTTTTATTTATTTTGTATTTCTATACTTTATTTTATTTTATTTTTTTCCCAATTATTGCCGATACATCATATATCGATATATACTGATATCTACACCATGTATTAATTCACACTCCCAAAAAATGCCTTTCTTGTATATTTTGATGTATATTACTATACTAATCTATTGCAACTTGATTGTTACATATATCTTTATTTTATTTTTTATTCTATAGTTGATCAGATGCCACATTATATCTCCTGAAGAAGCTTAAGAAAGCAAAACATGTTGAGAAAGTGGTATCAAGCTCTGTATCATACTTTTATCAAAATTGTTTTGTAAAGATTCATTTATGTTTTGTCTCATGTCTGTTTTTTAAAGGATTTATAAATAAAATATATTTTTTTACTTTACAAATTCCTAATTGGTTTATCAAGCACCGTTAAAGTCCCCTGGCCTCTCCTTGGCCTCAAGTTCCCTCTATTTTTCAATTAAGTTATTGGGATATTAAAAAGAAACCGCGCTGTACAAATTAAAAATTATTTTGAGATATGCATATCAGAACATAAAGTCCATTGGTAAATAAATGTAAATGACTGTCCAACAAAACAAGAGTTCATCAGGGAATATAACTCTTCATCCATATAATCAGTGACATCACACTCAGTTCACCATTGGAAGTAGTGTATTAGAGATAGGACAGTCCTCCACCTTCAAACAAACTGCCTCTTACCAGCTCCCTTGATCTCTGGTCAGGAGATCAATAGTGCCTTTTGGCTTATAACCCAGCCACAGTCTCAGGTATAGGTGAATACAGATCAGATCAACTCCTCCTGTTGTCTCATACAGCCCATATACAAACTTTTCCAATGGCAAGTCATAAAAGGAGAAAAGAAGCCTCCATAGTGTAAAAACGTATAAATGTTTATTATATAAAAAAAGTATTGCACTCACATGTAACGAATAGATACAGGCAAAAACAGATGAAAACGAGCCGGCCGGCTCTCTCTACAGAACACCCGTAGCTTCCGGGACTGCGTGTGTGTGTTGTGATGGCGTCAGCACGCCGCTCTCCCTACGCCGTTTCGTCAAACCTGACGTCGTCCAGGGTGCCCCTGGACGACGTCAGGTTTGACGAAACGGCGTAGGGAGAGCGGCGTGCTGACGCCATCACAACACACACACGCAGTCCCGGAAGCTACGGGTGTTCTGTAGAGAGAGCCGGCCGGCTCGTTTTCATCTGTTTTTGCCTGTATCTATTCGTTACATGTGAGTGCAATACTTTTTTTATATAATAAACATTTATACGTTTTTACACTATGGAGGCTTCTTTTCTCCTTTTATGACTTGCCATTGGAAAAGTTTGTATATGGGCTGTATGAGACAACAGGAGGAGTTGATCTGATCTGTATTCACCTATACCTGAGACTGTGGCTGGGTTATAAGCCAAAAGGCACTATTGATCTCCTGACCAGAGATCAAGGGAGCTGGTAAGAGGCAGTTTGTTTGAAGGTGGAGGACTGTCCTATCTCTAATACACTACTTCCAATGGTGAACTGAGTGTGATGTCACTGATTATATGGATGAAGAGTTATATTCCCTGATGAACTCTTGTTTTGTTGGACAGTCATTTACATTTATTTACCAATGGACTTTATGTTCTGATATGCATATCTCAAAATAATTTTTAATTTGTACAGCGCGGTTTCTTTTTAATGTTACATTTCTAGTGTGGGTATCTCGCATTTTTCTAACCGCAGCTCACTAACTCAATCTGGAGTCTATATATTGAATCCAGTTATACTTGTCATGCTATGTTTTTTCCTGACAGCGCTGTATTCTTTTATATTAAGTTATTGGGATGTTGGTGCTCTGGTTTGACTTCTCCCCTCTATCTCTATAATAGTTCGGTCATAGATGTTGACTCCAGTTTCCTCCCATTTGTTCCTCATTTGTTTTGTTGTACATTTTCTGTTTTCAAGGCATATTGCTTTAAGTTTTCTGTCTTGACACTTTGATATCTTCCTTGGTCTACCAGTATGCTTGCCTTTAACCACCTTCCCATGTTGTTTGTATTTGGTCCATGTTTTAGACACAGCTGACTGAACAACCAACATCTTGTGCAACACTGCGTGATGATTTACCCTCTTTAAGGAGTTTGATAATCCTCTCCTTTTTTTCAATTGACATCTCTAGTGTTAGAGCCATGCTTCATGTCAGTCCACTTGTTGCAACAGCTCTCCAAGGTGTGATCACTCCTTTTTACCTACATACTAACAAGCAGATTTAATCTGATGCAGGTGTTAGTGTTTGTAATGAAAATTTACAGGGTGATTCCATAATGTTTTCCTCAGAATTGAGTGATTCCATAATTTATTCCCTGTGCTTGTTCTATAAATCTAACTGTTACTGGCCACCACAATTATTTTTCTTGATTTCTTTTAGTGTTTCTTAAAGCCAGAAAGTTGCCATTTGAAATGCCTTTAGTTTTTGGCCATGTCTGTGATCTGCTTTTTTTCTACAACAATAAACAACTGAAGGAACATCCTCAGGGACTGGTGATTCCATCATTTTTGCCAGGGCTTGTATATATATATATATATATATATATATATATATATATATTTGTTGGTGCTTACATAAAATATAAAGACATGTAGCTTTCTTTGATTGTGCTCTAATAGATGTTAATATGTTTATCGTGCCCCAAAAACATGCGTTTAGCAAGCCATGCTAATATTTTGCCATTGCAATACTCCATGATGTAGATTAGTTGGCCTCATAAAAGACGTTTGCTTTACTTGCAACACTAACAAGGTCGTTTGGGCAGCTCAGCCATGTGTAACAACATTTCCAACTATATACTCAAGAGGCAACACTTGACACAATGAGAAACACCTAACAAACGGCTTGTCCTTAAGTGTACTTTGGACCTTGTCCACTTTGAGTCGTCTCCTGGCCAAAACCCAGCTGGTGAATGAGCAAATGTTTCATAAGATATTCGTCACCGGCCAGCTCACTGGGATGGAACACTGATGAAAATGATCTTAATGTTTCTGTGAATCCGCCAAAGCACACAAAGTACAGTTGGGAGATTCTGCCAGAAGAAACATCGGAACATCCTACTTTGTCTTTCAGTCATGTGTATAGCTTTTATCAGGAACAATAACAGCCCCCGAGAGTTCCACATTAGTGATAATGGTGATGTATGAATGTTCTAGTAATTATGTCCATAACTAGTGTTATCAGATGAGATCCCTCCTCTACCCTGCAAAATGATCCCTAGATCACTGGTTCAGTGGTTTAACTATTTCTATTTTGTGTAGGCACATGTCCCCTCTAGCTACCAGTGACCCCATATTGTAGTACTATACTATGCCCACATCTGAAAAACTAAGGTGCTAATAACTCACCTATGAACCAACAACTCACAGTGGCTTATTGAAATTAATCCTCCTGTCACTTTCTCTTAAAACTAAAATAAGATAGCAGCCAAATAGAGAATTCACTTTTTTCAATGAGTCAGCTGACTCATAGGAGTTGATTTACTAAAAGCAAATAGACTGTACACTTTGCTCCAGATCTTAGTAAATGAGGTAAAGCTTCACTTTGCAAAGAATACCCAATCGTGTGCAAGGAGAATAATGACGCAGCCAGGTAGGCGTGCTTTTTTTTTTTAAAGTGACAGCGAGTGGGGGGAGATGACCCCCTGCTTTCTGTCCTTAGAGGCAGCAGAGCGGGCAGCGGCTGCAGGGGGTTAAATGTTCTACCCTAAAAATGGGTGGAATATGTAACATGTTCCCAAAGGTAGACTTTTCCTTTAAAAACATTAACACATATTGATAAGCTTATTTACATCAAACAAATCCCTTATATATGGAAAAGGCACTGCATTCCCTTTAAAGTTAATCTGTAATTACAGGAAAATACAGGAAATGTTATTGCTGACTGCCTTCTAAAAATTCTAGCTACCAGGCTGCCATGCTGACCTCCTGGCTTTAAAACTTTGAGTCACTGACTCCGAATAAGAATGCAGGATTTGAATATTGGAGCAAAAGCATACTTGTTATGGGTCAGCAATTCAAAGACTTAACGTTCAAGAGTCAACATTACAAACAGGAAAAAAACATCATTTATTTATTATTTATGACACATTTCCTTTAATTACTTACCGACCTGCCGCTGTTGTTATACGGCGGCAGGTCTGCCCCCCTGTGCGAATCCGACGTGTGACGGCTGAGCCAATGTGCGTTGCCAGCGGCTGCGATGTCTGCCGGCAACCTGCGATCGCTCCTGAGAGAGACAGAATGGGGAGAGAGAGATCGTCTGTCCCTAGTGTTCAGGAACAGTGATCTCTCTCTACTCCAAGTCAGTACACTCCCCCCACAGTTAGAAACACCTCCCTAGGGAACACTTAACCCCTTGATAGCCCCCTAGTGTTAACCCCTCCACTGCCAGTGACATTTGTACAGTAATCAGTGGCTATTTTTAGCACTGATCGCTGTATAAATGTCAATGGTCCCAAAAAAGTGTCAAAAGTTTCCGATCTGTGCACCACAATGTCGCAGTCCCACTAAAAATCGCAGATCACCGCCATTACTAGTAAAAAAAATATATGAATAAATATGCCATAAATCTATCCACTGTTTTGTAGATTAACTTTTGCGCAAAACAAGCAATATACGCTTATTGTGATTTTTTTTACCAACAAAAATGTAGAAGAATACATATTGGCCTAAACTGATGAAGATTTTTTTTTTTGGATATTTATTATAGCAAAAAGTAAAAAATATTGTATTTTTTTTTTCAAAATTGTCAATCTTTTTTTGTTTATAGCGCAAAAAATAAAAACCACAGGGGTGATCAAATACCACCAAAAGAAAGTTCTATTTGTGGGAAAAAAAGGACGTCAATTTTATTTTGGTACAGCGATGCACAACTGCGCAATTATCAGTTAAAGCAATGCAGTGCCATATCGCAACAAATGGCCTGGTCATTAAGGGGGCAAATCTTCCGGTCCTTAAGTGGTTAAAGCCCAAATAAACCTTCGGTTTAATGCAGCTAAATACATTATTGGTACAATAAAACAAAATGTGCGTAATGCCTTACAGTTCAATTTTCACAGCCTGAATAGAAAGGCCTATCCCCTGCCAGCATGTTGTAGAGAGAGAACACTTTCTCGCTGTGGGAAAGCAGTTGTTTCTCTGTAGAATTCAGAAATGTCCCCTGCTGAGTCTGAGCTAGAGTTCGTCAATCGGCAGGAATAATGAGCCTGGCTGATTGTAGAGTTATAGGTCTAAGCCAGCTGGGAGTATGTTGGTCAACTGCAAGGAGACCACTAACTCCACACAGTGAGCAAGGGTGCTTCTCTGCAGCATGCTGGCCGGGGACAGGTCTTTCTTCTTGAGCTGGTGCTGCTGTGTAAAGAAAACAAACTGTAGGATGTTGGACTTTGTTGGACCTTAACCTCCCTGGCGGTATGATTATGTCGGATTTTAGGTGCTGAAAGCGGTACAATTATTTTGCATGGAAATTTGGCGTTTTATATTGTAGGCCTGTAATCCTTAACAATAACACACTTAAATCTGTCCAAACAAAAGTCTAGTAGATATCCCGGGTATAATGAAGTTTTAAACACAAAATCATAAATTATAATATAATAAATAAATATAAATAATTTTAAAAAATAATAATATAATAATAATCAAATAAATTTCCCCACAATTCACTATCGCTCAATTCTGCAAGTGTTCTAATTTACTATCGCTGTTTTCTAGCTGGTCTAAAGCCACTTTTGCCATAAAGGGACACTTTTTGGTTGCTATGGACAATCTCCAGTTTCCAGGCAGAAAGAACAGTATATATAATATAAAACTGCATGCAGGGCACTGGACAAAGCATTGGGGACAAAAGGGATGTGAAATAATTTCATACAGTACTGTAATCTGTAAGATTACAGTACTATATGTATTATGATTTTTACATTTTTTTGAATTTGCTGCCAGGCTCCGCCCCTGTGCGTCGCGGTGCTCGCAGGGAACGGAGCCTGGCACAGAGAGGCTTCGGGTGGAGGACAGAGCCTGCCGACACCACGGGGGGGACATCGCAGGATCCTGGGAACAAGGTAAGTATACTGCAATGCAATCCCGAGTGTGGCTCGGGGTTACCGCTAATGGTGCTGAAATTTAACCCCGAGCCACACTCGGGAATACCGTCAGGGAGGTTAAAGGAGAAGTTTCACTTTATTTTACAGTATTTCGTTTCTGATGGTTCAGAGTAGATGTAGTACTTTGTCCCATCTTCCTAGGTGCCCTGTAACGATAACTGCGATGTTGAACAGGGCGCCTCCCCTTAGCACATGACCACCTGACATCACAGTAGGCAAAGAGACGGCTGCTTTGCTAGCGACTGTCTGTCTCTGGCTCCCAGCACTTGCCTGAGACAGGCCTGACCCGTCTAGCTTTCCTCTGTATTCCTTTTGCCAGTGCTTGCCTTGGGGAAGGGCTGGAAGCTGGAGACAGGTGCTCGCTAGCAAAGTAGCTACTTGCTAGCTGTGTTGGGTGGGACACCCTCCCTAAGGTATGTTGTCCTTTATATATTATACTATTTCTTTAAGTTTACATAGTATCATTTTATACTGTAGTTGTTTAAGTGCATCAAAACCGTCTAGGGTACTCAGATTAAAAAAAAAAAACTATTTCCGTGAAATCTGACAGCATCTGTGACACTATGTTAATTAGACTCCATATTTAATTAATTAACATGACAACTTTAATGAGAACTTTCTACATTTGTTGAATTAATTGTCATGTTTAAAGGGCTGTCACATTGGGAGCCTTGAAGAGAATGAATGACCAAATGTGCAGAAAAGTGTGAAATTCATTTGTGACTTGATGCAGTAAAGGAAATCTTATACCTACATCAATCACTCTGTGGCCTGAATGGAAGCGACTGCCTTGTGTTCTACAATTGTCCTCCTGCGGTTAACATGAATGGTTCAGGATAATTATTCATTGCAAGAGGCCATCATCTTTAATACTTGAATATAGAGTACATGACGGCATTGTTTTGAATAGGTGGTGCATACTCTGTATCCAGTGCCAGCTAAGACCTCTACATGTCCTAGTCACCTGCTACTAAGTGGAAGTGTTTCCAGTCATTCGCAGAAGTATAAACATCATGTAATTAAATTAGGTCTGTTAATGATTAAAATTTTTGTGTTCGATTAAACGATTTTGTTTTAATCGGTTAATCGACTAATTTCGATTAATTATAACGCACATACAGATCCATACAGTGCACTAGACACTGCCTCTCTATAGACATCTGTGGAACTACAGCACCCAATATCCTTAGAAGGCAATACATGTGAAGGGGCTGTGTACTACAAATCCTCTCCTGAGAAGAGGAGACATGGAGTATTACTGGGCAAATTACAGGAGAGCGGGGTCTTATCGACGTCACCGGACTCCTCCCCCCTTCCCTTCGTTAGCAGACGGAGGCACTTGGGGAAGGGGGAGGAGTCCGGTGACATCACCAGATCTCCGACGGAACTCCCTGAAGACCCGGAAGCCGGCGGAGAGGTGAGTACCGATCAAAAGAATTTTGATCGGTCAAAAAAATTAACGATTTATCAAGGAATTAATTGTTAATTTCCGCAGTCCTAAATTAAATTTCAGTTTCCCATTGTTTCTTGCCTACATTAGATAGATATGTGAAGAAATAAGGAAAAAGTTATTTCATATGTGTGTAGCGCTACCCCTGAAGGGGCCGCTAGATATAAATTATCTGGTGGCCTGGTCAGGCAACACACAGACACCTTTGCATCCATTGTGCTATATGCTGGGTGTTCAGTGTGCCCCTGTACCTTTAGGAAGGGGTGGCTCCCCTTCAGTCCATCTGCTCTCACCTATCCATCAGAATGCATGTGCCTCCACTGTGGGGACACTTATAAGTTAGTGTTAGGTATCACAGATACCAGGGTGCCTTGACGGGGCTCTGTGGCTTACGCATGTATTTGCAAATGTGTGCAGACTAAACCCCTGCTTTTAACGCATACTGTTAGACAGGTTATTTGGTTGTCTGCGGGCTGGTGGTAAGTTAAGCTTGTTTTTTTCCTTGGATTTATCCTTAGCCTTGTTTAGATCTGAGATTAGCATGCAAAAAAAAAAACGGACGATCATTCATCCGATAATCTCATAGTGTGTAGCGGGCATTAGACGCAATGGCTGCATAGACACAGCCGCTGCTCCCAGTTTGACAGATGTGTGGGTGCACATCCCTGAATGTAGACAGTGTGCACTCAGGGCCATGCACCCGCACAACTGTCATATTGGGAGTAGCAGCTGTGTCTGTGCAGCCACTACATCTCAATTGACATGAATAGGAATGCCTGCATGAGGATGCACAAAACACCTGTGCATCCCTCAGGGCCATCTTTAATATTGATTGGACCCTGGGCAAAACTTTTCTTGCCCCCCCCCCATGCAGTTTTGCTCTCCACCTGCTCTGAGACATACAATAAATAGCAGCTAGACTCAAAATTGGTTTACTGAATCAGATCAGGCAGCTATTGTGATTGGTTGCCAGAAGTTACAGTGTATCATTACCACTCACTGACTGGTTGGTAGAGGTTACAGCACACATTACAGCTCACTGATTAGTTGCTAGAAAGTTACAGCACATGATTTCTGCTTGTTGATTGGTTGCTAGAGATTACTGTGGATATGACCTCAGGGGGGCATGATATACATATCAATGCCGCCGGCCAATATTTACATATGAATGCTGCCGCTATTTTCATATGAATAGCGGTAATTTACATATAAACACAGGGTCTGCAGGTGAGTCATCTGTATACAATAGGGCAGAGCTGGGCAGCATTAGTAGCAGCACTTCACACTGAGATATTGGGACACAGCACAGGACTAAAACCTCAAGGTACGAGGGAATTTAAACCAAGATAGTTGGTAAGTATGAGGCAGCTGCTTTGGGCCCCACAACAATGACAGGACCCAGGGCAGCTGCCCCTTTTGCCCTGCCTTAAAAACGGCCCTGGCATCCCCATGTGGGCAAAAAATGGTCCTCGCACAGGTGTACTCTGTAGTGTCCCCGTGTGAAAAAGGCCAAGTTTAAAGCAGCAACAGTGGAGCCCTAGCAAGGTATTGGCAGTCCTATGATTATTAAAATTAAATGATCAAAAAGTTTTGTAAAAACAAATTTTATTAAAAAAACACGGATTACTAAAAGGGCTAATATAACAGTATTGCTTAATATGTGTTTTAGTGCTGGCTTGCCTTATACTTTAATAACTGGGTTTAGATCTACTTTAAACCTTTCCTCTGGTTTGATGTGTTTGAATTGGCAAATAAAATGTATTGTCATTTATTTCTAAGATTTTTAAATGACCTCCCACTTCAAAAACAAATGCCAGCCTACGACTTACAGGCTGGAATCCCCACAGCACAAGGGATGTTGGCATGCAGGGTCCCTGCTATGTTGTCAATCACCAATTTATTACTTTCACAATCAGGACTGGATTTAAAAAGGACACCACTCACCCCCAAGGAAAAAATGCCCTTAGCAGGAATATACTCTTCAGCGCTTGGCTTTTCTGTACCTTCAGTGCTCCAAGAATTAAACATGTGCAGTTCGTTTCATTCCAAATAAACATTCTGACAATTTTTTTCATTATTCGAAGAATCGGATATATCCGAATACCCGAATGACAGTATAAATGAAGTTTACCGATTGCTCCGAATAACTAAACAAAATTCGTCTGAATTTCCGAAATTCTAACTGAAATTCGATTAGAATTTTACTTTAAATTCCAGTCGCATTCGAACTGTAAACATCTGAAATCAAAGACTGTGTGTGTTATTAGGGTACCATTTGGAAATAATGCTGTTTTAGTTAAGCCAAAGGTGTTTTAAAGAGTCACTGTAATCATTTGATGAAGATGTTTCTTTTGTCTGTTTATTTTGCCACATTTGAATTAGAAAAAAAGTTTTTGATTCGGCTGATTCAAAATTTATCGTTTTGAAGGCTTCGAATAGAAAAAAAAAAATCAGTAAATTCGAAAAAAGACATTAAACGAATTCCGAATACGAAATCCAAATACGAATCCCGAATAGGAATTGAACGAATCGACCAAATTTAACAAAACTAAATAACTAGATTAACGAATCGAAACGAAACAAAACAAAACAATTTTTTTCGTCATGCACATGTCTACCAAAAATAGGATGTAGGAATATTGACAAGGTTTATGTGCAGTAACTACCTCCTACCCCACTTTTAGCCCTGTAAAATCCTTGAAAAAGTCACGTGTCGGGTGACGCAACGCGTAGGAGGAGTCAGTGACGTCAGCCACAGAGGCTAAGTCAGCAGCTGGTACTAGCAGTGTGAGAATCCACCGATCTGAAGCGGCTGATTGTTCTTCCAGGCGATTATCTCATTCGGGCTCATGTGAGTGCACTCCGAGCAGTGCTGCACTATTCTTTTTATGTAGAGATCATTGCGCAATGATGTTTTATCTCTTCTTTTATTACATGTACTGGGGACATTGCGGA
The DNA here is from genome assembly GCA_037952925.1 of Lithobates clamitans. Lineage (NCBI taxonomy): Eukaryota > Metazoa > Chordata > Amphibia > Anura > Ranidae > Lithobates > Lithobates clamitans. Next base: position 12,399,030 of record JBBGZY010000502.1, on the reverse strand, counting down.
TAATCTGGTGAATCAACACATCACACTACAGTTTGTGGATTTTGTAAACCTAGACCTAACATTTGGTGGAAATATTTAATGACACAGCGGAATTTATATTTATCATATGTTTTGAGTATCTTTAAAATCAAACGGATTGTCCGGATCGATGATTGGATACTCAATTTAGATCGTTCATGTATGTGCTTATTAGGACTTTATTTTGTACATTTCACTGCAACTCTGCAATTTTTTAACTTTATTGAAAAAATGAACTCATGCACATTTGAATGTTCACTTTGGTAATTTCTGTTTCTTTGGATATTTACATATTCATGGTTTTATCACTTGAGCACACATATTTATTTATTTACTGCTCTTTGTTTGGAAGGTTAATATCAGCGCAACTTCTATTAATTATTTATCCAAGGGATTTTAGGTGTCTAAAACACTCATGTAGTTTGCGGCTTTTATTATTTGGCTATCTTCCAAAACTTTTTTATTTCTATTTATTGTATTTATATTGATTCATTTATTTTCACCATAGCGCTTTAGTACTAGTTTTCATATGTGCAGTAACTACCTTCTACCCCATGAACTTTTAGCCCCGTATCCATTCAATAAACGCTACTTTCAAGGTATTATCATTTCTTCTTGGGGTTTTGGAAGAATACTATTTATTGGTGGGGTAAAATAGCAGCATAAAATGTATAAGCTGCCATTGCAGCAGGGCTCTTTTTCTCAGATAATAGGTGCAGGAACTCCCCCCTTCCAAGTCACCCCTTGTCTCCACCCCCCACCCACCTCTGAGTACCGTCCCTTTGCTTCACCCCCTACCCACCCCCATGTACTACCTTTTTTAGAGAATACAGAGCAGTACTTATAATTTTGTGGTGCTAAGTAATTTGTATGGAATTTATTAATGATAACAAGAAAAGCAATAAAATAGATCCCCCCAGCAACAACAGATCTCCCCCAACAACAAAAGACCCCCCGCAGCAAAATACTTCTCCAGCAACAACAGATCCACCCCAGCAGTCAGCATTAATTGACTCTCCAGCAGCCAGCAACAACTGATCCCTCCCTCAAAAGTAGATCACTCCCAGCTACAATTGACCCCCCCCAGCAACAAATGATCCACTCAGCAACAGTAGATTCCCCTAGAAATATTAAATCCCCCAGCAACAATAGACCCCTGCAACAAAAAAAACCCTAAGTAACAATAGATCGACCAAAGCAACACCAGACCCTGCAGGCAACAATAGACCCTCCAGCAGAATAAAACAATAGACCCCTCCCTCAACACTAGATCTCTCTGAACAACAATAGACCTCCCCTGCAACAACAGATCCCCCCCCACAACAATAGAACCTCCAGTTCACCCTAATGCCCCGTACACACGGTCGGACATTGATCGGACTTTCCGACAACAAAATCCATGGATTTTTTCCGACGGATGTTGGCTCAAACTTGTCTTGCATACACACGGTCACACAAAGTTGTTGGAAAATCCGATCATTCTGAACGTGGTGACTTAAAACACGTACGTCGGGACTATAAAGGGGGCAGTAGCCAATAGCTTTCATCTCTTTATTTATCCTGAGCATGCGTGGCACTTTGTGCGTCGGATTTGTGTACACACGATCGGAAGTTCCAACAACGGATTTTGTTGTCGGAAAATTTTATAGCCCGCTCTCAAACTTTGTGTGTCGGAAAATCCGATGGAAAATGTGTGATGGAGCCTACACACGGTCAGAATTTCCGACAACAAGGTCCTATCACACATTTTCCGTCAGAAAATCTGACTGTGTGTATGGGGCATAACACCCCTTGCTATTATATAAACTCAGTGATGAAGGTGCCGGAACTGCGTTTCCCTGCGTTCCAGCTGAAAAAATGCCCTGCATTACAGATTTGCTTTATAAAATTGTAGACTGCGTTTTCTACCACATCACTAAGCAGGAACTTGCATACAGAAAGAGAGTCTGGATTTTTCAGACTTCAATGAACACAGACGTGTTCCAGGTTAGTGATTTGTTTATTAAGGAATCCAGGATGAGAGGGATATCACTGAAGCATGCACATTTTAAAAGCCTATTTATACTATCATGTTACCGCAATGCACGGTATAAGGGTTGATGAGATGCCTTACCATTCTGAATGGTACCCAACATACCTTGCTGACGTGGTAATGCACTAATGTGCATTGTGCTGTCAATATGCATGTTTTTCGGGTGCACTGGGCAGCCCATTCAAATGAAAGCAAGTTAATGCACAATGTGTGTTTAATGCACCACAGCAGACCAGGCTGGTGTGAATGGGCTCTAAAGTACACACTTATACAGGAAGTGAACTAACACGAATTTACTGTATCTGTGCATGCCTCCTGAACCCCTTTTAAACTTAGATATAGCCTATACACCATGCAAATACAGACTCTGTGAAAGTCATTGTCATTGTGACTATTGTGACAATTAAAGAGCAGCAGCACACTGGTGAGGTCACCACTCCGCTCTCACACTGTACAGCAGAGCCTGAGTGACATTCAGTGCTGCCCTTTCTTCTCTCAGTCCTGCAGAGCAGATTGCAGGTAGTGCAGCACTTCATTTTGTTATTTTAATTATTATTAACTACTATTATGTTTTACAGGATCTAATAGTAAGATTTTATCTAAGATAAAGCATACCTCCCAACTTTTTGAGATGGAAATGAGGGACACCTATCAGCAAAAGTATGCAGACATAGGACACACCCCTTGCCACGCCCCCTTAAAGGAGAATTGTACAAAAAAACAATATTGATTAAACCAGTGGTTCTCAACTCCAGTCCTTGGGACCCACCAACAGGCAAGATTTTAAGTATTACCTTGGGGAGTTGCAGACTAGAATACTGCAATCACTGAGCAGCAAGTGATATCACCTGTGATGTATTTCAGCTATCTTGCAAACCTGGCCTGTTGGTGGGTCCTGAGGACTGGAGTTGAGAACCACTGGATTAAACCCAGAAGTGCTTTTTTTTACCACTACTATTCCTTTATATTGGCTTTTGAAATTTACAAATGCAGCAATTTAGAAATCAGATGAAAGGTTTAGCGCTGGAAAACACTTTTTGATAGATAAAAAGTGCATTTTATATACATCTATATAGATCAGACCAAAATGAGGGACAAATGAGGAGGAATGAGGGACAGAGGGACATTGCTCCAAATCAGGGACAGTCCCTCGAAATCAAGGACAGTTGGGAGCTATGCTTTACAAGATAAAGGCAGACCATAGCGTTACAATACAATTAAAGACAAGGTGTGCATTACCACGATGCACACTACATGGGTTAATGCGATTCCGTGCCATTCATTCTATATGGCACCCCAACAAACCTTCCTGGCAAACTGTAATGCTATGTAACACACGACAATGCACTAGCTTTGGGCTGGTGATTATAAACAAAAAATAGTGCTGAAAATACCCATTTTACACTGACCTACATGAACAATGTGGTAATTTGTTATCATCCACTGTGCAACTACTGGAAGCATAAGCTTAAAGGTTGCAAGGTGCTATAAAGACGAGTATTGTATGTACCAGTAGAATTTATAAAAACAGAAACATGAGCACATCCTGCCTATGGGGAATATAAAATGAGGTCATATTCATTCATAGGCACTTACAATCTGTACACAGTATACAGCCAATTAAAATATACCACTTCACTCAACACAACGAGCCCATAAAGCCAAAATAAAAGTTTTTATATAAGATATTTACAGACATATCCAAAAGATTTTAGGAGCTTATCTATAGCTGAAGATATCCAAAATGAAAGCTGTGAGGACAGAGATTTTCTAACACGCAGCTGATATCTTGAGCTGTAATCTTATGGCAGAAGATGTTCCCATAGAACTCTATGAGGACTCAGCATGCAGGCACAAACAGAGGGGAGAGAATACGGTTTGTAGGATGTAAATAGCGTTGCGAGCTCAGGCTACGAGATTCAGGTAAGTATACAGTTGGTGGAGGCGGGGTGGGTACTTCAGGTCAATTCAGTAAGTATGCACAGCAAATATATTTTCTATTATTTTTTACTGAAAATATAACGACCTTTTTGAGGAAAAGTATAATGTATTTGTAGTAAGAAGGCATTTTAACCACTTCAGCCCCGGATTTTACCCCCTTCCTGACCAGAGCACTATTTATGATTGGGCACTGCATCGTTTTAAATGACAATTGCGTGGTCGTGCGACATTGCACCCAAGCAAAATTGACGTCCTTTTTTTCCCACAAATAGAGCTTTCTTTTGGTGATATTTGATCACCTCTGTGGTTTTTATTTTTTGCGCTATAAACAAAAAAAGAGCGACAATTTTGAAAAAAAAAAGCTATATTTTTTTACTTCTTGCTATATCAAATATCCCCCAAAAATATATAAAAAAAATTAATTTTTTCCTCTGTTTAGGCCGATATGTATTCTTCGACATATTTTTGGTAAAAAAATCCGCAATAAGCGTATATTGATTGGTTTGTGCAAAAGTTATAGCGTCTACAAAATAGGGGATAGTTTTATGGCATTTTTTTTTTAATTAGTTATAGCGGCGATCTGCGATTTTTATTATGACTACGACATTATGGCGGACACATCAGACACTTTTGACACTATTTTGGGACCACTGTCATTTATACAGCGATCAGTGCTATAAAAATGCACTGATTACGACACTGGCAGGGAAGGGGTTAAACACTAGGGGGCGATCAAGGGGTCAGTGTGTCCTAGGGAGTGATTCTAACTGTGGGGGGGATGGGCTCCCTACAACATGACAGCGATCACTGCTCCCGATGACAGAGTGCAGCGATCTCTGTTATGTCACTAGGCAGAACAGGGAAATGCCTTGTTTACGGGGCATCTCCCCGTTCTTCTGCTCTGTGACATGATTGCGGGCACCTGGCGGACATCAAGTCCTCGGGACAAATAATCACGGAGCATGCGGTGGCGTGCGTGTGCCCACAATGCCGCATCTTAAAGGGGACGTACCTGTACGCCTATTTGTCCAGCCCTGCCATTGTGCCGATGTGTATCGTTGTGCGTTGGTCGGCATGTGGTTAAGCTACAGTATTATTTTAAATTTGACCATAAAGGACCCTATCTAGCCTTAAAGTAGAACTATACTAAAACTTTTTTTTTTCATTTTGGATAGAGCAAGGTAGAGTTATAGCCCTTGTGGAGTTTATTTTATTTTTTTACCATCTGTGTCCAGTTGCAGAAATTTCCCTTTGCTTCCTGTCCTATAGCCAAACAGGAAGTAAGAGGAAATCCCTGTAAATTAAGGGAATTCATTGGAAACCCCCAGGTCACCAGAACTAGTGTCCCCATTGGAAGATTTCCCCTCTATTACTTTTCTGGGGACAACCCAAAATTTGGCATTTCCTTTTACTTTCACTTTCAATGATAATGGTAAACAGGACTAATAGAGGGGGTACAGACAGCAATAAAAATCTGACAGGTGTTCTAATCCATCTCCACTCTATCTAAAGCTTAAAAAAAAGTTTTTGCCTTTAGTTATACTTTAACATAAACAAATCTGAGAACCCCACCACCCAGATGCTCTCTAACCTCAGTATGGCAGCCACAGCCTCCTCTGCTGCCCATATCTTCTTCAGTACTAACCTATACTAGCCTATGCAGTGAACCCCACGTGGAGCACAGAGCCATTCAGGTCAATGGGGGCTCACAGTGTGCAAAGTTTCATTTTAATATATGATGTTTAAGGTGGCAGTTATGTAGCTCTGATGGCTTCGGGGAGAGAGGGGGGAGAGTGGGGGGCAAGGCTGTGTCATTATTCGACTGTGCAGTGTGTTAAATAGTTACGTAGTTAATCAGGCTGAAAAAAAGACACCAAGTTCATCCAGTTCAACCAAAAAAATAAAAAAAAATAACATACACAAATTGAAACCCTCCATATACACTATTCTATACCCACAGTTGATCTAGAAGAAGGCAAAAAAAACAATAAAGCATGATCCAATTTGCTTCAGCGGGGGAAAAATATTCTGTTCCCGATCCCCCAAGAGGCAATCAGATATTCCCTGGATGAATGTTACCTATAAATATTAGTATCCAGTTACATTTTGTGCATTTAGGAAAGAAACCATGCTACTGAGATGGCCAGAACCAGCTCTTGAGGGAGTCTATTCCACATTTTCACAGCTCTTATTGTGAAGAAGCCTTTCTGTATTTGGAGGTTAAATATCTTATTCTCCAAACGTAAAGAGTGCCCCCCTATCTGTTGCCATAACCTTAAAGTGAATAAAATACTCTACCCCAAGTTGGACATGGACATGGATTTATACATATTGATTATATCCCCCTTTATTACTTCTTCTCAAGAGAGACAAAATTTAGTTCAGCTAATCGTTCCTCATAACTGAGCTTCTTCATGCCTCCTATTAGGTTGGTTGCCCTTCTCTGCACTTTCTCCAGATCCCCGATATCCTTTTTGAGAACTGGTGCCCAAAACTGAACTGCATATTCCAGATGACGTCTTACTAATGATTTGTACAGGGGTAAGATGATATTTCCCTCTCTGCAGTCCATACCTCTTTTAATACAAGTGAGGGGGTCCTGAATTCAGAGGTGAGGACAATCAGCAGTGAGTCCTACAAATAAATTTATGGGGAGAACTTCTGATCCCTGGATCTTTCCAACCAGTCTGCAAAGTTAAAGCTGTTTTCCTTATTCTCCATTCAGAACAAATGGGTGGTTCTCAATTATCTTATACATAGAATATATTGGGTTTACAGCTAACATTGTTCCCAATTTTAACTTGATTGCTGAACATAGAATGAAATGTAATATATTTATAGTAAATTATGAAGTGGTAATAATGAGGCAGTTAATTAGACTGATGATAAATACAGACATTTGCTATTTTAGGAGACCACATTTATAATTCATTGGCCCCGCAGATACTGCATTCAGTATGTGAACAAAGAATGACTTTCACATGACAGTAATCGCTATGGCCACGATTCAGGAAAGTGATTACTCTGCTTAGTTCTCCTGCTGTTGCTGTGACACGAGCACAATCTCAGAGGTAAGGAACGCAGCACATCTTAGCTGAATTACCTTGACAATTTGTGGCCGAAAGCCATTTTCCCTATACAGCACATTGTCATCTGGGGAAAAAATTGACTCTTCACAATTTAAAACATCATCGCTGGTCTAGTTTCGCGAGATATTAATTCCTATTACAGGGGACTGCCAAGTGCAGTCATATAAGGCAAGCCATATAAGACAGCGTTCAAAGGAAAGACAAAAAGCACTATGGCTTGTAATGACCTGTTATACAGCTGCATGTAATGTGTAAAATGCAAAGTTTCTTAAAAGAGAAGTATGAAATTCACTTTTTTTGTGAATTATAGTTACCTAGCTGGATGCAGCATTGGCCTGATGCTGCACCTGTCCCCCACTGGCTCTAAGACTGAGAACCGAGCGATCAAACACCGCCGATCGCTCAGTTTTCACAGCTCCGTGAACAGAGAGCTGCTGACTGTCAGTCACCGGCTCTCTGCTCTGCCCCCCCACGCACACTGGAGCGCTTGGCTGTGGAGGGGCGGGGGGAGCCGGCTCAGGCTCTCAGTGGCTTGCTAAGAGGATGAGCCGTGTGCCGGTCCAGGCATATGGGTGGATCCCGACCACATGGTGGCGATCTTCCCTCAGCCTGGACCAACTCTGTGACGTCATCCGACATCGGGCTTAGCTTTAGGGAAACATTTCCCTTGGTATCTTCTGCATTCATATATGCAGAAAAGAGCAATACCATGCCAAAATTACTAAACTGCAGTATATATGTTGTTAAAAAAAAAAGGTTTAATTTGAGGGTATGTACATCCAAATCGGAGGAAGGGTTTAGGAATTACAGCTCTTAAGAATAGCCATCCCCCTTTTTCAAGAGACCAAAAGTAAACAGGCCATTGTAAGGCTTCAAAAATGAAACAAATCCATCAGAGAGATAGCAGCAACATTAGGAGTAGCCAAATCAACAGTTTGGTAAATTCTGAGGAAAGAAGAATGCACTTGTGAGCTCAGCAACATAAAAAGGTCTGGACGTCCACGGAAGACAACAGTGGTGGATGATCGCAGGATCCTCTCTATGATAAAGAAAAATCCATTCACAGCATCCAGACAAATGAAGGACACTCTCCAGGAGGTGTGCGAATCATTGTCAAAGTGTACAATCAAGAGAAGACTTCAAAAGAGCAAAAATAGAGAGGGTTCACCACAAGGTGCAAACCATTCATAAGCCTGAAGAATAGAAAAGCCAGATCAGACATTGCCAAAAAACATCTAAAAAAGCCAGACCAGTTCTGCAAAAGCATTCTTTGGACAGATGAAACTAAGATTAATCTGTACCAGAATGACAGGAAGAAAAACGTGTGGAGAAGGCTTGGAACAACTCATGATCCAAAGCACACAACGTCATCTGTAAAACATGGTGGAGGCAGTGTGATGGCTTGGGCATGAATGGCTTCCAGTGGCACTGGGTCATTGGTGTTTATTGATGATGTGACAGGAGACAGAAGCAGCCGGATGAATTCTGCAGTGTTTAGAGAGTTACTGTCAGACCAGATTCAGCCAAATGCAGCAAAGTTGATTGGATGGCGCTTCACAGTACAGATTGACAATGATCCCAAACACACTGCAAAAGCAACCCAGGAGCTTTTGAAGGAAAAGAAGTGGAATATTCTGCAATGGCCGAGTAAATCACCTGATCTCAACCCAATTGAGCATGCATTTAATTTGCTGAAGGCAAAACTAAAGGCAGAAAGTCCCACAAACAAAGAACAACTGAAGACTGCTGCAGTTAGAGCCTGGCAAAGCATCAGAAAGGAGGAAACCCAGTCTTCGGTAATGTCCATAGGTTTCAGACTTCAGGCAGTCATTGCCAGTAAAGGATTCTCAACAAAATATTAAAAATCAACATTGTATTTATGATTATATTCATTTGTCCAATTACATTTGAGCCCCTGAAAATGGCGGGACTGTGTATGAAAATGGTTGCAGTTCCTAAAATTTGTACTTGACTTTTTGTTCAACCCCTTGAATTGAAGCTGAAAGTCTGCATTTCAAATTAATTTGAATTGTTCTGTTTTAATTTTATTCTGGTGGCATACAGAGCCAAAAGTATGAAAATTGTGCCTGTGTCCAAATATATATGGACCTAACTTATATATATATATATATATATATATATATATATATATATATATATATATACACACACACACACATATATATATACACACTATATTATCAAAAGTATTGGGACACCTGCCTTCACACACATGAACTTTAATGGCATCCCAGTCGTATGCCCCGTACACACGGTCGGACATTGATCGGACATTCCGACAACAAAATCCTAGGATTTTTTCCGACGGATGTTGGCTCAAACTTGTTTTGCCTACACACGGTCGCACAAAGTTGTCGGAATTTCCGATCGACAACCACGCGGTCACGTACACCACGTACGACGAGACTAGAAAAGGCCAGTTCAGAACCAAGCGCGGCACCCTTTGGGCTCCTTTTGCTAATCTCGTGTTAGTAAAAGTTTGGTGAGAGACGATTCGCGCTTTTTCAGAGTCGTGGCTTTCAGATCGTTTTCTGCCGTTCAGTTTGTGCTTGTGGGTTTGTATCTGCTCTTCAGTGCGTGCAAGCAAGTTCCGCGTGACTTTAAGGAGTCATTGTATTCTTGTTTGTTCGTTACTGGTTTTCAGGTTGCTCTTCACAGGCCTTGCTGTTCTTTAGTGTGTTCTGTTACTTCGTTCTGAGCAGCCGACCGTTTTCTAGCCATGTTTCGTATGCGTACTCCTCGTAGAGTTCGTGCTGTGCGGGGGCTTGGTGTTGGGGTCCTGACCTTGACACAAGTCCAGTCCATGAACAGGGTGGGGAGGAGTTCATGGACCAAGAATTGGTTGCTTCAGCGTGACCAGTTCTCTCATATGCCTTTGCACTGTGAGATCCGTGAGAATAATCCTGATGATTTCAAGAACTTTCTCAGGATGACGGACCCCGTGTTTCACCGTTTGTTGGCTTTGCTGACCCCCTATATCAGCAGGCAGGATACCTGCATGAGGCAAGCCATCACTCCGGAGCAGAGGTTGGTCGCTACCTTGCGGTATTTGGCCACAGGGAGAAGCCTGCAGGACCTCAAGTTCTCGACAGGCATCTCCCCCCAGGCTCTGGGGATCATTATCCCAGAGACCTGTTCTGCCATCATCCAGGTCCTGCAGAAGGAGTATATGACGGTAAAATTTTTTTCCTTTAATCTCACATTTTATTGTATTGAATGTTTGATAATATATTGTATTTCTTCCCTCATTCCCTAATTACCATGATTGTAATATGCTGTGAATGTCCCCTTTGTCCTCATGCATGCTGGATTTTTATGTAATTATTATTTTATGCCCTTCATACATATTTGCCCTTCACTAACCTCCCCAGCATGGTGTCTCCTGCCCTATATTCACCTCATGTAGTCACTTAACAATGTATTTTATCAGCTCCATAGCAGTGCTTTACCCCAAACACCCCCTAAAATGTTTGGTAATGTTATTTTAGCTTTAAATTCAGGCAGAGTGCCAGAGGCTTTTTTTGTGGTGTCCCCAAATTTTTGGTAACCCTCCCTCCCCCCAACTGCTAAGTCAGCTGATCCCAATTCTCTATCTATCCTCAATCATCTATCTGCTGACTTTGCCAAACCCATACACACTATACCCACCTCTTTACTGGTCAGATTTATGGATGAATTCCCCAAAGCATGTAGTGCAAGGGCCTGCCTGTATACTTTCCAATGGAACTGTTTAAAGTTTTTGTATCCTATTATTATCTTGATAGGTAATAGCAGAATGTCCAAATGTCCTCAAATGTGTACAATGTGTATTTATATCTTTGTATTCAGACACTTCTTACCTGTCCAGTAGTCTGCCAATAGTGTAACTAAGGAGGGGCTGTTCCAAGTAATACCCTGTATTTAGGCATTCATCTCTCAATGAAGTGAAGAGGGTTACCTGTCCAAGAGTCCCCCCCCCCTATAATGTTAGAAATGGCCCATGAGGGGGGGAGGGGGAATATGATAGGTGTACCTTATACTTTGTTGTTGTTAAATTCCCCTTAATAAATGCTATCTGGAGGTTGCCCCATAATGTTTGTGTATAATCTGCTTGCCATGTTTCTGTGAAAAAATAGTAATGTTTATTGTTTTTTCCTCAACAGTTTCCTTCAACGCCACAGGAATGACAGACTGTGGCCTCCCACTTTGCCCAGCGGTGGGACTTTCCTAACTGCGAAGGGGCAATTGATGGGAAACACGTCCACATCGTCCCACCACCCAACTCGGGGTCATACAATTATAATTATAAGGAGTTTAATAGTATAGTGATGTTGGCGGTGGTGTCGGCTAATTACGAGTTCTTGTATGTGGACGTGGGGAAGAATGGCCGGATGTCCGATGGTGGAGTGATCGCCCAGACGGAGTTCTACAGGCGTCTCCAGAATGGCAGCTTGGACTTGCCACCTCCAGAGGACAATGTTGAAGGTCTCCCATTTGTGTTCGTTGCTGATGAAGCATTTGCGCTGGGGGACCACCTGATGAGGCCATTCCCGATGAGGACCCTCACCCCGGAACAGAGGGTTTTTAATTACCGGCTGGCCAGAGCCCGAAGAGTGGTGGAGAACACATTTGGAATCCTGGCCAGCCGGTTCCGATTATTTCTGACACCCATCCATATGGCGGAGTATAAACTGAACCATATAATACTGGCGTGCTGTGTTCTCCATAATTTTTTAAGAAAACATTTAGCCAACTATGCTGGCTCAGTTGGGCCTGAGGCCGGAATCCCAAATCCATCAACAATGACGGCGCTTGAAAGTGGCCGTCCTGGCTTGCCCTCCCTGAATGCCCGTGATGTCCGGTTACGCTACCTGGAGTTCTTTGCAGGTAGGGGGGCTATCAATATGCCAGACAATCTGTGACACCTTTTTCAAATAAAAAACAAACAAAAGAAATTCTTGGTGGACATTTACTGCTTGTGTTTGTTTTAGCTGACCCTGACAGAAATGTGTTGAGTGCAGAAAATGTCGTGATTGGGCAACCTTATAAAAAATAGTGTTGGCTGGTACTTCCTAAATGCCAAAACACATTTCACTACAAGTGCACTTGCAACTGCACTGAACCTGCACTTGTAGTGCAAAGTGTATTTGCCCTTAGGAAATAACCCCCATTTTTGCATAAAACAGCAATTACATCACCCCAAAAGTGTTGTAGTGTTGAGACAATAATCCACACATTCTTGAGTAAGGCACTTTTTTATACCTGCACAATCACATGTGCATTTCCCAAAGGTTTTTAAAACAAACCAACATGTTTGTTGTATAACAATTTTTGCAGTAGCATTATCAAAAATCGAAATGTCCATTTCTGATAAAACAGGCATGTGTAAAACCAACAAGAAAGCCAAAAAACTTGAACTTACAAAGTTCACATATGGTAAAACCTGAAGGCTATATCAGACATCAGTATTTAGGAACTGGGTTTGATATAGCGTTCAGATGGGGGGAAATCACCCCTGGAAAAGCCAAATTTGGAAGATGCACACCAATTTACGAATGTCAACATGTGCTATCTGCCATCAGGGGGGATCAAGGGACGTGTTTTGGGGGAGCAAGCCCTTCCTCACCGCTACTTTATAATTGAGGAAGGGGTTGCACCCCCAAAACGTGTCCATTGATCTCCCGTGATGGCAGATAGCACATGTTGGCACACTGTGTGCATCCTCCAAATTTGGCTTTTCTAAACATTGTAAAAATTTTAGTAAGATAAAACAGGTGATTTTGTGGGGTTTAAATTCACCCCAAAACATCAATGATGTTATTATTTTTTTAATAACATCACTGATTTGTTGCTGGATGTTTTGCAATTGGAGATTACACCCCATGATCTCCTCGATCAGTATCTGGGCACTTTCAGATGTAAAGCGTTCTGGATCACGATCACCTAAAAAGAGATAAAGAACAAAAAAAAAGGTCTCAAAAATCTGCCACCATCCATCTCTTTTACCTGAGCCTGTGGTCGCAGACACTCACCTGTTGTGGTGCCAATCTCCACCACATCTTCTTCTTCCTCCTGCTCAGCTTCTTGTGTTGGTATTTCCCCTTCTTCCAGAGGTGGGGGGTCTCTGGTCTCCTTAGATGAGGGGTGTCCTCCGAGTCTTTTCTCCCCTATGTAAAACAAAAATGGTATACTTAGCACACAGATATTTGATGGCAGAACTAGAAATAGGAAACATTGCTTGGAAGTGGGGTACAATTGTCTATTTTAGCCGAGTTCCAAGATGTATATTTTTTAGTGTCCTTTGTCAAGCTGCAATACTTTACCTGTTTAGTACAAGCTTCACAGATGTAGCCCCCCCTATAGTATACACTGGAGCACCTGTGTGCCCCCCCTAATAAAAATGGTGTTCTGGGGTCCCACACTAGTGCTCCAGTGTCCAGATGTGAAAACAGCTGCTCAGTGTCCTCTCCTTACTCACAATCTAGTTGGCATTTCATTCTAGTAACAAACCCATCTACACAAACAAATATTAAACGTTACAATTACTAAAAGCATATGGAGCAGAACGAACGGAATAAAGACAGAAAGAATAGGAACACAGCACAACTACTTACTTTTTTGCAGCACTCTCCGGATCTTTCGGTACTGCTCTGGCTCTCTCAGCTTCAGGTCCGACCACCGCTTCCTGAGCTGATCTTTTGATCTTTGTACCCCGAAATTCCTCTCAAGACTCCTGACCACTTTCGCCATGATCTTGGCCTTTCTGATGTTGGGGTGGGGGTAAGGCCCATATTTTCCGTCACAGTCGGACTTCTTCATGATGTCGACCGGGCTTTCCTCCTCCTCCTCCTCGTTGATATAATTATCACGCACCTGCTCTGACTCCGCCATGTGCTCTTCCCCCACTGCGCCGAACGAAAAGGGGCGGGGAATAGACTAGAAAGAACGTCAGGGTCGGGCGGAGTTACATGCATGCGCAGTGTGTATAAAGCGTAACACGCGTGCGTATTACGTACGATCTGTGAGGGGAGGAAGGAGCATTGGACGTGCCGATCGTAAGAACGAAGGTAAGAGACAAACTTGTGCCTATACTGCTTCTAGATTGAGGCCTATATTGTAACAAGATTAGGAGAGTTTTGTCTGACATTAGGCTTTGTCTTGTGTTGTGTCTTGCAGTGAACATGGATATCTTAATGAGAGATACTGACTTCATGTCACTATTCATTGATATGCTAAGTGAGCTGCCCTGTCTGTGGGAGATTACCCACCCCCATTTCAAGAACCAAGCAAAGAGGAAGGCAGCACTGGAGCAATTGTGTGAAATTGTGAAGCAGGTGATCCCCACGGCAGACATCACTTATGTAAAGATATTAATTGGTTGCCTGAGGAGTACATATCTGAGGGAGCGCAAGAAAGTCCTGGATTCACAGAGATCCGGAGCAGCAGATGACATCTATGTCCCCAGGATGTTGTACTACGACAGGCTGCACTTTCTGGCAGGCCAGACTGAACCCAGGCCATCCCTCTCCAGTCTTCCTTCCACGCTTCCTTCCCCCCTGGCTGAGGCTTCTGACGCCCAACCTGGGCCTTCCAGGCCGCATGTGGAGGAGCCCAGATTGAGCCAGGTATAGCATTCCTCGAAATATTTCTGCTTGTCCAATCAATGATGTTAATTAGATGTTAGTTGGGAGTACTAATTTAGGATTGTGATTGATGATGCAAAACATTACAACTATGTCCCTTTTTCATACACAGGGAAGTCTCAGCCAGGAGGTGGCCGGGCCGAGCCGGCTGGCTGATATCAAGGTCCCTCCACCACACCTGAAAACAGAAAGTGGCAGTAGGACGAGTACCCTAGAGGAGGCGGCTATCAGATTCTTTTGGAGGGCTACAGAGGTCCTGGGAGCACCCCACACCATGCAGGAGAACATTGCTGCATTCATAGCATATAAAATGCAGAGGATGGAGGAGGGCCAAAAAGCCATGTGTGAGGCCCTCATATCAGAGGCTATGGAGAAAGGTATGAGGGGCCAAATTACACCTCACACACAGCTTTGGGATGGTCCTCCTCCTCCTCCTGCAGGTCCTCCTCCTCCTCCTCCCTCTCCTCCAGGTCCCCCCAGTCCTCCTCCAGGTCCCCCCAGTCCTCCTCCTCCAGGTCCTACTCCTCCTCCTGCCACATTTCCAACTGCACAGCCACAGCCGGGAAGGAAGCGTGAAAGGAAGACTAGACAGTGATTGCCCTGGATCCAGTCTGGTCGGCCAAAAAATGCAGCCTCTTGTGGTACCACAGCCTGGGGACACAGTTGTCATCTGCTGCTATCCGAGTCTCTGTGAATCCCGGACCAGACTGCCCTCCCTTACATATGGACTCCTCAGGCCACCAATTTTGATGTTGAAGAATTGATGTCTGCCGTGGGGGTCCCAGGCTTCACTAATTTCTCCTGTTGATCCAGTGTTGCCTTCCTCTTTGTTTGGTTCTGATCCCTTAATAAAGGAATTGTTGTTTTACTTCAAAAAGGACAGTTGGTTTGTGAGGGTTCAGGTACATTTCTAATATACAATGTGAAATGAACAAGGGACACCAACAACAAACAATCTCCTTGGGATTAAATAATAAAAGATATCAACGGTGTTGGGGTAACTTGACACACAAAACACACACAAAAATATTCTGGAGTAAAAATAAAAATAACATTGAACAAAGATCAGCCTTGGAAAAAATACAAACATTAAAGAAAAAAAAAGGCTGAAAATCCAAAAAAAAAAAAAATATATAAAACTGTCAGATGTGACAACTAATAACAATATATTGAGGGAATCCCACTAAAAAACACAAATAAAACTTTGTGAGAAGTGTGTGTGAATATGAGCAGCAAAACGACTTAATTCTTGTCACATTATAAAGAAGAGAGTGCGCTGTATTAAACCATTTTGAACATTGCAGCATGACGAAAGTGCTGTATCCATTGCGAACGCTAAGTTTACCAGAACGAGCTGTCCCGTGTCGGAATTTCTTCTGAGCATGCGTGGCACTTTGTGCGTCGGAACAGGCCACACACGGTCGGAATTGACGCGATCGGATCTTGTTGTCGGAAAATTTTATCTCCTGCGGTCCAACTTTGTGTGTCGGAAAATCCGATGGAAAATGTCCGATGGCGCCCACACACGGTCGGAATTTCCGACAACACGCTCCGATCGGACATTGTCCATCGGAAAATCCGACCGTGTGTACGGGGCATTAGTCTGTAGGGTTCAATATTGAGTTGTCCCACCCTTTGCAGCTACAACTCTTCTGGGGAGGTTGTCCACAAGGTTTAGGAGTGTGTCTATGAGAATTTTTGACCATTCTTCCCGAAACATTTTTGTGAGGTCAGGCACTGATGTATGGACAAGAAGGCCTGGCTCGCAGTCTCCACTCTAATCCATCCCAAAGGTGTTCTATCTGGTTTAGGTGAGAACTCTGTGTAGGCCAGTCAACTTCCTCCACCCAAAACTCGCTCATCGATGTCTTTATGGAACTTGCTTTGTGCACTGGTCTAAATTATTTGGCGGAGGGGGGGTTATGGTGTGGTTTTTTTTTCAGGGGTTGGCTTGGTTCAGCATACAGTGCCTTGCAAAAGTATTCACCCCCTTGGCTTTTTACCTATTTTGTTACATTACAGCCTTAAAAAAAAAACTTATGTTTTTTTAATCTGAATTATATGTGATGGATCAGAACACAATAGTTTAAGTTGGTGAAGTAAAATTAGAAAAATATATACATAAAACTTTTTTCAGAAATAAAAAAATGATAATTGGCATGTGCGTATGTATTCACCCCCTTTGTTATGAAGCTCATAAAAAGCTCCGGTGCAACCAATTACCTTCAGAAGTCACATAATTATTGAAATGATGTCCACCTGTGTGCAATCTAAGTGTCACATGATCTGTCATTACATATACACACCTTTTTGAAAGGCCCTAGAGGCTGCAACACCTAAGCAAGAGGCAACACTAACCAAACACTGCCATGAAGACAAAGGAACTCTCCAAACAAGTAAGGGACAATATGTTGAGAAGTACAAGTCAGGGTTAGGTTGCAAAAAAAAATCCAAATCTTAAAGATTGCTGTTCACAAGCGCAAACCGTTCAACTTGAAGGAGCTGGAGCAGTTTTGAAAGGAGGAATGGGCAAAAATCCCAGTGGTAAGATGTGGAAAGCTCAGGTGGCTCTACAAAGTATTGACTTTAGGGGGGTGAATAGTTATGCAAATTGACTTTTTCTGTTATGTTGTCCTATTTGTTGTTTGCTTCACAATAAAACATAAAAAAAAACCCATCTTCAAAGTTGTGGGCATGTTCTGTAAATGAAATGATGCAAATCCTCAAACAATCCATGTTAATTCCAGGTTGTGAGGCAACAAAACACAAAAAATGCCAAGGGGGTGAATACTTTTGCAAGGCACTGTACCGAGACATTTTGGACAATTTCATGCTCCCAACTTTGTGGGAACAGTTTGGGGATGGCCCCTTCCTGTTCCAACATGACTGTGCACCAGTGCACAAAGCAAGGCCCATAAAGACATGGATGAGAGAGTTTGGGGTAGAGGAACTAGAGTGGCCTGTACACCTGACATCAACCGGATAGAACAACTTTGGGATGAAGTAGAACGGAGACTGCGAGACAGGCCTTCTTGTCCAACATCAGTGCCTGAACTCACAAATGGGCTTCTGGAAGAATGGTCAAACATTTCCATAGACACACTCCTAAAACTTGTGGACAGCCTTTCCAGAAGAGTTGAAGCTGTTATAGCTCCAAAAGGTGGATAAACTCAATATTAAACCCTACGGACGAAGACTGGGATACCATTAAACTTCATGTGCGTGTAAAGTCAGGCATCCCAATATTTTTGAAAATATAGTGTATATGACCCCCCTTCCTCCCAGATTGCAGTGCTTGGGTCTCAGCAGATGATCACCAGGCCCAAACACTATCACATGAGGAAGTGGAGAAGGTTTTCTCTAGTGCAAGCTCCGACGCAAACCAACATTGTGCTTAAACAAGGATTACACTCATCACTCTAACAAGCAAACAGGACTTTTGTGGAATGCATGGAAGGAAGTATCACTGGGTGGTGGGGTTGAAGTTAAGAGAACCCAGCTCTTTGTTCATTTAGAGCAACTTTAAATTTTTCTAAATAAAATGAACCCCTGTGTGAGTCAGAGAATGGTAGCTTCCATCTGCAGCTTCATGCTAAAATACCTTGAGTTCTGACCTCAACCCACTAAATCTTCTCGTCCACATCAGTGACCGACATTACAAATGCGCTTCTGGAAGAATGCTCAAACATTCCCATAGACAGATGTCTAAATCTTGTGGACAGCCTTCCCAGAAGACTTGAAGCTGTTTTATCTGCAAAGGGTGGACTAACTCAATATTGAACCTTACAGACTAAGACTGGGATACCATTAAAGTGTATGTGCGTGTAAAGGCAGGTGTCCTAATACTTTTGGTAATATAGTGTATATATTTATATATATATATATATATATATATATATATATATAAAAAATCATCCATAAACGTATGGCCACCAGTATGTTCAGCCCATACACATGTAGGGGGCCCGGGTGTCCTGAGCGCCCCGAGCCCCAACTAGGGCAAATTTTAATGTGGGACAAAAGGGGTAGCTGCCCCGAGCTTAGTCATTGTTGTGGGGCCCGAAGTAGCTGCTCTTTGAGCCCCACACTACCCGCATACTTGCCACAATTTTCATTAAGCTGTCTAGAGATGGCTGTGTCCCGTGTTAAATAAGAGCTGCAGGTACAGGTACAGCAGCAGCCCTGTCAGGAATTTTAAATATGGATTGTGATCAATCGGAGCTGTGTCCAGAGAGAGCAAGGTGAGCTTCCGGACCGAGGAGGGACCTTAACTGAGGTATCACCTGGGTCAGGGCTGTACTTAGGGTCCAGGAGGGATAGAAAGACTACATAGGGAGGACACTGTGAGAGAGTACTGACATAGTAAAGAGATGAGACTGGAGGAGGATGACATGGGATGGAGGAGGACATGGAATGGAGGAGGAGGAGAACATGGAATGAAGGAGGATATGTGATGGGGGAAGCCTGGGACTGGAGGAGGACATGTGATGGGAGAGATGAGACTGGAAGAGGAGGATGTGGAATGGGGGAGATGGGACTCAAGGAGGAAGAGAAGGGCATGGGATGGAGGAGATGGGACTGGAGGAGGAGGAGGAGGACATAAGATGGGGGGGACTGGAGGAGGGGGAGAACATGGTATGGAGGAAGAGAAGGGCATGGTATGGAGGAGATGGGACTGGTGGAGGGGGAGGACATAGAATGGAGGAGATGGGACTGGAGGAGGACATGGGATAGGGGAGATGGGACGACGGGAGGAGGACATGGGATGGAGGAGGAGGCATGGGATGGAGGAGATGGGACTGGAGGAGGAGGACACAGAATAGAGGTAATGGGACTAGAGGAGGAGGACATAGGATGAAGACTGTGTCCCCTCCGTGTGTTGTGGTACTATCCGGTACTATCCCTGCTATGTCCTGTAGTGGTGTAGGGGTCATGGGATGGAACCACAGCATGGGCCTCTGTTAGGAATTGTTTAAAACAGCTGACATGCTCTGACAACTTCATTTTCACAATGCAATGTTCTAGGAGAAGTTAGGATCAGTAAAACAAAAGACAAAAAAAGGTTCTCTCAAAAAGAGCTGATCCTATCAGAACAGCTTTACTCTGGACCTGCCTACAACAATATTTGGTTTCAGAATTTTGTTCATTGGACTGTGCGTATGACATTTTAAACATTGGAAATTCTCTCCTAATTGTGTATTTTTAAAACCACATTTAGATGTAAAGCCATGAAAAGTAAATGTTAACACAATTTCTAATTAAATTATGAATACATTAGCAAGAGTTTTATGGTACACAGGAAATGAACAGCATCTTAAATTGCGTATTTATATTTTAATGAATATTTATTAGGATGTCTGTAGCTGTTAAAAAAATACAAAACAAAATGAGCTATTCAATTAAAACTATGATAAAAAGTAAAAGCAAACACCCTCTGGAGCCCCAACTTCTCACTCCCAGTCCTATCTTCAGCAGAATCTAAGCAATTTAAGTGCCAACAATACCCTCACTGTCATTGCCTTCTTACTGCTAGGCATGCTCCCTCCCCCATATGACGAGACTTACTGTATACCTTGCAACTGGGTACCTGGGCACCAAGCACATGTTCCACTATTCCCTTTTTCAAAAGAGGATTACTTTAAAGTGGTTCTAAAGCCTGAAGGTTTTTTTACCTTAATGCACTGAATGCATTAAGGTAAAAAACCTTCAGTATACTGCTCCCCTCAGAGCTCCCCCTTATACTTACCCGAGCCCAATCTCCATCCAGTGATAGGTATGAGAGCAGCGGCTCTCTCCTGGATAGAAAGGCAGCAGCAGGAGCCATTGACTCCTGCTGCTGTCAATTACAATCAATGAGGAGAAAGAGGGGGCAGGGTCGTGCAGCGCCCTGTGTGTCAATGGACACATAGAGTCGGCTTGGGATCGACCACATGCAAGTGCCCCCAAAGCAAGTCGCTTGTTATAGGGGTACTCACGCTGAGCTCTTCAAACACACTGCCATGGATGCACTCTGGATCATATTTTTACTTGAAAAATAACATATTATATAAGTAATGAAAAACAGCATAAAGATCAAATTATAATTAAAAAAAACACAAACGATTATAGTTTGACTCCCGCACAACTCCAGCTTCATCACTTTACCACTAAGCAGGATCCTTTATGTCCTTCTTGTGACAGCGCAGAGATTGCTTTTATGCTCCTGCACTCTGCCAACTCCCAAATGCTTCATTTAGCTTTAGGGCGCCTCACGAATTCTGAGCTGAATAACTTCCAGCACCAGCACTGTAAAATGTGGTGTTGCAAAACTGGCATTAAAAATATGACTTGCTTGCAGCTGGAGCAATGATAGGGGAATCTAAGTTACCTATTCCACATGGAAAGGGTGGCCATGAGTGGAGATACTTAATATTTTAGACATCGATCAAAGCAGAATCAGTCATCAACAGCTGCTGGGTATTATACAGCTAAGGCTACTGGCTGCCCTTCAGACCTGCGATCGCAGTGAAGGAAAGTTTTGTAGTTTCAACCTCCTTTGCAACTCTGAGATGTCATATGATCATCTATGCTAAGAGTTCCAACAGAAGCTGATGCTGAAAACCTTTTACTATGTCTACCAATCAATGAGGTGACATGGCTTACTTAGCATGGTACACTTTCTTTAAAGGAGAAGTAAGGCCAAAGCTTTTTTGGGGTTTACTTCTCCTATGGATCTCAGCAGTGCACTCCTGTGACCCGTTTTCAGTCGCTGTCCACTTTCATCACTCAGCCGGTCCAGGTGCTGGATCGATCCTGACTTTACAGTCAGGATCCACCTAGAAGCTTGATTCAGCAGCTGGCTCAGCCTCTCAGTGAGCCGCTGGGAGACCCACCCTCTCCACAGCCCAGCGCTCCAGTGAGCACTGGAGGGGAAAAGCAAAGAAATGGTGACTGACAGTTGCGGCTCTCTGTTCAGAGCAGAGGGCAGAACTGAGTGATCAGCAGTGTTTAATTGCTTAGTTCTCAGTGCAGAGGCGGCAGGGGACAGATGCAGCATCAGATCGATGCTGCATCCACCTAGGCGAGTATGGATTTGATTTTTTTTTTAAACCCATACTTCTTTTTAAAACCACAGAAATATGTTCATCCATGAAAGGGCTGGATAGTTGTGTTTGTCACTCATGCCAAAGGTTCCCAGTCCTCATCTCCTAATGAGAAGCTATTCAGCCACTCATATGCCCATTCACATGTCCTATCAGTTAGTGCCCTGGCAAACTCAAGTGAGTTTTACGAAGAAGTGATGATGTCACTAGGTGGGCTAATTGATCAATCTTCAAGAGGGAACAAAGTAAGTTACATGTTTTGGACTGCACTGTTAGGAGCTAGAGGGATGTTTGGGGAGGGTTACATTGCTTGCCAAGAGTAGGGCTTTAAACCAGAAGCTGATGGGATCAGAGGAATGTGATTACTTTAATTAGCAAATTTCAGCAAACCCAGGCGATCCTTCAAAAAGGTCAAAACAACTCAGACAGACCACATGCCATCCTCAGATTTGAATTTAAAACATTATCTATTCTTACAAACACACCTTTTTGATAGAACAATTTATCCTCCATTCTTACCTGCGTAACCTTCTCTGTAACATTGTGCGTTCGCTCCTTCACCTTAGGCGCTATGATCGCTTTTTCCGATGAAGGTGGAGAGGATGCCTTTTTTTCAGTTTTTACATCTGAAAAGTTCAGTGTGAGTTGAGGGATTTTGTTGATGGTGCTGTACTTGTTCAGGTTTGAATCAGAAGTCGATCCGAGAAGGCTTGATTTGATATGATTAAAAGGGCCTGGAAGCAGTCAAAGACAAATATAACCAAGATATTAAAAAAGGCCATTGTAGAACAAAACACTGAATAACATGAAGCTCTGAACAGGTTTTCATGTGTTAAGATGCCAAGGAGAGATGAGTAACATCTATTTATGGTATATTAGTAATGAAGACTAAGCATTTGCTGAGAATTCAGCGGAAATGGAATCTTCAAGCCTGGCGAAAGGTAAAGGTGAAAAAGCAAAACTAAATGAAAAATACTGTAACGAAGTTAGGTAACCAAAAACCACCAAACAGGACGTAACTTTAGAGGTCAACTCTAGTTAAACATGAAAGGGTTGGGTTTGGACTCAGTCAAGGAACATGGTCTATCTGATGGATGGTCCTAATCTTTATCCCAATATTTATCTTGTCCAGATGATAACCTCTCTTACTAAATGCTTAGTGTTGTCTCCATCTTTATTTTTAAAATGGCCCTAAATTATACCTTGTGCAAATACAGGCCAAGCATGCCCAGGTTTTGAGAAACACCTTAT
This sequence comes from Lithobates clamitans, assembly GCA_037952925.1. NCBI lineage: Eukaryota > Metazoa > Chordata > Amphibia > Anura > Ranidae > Lithobates > Lithobates clamitans. The sequence continues at coordinate 12,375,974 of JBBGZY010000502.1, read as the reverse complement.
TGTTAATTATTTGCAAGTATTTCTCAGCATTAAAATAAAAAAATCTTCAAAGCAACCCTGCCCCTTGCCGTGTATATTGATCCACTCTTCCACTTAGCCCTGGAGCCATAGTAAACAACTAGTATATCCATGGCATGAAGGAGAATGTGCATACCCTATGTGACAGCGCTGGGCCAATGAGGGGAGTCCATAGCCTTGTGTGAGCTGCCATTCCTTGACTTGCAGCTTACATAAGGCATTGATTCCACTCCCAGAGACTGAACAGAGCAGGAGTGAAATAAAGGTAGTTAATGAATCTGTGGATGTCTGCATGGATTTTTTCAATCTAAGTTTCGTAAAGTGTTTCTGACATTTACGTATTTCTAGGGCCCCATACACATGACTAGATTTTCTGCTGATTTATGTCTTCAGATTTACCAAAACCATGTAGTGCAAGGGCCTGCCTGATTGCATACAAATTGATACCCTAATGCCCCGTACACACGATCGGACTTTCCGACAACAAATGCGTGGATTTTCGTACGAAGGATGTTGGCTCCAACTTGTCTTACATACACACGGTCACACAAATGTTGGCCAACAATTACGAACGTAGGAACGCGGTGACGTACAACACTTATGTCGAGCCGAGAAAAAGGAAGTTCAATAGCCAGTGCGGTTCCTTCTGCTTGATTCCGAGCATGCGTGAACTTTTGTGAGACGGACTTGTGTACACATGATCGGACTTTCCGACAAGAAAGTTTTGTTGGCGGAAAAATTGAGAACCTGCTAGCCAAAATTTGTTGGCAGAAAGTCCGGCAGCAAATGTTTGATGGAGCATACACACGGTCGGACTTTCAGCCAACAAGCTCACATCCAACATTTCCCGTCAGAAAATCCGACCGCGTGTACGCGGCATTACACTGCTTTCACACTGAGGCGCTTTACAGACGCTATAGCGCTAAAAATAGCGCCTGCACAGTTCCTGTAAAGAGCCTCTCCTCTCACTCCAGTGTGAAAGCCAGAGGGCTTTCATACTGAGGCGATGCGCTTGCAGGATGGTTAAAAAAAAGTCCTGCAAGCAGCATCTTTGCAACACTGTAGGAGCGGTTGAAATCAATGGGCAGCGCCGCCAAACCGCACCGCAGCGGTCTTAAGGCTTTTTCGCCTGCTGGCGATAAAGCGCCGCTAAAAAAAGCAGCGCTTTACTGCCGACGTCCCCAACGCCTCAGTGTAAAAACAGCCTTAAGGTTTGACCTCATATTATATGGTTTTGGTAAATCTAAATAAAAAATCTGCAGAAAATCTAATAGTGTGTATGGGGTCTAATACTAAAGCATCTCTGAAACATACACAATTTATATCTGATGATCCTGCCAGAAATAAAATTATCTTCTCATTTTCTGTACTGGGCTGACGATGCAGCCTCTGCTGCCTTGAAATCCTAAGCAGTGTTGTCAGCTTTACCTGAGCTCTAACCTGCTGTACTACAGAACCCCTCGCCCTCTCCTTATTTTCATAGCATTAGGCGGATGTGTTCTGTAATCCAACAGGGGAGAACTCAGGCATGGCTGACACTGCTTGTAAATTCAGTCCAGCAGAACCAGCATTGTTGACTCACTATATAAAATAGGTGCAGCATTGTGCTGGCTGCTCGATTGATTATTTTCGAATGTATACATAATTCATTTTTATTTAGCGCAGCAGACAATTATTTATTGTTGACTCACTACAGAACCATGGAAGTTCTAAGCAACTCCAGAAGCATTTAGGAAGATCTTGTAAAGCAGTAAAGACAAAACTTTTTTTTAGTTGTGGACAGAGCGGAGAGGGATTAGAACACCTGTCAGCTTTTATTGCTGCCTGTGTCCTCGCTAGAGAGATTCACCCTCATTTTTTCTCCTGTTTACCATTATCATTGAAAGTGAAAGTAAAAGAAAATCTTACAATTTGAGTTTTCCCCAGAAAAGTAATAGAGGGGAAATCTTCCAATAGGGACACTAGTTCTGGTGACCTGGGGGTCTCCAAGGGATTCCCTTAATTTGCAAGGATTTCCTCTCACTTCCTGACTGTGGGACAGGAAGTGAAGGTAAATCTCCCCAATGGGGCACAGATGGCAAAAAATGAACCCTCCGTTACTCTAAAATGAAAAAAAAAGAAGTTTTGCCTATAGTTTTACTTTAAAGACTGTTGTGCTGAAAAAAAAAAAAGAAGACTGCTGAATGACTCAGAGAAGAGATACCAGCCTTCCCTGCTTCCTAGGAAAGGCAAAACTACCTGTTTTGGTAAATTACATACTTGCTTGGAAGCGATGACAATATGATTTGCAATCTCAGTGTCAAAGATGCTCCCTTTATAAACTTTTATTTTTAATTATCAAATAATTACAAAAATACTAAAAACTGTCAACAAACTTAAAAAAATGGATATACTTTTTCATAGTCTAAGCTTAATCTAATTTTCTATGTTGTCTACTTAAGCAATAGAGCTATATTTTCTTAAAAGTACAATTAATTAAGAGGGGGAGAAAAGATTTGAATGGAATACTGGGTTCCAGTTGTTGACACTACCAACACCAACTGTCCGTCTAACCCAGGGGTCTTAAACTGGCGGCCCTCCAGCTGTTGCAAAACTACAAGTCCCATCATGCCTCTGCCTGTGGGAGTCATGCTTGAAAGTATCAGCCTTGCAATGGCTCATGGGACTTGTAGTTTCGCAACAGCTGGAGGATCGCAAGTTTGAGACCTCTGGTCTAACCACTGCCTGGTCATTGAACATTGGCTAGTCCTTAGATCCCTTTTACACTGGGGCGCTTTTCAGGTGTTTTAGCACTAAAAACAGTGCATGTAAAGCACCTGAAAAGCGCCTTTCAAGCCACCCCAATGTGCAAGCCCGAGAGCTTTCACACTGGGGCGGTGCGCTTGCAGGACGGGAAAAAAAGTCCTGTAACCAGCATCTTTGGTGCTGTGCGGGAGCAGTGTATATACCGCTCCCGATCGCCCTGTCCATTGAAATGAATGGGCAGCGCTGCCAAAGTGCCTGCAAAGCGCTTTGGCAGCACCGCAACACGAGCGATATTAACCCTTTCTTCGGCCGCTAGCGGGGGTTAAAAGTGCCCCACTAAAACTAGCGGCGCTTTACCGCTAATGCCTGCACAGCCCCAGTGTGAAAGGGTCCTTTAAACAGCATCATAGTCAGTCAAGCAGACCCGATGTGGATAAATTAATTTGTTCCTAGTGTCTAACTCTGGGACCCTTTCCCCAATTGTACCCCTACCCCCTAAGAGGCATATGTGTTATTACCTGTCTTCCTGTCTATTTGGCTGTTGGCAGACAGAACAGGAAGTGAGGTGAATTCCAGCACAGAAAGCAAAAATAACATGATTTGTAGTCGAGCAAGGAGGGTTTGGAGGCTTTGTTGGGTTGTTGTTGCATTCTGCATCTCCATGAGGGATATCTACCCTTACTTGTCCAGGTGAGAGATGTCTGGCAGAACAGGAAAAGAAACTCCTATGCCGCGTACACACGAGCGGACTTGCAAACGGGCTAAACTCCGTCGAAAAGATTTAGAACATGTCCTATATCTGAGTCCATTGGAAATGCCGACAGAAAAAGTCAGATGGGGCATACACATGGTCGGAATGTCCGACCAAAAGCTCCCATCGGACTTTTTCTGTCGGGAAGTCCGGCCGTGTGTATGCGGCATAACAGAATTCAGGCCCATTCTACCCAATAGGGTCACAGACTTTACAGTTGTTCCAACTCCACTTCTCTTAGTGCCACCCAAATCTTTATTTAAAGTACTATATATAGTGGGATAGAATTAGAACTTCTGTTAAGTTTTTGCTGCTGTGTACCCATTAGGTAGATATCAGGGTATCACTTAAACAGGATGTGAGGGGAACTCTCCTCATAGGTGACACAGACAGCAAAAAAGCAAACAGAAGGCACCTCTAAGTGCAGTAAACAAAAGACTTTAATTGCCCAAAAGATAAAATACACTTTCTAGAAATAAAATTAAGCGAAGCTCATCATGGTAGATAAGGTAGGAAGTCCAGCGGCAGGTGGTCCCAGAGGTAGTCCAATATGAAGCTTGATGGAGTAAGTCCCAACTGACCAGCAGAGGGGGGCTGCAGGAAAAAGCACCAGGAAGGACGACCGCACTGCCAGGATCAGCGTGAAACGCAGAACCCAAAATGTGAGATCAACAGAAGGCACCCAGGGCCAGCGTGGAACGCAGGTGCCCGGATGTGACGTCAAAGAGCGGGACGCGTTTTGAAGCATCAGTTGGCTCCTTGCTTGACTAGCCTTGCTTTATTTTATTTCTAGTAAGTTTATATTATCCTTTGGGCAATTAAAGACTTTTGTTTACTATACTTACAGGCGCCTTCTGTTTGCTTTTTTCCTTACTAGAGTATTGCTTCCCTCTTGGAGTTCTGCCCAAGTGCTGTCTGAGACACCTGTTTGCCTGATCTGCATCCATCCCACAATGCAGACATCATCTATGGCAAGTCCTGTTATCCAGAGCGCCCTGCATTCCTTTACCCTGACACAGACAGCAGTACAACCCTTATGATCCAGGGACAGAAAGTAAGGGAAACATCCTCAACAAATATGCAGATAATATATATTTTACAGAGCACTGTATGCAAACAAAAATGGCTCAAGCTATTAATTTAGTAGCCACCTCCTACAAAACATAGTGGTGCATTTAAAAAAAAAATTCACATAGGAATTTGACCAATGAATGTACATTTTTCATTCTCTGAAAATGAACTAAAAGTGTTATTAGGCTATTTTCTGTGCTAAAAAAATGTTTTTCATTGATTTAAAATTGAAAATACCACATTTGGCCACTAGAAGGTGTCAAATATCAAAGGAATTTCCTATAATTCCAAGAGTTATCTAGTGGCCAAAAGCAGTATTTTCTAATTTAAACCAATGAAAAACATTTGTCCAACACAGGAAATATAGTAATAATAAGATACATTTTTAGCCCCAGTCACACAGAACACATATACCAGCACTTTAACCTGGCAAATTGCTAAGCAATTTTTTTTTTTTTAACAAATACACCCCTTGATGTATTTGAAGTGTTCAGTAAAGTTTAGTTTAATTCCACTAGAAAAACAAGGACTTAGCAACTATCCTGAACAAGTCTCTGAGTAATTCCATGACTCACTAAAATCGCTGATTCGATCTAAGTCTCTGTTTGATGAAGACATTGAATTGAGGGATACATTTCATTAGCTGTGAAGCGAAAAACTTTGTGTAATAAAAAAGCTGAGATAACTAGGGAAAATGTAAAACCATGAGCTAGAAAGCTCCATTGATCTCGGAGAAACTGAGATTAGTTTAATTGATCGATGCAGTTTAGGCACATTGTGTAAATTCTATATCAGTGGCATAAATTTGATTTATTAACTTGTTTCAGCAAAAAAAGGATAGAAACATTCAAGTATAATCTAAAGCCATTTTTTTCATCTGAATAGACCAGGGCCCTGGTGTCCAACTTGCGACCCACATGTGGCCCTTTGGTATTTGCTGATTAGCCATTTGCAAGTCCCCAGTAGTGGGAGCATTGATTTGCAAAGGAGTGGTAATGGCAGTGATCTCTAGCAGTCTCAAGTTACATGTCCCTGGTCTAAGGTTACCAGATATACAAAATAAAATCGGGCCCCTCCCTCAGTTACCATGGCCCGTTTTAAACACACCTACAAAATTGTTCTCCAATCGTAGTCACACGTTTCCATTTGTAACATGCTCTAAACATTTGTTCACCAAATTTTGGAACAAGAGGTATTTAAAGTATAAAGACAAAATGGCTTGGGTATCATGGGTAGAGCAATAATGGGGCACAATTAACTCCCCACTGCAAATTGTGGGAGTGGCAAAACTGCAGTAATAGTGGAAGGGACTTAAAGAGGTAAAGTAAAAATAAACCTGAGCCCACTCTGCTATAGGTCTAGAGTCCATAACACACAAAGTATATAAATAAGAAGTGTGTAACGCACGGAGTACAAAAGTCAGGAGTGCGGGGGTAAGTTGTGAACAGAGAGCAGAGGTTACAAATAGGTAATGCACAGAATGCAGGGATCAGGTGTAAGTGACGCACTGAGTACAGGGTTCAGGCAGGGATCAGGTGTAAGTGACACACTGAGTACAGGGTTCAGGCAGGGATCAGGTGTAAGTGACGCACTGAGTACAGAGTTCAGGCAGGGATCAGGTGTAAGTGACGCACTGAGTACAGGGTTCAGGCAGGGATCAGGTGTAAGTGACGCACTGAGTACAGGGTTCAGGCAGGGATCAGGTGTAAGTGACGCACTGAGTACAGGGTTCAGGCAGGGATCAGGTGTAAGTGACGCACTGAGTACAGGGTTCAGGCAGGGATCAGGTGTAAGTGACGCACTGAGTACAGGGTTCAGGCAGGGATCAGGTGTAAGTGACGCACTGAGTACAGGGTTCAGGCAGGGATCAGGTGTAAGTGACGCACTAAGTACAGGGTTCAGGCAGGGATCAGGTGTAAGTGACGCACTGAGTTCAGGGTTCAGGCAGGGATCAGGTGTAAGTGACGCACTGAGTACAGGGTTCAGGCAGGGATCAGGTGTAAGTGAGGCACTGAGTACAGGGTTCAGGCAGGGATCAGGTGTGACGTACTGAGTACAGGGTTCAGGCAGGGATCAGGTGTAATTGACGCACTGAGCACAGGGTTCAGGAGTGACACATATAGTGCAGAGGTCAGGAGTGATGCACAGAATACAGAGGTCAGAAGCAAGTATCAAATGGAGAGCGGAGGTCAGGAATAAGTATTGAATGGAGGACAGGGATCAGGAGTAAGTATCACACAAAGAACAGAGGTCAGGAATAAGTAACACTAAAGAGCAGTGGCATTTTACCCATCTGATGGATCACCAGTGTAGTAGGGGTCCCTCCTCATGCTCCTCCTTCCCGGCTGTAAGGCAGTACAGTGTAAACATTACACTGCACAGGTGCCTCTGCCACCACAAAATAATCATTTACACTATATATACAGTGCTGACCTGTAACATCAATGTTCAAAGAGCAAACAAGTGTATTTCATTTATATATGCCAGTGCAAAGAATTATACTGCCATACAAAAAAGTCCATAGAAAATGTCCAACCAGTCCTCAAAATTCTTAACAAAGTGACACCTCACTATGCATATGAAGTATAGTACTAAAAAAGGTGCTGTAGTGCTGTGTTGAGTAATTCATGACCAATGTGCAAAATTTGAACAAAGAGATGTGCAAAACTTCTTTGGAAAGTGCCACCGTGCTGTGCAAACAATTTTAAACATGTTCCCAATCCTCCAATCACATGCTTCAGTGCTCCACCACCTTTGCCACACAGAAGAACTCACCAGATTTCCATCACCACCCACTACAGGCAAGTCATGTAATGCCTGATGTTATAATAGAGCTCCCAATTGTTCCAGCCTCCCTCCTCTGTGTGATAGCCAGCAATCATCTCACCAGCATGGCCCATTTATGTGTTACATAAAAGAGCAAAGGGGGACCAACATAGTGTAAAACCTTCAATGGTATGAGCAATGTAAATACTTTAAAATCCATTGCAGTGCAATCTTCAATTCATCACATATATAATGTGACATGCATTACCGCTCTTGCAATCGCTTTCCTGGTTTCTCCCTGGTGTACCCTACCTCACTTCCGCACGTAGTGTGCGTGATGGCGTCACATCCGGTACCGCCCGATGCGTTTCGTCACACGGACGTTATCAAATAGGCACCTCTTGATAACGTCCGTGTGGTGAAACGCGTCCAGGTTGTTTTGCACATCTCTGTTCAAATTTTGAACGTTGGTTATGAATTATTCAACACAGCACTACCTTTTTTATTTCTATACTGCATATGCATAGCACTGTGTCAATTTGTTAAGAATTTTGAGGACTGGTTGGACACTTTCTATGGACTTTTTTGTATGGCAGTATAATTCTTTGCACTGGTATATATAAATTAAATATGCTTGTTTGCTCTTTGAACATTGATGTTACAGGTCAGCGCTGTATATATAGTATAAAGAGTATTGGGCTATCCCTTGATATAGGGAGTGATATACAGCTGCTCTGCCTGCAATTTAGTCCTAGCACCACCACAAAATAATGTTGCTGGACTTCACAGCCAGAAGCCAGAAAAGAAAATCTCACCCATTGCATGAGTATTGACATGCAAGTGTAACTGGTTGCAAAAGCAAACTGCACCATTTTGGAATAGCCAAGGTGCCTGTACAAGTAAGGTTTACACTATACCACCCTGTGGCTGGAGACATGCCAGGGACGCTCATTTCTTGGGGACAGACCCCTCATAATGGGTGTAGAGGAGCAGCGCTGCTCCTCTACAATCATTTATTTAAGTAACGTGTATCTTACTTTTAGCAGCTGCTTTTGTATTTTGTTTTTGATCATTGATTGTTCTATGGTTTGAATATTTTTAATTTGTTTTTGCACAAGTATCATTCACTAATATCCCTTCACAGCGCGGTGTTTTCCTTTTGTTTTTCCCTCATAATGGGGACTGTCTTCGGGAAAGGGGACGAATGGTAATCTTACCCTAGTCTCTGTCTCCTACGGCAGGTTTTCATTCTCTGACAACACCTGTAGCATGTCTGTAGCCTCTGATCATCTTCTGAAGTATGTCTGTAATCTTGGACAGTCTTAAAGGATACATTCACCTTTTGGAACATAATACACCTGTATTTAGGGTGTAACACGTAACGTGTTACTGTGGAGCAGCAAAGGAATCCTGCCCACACATCTGCGCCATTCATTCACAGAGCTCTGTGAATGAATAAACTACAAGTCCCATCTTCCATTGCAGCAGACAGCTTGTAGTTCTCAATGAACTGTGGGGGCGCTGGTGAGTACTTATGTAGTTAATTGCAGCACTTCTGTACTGAGTATCAGCAGGAGCCTGGCATTGCACCCACGATCACCAATGCTTTACAGGCTGTAAAAAAAATAATAAATGCATATTTTTTCCCTGCAAAATCATGTCAATTTATTTTCTTTTTCCAAAAGGTGAACTTATCCTTTAAATTAAAGGATTGCCTATTACCAATCAATTAGCATTTCTATTTTAACTGTCACCTAAAAATAACAGCTTATTAAATGTTTTATTGAAGTAACACCTCTATGGTCTATAAAGGCAGTAAAATAATTTTTATTAACAGTGAAACATAACAGGCTAATAAAGAAATTTTGTTTTTTAACAAGAACAGTGAACTTGAAAGAAGCTTCTATTTCCCTCAGTATAGATTTCCTTTAATTTAGTAGAGATGGTTCATCAGCATCGCTCCCGACTATCCTTCAATCGGGGAGGACTGTCCCTCTTTCCTCCTTCATTGTCTAGACAGACTTCTTTTAAAAATGTACTATTTATCTACCAAAAGTGTTAAACTGATGAAGCGATTCATCCAACCTCCAAATGATTGTATTTGTCATTTTCAAAACCTGCAAAGAACAGGCAGCAGTGAAGAAGAAATTGGTGAGGTTTGTTTTCTGTGCAATAACCACTTCAGCTCCAGAAAATTTACCCCCCTTTCATAACCAGGCCATTTTTTGCGATACGGCACTGCGTTAATTTAACTGACAATTGTGCGGTCGTGCGACGCTGTACCCAAATAATATTGATGTCCATTTTTTCCCACAAATAGAGATTTCTTTTGGTGGTATTTGATCACCTCTGTGGTTTTTATTTTTTGCGTTATAAACAAAAAAGACAGATGGTTTTGAAAAAAAAAAAAAATATTTATTACTTTATGCTATAAAACATATCCAATTAAAAAAATGTAAAAAAATCTAATTTCTTCATCCTTTTAGGCCAATATGCATTCTGCTACATATTTTTGGTAAAACAAAAATCGCAATAAGCGTATATTGATTGGTTTGCGCAAAAGTTATAGCGGTTACAAACTATGGGATAGATTTATGGAACTTTTAATTTTTTTTACTAGTAATGGCGCCAATCAGCGACTGCTGGTGGACAAATCTGAAACTAAGTGACACTTTTTGGGGACCAGTGACACCAATACAATGATCAGTGCTAAACAAAATGCACTGTCACTGTACTAATGACACTGGCAGGGAAGGAGTTAACATCAGGGGCGATCAAATGGTTAAATGTGTTTAACCTGGGAGTGTTTCCTAACTTTGTTTTTACTGTTAGAAGACAGAGATCTGTGTTCCTGCTTAGCAGAAACACAAGATCTCAGTCTACTGAGTTTACATAGGCAGACCGCCATTCTGCCTATGTTGGAAACGATCATCGGGTCCGCTGAACCTGCTGATTGGCTCCCACTGTGGTTGTGGTTGCCAGCAGCGCGTGTGCGCACCCCAGAGCAGGAAGAGGCGATCACATACCTGTACGTGATTTCGCTTGTAGGAGCCGCCGCCCTTCAGTATATGTATGCGGGGCAATTGGTAAGTGGTTAAAGTGGTTGTAAACCATTCCACGTACCCAGTGAAGTGATTAGCCTCAGGTGATACACAGAGATGAAAAAATTCCACCTGCATAAGTTGTACCTGTTAGAAGGAAGGGACACACCCCTTTCACACAGCACACAGGAACAGAGCTGAGGCTGTCAATCACATGCTGTGTGCTGGAGCTCCCTCCCCTGTCACCTTTTTATCTTCTGGTGTCAGGAAAACCTGTCAGAGGACTCAGCAGAGAAATGAGGCAGCAGAAAGATGTGACACTTGTGCTTTGAATTAAGACAAGTACACACTATAGAAGGAAACGCTTTGTTCATATTTCATGTCAGAGGTTTTTACAACCACTTTAATACTTTATGGCCTCCAAACCAAAGGGGCGTGTCTACTGTCTATATGATTTGTAGTTAAAGACAAAGAGCTTTGTCTTGATGGAGGTGAACAGTAATGCAGCGTACACACGATCGGAATTTCCGACAACAAATGTTCGATGTGAGCTTGTTGTCGGAAATTCCCACCGTGTGTAGGCTCCATCGGACATTTGCTGTCGGAATTTCCAACAACTGTTTGAACGCTGGTTCTCAAATTTTCCGACAAAAAAACTTGTCGAAAATTCCGAGCGTGTGTACACAATTCCGACGCACAAAAGTTCAGCTTGGAATCAAGCAGAAGAGCCGCACTGGCTATTGAACTTCATTTTTCTCGGCTCGTCGTACGTGTTGTACATCACCGCGTTCTTGCCGATCGGAATTTCCGACAACATTTGTGCGACCGTGTGTATGCAGGACAAGTTTGAGCCAACATCCACCGGAAAAAAATCCATGGTTTGGTTGTCGGAATGTGCGATCGTCTGTACGTGGCATAACAGTTGGGAGTGACCCTTAGCAACAAGGCAGGCCAGATTAATGTCATCCCTGGGAGTTTCTCAGTCAGGCTTCAGGAGGTATGTTAATGGCCTATACCTATAACAAGGGCATTATTTAAAGAGGAGCTTTTATCAGATGTCCCAAAATTACAAGTCAGCTTCTACAAAAAAAAAATCTTCTATAGGAAGAATTTCCTTTACTATATCCAGGTTTTGCAAACACTGGCATAGGAGCACCACCGGACTCAAATTCATATTTTAGATTGGGGGGAGGAGTTCCAAGGAACCAGCTGACTTTTGTTTTAAACTGAATTTTCAGTTTTAAATCCTCTAAATACATTCCAAATAGACCAACAACAAAAAAAGAGAGAGAAAAAATAAACGTTGTGCAAAGTATTACATTTAGATATCTTTAGAAAGAGCAGAAAAGTCTGTGTCCTCTGTCAGCATACTATTTGTGGGAAAGCAGTGGTCTCTCTGAAGAGGTCTGACATGCCTTCTGCTGAGTTTGAACTGAAGCTCTCCAATCAGCAGAAAGCATGAGCTGTGTCAGAACTCTGCAGAAAGACTGCTGTTTCCACCCAAAGGGCAAGGGTCCTTCTCTGAGGCATGCTGGCAGGGGACAGGCTTTTCTACTCAGACTGTGGCTACTTTCTAAAGAAAATATGGTGAAAGACTTTGTGGGGTTGATTTAATAAAACTAGAGCACTCACAATCTGGTGCAGCTGTACATGGTGGCCAATCAGCTTCTAACTCCAGCTTGTTCAATTAAGCTTTGATAATAAAACCTGGAAGCTGATTGGATGGGTTTCTAAGCAGAGCTGTACCAGATTTTTCACTCTCCAGTTTTTGTAAATCTCCCCCTCTACGCCTTTTGTTTTGATGAACCTGGAATGTATTTAGCTGATTTAAACTGAAAGTTCAGTTGGACGTTAAGGCGCACCATTCATCTGAACCTCAATGTACAGTGCCTTGCAAAAGTATTAACCCCCCTTGGCTTTTTACCTATTTTGTTACATTACAGCCTTTAGTTCAATGTTTTTTTAATTTGAATTATATGTGATGGATCAGAACACAATCATCTAAGTTGGTGAAATAAAATTTGAAAAATATATACATAAAACTATTTTTCAGAAATAAAAAATGATAATTGGCATGTGCGTATGTATTCACCCCCTTTGTTATGAAGCCCATAAAAAGCTCTGGTTCAACCAATTACCTTCAGAAGTCACATAATTAGTGAAATGATGTCCACCTGTGTGTAATCTAAGTGTCACATGGTCTGTCATTACATATACACACCTTTTTGAAAGGCCCCAGAGGCTGCAACACCTAAGCAAGAGGCACCACTAACCAAACACTGCCATGAAGACCAAGGAACTCTCCAAACAAGTAAGGGACAATGTTGTTGAGAAGTACAAGTCAGGGTTAGGTTATAAAAAAATATCCAAATCTTTGATGATCCCTAGGAGCACCATCAAATCTATCATAACCAAATGGAAAGAACATGGCACAACAGCAAACCTACCAAGAGACGGCCGCACACCAAAACTCACGGACCGGACAAGGAGGGCATTAATCAGAGAGGCAGCACAGAGACCTAAGGTAACCCTGGAGGAGCTGCAGAGTTCCACAGCAGAGACTGGAGTATCTGTACATAGGACGGCAATAAGCCGTACGCTCCATAGAATTGGGCTTTATGGAAGAGAAGAAGAAAGCCATTACTTTCAGCAAAAAACAAAATGGCACAATTTGAGTTTGCGAAAAGGAATGTGGGAGACTCCCAAAATGTATGGAGGAAGGTGCTTTGGTCTGATGAGACTAAAATTTTACTTTTTGGCCATCAAAGAAAACGCTATGTCTGGCGCAAACCCAACACATCACATCACCCAAAGAACACCATCCCCACAGTGAAACATGGTGGCGGCAGCATCATGCTGTGGGGATGTTTTTCAGCAGTCGGGACTGGGAAACTGGTCAGAGCTGAGGGAAAGATGGATGGTGCTAAATACAGGGATATTCTTGAGCAAAACCTGTACCACTATGTGTGTGATTTGTGACCCCAAACACACTGCTGAAGCAACACTTGATTGGTTTAAGGGGAAACATGTAAATGTATTGAAATGGCCTTGTCAAAGCCCAGAACTCAATTCAATACAAAATCTGTGGTCAGACTTAAAGATTGCTGTTCACAAGCACAAACCATCCAACTTGAAGGAGCTGGAGCAGTTTTGCAAGGAGGAATTGGCAAAAATCCCAGTGGTAAGATGTGACAAGCTCATAGAGACTTATCCAAAGCGACTTGGAGCTGTGATAGCCGCAAAAGGTGGCTCTACTTGACTTTAGGGGGGTAAATAGTTATGCACATTGACGTTTTCTGTTTTTTTGTCCTATTTGTTGTTTGTTTCACAATAAAAAAAACAATCTTCAAAGTTGTGGGCATGTTCTGTAAGTTAAATGATGCAAATCCTCAAACAATCCATGTTAATTCCAGGTTGTGAGGCAACAAAACACGAAAAAGTGCCAAGGGGGGTGAATACTTTTGTAAGGCACTGTACGTGGGATTCTGGTATATAATTTTCATAAGAACATGTTTTATATCATTAAACATCCTTTTAGAAGATTAGTAACTCTATTAGAACAGTGACAACAAATATACACGACAGTTAATAACTATACACCATGTTATCATAATCACATAATCATACACAGCATGCAAGCTAGCAATTTCACAATCAAATGCCACATGGAATGGTTTGCCATGAATAATGATAGACAGGCGCACTGTACAAGGAATTACAAAAATATTCATAGCCTTATACGTGTAGGTTTTACTAGAGATTTTAATAAAATATAATTATTTACGCTGGGTTCTTTAAAAGGTCCCGCTGAGTTAGAGGTATAACGTTATATAATATAGATAAACCTAGAAAACTGTTCAACTGAAACTTTATAATGCTACTATGCTACTCTATTTTGACATTATTAAATCACAATTAATTTAAAAATATCATCATGTTTTGTCCCTGACAATTTGCCCATTAATTATATATAAATATATACACTATATTATCTAAAGTATTGGGACGCCTGCCTTTACACGCACATGATATTTAATGGCATCCCAGTCTTATAGGGCGTACACACGGTCAGACTTTGTTTGGACATTCCGACAACAAAATCCTAGGATTTTTTCCGAAGGAGGTTGGCTCAAACTTGTCTTGCATACACACGGTCACACAAAGTTGTCGGAAAATCCGATCGTTTTAAACGCGGTGACGTAAAACATGTACGTCGGGACTATAAACGGGGCAGTGGCCAATAGCTTTCATCTCTTTATTTATTCTGAGCATGCGTGGCACTTTGTCCGTCGGATTTGTGTACACACGATCGGAATTTCTGACAACGGATTTTGTTTTCGGAAAATTTTATCTCCTGCTCTCCAACTTTGTGTGTCGGAAAATCCGATGGAAAATGTCCGATAGAGCCCACACACGGTCGGAATTTCCGAAAACCATTGGAAAATCCGACCGTGTACGGGGCATTAGTCCGTAGGGTTCAATATTGAGTTGGCCCACCCTTTGCAGGTATAATAGCTTCAACTCTTCTGGGAAGGCAGTCCTCAAGGTTTAGGAGTGTGTCTATGGGAATGTTTGACCATTCTTCCAGAAGCGCATTTGCGAGGTCAGACACTGATGTTAGACGAGAAGGCCTGGCTCGCAGTCTGCCCTCTAATTCATTCCAAAGGTGTTGAGGTCAGGACTCTGTGCAGACCAGTCAAGTTTCTCCACCCCAAACTCGCTAATCCATGTCTTTATGGACCTTGCTTTGTGCAGTGGTGCGCAGTCATGTTGGAACAGGAAGGGGCCATCCCCAAACTGTTCCCACAAAGTTGGGAGCATGAAATTGTCCAAAATGTCTTGGTACGCTGGCGTCTTAAGAGTTCCCCTTCACTGGAACCAAGCCCAACCCCATAAAAACAACCCCACACCATAATCTGCCCTCCACCAAATGATTTGGACCAGTCACAAAGCAAAGTCTATAAAGACATGGATGAGCGAGTTTGGGTCCGGACCTCAACCCGACAGAACATCTCTGGGATGAATGAAAAAAAAATTTTTTTGCTAATGGCATTAAAAATTTGGTAAGATTTTCACTAATGTAAAACCTCAATAAACAAGATTGGAAAAAAAAAAGTTGGTAAGACGCTGGGAAATATGCATCACAAAGGAAGGTGACTATGTAGAAAAGTGATGTAATTTGTTTTTCAAATTCTTAATAAATAGAGTTAGAAAATATGTGGAAACTTTTTGAAGACCCCTCGTACTTTAAATTGCCTTCCATTTGGCACAATATGTAGGAATGCGGTTATTTTTGTGGTTAGGTCTGGGCAGCTTATAAGCATTAGGCTGACACTGCAGCATTCCATCTGTATAAATCAGATCTTACTGTAAAAGGATAACTTCTCTGATCTAAGAATTCCTCCATACCTCACAAAGGGTAGAAAACGGATACAAAGGCTGAATCAATAAAAAGCTAATTATTTCTGTTTAAATGTAATTTGATGAGCTGTGAAACAAAATAAGCATAACACTTTGCAGGGTATAGTCCTCTGTTTGACCTCTGGGTGGTTCATAAGAACCAGTTATTTCTCGGTCCTGGACTATAAGGATTTGGGCTGAGCGGATTGATGGACCACAAAATTACCCATTTCAATATTTTACATTGAGCTGTTTAGGCAAAATTTGCTTTAAAATAATTGTTTCCTTTTTTCCTATTTATTTATAGTTTTATTTTGGTGGTGCATTTAGAATAGTTTATTGTATTTGTTTGTGCTTTTCGGATTCAGATTCTGAACACTCTATTAATCCCAAAGGGAAATTATTGCATTATTATTGTTTCTCTTTTGTGTATTTAGTTGTATACTTTGTGGGTTTAAATTTAATTTTAATTAATTTTATATTAATGTATGTATTTTTTTTTTTTTTTTCATTTTGTTATTTTTTACTGTCTGTAGTATCTTTATCTGTGGAAAGAACTTAAATAATAAGGCTGATGGGCTGTTTTTGGCACAAAGAACAGTTAAAAGCAGCTTCTGTGACCTTTAGGGGCCAATAAAGGCCCTTTGTAACCTCACCTTCTCTGTAGATCCTGTAGACTCACCAAAATGTCCACATTTTGCACAAATCTCCCATGATTCACTGAAATTTTTGGGAAATAAAAACGCTCAGTAGTGCTTAGCAGTTGTGCTTAGCCCTCAGTAAGAACCTTGGATGATCCACTCAAAATATATTTTAGCCCTGTGTGGATGCCATAAGATCAAATCAGTCACTGGTTTTGTATCCCTTAAGGATTACCTGTGGCAAAAGTCTTTCTCCTAAATTCCCAGGTCTGCTACCTACGATGCCTGTTATGAGGAGGTTCCACATTCCAATAAATGTAGTTGGTATTATAAAATATACAGCACATAGAGTTTGGGGGAAAGGGGGGAGGGGGGGTTGGACCTAAGATCTTACACCAGAGTTCATGGCCACCCTCCTCTTACCACTGATTAAGAAACAGCCATTAAAGGCTGCCAGGTATCTGCAGGAGTTTGAAAAGAGTCTCAATGATGTTATTAAATCCTACGAGAAATCATTAGGTGAAGAGTCAATCAGAGTGGCTCTGTACCTTGTGAAAGCTGTGAACCAATCTCAGCAACCACAAATGTAAACACTAGCTCTGTTTATAAACATTCAGCCCTCCTCTTCCTCTCGCAACATAGGAAGGGGAGGAGGGGTTGCAGGAAAGAGGGGATTACCAGCAGCAGATTCAAGGTGTTTTGTTTTTTTTAAGTACCACTGACCACCAATGGTTGTGGGATTTTTATTGCAGAGATTTTTAAAGATTGTACAAACCTTAAACACCTCAGTACCAGCGTGTTTTATTGCCAAAAGATTGTGGCAAAATAAGGAGATTAGCTTAGCGTGTCCGCTTTCCCAAAAGAGGGCATTTTGGGGGGTGTTTGTACTGTCCTGGCATTTTTATTTGATATCTTATAGAAATGTTTTTTTTTCAAACGTGTTTGTCTTTTTTTCTTGGATAATAAGAAATACCACCTAATGTAAGCTCTATCTGTTTAAAGACAATCATACCCAAATTCATTTGGGTACACTGTTGTATGAGTAATTGTCATTCAAACTATCAAAGATTTTAAGACTAAAAAATGGCCTGGCGTTGAAGGGGTATATACAGGCTGGTATTCTAATGGTTAAAGAGATGTGTATATGGCAAACCATTCCAGTAGGCTCAATAATTCAGACATACATGCATGAATAGTTAAACTTAAAAAACAAAAAACAAAATAAGCCATACCCCCTGCCATCCAGGAATGTGAAACTAGTTTTAAGGAGACAAAAGAGGAGTGAATGAAGTAATTAGGCAAATTTTGCTTCTTTCAATTGACCTCTTTGCTACCAGAGGAAGAATAAACCAATTAACAACGGGGGTCTGGCAGCAAAGGAGTTAACTAGAATACTGTACTTCCAACCCTGTAAATTCAAAAAATAAATAAACCAGTGGTTAGGAGTATAGTGACTTTGTGAACGTTAGAAGCATATGCAGTTTACTATAAATAATTTGAATAAGTAGCATTTAGCGCTGGTTTCTAGCCTGAAATACTGATTCAATAATGTGCATAGTCATTATTGGGCCAGCAGAGGGCACCAGATTCTATTGATCATGCAACAGGCAAGTTAACATGCCAAACAAAAGTGGTACTCTTAAAGAGTCAGATAAAAAGAAAACATTCGCCAAATCACACGTTACCTTTGATATCACGACCATTATCTGATATTCAGCAGAACAAAGGAAATATAAAAGAGAACATTCTAAATGTGGTGGAAAACTATAAACATAACAAGAAAATCAAAACAAAGAAAATACATAGAACATTAAAACATCTTTACATGTTGGTTGTTGCAGCAATTCAGGTTGGATAATTTACAGAATAATTACAGAATATAATCCAATCAATCACAAACAGTGCCTTGAAAAGTATTCCTACCACTTGAAATTGTCCAAATTTTGTCATGTTACAACCAAAAACGTAAATGTATTTTATTGGGATTTTATGTGATAGACCAACACAAGTGGCACATAATTGTGTAAGTGGAAGGAAAATGATAAATGGTTTTCAAAATTAAATTATTTCCAAATAAATACCTGAAAAGTGTGGCTTGCATTTGTTTTCAGACAATACTTTGCAGAACCATCTTTCGCTGCAATTCCAGATGCAATTCTTTTTGGGGATGTCTCTACCAGCTTTACACATCTAGAAAGTGAAATCTTTGCCCATTCTTCTTTGCAGAATAGCTCAAGCTCTGTCAGATTGGATGGAGAGTGTCTGTGAACAGCAATTTCAAGTCTTGCCACAGATTCTCAATTGGATTTAGATCTGGACTTTGACTTGGCCATTCTAACACATGAATATACTTTGATATTTCTGCGACTGACACCAATAATGGGACATAATTCCTTCCACTGACACCAACAATCGGGCACTATTCCTCCCACAGACACCGAGGGTGGCACTAATCCTCCCCCTAACACCAAAGATTGGGCATTGTTTACTTCCACTGAGCACAGACCGGCCCCCCTAAAGTCTGAATGACAGTTAACTGGCCCTTTGTTTAGAAAGTTTGGAGACCCCTAATCTAAAACATTCCATTGTAGCTCTGGCTTTATGTTTAGGGCCGTTGCCCTGCTGGAAGCTGAACCTCTACCCCAGTCTCAGGTCTTTTGCAGACTCTAATGCCGCGTACACACGGTCGGACTTTCTATCCTACTTGGTCCGGCACACTTTCCGACGGACTTTGTCCGCCAGGTGCGCCGGACTTTAAAACGGACGGACTTGCCCACACACGCCGGGACTTTCCGGCGGGCTAAGTCCGCCCGTCTTTCCGACGGACTTTCGCCGGAGTTCCGGCGGACTTTCAGAATGAACGGACTTGCCCACACACGGACAAGTCCGTTCATTTTGAACGTGACTCAGGTGCGACGGGACTAGAAAAGGATGTCAATCTTGCCGCTTTTATCGGCGAGATTGACACCTTGCGAGCCCCGTCGCAGGGCATACCAGGCCCTTAGGTCTGGTATGGATTATAAAGGGGAACCCCTACGCCGAAAAAACGGCGTGGGGCCCCCCCTAAAATCCATACCAGACCCCGATCCGAGCACGCAGCCTTACCGGTCAGGAAAGGGGGTGGGGACGAGCGAGCGCCCCCCCCCCTCCTGAACCGTACCAGGCCGCATGCCCTCAACATGGGGGGTGGGTGCTTTGGGGGAGGGGGGCGCCCTGCGCCCCCCCCCTAAAGCACCTTGTCCCCATGTTGATGAGGACAAGGGCCTCTTCCCGACAACCCTGGCCGTTGGTTGTCGGGGTCTGCGGGCGGGGGCTTATCGGAATCTGGGAGCCCCCTTTAATAAGGGGGCCCCCAGATCCCGGCCCCCCACCCTATGTAAATGAGTATGGGGTACATGGTACCCCTACCCATTTACCTAGGAAAAAAGTGTAAGTAATAAAACACACTACACAGGTTTTTAAAATATTTTATTAAACAGCTCCGGGGGGGGGATCTTCCTCCGGCTTCGGGGGTCTTCTTCCGGCTTCGGGGTCCCTCCGCTTCATCTTCTCCCGGCGTCCGGTTGGTTCTTCTCCGCTCTCCGGCCTCTTCTCCCGGTGTCGCAGGTCTTCGGCCGGCCCCTCCGCTGTCTTCATGTAGCTCTATTGCCAGCGGAGGTCCAGACTTCTGGGCTTCTTGGCTTCTCTTCTCTTCTCTTCCCCCAGATGTTGACACGACGCTCTCTCCGGCTGGACTGGTCTCTGAGGGCTGCGTTGTGAATTATATAGGCGGAGACCCCGCCCCCATATGATGTCACAGTCCCTGGGCATGCTGGGACTGTGACGTTTTAGGGGGCGTGGTTGACCACCAAAGCACCCACCCCCCATGTTGAGGGCATGCGGCCTGGTACGGTTCAGGAGGGGGGGGCGCTCGCTCGTCCCCACCCCCTTTCCTGACCGGCCAGGCTGCGTGCTCGGATCGGGGTCTGGTATGGATTTTAGGGGGACCCCACGCCGTTTTTTCGGCGTAGCGGGGTTCCCTTTATAATCCATACCAGACCTAAGGGCCTGGTATGCCCCGCGCTCGCCGCAATAGGAAGATTTGTTTTTCCTATTGCAGCGAGCGCGAGATGCAATACCCTGTCCTCGTGTCGTATTTGGTCTGTCGGACCAGCCTACACACGAGCGGGCTTTCCGTCGGACCAGCACACACACGAGCGGACTTTCCGCCCGAAACTGAGTCCGACGGAAAGATTTGAAACTTTCTTCAAATCTAGGTCCGGCGGGCTTTTGGGAAGAAGTCCGCCGGAAAAGTCCGCCGCCGCCCACACACGGGCGGATTGTCCGGCACACTCTGGTCCGCCGGACCAAGTATGCCGGAAAGTCCGACCGTGTGTACGCGGCATAACAGGTTTTCTTCCAAGATTGCCCTGTATTTGGCTCCATCCATCTTCCCATCAACTCTGACCAGCTTCCCAATCACTGCTGAAGAAAAGCATCCCCACCCCATGATGCTGCCACTACCATGGTGGGGATGGTGTGTTTAGGGTGATGTGCAGTGTTAGTTTTCTGCCACACATAGCATTTTGCTTTTAGGCCAAAAAGTTCAATTTTGGTCTCATCTGACCAGAGCACCTTCTTCCACATGTTTGCTGTATCCCCCACATGACTTCTCGCAAACTTCTTATGGTTTTCTTTCATCAATGGCTTTCTTCCTGCCACTCTTCCATAAAGGCCAGATTTGTGGAGTGCATGACTAATAGTTGTCCTGTGGACAGATTCTCCCACCTGAGCTGTGGATCTCTACAGCTCCTCCAGAGTTACCATGGGCCTCTTGGCTTCTTCTCTGATGAATGCTCTCCTTGCCCGGCCTGTCAGTTTAGGTGGACGGCCATGTCCTGGTAGGTTTGCAGTTGTGCCATACTCTTTCCATTTTCGGATGATGGATTGAACAGTGCTCCATGAGATGTTTAAAGCTTGGGATACTTTTTTATAACCTAACCCTGCTTAACTGCTTCAGCCCCGGAAGAATTTACCCCCTTCCTGACCAGAGCACTTTTTGCGATTCGGCACTGCGTCGCTTTAACTGACAATTGCGCGGTCGTGCGACGTGGCTCCCAAAAAAAATTGACGTCCTTTTTTTCTCACAAATAGAGCTTTCTTTTGGTGGTATTTGATCACCTTTGTGTTTTTTATTTTTTGCGCTATCAATTTTGAAAAAAACGCATTATTTTTTTACTTTTTGCTATAATAAATATCCCCAAAAAATAATTAAAAAAACATTTTTTTTCCTCAGTTTAGGCAAATACGTATTCTTCTACATATTTTTGGTAAAAAAAAATAGCAATAAGCGATTATTGATTGGTTTGCGCAAAAGTTATAGCGTTTACAAAATAGGGGATAGTTTTATGCCATTTTTAATAATATTTTTTTTTTACTAGTAATGGCGGCGATCAGCGATTTTTAGTGTGACTGCGCCATTATGGCGGACACATCAGACATTTTTGGGACCTTTGTCATTTATACAGCAAGCAGTGCTATAAAAATGCACTGATTCCTGTGTAAATGACACTGGCAGTGAAGGGGTTAACCACTAGGGGGCGGGGAGGGGTTAAGTCAGTACTAGGGTGTGTTTTGTAACTGTAGGGGGGATGGGTTAGCTGTGACACGTCACTGATCATAGCTCCCGATGACAGGGAGCAGAGATCAGTGAGCCTGTCACTAGGCAGAACGGTGAGACGCTTGTTTACATCAGCATCTCCCCGTTCGTCCTCTCCGTGAGGCGATCGCGGGTATCCCCATGGCGATCGAGGGCCGCCGGCGGCGCGCACGCAATGGCACGGCAGGAAATTTAAATGGGACTTACAGGTACGCCCATTTGCCCAGCCATGCCATTCTGCCTACGTACATCGGCGTGCGCCGTTCGGGAAGTGGTTAAGCTTCCCCTTATTTCTTGGCCTTAACGATGCTGTTTGTTCACCAAGGTTCTATAACAAACCTCTGAGGGCTACACAGAACAGCTGTATTTATACTAAGAATAAATTACATGCAGGTGGACTCTATTTACTAGTTAGGTGACTTCTGAAGGCAATTGGTTCCAGTAGATTTTAGTTAGGGATATCAGAGTAAAGGGGACTGAATACAAATGCACGCCACACTTTTCAGATATTTATTTGTAAAAAATGTTGAAAACCATTTATCATTTACCTTCCACTTCACAATTATGTGTCACTTTGTGTTGATCTATCACATAACATCCCAATAAAATAAATTTACGTTTTTGGTTGTAACATGACAAAATGTGGAACATGTCAAGGGGTATGAATAATTTTTCAAGGCACTGTACTAGACTAGTCCCTACTGAAGTAGAACTATAGGCAGTTAAAAAACAGCCACATCTTATTTACATATACACTCATCAAAAATAAAATTAACAAGTTTATTATTAAATAGTACTTTAACCTGTAATATCATGTACAGCACTGGGAGAAGTAGACCAGAAATGTAAGACAATCATGCTCTATTTAATTGCACAGCACTGTAAAAAATTAGAGCAGACTGATGACCTCAACAGGTAACTTCTGTTCTTTCAACAGCCAATCCCGGGCTGCAGCAAGTTTTTGACCAAGCTGGATTGCTTTAACTACATTGGAAAAAGTCAGGTCAGCAACCTGCCTATGCTGTCTGGCATAGTTGCGTGCATCTTAAGAGTAGCAAAACAGAATTAAAAATCTTTTGGTAGGTTACACAGTCCACACATATGTACTGCATTGTGTATTAAGCTGTGTGCCTATATTTTTTCTCTAGGATTTGGAAAGAAAAATAATAATCATAAAATATTTGTTTTATCAGATCTAACACACAGGGGAAGGGCACCTATCATTTAATTAAAATTGATAACCCAGCAAAAAAAGAAAAGTAATGTAATAATTTAACATTAAATGCATTTTAAAATACCGCTAGTATAGCTGCCTAAAATCTGTATTTTTATTATCTTCCCACAGTTCCTTTTGTGGCAGAGATCAGACTATAAATGGAATATAATTGACTGTATATTAGACAAGCTCAATTGAATTGCACAATGCTGCCAAACTAACATGTATTCAGGCACTGGAAGCAGGAATGGGAGGTGATTGGACACCTTACAGGAGGGGGGGAGCTGAGACAGACCCTCAGAGGTGAGATTATAATGTTTCATAGTCCACTGATCAGGGTGGAGGCAGGAAGGTAACACACACTAGGAAAGTGTTGACAACTAGGTAGGTGGTAGGGGAGTGTGAATCACAAGACTGGCTGAACAGAATTAACCAAATACAGTACACAATCACTTGCATATTTCATCAGTGTATTTGAGATGATCCCATTAGTCATTAGTCATTGCTTACTCAGTTTTAGGTTGGCAGGCTTGGGGATTGCCACCATGATCCTGCCTGTTACCATGATCCTGGCATTACAACCTAGTGAACCACTGACCCACTGACCTGGAACAAGCATGCAACAAGTTAGGTGTGAGAAATCTGACCTTCTGTACTGCACACGTTTCAAGTCAGCTGCACACTAAGGCCCCTTTCACACTGGGGTGGTAGGGGGCATCAGCGGTAAAACAGCACTATTTTTAGCGCTGTTTTACCGCGGTATTCGGCCGCTAGCGGTGCGTTTTTAACCCCCCGCTGGCGGCCGAAAAAGGGTTAAAACCACTCGTACAGCGTGGCTAAAGCCGCGGTATTACCGCGCTGTCCCATTGATTTCAATGGGAAGGAGCGGTTTAGGAGCGGTGAATACACCGCTCCTTCACCGCTCCAAAGATGCGGCTGACAGAAGATTTTTTCTTCTCCTGCCAGCGCATCGCTTCAGTGTGAAAGCCCTTGGGCTTTCACACTGAACAAACAGCGGAGGCTGTTTAGGGGCGGTTTGCAGGCGCTATTTTTAGCACAATAACGCCTGCAAACCGCCCCAGTGTGAAAGGGGCCTAAGGGGAGTATTTATAAAAAAAATGTGCATAGCTGTTTGTCCATTGAAATTGCATGTTCATTTGTTCTGTGCAAATGGGGCAAAACCAAATGCTCTCAGGGTATATTCTCTGCAATTCGAATGTGCAAAAGTGAAAAATACCTAATTATGACCACTAGATGGAGCTGAGAAACATTCTTATTTCTAATGATAGTGCCATCTGTTGGCCATAATGCAGTATTTTCCCCTTTTACTCATTCTTAAACTCTTGAACTCTTGATTTTGCCCCCTTTGCACTGAATGAATTCCCCATGATATTTCAGTGGACGAACAGCAATACACCGCTAAGTAATAAAGCATGAAGATGTGTGACAATGACATCACAAGATTGGCTGTAAAGAATTACAAATCCATCGGCAGGTTAAAAAAAAGTAAACATATATGTACTGCAACTGTGTATTTAGCTATATGCCAAGAGTTTGACTTAAAAGCAGATCTAAACCTTAAAGTAGAAGTATATACCATACCTGTGGGATCCCGTGGAAGCTGGAAATCACTGTAAAGGCACTACTACTACAATGATCTCCACTAGATTTTGGGTCCCATGCCAAGTGGCTGCCTTTCTGCATTGTGAACACAGTAGGTCATGGGTGCCATTCAGAGATTGCTTTGGTTTTTCTCAATGAATTCTCTGATTGGATGAGGTGGACAGGTGGGAGGTGACGTCACAATCTCCACATGTCCAATCAGAGAACACTTTGCATTCACTGAGAAAATCTCTGAATGGCATCCGTGGTGACTGGACAACCTGCTGTGTTAAGTAAGCAGCAGGGCAGCTACTTGGCACAGGAACCAGGGCATTGTCACCCTACAACAAGAAGTGCTTGAACAAGGACCTTCATGTTAGGAACACCAGGTTGTTTAAATGAAAGTTTCAGATTGAAAAAATTGAAAATGACTTTCAAAATTACATTATTATGTTAAAGATTTTATGAGATTTTTAGAGAGGCTTTACGTATAAAGTGACACAAATAAAAAAAAACCCTATGACACCTGTACCAGCAGTGCCCACTAGTCAAGTCACCACTGTGTGGAAACAAAGGTGGTCCATTAGTCCTCAACCAGAGGAACATTAGTGTTTAGTTATGTTCATGAGCTCAGGTCTCAGATAAATATTAAGGCTGGTTTCAAATCTATGCACTTGTATTTTTCCATGTGATTTTCATTTCATGTTTTAATTATAAGTCTTTTTGAAATGATGTGCTCAGCGCCTAGGTACGGGTAAGAATAGCCTGCCATTTTCCAAATGGAGCTATACCAAGAGCACATGACCTCTTGCCAGGGTCTTAAGCTTCATTTTTTAAAATTAAAATAACAAACATGGTACACTGACCTGCTCTGTGCAATAGTTTTGCACAGAGCAGCCCTGATCCTCTTCTTCTGGGGTCCTTCGCTGGTGCTTCAGGCTCCCACTGCTATTAATCTGCTATTAATCTGCCCAGGGAGCAGGAAGACAGCGGTGAGAGCCGCTGATCTCGTGCACATCGCTGGATCGAATCAGGCTCAGGTAAGTATAATGTAGGATGGTGGGGATTTTGCAGCATAGAAGGATTTTCACCCTAAAGGGGTTGTAAAGACAGAAGGTTTTTTATCTTAATACATTCTATGCATTAAGATAAAAAGCCTTCTGTGTGCAGCAGCACCCCTCAGCCCCCCTAATACATCTCTGTCCAGCGATGTCCACGAGTGTCTCAACGAGTGTCTCAACCATCCGAGATTCTCCCTCCCGATTGGCTGAAACACAGCAGCGCCCTCATTGGCTGTCACTGCTGTCAATCAAAGTCAGCAAGCCAATCAGGGGAGAGGGGTGCGTGAGTGGGTCGGGGCTCTGTGTCTGAATGTGGGGACACCAAAAAGGAGGGAGGGGCCGGGAGCATAGAAGAGGGATCCGAGAAGAGGAGGATCCAGGCTGCTCTGTGCAAATCCACTGCAACAGAGCAGGTAAGTATAACATGTTATTTTTTTTAAGGAAAAAAATACGAGACTTTACAATCACTTTAACCCCTTCCCGCCCGCACTATAGCCTGTAACGCAGGCTTAATTTGCCAGGAGGGCATACATGGACATCCTCCCGTGATTGTGCTGCCTGAACGCCCCCTGCAACGCGTGGTGGCACGCTCCATGATCACTAAGTCCTTGAGACTCAGCTGATCACAGATCGGGGTAAATGGCCAATCACAGCAGCCCTTTACCATGTGATCAGCTGTGTTCAATGACAGCTGATCAAGGAAGTAAAAACAAGCCAGTTATCGGCTTTTCTTTCCTCATGCTGACAGCCGATAACCGGTTGTTTTGTTAAAGGGACATCGGCAATGATAATCAAGGCATTGATTATCAATGTCCTGATTATCATTGCAGTCCCAACAGTGCCCACCAGTGCTGCCAATCAGTGCTCATCAGTGCTGCCAATCAGTACCATCAGTGCCTCCTCATCAGTGTCACCTATTAGTACTGCCTATCAGTGCCACCTATCAGTGCCCATCAGTACCTCCTATCAGTGCCACCTATCAGTGCCCTTCAGTGCTGCCTATCAGAGCCCATCAGTGCCACCTTTCAGTCCCACCCATCAGTGCCGCCTATCAGTGCAGCCTGATGCCACGTATACACGACCGGACTTTACGGCATACTTTGCCCAGCGGACTTTTCGACTGACTTTAGGACGGACTTTCCGAATGAACGGACTTGCCTACACACGATCAACGACGGATTCGTACGTGATGACGTACGAATGGACTAAAACAAGGAAGTTCATAGCCAGTAGCCAATAGCTGCCCTAGCGTCGGTTTTTGTCCGTCAGACTAGCATACAGACGAGCGGACTTTTCGACCGGACTCGAGTCCATCGCATAGATTTGAAACATGTTTCAAATCTAAGTCCGTCAAACTTTTGAGAAAACAAACAAACAAAGAAATCCGGTATGCCGGACCAAGTATGCCGTAAAGTCCGATCGTGTGTACGCGGCATCATTAGTGCCTCCTCATCCATGTCCATCAGTGCCACCTATCAGTGCCCATCAGTGCCACCTATCTGTGCCCATCAGTGCGGTCTCATCAGCCCACATCAGTGAAGGAGAAAGATTTCCTGTTTGCAAAATTTTATAACAAACTATGAAATTTGTTTAGCAAAAAATTAAAAACCCCAGTGGTGATTATATACCACCAAAATAAAGCTGCATTTGTGTGAAAAATAAGTTATATCAATTTCATATGGGTACAGTGTTGTAAGACCACACAATTGTCATTCAAAGTATGGCAACGCCGGAAACTGAAAATTGGCCTGGGCAGGAAGGTGGTAAAAGTGACCAGTAGGCAAGTGGTTAATGCATAGAATGCATTAGGTTGAAAACCTTAAGGCTTCAGAACCACTATAATAGCCATGCATTTCCATGCACTACCACTGATTTCTATGGGCCCTCCTACACACATTGACAGATGAAAAAACATAGTTGAACTATTTTCACTTTCAATAGATTTTTATTGAAAAAATCCAATAAGGCTCAAAAGATACAAAACATATTCAATTAAAAAAGGTACAAAACAAGCGCAAGAAAACTTTTTGAAATTGCCAAGAAGATGTAAGACAGCAGGAACGTAGCTGCCGAGAATGTAAAAACATCCAATGGTATAAATAGCATAATAATAAACAAAACTTGTAGCCTGCAAGTTGTACTAGGTATAATGAGCCAGGTACTGTAATTTTGCCGCAGACTGCAAAACAATAAGCAGATCAGGACATCAAGTCTGAATAAAGAACATGATCGGCAAGTAATGCCCTGTACACACAACCGGTTTTGCCGTTGGAATAAACTCTGAAGGTTCTTACGACGGAGTTCCGACGGAATTCCACTCAAGCTGTCTTGCATACACACGGTCACACCAAATTCCGAACGCGGTGACGTAGAATAACACGTACGACAGGACTAGAAAACGGAAGTTCAATAGCCAGTAGCCAATAGCTTACATCTCGTACTTGCTTCAGAGCATGCGTCGTTTTTGGTGTGTTGGAACAGCATACAGACGAGCGTTTTTTTCCGATAGTAATTTGTTCTGTCAGAAAAATATAGAACATGTTCTCTATCTGAGTCCATCTGAATTTTCGACAGAAAAAGTCCTATGGGGCATACACACGGTCGAAATATACGATGACAAGCTCCCATCGGACTCTTTCTGTCGGAAAACCTGCTTGTGTGTACGCGGCATAAGTGTCGAGAATGCCCAAAACCAGCACCCAAAGCTGGGCTGCTATAATGATATATAGCTCTCCATGAACAGTGATGGATGGGCATATTGTATCCATGATGTCCATATCTGGGAGAATTCATTTTGTGTCCAGAAGGATGCTGGTCAGTTTCTCACTGACGTGGACCCGCTGATACACTTCCTCAAAGGAAACAAATAGTTTCATCCAGGCTTTAGCAATAGTCAGTTTTGCCCCTAACAAAATGTATTTCTCCATAATTTTAATTGGAGTTGGCTGAAACCAAGGGGGGTTTGAGGTGTAAGAAGACATACCAAGGATCTTTGGTGGAAAGGACCTTGGAACATGGAATGCATGAGCTTCAAGACCTTGCTCCAAAACCATGTGAGCATGGGACATGTCCACCAGATATGTAAAATGTTGTAAAGCATTGGGCAGCCACCAAAGCACAGACCAGAATAGAAAGCTGAAGATGGACTATGCGTGATGGGACCAAATACCATCTGGTAACTGTATTGAACACAGACTCGACAGTATTCACATTAATAGAGTAGGAGGCTCTTGTGGCCCAGATTTGCAACCAATTTGCCCTATCTCTGGTGCGCTGGAGGTCTGTCTCCCACTTGGAAATGTATGCGTGATAGGTATGATGGTTGGAATTATTCAACTGAAAGTAGAAAATAGAGATAAGTTTAGGGGAGAAAGGCATATGGGGGGCATGTGTGTTCAAATAGGCTTTAATAGTGAATATGTTGGAGAGCCAATGTTTTATTTGTAGGAATCGAAATAGTTTGCATCTTTGAACTATTTTTTTTGATGCAACATAATGCATATATGTGAACCAGCCCCATTAAAGACGAGCAGCCAACTAAGAGGTGTTTTGTTGCATTGTAATGCACACATGGTGATGCAGAGGTGTGAACAGGTCCTATAACACTAGACCAAAAATATTTATTAGCATGTTAAAAACAGAGGAGCAAAAGTGGTGTTGGCTTTAGGACCAGAGGGCTGATAATGAGCTCTTCTATAGCATTGTAATCTCAAACTCTACAGCTTGCAAGTCTCTTAATAGACACTTGCAGGCTTGGGGTAAAATTATTTTTGTCCCTTTAGTTAAATGGCACATGAGCATTGTGTGAGCAACCTATTCTTATATCAGCTTCCCATTATCTTCTTTCACATTTCAAGGAATGATTAGACAGTGAGGCAGATTTAAGAAATGGTTGGATTGGATATTATGTTCCCGCACTTTCCCTATGAAGCCTACAGAAATACATTAAGCGCCATGCACAATTTCATGTATGGTAATTCACCGCTCCATTATTACTGCCGAAGGTCAATGTAGTGTGTCACACAGCACAAAACCCTCTCCATTTTGATTGCTGGATTACGTGGATAGAAACTCTAGTTCACATCTCTATCATCAGTACTGGTTTCCATGCACTGCCCTAATCTGGCAACAAATGAGGATTTCCAAGTACTCTGCCTGATAGTTCATCTAGTTACTGAGCTGTGCTGATCTTTGTCCAGAGATACATTATCAGTCATCTGTAACAGTAGAAATCTCTGCATTGAAGGGTCATGTGTGCATGCGTATGGATAGCTTTAGCCTTTCTTAGATGAAAAATCTACCCCATATATATCTAATTGAGTCTTTCGCTAGAAGTCTCTTTTCAGTTTAAATTATATTGCAGTAACAAAATAAATGTTATTTTCTGTACTATACATTTAGCTGGTCATAACTCCGTAGGTAATCAACTAAAGAATTCAATAACAAAAATACCACGGGGGGCTATAAATCATAAACAGATACTTAAATCAGATTTGTCAACCATTGCTCTACTATGTACTGTTCATAGCATCTACTTATATATATACTGCTCAGCCATAACTTTATGACCACCCACCTAATATTTAATAGGTCCCCATTTGCCACCAAAACAGCCCTGACCCTCTGAAGGTATGTTGTGTTATCTGGTACCAAGCCGTCAGTAGCAGATCAGTTAAGTCCTGTAAATTGCATGATCATTGCAATTGCATGGTCCTATAATTCCATGGATCAGACTTGTTTTTCCACCACATCCCACAGATGCTCAATTGGATTGAGATGTGGAGAATTTGGAGGCTAATGCAACACCTCAAACTCGTTATTGTGTTCCTCAAACCATTCTTGAACGATTTCTGCAGTGTGGCAGGGCGCATTATCCTGCTGAAAGAGGACACTGCCATCAGGGAATACAGTTGCCATTAAGGGGTGTACTTGGCCAGCTACAATGTTTAGGTAGGTGGTACGCAGGGCTTTTTTTCAGGGGGAATGCAGGGGAATGCAGTTCCGGCACCTCTGGAA
This sequence comes from Lithobates clamitans, assembly GCA_037952925.1. Classification (NCBI taxonomy): domain Eukaryota; kingdom Metazoa; phylum Chordata; class Amphibia; order Anura; family Ranidae; genus Lithobates; species Lithobates clamitans. The sequence goes on along the minus strand of JBBGZY010000502.1, from coordinate 12,345,008 downwards.
CTGAATGTACTGTATATAATGGCAAGGGGTGCTGGGGTATGCTGGAGGTCTATTAATGATGGCCGTTGGAGGATCTATTGTTGCTGGAGAAGATCTATTTTTGCATAGTGGTCTATTGTTGCTGGGGTGGTGTATTGTTGCTGGTTGGCTTGGGGGGGGGGTTGCGGTATTTATGTTGCTGGGGGGGGGGGGGGGGGTCAATTGTTGCTGGAAAGGATCTGCTGTTGAGGGAGGAGGTCTATTGATGCTGGCTGCTGTAAGACCTGTTGTTGCTGCTGAAGGTCTTTTGTTGCCGGGGTGGTATTTTTTTGCATGGTTCCATTGTGGCTGGAGTAAATCAGTTGTTACTGGGAAAGGTCTATTGCTGCTGGCTGCAGGGGATCTGTTTTACTGCGTTTCTTGCTATCATTAACAAATTCCATACAAATTACTTAGCACTACAAAATGATACTTGTCTCTGTATTCTCTAAAAGGGGCAGTACTGAGAGGTGGGTGGGGGGTGGAATCAATAAACGCTGCTCAGAGATGGGTAGGGAGCGGAGACTTGACTCACAAAGGGGGAGTTCCTGCACCTATTTTCTGAGAAAAAAAGCCCTGGTGGTACGTGTCAAGTAACATCCACATGAATGGCAGGACCCAAGCTTTCCCAGCAGAACATTGCCCAAACCATCACACTGCCTCAGGCGGCTTGCCTTCTTCCCATACTACATCCTGGTGCGATACCTTCCTCAGGTATTTGATGCACACTCACCAGTCCATCCACGTGATTTAAAAGAAAACCTGATTCACCAGACCAGGCCTTCTTCCATTGCTCTGTGGTCCTGTTCTGATGATCACATGCCCAGTGTAGGTGCTTTTGGCTGTGGGCAAAGGTCAGCATGGACACCCTGACTGGTCGGCGGCTATGCAGCCCCATACGTAGCAGACTGCAATGCCCATTTTTTCTGCTTTCAACATTTCATTCAAGATTACATTTTCCATCTAAGTCTATTCTGTCCACATGGTGACAACGCTGCAGTGTGATTTCAATGTGTCTCATTCCCCCTATAACAGGAAGTGGAAAAATACCAGATTTACTAGCAAGGATCATAAGTCCCTAATGGAAGATTTCTTCTCTATTTCTGTTGACAACTCAGATTCTGGATATTCCTACTCCCAGTGATAGTGGTCAAGAGTAAAAATAGAGAAAGTGAATCTTCCTAAAGAGAGCAAGACAGCAATAAAAATCTGACAGGCGTTCTAACCCCTTGACACTCTGTCCACAAATTGCCTTAGGACACGCTTTAGTGAACAAAATAATTTTCTTTCCTTTTAGGGTATTGAGGTTGGGAACTGGCTCAATGCAATAATGGAAATAAGCCTTAAAGTGGTTGTAAGCCCTTACATATACCCAGTGAAGTGACTGGCCTCAAATGATAAACAAAGATGAAACAAATCCTCCTACATAAGTTGTATCTGTTTATCTGCAGTGATCTCTTCTCTACATCTGTTCAAAGTTCAGAATTTATAAAGCTTGTCTGAGTGTTCAGAATAAAGGTGGCGTAGATCTGAAATTACACTAGGCAGAGCTCGGTGAGGAGAGTTCTGAGAGCTGATTGGAGGGAAGGGACATGCCCCCTTCACACAGCTCACAGGAACAGAGCTGAGGCTGTCAATTAGCTGGAGGTCCCTCCCCTCTCACCTTTTTTCTCTTGGTGTCAGGAAAACTTGTCAGACGTGACTCAAGCTGATAGTAGAGGCACGAGGCAGAAGAGAGAAATGACACTTAGTGCTCTGGATTGAGACAAGCACACACTATAGAGGGATATGCTTTGTTCATATTTCTGAGGTTTACAATCACTTTATTAACATTGTTTTGTAATTGTATACATGTTGTCACAATTTATTAGATGCTGAAATAATGATGTACTAATGAAAAAGTGCGCTCATTTAATTGTAATGTAGCACAGGGTGGAGCAAACTTAACTTATGTGGTTTATTCACAAGTTCCGATGAACAGTCAACTACCCTCCCGATAGCTGTTGCATATATAACCGCTATCAGGAAGGTCTAATTTGTTATCTTGTGATGTGTGTAGAAATAAGGGTTTAAAAAAGGCACTGGTGCCTCTGTACCTTTTCGGCAGCAAAGGAATGCTTTCACAATAGGACCCAACAGGGGTATATAACATCGGACATTTTCAATGACATGGCCTATTTTTCATGAAGGAGGTACACAAAAAACACACAAGCTGCTTCTTCCTTGGGCCACTGTTACCATCAAATGCCCCTTTATTGGTAATCACTGCAGTACTCTGCAAGACATTGGGGAAAATATACCTCTAGTAGTTCTGCCCTGAATAGAATACAAAGCCGAAGAGGCGATCAATATCAAACTCTGTGCCAAAAAAAGCATCTCTGTGGTCCTGACTCACAATATAATTAAATAATGAGACTGAGAGCAGAGCTGTATATATCTCATAGGTTGGTGCCAACCAAATAAAAATCCCCACAGAGCACGCTTCCTGCTAGGGATGGAGAAGAGAGAATTCTCTGCCATTAACCCACGAAAATCCATCTTACATCATTCTGTAATATCACTATAGGGAAATGCTATTTACACAGTGTGTATATATACTGTATCTCTCTCTCTCTCTCTCTCTCTCTCTCTCTCTCTATATATATATGTAGATATATGTATGGATATATACCTATATATATAAATATATATATAGATATATAGATATATAGATATATATTTATACTGTATATACCTGTATATATATCTATTCATATCTATATATCTACATATATATATATACAGTGTATATATATATATATACATATACACACACTGTATCTATCTATCCATACATACACACACATATAATATTGTTTATCTTGTTACACTGGCATCTGATATATTAGGTAGCAAGTAAACAGGTTGAAGTGTGGAATGGAGAAAAAAATAAGCATTGCAGTCTGTTGTGTATGGCGCTGCATAGCCACAGACCAATCAGGGTGCCCATGCTGACCCGTGTCCACAGCAAAAAGAGCCTACAATGGGCACATGAGCATCAATACTGGACCACACACAGAGCAAAAGAAGAAGGTGGCCTGGTCTGAGGAATCAGGTTTTATTATATATCATGTGGATGGCCAGGCATGTGTGCAACGCCTACCTGGGGAATAGATGGCACCAGGATACAGTATGGGAAGAAGGCACGTTGGCAGAGGCTTGTAACGCTTTGAGCAATGTTCTGTCCTGCCATTCATGTGGCTGTTGATTGACACGTATCATCTAGCTTAACATTGTTGGTGGCAGAGTACACCACTCCATTAAATCGGTATTCCCTGATGGCAGTGGCCTCTTTCAGCAGGATATTGCACCCTGCCACACTGCAAAAATGGTTCAAGAATGGTATGAGGAATGCAACGAAACAAGGTTTTGACTTGGCCTCCATATTCTCTAGATCTCAATCCAGTCAACCATCTGTGGGATGTGCTGGAAAAACAAGTCCGATCAACGGAGACCCAACGGAGTCCCAAACCCATATTTTATTCACAGTAGAATAAAGGTAATTTTGAAACTGATGGCAGCAACACATCTTAAAAAAGTTTGGGATAGGGCAACAAAAAGCTGGCAAAGTAAGAGGTACTGACAAGGAAGAACTGAAAGAACATTTTGCAACTAATTAGGTTAATTGGCAACAGGTCAGTAATATGATTGGGTATAAAAAGGGCATCTTAGAGAGTCAGCATCTCAGAAGTAAAGATTGGCAAAGGTTCACCAATCTGTCTAAAGCTGCGTCTAAAAATTGTTGAACAATTTCAAAATAATGTTCCTCAAGGTAAAATTGTGATAATATCAAAAGGGTTAGAGAATCTGGGGAAATATCTGTGTGCAAGGGACAAGGCCAAAACGCATCTTTGGGCCCTCAGACGGCACTGCATGAAAAACAGGCATGATTATTTGATGGACATCATTGCATGGGCTCAGGAATACTTTCAAAAATCACTGTCTGTGAGCACAGTTCACTGTGCCATCCAAAAAAGCAAGCTAAAGCTCTATCCTGCAAAGAAGAAGCCATATCTGGACATTATCCATAAATGCAACCGTCTTCTTTGGGCCAAAGAGGATTTAAAATGGTCTCTTGCAAAGCAGAAAACTGTTCTGTAGTCAGATGAATCGAAATTTGACATTCTTTTTGGCAACCATGGGCACTGCGTCCTCCTGACTAAAGGGAGAAACCTTCCAGCTTATTATTATTACAAAAGCCTGCATCTCTGATGGTATGGGGTGCATTAGTTCTAATGAAAAGACAGTATGGGGAACACCTCCCCTCTATGTTTCTACATTATGAAAATAAGAGGAAGGATGTGTTAAGTAGTATAAATCACAAATGAGCAGACTATAGTACAGAAAGTCTCATGGCCAATCAGCGCTTGGACACTGCCTTAAAGAGCTGGGTGATGTTGGAGCAACATTTCACTACACAAGCCTCCAGTGACCCCTGCACTCCTATGCCTCCATTCACTCCTGCTTTCATCTACCTCCAGCGATGCCTGCACTCTTGTGCCTCCAGAGTTTCTGTGACCCCCAGTGTCCCCAGTGACCAAAAACTTCCTGTGCCTTCAGTGAATCTTTGTCCCAGAGACCCCTGTGTCTCCAGCAACTTCTGTGTCTTAGTGACCTCAGTGTCTGTAATGACCCCTGTGTCTCCAGAAACTTCTGTGTCTCCAGCAATCCCGGTGTCTCCAGCAAGCTCTGCATTTTTTCTTCTTTTATTAGTTGAACCAGATGGATTTGTGTCTTTTTTCAACCAGACTAACTATGTAACTAATTCCAGTGACACCTTTGTCTCCAATGATCTCTATGTCTCCAGGAAATCCCAGTGTCTCCAGTGAACTCTTTATTTCCAGTGACCCCAGTGTCTTCAGTGACCTCTGTGTCTCCGTTTTCAGTGATCTCATTGTCTCTAGTGACCTTTGTGTCTCCAGTGATCCCAGTGTCTTCAGTGACCCGTGGGTCTCCAGTGATGCCAGTGTCTCTATTGACCGCTGGGAATCCAGTGACCTCTGTGTCTCCAGTGACCCCAGTGTCTTCAGTGACCTCTATGTCTCCAGTGACCCCCAGCATCTTCAGATGTCTGAAGAAGCTGATGCTTCAAAATGCGTTACCGACCATCCACACGTCAGCAAGACAGCACACCCTCTGTAGTGACGTCACGTCCTGCCCGGTGCCATTTTGCATTCCACGCTGGTTACCACGGCGATCAGCAGCTTCCTGCTTCCATCCAGTGACATAGCCAGTGCTTGAGGCTGCTACAACACCTAGACAGCTCAGAGAGGACTGGAACTGACAAGCCCTAATTACCTGAACCTGTTTTACTCATCTATCTTGTGAGTTGCTTGCTCTTATTAAATCATTAATTTTAATACTGCACTGAGTCTGGCACCCTTCTGTTCCTGTCTTTTCTGAGAAAAAAAAGCCCTGGATACATTTATATAGTCTTACAGATACAACGGCACCTTTAAGGGCAATTATCATGCTGATGCGGCCTGCAATGAAATTGAATTTGACGAGGACGCATGCACGAGGCTCTCCAAGATGGCCGCATAGCCTGAGAGCTCCGCGCCGTTCTGGCCAAACGAAACCAGTGACAGCTGACAGGACGCCCAGATCGGACCGTGTCTCACACCCTCCAGTCTGGGAATCGATAGAGACCTGCCAGATTACCTCAGGCACGGCGAGGAGGAACTTATCCCGCCAGCTTGAAGATACCTCACAGCCGCCCGGGTCTCCCAAGATGGTGGCCGCGCCGCCTCGAGGCCCTGTCCCAGAAGAGGCTGAAGAATCTATTGCTGACCAGGACACAGGACCAGCGCTGACCAGGGAGCAGGAATCAGGACTGGGAACAGTGAGTAACTCACTTCTATCCTCACTTTCCCCTACATCCACAGAATCCCTGATAGAAAGAACCCTGAGTGACATACACAGGACCCCCATGAGAGACTTCCTATCCTCTCCAGACAACTATGTCACTGGCCCACAACTTTCACCTCACACCCCAGTGAATCTGTCAGCCCTGATGTCTACCTTCTTCACTATGCTGTCTAAAGGTATAGCACAAACAGCAACCCAGATTACCTCATCCATACATGCAGACCTGCAGCAGCTGGGAGCATGGACTGAGGTAATTGAAAAGAAATCAGACCAGGCAGCAGGAAGGATTAACCAGAACACTGCCAGGATCCAGGATCTCCAGGACCAGTTGGAGACCGCCTTATACAAAATAGATGACCTCGAGAATAGGTCTAGAAGGTATAAATTTACTAGAATTAGGGGGCTCCCGGAAACTGTTAAAGATGTTCCCCCAGCAGTCAAAACCCTGATCAAAGATATGATACCTGACATCCCTGAGTACAGGATGGAACTAGACCAAGCACACAGGGCCCTACAACCGCCGCGCAAAGACGGACTACCCAGGGATATCATAGTAAAGCCCCATTTTTATGCGGTTAAGGAAGGGGTTATAAAAGCATCCAGGGCAGCAGAAAAAATCCTGATACAGGGGCAACCAGTCTAGATTTTTGTGGATTTGTCACCGTATACAGTACAGAAATGGCGTGCCCTGAAACCTCTGCTCCAGGCTCTCATGCAAAGAGAAATCACATACAGATGGGCCTTCCCCCTGCGCCTGAATTTCTCTTATCAGAATAAGCCCTACGGTTTCTCTACTTTTGGTGAGGGGGAGCATCTGTGGATCCACTTGGAGATCATTACACAAGAAAACCCACAACCAGCTACCTCCAGAGGCCCCCCATCTGCAAAACGCCCTTCGCCACCCAGTCCACTGCTCCCTACCTGGCAAAAACAACAACCAAAGTGATCAAAAGATTCTGGCCCTCCAAGATGAGAGCCCACATTCTATCCTGAATCTCTTAGCCTGCTGACACCCCCAGATTGGATCCCTGCACTCACAACCAAGACTCCCCAGGTCCACGCCACATCCAAACTGCCATTACTCTGAGGCTTTCCTTCCCAGGGCTCTATTGTTCCTGCGAGTAACTAGGCCAGAACTATGTTGGCAATCACCCCATCGTACCCCCCTCCAACCCCCCCGCACGGACTGCCTATAAACAACTGTCCCCTCCGAAGCCTTGGAGTATCTTGAAAGGATTTTGGATATATCTTCTTCATCCTGGAACTTCAGACTAACTGATAACTTGGAGCCTACCAAGGACTGGGACACTGGGAGGGGGCTTGAGGGTGGGAGGTACAACACCAATGATTTCACATGACGGGTATTAGATATAAAGATTCCCCCCTCTTTTATTTTTTTTATAGATACCCCAGTTTCTATACTACATAAACCCGCATGAAAACAATGGTGGTCACTTGGAAGAATTGCCCCTTTGGACACCTGGGGAGTGAATTCTCACAGGGGGAGGGTTACCAAGCAGATGGGACCCCTTGCTGGGCACAGGGATCACCGGGCTATAGGCTACTTCTGTTTCTCCCTTATCGTATTTACTTTAGGGGCCCTGTCTTATCCTAGAAATAAGTTATAGTATACGGCTGAAAGGCCGGAATGGTTACAATGCACCTCCCATGGTCACTGAAAGGATGGAGTTCCCCTTCCAGGGACTACAGGTTTCATCCGGGATGAAGGTTCCATTTCCTTCCCTGGAAATGAGGGGATTGGGGGCAGATATGTCCCCCGCTCCACTCTTTGGTTCACCAACCATTATTTGTTATGTATTGACCATTGTTTCTATGTCTTCTTCCTTCTCCTTTTCTTCCTCTTCTACTCTCTTTCCCTACATATCGGATAGCAGATTATCGGGAGCAGGCGGGGGAGCCAGACCTTTACAGATATGGGGACCTGGACTGCAGGAGACCACTGGCTTATGTGCAACCGTCTGGACGACCTCCAGGCTGGGGTAAGATAGCTTTTCTTATAGCGTTCTTCCACCCCTCTGATCCATGACTGACCCACCACTACATACCCCAACCCTGTCCATTATATCACACAATGCCCAGGGACTGAATTCCGAGATTAAACGGAGAAAGATTTTTCAATTATACCACTCCATGAAGGCGGATATTGTCCTCCTCCAGGAGACACATTCTCTGGGTTCATACACTCCAACATTCCTCCACCACCGATTCCCACAATTCTATCTGGCTAACGGCGAGAATAAGACAAGAGGGGCAGCCATCTACTTCTCGCGGAACATTAACTTTACGCTGACAAACCAGATTAGTGATCTGGAGGGGAGGTTCCTCCTGATCGAAGGGATCATTAACGGAGGGTTATACACTTTTGTGACATACTACACGCCCAATAAAGGCCAGGGAACCTTCTTTAATTCTATGATGTCCAAACTAACACCGCACCTGAAGGGGACCATCATTATGGGGGGGAGACACCAATTTGCCCTTAGATCTGGCCCTAGACAAGTCCAAGGGAACCTCCACTACTATAAAACGACCACCAAAACAGAGCTTGTAAGTTGTACAATTACTGAATGACCTTCACCTAATTGACATATCGAGGGAACTGAACCCTCACACCAAAGATTTTACCCATTTTTCAGCCCCACACCAGACCTATGCCAGGATAGACCACATTTTTGTAAAAGCCTCCACAATCCCCCTAACCATCTCCTCGAAAATCAAAGCTACACCACTTTCGGACCACTCTATGATGACCCTATCCATGCATTACGCAGGGAACACTGAGAGACCCTTTAAGTGGCGCTTCAGTGAATCCATCCTGACCAACCCGGTTCTCTGCAAAATACTCGAGAAATCTTTACAGGACTACTTTGCAGACAATGACATTAACAATATCTCCCCGTCCACATTGTGGGCAGCACACAAATCCGTCATGAGGGGCATACTTATCCAGATGTCTTCTCGATTAAAAAGGGAGCGCAGAACTGATATTGTGTGCTTAAATAGAGAGTATCTGGAGCTGAGTAAAGCATACAAACGCAGCCCCTACCTCTGTACAAGCCCTTGAGGCAGCCAAAATTCAACTTAACTTGATCCTCACCACAGACGCCAAGAAACTTCCCTGTTGTCAGGAGCGAAATTTTACCACCAATCTAATAAAATTGTTTCCAAACTGGCAGTGAAATTGAGCCCCAAGACCTGTACCCTAACCCTCCCTAAAATCAAGACCACCACGGGGGACCTGACTCAAAACCCCACCCGCATCATGGACACGTTCCAGGCATACTATTCCAAATTATACCGGGACCACAAGCCTCCTACCTCTACCAAACAGGACCCCTTTCTTGGCGACTCAATACTCCTTAAAATATCAGACGCTCATAGGAACCTTATGGATAGTCGTTCGTCACAGAAGAAGTCTTGGAAGTTAAAAAAAACCCAGAACTGGGTTCAGGACCAGGCTTGGACGGTTTCTCCGGTGGCTACTATAAAAAGTTTGGGACTACCCTAGCCCTGTACCTTACACGCCTTTTTAACTCTCTACAAGAGGGTAACACGATAGAGAATGACTTGAATAGAGCATTTATCTAAGTTATCCCGAAACCAGGGAAAGATGGGAGTGATGTCGGCAATTATCACCCCATCTCTTTAATCAACAATGACATTAAAATCATGACTAAAATCCTGGCAAATACAATGTCAGAGTTTATAGCGAAATATATCCATAAGGACCAAGCAGGCTTTATACTAGGGAGGCAAGGCCCGGACCAGGTCAGAAGGGCCATAAATATAATCTTATTACTGCACTCCAACTGGGATGGAGGGGCCCCACAAGAAGGTTTTCTAGTGTCTATCGACCTGCAAAAGGCCTTTGATACAGTGTCCTGGCCTTACCTTTCTGATATATTAGGAATATGGGGTTTCGGCCCCAACTTTCTGGGCATCATACACTCTCTATATTCCTCCCAGAGTGCACAAATATGCCTCAAAGGATACTACTCTGACGGGTTTTAATATACATAAAGGCACCAGACAGGGCTGCCCATTATCTCCACTCATATTTGCGATTGCTATTGAATCACTGGCTATAGCCATTAGATCCAACCCGAACATTAAGGGAGTACTATGTGGATCCCAGGAGCTTAATTGTGCGCTGTTTGCAGATGACATGCTCCTTTTCCTTTCATCCCCCCTAATATCTCAAAAAATATAATATAATAATAATAATAATATCTACTCCCAATTTATTGAGAACACTCGAGGAATTTGGTTCCCTCTCAGGTCTTAAAGTCAACCTATCCAAATCAATGGCTCTTAATATATCCATCCCAGATCTCCAGGTGGACCAACTGAAAAACCACTTTCCCTTTCCTTGGGCTAGGGAATCTTTTCCGTACCTGGGTATCACACTCCCCAGTAGGGTGGAAAGGCTATTTTCTGCAAACTACCTCCAGATCTTCAAGCGATTGGAGGTGGATCTCAGTACATGGTCTAAATGTGGTCTATCCTGGCTGGGGAGGGTAAACGCGGTAAAGATGACCCTGATGCCTCGTATTCTATATCTTTTCCAATCCCTCCCCATCACCGTCCCAAAGAATATACTGAGTAAATTTCAGTCCCATATCATACACTTTATCTGGGGGAAGAAAGGGCACCAATTCTCAAAGGTTGTCCTATTTCGCCTTAAAACACAGGGAGGATTAGGTCTCCCAAATTTATGGTGGTACTACCAGGCGGCACAACTAGCCCAAATTTCCTCTGTATATTCCAAAGGACCCAAACCGGACTGGTTATCCATGGAGAGACAGGCAATTCCACTCCACACAATCGATTATCTAATGTGGTGTCCCCGGAAACATAGACCCTCCATAATGGCCCCAACCCTCTCACATTCGCTAACACTTTGCGACACACTCCACAAACAGAATTTGCTGGTTTCCTCCTTTAGACAACTGGCTCATGTATTCCACAACAAGGATTTCATACCAGGTCTAAATATATCTGCCTTTAAGTAGTGGACAAACAAGGGCATGTTTAGAATAGGACACTTTTTCACAGCATCAGGTCCTCTTACGCTAACAGACTGTTACAACAAACTTGAAATGCCACATGCTGAGACATTTCGCCTTAACCAAATGAGGACATTTCTAAACACCCTTTGGACAGACAAACCCCCCCCCCCCCAAACTGACAGCTTACGAACACTGGTGTGGTTCCTTTGTGGATCAGAGGGGCGGTATATCGCTGATTTACACCTTACTGTCGAGTAAACACAGCCTGCCTCCCTATGCCCAGGCTTGGGAGACGGACCTGGACCTGGCTTGGGACCAGAATAAATGGCATTGCCAATTCCAGAGATCTTTCAAGGGAGTTCTCAACACAAGCCTCATAGAAGCAAATGTAAAAATCTTCACAAGGTGGTATTATGTCCCCTCCAGACTAGCCAGAATGTATCCAGATGCCTCTCCCCTCTGTTTTAGGGATTGTAAACAATTGGGTACTATGCACCATATATGGTGGACCTGCACACGTATCAGAGGGTTCTAGAATAGGTTCTTCCATCTGGTACGGAAGGTAACGGGTCTGGGAGTCTCACAAAACCCCACTATTGCTTTATTGAACCACAGAATAGAAGGTGTCCCCAAACACACCAATACTCTAATCTTCTTTATGCTCCTAGGAGCAAAACTCACCATCGCAAGGGCGTGGAAATCACATAAGGTCTCCCTAGCGGCCACAGTACAGAAAATTTCTTGGATTTTCACCCAGGAACAATTATCTGTAAAATTATTAGACAGGGTGGCCAGGTTCGAGGCAACCTGGGAACCTTGGGCTAGTTATATTAAGGCTCCCCTATATCCAGGCCATCTGATTTACCTCAAGAACTGACCTGGACCTCTGGCCCCCTCTCCTGCTCTTCGTTGTTTGACATATTACAGATCCACTCACTCTCTCTGGTTTCTTTCTTTCCTTTTTTCTTGCTTTGCCACCTAGTGGTTTCTAGGTTTCTAGGTTATTCCGCAGGGTCTATCCTGTGGAGCTCAGGACACCTACCCCCTGAAAGGCTGATATTATTGAAATGACTTGCACTTACAGTTGTCTTCCAATTGATAGCTGTCAGACAACGATGTATTAAATATGAACACAATCATCTTTTACTATGCACGCACCTCTACTCTTTACTCACTGACTCAATGCAATCCTATTATCTCTCTTAACAAAAGATGGAGGCTAGGATGGGAGGGGGAGGAGGACGGATTCCACTCCCCAGAGGGGACTAGGGGAGCAACTACGGGCCACAGCATGATTCCTATAGGGGTGGCGGGTGAATGTCTCCTTAGTCCAACCGGAACAAAACACAGGTTGATCCTCTGCCTGCCTAGGCTAGGCCTCTAGGACATACGGCATACACAGACTCTATTTTCTTTATACAAAGCGCAGTGTAATGGCACACATTAAACTTTCGGGGGGTCTGGTGTCACCAAGGTATGTGTTATATTCAAAGTTATAATGATACACTGTTTTATTGTTATATTTTGTATATGTTGATCCCTAAGGAAGGGCTATGTTGGCTCTCAGATGGGGATAATTGTTATACTGACATTGTGCCTTAATGTAAAAATTTCAATTAAAATATTGAACGAGAAATTTATTTTTGACACCCCTGTTCTAAACTGTGCCTAAGAGAGAGCAAGGTTAGGCCTCATGCCCATAGACGTTTTTACAGCCGCTTTTAGGAGCTTTTTTCCCAGCTTAAAAACGTCTCTCCATGTTAGCCTATGGCCTCATGCCCACCAAGGCATTTAGGAACTGTAAGTGGCATAGGCATTTTTAGGCTCCAAAAAACCCAGGACCAGTGTGTTCTGAGGCTCCAGCACTAGAGCTGTAAAAACGCCAGATGCCGGTAAAAGGTGTTAAACTCGATTTATGTATACACAGCATTAAGCCTCATCCGCCGTTTCTGTCTCTATTCAAAATCAATGGTTCCCTATGGGGGCCCATTGATTTGAATAGAAGTCGCATCAGAAGTCAGATCAAGATGATACGACTTGCGGTGCAACTTGTGTGCAGAGCATCTTGAAGGGAAACTTCACCAAAATTTTGCGTGAAGTCCCCCCCCCAAGATCCATACCAGACCTTTATCTGATCATGCAGCCCGGAAGGTCAGGAAAGGGGGGGGAGCGAGTGCCCCCCCCCTCCTGGACCATACCAGGCCACATGCCCTTAACATGGGGGGTGGGTGCTTCGGGACAGGGGGACCCTGCGCCGCCCACCCCAAAGCACCTTGCCCCATGTTGATGAGGACACGGGCCTCTTCCCGACAACCCTTGCCCCTGGTTTGCGGGCAGGGGCTTAGCGGAATCTGGAAGCCCCCTTTAACAAGGGGGCCCCAGATCCTGGCCCCCGCCCAGGTGAATAAGTATCAACTTCCTTATTTTAGTCCGGTGTACGTCATCACGTACGAATCTAAGTCCGCCAAAAGTCCGTTGAAAGTCCGTCGGACGGGCTGTCAGACTTTTGTAGCCGAAAAGTCCGACCGTGTGTACGCGGCATTAGAGTTTTTTTGGCCAGGCTTCGGGAGGTATGTAAATGGTCTACACCTATAGCGAGGGCATTATTTAACTTTGGGCGGAACTGCACAATTTGTTTTATCTACTGGTGCCCCTTACCTGCATATGCAGTTTGTTTGCAAAGGCGAACTGACCCTTTAGTTAAAATATTCCCTGTGGATTCTGCCAAAAAGGTGCTTGTTCAGCCACTTCCCATTATCAGGTGACTGTGTTCTCCATGTCTCTTAACTGGGCTCCTGCATTGTCACCATGTCACTTGCTCTACCAATGGAAACTACAGTATAAGCATCCATATCTGCATACATTGCTAAGGCATGCGCCACTGTATCATCATCAGGAAACTGGTTCTAAGCTATGACAGGCAACTGCCACTGAAGGAGCGCATGCACTGTTTGTATACAGAAAGTGGCTTGGCTTAAGGAGATTTGTAGAACAGGGATGCAGAAAAGGATGCAAAACAACTAAAAAAAACAGGATACTTGTCTGTGACTGGGCAGTCAACCACTTCAGTCCCGGGGTCTCTTTCTCCCCTAATCTAAAGCCTTATACACACGATCGGATTTTCCGCAGACAAAGCGCCTGACTTTTGTCCGAAGGGCGTTGGCCAGGAACTTGTCTTGCATACAAACGGCACACAATTGTTGGCCAACAAACATGAACGTAGTGAAGTACTACGTGTTTTTACATCTCTTTAGTGCCATCCTTTGGACACCTTCTGCTAATGTTGTGTTTGGTGAGCATTGATTCCGAGCATGCGTGTTTGTACTTTGGACTTTTGTCCGACGGACTTGTGTACACAAGCTCGGAAAATCTGACAACACACCGTTGTCCGTGGAAAATTTATAAACCTGCCATCCAACATTTGTCCACGGAAGGTTGGGCAACAATTGTCTGATGGAGCATACAAACGGTTGGATTTTCTGTCAACTGTCATCACACAATTCCTATCAGATAATCTGATCGTGTATACGAGGCTTTAAAGTCCCAGAATGATTTTTTCATTCTGAAAATGTTTCGGTTCTGCAACTTTTAAAATTCATAGTCTACCCTCATATATTATGTATAATTTTTTGGGGACGGAAGGCTTTAGTTTGGTACCCAATATGTATATATATATATTTTATTTCCTAGATTTTCTGGAAGCAATAATGAAAAAAAATAAAAATGCATTTTCTAGTGATGCACTGAAATTTGGCCCGCCAAAAACTATCGGCCAAATATTGCGCTGAAGGAAAAAAAAGGTGCCGATAATGGCTGCTAAAAATGGTCACAATTTAGCATTGATTTTACAGTGATTTTGCCACAATTTTTCAATTTTACCATGCTTATGGTGTGTTTTCAAAGGTCATGTGACTAAAAAACCGCATAAAAAACACAACACGGTGCATTTTTGATCTGTTCTTGCTGCGTTTTCAATGCATTTCAGTGAGGAGGTGCATTTTTGATGCGCTTTTTTATACTAACCAAATATGTGCCAAAAATGCAGCAAGCAGGATTTTTAGCACCGCTTCAAAAAGCGCCGATAATGGCCGACAATAAATTCATATTCATTTAAATTCATGATATTAATTAAAAAGTCGAATATAATACAATTATTTTCAAAAATATATATTTTTTTTAAAAAACATTAATTACGGTTTCGGCAAAGTGCATCCTGGATTTTTGGCTTCGGCACCAGAATTTATTTCGGTGCACCACTTGCATTTTGCTGTACTTTTTTTCAGTTGCAACATTTATACAATTTGCACACCCTAGATCAGTGATGGGGAACCTTGGCACCTCAGATGTTTTGGAACTACATTCCCCATGATGCTCAACTACACTGCATGAGCATCATGAGAAAACCTTGGCACTCCAAAACATCTGGGATGCCAAGGTTCGCCATCACTGCCCTAGATATTTACCCCAAAACATAGGCTTCAAAATATGTTGATTAAAATGATGTCACATATGTGCAATTGTTATCTATCAAAGTAAAATGTTAAAGCTCAAAGTGAACATTTAGGCTTTAATACAGGAGAGCTTTATTCCTCTGTTGGTGCTACATTGCCACAAATATTACACACACAGTTGAAAAAAAAAATAGTTTGTGTAAATTGGTAGCATATCATTAAAATTAGATCTGGGCTAGCGAGCGCACAAATTAGCATGACAACTTTTTCACAGGTTTATGATCTCTAAAAATCAAAATGACACGGTGTTAATTTGAGGCTTGTGCAGTAAATGCAAACATACAAATGTCACCCAGATCATTTAAAACTGGGGTCTCCAAACTTTCTAAACAAAGGGCCAAATTATTATCCTTCAGACTTTAGAAGGGCGGGACTTTGGCCAGTAGGAGTAGAAATGTCCTGATGTCAGTTAGTGGGAGGCATAGTGCCCCATCATTGGTGTCAGTGGGAGGAGTAGTGTCCCAATGTTGGTGTCAAAGGGAGGAAGAGTGCCCTTTCATTGGTGTCAGTAGGAGGAAGAATGCCCCTTCATTGGTGTCAGTGAGAGCAATAGTGCCCGGTCATTGGTGTCAGTGGCAAGAATAGTGCCCATTATTGGTGTCAGTGACAAGAATAGTGCCCATTATTGGTGTCAGTGACAAGAATAGTGCCCATTATTGGTGTCAGGGACAAGAATAGTGCCCATTATTGGTGTCAGTGACAAGAATAGTGCCCATTATTGGTGTCAGGGACAAGAATAGTGCCCATTATTGGTGTCAGTGACAAGAATAGTGCCCATTATTGGTGTCAGGGACAAGAATAGTGCCCATTATTGGTGTCAGTGACAAGAATAGTGCCCATTATTGGTGTCAGGGACAAGAATAGTGCCCATTATTTGTGTCAGTGAAAAGAATAGTGCCCATTATTGGTGTCAATGACAAGAATAGTGCCCATTATTGGTGTCAGGGACAAGAATAGTGCCCATTATTGGTGTCAGTGGGAGGAATAGTGCTTAATCATTGGTGTCAGTGGGAGGGAAATGTCAATGCTGTTGGCTCCCGTCCGCTGACTAGATGGCGCCTGTTACCTCTTGGGTATGACAATAAATGAAGATGGTACAAATATGCACTTTTTTTTACCACTGGAGCCCCTTGACTGCAAAGGCTTATTTCTTGGAAAAGTTGAACTTAAAACAACCTGAGCCCTGACTAGCTCCAACTGCAGGCCATCCCTCTCACAGGATTAATGTGGAAGGCCTCCTGATTACAGGAGGTGGATATCAAGACAAGGACAGTTATGTATGTTTGGCCTAATGCACATGAATACTTATTAGCTCCTAAATCCTCAAGCATAAAAACCCTAATGTTTTCTTGCACATGGAGAGCTGCAAGTGCTGCAAAATTAGGAAAATACGCAGATGCATGTGCAGGTAGGCACCAATGCAGAAGCAATCTGTGTTTACACAACTAACGATGCCTACTGCTATCAACTTGTACTGAACAACAAGTGAAATTGTGGCGCACACAAATGCTAATGCACCATCCACATAAGACAGCCTCTACCCCCCTAGATAAATCTGAAGACACGCTTGTGTAGAATAAAATGTTCATAAGGAGTTCATAAAATAACCCCTAGGAGGGTGTTGCAGCTCCACCTGAGACAGGAACGAGTCTCTGAAATTACAAAATAGAACACAAGGGGGCACAAGCTCAGTGCAGCATCAGTTGGTTTATTACGATTAACTCCTTGGCGCCGGCCTGGTCCTTAGTGCCGAAGGGCTGCGTATTTGCATGAATTGCCCCCAATACACCTGTGCCGAGAGCAAACGTGCTGCACACTCCCAGCACAGTTGCTGCCATCTAACCGAAAGCTCCCGAACGCTTATCTGCAGCCATCCCACACTGGGTGGAAGCCGTCCACCTGAAGAGCCACTTGTAACAGCAAGCAGCGTGTTGTCAGTGAGGAAACCAATTCCAACGTTCCAGGAAGCAAAGAGAGCCACTGTGGGACACAAGGCAGGATGTGATGTCACACCTGGGGCGGGCTGATTGCTATGGTAACATGTTTCAGAACTCCTATTGGTGCCTTTCTAAAACCATTTAAGTGGCTCTCCTGACTTCCTGGAACATTGGACTTCCTCACTGACAACATGCTGTTTGCTATTACAGGTGGATCTTCTGGTGGACAGCTTCCATCCAATGTGGCATGGCTGCAGATAAGCTCTTTGATTTTATATTTCTGTGAGTTTGCATTTGGCTTTTTAATCATAATAAACCCTCTGATGCTGCACTTATCTGGCGTCCCCTTGTGTTCCTTTTTTGTAATTCACTTGTACTGGTAGCTGAACATGGCTTTTGTGGCTCCTAAAGTGGGGAAAGTGCTGGAGCTTTTATATTGTAGGACTTTGAAGCTAATAAAGGTCTGGGTGTATGAGGCCTTAGTTGCATGTAAAAATATATTGTGTTATTCTTTTATCCCACATATAACTGCTAATTTTTTTATTAGCCTCAAGTTTTAATTACTTCACTGTGCTTAGAGGACATTAATGTACATTTTATTTTAGAATACAGTGTGTAAAAAATTGCTTAAAGTGTTACTAAACCCAGTAATATGAAAATAGTTAATCTGCCCCCCACAGGGCCTACAGCTTATAAATCTTCTTTTTATATTAAAATGCTGCCACTATACACCTTTTTGGTTGATCTGTATACCACGGTTACATGATAAACTGCACAGTTTCTCCAGTGCTGAAGAGTTCAGGTAGGAGGAGATTTCCACTCCAGCCTGTATACACGCCCACATGTGTGATGTCAATATCATGTGACCTGGCTAGCTCTGGGAACAAGTAAATGTTCTCTCTAGCATAAAAGACACAACTGAGCATGTGCAGGTCGGCTACCCTGCCTGTTTTATCTGGCCTTCCCCAGATAGACATTGCAGGAGGGAAGGATCTGTGCATACAGGATAAAACAGCCTTTTTATACAATGCAGAGGATTAACCCCACAGTGAGTATAACACGCATGCTATGCTGCATATACAGACTGATTTTACTGTTGTGGGTTTAGTAACACTTAAAAAAACATTTTTTTTTAACTTGAAACAAATGTGTAAGATTTTGCAAAAGCATTTGACACTATAAACGTTTACTCTACAAAATAAGGTCCATTGGCATGGACCATAGGGTGAGTACATGGATTGAAAACTGTCTACAAGGGCGAGTTCAGAGGGTAGTGATAAATGGGGAGTACTCGGAATGGTCAGGGGTGGCTAGTGGGGTCCCCCAGGGTTCTGTGCTGGGCCCAATCCTATTTAATTTATTCATAAACGACCTGGAGGATGGGATAAACAGTTCCATCTCTGTATTTGAGGACGATACTTAGCTAAGCAGGGCAATAACTTCTCCGCTGGATGCGGAAACCTTGCAAGAAGATCTGAACAAATTAATGGGGTGGGCAATTACATGGCAAATGAGTTTTAATGTAGAAAAATGTAAAATAATGCATTTTGGTGGCAAAAATATGAATGCAATCTATACACTGGGGGGAGAACCTCTGGGGGAATCTAGGATGGAAAAGGACCTGGGGGTTCTAGTAGATGATAGGCTCAGCAATGGCATGCAATGCCAAGCTTCTGCTAACAAAACAAACAGAATATTGGCATGCATTAAAAAAGGGATTAACTCCAGGGATTAAGCAATAATTCTCTCACTCTACAAGACTGTGGTCCGGCCGCACCTAGAGTCTGTTGTCCAGTTCTGGGCACCAGTCCTCAGGAAGGATGTGCTGGAAATGGAGCGAGTACAAAGAAGGGCAACAAAGCTAATAAAGGGTCTGTAGGATTAGTTAGGAGGAAAGGTTACGAACACTGCGCTTATTCTCTCTGGAGAAGAGACGCTTGAGAGGGGATATGATTTAAATTTACAAATACCGTACTGGTGACCCCACAATAGGGATAAAACTTTTTCACGCAAGAGAGTTTAAGACACGTGGCCAGTCATTAAATTTAGAAGAAAAGAGGTTAAACCTTAAACTACATGGAGGGTTCTTTAGTGTAAGAGCGGCAAGGATGTGGAATTCCCTTCCACAGGCGGTGGTCTCAGCAGGGGGCATGGATAGTTTCAAAAAACTATTAGATAAGCACCTGAACGACCAAACCATACAGGGATATACAATGTAATACTGACACATAATCACACACATAGGCTGGACTTGATGGACTTGTGACTTTTTTCAACCTTACCTACTATGTAACTATGTAACTATACAAAAATGCATTTTAAAAAATGTTTCAGCTTATAGTTTAAAGCGGGAGTCCACCTAAAAAAAAAAACTATTAAAAGCCAGCAGCTACAAATACTGCAGCTGCTGACTTTTAATAAATGGACACTTACCTGTCCTAGGGTCCAGCGATGTCGGCAGCCGACGCCGATCACTCGCTCAACTCTCGGCAGCTGCCGTCGCCATCCTAGGTGAGGGAATCAGGAAGTGAAGCGTTGTGGCTTCACTTCCAGGTTCCCTACTGCGCATGCACGAGTCATGCTGCTTGTGGTAACTGGTCCCCCCCTATCTCCTGGGACCTGTGTGTTTCCCAGGAGACAGCGCGGAGGGACGGGTAGAGGCGTTGACTCCCGTGGGAGTCTATGCCAGGAAGTGGGTGCAAATACCTGTTTCAGACAGGTATCTGCACCCCCCTCCCCCCTGAAACGTGCCAAATGTGACCTCGGAGGGGGGGAGGGTTTCCGAAAAAGCGGAAGTTGTAACTCCGCTTTAAATTGCGAATGGTGTATTTATTAAAAGAGTGCCAAACAAACTGTTAATGTCCTTCACAAGCATGTAAAAATTATTTAGGTGGGAAAATTAGATAAACTAATTGTCAAATTAAAAGACAAACACTGACGCTGCTAAACTTAGTCAAGGCATTTAGGCTTCAATGACCTCT
This sequence comes from Lithobates clamitans, assembly GCA_037952925.1. Lineage (NCBI taxonomy): Eukaryota > Metazoa > Chordata > Amphibia > Anura > Ranidae > Lithobates > Lithobates clamitans. Next base: position 12,324,624 of record JBBGZY010000502.1, on the reverse strand, counting down.
GATCATTAACCACTTAAGGACCGAGCCTCTTTCTGAGATTTGTTGTTTACAAGTTAAAAACTGTTTTTTTTGCTAGAAAATTACTTAGAACCCCCAAACATTATACAGTTTTTTTCTAACACCCTAGAGAATAAAAAGGTAATCATTGAAATACTTTCTGTCACACCGTATTTGCGCAGCCGTCTTACAAGCGCACTTTTTTTGGAAAAAATACACTTTTTGGAATTAAAAGATAAGACATCAGTAAAGTTAGCCCAATTTTTTTAATATTGTGAAAGATATTGTTATGCCGAGTAAATTGATACCGAACATGTCACGCTTCAACATGTTGAAGCTCGTGGAATGGCATCAAACTTTTACCCTTAAAAATCTCCATAGGCGACATTTAAAAATTCTACAGGTAGCATGTTTTAAGTTACACAGGAGGTACAGGGCTAGAATTATTGCTCTCGATCTAACGATTGTGGCAATACCTCACATGTGTGGTTTGAACACTGTTTTCATATGCGGGCGTTTCGGCATGCGAGCTCGTCGGGACGGGGCGCGTTTAAAACATTTTTTTTTAATTATTTATTTTACCTTTTATTTTTTATTTTTACACTGTTTTTTTTTAAAACATCCCTTTTTTTTTAAAACATCCCTTGTAATAGAAAAAAGCATGACAGGACCTCTTAAATATGAGATCTGGGGTCAAAAAGACCTCACATCTCATATTTAGACTAAAATGCAATAAAAAAAAAAAAATTGTCATTTAAATAAATTATTTAAAAAAAATGTCCCTTTAAGAGCTGTGGGCGGAAGTGACGTTTTGACGTTGCTTCTGCCCAGCAATTGTATGGAGACGGGTGGGGGCCATCTTACCCTCACTCGTCTCCATGCACAACTAACAGCAGGACGCGATCGCCTCCGCCGGCGGCTCCGGTAAGCGGTGGAGGGCACCGGATCGCGGCAGGGCCCCTCTCCCGATAAAAGTGATGTCGCGGCGAATCCAGAGACGGCTTTTATCTTGTAGTGGACTGCCCGCTGAAGACGAGGATACCGTGGTTATGGCAGCTACATGCCGCCATAACAACGAAATCCTCCTTCAAATAGCACATGTAAAACTGCGGCAGGCGGTCCGTAAGTGGTTAAGGGGTTCATATTATTTTTCAAAGTGTGTTAGAAAATTGACAAAGAAAACATACGCCTAGCATGTTTATACTAAATCTTGGGTTCTGATTGGTCAGTGCTGAGAAGAAGGAAAGGCTAGAATAATGGACTTGTTAATTGTGTACTCCCCAATCTCTTATACTTGCTGATTACAGTTTGAAGAAAATCTCAATCAATCGTAATAACTTTTTAAACGTTTCTTAAAAGTGGTCACGTGACTACAAAGCTTCGGTTGGTGTGTCTGTCAGTGCAGCTGGTGGGCATTATTTATTTCGGAGCCGACAACACCTTAGAGCAATGGACGCCAATGGAATGATGTCACTGCTCTAAGGATTTAGCGCAAAGACAAGCACACCTTCCGGAGCTTTGCGGCTGATTTGTATTTGATCAGCATTTGCTTTTTTATGGGGAGAGAATCAGTTCTGAGAAAAACAAAAGCCCACTGACACCGGCCCTCAAGTGTTGTAGTAATTTTTTCCCACAGTTGTAAAAATGAAAAATTATATACTCATCTTTCCGTAATTTTCCTTTCCTGTCGCATCTTCATGGCAGCATACACTTTGGGTTGTGACTCCGCCCCCACAACCTGATAGGACTGAATAGCTATAAATCTTAGAGAGAATCCCACCGCAGTATTCTCTGTATCTATCAACCTCAGAAGGGTGGGCATCTGTATGCTGCTATGAAGATGCGACAGGAAAGGAAAATTACGGAAAAAAAGGAGAATACTGCAGTAAGGTCCTCTCTAAGATTTATAGCTATTCAGTCCTATCAGGTTGTGGGGGCGGAGTCACAACCCAAAGTATAGTACGCTGCCATGATGCGACAGGAAACATTTTTTTCGTCTTGAAAAAAAAAAGGCTCAACAGAGGATAATAGAGCCAAGGGGAAGAGACAGTTATTAAACTTCCACAATCCCTGCTGCTGAGGTTTTCAGAAGGAATATAGCTAGAAAAAATAATGGTATTGGTGACAGGGCTCAGGAACTGACTTCCGGTGAATTTAGCCATGAAAGTAAAGTTATCAATGAAAACTTCAAGCATGCAGTTTTGGTGATCATACCTTCACTTGCGTGGCGGTCTCTAAAAACGCTTTTGGGATGAATAGTAAATCCTTCAATATCATGAACTGAAGATGCTCGTCTCATGCTACAAATACTTTCTTTTGACTGTGCATGAGACAAGCGTGAACCTGCATGTAGCATGTCTGGAAATAGCTGGTCCCATTGCCGTTTGGGTGACGAATGGTCTAGAGGTCCAGTTATATTCACCAGAGGAGAACATTTATTAGAGTCTATTAGTGCTTTTGTATCATCTGCTTCAGAGGGGCTGCAACTTTCCTTAGTGGGGGATTTAAAGTGCTTCATGGCCATAGAGTCATCGCTGTGCTTTGAGTCCACTATGACGGCATCGGGGTCTTCTTGCGGTAATGACTGTTTCCTGTAGTTCAGAAGTCTTAACGATGGTAACCGGAATCCAAACACTTTGCCTGGAAACAGAAGGATAAAAATAAATGTTAGAACATTTCTGAAGCTTAGCAATCATTAAATTAGTAAGTGTGACTCTAATATCAATGGGTGAATTGGTGAATTATAAAGATTATGGAGTCAAAGCTAATACCCCTAATGGCAACCACTAAGGGAGAGTCTATGGGTATTAAAAGAATATACAGCATATATATATATAATTTCTTGTATTTATCACTTTTAATCGATTGTGCTCTCTCCGACCCTTCTACCTAGAACACCCCGTCCTTGTTCCCTAGAACATCCAATGTGTGCAAGCTTTTTCATATCTGCAGACTTCTGCATGTGTTTGTAGTGAGTATTTCCATGCCACTTATTGGAAGGACCTTTGTTGTTTCATAATACATCGTAATTACAATGTACTATTTGTGGTTTTTACTTTCATTTTTTTTTATAGAAATATTACATCTCCTTCTCTTCTGAAAAAGCGGGTCAAAGCCTGTAAAATGCATAGAGATTTACAGGTTCTTCCCTTGGATACTCCATTAACACATACTGGGCAACAATATATCAAATGAGTTGATAAAACATCAGAAGTGATTGATTTGATGTACAGTGCCTTGCAAAAGTATTCACCCCCCCCCCCCTTGGCTTTTTACCTATTTTGTTACATTACAGCCTTGTTCAATGTTTTTTTAATCTGAATTATATGTGATGGATTAGAACACAATAGTCTAAGTTGGTGAAGTAAAATTAGAAAAATAAATACATAAAACTATTTTTCAGAAATAAAAAACTGATAATTGGCATGTGCTTATGTATTCATCCCCTTTGTTATGAAGCCCATAAAAAGCTCTGGTGCAACCAATTACCTTCAGAAGTCACATAATTAGTGAAATGATGTCCACCTGTGTGCAATCTAAGTGTCACATGATCTGTCATTACATATACACACCTTTTTGAAAGGCCCCAGAGGCTGCAACACCTAAGCAAGAGGCACCACTAACCAAACACTGCCACGAAGACCAAGGAACTCTCCAAACAAGTAAGGGACAATGTTGTTGAGAAGTACAAGTCAGGGTTAGGTTATAAAAAAATATCCAAATCTTTGATGATCCCTAGGAGCACCATCAATTCTATTATAACCAAATGGAAAGAACATGGCACAACAGCAAACCTGCCAAGAGATGGCCGCACACCAAAACTCACGGACCGGGCAAGGAGGGCATTAATCAGAGAGGCAGCACAGTAACCTAAGGTAACCCTGGAGGAGCTGCAGAGTTCCACAGCAGAGACTGGAGTATCTGTACATAGGACGACAATAAGCCGTACGCTCCATAGAGTTGGGCTTAATGGCAGAGTGGTCAGAAGAAAGCCATTACTTCAGCAAAAAAACAAAATGACACGTTTTGAGTTTGTGAAAAGGCATATGGGAGACTCCCAAAATGTATGGAGGAAGGTGCTCTGGTCTGATGAGACTAAAATTTAACTTTTTGGCCATCAAAGAAAATGCTATGTCTGGCACAAACCCAACACATCACATCACCCAAAGAACACCATCCCCACAGTGAAACATGGTGGTGGCAGCATCATGCTGTGGGGATGTTTTTCAGCAGTTGGTACTGGGAAACTGGGCAGTGTTGAGGGAAAGATGCATGGTGTTAAATACAGGGATATTCTTGAGCATAACCTGTACCATTCTGTGTGTGATTTGAGGCTAGGATGGAGGTTCACTCTTCAGCAGGACAATGACCCCAAGCACACTGCTAAAGCAACACTTGAGTGGTTTAAGAGGAAACATGTAAATGTGTTGGAATGGCCTAGTCAAAGCCCAGACCTCAATCCCAATCCAATAGACTTCATCAGACTTAAAGATTACTGTTCACAAGCGCAAACCATCCAACTTGAAGGAGCTGGAGCAGTTTTGTAAGGAGGAATGGGCAAAGATCCTAGTGGTAAGATGTGGCAAGCTCATAGAAACGTATGCAAAGTGACTTGGAGCTGTGATAGCCGCAAAAGGTGGCGCTACAAAGTATTGACTTTATGGGGTGAAAAGTTAAATCTTCAAAGTTGTGGGCATGTTCTGTAAGTTAAATGATGCAAATCCTCAAACAATCCATGTTAATTCCAGGTTGTGAGGCAACAAAACATGAAAAATGCCAAGGGGGTGAATAATTTTGCAAGGCACTGTATATCGTATATATTGAGAGTATCTTTAAGGGAGTAGAGCAGTGTGAGAGTTGGTATTCTTGTTGGTATTCTACATGCTACATACCTCCCAACTTTTTGAGATGGGAACGAGGGACACCTATCAGCAAAATTATGCAGAGGACAGAGTCCCCCCCACCCATCACACCCCCTTAAAGGAGAATTATACAAAAAAAATGATGAGTTAAACCCACACGTGCTTTTTTGTTTACCACTACTATTCTTTTATACTCGCTTTTGAAGTTTACAAATGCAGCAATTTAGAAATTGGATAAAAGGTTTAGCACTGGGAAACACTTTTTGAAAGATAAAATGTGCATTTTATATACAACTATATAGATGAGACCAAAATGAGGGACAAATGAGGAGGAAAGAGGGACAGTGGGACTTTGTTCCAAATCAGGGACAGTTCCTCGAAATCACGGACAGTTGTATACACTTTGGGTTGTAGTAGATCAGAACAGTCTGATTATTCTAAACCAGCCTTTTTTCAACGAGGGTGCCTTGGCAAAATGCCTAAAATTACCTAAAAATTGTAAACAAGCCAGCAGGTGGATCAAGCTTCTCTTTTAAATACACAAAGCCACAGATTTTATATTCTGCACATTAGCTGAATGAGAACTAAGAAAGACTGGAATACTAGTCAGCATCAGTGTACAAAGGTGTATTTGCTTTGGAAGTATAAAGTACTTCTAATGTTGGGTTTCCCATGCTGCTGCAATATGAAAAACTATTAATTTAGTTTCTTACATTTTAGAATGGTGTGCCTCGAGATTGTACAGAGTTTTAAATGGTGCCTTGGCTGAAAAAGGTTGAGAAACATTGTTCTAAACAATTTGTATATACAGATTCTTAGAATGAGTTGCTAGGTTATATTCCCACCCTCTTCCTATGTTATAAATTGCTATTGGCTAAAATATTGCTGCTGGGCTTGCCCACAGAATGCATCATACAAAGAATAGTGCTATAATATTCCCTTGAATTGACCTGTAAGCCCCTGTTCACACTGCAACTTGAGAGTTCAAAGTCGCATGACAAGTCACAGCCCATTAAAGGCAATGGGACCATTCTAACCAGTGTGACTCAAGTCGTGTATATACAGTTGTGCTCATAAGTTTCCATACCCTGGCAGAATTTAAGATTTCTTGGCCATTTTTCAGAGAATATGAATAATAACACAAACACTTTTCTTTCACTCATTGGTAGTGTGTGGCTGAAGCCATTTATTATCAATCAACTGTGTTTACTCTGTTAAAATCATAATGGCAACAGAAACTACCCAAATGACCCAGATCAAAAGTTTACATACCCTGATGATTTTGGCCTGATAACCTGCACACAAGTTGACACCAAGTGGTTTGAATGGCTATTAAAGGTAACCATCCTCACCTGTGATCTGTTTGCTTGTAATTAGTTTGTGTGTATAAAGGGTCAGTGAGTTCCTGGACTCCTGACAGACCCTTGCATCTTTCATCCTGTGCTGCACTGACGTTTCTGGATTCTGAGTAATGGGGAAAGCAAAAGAATTGTCAAAGGATCTGCGGGAAAAGGTAGTTGAACTGTATAAAACAGGAAAGGGATATAAAAAGATATCCAAGAAATTGAGAATGCTAATCAGCAGTTCAAACTCTAATCAAGAAGTGGAAAATGAGGGGTTCTGTTGAAACCAAACCACGGTGAGGTGGATCGATTACAATTTCAGTGACAACTGCCAGGAAAATTGTTTTGGATGCAAAGAAAAACCCACAAATAACTTCAGGTGAAATACAGGACTCTCTGAAAACATGTGGTGTGGCTGTTTCAAGATGCACAATAAGGAGGCACGCCTCAAACCTTCTGGCACAAAGTCATTTGGAGTGATGAGACCAAAATTGAGCTTTTTGGCTACAACCATAAACACTTCATTTTGAGAGGAGTCACCAAGGCCTATGATGAAAGGTACACCATTCCTACTGTGAAACATGGAGGTGGATCGCTGATGTTTTGGCGATATGTGAGCTACAAAGGCACAGGAAACGTGGTCAAAATTGATGGCAAGATGAATGCAGTATCAAACAACATTGGAGGAACGTGTGTGATGGAAAAATCTGGACAGCCGCATATCCGGAGTGCGGCTGTCCAGATTTTTCCATCACACACATACCATTGGAATAGCAATTGCCGGCACCTGGGGCTCTCACAATCATCCACACAGCGGAGGACGGGAAGCTTGAACCCGGTTACCTAGAGCGGTGGTAACTATCTTGTTCAACATTGGAGGAACATTTGCATTCATCAGTCAGGAAGCTGCGCATGGGACGTACTTGGACATTCCAACATGACAATGATCCAAAACACAAGGCTAAGTCGACCTGTCATTGACTACAGCAGAATAAAGTGAAGGTTCTGGAGTGGCCATCTCAGTCTCCTGACCTCAATATCATTGAGCCACTCTGGGGAGATCTCAAATGTGCAGTTTATGCAAGACAGCCCAGGAATTTACAGGGACTGGAGGCTTTCTGCCAAGAGGAATGGGCAGCTTTACCATCTGAAAAGATAAAGAGCCTCATCCACAAATACCACAAAAGACTTCAAGCTGTCATTGATGTTAAAAGGGGGCAAAACACGGTATTAAGAACTGGGGTATGTAAGCTTTTGATCAGGGTCATTTGGGTAGTTTCTGTTGTGAAAGAGTAAACACAGTGGATTGATAATAAATGGCTTCAGCCAAACACTAACCATGAGTGAAAGAAAAGTTTTTGTGTTATCATTCATATTCTCTGAAAAATGGCTTGAAGAAATCATAAATTCTGCCAGGGTATGTAAACTTATGAGCACAACTGTAAAATAGTGTATATTTTCCTGGCTTTACACACACATGAACTTTAATGGCATCCCAGTCTTAGTCCGTAGGGTTCAATATTGGGTTGGCCCACCCTTTGCAGCTATAACCGCTTCAACTCTTCTGGGAAGGCTATCCACAAGGTTTAGGAGTGTGTCTATGGGGATGTTTGATCAGTCTTCCAGAAGCGCATTTGTGAGGTCAGGCACTGATGTGGACAACAAGGCCTGGCTTGCAGTCTCCACTCTAATTCATCCCAAAGGAGTTCTATTGGTTTGAGGACAGGACTTTGTGCAGGACAGTCAAGTTTCTTCACCCCAAACTCGCTCATCCATGTCTTTATGGAACTTCCTTTGCTTGATGTCCCAATACTTTTGGTCATATCGTGTATATTTGTATTGTGGCTGAAATGTTATTTACAAACAGAGAGACACATTTAATTATATTTAATTATCAATATCCTTGCCAGCAGGATATATACTGTATTTTCGTTTTTTTAAATTTTTGAATCCAAATCACTTCAAAGGATGCCAAAATAGGCAAATGTTTGTTGTACTATACCAACGGGAATGCAGTCAGCAATAGCCGGAAAACAGAACAAGCACAAATAACCTCACCAAGCTGTCACATAAGACAAATCTAAAACAAGAGACAGAAGTGGAGGGCAGCAGCTTCAGCCAAGAAAGAACCTTGAGCGAGCCAAACACTTCTATGAATATAGCCAACTAAACACATCCTGTCTGCTTTTGCCTAAAACCAACACCTTGCCCTATAATTGTGTCATCTTCCTATATGCAGTTAGAAGAACTTTCTTTACATAAACACAACACATCTACATTTGAACCAGAGAAAGCTGGCACTAGCAGGGTTACCCCCCTTTTTTTCCACATAATTTTGAAGTGAAGTTTTAGTCCAGGTGGCCAGAGTGTCTGGACTCACCTATCAGGTGTGTTGGGAGTATAATGTAAAATGTCAATCTGGTTTTTGAACCCAACTGCCATGCAAAAAGCATAGCAATGCAATATTGCTGTGCTGACCATATAGCTAAAGCTGGTCATAGATGGGTAGTTTTCTCGATCAGCCAGAGGACTGAAACAAAAAAACTGATTCCTCCATTCACACAAGCGAGGTGGATGGAGGAATACCCTCTGCCGGGACAATGTATTCTGATAGCAGGACTAGCCAATTGGCTGCAGGCCGTTGATCAACAAAAGTTTTCTAGCATGTCCAACAGATGTTGATGAAACAATCAACCTCTGTCAAATAGGGATGTCTAAAAACTGACCTACATTTTGATCAGTCTATGGCCAGCTTAAAAATAAGGAGAAGGTCTTAAAGGGTTAAAGAATGTCAGCACAAAGCACATGACAGAGCCTCGGTACCATCAATAGTCTATATTACAGTCTTTCTTAACATTTTCATTCCAGAGGAAACCTTGAAATACTCAGTTCTTAGGAACCCCTGCTAAGAACAGTCATCCAAGCTAAACAGGAAAATGTCCCTTACCATGGTGTGGTCAGTGGGAAGAATGCCCCCTTACAGTAACAGTTAGAATGCTACCCTTACTGTCAGCTAAAAAGATAACTGGTGTTGTGCTACTTGCTCTGCCTAATGGCAATAAACCTAGAACTATGAAGCTATCATTAGATAAGAGGTCAATTAGCCACAGATCTAGGAACCCATAGTAGCCTCTGGAGGAACCCTAGGGTTCCATGAAATACTGGTTGAGAATGACTGCCATATCATGTACCTGGCATATACTGTATTCTGATCAGTACTTCCGTTTTAACATTCGACTATGGAATATGTTTTTCCATGTCCTAGCTAAAATAATTTTTTTTTTTTAATGGCCCAAAAGCAATTACCTCTCCGGTTTTATATATAGCTTATACTGAGAAACAGTTTTGTCATGTGCTATCCAAAATTCAGATCACTGTAAAATAATAGACCTTGTGAAGCCAGCATGATTATACGTGATATGTTCCCATTTTCATTCTTCTCTTGCAGAAGCTCAATTTGTTTTATATCACTGCAAAAGGAGAGTGATATTTCTGATGTATAATTCACAGTGGAGTATTTGAAAATTGATGCAGACCTTTCCTTCTCTATGTACATTTAAATGAGCTGCAGATTCAAGTAATCTCATGTGAAAATTGCTTTATATCTTTAAACTAAAAGTAAGCGTTGGAACTGCAAAGAACTGGCCCCAGTAGGTGAAGACCTAAGCCCTCTGCACACTTTATTCTGATCTTCCACTACTATGCAGTTGACAGGAAAACTACAGTTCGTTTCAAATGAGTATTTTGAGTTATTAATGTGGTTTACCTAAAAGTCATTTTTATTGATGTGACTTTCGCATTTAATAGCCTGTCACTCAAAGCTTCATAATGACAGACAAAACAAAAAGTGACATTTGGAGTTCTGGTGGTTTTGGGTAAAACAAGAAACATTCTAATCAACAAAAGTTGAACATTAAAGTTGAACTCCAGGCAAAACATATTTTGTTTAAATAAAAGAGCCATGTGTATTTTGATTTTGGCTATTTCTGCTAGAATTGTGTGGTAATCGAGCACAAACAGAATTTTGTCTCTTTGCAGAAACTTCCTGTAATGGAGACCAGGCACTGCTGTCCTCTATCCATTTGCGACTGACGGGTCTTTCCTCCGCCCCTTCCCGTAGTTTTCTTCAGAAAACCCGTAGTGGGTGGAGTTGCTGGGTCCCTCCCATATCTCTCCTCTATGCACAGGTTATGTACAGCACAGTGGTGATGATACTGCTACTTTTACAAAACAATAGCTGCTTGTAACCACATCTCGCCCTATAGCAAATCGACAGCTGGGCGGTGGCTCTCCTGTTCTGACTGGACGTCATATGATTGGGATACAATGTTATAAGGTGCAATTACTATAAGTTGATTACCAAAGAGCTATACTCTTGTTCAGGAATATGTATGAAAACTAAATGGATAGCGTAAGGAAGGGTTAATTTTTTTGCTGCCTGTGTCCTCTTGGAGAGATTTTCCTTTACTTCCTGTCCCAGAAAAGCAACAGGAAGTTATAGAAAATCTCACATACGATTCAGTGTGGTGCGATTTGAGCCCATTCAGACACAGGGGAGGGGGAGGGGGGGGGGGCGGGGGAAATAAGAGGGACTGAGAGAGACTAAGATAATAATAGGGTTTATAATTATAGAAGGCGTTTTGTCGTCGGTTTTTAAAATTATTTAAGAATATCCTAGAAGGGAAAAATAATAAAGATGTGACGGAAACAATCCACAATGATGTGAAAAAGGAGAAGAGATAAAGTTTGACACATAAAGTTGAAATAATGTCTCTCGGAAAACTTTCGCTGAAGTGGATAAAAAAAAAAAAAAAAAAAAATCACACTGCATCACACCAAGGAAGTGTATGCACTACTTTTGGAAACTGTCAGGAGTGTGTAGCACTCTTGCGCGATCATAGCTGCTGCTAAGTAGGTCTCTGATCGCCACCACATTCCCATCCGTCTCACGCGCGTGGGGGGGGGGGGGGGGTCGCTGCATTCCCATTCGCATCAGTGTCAGCTGGTGCTCAATATTTGGAGGGGGTTGGTTGGTGATGGTTTGCCCCCCCCCAAAATATTGAGCACCAACTGCCACTGTTTGTACCACGTGCTCCAAGCTCCCTGTTTGTCTGCCCTGCCTGCTAGTTTGGATTCCCTTGTGGACGGCCTCAGATCGGATATCGAATACACTCAGAATTCAGCCTGCCCTGAACCCAGACTGTCACTGACCCCTCTGCCTGTCTGCCAACTGTAAGCACCAGTTTGCTGAGCTCAGTCCGCAACCCCCGGCGTGATAGCCAGGCACTATAGCACTGTGTATAAACCTGGGTGCAACCAAGCACCAGTAGGCCTGCTTGCCTTATGGGAAGAGGGGCTGCTAGAGATAAAGAACACAGAAGCTAGCTATAGTGCCTGACCACCTGCGTTAGAGGTAAGCATGACAGAAACGCACTGCAACTGAAAATCCACTGCATTTCCAACTTGAGTTTGGGGTGTTGTCAACATTGAATGACACTCACTGCAGATCGCAGGGGCAGTGCATTTTGAACGCGGTAAGGAAAAAGACGCACGGATCGCCTATTTCCCACAACATGTGTGAACCGGGGCATAGGGTAGCCATATGTGGCTTTAATTACATCGATTCCTTCAAAACCACCCAAAATTGGAGCTGCGGGTGGCACATATGGCACTGACCAGTGAGAATCTCTTCTAAGCCTTCCTTATTCTGTGCTCATCGATGACTGCTAGCTGTTGCAAGCATTATGATGCTACATATAGTCTCCAGGGCTGTGTAATGAAGTTTTCAATTCTCTCCCATTACACCTGTTGGCATGGGTGGGGGAAGATGGCATTTACAGCAACTAAGTGCAGGGAGGACTGGGTGGTGAGGAGGGAGTGGTGAGTTAATTTTTTTATCCTTTAAATTACAGTAATTGATTCATTATTTTTTTAAATGTGTGGGTGTTATTTTTATGTATGTATTTGTGTGCACATTTATTTTATTGTTATGTCTTTGGTATGGTTCATTTATTCCCCTAAAACCATTAGCATATACTTTAGCCGTTGGTCCGTGAGCTTGCCTTAACTATAGGATGTGTTTGCGTTCTGCATATGTTAAAGTGTTTACACATCATTAAATGAGCTCATGTACTACCTTATACATTGTTATAATTGCCTTGTTCCACTGTAAAGTTGTATTCTATGTAGTATTGCTGTAATCAATCACTGTTCAGCCATAGCAACACAAATGGAAGATAAGCTTTAGATGCATTTAATTCCCAAACCAGGGCATTTAAAAAAAAAACAGGACACCAGTGATGTAACACTCTCTGACTAGTCTTATTTGATAAATACTTTCTTTTATAACTTCCAACGATGATGTGAGAAGCATTTTGTACATCTTTTTATTCTATAGACGGTTGAAGAGTAGCAATTTTCATTTAACTCACTAATTATACCTTTCGTTTAATCACAATCTTTAGATATTAGAACACAAATTAAAAGCATAAAATACAAAATTGGTGCAGCACTAATGAAATTAGAAATATACAAGTGAAAAAAGGCTTAGAGTCCCAAATATACAGTCCATAGATGAAAATAAAAACCTGTATCCATGCTTCGTGTATATGAAAAGCTGTAGGTGAGGAGAAAGTGATAATCCTTCACATTAGATACATCCAGCTCCACACCCAGGTGAGAGTTAGTAGCCTGCTTACCAGCTCTCCATGACCACTAGAATAATGGTCTCACCAAGCACTGGGAAATAGGTCTCCCCAGGAACCTTAATATTAGCTGGAATCCCCACTTTACAGAAGGAACCAGAGTTTGGCGGTCTGGTCAAGTGAGCAGGTTAGAAGTTTTGTATCCCAGAAGCAGGACCTCACTCCTCTTATGCCGCGTACACATGGTCGGACAGTCCGACAGCCTGTCCGACAGACTTTCGACGGACTTTTGACGGACTTGCGGCAGACTTTCTTACGAACGGACTTGCCTACATACGGTCACACAAAAGTCCGACGGATTCGTACGTGATGACGTACACTGGACTAAAATAAGGAAGTTGATAGCCAGTAGCCAATAGCTGCCCTAGCGTGGGTTTTTGTCCGTCGGACTAGCACACAGACGAGCGGATTTCTGGGTCCGGCGTAGTTATGACGTAAAGATTTGAAGCATGTTTCAAATCTAAAGTCCGTCAGATTTGAGGCTGGAAAAGTCCGCTGAAAGTCCGCTGAAAGTCCTGGGAAGCCCACACTCGATCGGATTGTCAGCCAGCTTTAGTCCGTCGGCATCCGTCGGACTTTTGTAGACGAAAAGTCCGACCGTGTGTACGCGGCATAAGGCTGGGTTCAAACCTATGCAAATTGGATGCAGGTTTCCCTGCATCCAATTCGCATAGCAGGAGAATGTGACCGGCTCTCTGAGGAGCCAGTTCACATATCTCTGGGGCAGCTGTAGAGTGCACGGCACAGAAACGCTGTGTGTCTTTGGCTCAGTTTCAGGGTCGAATTCAGGCAGAGATTCGGCCCTGATTCATTCCTGTAATGGAGAACAGGGAAGCACAGCGTTCCTGTGCGATCCGTGGCCCGTTTAGGTGTGAACCGAGCCTCAGGGTCTGGAAGGGAATCTGGGACAATCTATCACTCCTCCACTCCTGGAGGAGAAGGAGTGGAGGAGTGGAGGTGTTCTAGGTCCCATGCCCAGGATGGGCACCATTAACAGAACACCTTGCATTTTTCTCAATAAATGCAAGGTATTCTCTGACTGGACTCAGTGGAGATTGTGATGTCACCACTTGTATGGCTATGGCTATTTTAGTGATTTTTATAGCATAAATTTGGAGGAACATTTTTTAAGACCATGTGTTGTTTAGAAGCTAAGTCTCCTCCTATTCATACACTAATGAATACGTTGGACTGCTTCATGAGCTTAGGACAGGAAATAATGCTACCGGATGTAGGAGAAGGGGAAAGAGGACTTGAACAAGCCATGTGAAAGACAAAGGGACAGTAGTTCTGGAGGACTTTCGAGAAGGAACAGTGTGGAGAAATCCCATTTAAAAGGTAGAAGACTCCATCACCAGGAAGAACCAAGTTTAGTAACTGTTTAGAGTATGTCTATTACATACATTTTACATGCTTATTTGCTAGGAAGGATAGATAGCTTGTGCATGTTGTAAGCATATTTTTTTATGCTTTGTATGCTGTGAGTTTTTTTTATTACAAGTGAGTACAGCAATTTTGTTTAGCAAAGCAAGAGCATGAGCTTAGGACAGGAAATAATGCTACCGGATGTAGGAGAAGGGGAAAGAGGACTTGAACAAGCCATGTGAAAGACAAAGGGACAGTAGTTCTGGAGGACTTTCGAGAAGGAACAGTGTGGAGAAATCCCATTTAAAAGGTAGAAGACTCCATCACCAGGAAGAACCAAGTTTAGTAACTGTTTAGAGTATGTCTATTACATACATTTTACATGCTTATTTGCTAGGAAGGATAGATAGCTTGTGCATGTTGTAAGCATACTTTTTTATGCTTTGTATGCTGTGAGTTTTTTTTATTACAAGTGAGTACAGCAATTTTGTTTAGCAAAGCAAATTAATATATGCTACAGAGGTTTCATTGCTTCTTTGGGTTTACCACAAAGAACCTTAAGGCCTGGTTCACACGTATGCATTTTTCAGTGCGTTTTCTGTTGTGCAGAAACACACTACAGGCCATTTACAGTAACATGGTTTCCTATGGGTGTAGTTCAGATCTGTGCATTTTATGGAATAGGCCAGGAACTTTTTTCTGGGTTTTGGTTCCATAGACTTCAATGGATCAAAAGTGTGTATTGAAAAATGCAAAATGCACCTGGAATATGCAAACTGCAACCTGCATAGGTGTGAGTCAGGCCTTAAAGCTGCAAAGCAAAACACTGCCTTGCATCTCTACCTCAGGATTCAGAAGACAGCATCAATCACCACAGTAATGACACCTACTGCAGTGGTTTCTACTTCTACAGGGGTCCCACAGGTTTTAGACATGCACATTTACACTGGTGCAAGGTGGACATATATAACTATGCTATAAGGTGCATACCTAAAATTCAGCTTTAGAACTGTATACACAGGTCCCAGGCATTGCTGAGAAATAATAATGCTTGACAGTCATTTGCTGATGACTTACCATCATTTCAACATTAGCAAGCATATTATGTGAAGTGCCCTGTTCAACATAGTGATAATGCTGTGTCCCTGCAGACGCTGATTACACATAGACCTGCATGGGCTGCCCTTACACAGCACCTGGCAGCTCAAGCCGCATAAACAAATGGGCATTTCACAGTGACTGGTCCTCAGCATCCTTGTGAAGGAGGCCTTAGCAGTTCAGTTCCCCCTGTCCCCCCTCTCAGCAGTGGTTCAGCAGCTGAACTCACTCTCTTCCCCCTCCCGTAGCTGAACTCAAATTGCTTCCCGCTCCAGCAGTGACAAAGCAGCCTTTTAATCGCTAGTGGAACACAGAGCAGATGTGAGCCAACCTGAAAGATTTATGTTCTGAACTTTGAACATGAATCACTCCACAATGTCTGTGGCTACAGAGGTCAGTAAGGGCTTGTTTTATACACCATTTACTTTCTTGGTAAGACAATGTAAACATTTTTGCATTCATAACCTGGCTAGAGGTTCACTTAACCACCTTTGTGAAAAAAAAAAAACATTCTCCTCTGGGTGAGCTATATACATTAAGGAGATTTTGACAAACTTTTTTGCAGATTTCTACCCTTTGTTTATCTAAAAAAATAGTTGTATGTTTGTCTGTGTCCATGAGCACAGTGAATCTGTCTGGGAGTGAATTTATAATTATCAATTAGGTGTTGCACCTACAGGTCTGGTCTGTAATGAGGAAAGTGGCGGGATCTGTATCTATTTAGACATGATTTCCCTTTGGAAGTATCCCATCAAAAATGAGATCTGGAGATGCTCAAAATCTGATTTGTATCTTAGTGCAGACTTCTGGGAAAATCAGTGAGCCAATCGCTCAAGCAGGAAATGACATTTCTGGGGGGCATTCTGTTCACCATCTGTGTACAGAACGCCTCCAGACAGCCATATTGCATTGCATTTTACTGAAAATTACAGCACTGCAGATTGAAAAGGAAAGGTCATATTTAATAACATTTAATTACAGTATGACTTGTGCCACAATTGTATACGCTAGATTTTTAAATTTTTTCTGCAAATTTTTTTCCAACGAAAGTGGAGTTACCTTTTAAGTAGGGTTGCACCAATACCACTTTTTTAAGACCGAGTACAAGTACCGAACCTTTTTTGCACGTACTCGCTCATAACAATACTTTTTTAATGTCATGTGATCACTGACTCTGTGCAATTGGAAAAGGAAGGAGCCGGTAAATTACATATTAAGTGCGGGGAAGTGCAGTCAGGGGACTGGCTCGTCTGCCATGATCATAAAAAAAAGTGTCAAGCTTCGAGGGTCGTATGGTTCCGGAGATACGGGGCTCCATGCACAGCCTGTCAGAAGCTACATACAGAGCAGCCAGTTTAAATACAAGCTGGCACACTCTGTTTGCAGCTGACTGAGAGGACGAGCTCACAGTGCCTCTCCTCACTTCTTGTCAGAGGCAGTAAGCTCAATGGACAGCTTGGAGTCTTGGACCAATAGTAAAGCACCATTGGAACAAGCTTTTCAATAAAAATGCTACAGTGGAGGCTGTCCTCTCACTGCAGTGTCATAGAAGGGGCATGTGTCTTAAAGACAAATGCTCCCTTGCAGCCCAGCCCTCTTAACTACAAGGAAAAAAACGTGTTTATGGGTATAAGATTTACTAATAATTCCATGTTTTTCTCACACAGTTAAGAGGGAGGATCTGCTGCTGTTGAAAAGGTACTGTTTTAATCAAGCTAAATAACATACTACTATGCTATATGTTATAAGATAATAATTTATTATTTAACTATTTACAGTGGAACCTTGGATTGCAAGTAACGCGGTTAACGAGCGTTTCGCAATACGAGCACTGTATTTTAAAAAATCTTAACTCGGTTTGCGAGTGTTGTCTCGCAAAATGAGCACAATTCAGGCCAAAGCGGTGTGCAGTACCACTTTTGGCCTGAGGTGGGTGGGGGGCGCCAGAGCCAAGCATAGCCGAAGGTCACGTTCAGAAATGCACGGAAAGACCCGAGTACAGCACGGCTGACCTTGGCAAATCTGGGGTAGGAAGTCTTTCCAAGGTTTGCCAAGGTCAGCCGAAGTGTATTCGGGCTCTCCGGCGCCCCCCGCCTCTGGTCGCATGCGGCATTGCATACCATTGAAGTCAATGCGGAACAAATTATTTTTGTTTCCATTGACTTCAATGGGAAAACTCACTTTGATATGCGAGTACTTTGGATTACGAGCATACTCCTGGAACGGATTATGCTTGTAATCCGAGGTTCCACTGTACTGTGAAATTACTGGTTTGACGTTATAACTTCAAACTAATAATAATTATTTGTATATTATTTACTTATGGTAATTAACCACTTGCCACCCAGGCCAATTCTGACACTTCTCTCCTACATGTAGACATCATTTTTTTGCTAGAAAATTACTTAGAACCCCCAAACATTATATATATTGTTTCAGCAGATACCCTAGTGCAGTGATGGCGAACCTTGGCACCCCAGATATTTTGGAACTACATTTCCCATGATGCTCAACTACACTGCAGAGTGCAAGAGCATCAGGGGAAATGTAGTTCAAAAACATCTGGGGTGCCAAGGTTCGCCATCACTGACCTAGGAAATAAAATGACAGTTGTTGCAACTTTTTATGTCATACGGTATTTGCGCAACAATTTTTCAAATGTGTATTTTTTTTTGTTTTAAAGAAACTGTTTCATAAATAAAAAAAACGAAGGTTAGCCCGATTTTTTTGTATAATGTGAAAGATGATGTTACGCCGAGTAGGTTGATACCTAACATGTCACACTTTAAAATTGCGCACACTTGTAGAATGGCGCCAAACTTCAGTACTTAAAAATCTCCATAGACGATGCTTTAAAAGTGTTTACAGGTTACATGTTTAGAGTTACAGAGGAGGTCTAGTGCTAGAATTATTGTTCTCGCTCTAACGTTCGCAGCGTATGTACCCTGTGTGCACTAGCCAGTGCCTCGCCAGCCACTGACCTCACCGCACGTCCCTGATTTACCGACTGCTTCCACCGCTCTCCATCCTGACAAATCCAGGACCAGGGGGGACTGGAGGAGGACCTGGGGAGCCGTGGAGGACACAGGGGGCGATTGGGGATGATCGGTGTGGCAAGGGGGGAAGTTTACAAACACCGATCTCCCTGACAGCCGTGGGAGAGAGAGGAAGAGAAGAGGCTGTCAGAAAAGCTATTCAGGGAGATTAGTGCTTGTAACTGCCCCCACCACAGCACGCCAGGTGCACTGGCCTCCTGCCAGGTATCAGGTCAAGCATCGGAGCATTTAGTACTGGTATTGGTATCGTGCAACCCTACTTTTAAGGCTACATTCACACAACTTTGGTTGCAGTGCAGTACATTTATTATGCATTTTAACATGATCATATGTGTTGCAATCTCCAAGACCTACCAACAACTATAAAGTGCAAAGATCTGCCTGACCAGATACAAATTCAGTGGATTGTTTAGTCAGGCCCTCACATTACTTTAATCTAGAAAATGTAAATCAGATTGTCATTGTAACATTTATGGCTGGGTTCAGCCTTGTTTTACATATGATACCAATCAATCACACAGGTTTATTTTTTTGCACACATTGCTAAAATGCATATGGGATACTGCACTTTCGAAACTGCACTATCGAAAAAGCCTGACAGTACATGAATCCTCAAGACTTTCCTATCTCTCTTCTTAGATGGCTTTAGGTCTGTGACTTTGCTCAGGAAAATTACAATTTGGAGCAGTGAAGATGACTCAGAGATTAATTCACCCCACTTTCTCTGCGCCCACTCCATACTACATACTTCCTGCTGAGCTCTATAATGCTACACTCTCAACCTCGCTAATATTAGAAGAAGAAGAAGAAGAAGAAAATGAGGAAAAAAACATTTACTTCCTAACACTGGAAACAACACAGAAAAAAATATCTTTAGGAAGCATTCTATCTAGGAGCGCTGAACTCCAGAGTACACAAGAATCAGTGGTCCAAAATCTAGGGGTATCAGAGATATTAGATCCTATAGATCCGTTACATTGTTTTACATACAAATTATGCACACCTTTGATATAGTATACACACACATATATATATATATATATATATATATATATATATATATATATATATATATATATATATAAACGCATACATATATATATATATATATATATATATATACAGTGGGGCAAAAAAGTATTTAGTGTGTGTGTATGTGTGTGTGTATATATATATATATATATATATATATATATATATATATATATATATACAGTGGGGCAAAAAAGTATTTAGTCAGCCACCAATTGTGCAAGTTCTCCCACTTAAAAAGATGAGAGAGGCCTGTAATTGTCATCATAGGTATACCTCAACTATGAGAGACAAAATGTGGAAACAAATCCAGACAATGTCTGATTTTTTAAAGAATTTATTTGCAAATTATGGTGGAAAATAAGTATTTGGTCACCTACAAACAAGCAAGATTTCTGGCTCTCACAGACCTGTATCTTCTTCTTTAAGAGGCTCCTCTGTCCTCCACTCATTACCTGTATTAATGGCACCTGTTTGAACTTGTTATCAGTATAAAAGACACCTGTCCACAACCTCAAACAGTCACACTCCAAACTCCACTATGGTGAAGACCAAAGAGCTGTCGAAGGACACCAGAAACAAAATTGTAGACCTGCACCAGGCTGGGAAGACTGAATCTACAATAGGCAAGCAGCTTGGTGTGAAGAAATCAACTGTGGGAGCAATAATTAGAAAATGGAAGACATACAAGACCACTGATAATCTCCCTCTATCTGGGGCTCCACGCAAGATCTCACCCCGTGGGGTCAAAATGATCACAAGAACGGTGAGCAAAAATCCCAGAACCACACGGGGGGACCTAGTGAATGACCTGCAGAGAGCTGGGACCAACACAACGAAGGCTATCATCAGTAACACACTACGCCATCAGGGACTCAGATCTTGCAGTGCCAGACGTGTCCCCCTGCTTAAGCCAGTACATGTCCGGGTCCATCTGAGGTTTACTAGAGAGCATTTGGATGATCCATAAGAGGATTGGGAGAATGTCATATGGTCAGATGAAACCAAAGTAGAACTGTTTGGTAGAAACACAACTCATCATGTTTGGAGGAGAGAGAATGCTGAGTTGCAACCAAAGAACACCATACCTACTGTGAAGCATGGGGGTGGTAACATCATGCTTTGGGGCTGTTTCTCTGCAAAGGGAACAAGACAACTGATCCATGTACATGAAAGAATGAATGGGGCCATGTATCGTGAGACTAAGGTTGATGATGGCGAAGATGTTTTATGAGTCTGTGGTGGCCAGTGATGTTGTTGATTAGAGTTGGGGTTTTTAACAGCAGTGTTACAGAGGAGGATGTTGTACAAGGTACCTGCAATCTTGGACAACTCTTCTCACCCATTCCACAATATGCTTTTCAATCTGAGGAGTACCTTCAGTGATAGATTGTTACAAGCACAATGCACCACAGACCGACACAGGAAATAATTTTTGCCTGTGGCCATAAAATTATATAATTCCTCTCTGTAAGTGATGGATGCCAGGATTTTAATCTAAACTTACGATCCAGATTTTATGTGGTATTAGTATTATGTTAGTATTAAGTTAATGTATGTGTGATTATTTTTAGTATAATATTTAGGGGAAGTGGTGCATTTATTGTAGTTTGACTTTTTTTGCTATTTGTTTCAACCAGTGTTTATTCAGTGAGGTGTTTGATTAGGATGGAAAAGGATCTGGGGGGTGCTTGAAGGTTTATTACAGTACAGTATTTAATTTAGCTTTTGTTTTATTTTCAATTCATGGTTATTGTAATATATATATTAATTGCTGTTATTGGTGACTTATATTTAGTTTGGTTTTATGTCTTTAGATTTTATTTGTTATTGCATTCTTGTGAAGGATTGATAAAGAATATAGCGCTAGAAAATATAAAGAAATAAACATATATACAATAAACAATAAACATTTTTTAGCGCTTCATTCTTTATCAATCCTTCACATTGAATTTTTGTCACATTCTTATGTAGCAGCTGTCCTTTCTCTCTTACACACTGGGTCAGCGCAGTATATCCCTTATCCACATTGCATTCCTGTATCTTTTTCGTTGAGTATAACTGTATTTTAATAATTTCCCTTTGGGATTAATAAAGTATTCCGAATCAGAATCAGAATCTGAATATGCAGGTATTGGTATATTTCTCTTCATTCATTTGCAATCTTTGTTTTTACCATCATTTTACCGGTCTGTCAACCTGCTAATGTTGAGTGGAAACACAACCACTGTATAGTATGTCTTTAGTAATCCATTAGATTTTATCAGAATTACATCAAAAACAGAAAGCTTCTATGATCATGTATCTTTGTTAAAGATTTTTACAGATTAGTGTTTTATCTCTTCTTAGACCTGGGTATTATTTACCCTTGTTCTTTCTTCTACATTCATTATATAGTTTATAAGGTTGAAAAAAAGACACAGATCCATCCAGTTCAACCTACTGTATGTGTGTGTACATGTGTGTGATTTTTATTCTCCAACAATTCCTATAGCCCTGTATATTCTACTTTCTGAGGAATCTAAAAGGTTTATGAAGCTGTCGACACTCTCAGCTAGTACCACTTCCTAGGGGAGGGTTTACTGCGTTAACAGTAAAGAACCCTTTCCGCAATCTAAGGTTAAGGCTCCTTTCTTCTAACCTTAAATTGTAGTGGCATGTCCTCTTAAGGGACCTTAGAATAAACAATTTATTACTTTTAATGGAATCATCTATGATATTTTTGTTTTTTATAGCTGAGGTCCTCCACCCTCCTTATTAATTTTGTTGCCCTTTGCTAAACTCTTAAGCAATGTCTTTCCTGAGGATTGGTGGCCAAAAATGAACTGCTTATTTAAGATGAGGCCATACAAGTGTTTTGTAAAAGGACAGAATTGATGTTTTATCTCTTGAATGCATGCCCTTTTTAATGTATCACACTTTGCTAGGCTTTGTTACCTACGGCTAGGCATTGCAAGTTATTGCTTAAGTCTGTGATCTTCTAGCATCCCCCAGATCCTTTCCTATTACTGATTCTCCCAAGGGAGACCCCCCTACTTTATAATCTCAATGTGTATTTTGACAGCCAAGTGCATAACTTTACATTTCTCAATATTGCACCTCATCAGCCATGTAGCTGCCCAAACCCTTATTTTGTCAAAGTTTTCCTGTAATGATGCCATATCCTGTGTCGAAGTTATTTCCCCACATAATATGGTATCATTACCAAACACTTACTGAAGAGCATTGGCCTCAAGACACAACCCCAGGGCACATAAATTACAACTTTAGACCACTCAAATCATTACTCTCTAGACCTGTTCATGTAACCAGTTTCCTATTTACATACAATTTCATCAATTTCAACAGATTTTATAGCTTAAACATTTATAAGGTACAATATCAAATGCCTTAGCAAAATCTAGATAAACTATATTCACTGGACTTCCGCCATCCAATTTCTCACCTCCTCATTGAATGATAACAGGGGCTGGTCTGACAAGAATGTTTTTTCATAAATCCATATTGGTTGTCACTTATGACACCTTTATCGCAAAGTAATGTCTGTATAAAGTCCCTTTCCATTCCCTCAATGTCAGGGCTGAGCTCAGCCCTTCCTTCTCTGAGCTGGCCGCTCAGCTGTCGGCTAATTGCCAGCTCCTATCTCTCCACAGTTACTCAGCTGTTGATGATATCCTTCTCATCAGTCCTGCCTACTTAAGCCGTCCAGTTCAGAGGATCTCTGCCTTCGCCTTGGTCAATATCACAGAAACTATCTCCTGCGATCCTGTTCAAGACTTGCTTTACTGACATCCCTTCTGGCTCCAGATCCTGCTTGCTGTTCCACTACATTGATCCCTGACTTCTGGCTTGGCTGACTATCCGTTCTGGTTAGTGAACTTTGGCTATGTTTTGACTATCTTTGTTCTTTTTACTTTTATTATTAAACAAGTTTTATTTAACTGTACTTCTGTCTCGGCCTGATTTCATAGTTTCTGACACTCAAATATCTTACATACTATTGATGTTAGGCTGACTGGTCTGTAGTTTCCTGGTACACATCTTGATCCTTTTTGTAAATTAGTACCATATTTGCTCTACGCCAATCAGTTGATACCAATGCAGTCAGTAAGATGTTTTGAAAAAATTTGAAATAGTGACTTTGCTATAGCTGAGCTAAGTTATTTAAGGACTCGTGGGTGCAAGCTATCTGGGCATGGTGATTTGTTCACATTAAGTTTCTTTAGTCTCTTTTTTTGCTGCTTTGATTTACCTTCACTGCAAGACTCATGAGGACCTTGGTCATTTACCTCACACACAAGAGTTTGTGGATTTCCTTGTAACTGATACAGTATATATATATACATATTTTTTGTCCTTTTACTATCTAATTTTTTAGCCCTGGTAAAGGGTTTTTGGAGCCCCCAAAACACGTAGGCTTTCTACTTTTGTATTGTGTACAATAAAACCCTCTACTGGACTTATTCAACTTTTGTGGCATTCTTATCTATCCAAAAATCTACATAATTTAATAAGAAAGAAGTATATAACTGGCATTGTTTTTAATCTGCAAAATATGTTGTACAACCAAACATTATTTTTCTTGGGCTGGTCTGAAGTTACTTATGATTGGTTGCTATGGGTTGGTGCACTTTGCATTAAGCAATGTTCTTACCCATTTAAAAATAGGATCATACATCTTTCCTGGCACTGCTGATACAAGGTGATAAGGAAATTTTACAGGAACATTTGCTGCTGGCTTAATTTGTCAAAGATACTGAGGATAATTTATTATAAACGGAAAAAATAAAGTAGGCATATGTTGAATTACTGCCCAAAGCAACCAATCAGGTTTCCTTTTTCATTGCACGGGAATTATTTTTTTTACAAATTCTAATAGTTTTGGCAACAACTCCATTTTGTCTCTTTAATAGTTTAACCTCATTACAAGGCGCTATCTCTGACCAGCAGTCTTGGATTATCTCTGGACAGTACCAGTTTTCAGATGATGAGTGTGCTGGGCATGGGAAGACAGTGCAGACATGCAGAATGTATTCTAGTACTATCTACAGCGTCCATATTGGAAGGGCTGCCAGACATTATTTTTTAGATCCAGCCAAGCCTCTGTCATAATCTGCCAATGGCAACTTAGAAAGTCAAAGTAAAACAGTACAGCCAAAAGACTACTGTGTGCATGACTGGCAGTATTGACACCAGCAGACTTACATGTAACATGGGTGGGTTTATATATGAGCAAAAAAAATACTTCTATCTTACGATCATACTGCCTGTTAAATATTTGAAGCCAGGTCTTTACACACATTTTATGTGTATAACTGTCAAAAAGCAGCCATGATCCCTTTCACAGACACAGTTGCATTATCTGTTGTTATGCTTTCATTTTGGGGCAAGTGTTGAAGGGTTTTGTTTGCTTCAGGCAGGTTTTGCATTCCTATTCATGTTCATGGGAATTCAAAACCTGCTTTATGAAAGTTTAAATGCAGGTCAGAAGAAGGTCAACTGCAAGTCAAATGCATCTGTCAATGATTTTGAAATGATCTCTGAAGCATCTCAAACTGATGTCAAACTGATGCCATGGACCCAAGACTAAAGGCCATTGACATAGGCCCTTACACTTTATCAATATACTGTTGATTCCAATAGGGAATTAGGTGGACTTCATCAATCGAGGTAAGAATAATCTCATACAGACTGTACTTTCTATGTTATCCAGGTTCTCTCTTTTTAGCTCTGTATGAGAGAGAGTAAAGATACAGTATGTAAAGTGGACCTTACGATTTGCTGTTATAGATTATTTATAAGAGATAAGGTTTCTTAAAGTTGTTCTAAAGGCAGAAGGTTTTTTAACTCTAAAAAACCTTCTATAAGCAGCCCCCCCTTATACTTACCTAAACCAAACTTGATCCAGCTATGTGCATGAGAGCAGAGGCTCTCTCGGCTCTCTTCCTCCTAATTGGCTCAGAGACAGCAGCAGGAGCCATTGGTCAATCACAGCCAGTGAGGAGAAAGCAGGGAGCGGGGCCTAGCCGCACTCTGTAAGTCAAAGGATACACAGCGGGGTTCGGAAGTGTACATGTAAGAGTGTAGCTTGCTACGAGGGACACTCAGGGGGAGGAGCCATGAGCACTGGCGGAGGACCCCAGAGAAGAGGAGGATTGGGGCTGCTCTGTGCAAAATCATTGCACAGAGCAGGTAAGTATAACATTTTTTTTTAATTGAACCTTTAATATCACTTTAAGCAGTACCCTAAAAAAGGTAAAAATTACCCTTTGTCGTGACTTCCTTCTGAATAATAGCGGGGCACTTCCTGGTATGTGAGTGTGCCCAGGCATGCCTGTGTTTATAGCCTCTTAGCAGTATATATGCAGAGCGAATACTGTTGCCTATGACGTGTAATGCCCTGTATACACGGTCGGACATTGTTCGGACATTCCGCAACAAAATCCATCGGATTTTTTCTGACGGATGTTGGCTCAAACTTGTCTTGCATACACACGGTCGCAGAAAATTGTCGGAAAATCCGATCGTTCCGAACGCGGTGGCGTAAAACACGTATGTCGGGACTATAAACGGAGCAGTAGCCAATAGCTTTTGTCTCTTAATTTATTCTGAGCACGCGTGGCACTTTGTCCATCGGATTTATCTCCACACGATCGGAATTTGAAGGATCGGATTTTGTTGTTGGAAAATTTTATAGCCTGCTCTCATACTTTGTGTGTCGGAAATTCTGATGGAAAAAGTCCGATGGAGCCCACACACAGTCGGAATTTCTGACAACAAGCTCTGATCGCACATATTCCGTCGGAAAGTCCGACCGTATATACAGGGCATTAGTCTTACAAGACTGGAAGTGAGATTTGGTAATGACGCTACTGTGCTGCCTGCTGGAGAGGAATCTGCAATGCATGCATCTCCCTGTTTTGTTTATATGGTGTATCTCTGGTTTGTAAACCTACTATCCACTTCAGCCCTGGACCATTTGGCTGCCCAAAGACCAGAGCGTTTTTTGCAATTCGGCACTGTGTCGCTTTAACTGACAATTGCGCAGTCGTGCGACATGGCTCCCAAACAAAATTTACGTCCTTTTTTCCCCATATATAGAGCTTTCTTTTGGTGGTATTTGATCACCTCTGCGGTTCTTGTTTTTTGCACTATAAACAAAAAAAGAGCGACAATTTTGAAAAAAACGCAATATTTTTTACTTTTTGCTATAATAAATATCCCCAAAAAATATAAAAAAAGGAATTTTTTCCCTCAGTTTAGGCCAATACGTATTCTTCTACATATTTTTGGTAAAAAAAAATTGCAATAAGCATTTATTGATTGGTTTGCGCAAAAGTTATAGCTTCTACAAAATAGGGGATAGTTTTATGGCATTTTTTAAAATAATTTTTTCTTTACTAGTAATGGCGGCGATCTGCGATTTTTATCGTGATTGCGACATTATGGTGGACAAATCGGACACTTTTGGCACTATTTTGGGACCATTCACATTTATACAGTGATCAGTGCAATTAAAAATGCATTGATTACTGTGTGAATGTGACTGGCAGTGACGGGATTAACTACTAGGGGGCGCTGCAGGGGTTAAGTGAGTCCTAGGGAGTGATTCTAACTGTGAGGGGGGGTGGGCTACGTGTGACACGACACTGATCACCGCTCCCGATCACAGGGATCGGTGATCGGTGTCTTGTCACTAGGAAGAATGGGGAAATGCTTGTTTACATCAGCATTTCCTTGTTCTTCCTCTCCGTGAGCTGATCGTGGGTCCGCGGGACCCATGATCACACTCACAGGGCTCGTGCGCATGCGCCCACGATGCCGCGTATTAAAGGGCAACGTACAGGTATGTTATTTTGCCTGTACGTGCCCTTCTGCCGACGTATATCGGTGTGAGCCGGTCGGCAAGGGGCTATAGAATTTTCCACAACCAGTCATTGGTTGCTTGGACATATAATAAACAGTAGGACACATCATCTCTACCAAACCACATCATTGTTTTGAGGGAAGAAATTATCTCTATCTCACCATGAATGAAACAGCTTTGCTTCCAAGCTCCTTTATATAACTTTATGTGTCCCAGGTCAATGCATTTTTGATTGAAAGATCCTTGGTAATTGTAGCACAGGCATACACTCTACAATCTCCTACAACGCAATGCCATTTGGCTATTGCCAGGCTTGCCCATTGCTGTAGGGAAGTATGGAGGTGCAATAATAAAGCCAGTGTTTGAATGTCAGCGTTTAAAGGCTCTGGTGGTATTGCAGCTTCAGTTTACATGTGTGCACTTTGCAAGAAACTAATGGAAGAAGGTTCAGGCAGGGCTGAAGTTCTCGAACGTCTGGGACAAAACTCACAGTAAAGTTGAACAGATCTGGTTTTGTGGCCCTACAAGTTAGGGAATGTCAGTTCCCTTTGGATGCTTCTCATACAGGCCTCGAAGCACATTTGGCAATATTCCCACTAGCTATTGTAATTCAACAGCAGTTCCTGTGCTGCAAGCAGCCTAAGCTGGCTTTATAGTATACAATACACCCAAAGGCATTCCAGTGTAATGGAAATATTCTCTCCAGGATCTCGCTCCATTTGTCGCTCTGTTCTCAGCAATTTTCAATAGATTTGAAGAGGTATCTGGCGATTGTATGGAGAGCTGAAATAGAAGGTTTGTAAAAGCAAGCACAGTGAAACTCGGCAACAAGGCAAGTCAGTCATCTTACATAAATGGTTGCCATAGAAACACTAAAAATCTTTCACTAGAGACCTATCTGAGCCATCAAGCAAGGCTATAATGGCTCAGGTATACTGATGAAACTTTTCCAAACAGTTTTACTGGGTCATCAAGTTACTGGAAGTGACAGTGAGCTCAACTTTTTCCACCCCAAGCCAACAGTTTAATTTTTTATATAAGGCCACAAAATGTGGGCAATTAGAGGGCTTTCATTGTATAAGGATAACAGTTGTTTATGTAAGGACATTATTTCCTTTTTTTTCACACGCCTTTATTTATTTATTCTCTACATTTACTCTACATGATGGGTGCTCAACCTGCGGCGCTCCAGCTGTTGTGAAACTACAAGTCCAATGAGACATTGCAAGGCTGACAGTTACTAGCATGACTCCCAAAGACACAGGCATGATGGGACTTGTATTTCCACAACAGCTGGAGGGCCACAGGTTAACAACCCATGATGTAGATTAAATGTAGAGAATAAAAAAATAAAGGCGTGTGAAAAAAAGGAAATAATATCCATACATAAACAACTGTTATCATTATACAATGAGAGCCCTCTAATTGCCCGCATTTTGTGGCCTTATAAAAAATGTAACAGTTTGCTTGGAAAAAGTTAAGCTCACTGTCACTTCCAGTAATGCCCTGTACACACGGGTGGACTTTTCGGCAACAAAGGTCCGACAGTCTTTCAGACGGACTTTCGACGGACTTTTGACGGACTTCCGACGGACTTTCTAACGAACGGGCTTACCTTCACACGATCACACCAAAGTCCGATGGATTCGTATGTGATGATGTACGACTGGACTAAAATAAGGAAGTTGATAGCCAGTAGCCAATAGCTGCCCTAGCGTCAGTTTTCGTCCGTCGGACTAGCATACAGACGAGCGGATTTTTCGACCGGACTCGAGTCCGTCGGACAAATTTGAAACATGTTCCAAGTCCATCAGATTTTTGACCGAAAAAGTCCGCTGCAGATCCGATGAAGCCCACACACGGTCGGATTGTCCACTGGATTCGGTCCATCGGACCAGTCCACCAGTCCGGTCGAATATCTGCTTGTGTGTATGCGGCATAACACATGCAGACCAAACTATTCATCTAAAAGTGACAGTGGAAGAGGTTTGGACTAAGACCAGAGTGGCTTACAATGGTTACCTTTTATTCATATGGTTTAAATTGTCTTAAAGTGGAACTTCAATTAATATAAAAATTGTGAGCAGGCAGGATTTTTGTAATGCAGAATAGACACATGTATCTTTTGCATAAAGTTTCTGCACATGCGCAGAAGTAATGTCATCTTGGCCCATCCAATCAAGACAAAGGAAGATCGGAAGAAGACTGGCCAGAGATGATTCCCTCATGCCAAGAAGGGAGTTTCAGGACATCTCACCACTGGAGCGAAGATAATTGTAATTCCACTTTAAAAATAACTATTGCTGCCATTACTCAATCACCCCTGGCAGTGTTATAGTTTGTCTCAAAACCTGTCACTTTCGCTAGACACCTTGGGCTGCATGTAAAACAAAAAATAGAAAAGGCATGTGAAATAAGGCATAATACTTAAAGTGTTAGTTTACCTTTAAAGAAAAAATGCAAAGGTGAAGTAACGTTGTACTCCCTCCCTCACCCTCGTCCCTGCTGTACTTGGCTACAGCGATGCTGAGCTGTAAGTGCCTACGCAGCAAGTCCGAAAATCCTTGTTTTTCTTCCTCTTCTCTGTACAATGTTTCCAGGAGGGACCAGCGCGATTCACCATGCAGGCGCTGACTAATCAGAATTTATCTGGTCTGTCCAGGAAGCGCTGCACAGAGAAGAGGGAGAAGAGTGGGGATTTCAAACCTCAGGAATGCTGGACTGGTTGCATGGGCACTGACAGTTTTGGAATTGCTAGAGGTAAATACAGTGGAAACCAGGGGGTGGGGTGGGTGTACGACGTTAGTTCACTTTTTTCTGTAAAGGTGAATTAACACTTTAAAGCTGAGCTCCAGGATAAGCAAATGCTGTCTAAATACAAGAGGAGTGTGTACTTGAATCTCGGCGTGCTTTGTGAATTTCTTGCAAATCTCTGCAGGTATCTAGTGTGAAACGTGGTCTGTGCAGAAACTTCCTGTAATAAAGACCGGTTATTGCTGCTCCTTTTCCATGTGCAGGATCACTGGTCTTGTCTCCGCCCCTCCTGAAGTTTTCTGCAGGTAGCCTGTAAAGGGTGGGACCTGCTGTATCCCTCCCACAGCTCTGTTTTCTGCATAAACTATGCGGAGCAGAGCGATGATGGCACTGCTATTTCTATATGGTAATATCTGGATTTACAAAGGCTTATGGTATACACAAAGTGGATCAATATTCTTAATATTCTTATAGATATTGAGAAATATATTTAAATGAAATATTTTGTGCCCCAAATTCAGTTTCTAATGCTGCAATTTCACGTATGAACCCCTTACAGCTAACAGAATCAAACATATTTGTGGTGGTCCAAAAAATGTAATAACCAAGCAGCAAGCCACTATCAAGTCCATCTGTTTACAATCTGCAGTATTTGTTAGGAACATCTCACATCACTGCAGTTTGGATTGACACATTTAAGCTCAAGCAGGGTGCCTAATCATAGATATAATATGGAACCTGTGGGGTGTGAAAGGCATCCTGCATGGTAGGAAACGCGAAGACCTGAAATGCACTTATGTGAGACGTTTATATTAGAAGGATTCTATAGGAATGGAGGTAGCAGGCTTGCTGCTTGGTTGCAATTACCCAAAGGAATAGGTATACTTTGCCTTACACTGCCATTTGTACAAATTGTAGGGAAGCTTGAAAGGTTGAGCAAACATTCTTTTCATATTGTTACTGAAGCAATTGACTGCATTCTAGCCAGTTCTAAAGTTTTCTAGAAAAAACTGCTGCTGTGTAAATCACTCAATATAAATATTTTTTAAAACAGCCTAGTGCTATATAAAGGGTTTCTGACACTTTGCAAACCCCCCAGGTTTTAGAAGTCTAAACGGACTGATGTAATTCAAAAGGGACATTTTTGGCAAAGCTAAATGTAGCATCCCCATACCCCTAGGATGTGGTTGAGGACTCCCAGTTGGCCGAGAAGGCTAGCATATCAAACCTTAGGTTGGAATTCTTAACTGTGTGTGGGGCCATCACACCAGTTACTTTAGAATGTATAAAGAGTCTATTAGGCACAATAAACTCAACGAAGGAGGGTTGGGGCACAGAATACTCAAAAAACATAAAAAATGCAACCCCAGGCTTCTAGCAACAGTCAATACAGCCTAGGCCCCTTTAAGCCAAAACTGGCAATTTGTACTCTTCAGATTTTTGAGCAACTTCCAACTATACAAATACCTTCTGGAACAAGGAGACAGGCCTTCCTGCAATGTCCACCAGCAGCAGCTTGTTCTCTCCATGACACTATTCAGCAGGACACTTCTTCCTCAGATGCTCCAGCGAGGCAGAACAAACTGCTCCAGGCCACAGACCCAAGCATCTATTCTGGCAACACCCCCCCCCCCGTAGCTGGCCTCTGACACTGCCTCCTCTTCTGGCAACAGCCAAGGAAGCAAGGGCCTTTCTGGAAGGCAACACCAAATATTTATTTCCTTCCCCGGGATGCATGACTGGCAATAAACCTCCTAGTGCTTGGCCAGGGAGACATACATAATCATAACCCAGCAATATTGTTTCTTATTAGACTATCTGCTGAGTAACACTTCCGTATAATAGGCATGAGCAAAAAAAAAAAAAAGCTGGAGCTTAGGGAAGAACCAATGAAAGCAGAATTGGAACAATTCAGAGTTCAGGCTGACCACAGCCTAGCAGCAACTTTATAGTACATGTAAGCTAGGGACTACAGTTCAGGTCAGGGTTTCTACTTAGAATGCCAGAAAGTTCACATTGCCAGTAGGCTGGATGCTGTTGAGAGTGACTAGTTCTTATACTAGCCACTCATCTATGGCAACTGTGAATAGAACATGTGATAGGCTAAGACAGCTGTTAGTGACATGTGTTTACTATTCGAGTTAGACAAAGTTAGACCATACCATGACATAACTGATAACATTCCCATCCAATTTTGTTAAGACACTTTTCTGCAGTGGAAATGACAGAATAATTTTCTGAACTGTTGGAAAGCTTCTATTCAGTTGTGGTTGGGTCGTTAAGCATCTGAGGTCTAATTGGAGATCATATAAAACAGTTTTATGAACCATAGAACCACCAGAATTTAAAATATTTACATCTGCCTGGGGTGGTGGTTGGACAAATTTCAAAATGAAGGGATTGTTTTACAAAGATCAGGATGGTTGGCAACTATGAATGGAAGAGCTATAGCCTTAGCTAAAGAGTATTTTCCAGCCAAAACCTTTATTTCAGATAGAGTGTGGAATGATTAGAATCCATTGGCGCCAGGTTTTTACTGTGGTCTGGGACATCTCCCTTTACATCCTGTCCTGTGGCACTGTCATTGGGACAGAAAATTAGAAAAAAATCTCAAGCAGAGACACAGCAGCAAGAAAGACACTATTTTAGTAGGTTATGGGTAGTAGGTTATGGGAAGATCAAAACCCATGTTAACTTATTGACTGTGGTCTATGCTTCTCCTGCAGATTTAGCTTCAGGGCTTCGTCTCAACATTAGGGTTTGTTGGGGTGCTGCATGCACATACATTCTGTAATGAACAATGCGGTGCCATCAAAAATGTGCAAATTATGTTATGCCATTTAAAATGAATCCTAATGCAATGCACCAAATAGCTAATTGTACATTATCACCCTTAAAATAAAAAAAAATGTCTAGAGTTACACTTTAACTGTAGAGAAGCATCTCTTTTTTTCTTCCTCTCTACAACGTGTTTCTAAGGGCCACTACCCCAATCCAAAGAATATTTCACTCCATTTACTTCAATGGAAAGCCCATCCATCAGCCTGTCAGATTTCCAACTATTGTGTGTAAGCCACAATGCACATGCACCAGCACAGACTGAAGCATATCTGAATATGTCTTTGAAGGGTCTCATTCATCCTGGTCATGGTATAACTAGTAGTAGTCAGTCATATTCAACTGGTTGCTCAGCTTGTTCTGTAATGTTGAAGACACACACTAGAAGTCTTCAGCTGCTTTGTAAAGACAATGGCTGGGTGTTGTACCTTTACAGAGGAGAAGGATGCCTATGCTCTGTTTGTGCTATGTTATATATGTTCTTATGGTTGGGAAATGCATTAGGAACTCATTAGGAACAACATTTATCAGAAGTGCCTTAATGCAGCAATTTTGCTTCCATGGATAATTGCAAATGTATGAAGTAAAAACCTCTGTTTTTAACCTGAGTAGTTTAAAACTTTTTTTTTCCTGGTTGACTTGAAAGTGTGCTATGACCGTCTTTGTACTGTTTTAAATATTGCTCTGACCATGTATACCTTTCCCTGTTTGCTAGTTTCAAACAAATCAGAGGGGCTGCCATCTTTTAGGTTTCTATAGCTGTCTTGTACAACATTAGGACGATCACCCCTTACCTCCTGTCCTGTTGACACTATCATTCACTATCACTAAACAAACCTCCATGTGTAAAGATTCTCCAATGATGTATCCAAGCCATACTGTAGTATAGCTAGTAGTAGTTAATCAAAACTCAACTAGATATGTTCTGCAATGTTGAAGACGATTTGTAGATTATCCAAGCCAATTTGTCAGTTCTAATAAGTGTTAGGAACATATCCCAGCATTTATATCCACACAGGTAGCTCAGACACTTTAGCGGCTGCACTGGGCCCTAGCCTTTGATGAAGTATCAGAAAGACAAGACAATAATATAATATTATTTATAATGATGCCAGTTTTAGTGCTCAAGGACCCACATTGTTTTTTTCAAGCTGACACCTTAATCCCGGTTGTAGGCAATTCATTTTCCCAAGGGGCCACATGAGAAAATAGGACAGTTGTGGAGGGTCAAAATAAAATCTACTTAATATTAATTTGGGACCTGGGAAGGTCTTTAGGTTTATAAACATATATAAAACAAACACCTGGTACTAGGAATAAAAGGTACAACTGATCATAAAATAGGTATTTTACAGATGGGTGGTCAGGGGGTGGTAAAAATGGATGGCTGAGTTTTTCACTGTTATTGTTATTCAATACTGTTATTCAAGCTGTACACTCACTGCTTTTCATTGTAGCAAAGTGTCATTTCTTCAGTGTTGTCACATGAAAAGATATATTAAAATATTTACAAAAATGTGAGGGGTGTACTCACTTTTGTGAGATACTGTCCCTACTCTAGCTATATACTAATGTCAAGATTACTGACATGGTCTCACTACACTACACTGAAACTATCTGAGCTACCCCTACTCTAGCTGCACACTATGCAAAGCTGAATGATGGTCCTCCTCACTACACTCACACTATCCCTAGACTGACACTAAACTAATATTCTACACTGACAATTGAAGCAAAATAGCACATTATAGCACACTAACTAATATCACTAAACAGAGCCCTGTTCTATCTCTCTCCGCGCCAAAATCACATTGAAAAGGGCTGCCATTGAAAGAATACTTTTATACTGTGGGTCGGGAATGAGCCATGATTGGATAAAGTCATGATGACAGTGTCCAATCATGACTCTGGCAGTGCTCTAGCCCTGATTGGCTGAAGCTTTCACTGCTTCAGCCAATCAGGGCTTGCAATGCACTGTTCAGCGCCGCAATGCATTGTGGTCGGTTCGGGGGGCTGAACAAATGGTGAAACGACCTGTTTGTTCGGTGAATATTCGGTGAAAGTTTGGCCAGAATTTATGCTCGGCCCAAACCGTTCACCCATCCCTACTAGACAATGCTCTCTCACAAGAACCGAGCCTCCCCACTGTCTTGATCAGCTTCTCAGGCTCTCTCCTTCCAGTTCTTGCAGCTCTCTGCACAAACAGAGGAAGATGATAGGCTCAGAGAGGTATGCTGACAGTAGAGGCATTGACAACCAGATAGGGGGAGCCAAAGGGCTGGATGTGGCCCTGGGGCCACAGTTTGCTTAGGTCTGTCTTAAACCAATCACCATGGTAAGGCAGATGTTATTGTCTAAGAACAGGATGGAATATGTGAAAGTTGTGGAACCCCCTATTCTAGTTATATAATTCCATCCTTGTTGTAAGACTTCCGGACATCAAGGATGGGATTATGTAACTAAACCAGTTTGACAGAAAATGAGGGAAAATCTCCAGTACCCTGGATAACAGTAAAAAGCAGAAAGGGATTCTAACCCTTTTCTATTTTATCCAAAACAATAACAGAAGTTTTGGCTGGACATACTCTTTAAACGCTTCACCTCTGGAAGATTTATCCCCCTTCCTGATCCCATATTAATCCTATAATTTTTGTACAAAATGCCAAACTGAGTTACCACTATATAGGATTTGAAGTGACATCATTACTGTGATGTACATAGCCTGTGCTATGTACAGAGCTCTGTGAGAAGGACCCAGAAGCAGCACCCACTACAGGCTGCTTGCAGAAAAGTACATGGAAAGAGAAGTGGGGAACGGTCTGTATTACAGGAAGCTCCTTCACAGAGGCAAAGGTCACACTGGATTACTGCACAAATCTGGACGAAACGCACAAAGCACACCGAGATTTGAATAAGAATGCACACACCTCTTGTAGTTAGACAATATTTGCTTTTCCTGGAGTTCGGCTTTAAAAATATTACATTTAATAGCTGCAAAAGCTTTACACGCTTGATTGGGTTATTTCATTTTTTTGTCTACACCTAGAGCTATACAATAAATCAAGCATTTCTCCGATAAAATGCATTACATTCATAAGGATTGTTCCCAATTGATTTGCTTACAAACAAGATTTAAGTTACTGTATGTTTGCTTCCATTTAACTTCAAAGTAATGACTGCTCAGTCCATCTAATTTATGGATTTAGTGGTTTAGGTGATTTGTATTGAAAACATATTAAGCATGTATTAAAAAACAGATAAAGGAAAAACACAGTTATACAGATTAAAAATGGATGGATACACTGAATGGATAAGGTCACTGCAATTGATGAATAATGACCCTCGAACACAAACTGGGGACTGAAAGTTGCTTATGCAAAGCCACTGGCATTATTTCTTAAAGTGACTATGTTATTTTCCCATTTGTGGCAAAGAAATAGGCTCCTGAAAAGAAGTTATAGTAAGCAGCCCCACCACCGCTCTTTAGCTTCTGGAGCTCTGAGAAAAACCCGGTACTTCACAAGGAAGCAGGTCACTCTCTTCCCTACCTACTATAAGTAGTATGTATCTGTACCCACTCAGAGTTCTGAGACCAGACCGGCATTAACACTCAGACTAATGAGAACCAATCAGCTTGATTTTCAATCATGTGATCCCCATGACATCCAATCATGGGAATTACATGCAGGTTGGAGAAATTTGCTTACATCTTCCATTGACTTTAGGTATTTGCAACTCCCAGAGTGCTGTAGAACAACGGCCCCCTACAGCAGTCCCCAACATTCTCGTGGAAGACAATTTTTCCATGAAACCAGGGAGGGTGGTGGGGTAGGGTAACATAGCCTGCCACCAGATAAAGATACACAGTATGCGGTAACAATAATGTTTTCTGCATTGTAAAACATCTGTCACTGCAAGGACACACAGGAAGCAATTGTTTCCTACGCATCCCATTTACAATACATGGTAAATTGCATGGCAATGTCCAGCTCAGCACACTGCTGGACATTGCCATGAATGAAGTTCAACAAAACCAAAAAAAGGAGCTGCATGATGTGCTGAATTGCACACAACACTGCCCCCTAGAACAGATAGCTGCCAGAGATGTTAGGTGCTCTGGTAGCTCTCCATTCCCATGTGAATGTGAATGTGTGTAACGTGGTTCCTAATAGACCACAGACCAGTACTGGTCCGTGGCCCTGGGGTTGGAGACCTCTGCTGTAGAAGATGGTAAAAGGGACAGGCACTTGAAACTCATTATTTACAGAGCATTTGGAACGGAAAGGGTTACTTTAAAGAATTCTGTCCCAATTATTTTTTTCAAATAACAGTGAAATCACATATGAACTTCAACCACCCTTTGGTACCCCCCCCCCCTTTATTATTCCTGTACCCCCCTCCTCACCCTTCCTGAGCTGTAAAAGTCTCCTAAAAAGAACTTAACTTCTAGGTATGGCCCTAATACTCACTCTTCATTGATCCTTCCACAATGCAGTGACCCATACCTATGCAACCTTTCCCAGGCTGTAATACTGTCATGTAGGCAAGGCCAAGCTTATCCATAGGCAAATACAGATAATTAGGAAAGTCAGTATTGGCAACCCTGTCCTTAATAAGACATTAGGGTTGGTTTATTAAGGAATTGAGAAAATTCCCTCAAAAGATTGTAGCTGTGTTTACTTTGAATACCCAATTACATGCAGATCAATTAAAGAGGAGTTTGCTTTTCACATGGATGAATAATTGAAGTAAATATTTTCTCAATTTATTGGGTGAAGATTCTCCAATCCCTTAGTTACTCATCCTCATTGCATTAAAGTGGAAAATGTGGTGCTAGTTGC
The DNA here is from genome assembly GCA_037952925.1 of Lithobates clamitans. NCBI lineage: Eukaryota > Metazoa > Chordata > Amphibia > Anura > Ranidae > Lithobates > Lithobates clamitans. The sequence continues at coordinate 12,286,867 of JBBGZY010000502.1, read as the reverse complement.
CTACATGATTATGGATGGTCTATAGGCCCTTAGAGTGGCATCTGGTCATAGATAGCTCTGTAAGTCCATTGTCATGCCCCTGATTCTCTAGTATAGTAGGTTTGATATGTGAGTTACAGCTGAAAATGAGAAGGAAAAACCTCTGCCAGTTATAAGCTGACATTGAATCTCCCATAGACATTTATGTTCTGTTAGATTTAATGTGGGTTTATGTACTTTATTTACAATGACTGGTGGTAAGGCTGTCAAAGCTTTCCCCTGCCAGGTTGCCGTGACATATTGAGTACCAAAATGAACTGACTGCACTGATGATTTTTGCTCTCTCACCAAGCCTACAGTCCTTGACCACAGCTTGCTTAAAATGGCTGTGGTGACAACATCATGGTCTTCATGTTGCAGCATGTAACAGGCCAACTGAGACAGATTTACTCTGCAGTGCCCCCTCAACAGTAAATCATATATATCAGAGAGAAAAATCAAGAGGTTTATTTAGCGATAATGCTCAATAATAATCCATAGCAAAGATCATACTACAGAATAGTTGTAAATGGTAACTCCACTTTGAACCATTTGCTTTCTTAAAGTAAATTTGTTAAAAACCTGATGAAAGCAGCTATTCCCCAATATCTGTTTTGGTTGGACCTATTCTTTAAGCAATGGATTCATATGGCATGGCCCTCAAACTAATAAGATTGTGGTGTTATTTTTATATAATCAATAAATCTCAATAGCAGGTTTAAAAAAAAAAGAATTTCAGCTGTCCACCCGTCTATCCATTCATCCAACCAATAAGCATGTATAAATAAATGGTAAGTACATCCATTCAAACAACCATTCATCCAACCATCCATCCAGCCATCCATCTATATTAATAAATGAAAATCTGTATGTCCATCTATCCATCCATTCATTCTTCCATCCAGCCATCTATTCACCTACTTATCCAAGCAACCATCCTACCAACCAACCAACCATCTATCCATCCACAGAAGATGTATTGATCTATCCATTCATCCATCTATATGAATAAATGGAAAGTCCATCTATCCATTTAAGCATCCATTCATCCATCCATCCATCCATCCATCCAGCCATCTATCCATCTACTTATCCACCCATCCAACCATAGAAGATAATGAAAAGATACCAGCTAACATATTGAAATGTCTTTGTGACTGGCAAAGCACCTGCTACTGCATCAGAGAAAAACAAACATCTATCCATTTGTCCATCTATCCAACTAACCATCCATTCATCCATCCATATGAATAAATAGAAAGCCTGCCTATTCAATCAACAATATATTCATCCATCCAGCCATCCATTCATCTACTCTTTCAACCATCCATCCAACCATTATCCATCCAGCCATCCATTCATCCATCCAATGAGGATAATGAAAAGAAAACTCTATGCATATTGAAATATCTGTGTGACTGGTGAAGCACCTGCTACTGCACCAGAGAAAAACAAACAGTCATTTTCAGATATACAGATATTGCAAATTACATGCCAGAATAAACAGAATTCACTCCCAGTTCAAACAAAGCTTTTATGTGCGTCATAATATCCAGCAGCTGTCATTCAAAGCTAAATGCAGGATAGATTTTCCCTCATTTACAAAGACAGTGTAAAAACTTAAAGTGAACCTGTTAAACACCTACACTAGGGTCAGTCAATAGGGGGCTTTAAGAATGTGTATTTGATACAAAAATGTATAATATGTGTACACACCATATCATTTAATTGTGTACAACATCTACGTTTTTCTTTAGATTTACCAATAGCTTTAATAGCTTTGTAGATTGAGGGTTTACCTAAAACAACCCATTCACAGAGATGTCAACCTGGGACATCAATTTACTTATTCAGGATTGATATAGGCACAGTATATTTACCGGTACTTTCCAAGCTTCACCAGTGTAAGTATACAGTAAAGATCATACCTTGAGATCAGGATTGCAAACAGACAGGTAGGTATATTTTATTGCAGAGTACAGTTCTGCTTTAAGTTTTTACATTGTTGTTTTACATCAGTTTTATTTTTGTTTTGCATACACGGTTTACACAATCTTTGTTTCACCAATAAGCAATACATGACAAAGCGTTCCTAGAGCACCATGGGTTATCCAAAATGACAGTAAAGCTCACCATGCCGTTTCCCTTGTCTGACAAAGGCCCAAAATTCAAATAACACATTGGTTCTGTACACAAGAGGCTTCTTTTAGCACAGCTGAAAAGTGAGACAACATACAGTATGTATGGAGACTACTTATATATGTAGACCAAATACTGTATGTAAGGACAGAAGACTACAATAAAGTTTTCTTTTAGATTTACCAATAGTTTTGTAGAATGAGGGTCTACCTAAAACCTGGGACATCATTTTACTTATTCAAGAATGAGATATGCATTGTTACTTTGGTTCAAGCTTCACCAGTAAGTATGCATTAAAGATCATACCTGGAGATGAGCTTTAAACTGGATGTAAACCCAATTTTTTATTTTTTTTATTTAGGCTTGTGTAGCGCTGGTAGATTTTTTAATCTACCGCTGATAGGTAAATCTAGTGGGTCACTTATTATAGGAAGTTATATCTGCCTCTGTTCCAGCTTGGCTGGCGTGTAGTTCCACACTGTGCCGGTGGGTGTCGTTGTCGCCATGGGCCAGTGTTGGAAAAGCAACGTGTTGAAGCGTATGAGTGCTCCTCTGTCCCAAAGACAACTCGGTGGAGGTGGTCCTCCGAGTTGCATTCTGGGAGAGGGTATTTATGGGTCAGACGCCATGTTTAGGGGTTCTTTTTCAGCCACCTGCTGGCCCTCCTGGCCGACAGGTATGCGTTAAGAATACCACCTCGTGGTCCTCCGTTCCGGAGGCCCATGTCGCTGCGGCGTGTGGGTGAGCCCAGAAGCCTGTCTGGGGCCTACCACAGCAGCAGAGGAATGGTCCTGAGCTGTCTATCCTGAGAGAAGAAGCTGGACAACCGAGGAGATCCCAGGGGAGGACCCATCATGGAAGGATCATGCAGAGTGCTGGTCTGGAGAGGGGCCTGGTGACTCGGTTGGAGGACGTATCCTGAAGTAGTCTTACTGCATAGTACTGCCGGGTTGGCCTAAAGGTTCAAGTACTGTGTCTGACATTCATCGCAAACCATTACATCCTGTGGCAGAGGATCGTACGGGTTTTATTTCAAACAAGTCTGTGGCAGAGACTTTTGTTCGTGCTGCGTACTGGCTGCTAGACAAGTGAGAGAGGTCTATACAGGCGGGCAAAGATTGAATCCCACAAGGGGAGCGCATTCAACTACAAGTGTTTAATTACTAAGAATGTTCTGAAGAATACTAAGGAAAGGTATTTGAGCTTCCCTGCAGCTTTCCTTCTACCTCTTTCCTGCTACTTCCTTTATTTGTTCATTAAAGCATTGGAAAACCTACTCAAGTTTTTGGTGCTTATATCGTCCAGAGGTAAACTCAACGGAACCCTAGACCCGGTACCGGTGAAACAGAGGTATCGAGAGTGAAGGTAACAAGCCCGCTTTAAACCAGCAGCTCCACCGAGAGTTAGTACTACACTTGTAACTTGTACAGTATAGGATTTCATATCATCTGTGCCCAGTCGTGCCACAAAGAGTTAATCCAGCTCTGAGCAATCCTCTTATCTTTTTTCAGTGAGATTAAAAGGACAGAGAAATACCAGTCAGTCCTCCCCCCCTGCTGTGAGTGACAGGTGATTTACATATCTCATGCACGAGCCTTAGAGGGGCATTATGTGTAATTCCCATCCTCTCCTCCTTTCTTCTCTAGCTCTCCCAGGATTGGCTGCTCCATACCTCAGCATGATTGGACATGCTAAAGTCATGTGGTGACTTTCCTGGGTTTTGACTGGATGTTAGTGATCATAGCAGAAGTTCAGTGTAAGAAAAGCACAGGAGAAAATTCATGTTGACAAGGGGAGTGTAGAGGTGGGTGGGGAGTCTACTGACATCACGACTCCACCCACCGAGCTCCAGACAACAGACCCGCCCACAGAATCTGCAGTTTTTCGGGTCTCATAACAGTCAGAGGGGAGACATTTGACAGGTAAAGATACATGCAGGAGGCATGAATATCCTTATAGATAACCACTATGGCAGTAGTTTAGAAAGGATGCGAGTGGGTTTACATCCACTTTAAAGTTCTGCTTTAACTTGGTTATTTTGGAGGTGGTAGCAGAGTATATTGTACACCTGTTATCCCCAGCTCTTTTTATTATACAGATATTATGTCATCAGATGTGATAGCAGACATAATGGTGCCACAACATAGGGCCTTACTGCTATAGCCCACTAAGGGTCACGCAGGTGACTGCTCATGCACTGTTTAGGACAATGGTCGCCAAATGCGGCCCTTTGCCTGCCTTTATCTGGCCCTTGGGGCACCATTCCGTCATTGATACGAAGTATTATTCCTTCTACTGATACCAACAATGAGGCACCATTCTTTCCATTGATACCAATGGTGGGGTATATTTATGCTCACTGACACAAATGGTGGGTCCATTTGCCTTCTACTGACACCAACAATTGGGCATACTTTCTTCCACTGATATAAATGTTGGAACTCTTTTCCATCCACTGATACCAATGATGAGGCACTATTCCTTCTACTGACATAAGCAATGGGGCACTATCTCTCCCACTGACACCAACGATGGGGCACTATTCTTCCCACTAATACCAATAATGGAGCACTATTCCCCTCCTCTTATTGACCAGAGGCACTATGTAATATATATATATTTTTTTAACAATCACCAAGCTGCAGGCATTTTCTACTCCCACTGGCACCACTGATGGCATACTATTTTTTCTACTGACACCAATAATGGGGCACTTTTCCTCCCACTAATACCAATGATGGGGCACTATTTCTCCTCCTATTAACCAGAGGCACTTAATTTTAATTTTTACTTTCACTGATCACCAAGCCCCAGGCATTTTGTACAGCCACTTGCACCACCGATGGTGTACTATTTCTTCCACTGACACCAATGGTGGGGCACTATTCCTTTCACTGACACCAACGATGGAGCACTATCCCTCCCACTGACACCAAAGATGGGGCACTATTCTTTTCAAAGACACCAATAATGGGGCACTATTCCTCCCACTAGTACCAGTGATGGGGCACTATTCCTCCTCCTATCGATCAGAGGCAATGGTAATTGCACATGAAATTTTTTTTTTTTTACTTTCACTGATCACCAAGCCCCAGGCTTTTTCTACTCCCACTGACCACAGTCCAGCCCTCATATATCCCGAAGGACAATAAACTGGCTCTTTGTTTATAAAGTTTGAAGATCTGCTGCATAGACTGACCACTGGGATCCACAGATAGCAAACTGTTACAGTGTAGATATCAAGACCAAAATAAAGCATGGTACACACTATAAGTTTTATCCACTAAACCCAGTGGTCTGAACAAAAAAAAACGTCAGCTTGGGTCGGAGCCGCTGTGTTCACTATGCGAAGCAAGTACATCGATCTCCCCCGCTGAGCTCTTTCCCCCACCCCCCGCTATAACACTCCGATCAGCAGTCTCTGCCATTGACTGAGAGCGCTGAGTGTCGGTCGGCTGCTGGTTTTCCAGCATACATGTCCGACAGATCAGAAGCCGGACAAACAAATGCCGGACGTTTTTTTTGAACTGGCAAATGTCTCCCAACATTCGGACCGTGTGTACCCGGCTTACAGAAGACTGCAGATAAAAGGACAAAGGATTCCAGGTACATCTCTAATCGTTTTACAGATACATGTATACACATTTACAAAACAATATTAGACCCACCACCACCCATTAGCTTTAGCCTTCTCTAATATCATAGATATAATAAAGATTCTATTTGATACACCAACTGCTGGTGAAACCAAGAAACCTGAAACCTTGCAAACGCAGCAGTTTAAAGTTACAATAATATTAAAATGTAATATTTCTGATTTGGGAAAGCTTTATCTCTGCAAGAAGTGCCATCTGAGAGTTGAGGGCTTTGCTCTATGTTGAAGTACCATGGAGGGGTCACAAGCAGACAGTAGAATGTCTCTTAAATTAGGATTGAAAAACCTCTTTCATGTCAGGAGTACATTTCAATATTGAACCTTCAGTTAACACAAAATGTGTCTCTATTTGTATGATCCTGACAATCTCAGCTGTAGGCAAAAGCTGTTTGTAATACGTGAAAAGCCGTCTTCAGGGATGTCATTTTTGCTATTTAGAAGGTAGTGTCAAAACCTGATACACTGGGAGCAATTTAGCAGATCCTTGAAAAGAAAACATTTTAGTGATCCTGAGGGCACACTTTACCAGCTCTACATGACCAGATGGTACTCACTGAGGCTTTAAAAGGAAAACTCTTGGAAATCGCACTACATCTGAAAGACAACAACTAAAGCCCAACATAGATAAAGACTCCCACAAAAAGAGATAAATGACGCCCCTGATAAAATCTTAGTGTTCCTTGGGAAATCATCACACAAGTCAGCAGATGAGAACGAACTGTAATATCCTTCCACTGCTGCTGTGACTTTGAACTACTTTATTATAAGATAGATGTTGATATTTGAATTGATATTAGAGGCCACCTAAAATCTGATGGTTAAAGTTCCCACATAAAATTGAGTGAAGCTGGCTGCGAAAGACAGTTGTATCAGCAGAAAAAAATTCAACCACTGGAGAAGTTCTTTTTTCACATGATAGTAACAAAAACCTGCATGCTTGGATAACATGTAGGCATGTAAAGGCCAATTATTCCGCGCTTAGGAAAAAAGGAACTGCAGCCCCCCCAGCAAAGAATATCACCTCAGTGAAGTTCAGACAAAACAGATCCTATTATGGGGGAATTGGCGCTGTTCAAAAGTGTTCAACATATATTAAAATAAAAAGAATAATGCAAATCAATAAAAAAATAAAAGTAAATACAAATCAATACAAATAAAAATAAAAATAAATACTCCAGATAATATGAACCCAAACACATCAGTGTGTTTGGGTTCATATTAACTGGAGTATTTATTTTTATTTTTATTTGTATTGATTTGTATTTACCTTTATTTATTTATTTTTTATTGATATGCATTATTCTTTTTATTTTGATATATGTTGAACACTTTTGAACAGCGCCAATTCCCCCATAATAGGATCTCAACATGTAGGCATGTGCAATTCGTTTCGTTCCAAATTAGTTTTTTAACGAATTTCTTTTTATTTTGATATATGTTGAACACTTTTGAACAGCGCCAATTCCCCCATAATAGGATCTCAACATATAGCCATGTGCAATTCGTTTCGTTCCAAATTCGTTTTTTAACGAATTTCGACAAATTCGTTAATTCGGAAATATCCGAATCAACGAAAACCCGTTTAACGAATTTTTCCGAATATTCATAAATTCGAAAAATTTGTAAATTTGTAAATTCATACATTCGTAAATTCGTACATTAGTAAATTAGTGAATTCGTAAATTTGTAAATTCGGAAATTCATACATTCGTAAATTCATACATTCGTACATTAGTAAATTAGTAAATTAGTGAATTCGTAAATTTGTAAATTCGGAAATTCAGAAATCTGAAATAATAATTAACTAATAATAACTTAACTACTATTACTAGTAACTATTAAATTATAGGTATTGTAGTTTCCTTTCAAATTTGGCTGTTAGTGAACGTAACACATACAAATTTATCCGAAGGTTACGAATGATCCGAAATAACGAATGCCGTATCCAAACGAATGGAACGTAATGAATTAATAATAATAAATAACAATAATAATAATAAAAACTTTCGAATATTATTATTTATTATTAATTTGTTCCATTCCATTTGTTTAGATGCAGCATTCGTCATTTCGGATAATGCGTGACTTCGGATAAATTCGTATTTGTTACGTTCACTGACAGCCAAATTTGAAGGGAAATTACAATACCTATAATTTAATAGTTAGTTACTATTTCAGATTTTCGATTTTTTGGGTTTTTGGATTTTCAAATTTCGAATTTACAAATGTACGAATTTACGAATTTACGAATGTACGAATGTACGAATTTACAAATGTATGAATGTAGGAATGAACGAATGTACGAATATAGGAGTGAACGAATGTAGGAATGTACGAATTAACGAATTTACGAATGTACGAATTTATGAATGTACGAATTTACAAATGTAGGAATGTACGAATTCACGAATGTACAAATGTAGGAATGAACGAATGTATGAATGCACGAATGTACGAATTAACAAATGTACGAATGTACGAATTTACGAATTGCGATCATAAAACGAATGACATGAAAAACGAAAAAAATAAAATAAACTAATGAAACGAAAATGAACTAATTTTTTGGCTGTGCACATGTCTAATAACATGGATGTCTATGTTTATGTCCTTGCAGGTGAATGGAGGCAGCAAGGGATGACATTCCTTACACTTGACTATCAAAAAGTAGCAACTGACCAAAATATTTAGGAAGGCTTTTTACATGAGAATGTCAGCTAGAAATGCCTGGTTGTCGTAAAGCATATGTAAAGGCTATGTTTAAAAAAATAAAAAATAAACATGTTATACTTTCTTGCTCTGTGCAACTAAATTTTGCAGAGCGCCCCTCAACTTCCTCTTATGGGATCCCCTGTCGGCAGTCTCGGCTCCTCCTCTGTTTGTGCCATCACAGGAAGCCGCTTACAAAGGCTTTCAAAAGCCACACAGTGTGGCTCGGCCCCCCCCCCCCCCCCCCCGCCCGCCCCTGCTCACTGGATTTGATTGACAGCTTTTCTGTAAGGCCAGTGTGGCTGCAGACAAGTACAGAGCTGGATCAAGATATAACACAGGTAAGTATCGGGGGGCAAAGCAGGGACATGGATCCATGTCTTCTGCTAGTAAAAGCACCACCTACACTGTAGACTAGCTAGTCACACAGTTAACCCTTGGATCACCCCAGATGATAACCTCTTCCCACCCAGTGTCATTAGTACAGTGGCAGTGCATATTTTTAGCACTGATCGCTGTATTAGTGTCACTGGTCACCAAAAAGTGACAAAAGTGTCAGTTAGTGTCCGAACGCAATATCGCGGTCCTGCTATAAGTCGCTGATCACCACCATTACTAGTAAAATAAATAAACAAATAAAATAACATGAATAAAAATATCCCATAGTTTGTAGACGCTATAACTTTTTGCGCAAATCAATCAATATACGCTTATGCCACGTACACACGGCCAGACTGGTCCAACAGACCGAATCCGGCGGACAATCCGACCATGTGTGGGTTCCATCGGACCTGCAGCAGACTTTTTCAGTCAAAAATCTGACTGACTTTAGATTTGAAACATGTTTCAAATCTTTCCGACGGACTCGAGTCCAGTCGAAAAGTCCGCTCGTCTGTATGCTAGTCCGACTGACAAAAACTGACGCTAGGGCAGCTATTGGCTACTGGCTATGAACTTTCTTATTTTAGTCCGGTCGTAGGTCATCACGTACGAATCCATCGGACTTTGGTGTGATCGTGTGTAGGCAAGCCTGTTCGTTGGGAAAGTCCGTCGGAAGTCGGCAGAAAGTCAGTCAGATTGACCATCGGACCAGTCCGGTCGTAAAGTCCGCCCGTGTGTACGCTGCATAAGTGGGATTTTTTTTTTACCAAAATTATGTAGCAAAATACATATTGGCCAAAAGTTTTGAAGAAATTGGATTTTTTAATTTTTTTTATTTGATATGTTTTCTAGCAAAAAGTTAAAAAAATATTTTTTTTTCAAAATTGTCAGTCTTTTTTTATTCATAACGCAAAAAATAAAACTGCAGAGGTGATCAAATACCACCAAAAGAAACTTTATTTGTGGGGAAAAAAGGACACACATTTTATTAGGGTACAGCGTGGCACAACCGGGCAATTGTCAGTTCAATTAATGCAGTGCCGTATCGCAAAAAATGGCCTGGTCATAAAGGGAGGGGGTAAATCTTCCGGAGCTGAAGTGGTTAAGATAAGGAATGTTCTGCCTTTAGAACCGCTTTAAGGGAACAACTATAATTACTGTGTGGTATTTTAATTAAAGTCCATTCATCCTGCACTATCACTGACACACCTCATCACCTCATGGGGGTACATCACCAAACCGACCAAGGCTCACAGTACAATACTGCAGAGAGCAGAGCTGATGTCATATAACTTTAATGCCTTTCTCTACAGTATGAAAGACTGCATTTGTTACAATAAATTCAGTATGTCTGTAGCTGAACTTTTTTCTAATTTTTTTTTCTATGTTCTTTCAAGAAACTGAAGATATAGTTAGAGTTCTGATCTAAAGTAGAGTTAAAGGCACCTCTGCTCCAATGGTCTCATGCCCGAGAGGTCTCCAGTTGGTGCTGGCATGTTCTCCTTGGCTTCGCCCGGGTAGTGGTCTTCGGCTAGCAAGAATGGCCGGCACAGGATGACATCACTCTAGCACATGTGCAGGAGTCGTTAATCCTGACAGTGCAAACATGTGCAGCCTCGTGTACATTCTAGGGAGGATTAACGAACAGGCAGGTAAGGGCATTTTATTACAGACGAGACATGGCATGTCTTTTTTGCAATTAAGAGCCTGCCTGTTCACTTTTTATTTTTTAGAGTTCAGTTCTGCTTTAAGTATTTACACTGTTGTTTTATATCTGTTTTTTGCATACGCAATCTTTTGTTTCACAAATAAACAATACATGACAAAGGGTTCCTGGAGAACCATGGGTAAGCCAGAATGACAGCAAAGCAGAACAGCTAACCATATAGCTCCCTTTGTATGACAGAGGCCTAAAACTCAAATAATACCTTAGAGTTCTGTACATGACTAGGGTATTAAATATGGCTTGTCTTTTCTGCTCAGAGCATCACCCCATCATATTTCCAAAAAATTTACGACACCACAAAAAGTTGGAGTTAAATGGCTATAGCGGGCTTTTATTAACCAAAATATAAATAACATTTTAATAACTTATAAAACACTTAACACCACAGTGTAACACAAAACATGGAGCCCCAGGGTCCTATTCGGCATCACAAGAAGGAAAGGTAACTGCGTATCTGCAGCTGCAAGACCACCGACTCAGAGACAACACGCAGATACACATCCCAACAACTTGGAGCTGTACCTCAGACGGGTCCCTACAACGTACCTTTTACCCACCCTAACCTAAAAGGACCTTGTACCCCACCAGCTGCATGACAGAGAAAAACACAAAAAACTAAATTCCCCACACTGCAAAACCACAATTACAGGGTGGGAGGGAAGATTTCCCCCGACTCTTCGGACCTATGACTGAAGACCTTCCCAGACCAACCCTCTGCAATTCCAGGCAACCCTGACCTTGACCCAATCAGCTAAGTTCTGCCGCCTATATTGTTTCAAACTGCAACCTAGACCCAAGCCCCTTTAACCCCTGTCCTGCCAGCCCTCCGTCCATTTCCTTATGCATTTTACTCTGGGCCTCCCTCAAGAGGCTTCTTTTAGCACAGCTGAAAAGTAATGTTAATGATGTGAAAAGAAAACTACAGCCCATCCTGCTGGTTTGATAGAAGACTTAAAGCGGGGGTCCACCTATCTATCGTTTTTTTTTTAGTTCATTCACAAACTTTTCTTCTCAGCATTACATACTCACATATTGTGTGTAATATGTCCGCCTGTGTCAGATTTCGTCGGAAAGAATAACTTATATTATTCACTGCAGGCGGTTTCCATCTTCATTGTGGGCATTTGAAGCCCACAAGCATTTATTTCCTGGATGTGGTGAATGCTGTGCTCCCAGCATTCACTGCTCGTTCCTGCACATGCTCAGTGGCATCCTGGGAAGCCTGAGACTAGCTCCCAGAAGTCTGGGAGAGGCTAGAAACACGCCTACTCCCACGGGAGGAGAACCAGGAAGTGCAAAAAAGAATAGAAAAATAAAAGGTAATTACGGCGATTTAAATTTTTTTAAACGGCATGTCAGCATCTAGGCAAGGAAGAGAATACATACAGATATTGTTCAAAATTTGGGTGGAACCCCGCTTTAATTTGTATGGATAGAAGATTACATACAGTATGTATGTAGACTACCTATGTTTGTATATCAAATATGCATGGGAAGAAGACTTAAAGGGTATGAAAACCTAAAATTAAAAAAAAAAATGGGGACTATTTTTTGTTGTCCCTCTGTAAACTCAGCTCAATCTGTACATTGTGTATGAGATCCAGGAAAGTTCTAAAGTACCTGTTTATCCTGCCATTTTCTTTAGCAAAGAACCCCTTTGTCTTTGTTATTGACCAAACTAGGCACAGAAGCACATCCGTACATGTGTAGCCAGTCTGCATGTCTTTTTTTGGCTCGGGAATTACAGGACCTCATGCCTGTAGTCACAAAGACAGATAAAAGCCGCCACACTAATTCCCACCCCGTTCCGCCCTCTACAGTTTGAGTGACAGTGCCTTTTTATCACCAAGCATCTTTTGCGGTCCAACGCCCAGCCAAGCTGTCATGAGAAATGGGGGACATAGGGTTGATGTGACCACAGTTAAAAAGACAAAAAAAATAAAAAATGACAGCATTTTTTGATGGCTGTAAATAGTGCAATGTGATGGTTTCAGATGTGTTTGTTTTAGTTTTATTGTACCTCAATGTATACTTTACTATGCAATATTTCATATTAACTCAGCTAGCAATAAAGAAAATTATTTTCTAATATATTATTTTTGTAGTCTTGACCATAATATAAAAGAACAAAAATATTCTTTAAGCAGTGAATAACAACCTGAATAAGATCATCGAAGCAGTTCCAGACAAACATGCCTGCTCTGTGAAATTCCATAAGGTCACAAAGAAATAGACTCATCCAAAGGACTAAACAATAAAAAGGCCGTCTAATAGATGAGCAGGTCTATGCTAAGTGCGGCGGATGGTGAGAGTTCTGTCTATCCTCATCAAGATCACTGACCCACTGAAACCTTTTTACCTAGGCACATATATAGGAAATGTTTCTTACCCTTTTCTACATATTATCATCGGTATGATCTCTCTCCTGTGTTTATACAGAAACAACACAAATACACAATCATGGCCATTTTATGACACTGATGAACCCATGGAAAATGACTCACAAGTAAGATGTAGCTATGTATTTAAAGTGTTACTAAACCCACAACAGTAAAATCAGTCTGTATATGCAGTAAAGCATGCTTGTTATACTCACTGTGTAACAAAAGGGGATATTTCTCTGCATTGTGTAAAAAAGGCTTTTTGATCCTGTCTTCTTTGATTCTCCCCTTTTTTTACTGTCCCCAATCCATCTCATGATAGTACAGAGCCTTAGGGCATTCTGCACATGCTCAGTTTGGTGTGTATTGCCTAGAGAGTTTTTTTTCTTTTCTTGGGAGAGTGCATGTGATCAGCACAGGGCCAATCAGCACTGTCCAGACAAAGGGTCAGGGGTCCTGCAGCCTCAAAAAACAGTCAGAAGAGAATGAAACCTTCTACTACATGCTTTGACCAGTGCTCAGCCGCACACTGATAGAAATCACAAGACTGCTATAAACTGCTGATGAGAAAAGGTATTTAGTCGTTTATTTTTACTAAAATAATTGCATTTCCATGTTCTGTGTACTGTGGGAGACCAAATATAGTGAATGCAGGGTCCCGGGTTTAGTAACACTTTAACATCTGCTAAGAGTTCAAACAATGGATCACCAGTATATTAAATAATTGCTTTTACAACCTGTTCATAAAAAATGATAAATTACAGAGATTGGGACACAATACTGCCACTTTTTTCTTTTTTTTATACGGTCACCTATAAGCCACATGGAGTGTCAATGGGCAAAGATAGCCTGTTTCCAGGTGCATTCAGCCTGCATTCGAGATCAGTTTGGGATGCTTCCATGATAATACAAAGTTCATTAGTCCAGTGCAGCTACCCCTTCTGCCCCTCCCCTGTGTCTCAGCCCTGAGCAGTAACCTGAAGGTGCACATTTGTAAATAAGAGGAAAAGATGCCCACAGCTCCCGGGTCAGACATTCCTGGTGGTCAACCTTGGAACATAATCATGTGCTTTCATTTTTAGCAGATTTGTAAGTATGGGTTTCCTTACTGAGAGCCTTAGCTTTAAAAAAATGTTTATTTTTTACCAACTTTGTCATGTATTTCAAAATTGTTTTAGTTTACAGATATTTGTGTATGCATAAACCCCTGAGGAAGTAAACATTGATTCTTGAAACGCGTCGGGTCTTAAAGATGCAATTTTAAACTAATTATGTACTGATTTTTGGAATACTGTATTATGCTATGAAGTATATCATGTCAATTACTTCAAATCTGCCCATTAGCATGGTATTTGTTTTATGTGGTATGTTACTATTATTGTACCTATTAATACATCTGCATACCATGAATTTATTTATGGGGTGTGTTACGCCTCGTTCAAAGTCCCAAGGGCAAATCTATGTTTTTATACCTTCCTCAGTAAGGGCTGGTCCATACAAAAGAACTCGCTGCTCCAGGTGAGACAGGAAGCCTAATAATATCACAGGTGCCCGCCTCGGCTCGCCTCCGCATACGATCAACACTGAAGAAATGGCTGCACTCCAAGATCCATCAAAATTCTTATTTATTGAAAGAACATCCCAAGGGTTACAGACAGTTCAAATGGTAGACGCATTTCACACACTAACAGGTGCACTTATTCATAAGCGCACCTGTTAGTGTGTGAAACGCATCTACCATTTGAACTGTCTGTAACACTTGGGATGTTCGTTCATTAAATAAGAATGTTGATGGATCTTGGAGTGCAGCCATTTCTTCAGTGTTGAAGGGCTGGTCCATACCAGTGTTCCCCAGAAGTGCAATATGGCAGCCCACTCATTTGAATGGGTTGCAAATATCACCGGACCGCACAAAAAGTAGGGCATGCCCTACTTTTGAAAAACGTGCCGTCCTAAAATTGCCCGGTACTATGGTAACATGCGATCTGGGACCCAAAAATACACTGCATTTGCGATCTGCTGAAGTCCACTGTCTGCTGACGTTTTTATAACAAATTATAAGTTCGGTTTTGGATAGCTTAAGATAGATTAAGCTTTATTTTTTCGACTGCTGATAATCACAAAATGTAAAAAACAACCTCCACTTTAAGAAGTCACTTTATCAAATGTCTACAATGTTGTTTATATGAAGATAAAATCAGTAATATGTGGTTCATATGAGGACAGAATCAATAATATATTTCAGCAAAATCTTTTGGACAGAAATAAGGAAGCTGCCAACGCTGATGTATTTTGAAGGCACAATCTCCTGGGCTTTTCCCTGACTAATCTTTCACAGTTTAGTGAGCCACTTACCTGAAACAAGCATGGCACCAGTGAAGTGTCAATACATCTAATGCACACATCCTTGTTCCAGGACAGTGACTTTCTAAGGCAGGGATTAGAATGTTGGCCTGGAAGCACTATTAGTATTCAATGTTCCATCCTAACAAGTATGTTTTAAGGCTGAAGTCAAGGAAAACAGCTAAATACACAGAAAAAATAAATAAATACATATATGAGACCAGTTTTACCTACCAAAACAATCTGTAGTTCAGTCTATCCAGTCCTGAGATTTACACACCTCTGCCACAAAGCACAGCCCTGCCTGAGGTTTCTCTGCTAGAACTTCACTTTCACTTACAGGTCTATTCTACAACCACACCCTTTGAATGGCCAGTAAAGGGAGAATCAGCAACATTGATGAACTTGTTGCTTCCACCGTCAGTGTGTCACTTTCGGTTTCGGTCCATGGAGCACCTATTCATCCCGGACTTCCTGATTTTAAACATTGTCATATTCTTATACATAATGTAAGTGCATTTCTAAACCAATATTGAAATAAATGGTAAAACGGATTTACGCTATGGACATACCTGCCAACTTTTTAAGATGGGAATGAGGAACACCTATCAGCAAAAGTATGCAGGCATAGGACACACCCCTTGCCACACCCCCTTAAAGGAGACTTGTACAAAAAACAAGACTGGTTAAACACATAAGTGCTTTTTTTACCACTAATATTCCTATATATTGGCTTTTGAAATTTATAAATGCAGCAATTTAGGAATCAGATGAAAGGTTTAGTGCTGGAAAACACTTTTTGATAGATAAAAAGTGCATTTTATATACATCTATATAGATCAGACCAAAATGAGGAACAAATGAGGAGGAAAGAGGGACAGAGGGACATTGATCCAAATCAGGGACAGTCCCTCGAAATCAGGGACAGTTGGGAGCTATGCTATGGGGCCTGTTTGTTGTTGTCTATGCAGGTGGAGGCATAGGAGATCGTAGGAGAAGCCGAGGCAGCTCTGTATCTGGAGATTGTGTACAGCCACAAAGTGCTGTGATTGCTGTTTTACCCCTTAACAAGGGAGAAATTCTGGTGAGTGAGGTGGAGAAGGGGGGGAATGTATTTAAAACCAACAACACACCACAAGATTTGTGAAATTTAATCAATATCGCATTATAGATTTATCATTTTTTGTTTTTTAGCACGTCACTTTATGGACTTTTTATTGTATTATAGCACATGTCACTTTTCACAGATACTAAGGAATATTGTAAGCACAACACAGTTACTTTATTATATATTGTGTGTGATTCATAGTTTGAAAATCTAAGTGATTTATGAATTTTTACCACAACCATACATTTATTAGGATATTTTTGACCTATTTATGTGCAATCACATTATAATTGCCAAATTGCACACCTAAACACTTCACCTAGCACACTAATTGCAGGTACACTTAAAGGGATACACACTAAAAGCAGCACCATACCCACTCCTCTTAAAGAATATTTTGCTCTTTATCACTTTTTTTGGGGGGGGGGGGGGTAAAAAATCCACCCCACGCCAAATCCCCCGCCCAGTCAGTTGGGTCACAGGTAACCCCCTCGATCCGTCAGCCAGTCACCAGCACCACACATCTAGGTCGCAGGCAGCGCTTCCCCTGGGAGGCGGGTATCGTCTCCTCCTCCTGGTGATCATGGCGGCTACCCCTGTGTCTCCTCTCTCCTCTTCCTGAGTGGCCAATAGGATCGTTTCTCCTCTCGGCTAATTAGGTGATTGGCTGGGAGGAGAATCAGGAAAACAATAGTGAATATTAATTTGCTATTGCTTTTGGATTAGGGGGGCGGTGCTCCTGCGTCCTACATTATGGGGCTCGGTGGTAGTTTTAGTGGGGGCAGCAGCTTAATAACTATTTTCACAATTTTGTCCATAATGCGGAACATTTACCTTTGGTTTTAAATGTCAGAATTGGCCCAGACTGGAGGTGGTAAAATAAGACATTCAAGCAATTACCATTTTTGGGGGATCAGCATTGGCACCTCTTTACAATCATGTTTTCTTTATTTTGTCTATTAAATCTGTAAAGATTTCCAGAATTAAAACCCACATGAGAAATTACCATTTCGAGATCTACTTACGGTTTTCTGATTTCAGTGGAAGAATTTGGCTTAACTTATCCGGCGAGCTAGGACTATCAAGCTTTGAGACGCAGTCAAAATTAATGATGAACATCATGGCTACACCTTCCTGGTTCTTTACAGGAATAATATGGGTACTGCAAACAAACGTTGAACCTGAAAGAGAAGATAAATTACAGTTAGCTCCAAGATATTTCAGTTTTCTTCTTCTAACTTTTAGGGAAAGCAGTAATGAAATGTTTCTTCCAGAGCTGCCCCTTCTGCCTCCACTATTACACAGCCAAGTGAAGGAGTCACTTTTTTGAGATTATTCATAATGTAGAGTAAAGACTGTACAAGGATAAACCAGCTGCAAGAATACAACTATAGCCTTGTAGGAGGGCATAGGGGTGCAAATGATCACAGAAGTAATTTATAAATGGAGTCCCAAGAGAGATTTGCGTGAACCTCAGCAGCAACAAATGAAACTCTTATTGGGTGTGGAGAAAGTAGGTAGAAGGAGCTTAGGTCTAGGGTGGGACATATCACCCAAGTTAGTGCAGAAAATTTGTAAAGAGAAAGAGTATGTATGGCTCAAAGTAATCTGAGTGACCTTTAAATTTAAAGTGAAAGAAAAGCCTAACTATTCTTAAAAATGTTCACTCTCCCTACCTATCCTACACACCCTGAAAAAAAGATCTGCATACTTAAAGTGGAAGTCCATGCTAAAACTAAAATCCCTGCATCTATAGACACCCACGATCTAACACTAACCTATGTAATCCAGTAAAGAACAAATCAGTATACATATCTTTTTTGAAGCTGATCCAACCCGATTACATGCTGAGCTGTCAGTCGCGGCTTCGCTGTGGAGGCGGCCGCAGAGAACACGTCTGACAACGGAAGCCCCATAGTAAGTCTATGGGTGACATCACTTCCCATTCATTTCACAGCAGTTGTCATCGCGTCCTCTGCAGAGCTTCCGGGTTGGCTCGGATCGGCTTCAGAAAAATTATGTATAGTGAAAAATTATGTATAGTGGAACCTCGGATTACGACCATAATCCGTTCCAGGAGTATGCTCATAATCCAAAGTACTAGTATCAAAGCGAGTTTTCCCATTAAAGTCAATGGAAACGAAAAAAATTTGTTCCGCATTGACTTCAATGGGATGCAATACTGCATGCAGCCAGAAGCGGGGGGCACCGGAGAGCCTTGGAAATGTCCGAAAAGGCCCGAGTACACTTCGGCTGACCTCGGCAAACCTCGGAAAGACTGCGTTCACAAGCCTTTCCGAGGTTTGCCGAGGTCAGCCGAACTGTCCTCGGGCCTTTCCGTGCATTTCTGAACGCTGACGATCGGCGCTGATCGGCTCCGGCGCCCCCCCACCTCAGGCCAAACGTGGTACTGCACACCGCTTTTAGCCTGAATCCTGCTCGTTTTGCGAGACAACACTCGCAAACCGAGTTAGGATTTTTAGAAATATAGTGCTCGTTTTGCGAAATGCTTGTTAACCGCATTACTCGCAAACCGAGGTTCCACTGTATACTCATTTTTTCTTTACAGGGAAAATGTGAAGAGGGAGACATGGCTCGCTCTAAAGGATAGTGGGATTTTAAAGGGAGATAGTGTATCTGTTTGGAGGTGAGCAGTACCAACAACGGTTCATTAAAAAAATGTATACATTTTATTAAACATGCGTATAAAAAAGATACAGTAAAAAATCAATCAAAATACATAATACGACAGTAGAAAACAGCTTCGAATCAATAGTAAATCAATAGTGTAAGTATGCAGGAGCGGCCAAGAATTGGAATTGTCCAACTATTTATATACATACTTTTCTTTACAGGGCTAGATAGGTTAGTGTTAGATAGATCGTGGGTGTCTGTAGATGTAGGGATTTTAGTTTTAGCATGGACTTCTACTTTAAGTTTTTTAAACCCGGTCCAGTCACTTCATTCAGCAGCTCCAGCTCATTTGTGTCAGCTGACAATAGATGGGCTATGGAAGACTATGGGTGATGTCACGGTTCCAGGAACTCACGGTGATTGTCGAGCACTACCTTACACAGGGAAGCCGAAGCTGCTGAATTACGTGAACGAACGGAATTAAAAAAAGTTAAATACACAGATCGTTTTCATAAGGGATATGTAGGATAAGTAGGAGGAAGGGCGAGAGAGCATTTTTAAGAATAGTTAAAGTTGACCTTTAATATCATTTTAAGGGATTTGTGGGTTTTTTCTGTACCTGTTTTTAATGATGTTGATTGCTTGTAATGCAAGGAAATCTTTGTGCACATTAAGGTAGAACTATAGGCAAAACTAATTTTTCCATTTTGAAAAGAAAAAGGGAGGTTTGTAACCCGTGTTAGATTTTTGTTCGCCATCTATGTCCTATTGCGGAGATTTCTCTTCACTTCCTGTCCCATAGTCAAACAGTGAGAAAAAATCCCTGCAAATTCAAGGAATCCCTTGGGGACCCCCAGGCCACCTTAACTAGTGTTCCCATTGGAAGATTTCCCCTCTGTTACTTTTCAGGGGACAACCCAAAATTTGGGATCTTCTTTTACCTTCACTTTCAATGATAACAGTAAACAGGACAAATAGAGATGGTGAATCTCCTTAACAGGGGCACAGGCAGCAATAAAAACTAGCAGGTATTCTAATCCCTCTCCAACCTATCCAAAAAAGTTTTACCTTTAGTTATACTTTAAGTTATCAATAGTGATTTTTCCTTAGGAGCAGGAAACTATGGTCAGAAATGTGACAATGCCAAGTCATTTGAAGCAGTAAATATATATTTTGGTATCAAGCATCCTTTCCCCACCTCAAGGTTGGGGGATACAACCACAAGTGTTAGGCTGGCCATACACAGTTCGAAGCTTGACCGGTTCAGCAGGAAATAACTGTGATTTGAACCGTTAAAGAGCAGGCTGAATGGATTCTGTTGTGATTATCGGTATACATAGCGGGGTCAGGGAAGCCATCCCCACTGTTTTCTCCCAGTGCTGGGAGAAGACAATGGCCCGGTTTCCGCATCAACACTATCTGTGTTGATGGAGGAATTGAGCGAATTTTCTTTCCTGTAACCCGTGGTTGCAGGAAGAAAATTCGCTCCATGTATGGCCGGCCTTAGCTACCTCTGCCCCAACCTAACTCTGCTTCAGAATAATCCAGATAGTCAAGAAAAAAAGGAATTGCTGCTGTATTTTTCATCAAAGTATTTTTTTTTTTTTTACAGTTGAGAGAACAAAAAACATTAGAGAGTTATTTAAAGAATATTAAAAGTGGAATTACTTAAAAAGTTTTCAACAAAGAGAAATCAACGCAAAATAGGCCATTTATGTGCGGTAAAACCTTACAAATAATGTACCTTTAATTATTATAGTCCTCAATTTAGCTGACAGATTTGCTGGAGACTTTCAAATTTGCATGGATCATTACTGGAAAGTTAAAATAATTTATCAAAAGTTATCCTTGATTAAAGCTTCTTTAGCTTACTTCAGTCTTTTCATGTACAACGCTTAATCCCCTCATATTGATTAGTGTATTATATGTACATTTGATGTCCCAGTTTTGAGTGTAGGAATTTTACACATTTTATCGTCCAGAAATTCTCAGTAGGAGCTATTGTGAAATTTTCTGGTGGGAACAGAAAGATTCTTAGAGAACACCAAAGTGCAGATTTGAGTAGCAAATAATCTGTGTGACTAGTCATGTACTACTGGTGTCACAGTTCTGGATAGATAATGGTGAAATGTAACCATTTTGGTAAAATGCATTGTGGTCAAAAAGTAAAGTGAAGTTAAAAGAGAAGTTCGGGATTAAAAGAAAAAAAAAACATTTATATTTACTTAGGTGGATGCAGCGTGATCCCATGCTGCATCTGTCCCCAGCTGCCTCTGCAGTGATAACTGAGCGATCAAACACAGCTGATCGCTCAGTTCTCCCCCTCCGCTCTGAACAGTGAGCCATGAGTGTTAGTCAGCGACTCTCTCCTCTCCCCTCCAGTGCTCACTGGAGCGCTGGGCTGTGGAGGAGGCAGGAGGGGCTGGCTTGGGCTCTTGGCGGATCGCTGAGAGGCTAAGTCAGGTGTCAGTCCAGGCATCTGGGTGAATCCTGGCCATGTGGTCGGGATCTTTACCGAGCATGGACCTCCTGAGTGATGTCAGCCAACAGAGGTCTTTAGCCTGCTGTCAGCTGAAAATGGGTTACAGGAGTGCAGAACGAACTGCACTCCTGTGATCCATAGAAGATGTATGGCCAAAAAAGCGTTGGCCATACTTCTCCTTTAAGTTAGTTTTGGGTTGTTTTTAAAGAGACTGCTGCCAAACTGAGCAGTACACAGTAATGATATTGGGATCGGCATGAGGTATTACTAAGCGCAGTGGAGGACCAGGAGATTGACACTACCAGAAGTGTTGTTTTGAAGAAATAGGCTCCAAATTTCTGTTCACTGGAGCAGAGTTTGGTTGTGTGTGCGGCAGAAGGGCTAAGTATATATTTTTGCTTTAAGGGACAGCTTTTATTGACAAGTTCAGTTTGGCAACTGAGTTGCTCTGGGGCAGGGGTGTCCAACTTTTTGGATCTTCTTGAACAACCATTGGAAGAAGAGGAATTGTCTTGGGCCACACATAAAATACACTAACAATAAGGAGGGCTGATGAACAGAAAAAGTCAGGCAGATCACAAGGTAACGATCACTGATATAGACTATTGTACCTATCTGAAACGTTCTTTTTTTTTTTTTGTAATATGTTTTATACTAAAAGTAAAAGAGGGCAACAAAAAACTAGTGCAATATTTGACACTTTTTTTGGTTAACTAACGCATCAATATCTACTTCAATGGATCACCCTTGAAAATAGTTGCTCACAAATATAGGTGTTGCTGAAAACCGATGAATTAAATAAGGTGTGATTGTGAAGAGTGGGAGATTTTTCTTTGAGAAGATAAAACTTATAAAAGTCCAGTAAAGACAGTGTCAATTTTTTCTTCATCCACATGTGTTCACTAAGTCTAAGGCCCCTTTCACACAGTCGAACCGTTCAGGTCTGCCTGTCAGTTTTGACGGCGGACCTGAACGGGTGCTATATGCTAGTCTATGAAGCGACGGATGTCAGCGGTGACATGTCCGCTGATATCCAACCCGGTCCGATCCGCTAAAAGCAGACGGATGCCTCTACGTTCAGATCCATTTCTGGCGGATCGGATCAGGTGAGATCTGATGAAAACAGACATGCTGTCCATTTTCGCCCGATCTCTCCATAGAAAACAGCGGCGCTCAATAAGCCCCTCCACGCTCAGTGAGCAGAGAGGGACCTGCCATCCGCCGGCCCAGCGGAGATCAACGGAGAGATCTCTCGCTGAGCCGGCGGACCGAGGCGGACTCCGTGGAAGCGAATCTGCCTCATGAGAATAAGGCAGATCCGCTTCTCAGACACCCATGTGCTATGTGACACCTATGTGTTTCTGTAACCATTGTAAGTCATTTAAAGCCCATTGAACCCCTATTCAATAGGCTTTAAATTACTTTCAATGGTTACAGAAACTCCATTCATTTACCCTGGACTTGTTCTGGTGCCAAAAAACAGCCCCTCTTTCGCCTTATTTTTTAAATATATTTTTCACAGAAAAAAAAAGTAAAGTGTAAAAAACTGTACCCTAAAACATTTAAAGCAACAGTACACAGGAAAGGGGGAAAAATGCAAATAAAAAAGAATTCAAAATGAAACAAAAATGTCCTCCTATTCCTGTTGTGTTTACAAGACCAGAAGTGAAGGAATATCCCTACAACTGGACACAGATGGCATCAATTAAAAAAATGAACAGGGGGTTTAACTAATTTCTTCTCTTATCCAAAAAAAACACAATTGGCACGTGGCTGTCCATAAAAGCAAGTAACAAGTATTTTCAAAAAGAGAGCTTAACAATGAAAGCAATGTTTTTCTAATGTCCATGCATTTCTAATTCATTTTCCTCATAGTGGTTGTAAACCTCAGTCAAAAAATTTGAACTAAGCACATACACTATATTGCCAAAAGTCTTGGCACGCCTGCCTTTACACGCACATGAACTTCAATGGCATCCGAGTCTTAGTCCGTAGGGTTCAATATTTGGTTGGCCCACCCTTTGCTGCTATAACAGCTTCAACTCTTCTGGGAAGGCTGTCCACAGGGTTTAGGAGTGTGTCTATGGGAATGTTTGATCATTCTTCCAGAAATGCATTTGTGAGGTCAGGCACTGATGTTGGACGAGAAAGTCTGGCTCGCAGTCTCCACTCTAATTCATCCCAAATGTGTTCTATCGAGTTGTGGTCAGGACGCACTGCAGGCCAGTCAAGTTCCTCCACCCCAACCTCGCTCATTCACACTATATTGCCAAAAGCATTGGGCCACCCCTCCAAATCATTTGTTTGTTTTTCAGGGGTTCGGCTTGACCCTTTAGTTCCAGTGAAGGGAACTCTTAAGGCATCAGCATACCAACTCATTTTGGACAATTTCATGCTCCCAAACTTTGTGGGAACAGTTTGGGGATGGCCCCTTCCTGTTCCAACATGGCTGCGCACCAGTGCATTCCTGTTGGAACAGGAAGGGGCCTGATCCAACGGGATGAGTGAATTTGAGGTGGAGAAATCTGACAGAAATCTAGTGCTACATAGGAAAGTATCAGGATGCATAGGAAAGTATCAGCTAATACTATTACCAGTTCCTAATGTGGACTACAGAACATCTCACTCAATGTTATTGAGATGAGGATGGGGGGTGGAGATGGGGGGTGCTTAATAGTCCTAAAAAATTCCTGTCCTTGGGTGACACTGCTCCTCCAGTGATAAAGCATTGGCACCCTGGGGAAGGAAGTATGCTACTGGTAGGATCATAGGTGTAAAACCTAAAAGAAAAAATGCAGCCATCCTCTCTAAAGACTGGTAAATTTAAATATATTACATTGTTGTACTTGGATTTAAGACTAGACTCCCACTGTCGCATTTTGTGTGGCTTGCATTTGCGTAGGCACCGTCGTCCATTAATTTGAGTAGGCTGCTGTGCCTGCAGGAAAACACAGCAAAAAGTCCCTGCACCTTTTGAAAATTGCTGCCAAACAGAAAGTGCATGGTGCTTCTGCAATTTCCTGCACCTGAAAGTGCATTGTGTTTTCGAATGCATGGGGTTGCCACTAAGAATGTGTGGCACTCCCACGTGTCTGCAAAAGACCAGCTTGTTTTGGCTTTGGGTGTGGGAATACGTACACTTTACATGCTGTCTTCCACCCGCAGCAACCCGCCACAGTGTGAATCTGGCCTAAATCCTTTCCTTCATCA
The DNA here is from genome assembly GCA_037952925.1 of Lithobates clamitans. NCBI lineage: Eukaryota > Metazoa > Chordata > Amphibia > Anura > Ranidae > Lithobates > Lithobates clamitans. The sequence continues at coordinate 12,262,081 of JBBGZY010000502.1, read as the reverse complement.
GACCTAAATAGATACATTTGTTGCAATTATTTTTGTGAAATAAATATTTTGGCAGCAATCCTGCTTCATTATATAATACAATAAAACTTACATTGCACAAATGAACATAATAAATTCAGTTTGTTAGATTTCAAGCAGTTTATGCCACTCATTGCACTTTTTTATAGAAAAAAATATAGAAAAAAGTTTCATAAAGTACGCTTGATCTTTGCAGACTTCCCTAAGTGCCTGAATCAGCAATTCTGTCTGTTTCAGACTAATGCAATGTGACTTAACACAGTAAAACTAGAAACTTTACTTCCTTGGCCAAAGCAAACTGATCTTGTATTATATTCTATAAAAACTCAGCTCTATAATGAGGTTAGTGCTGATGCTGGGAAACAATCTGCAAAACAGAACAGTGCCTTAATTATCAGAAGAAACTAAGACAATGACAATTGCTGCTGGGATAGCAAAAAAAAGCCTAAAGTAGACCTGACATTCTATAATAAACTTAGAGAGGCTGGTGTACCAAAGGCAAATTGGCAGTTCACTTTGCACGGAAATTTTAATTTAGTGAAAATGAAGAAAACTCACTTTGAAAAGAATAGCCAATCACGTGCAGGAAAAAAAAAAATAAGGAAAATATAAAAAACATTTTGTTTTGAACATTTGAATTTTTGCTTACACATGATTGGATGATGGAATTCAGCAGAGTTCGCTTGCAAAGTGAACATCCTATTGCCTTTAGTAAACCAACCTTATTGACTCAAAGGAAAAGGGCCAAGTCCATAAATAGGGGGGCTGCACTAGGAATTTACATTACAGTATAATATGCCATTTCAGTAGTAGCAGAGTTTTGTACTGTATTAATAATTGTATGTTATTTCTCCTTCTTGTAACTTTGTATAAATACCCGGGTTTCAGAACCATTTTTAAAATGTATTACGGCCCATATACAAGGGTAGCCACTGCTAAGAATCAGCCATTCTTGCCGGCATGGATAGGTACACAATGTGGTTGATTTATTGAAGAAAAATATACTGTTCACTTTGCAAAGGAAGTTGAACTTTGCAAGGGAATTTTCCCTAGAGCTTAGTGAATCGGGTGCAGCTCTGCTGACATCCATCAACCAGTCATATTTTGCAATGTTTTTATTGCCGTTTATTGGGTTACTGCAAAAAATTTAGAAGAAGTAGTATGTATTACACATATAAAAGTGATTGTGGACCGAGCCGCATCCTATCCATCCCTTAACATGCTGGAACGGCAAAATACATAGGTTGGAGCTTGTTTTGGAGTAACGTCATCCTGCACGGAGTGTGTGCCTGCTCACAGTCTGTGACTGGAGCTGACGGTATCAGTGATTTGTATATGTTATACTAATGCCCCGTACACACAGTCGAACTTTGTTCAGACATTCCGACAACAAAATCCTAGGATTTTTTCCGACGGATGTTGGCTCAAACTTGTCTTGCATACACACGGTCACACAAAGTTGTCGGAAAATCCGATCGTTCTGAACGTGGTGACGTAAAACACGTACGTCTGGACTATAAACGGGGCAGTGGCCAATAGCTTTCATCTCTTTATTTATTTAATCTGAGCATGCGTGGCACTTTGTGCTTCGGATTTGTGTACACACGATCAGAATTTCCGACAACGGATTTTGTTGTCGGAAAATTTTATATCCTGCTCTCAAACTTTGTGTGTCGGAAAATCCAATGGAAAATGTGTGATGGAGCCTACACACGGTCGGAATTTCCGACAACAAGGTCCTATCACACATTTTCCGTCGGAAAATCCGACCGTGTGTACGGGGCATAGAGGTAGACACTTCTTCATTTAAGTGCATTGTTGTTCTTATTAGTTTTTTATAAAAATGGTTTTACATGATGCAGTGCCTTTTGTTTCCTATGTACAGTCTCAAGCAGCGATGATGGTGGTCTGTGAGAGGAGAGTGGATTGTTTAACCCCATAGTGGCTGGAAAAGAGTTGAATTGGATTTATTACATTATGGAGAAAGCATTGATGTTTATTGATTTTGGTAGTTAGTGAAGAAGGTGGAGGAGGCACAGTGAGGACACTGGACATGGAGAAGAGGTTAAAGCTTGAAGCAATAGCACTTTCTTATAGGAACTTTGTTTTGCACATGAATTTTGCACTGGGTATTTTTATTGTATGGGACGGTTTATTTAGAATATGGCGGGGGAAACCCGCGCCATTAACCTCTGAAAGAGATATCTCATACCCCACTTGGGGTTCTTTGGCTGTGGCTTTATAATTTTAAGCCCCCCTAAATACGAGAAAGCCCTGGATACATGAAAACAAGGCTCTATTTATGAATTAATTAGATGACTGGGACAACACTCGGGTGGACTTATCAAGGCTACAGTTGTGCCTCCCGCCTTCAGGGGTGATTACACAAAAAAAAAATTGTTTTGATATGGTGATGTGTGATATATAATCCTTCTTCTTAATTATATAACCCACTCTGTATGAATCAACCCATCCCTTATTAATAGAATTACCAGCGACCTTGGCTATAATTAAGGTGAGATTTTCTCTTTCTCAACCCAAGTGTCACAAATAATTGGTTTATTCTTTACTTTTGCCAATTCGTTCGTTGGAAAGGATTGTTCCTGGTCCTAAACTTGTTCTGTGTGGTGTCCCCCTGTATCTGGTCTTGAGGTTCATCAGCACCTACCCAGTATTGTCCTGAGGAAGCTATTACAATTGTGAAATGCGTTGACAAGAAGGCATGGAGAAGTCTATGGTTTCTACCCATTGAGATTTCTATACAGCAATTTGTGTGTATTATAGATTTTACTAATATATTTCAGATCCATACTTCCATTTCTATCCTATAGAACCTGTCAGTTAGTAGGGCGTCTTTGTTGAATGTTATTTTAATTAATTTGTAATAAAGACTTTATATTTTATACATTATTGCCTCATGTTATGCTCACAAAGTCCACCTTATTTTGATAGAGTTGTCCCAACTCATTCAATTCTTTCCTACACTTATTGGATGTTTGCATAGTGGGGGTCTTTCCTTTCTATTTATTTAGAATATATATTTGAATGAACAGTACACCTTTTTAAGAAGATACATTTATTGACACTGGGCAATTTCTGAATCATATGGATTTGTACCTTTTTTAATTTTACACATGCATTGATATGTTGTATTATATGAAATATATATTTTTGGTGTATACTATATATTTAAAAGGAATAATAAAAACAGTCTGATTTTGGTGTTGCTCTGTTTTACCCTGGTGGCTAATGCACTGACCCAGATCCGTACTGGAAACAATTCCGTAAAAAAAAAAACATAATTGCTTACTACATATGAAAATACAAACAAGCTGGCAGTAGAAGTGATTCTCCAAGATAACCTTTATTGACAGCTATGACTAAAGCCCTCTTGGGATGAAATGCATAAGCTGTATCTGTTTTATGGGTGACTTGACTCTTCGATAAAGTTTATCTCAGAGGATCACTTTGAATGTTATCTTGTTTTTATTCTTGGCATGCAAACAGTGTGCAGAAAGGACTGTTGCTGGTCACCTACAGAGTAGAGCGTGGGTGGAAGTAGGATGAAGAACCTGTCCTTCTGTGATCGCTTCTACATGGGAGCTTTGGGATGATAATGTGAGAAACTATGCATCTATCTCTTGTTCTTCAGTAAGAACATCAGCAGCTGAATGTAGAAATATGTATGGCATTTGGACATGTGATGATAGCATCAGTTTGAGAACCAATGGAGATTTTAATTTATTGACAGATGCATCTGATCTGCAGTTGACCTTCTTCTGACCTGCTTCACCATAGACTTGTAAGGAAATCCATAACCCGTCTGCGGCAAAAAAACAACTGTTGATGCATGCCCATTGAACTTCTGACACTCTTTTTATCACTGTCTCTGCCTTCACACGGGCATACTTAATGTATGATGGGCCCCAATTGCCCGCAAGGGATGCACTGGTGTTCCGTGCATCTACATGCAGGCAGTCCCAATCATGTCAATTTGGACGCAGTGGCTGTATGGACACAGACGCTGTTCCTATTTTGATAGCCATCTGGATGCATTCCCCAGACTCACACGGGGACAAACACTCCTCCCACACAGCTGTCACTTTGAAAGAACTATCAATCCTCAAGAGAAAATAGCCTAAAACCCAGTGGGCTGAATGAGAAGAAAAATGTAGGAGCTCAGGACAAGCTCCCTGTACTAACTATGCAATGTTAGTACAGCGTTCTTCCTGCTGAGCTATTATGTTTTGACAGGGGGCTGCACTCGCAACAAAACAAGGGTGAGTGATCGTAGCCATTGGCCGCAAGCGCTGATAGGAAGCTAGTAGGCTACTGGTTTTCCTGAATGCCTGTTCAACGGAAGCTGGACATTAGGCCAGCTCCTGTCGGACAGGCTACTGTACACACTGGCCACATGTTGGCCGATTCAACAGAGACCAGCCAATATCTGGCCCGTGTGTACCAGCCTTAAAAACATTCAACCAAAAGTGAAAATTATTTGAAACATTAGCCCAAGAAGCTTTGACCAGAAAATAAACTAGCCTAATGCCCTGTAGACACGGTCGGATTTTCCGATGGAAAATGTGTGAGAGGACCTTGTTGTCGGAAATTCCGACCGTGTGTAGGCTCCATCACACATTTTCCATCGGATTTTCCGACACACAAAGTTTGAGAGCAGGATATAAAATTTTCCGACAACAAAATCCGTTGTCGGAAATTCCGAACGTGTGTACACAAATCTGACAGACAAAGTGCCACGCATGCTCAGAATAAATAAAGATATGAAAGCTATTGGCCACTGCCCCGTTTATAGTCCCGACGTAAGTGTTTTACGTCACCGCGTTCAGAACGATCGGATTTTCCGACAACTTTGTGTGACCGTGTGTATGCAAGACAAGTTTGAGCCAACATCCATCCTAGGATTTTGTTGTCGGAATGTCCAAAGTCCGACCGTGTGTACGGGGCATAAGACAATAGACTAACAACATTAAACTAAAGATACCATAAACAATATCCTAAGAACATTTGAACAGAGGATAAAAAAGACCTAAAGCCAGCCAAACATAGTTCAAATCATGATTGGAACCATGTATGGTCAGGCTGAATGTACCCAAGTAAAATTAATCAATCAACTCGGGTACAACCAGCCTCTCGGATTTCCCATGCAACTATCACGAGCGGCTGAATAATCACTGTGTTCTCCTAGCGGGGATGCCCCCCCCCACGGGAAGAACACAATGGCTTGGGGCGGGGGGGATTCCCCTGTCAACACTGTCTTTGTTGATGGGGAAATCATGGTTACAGGAAATAAACTCGCTCTGGCTAAGGCCAGCCTAAGACAATGGTCTAACAACATTCAATCAAAGACAATACCCTAAGAAAGTTTGATCAGACTAGTCTAAATAAACATTCAACCAGTAGGGGAAATACCATAAGAACATTTGATTTTGCCCCATTTGCACAACAGCCACAGCATTGACATTAAAAATCCATAATGAGTGGTTGTGGGTTAATTCATACAGAGTGAATGTACAAGCAGTTATGCTTGATGAATGGCTATACAATTTTTTTTATAAATAGACCTCTAAATTCTGGCACATCAACAGTTATTTTTCTTTACATGAAGCGTGTTTAAATGGATAAAACATGAGAAAATGTGCATGTATTGCAGATTATTACTATTATTTTTTTTTTCTTTTTGCTTTAACATACGCTTTAAAACTCCTCCCTACCCCGAACAACCAAAAAAATATGCTATTTCCAGTTTTTTTTTGTTTTTTTTTTTGTTTTTTTTCAGTTCCTTTAACATTGTCATTACTTCACATGGGCCAATTTGTGATCAAAAAGCTCAAGTTTTAGCCATTGTGCCTTCAAACCGTCTCTCCAAACTGTTACACCAAGACACTTGCCTCTGTTCCCATGGAAACAAACAAAATTACTTTAGTAAACAGAAAATAAGCAATTTAGGACCGTTTCACAACTTCTAAAAATAGCTTTGCTGAAGGATAGGCTGTGCGGCTCAGACTGATTAAATAAACACTATAGCTTTCTCCATCTGAGAATAGCAGTCTTTAAGCGAGTGAATAACATTCTATAGAGCTGTCTTGTCTGATCGAAGGTTATTCAATGCATCATACAAACTTTTTTAATTTTGCATTCCTCAGCATTTTATTCATATTTTTGTTAGGTTCCTGACTAGAAAATGAAATGTATATTGATAGAGAAAACATTTGGCTAACGAATAGTTGTAAAATTCAAATGTAGATTTGCCAGGAAACTTTAGGTGCCTTTGAAGGAGTGAAGCTCAGAAACCACAGCGATGCAAAAAAGTATGTATTGAGTTTTGTATACGTACAGTATATACTAATCAGGGAATAGTTTTGAATATATACAGTTAGGTCCATATATATTTGGACACAGGCACAATTTTAGTTTTTTTCAGGTATTTACCAAAACATATTTAACCTATAATGGACATGGGCTGAAAGAGCATACTCTCAGATTTAATTTCAGGGTATGTACTTCCAAATCGGAGGAAGGGTTCAGGAATTACAGCTCTTAGGAATAGCCCCCCCCCCCCCTTTTTCAAGGGACCAAAAGTAATTGGACAATTGAATCAAAAGCTGTTTCATGGCATGGCGCTTTTTTCATCAATTAAGCAGGCAAAAGGTCTTGAGTCGATTCTAAGTGTGGTATTTGCATTTGGAATCTATTGCTGTGAACCTACATCATGTGTTCAAAGTATCTGTCCATGCAAGTGAAACAGGCCATTGTCAGGCTTCAAAAACAAAACAAATCCATCAAAGAGATAGCAGCAATATTAGGAGTGCAGTGTGATGGCATGGGCATGCATTAATTCCAGTGGCACTGGGTCATTGGTGTTTATTGATGATGTGACAGAAGACAGAAGCAGCCAGATGAATTCTGCAGTGTTTAGAGAGATACTGTCAGCCCAGATTCAGCCAAACACAGTAAAGTTGATTGGATGGAGCTTCACAGTACAGATGGACAATGATCCAAAACACTGCAAAAGCAACCTAGGAGCTTTTGAAGCAAAAGAAGTGGAATATTCTGCAATGGCCGAGTCAATCCCCTGAACTCAACCCAATTGAGCATGCATTTCACTTGCTGAAGACAAAACTAAAGGCAGAAAGACCCACAAACAAAGAACAACTGAAGACAGCTGCAGTTAGAGCCTGGCAACGCATCAGAAAGGAGGAAACCCAGTCTTTGGTAATGTCCATGGGTTCCAGACTTCAGGCAATCATTGCCAGTAAAGGATTCTCAACAAAATATAAAAAATGAACATTTTATTTATGATTATATTAATTTGTCCAATTACATTTGAACCCCTGAAAATGGGGGGACTGTGTATAAAAATGGATGCAGTTCCTAAAATTTGTACTTGATTTTTAGGTTCAACCCCTTGAATTAAAGCTGAAAGTCTGCACTTCAAATTCATTTGGATTGTTTTGTTTTAATTTTATTCTGCTGGCATACAGAGCCAAAAGTATGAAAATTGTGCTTATGTCCAAATATATATGGACCTAACTCTATGTATATTAACCACTTAAGGTCCACCCTATAGCAGTTTTACTGCTACAGGGCAGCACCTCTGTGCCGGGTCACGTATTGTATATATACGTGATCCAACTCTTCCGGGTAGGGGCGTGCATGCGCACCACTAGCAGTTTGCTCACGCTGTAATCATACACAGCTGGAGCCTATCGGTGGGTATCGCGGACTCTATGTCTGCCAGCACGCACCGCTCATCAGGCAGAGAGGCAGAACGGCGGTCTGACAGGAGGAATAGGATGGAATTTATGTCCCTGCGAAGCAGGGAACAAATTCCATGTCTTTCCCACGTGAAAGCAACACACACAGTGTAGTAAAACACTGGCTAGGCGTACAGTTAACCTTTTGATCGCCCCTGGTGTTAACTCCTTCCCAGCCAGTGTCATTAGTATAGTGACAGTGCATATTTTTTAGCACTGATCACTGTAAGGCTCCATGCACACTAGTGTTTTTTTTAAGCTCCAAGAAGCTGGGTTTTTTTTGCTCCTAGAAGCTAAATAGTGTTATCCTATGTGTCCATGCACACTATTTTATGCAATTAGTGTTTTGTGAGCTTCAGCGTCAAGGAGCAGAAAAAAAATGTTTTTGTAGAGTTTCCTGAAGCATTTTTCCAGCAGAAACGCTCCTAATAGCGTTTTTTGAGCTTTTATTTTCATTTTACTGCGAAAAAGGCCAATAAAATGCTGATGCTCCTAAATGCTCTTAAATGCTCCTAAACGCTGCTAAAACGCTACTACAAAAAGCTGTTACCAGCGTTTTTTATCCAGTGATTATTCCAGTGGTTTTTTAGCTTAAAAAAAAATGGTAGTGTGCATGGAGCCTAATAGTGTCACTGGTCCAGAAAAGTGTCAGTGTCTGAATGTCTGCTGCAATATCGCAGTTCCATTATAAGTTGCTGATCGTCGCCAATACTAGTAAAAAAATATAAAAATAAATAATAATATCCCATAGTTTGTAGAAACTATGGGGGTTATTTACTAAAGGAAAATCCACTTTGCACTGCAAATGCACTTGGAAGTAAAGTTGCTGTAGATTGCATTTTAGCTTGCACATGATTGGATGATAAAATCAGCAGAGCTTCCACTCATTTCAGATCTACCCCTTAGATTTAGAGCGACAGCACTTTCAAGTGCACTTGCAGTGCAAAGTGGATTTGCCTTTCGTAAATAACCCCCTATAACTTTTACGCAAACCAATCACATTTTTTTGAAAAATATGTAGCAGAATACATATTGACCTAATTTATGAAGAAATTTGATGTTTTAAATTCTTTTATTGGTTATGTTTCATAGAAAGTAAAACATATATTTTTTTTTTTCAAAATTGTCGGTCTTTTTAGTGCAAAAAAGTTTATAGCACAAAAAAAACAAAAATAAGTAATAAAATACCACCAAAAGATACCACCGCCTAGTATCAAATGTATAGTGTTCAACAGCTGATTGCTTTGGTTCAAACGCAGATACCTTCTCTCTTCATAATGGGAGGAATGACTGAGGCTGTATTTAGGCATCATGCTGTTCCAGGAAAACTTGAACAAAGATGGCCTTTTGTACAAGCTCTGCCCCTTGCGTCTCGTTTAGTAAAAGCTAATGCTAAAATTTGATACTGCTGGCAACATGAAGTCTAATTTACAGTGAGGACGGAAAGTATTCAGAACCCCTACATTTTTCACTCTTTGTTATATTGCAGCCATTTGCTAAAATCATTTAAGTTCATTTGTTTCCTCATTAATGTACACACAGCACCCCATATTGACAGAAAAACACAGAATTGTTGACATTTTTGCAGATTTATTAAAAAAGAAAAACTGAAATATCACATGGTCCTAAGTATTCAGACCCTTTGCTCAGTATTTAGTAGAAGCACCCTTTTGATCTAATACAGCCATGAGTCTTTTTGGGAAAGATGCAATTCCTCTGCCATTCCTCCTTACAGATCCTCTCCAGTTCTGTCAGGTTGGATGGTAAACGTTGGTGGACAGCCATTTTTAGGTCTCTCCAGAGATGCTCAATAGGGTTTAAGTCAGGGCTCTGGCTGGGCCATTCAAGAACAGTCACAGTTTCAGGTGCCCCTAACTATAAAGAGCCTTCTGACTCCTCTCAACATTCTCTTCACACTTTGAATATTTTGCGCCTTCGCCCAGCCCCCTTTAATCCTAATGCCCCCAAGAATTGCCCCCCCTCAATCCCTTATGGCAAAAACAACCCAAAGAGCAGCCCCTGCCTATGAACAATACCTGCGAGATCAGGGGTGTCTAACATTTTGACCTTTCTGTGCCACATTGGAAGAAGATGAATTGTCTTGGGCCACAAATAAAATACACTAATGCTGTGTACACACGGGCAGACTTTTCAGCATCAAAAGTCCGACAGTCCTACTGACGGACTTTCGACTAAGTTACGACGGATTTGCGAACGACCGGACTTGCGCACACACAAACGGACTAAAGTCCATTCGAAAGTCCGGTCCTTTGAATGTGATGACGTACGACCGGATTAGAATGAGGAAGTTCATAGCCAGTAGCCAATAGCTGCCCTTGTGTCGTTTTTTGTCCGTCGGACTAGCATACAGATGAACGGATTTTTCGATCGGACTCGAGTCCTTCGAAAAGATTTGAAACATGTTCCAAATCTAAAGTCCATGTGATTTTCGACAGAAAAGGTCCTCTGAAGGTCCGATGAAGCCCACACATGGTCGGATTGTCCGACGGATTCGTTCCGTTGGACCAGTCCAGTCAAAAAGTCCGCCTGTGTGTACACGGCATAACAATAAGAAAAGCTGATGGGCAGAAAAAGTCGGGCAGATCACAAGTTACCGATCATTGATATACATAATGTATCTATCTTAATAAAACTTCTATTTTTTGTAATATTTTTTATCATAAAAGTGAAAGAGGGCAACCTAAAACGAGTGCGTAATTCGACGCATCAATATCAGGTTGGATGATTGTAGTAGCAATTCTTAATGAACTCTCAAGGTGCTCATCAGATACTTTGATTCTAATTTTGCCGTTTGTGCGCTTCATCCTTGAAAATAGCTGCTCACAAATATAGGTGGTGCCCAAAACTGATGACATGAATGAGGTACGATTACGCAAAGTGGGATATTTTTGTTTGGGAAGATAAAACTCAGGAATAAAAATTCAGGAAAGAGACACTGTCAGGTTTTTATTTGCTCATGTGTTTACTAAGTGTAAATGTATTTTTTTTAAATCCCCCAAAAGAATCAATATTTTTAATTAAGTTTATGATTTTGTGTAGAGCCGCTTTCATAGCCGTCTTGAGCAGCATGCGACCTGTGGGTCACAGGTTGGACACCCCAGTACTAAAACATCAACTGTAAATACACAATAGCCTACAGTTTACTGCGCTCAAAGACATCTGATAGATAAGCGACAACAGTTCTGCTTCCTTCACTGGGAGTACACTGCAAGGTGCAGCATGAAAACTTTATACTTTAGCTTGATTAGCATCTGTCAGAAAGGTAATGGAAGCCATGTAAGACAGCCAACGTATCTTATCTTCCCCCAAACATATGTAAATGGTCAACTACCTGCTGTGATGCTGTTCTTTCCTGACCTTTTACACAAATGAACTTTGCAAAACCATTAAAAAAATATAAGTCAGTGGATTCAGTTAACACGTTAAAGCTACCAGGGATGTGCCTGAGTGGCCAAGCTGGAGTGGCTTATGTTTTCTTTGATTGTCTTATAGTTAATAATTTAAAGGCCTTCTCAGGTGGTACCAGACAACATTCACCTAAAGCTACCGCCTCGTCTATTAATGGAAAGGGGAATGCAGATACTAACACTGTTGATCAGTCTATTTAAAGAGCACAACAGATCTAGAAGTAGGACATGTTTTGTAATCAATAATTGTAATAGAAAAGGGGTTTTGCAAATTCCATAGGACACATGTTTGAACAGGAACAGAAGCATGCTAGGAACTCTAGTTCCTATACTCCCCCCATATAGATCACAATAATTTTACAACCCTAAGGGATTTGAAGTTCTGCCCACTGACCATTCCACTATCCAATGACAGCACCTTAAGGAACACTTAGGCCCAGTTCACACCTCAGCGTTTTGTAGCTTGAAGCTCCTAACCGCTGGTGGAGAAAATATAAATTATTCTCTATGGAGAAGGTTCACATCTCCACTCCAAGTTGCCTGAAGCCAAACGCCTGAAGCTCAAAAAAGTTCTTGAGCTTTTTTGTGTAGCTCGAATCGAGCAGATCTGAGCGTTTTTATTCCAATAGAAATGTATGAAAACGTGCCATTCGCGCAGTTTGTGTATATTCGCGCAATTTTCTGCTCAAATGAAAAGATAAAATAGTAATAATACATGAATGAATAAATGTCAAATAAATGTACAAAAAACTAAAAATCATCATACATAATTAAAATAAATTAAAAATATGTAATAATACATAAATAAATAATAATTAACCCCTAGCCTTAAAAATACTAAATAAATTATTATTATTATTATTATTATTATTATTATTATTAGTAGTAGTAGTAGTAGTAGTAGTAGTAGTAGAGGTAGTATTAATAATAATAATTAATAGTAATAATATTAATAATAATAATAAAATAATAATAAATAAACACTCAAACCCAAAAATAATAATAATAATAATGTATTTATATACATAAATAAATAATAATTAACCCCTAGCTTTAAACATACTAAATAAATTATTATTTTTATTATTATTATTAGTAGTAGTAGTAGTAGTAGTAGTAGTAGTAGTAGTAGTAGTAGTAGTAGTAATAAATAAACACCCAAACCCGAAAAAAATTATAAAAATGTATTTATTTATTTTGTGTTAGGGTGTTAAGCTATTTATTATTAATATTATTTAATTTTTTTAAGGGTTAGGGGTTAAGGTTAGGGGCTATATATTTATTTATTATTACCTAGTATTCATTTATTGAATTTATTTATTATTTATTTATACATAGCTAGTCAGGTAGAAAAAAGACACAAGTTCATCTGGGTCAACCAATAATAATAAACAAATGTATTATTTTTATTTATTTGTGTATTTATTTTACATGTATTTATGTATTAATTTATTATTATTATTAGTAGTAGTAGTAGTAGTAGTAGTAGTAGTAGTAGTAGTAGTAGTAGTAGTAGTAGTATTTATACCCTAACAAACAAAAAATATATATAAATAATCCTAACTTCAACTCTAACCCCTTACCTCAACAAAAAATAAAATAATAATGAATGAATAATAATAATAAAAAAAAGAAAGAAAAGCTAATGCAAAAGCTAAAAAAAGCTAAAATACCTAGCAACAAATGATGCAACAGATGATAGTTTTCTCTATTGGCTAATAAAAAATGCCAAAGCTCATAATTGTACATAAAAACATGCAAGTCACGCATAAAATCGTGCCAAAATCACACATCAAAAAGTGCAAAAAACACCTGAAAAATGCTCAAAGACGCTATGCTCAGGTGTGAATGCAGCCTAAAAGCGCTTTGACCTGCAGAGTGACAGTGATTGAGGCTTAGTGCCCAAGCTGGAAAATTCAAGGGCCTTAATGATAGACTGAAGGACACATAGAAGAGGCTTATCAAGGTGCCTGTTCTTAGGCAAGACATTTTGGCCCATATGCCCTGTAGGAACATAGGTTGTAGACCCTTATGCGGTTGCAGGGCACATGTGTCAAGCTGAAGAGGACACCTCAGGGCTTTACCAATAACTGCAAAATCATTTTAGGAAAATAAGGCTTTTAGAATAACCTATACATTTCCCAAACACCCTTGGAATCATGGAAAGCCTTCACAGAAGATTGGAGTCTGTTATAACCACAAAGAAAGACATGTTTTTGGAATAAGATGGATTTGAGATTGGATGCTCATATAAGTGTGATGGTTAGGTGTGCACTAACGCCTTACCATATATCGGTATCAATAGGCTGTTGGGCAACAGTTAAAAATGCAAGGTTATGCAGAAAATGGTCAACCCTATCATTTTGCTTTAGGTCTTTGCAATTTTTACTCTCTGAAAATACACTATAGCAAGCATCTAACATTTGAGCTGCATTTTTTAAGCCATTTATGTATTGTAGATGGTTTGAGATTTTTACTCACTAACTACATAACAGTTGGCACAATTATGGTAAATCTGTGATAATCCCGTTGCTAGCAAGTGTTCTGCACACAGGCAGAGCAAGATAGAAATGTTTCACTCAGGTTTTCCGAACAAGCCCAATGATATTTTCCACTTCACAAATTTCCACACTTAAGTGGCTTTACCTTCTCAAGCGTTTCGCTTTTTCTGCGCCTGCCGTATGACATTTCATTTCTCTACATATTCAGCTTCTTTGTATTGTCAGCATTTTCGAGCCATCTGTTTATAGATTGCTGGCTCTGTTTCATGACTCACTGTCAAAATCTCTTATGTCCCACGGTGCCAGCCTGCTTGTTCATGACCTTTTTAACCCGAAAAGGGAGAAGCAAGCCAATCGAGGGAAACCCCACAGTCTTTATTACTGTGCTGCCTTAGCCAGGATGCCAGGATGTAGTCACACCACAGCTGACTGGGTAAAGCATCTGTTCATTAAAATACAAATCAGCCCAGGGTAGTCTGCATTTAAAAGCATGTGTTCTTCCCTTGCTGTTGTGTAGTAAAACTCAGGTGGCAGATTATTCCCGGAGTTTATCATATAATTTTTAGCTGCCATTGCTGACCACCTTCTGAAGATGCTATTTACCTGATTGTCTCTGGCTTCAAATGGCAACAAACACAAAATAAAAACATCATGTATGTGTAAAGCCATCATAGATGGTTCCAAACCAGTCCCTGCTGAACCAGCAGAGATCCAAACCATGTATAGGCAGGTTAATATTACTCAAGTGATCAATCGATCAACATGGGTACAACCAGCCTGTCAGATTTTTAATGCGGTTATTGCCAGTGGCTATAGCCGCTAGCAATAATCACTGTGTGTTCTCCCAGCCGGGGCAGCTCCCCCTGCTGGGAAAACACGATAGCTCCATGGGAGGGACTGACTGTGTTGATGGGGTAATCAAGCTATTTTATTTCCTGCAACCCATGGTTGTAGGAAAGAAAATTGCACCATCTATGGCTTACCTAAATCAGAAAAAATAAAATATGAAATAATAGTCAGTATCCATATGTACAATCCTGAATTGTAAATAAATCCACAGTTGTGTATCTCTCAGCCTCCCACCCTCATTTTGTTCTGTAGGAGCTTCCTGCTTTTTTTAGGTGCTGAACTATATTTCTTTGGTCTTACATTTTAGCTTGTTCTTCTGTTTTTTGGTCTTTTCTTGTATCTTGTCATAGCAGCTGTCTATTGAGTACTGGTTAAAAAATTGTGGAGAATTATGGGTTGAGCCCATCTTAAGTATGGGGTGTTCCTTCCTTCCAACAATACGCTAGTAACATTGGGGTTTAATTAGGTTGTATCTGGTAGTACATAAGTGGATATTTGTCACCGAGGTGGTGTAGTAGCGGCTAAGGGCCTGTTTATTGGGTAGCAGATACAAGTGGTTTTGTTGTGATTATATCAGCCTTCAAAGACCTTAGACCTGGCAGGATCAATTCTGATGTTCTGATGTTTGTTTGTTGAATTGACTGTATTCTATGCATTAAATATTTTTCTCTTTTAATGTTATATTTCTTTGGCTTCATAAAATAAATGGGCTGCTATGGCCATTCGACTCCAAATAAATGTTGTCATCTAGTCATTTTGGGTAATAACCAAAAAATGTCCAGCGCTCTGAATGTCTCATAAACAATTGCCAGCAGTCCAATAATAAAGGTTAAGAGATTTAATGATTGTGTATGATGAAAACAATATAATAAAAACAATTAAATGAACAGTAAATGAACAGTATGTCATCCTATGTAAATAACACTGTAGGACACTTAAATGAGAAAGTTTCTAAAAGCCAGAAGGTCCAATCAGCAGCAGGTAGTTAAAGACTGGAGATCCATCCAAAAAACCTAACCCCAGGCTGGGAAGCAGATGGAAGGGAGTTGGAGGGGGGATGGAAGACCCAGCCCGCCAAACTCAGGGGATCCACACTGTAAATCAGCTTAAGATGGAAAGGCTCACCAATACCGGAGGACAGATCTGTGAATGTGATGTGAAGGCAGGCTGTGAATCCACCGGGAGGGAAGGTCTCGCAGACGCTCTGTGTCAGGGGATGATGACGTCAGCCCAGCTGGAAGAGGAAGGCGCGGCTTCACACAGGGGAACCGCCGGAACAACCTTCCTCTTCCAGCTGGGCTGACGTCATCATCCCCTGACACAGAGCGTCTGCGAGACCTTCCCTCCCGGTGGATTCACAGCCTGCCTTCACATCACATTCACAGATCTGTCCTCCGGTATTGGTGAGCCTTTCCATCTTAAGCTGATTTACAGTGTGGATCCCCTGAGTTTGGCGGGCTGGGTCTTCCATCCCCCCTCCAACTCCCTTCCATCTGCTTCCCAGCCTGGGGTTAGGTTTTTTGGATGGATCTCCAGTCTTTAACTGCCTGCTGCTGATTGGACCTTCTGGCTTTTAGAAACTTTCTCATTTAAGTGTCCTACAGTGTTATTTACATAGGATGACATACTGTTCATTTACTGTTCATTTAATTGTTTTTATTATATTGTTTTCATCATACACAATCATTAAATCTCTTAACCTTTATTATTGGACTGCTGGCAATTGTTTATGAGGCATTCAGAGCGCTGGACATTTTTTGGTTATTGTTTTATATCTGTATCTATCAGTTACGGTTAGTCCAGCTGCACTAATTTCTTCTTACCCTTTCCCCCACACCCCTCTCCCCCCCCCCCCCCCGTTTAGTCTTGTCCATCCACTTAGTACATGTTATGTGTCACATGGATGACTGAGTATATGATATATGGTTTACATTTGTATTATTTGATCGTTTTTATATGCCTTGATTGAGGTCCCTGGGTTTACACACATTGGCGCTGGATTAGTAGTGTGTTTTTGCCTAGTCATTTTGGGTACATAATCTGAGCCTTGGCTCTCTACAAGCCCCTAAGTCAAGACGTATATCCCATTGACAAATCAGCATGAGGCTTCGCATAGTGTAATAGGCTTACTATACAGAACCAGGGTAAAACACCAGGCAGAACTCACATGACATAAGTGCCCCCAGCACTATTGGGTAATTGTGTATACAGAGCTTCACTTAGCTAATAAAATATCATAGCCAAGATGTCTGGTCCATGATGCCTCACTCAGCATCAGGTGTGCATCAGGTGTGTACCAACGTGTCTCTATGCGCTGACTGATGCGTTTCGTCACCTGGACTTGGCTTCTACCTATATCTGCCTTCACTACATGTATAAGTAGCAGAGTCTGATTTCATGTTTTCCCACCCCTTCCGGGTCTGAGTACTGTTCTGCAGGGGATGAAAGAGGCTGGTGCCCAGCTCTCTCTTACACCATCCCATTGTCTATTATTTGCTCCAATCACAGAAGTTACCACATCACAGATGAAAGAAAAATTGCAGCTCAAAAAGCTCCAGACCTGTTAAAGACACCCGCCCTATTACGATCCTGCAGGTGCTGGAAGAAAGGAAAAAATCCTGGACAGCCACAGACCGCTAAAGGCAGCTTTATTTAAACGATTGAAATCCAAAAACAGTCAAATCTTGTGCATAGAAGACAGGGAAAGCCAGCTAACGTGTTTCACATCATGGATAGGTGCTTAGTCAGGTACACATGATGTGAAACGCGTTAGATGGTTTTCCCTGTCTTCTATGCACAAGATTTGATTTTTATTTTATTTTAATCGTTTAAATAAAGATGCCTTTAGCGGTGTGCGGCCGTCCAGGATTTTTTCCTTTCTACCACTTCACAGATGAGACTAATCCAGGGTAAACTTAGTGTAGAGTCCATAAGTAGAGTGGTAAAAATCTTTCACACCTTATACCACACTATACCTTATTATGAGCATAAATGGTCTCCTTGGTTCGACCATTGCAATTGAATGATTTATTCTTGATGTTTAGAACTGCATACAGTATATATTGGTATGTTAATGTTGATGTCTTCTCATTTTCCTTTTTGGTAATACTTGCATTATTAGCATCTGTATTCACATTTGCGCACTGATAAATGCGCACCTTTATAGACTGGACTATCCTGGCTATATTTTGTAAATTTTTGTCATTTTCTGTACCGATATATTTTGATGTTACAAAATGCTAATTTCTCTGTACCACCTTCTAATAAAAAAAGTTTGTAAACAAAAAAAGAAGGACACTGTGAAGTAAAGGGGGCTATATTGTAAAGGCTACATTGTGATGTAAAGGGACTGTGATGTGGGGGGGGGGGTGTGATGTGAAGGAAGGGCTGTATGTGAAGGGGGACTGTGATGTGAAGGGGGACTGTGATGTAAAGGGGTGGCTATGATGTTAACTGGGGACTGCAATGTAAAGACAGGCCACTGCGATGTAAAGCGGGGGGCTTTGTGATGTAAAGGGGGGCTGTGATTTTGAAGGAGGAAATGAGGACACTGGTGTAAAGTCATAGAAAAAACATGAAAATTGGTCCTCTTCTGGAGGAAAATTTTACTGACCGGATTTGAATTCAATACCCCTCCTGTACATGTTGTCGTTGACTGAGGACATGCTCCAGGAGACAGATTTAGACTGAAGACACATTGCCAGAGACTGCTCTAGAAATCACAGTCACTTTCGAAATCAGTGCTTCCACATTTGTGCTCCATACACCCCCCTATAAATTACTTGTGCCACATTTGATTTTTCTTACAGCAAGATCCATTGTAAAGGATCCGAGGGTAAAATAAAAAAAAATAAAAAAGACAATTAAAATGAAAAAAGGGATGAACAGCAGAGAAAATAGTAAGATAGTGTGAAAAAATAAAACAAGCCATTTAACTATTAGAACCTAGTCTAACAAATATTTTTCCTTCACTAGCCTGTGTAGGTACGTAGATGAGGAAAACACAGACTACCGTCTGCAGGATCCCACAGGGCACACAATAAATGCCAAAGGGCACCAGAGCAAATTGGGCACCAGAGCAAAAGAGCATAATGCACATGTGTTGGCTTGCGGTTTTGATAATGTTTTGCACTGCAATGCTTTTTTTTTTTTTTACAAGTGGTAGAGTGATTTTTTTAACCTTTTTTTTTTTTTTACTTCCATCCTTCCAAATGCATACTGTAGCCTGCCCTATATTTTTCAATACATACCAATGCCAGGCATTTGTGTAAACTGGCAGCATTGAAAACAATGATACTCTGTTTGACATTGTGCTGTAAATGCTTAGAGCAATGCAGCTATGCACTCGTGATGTAATGAGTCCTAAGGGTCAGGTACCTTGTTTAATGCATTGACATGTGTTGGGAGCAAATTAGAAATGAATGCCAAGATCCCAAAGCACATGTTACAAACACACATACGTGTGAATGCAGCCTAAATGTTATTGATTTCGATCACTGAAATCTCCCTGAAGCAATGTAATGTGACCCTTTATCTGGGTGGACACGTTTCTGAAATATCCCATTGGGAAGTTATGCATTACAAATTTTCCCCTAAAGATGAACCCCAACTTCACATCAAGGCCAGTTGCACACGAATGTAAGAATTTACTGACTGATATACTCAGGATCTTGTAGTAAACTGATCCGGAGTAAAATGTTCTGTAAAGACCTGGTGTAAATGCATGTCATAGAGCATACGTGTATACAAGCGTAAATGTCCTCTTTATTGCCAGTATTGCAATATTTGCGTATATACACACACATAAAGATGTATATACGTAAATTACTGCACGCAAATGTAAAATTTTCTATTTTTGTTTTACCGCGTTGTACTCATCGCTCTATTACTCATCTTTATGCAGCTGTGTGTATGATTCCAACAATTCATCTATGCCTAGATCAGTAAGATAAAATGTGGCGTTTTGTACTCCCATGTGCAGGAGGCCTTATAAAGAAAAAACAAAGCAAAATCCTTTCTCTCTAGCCTTATATGTTTGAATGACACGAGTAAACACAATATTGTATATAGGTCAGTATAGAGCTGAAGGCATTATTTATGCCATGCTGGGAACAGCTAGACAGCCTACAGAAAACAGCAAGCAGAACATATGAAAAAAAAAGTTAACCAAATACTATATTAATAAAAGTGTTTAACAATGAATGGAAGCTCAGGAACATTCAGGACTTCATTTAAAGGAAACCTCAACTGAGTAAAATAGGGATACTGGCCTCTTTTGTTGAAATTGCATGTTACCTGGATATCATGCTACTTGTGTCAATCTTGTGTCTCTAGGATAGAACGTGAAGTGAAATCTTTCCAAGGGTACACAGAAAAAAAAACTCCAACCCACTTCAGTCCTACATATTCACAGAAAAAAAAAAATCTTCTAATGCTGCGTACACACGATCGGAAATGCCGCCGGCAAAACTCCGATGAGAGCTTTTTGTCAGAAAATGCGACCGTGCGTCAGGGTTGCCATCCTCCCACAGCATTTTTTTACTGACAAAACATGGACAATTTACTGGCTGAGCACATTTTTTTTACTGGCAACCTGAGAAATCACAGAACTCCTATTGAAAACTAACACAGTGAATATTTAAACAGTATAAAAATGATATGGAAACACTGACAATACCTAATAACAAAGTAATTTGCTTGATTTACACTTAAAAAGTCAACACAGCATGAAATTATCAGCCCATGATATTTACTGGCAGTTGTAAAAAAAATCACAGATTGTTACAAACTGTCAGTAAATTTACTGGCGGTTGGCAACCCTGCCGTGCGTATGCTCCATCGGTCTTTTGCTGGCGAAATTCCTGCCAGCAAAAGACTGTGAGCAGGTTCTCTATTTTTTCGGTCGGGAAAAGTTCCCACCCGAAAATGCGTTCGTCTGTATGCAATTCGGATGAGCAAAAAATCACGCATGCTCGGATATAATTTGACGCATGCTTGGAAGCATTGAACTTCATTTTCTCGGCTCATAGTAGTGTTGTACATCACCGTGTTTTTGACGGTCGAAAGTTCAGAGGACTTTTGTGTGACCGCGTGTATGCAAGGCAAGCTTGAGTGGAATTCTGTCGGAATTCTGATGGAAATTCCGATCGTGTGTACGCGGCATTACACTCTTTTTTAAATACCACTATCATGTGACCTTCCATGGTACTTGAAGTGGGCGGTCTACCACTGCAGTTCAGCTCTGCTGATTGGTCTTATAGCTGCCCCTTGAATTGTGATCTCATAAGGCCACTATTTGAAATCCTCAGGGCTCAATAAAAAAACTACACTTATGGCTGTGACAGCCAATGGCAAGTTTACACATCACTATTACATAATGTGGCCACCTGAAGAAGAAACATCCCAGACCTCAAGAAAGAAGAATCGGAACCCAGCCTGTAACATGACCAAAGATTTAGGTAAGAATTTGTGAAATTCAGGAAGATTTTTTTTTTTTTTTTTTAAGTAAAAAGGTGTAGATTAAAC
This sequence comes from Lithobates clamitans, assembly GCA_037952925.1. NCBI lineage: Eukaryota > Metazoa > Chordata > Amphibia > Anura > Ranidae > Lithobates > Lithobates clamitans. Next base: position 12,240,985 of record JBBGZY010000502.1, on the reverse strand, counting down.
ATGGGGGGTGGGTTATTTTTTTATACCCCATGACCTAAGATGCTGCAAGGCCAGCATGGTTTTTCAAAAATGTATCAAAAATGGGTTGACTTTTGGAATTAAAATATAACTAACTACAATTAACTTTTTTTTTTTTTTTTTTTTTTTAGATTTGAATGCAGCGGTGAAGGTTTAGAATGCCTGTCAGACTTTCATTGGTGTTTGTGTCCTCATTGAGGGGAGATTTACTATCTCTGAAACGAAAAAAGTTTTGGATTTGGAAAAGTTTTGGATTTGGATATACTTCGAGTAAAGTTTTTTTTCTGTCTCTGGCTCTGACTTGCAGCTTTTTCACTAACGAGACAATATAATATGTATTACCTCAATATGTCAGCAGACGGAATTGTTTTTTTAGGTAAATTTAATAGAACTGTCACCATGTTTAACTATTTATTTCCAGTGTCAACATGCAGATCACGTCGACAGCTTTCAAATTCATGTATCTTTCTGCTATAAAACTTGAAAGGCTTGAAACAGGCGACTTTCCTTTCCCTCTCCTATTACCTGGCAACAGCAGCACGGATTTCTAAAGTAAAAATGATTTCTTCATTCTCTGTGTGTTTTACGGTACTATGATCTAGCGTGACGTTTGCCACTTTTTTCATGTCATATCTAGGGAAAAATATATACCTGTGCCTGATTCACAAAGCTATGATAGCACTTAAAGCGTAACTCCACTTTTGTTGAGAAAAAACATTCCCCATTCCCCAAGCTTTGTTGAAGATTCCTACCTTTTGTTATTGTGAAGAAATAGCTGTTTGTTTGTCTGTGTCCATGTGTACTGTGAATGTAAATGGGAGTGGCTTAATCATTATCAATCAGCTGCTGTACTTGCAGGGCTCTAATGAGGAAAGTGGCAGGGTCTGAATCTCTTTACCTTTGTAAAAATGTTATAAAAGCTGCATTATCCTTTCCACGAAGCCAGTGCAAACCCTATATCATATATACAATACACATAAAGTGCCATCAGTACAATAGTGCTGTATAATCAATCATCAATCAAAAAATAAATAAAATAAAGTGCATCCAAAAAGTGTAATAAAGTGCCATCAGTGCAGAGGGGCTATATGATCAATAATCAATCAAAAAGTAAAGTGCATAAAAGTCCACGCAAAAACGAAAGTGCATAAAAATCCATCCGAAAAAGTTATGGGCCCAATAATATCTCTGCAACTAGAAAATAATCTTCAAATACATACTCTGTGCATCCACTAGTGCTCCACTGCAATACAACTTCCATGCCCCTACCAGGGTGTGCACTCACCCGCCAGTATAGACCACCCTAAGTGTACACCAAGGAACGTCAATCAGGCTTCTATGTACTGCTGTATCTCCAATATAATAACACGGATCCTTTTCCCAAATGCCGGTCAGGGAGAGGAAAAGATCATAGAGAGTATCATAGCATAATACTGTTTTATTAATAAAAGTCTAAATACATAAACTTATGTCCACTCACAAAGCGTGTGCCCTTGTCCTGGCACCTGGAATGATCTGCTGATATCTCAAGATGGCTGCTCTGCAACTCCCTAGAGCCCGCATGCACTCCACCGGGTGGAAGTAACATGGTACTCTGGGAGTATTCAACAAAAATTACATTTTTGTTGCCGGGGAGGCCCAAAATCTGACTTGTATCTTAGTGCAGACCTCTGGGAAAATCAGTAAGCCAATCACACAAGCAGGAAATTACATTACTTGGGGGGGCGTTCTGTACACCATCTGTGAATGGAATGCCTCCAGATTGCCATATTGCATTGCATTTTACAGAAAATAACAGCATTGAAAAAGAAAGTTAGCATTCACAGCATTAACCAATCGCTTGCCGACCAGCCGCTGCACTGTACTGCTGAAAACATGGCTCTGCTGCGTGAATCGCCATTATCTTACGTCATTTCCTTTTTTGGCCACTAGGGGCACCTCCGGCGGCGTGTGCACACCCCCTGCTCGCCCACGGAGCCGATGCAAGTGCCTGGCGGTCGCGATCACCGCCGGGCTCCCGCGATCGCTCGGGGCACAGCGAGAACCGGGATCTGTGTGTGTAAACACACAGTTTCCGGTTTTCTGAGGGGAGAACAGACAGATCGTCTGTTCATACAGAGTATGAACAGCGATCTGTCACAGTCCCCCCCTTCAGTTAGAACACACACTAGCGAACACAATTAACCCCTTGATTGCCCCCCTTCCCTGCCAGTGACATTTTTACAGAGATCAATGCATTTTTATAGCACGGATCGCTGCATAAATGACAATGGTCCCAAAAATGTGTCAAAATTGTCCGACTTGTCCGCCATAATGTCGCAGTCCCAATAAAAATCGCAGATCGCTGCCATTACTAGTAAAAAATAATAATAATAATAATAATAAAAATGCCATAAAACTATCCCCTATTTTGTAGACGCTGTAACTTTTGCGCAAACCAATCAATATACGCTTATTGCGATTTTTTTTTACCAAAAATATGTAGAAGAATACATATTGGCCTAAACTGAGGAAAAAAATAGTTTTTTTATATATTTTTGGGGGATATTTATTATAGCAAAAAGTAAAAAAAAATTGTTTTTTTTTCAAAATTATCGCTCTTTTTTTTGTTTATAGCGCAAAAAATAAAAACTACAGAGGTGATCAAATACCACCAAAAGAAAGCTCTATTTGTGGGAAAAAAAAGACGTCAATTTCGTTTGGGTGCAACAACGCATGATGCAGCGCCGAATCGCAAAAAGTGTTCTGGTCAGGAAGGAGGTAAATTTTTCCGGGGCTGAAGCGGTTAAGGTAGACTACCTTAGTGGCCATTTCAAAATACATAATGCAGACATGGTCCACGCTTGCCACCATCAATAAAGCCACGCTGAGAAGTGCCAAGCAGCTTTGCATGAGTACATGCAGGCTGCAAAGAGGCTGCAAGAGATGCAACAAAAGATGAAAAAAAGGTAAAAAAAGGTGTTTTTTCCATGTAAATAAGACATCTGCTGATGAAACTGGGCTTTAGGAAATGCAATGTCGTGAGGAATTACATCTACTTTAACATTAACCCATTAAAATGTTTAATTGAATTTCTCTGTTTATTTGTTGTGCATTGTTTATGGAATTTCTACGCCAAGCTATAATGCTGTCATTTTGTGATGTGATTTTCTTGGCAATTGTATTAGTGAACTAATCCTATGAGTCACAGGCTAGGACTAGTTCTGTCTAATAAATGTCAATAAACATTCATTTGAAAAGTTGCCAGGAATACGTACCGCAGGTCAAAGGACGATTCCAGGCAATTATATAAAAGCACCTGACCACCTGCCAACGTTCATAGCAAACCAATCAGTGTGGCATTTGAATGTGAATTGCTGGCTTGCACCAATCCAGTACTGGATGATTCTTTCATTCTTCCTACCCCTTTCATACTACAAACTCCAGTAGCCTGTATGTTAGACATGTGCAATTTGTCTCGGTTCGGATTAATTTTGGTTATTCAGAGATTCTGGGGACTTGTCAAAAACCTGTGTTGTGTCATTACTCACTTTTTACACTTTTTTGGTGAATGGGCAGGGGGGATCTGGGGGCAGCGCTCTATGGAGCCGGTTCACATATCTCCGCTGCGGCTTTGGTGCGAATTCGCACAGGGGTCCTGTGCATCTTTTGGTCCCTTTCGGAGCTTGAATGCAGCCCAAAAATTCGGGCTGAAATCGGACCTGAAACGGTGAACCGGAACGCACCGGACCCCTGCTGTGAGCCGCATGCGGGAATAGTGTGAACCCAGCCTTAAGCAGTATTAAACCCAGGAGCAAACATTATATTGCAGCTTACCGATTCTTACATTCTAAAGCCTCGTACACACGATCGGACTTCAAACAAACTTTTCTGTGGATTTCTGTCCAAAGGGCGTTGGCCGTGAACTTGGTATGCATACACACGGCAGGACTTTTTCAGCTAACTTTCACCAAATCACGTGGTTTTTCAGCTCTTTACCGCCACCCTTTGGTCAACTTCTGTATTGTTGTCTGATCTTTTGCATTGGTTGTGTTTGCATGCGTGTTTGTACTTTGGACTAACGTTCAATGGATTTGTGTACACACGATCGGACTAGCCGACCTAGGACTTTTGCTGCAGGAAAGTTTGTCTGTTTGCACAACATTTGTCCGATGAAAACGAAAAAACTTTGTCCGATGGAGCGTACACACGGTCGGATGTTGCCTTAAAACAGGTAATTCGCATGTTTGTTGTCAAAAAGTCCGATCGTGTGTATGGGCCTTTAGACTAATTCGTTCTTCTATGTTCATCTAGCGATCCAGTCAGCATTTCTGTTTTTCACAAGCTCAAGTTCTGCAGCAGAGAGAACATTAGCAGGGGTGAAAAAAAAATGATCAGCTTTTTTTTATGTATGCAAACCTTTATCCCAAAAGGAAAATAAAACAGTTTGCTGTAACTGATTATAAAGTGTGAACTGAAGCTTGGTTTTAATTTGTTAGTGTATCTAAATCTGCTAATACATTTAAGGCCCCTTTCACACGATCGGACCGTTCAGGTCCGCCTGTAAGTTTTGACGGCGGACCTGAACGGGCGCTCCATGTTAGAGAACGATAACAAGTAATTCTGCGCTGCCAAAAAAAGGGGATAAGCAGCTAACACAGCCAATAGGATATAAGCATATGACAGTAAGACAAGAAAATTGTGTAGCGCTAAAAGTTCAACATGAAAACAATGTAGTCCAACCAATGATGAAAGATATCTGAGAAAAACTTAGAAGAAAGTCCTCTATGTATATAAGTCTCATGAAAATAAATAGTCTATATAGATTAAAACAATAAAACAAGTACCAAATTTATTAAAATAAGAGATACACTCACATGAAAATCTTTAAAAATCAGCGCTGTAAAAGTATGGTGGCAGTGGGGTCCTACCCGACGCGTTTCGTCCTCTTAGACATCGTTGATGTCTAAGAGGACGAAACGCATCGAGTAGGACCCCACTGCCGCCATACTTTTACAGCGCTGATTTTTAAAGATTTCAAAGATTTTCATGTGAGTGTATCTCTTATTTTAATAAATTTGGTACTTGTTTTATGGAATTACACTATGTGGCCTTTTTCCTTCCTGCTATACAACATTGCTATCTGCTTCCCAACATCATCTCGAGGGACCTACTAGTACTTGGTTTACTCTTGGATTCTCATCCTCACCACCCCTCGGGAACATCTACCATCACCCACCACCCAAGCCTGATTTGACCCAGTTGGGCGTATGTCCTCTTGGGTCTACGTGATCTGGTAAGCCTCCCTTTTGTCGGTGGTGGTGTGTCTCTTCTGTGTTCACTCCAGATGTTACGCATTTGATTTGTTCCTCACACAAAGTCACTGAATCTATATAGACTATTTATTTTCATGAGTCTTATATACATGGGGCGCTCCATGTTAGCCTATGGAGCGACGTATGTCAGCAGAGACATGTCCGCTGACATCCGACCCCGTCCGATCCGCTAAAAGCAGACAGATGGCCCTACGTCCAGATCCGTTGCTGGCGGATCGGATCAGGTGAGATCTGATGAAAACGGACATGCTGTCCGTTTTCATCCAATCCCTCCATAGGCAGCAGCAGCGCCTGACAAGCCCCTCCCTGCTCAGTGAGCAGAGAGGGACCTGTCATCCGCCGGCTCAGCGGAGATCAACGGAGAGATCTCCCGCTGAGCCAGCGGACCGAGGCGGATTCCGTGGAAACTGAGTCCACCTCGTGTGAATGAGGCCTAACACTACCCTCTCACTCTGACTGACAATGCTGCTGTCTGCTGCGCCTCCTGTGCTCATTCATCCAGAGGTCTGTCTCACTACTACAGGAGGTGTGTTACTACCCAGATCCCTAGGTGAAAACAGAGGAGAAAAAAGCCAAAACAAAAAAACACTAATGCAGCCACCACATCTAATGATTAGTAAGCTGCAATATCATACACTTTTGGTTTTGGATTTCTTGCCACAAAGTCATTTTTGATGTGATATTTTTTGATACTTGCTCTTCCATATTTTTGGTATAGTATGAAATGTAGAGAGTAATAAATTGACCACCAGAAAAAACTCTATATTGCGCTTATCCTTAGTCAACCTCTCTGCTTTAGGCTGGGTTCACACAATTGCGAATTGGATGCGGCTTTCACCGCATCCAATTCGCATGACAGGAGATTGTGACCGGCTCTCTATGGAGCCAGTTCACATATCTCCGTTGCGGCTGCAGAAAGGCTTACACTGTGCGTCTTTGGCTCAGTTTCCAGGCCAAATGCAGGCAAAAATGAAGGCCTGATTCATCCCTGAAACGGAGAACAGGGACGCACCAGAGCCCTGCTGCGAGACGCATCCATCGGAGGTGTGAACCCAGCCTAAAAGAGAAGTACGGGTTTTATTTTTTCTTAAGAATCATACTTACCTAGCTGGATGCAGCATCTGTCCCCCGCCGGCTCTAACACTGAGAACTGAGCGATCAAACACTGCTGATCACTCGGCTCTCAGAGCCACCTGAACAGAGAGCTGTCAGTCACCGCTCTCTGCTCTGCCCCTCACTAGAGCGCTGGGCTGTGGAGGGGGTGGGAGCAGCTGGCTCAGGGTCTCAGCGGTGCAGGTTTGTGATATTTAGGTTTTCTTTTTTAATAAATCTGCAAAAATGTCAACAATTCTGTGTTTTTCTGTCAATATGGGGTGCTGTGTGTACATTAATGAGGAAAAAAATGAAATTAAATGATTTTAGCAAATGGCTGCAATATAACAAAGAGTGAAAAATGTAAGGGGGTCTGAATACTTTCCATCCTCACTGTATATATAAATAAAAATGGCGAAAGAAAATAAAAAGATTTAAAACATTGATAACTTTTCACTTCATCACTTTCACATGCACTTCCAATAAACTTGTTTACAAAGGCTTTATTTCACCATAACCCTGTTCTTCACTCACACAAACATGTACAAAACAATCAGCATCCCATTTCAATATTTCTATTCTCATTCATAGCAATGGAAGAGAGCGATTCACAATGGGATACACATTGCTATGACTCATCTCTCCTGGTCCCTCTGCATTTATGACATCGCACGCTGCTAGGCACAGAAAAACTTTCCATCCGCTGCCTCATTTATTTCTATAGTAAGAGCTGCACATTAGCACTTCGGCTGCAAAAACTTCTAGTGAAGCAACAGCTCTTATCCACCCCGTAAAAGACAAATCTGAGCAGGCTGTGCAGTTATAGTGGAGCCTGAAAGCGGCTTTCCCTCTCAATTGTACAATGTACCATAGAGAATAGATATGAAAATTGTAGGCTTCAGAAAATACAATAAAAATTAGTGCTGGTAGACTCCTAATACATTAGACTGACTGGTATATTTCACCTATAGCAACCAATAAGGTACTGATTTGCACAACTGTGCAGAAAACTGATGTAAAACGATTTATAAAAGCTAAGTACATAGACAAGTAAATAAAAAGAATATTAGAACATGTATTATAAATATTGTATAAATATTATAAAAAGAATATGCTACTTCCTTTAAGAAAAAACGTATTCAGTCTTTAGATTCCCCCACCAAACATAATGCACTATGCCAGATAACATTTATAGCCTATACCAGGGGTCTCCAAACTGCAGCCCCGGGGCCTGATGTGGCCCTTTGCTTGCCTTCATCTGGCCCTTGTGGCACTGACACGAAGTGCTATTCCTTCTAATAATACCAATTATGGGGCACTATACCTCCCACTGACACCAATGATGGGACATTATACCTCCCACTGACACCAATGATGGGACATTATTCCTCCCACTGACACCAATGATGGGACATTATTCCTCCCACTGACACCAATGATGGGGCATTATTCCTCCCACTGACACCAATGATGGGGCATTATTCCTTCCACTGACACCAATGATGGGACATTATTCCTCCCACTGACACCAATGATGGGACAATATTCCTCCCACTGACACCAATAAAGTAATTTTTTTAACTCCCACTGACCAAGCCTATGGCATTGTTTACTCTTAAAGTGTGGGGGGGGGGGGAGTAAACTGGCCCTGGGTTTTGAAAGTTTGGAGACCCCTGGCCTATACTATTCCCTTATAAAAAGTAAATATTGGATGTGTATGGAGTGCATGGTACAAAAGTTCATCGCACAGTTGTAAAGGCAGACTTTTTTTTTATTTTACTGCCTTCTATGCAGTAAGATAAGAAACCTTTTGTGTATAGCAGCCTCCCCAGCACTCCCCTAATTACTTACCTGAGCCTCCTCTCTCTCCAGCGATGTCCACAAATGTCTAAGCTGTCCCGGACACTCAACCTGATTGGCTGAGATACAGCAGTGACACCATTGGCTCCTGCGGCTGTCAATCACAGTCAGTCAGCCAATCAGGGGTGAGAGGGGGCGGGGCCAGGTCGGGGCTTGGTGTCTGAATGGACACAAGGAGCTCTGACTCGGCTCCAATGCCCCCATAGATAGCTGCTGGCTGCAGGGGCACTCGATAGGAGGGAGGGGCCAGGAGCAGCAAAGAGGGACCCGAGAAGAGGAGGAACCAGGTTGCTCTGTGCTAAACCAACTGTACAGTGGAAGTAAGTATAACATGTTTGTTAGTTTTATTTTTTTAAACAAGCCTTTAATATGATTTTACGAGCATCAAATACAAAAAAAACACATTTCAGGGGAGAAAAAAGCCTCCCCCCTTCTTCAGGGCTTGAGTAATGTTGGCAGAATCATGATATGATGCACTAAAGGACCTGTGTTAGGGCTTGATTTAGTGTCACCTGGACATGCTAGTATTTACCAAGTCTTAGGGCACTTTCACACTGAGGCGCTGCGGCATTGGGGGGGTGCTTTTACACCCCCGCTAATGGCTGAAAAATGGTTCAAATCGGCGATTTGCCGGTGCTACAGCGGTGCTGCCCATTGATTTCAATGGGCAGGGGCGCTTTAGGAACGATGTATACACCACTCCTAAAGTGCCTCAAAGATGCTGCTTGGAAGAAATTTTTAAGCGTCCTGCAAACTTGGGCTTTCACACTGGAGTGAGAGGAGAGGCTCTTTGCAGAAGCTATTTTTAGCGATATAGCGCCTGTAAAGTGCCTCCGTTGAAAGTAGCCTAAAACATTAAAGCCCCTAAAGGCACTAAAGTGCATTCTGTTGTGATTCTGTTAAAATATTGACTGCTCAATCCCTGAAAAAGGGGGAGACTTTTTCTCTGCCAGTGATATAAACACAACCCAAGTGGCAATGTGATCCTGTTAGAGGTGGTTTCACCTCTTACCGGACCAATCTAGTCTCTTGGGTTGTGCTTATATCGCTGGCAAAGAATATACTGCGGCAGGGCAGCCGCTCTGTACCAGATCACATACCTAATACGTGATCTGACACTTCTGGGTCTGTGGCACATGTGCACGCCACTGGCGACCCGCTTCCACTGTGATTGGACACAACAGGAGCCAATCAGCAGGTCCAGCAGATGTGATGCCTGCCGGGACCCGCCAAGCATTCGGGAGACAAGCAGAACGGAGGTAAATTTTTTTTTGGGTACAACGTTGCACGACCTCGCAATCGTCAGCTAAAGTAACGCAGTGCTGTATCGCAAAAAATGGCCTGGTCATAAAGGGGGGGGAAACCTTCTGGAGCTGAAGTGGTTAAAGGCGTGTTTTTGGATCCCTGAACCATGTTAGCTACTCTTTGGATTGTCCCCCTGACTTTTATTGAAATAAAGTTGTATCTAGACCTTTTAGCAGTGGTATGGCGCTTCTATTTCAATTTTTGTTAAATTGCATAACATGGAGATCCTCTGGGGTGTAGAAGCTGCCTGTCCGCAATCTAGGTTATTTATATCAGCATCAATACTTTAGGAAAGCAATACCAATAAGATAATCTACATGTCCAGCACTACTTTTTCACTTTCCCCAACTACTTAGATACTGTACAGTTGTGCTCATAAGTTTACATACCCTGGCAGAATTTATGATTTCTTGGCCATTTTTCAAAGAATTTGAATGATAAACACAAAAACATTTCTTTCACTCATGGTTCGTGTTTGGCTGAAGCCATTTATTATCAATCAACTGTGTTTATTCTTTTTAAATCATAATGGCAACAGAAACTACCCAAACGACCCTAATCAAAAGTTTACATACCCCAGTTAATACCATGTATTTCCCCCTTTAACATCAATGACAGCTTGAAGTATTTTGTGGTATTTGTGGATGAGGCTCTTTATTTTCTCAGATGGTAAAGCTGTCCATTCCTCTTGGCAAAAAGCTACCAGTTCCTGTAAATTCTTGGGCTGTCTTGCATGAACTGCACGTTTTGAGATCTCCCCAGAGTGGCTCAATGATATTGAGGTCAGGAGACTGAGATGGCCACTCCAGAACCTTCACTTTATTCTGCTGTAGCCAATGACAGGTCAACTTGGCCTTGTGTTTTGGATGATTGTCATGTTGGAATGTCCAAGTACGTCCCATGCGCATCTTCCTGGCTGATGAATGCAAATGTTCCTCCAGTATTTTTTGATAACATACTGCATTCATTCTGCATTTGACCAAATTTTATGTGCCTTTGTAGCTCACACATCCCCAAAACATTAGTGAACCACCTCTGTACCTTTCATTATAGGCCTTGTTGACTCCTCTCCAAATGTAGCGTTTATGGTTGTGGCCAAAAAGCTCAATTTTGGTCTCATCACTCCAAATGACTTTGTGCCAGAAGGTTTGAGGCTTGTCTCTGTGCTGTTTGGCGTATTGTAGGCAGGATACTTTGTGGCATTTCTGTAGTAATGGCTTTCTTCAGGAAACTCGACCATGCAGCACATCTTTCTTCAAGTGCCTCCCTATTGTGCATCTTGAAACAGCCACACCACATGTTTTCAGAAAGTCCTGTATTTCACCTGAAGTTATTTGTGGGTTTTTCTTTGCATCTCGAACAATTTTCCTGGCAGTTGTGGCTGAAATTTTAGTTGGTCTACCTGACCGTGGTTTGGTTTAAAGAGAACCCCTCATTTTCCACTTCTTCATTAGAGTGTGAACACTGCTGATTGGCATTCTCAATTCCTTGGATATCTTTTTTATATCCCTTTCATGTTTTATACAGTTCAACTACCTTTTCCTGCAGATCCTTTGACAATTCTTTTGCTTTCCCCATGACTCAGAATCCAGAAACATCAGTGCAGCACTGGATGAAAGATGCAAGGGTCTGTCAGGAGTCCAGAAACTCATTGACCTTTTATACACACACACACTAATTACAAGCAAACAGATCACAGGTGAGGATGATTACCTTTAATAGCCATTCAAACCCCTTTGTGTCAACTTGTGTGCATGTTATCAGGCCAAAACCACCAGGCCAAAACTTTTGATCAGGGTCTTTTGTGTAGTTTCTGTTGCCATTATCATTTATAAAAAGTAAACACAGTTGATTTATAATAAATGGCTTCAGCCAAACACTAACCACGAGTGAAAGAAATGTTTTTGTTTTATCAGGCCAAGAACTCATAAATTCTGCCAGGATATGTAAACTTATGAGCACAATTGTATATATGAGAAAGAAAACTACTTGAAACTCATCATCACATTTGTGGGAGCAATATTTTAGAGACGCATAAAATGTTGCTGAAACAACTTTTGTGAGAGACCATTACAAGGAACCAGTTGTTTCACAAAGTGCTGAAGTCTACAAAAATGTTTGTGGCTTATTAGTAAAATAAAACAATAATTCCCTTATCTGTTAATGTTTATAGGTATGCCACGTGGTTTACAAAGGGGGATAAGAATACATTAAGGGGTACAATCATCCTGACTGTGAATAAGATCGGGAAATAAAGTTGAAAGAGGAACCGGAGCAAGGACCTCACGTCTGCAAGTATCATACTATTTAACCTCTGTCCATGTACTGTTATGGACATTGGCTGTACTAACGTAGTATCAACAATGCTGTAAACAATTATTATTGTCTATGTGTGTTAAATCACGAACATGTACAATATATGTCCCTTGTAGGACCTTTTTATTACTTTTGAAATAAATTTATACATTTTTAAACAAAGTTCTTTCTTTATGGTACCGTAATAGTCCTTCTCTTCTTTATGAAAGAGGCGGGACCCGATTGGAGAGGTCCTTGCTCCGGTTCCTCTTTCAACTTTATTTCCTTATCTGTTAATAAAAACACAAGCTTTGGATACTTTTTTATTACCGCACAAATCTCTGAACTGCTGAGACAGGAGCCAACAGGAAATAATGTCGTAGGAATAAACTTAGAACATATTCAAAGTAAATGCACTTTGTCTACAGCAGTGGTTCCCGAAACATAAGACGCTTTGACTGAGAGCCTTAGTTGTTTATAATTCTCCTAGCTATAGAGATATGCTGTATGAAGACATTATGCACTCACCAAAGCTCTGAGTTAGGCCGGCCATACACGGTTCAAATCTTGGCCCCGTATCAGCAGGAACCGGTTGAGATTCAAACCGTTAATGGGCAGGTTGAATGTACCAAGTTGGTCAATCAACTTGGGTACAACCAGCCTGCCAGATTCTCTGTGATTATTGCGGCTGTGATCGCCCAGCAGGGACGGCTTCCCTGCCCGCCGCCGGAAGCAGACAATTGCTCAGCAGGAGGGATTCTCTGTGAACACTGTCTGTGCTGATCGGGGAGTCATGCAAATTTATTTCCTGCAACCAGAAATTTGCACCGTGTATGGCTGGCCTTAGTCTGCAAGGTCAAACAATTGACAAAGCAGCAACTTTCAGACTAAGTGCCGGTTCACACTAGGATGACTTGTCAGGTGACCTAGTCGCCTGACAAGTAGCGTCCCGTTCTGTACAATGGAACCGTTCTAAGCGGAGCGACGCAAGTCACTCCGACTTAGAAAAAGGTTCCTGTACTACTTTGGGGGCGACTTGGGACGACTTGCATAGACTTATATACAGAAGTCGTTTTGCAAGTTGCCGTGGCAGTCGTGTGCAGGTCGCCTCGGTGAGGCGACCTGCAAGTCGTGCCGCCCCTAGTGTGAACCGAGCCTTAAGGTAACCTCTGACTCCCTAATAATGATGACACTACTAACACCTGTCAAGCACTAAAAGGATAATGGTGAAAGGGCCATATGCAGCAGTCATATTTCACGAAGATAAAAGAGGTCCACTACATGACTCACCAACTACTTGTATCTCTTGAGTATTTCTTCTGTTAGACTTTTGCAGCTAAGTTCACACTTCTCTTTAATCTTTAGAGTGTCATGGAAAACAGATTTTTCATTTGCAGTATGGAAAATGCAGCAAGACAAATAAGACTTGATGTGGAGGTGACAGAATTACGAGATGTGGCAGGAGATCTTGCCAGTGGAGTCCACAAGAGAATCAAGAAACTCCAGCTCATCAGCATTTACTTATAAATAGATTACATTTTTGGGTGAAATGATAAGCTAAGTTTACTGATCTTGGGAGCTACACATGGGCATTGATTTACTAAAGGCAAATAGGCTCTTCACTTTGTAGGGGAGGTTTCTCTTTGCAAAGGAATTTTCCCCAGAGTCTAGTGAATGAGGTGAAGCTCTGCTAACTTCCATCGCCAAAACTTGTGCAAGCAAAAATGCTGTTTTTTTTTTTACTTTCCTTGCACGTGATTGGGTATTCTTTGCAAACTGAAATTTAACAGCATTTACTAAGCTCTGGGGCAGATTCCCTTGCAAAGTGAAGAGCCTATTTGCCTTTAATAATTCAATCTCATTGATTAAGGGTACTACTTGGAATCCCAACTAATAGCCAAATCTGTTGAGGAGAAACCAAACACTCACGACAGGACTCTAAACAGGATTTCATAATTAATTATAAAGAAAAATAGGAAATTAATCATTTTAACCTCTTCTGAACCGCCCGCGATGTACTGCGGATGGGTGGCTTGTGCAGGCAAAGCGATGTACTGGTACCTCGCTGCCTGCTTCCAGTTTTGGAGCAAGTGCGTGTGCCCATCTCCTGCCAACACCTGCTGTGATTGTACTCAGCAGGAGCCTGTCAGCAAGTTCCGGCCAATAATTCATGGCTGGGACCTATTGATTGGCTGTGTGCAATCACAGCCCAGAGCCCTATGTTGACAATGAACACAGGGCTCTGTACAGAGGGAACAATCTCTTGTTTCTTATCCATTTTTTGTTTATTTTGCAAAAAATAAAAAACCCAGATGCGATCAAATACCAGCAAAAGAAAGCTCCATTTGTATGAAGAAATATATATAAATTTTATTTGGGTACAGTGTTGCATGATCGCGCAAAGTACCAGCCCAGTGCCGAATAGCAAAAAAATGCCTGATCATGAAGGGGGTAAAACCTTGTAGAGCTGAAGTGGTTAAACAATGTGGGTACTATCAGACTTGACTTTCATTATGGTACATATCTAAGGTGCATCGGTAGGCACAGGACCCCATACAACTGCTACAGGGCCCAGAAGCAAAGGGGGTGCAGAATTGTCTGGCTACACAGTGATTTATGTTGTGTTCAGGTTGGCGGAAGAAAAGGGGGTTGATTTACTAAAGGCAAATAGACTGTGCACTTTGCAAATTGCAGTTGCTCCGGAGCTTAGTAAATCAGGTAAGGCTTCACTTTGCAAACAATACCCAATCACGTGCAGGGAGAATAAAAAAAAAAAAAATGTATTTTTGCTTGCACATGATTGGATTATAGAAGCCAGCAGAGCTTCTGCTCATTTACTAAGCTCTGGAGCGACTGCTCTTACAGAGAGAAACTTTAGTAAATCAACCCCAAAGTCCAAACCTCCCTAAACACTATTCTGAGGCTGAAATACACTGCTCCAGGTAACGCAATCTCTCTACTACCTCTGCACATGGAAAGGGTGCTGGCCCAGCATGCAATTCTGAGGCTGCTGTCACCTGCACCAAGCATACAAGGCAGTTGCAATCACGTTATATCAATTTAGGCATCTATTTTGCTCAATGCAGATAAGAATACAGACTACCCACGACAATTAGTAACATTTTAACAAAGCAGTTATGACAAGGAAACACAGAAAAATGAAAACTAAGGAGAGAAAGGTAATTAAATATAGCTTAAAAAATGTCACAGGAAAATCGCAGGTGGAAAATTGTAAGTGGTAAACTAGAGCTTTATTTTTTCATGATTAGAGAAATTGTAATAGGAGGATGATCAGGACTCTTTATAGCTTATCTAAACCGAACCGCGAAAAAATGTTATATATTGTAGTTCACCATTCCTTAGAGCCTCATGCAGACTAGGCTTAAAAAATGCCGCTTTTACAGGTGTTTGGGGTAAAAGCACTCTTATGTTAGCCTATGTGTCCATGCACTCACAGGCGTTTATAGGGGTATTAAGAGTATCTACAGCCTAAAAACAAAAACATCAAAATTGCATTCAAGAGAGGAGCTGAAGAGCAGAAACATTGGGCAATGTGCCTAAACGCACTTAAAAGCTAGACCCATTTAGGCGCGTTTGAGCATTAATGCATTCAAATGGCCAGAATTAATTAAGATTCTGGCCAATGGAACCCATTACTGCTCAAACACTTGATGCGCTTAAACAAGTGTGCAATATGTGGCTTTAGGCACATTTTTTAAGCAGCTTTTCTCCTGCTAGGAGAAGAAGTGTTTAGAAGGGCTAAAGAGACGCCCTATGTGTCTGAGGCCTAAATGCGATGGTTGTATTGGTTTTCTTTTTTAGCTCTTTTTCCTTTTATTTCACCTGGTGATCCTGCCAGTGAATCTGTTTTTTCAACTTCCTTTAACAGACCCAGCTAAAAGTGGCATTTAGAGTGTCAAGATAAACCCTTTCCCACTGGTAGGGGTGCTTACAATGGTCAGCTTTTTTAATTTATGTCAGGGGTATTGAATTAAAATTCACTGCGGTCCGATTACTAAAATTTTCGCGGTCCAAACCGCATATTGTGGGAAGACTTAGATCTTTCCCATCACAGCCCTCTCCTCTGATATCATAATCCCCCCTTTACAGCAATATCCTCCATCACAGCCCCCCTGCAGCTCCACCCCTCAATTCACATCCCCCTGCAGCTCTGCCCCTGACTTCACAGTCCCCCACTTCTCACCAAAGCTTGCCAATTCACACCACAGCCTCCCCCCCCCCGGCAGATCTGCCCCCCTGCTCTCATACCTTTACACAGGTGTACAGCAGAACGGAGAGATGCAGGCAGGACAGCTCCGGACACAGGGCGGGAGCTACAGCAGGAATAAACTTTTCATATTAACAAGTTTTTGATTGGTTGCTAGAAGCACCCTACATCCTAGCAACCAATCACCGGCTGGTTAACTTGAAAAGTTAACTCTGGCAGCTCCTGCTCCCAATCTTGGTCCACAATTGTTCTACCTACCACTCTGTGATAATGACAATGGCAGAGGATGGGGGGAGAACCAGCTGCTAAATGGCAAGACCGCATCGGTCCAGTTGGGACAGTGACCTGGTCCGGATTGGAACCGCGGTCCGCCATTTAGTGATGCCTGATTTATGTAAAACCTTTACCTCAAAATCTGTTTCTACAACTGATTAAAAAGTGTTAGTGAGAGTTCAGCCTTAGATAGCTAAACAAATCCATCTAAATTTAACATTACCTTCTCTTCAGCTAAACAATGCTGCGGTCCAAAGGTGTCTCCACTGTCCCGCCATCCAGAGTGGAGACAGAAAATGCATTATTGGGAAGATTACCAGTTAAATATAAGGGGAAAAGAGCTTAAAAAAGGCAGCCACCACATTTAAGGATTGGTAAGCTGCAATACAGGCATACCCCACTTTTAAGTACACAATGGGGTTTATTTACTAAAGCTGGAAAGTGCAAAATCAGGCTCCCTTCTGCATAGAAACCAATGAGCTTCCAGGTTTTATCACCAAAGCTTAATTGAACAAGCTGGGGTTGGAAGCTCATTGGTTTCTATGCAGAACTTAGCCTGATTTTGCACTTTCCAGCTTCAGTAAATAAACCCCATTGTGTACTTAAAAGTGGGGTATGCCTGTATATAAAATTTTTGCTTTTGTGTTTAGATACGCTTTAAGATCTTGGAGTGTGGCTCCGCAACTTGCACGTTTTGGGCTGCCAAAGAACTAGAAGCCCCGCTATGCCCTACTCTGCCAGTTATTGTCTGCCAAGGCATATTGTATTTTTTCCCAAATACAAAAAAGCAACTAGGGAAATATTGCTTCCATGCAGAACAGAGTTCATTACATTGCATAAAATTGCAGCAGTGAGGCAAAGTTATCCCAATCAGAGAAAATACCATACACACGCTTTAATAAGATAGAGCCTAGATGAGGAATAAGACCTAATTATATGAGGGTCTTTCTAGCCTGCTACCAGCATTCTAATTCAAGGTTTAATGACAAACCTCAGTAAGGCGTACAATATTGTTTTAAAGCTCTCAGATACAAAGGGCTTCTGAAGATGACAGAGACATTAAACGGAATGTATATGTATTTCCATAGAATCTCTTTGTTTATGCATTTTGTTAAAAAAATACTTTTTTGAAACTATTATAAAAGTTTTCTTGGACTGGTAATTATAAAATGTTGCATTATTTATGCTATAATTTAATATGTTTGCTTTTTTTTTGCCAGCAGGTGGCTAGTATAAGTCTGGTACACTGAGGTTTCAGATAGCTGGCTTAGTGTTGAGCTGAAAATTCAGACCAGAATATTAGATTGTCAGGTTACACACAGCCTAATGAGTCAACTGAATAAATTAGAACCGTGTTTTTTTTCAGTCTCAAAGCACCCTATTCTTAAATTTTAAAAACTAAACTAATAGTTTTGCATAATGTAGCAACATCCACATGTGTAGGACACCCAAAATTTGAGGTGATTTACTCTTCCAAAGCAAATACACCTTTGCACACCGCCTGATTAGTATTCCCATGTTTCTCTTTTCCCTCGGTTTCTCTCCTTCACTCAGCTAACGTAACCCTGCTGCTAAAAGAGAGGGGCAGGTGCCCAAATCCTCCTTATTAACCAATGACATCATTGGTTGTTAGGACACTGGCGGCTAGAAGGTTGTAATGGTGCACAATGAAAACGTGTGGCTCTGTGTAACTAATAGGCAGGCTTGATCCACCTGCTGGCTTGTATACAGTTTTTGAGCCATTTCTAGGTATTTTGCAAAGGCACCCCTGAAGACACCTGAAGGCACCCTGATTGAAAAAGGCTGACTTATGCCGTGTACACACGTGCAGACTTTCTGGCAGAAAAGGTCAGACGGAATTATTCTGTCGGACATTCCGATCGTGTGTGGGCTTCATTGGACCTTCATCGGACCTTCTCTTTCGAAAATCCTGACGGACCTAGAAATAGAACATGTTTCAAATCTTTCCGATGGACTTGATTCCTATCGAGAAAAACGTTTGTCTGTATGCTAGTCCGACGGACCAAAAACGACGCAAGGGCAGCTATTGGCTACTGGCTATTGAACTTCCTTTTTCTAGTCCGGTCGTACGTCATCGTGTTCTAAACGGTCAGACTTTGGTGTGATCGTGTAGGCAAGTCCGTTTTAGCGGAACCCCGTCGGAAAGACGGTCAGACTCTACTCCGACGAAAAGTCAGCTCGAGTGTACGCGGCATTAGAGGGAGAACATACTACTCTTCTTCACAATTGCAGAGGATGCTTTCTAGATCTTCAGTGCAAACCTAGTGATGGGCTTTCTTATAAGAAAGTTTGATCCGTATTAACACCCTGAAACGTGTTCCCCCATATTACATGTTTATTTGTAAAACAGGGATTCTACATAAATAATGAAAATAAAATACCACTTTATATTTTAAAAAAATACAATAAAAGTTGACCTAAATCACTTTTAAAACTGATCTTATAGTTGCCAAAAAACCAAACTGTCTATGATTTAAAGGTCAGGTGTTGATGGGTGAGGAGCACCAAAATGATAGTCACAAGACATTCAGTTGTAAGAATCCAAAATTGTATTTGTCAGAACCTTTAAATAACAACACATTTTTGTGGTTTGTAGACCTAAATCTTTTTAAGGGCTCTGGGATTTGGCCATCACACAGCCTCAAATTGGAGTTCAGAATAGCTTCATATTTAGAGAGTAACTTCACTTTTATTGAGGGAAAAAAAAACAATCCTATCTAGGTGATCAATGAACATTGCATTCATTTTATCAATTTTTGTTGCACATTCTTACCTGTTTCTGCTCTGAAGAAATACAGTAGCTATTTTTTACGTCTAGCGTGAATCTAATTGGAAGTATCTTTTTCATTATTAATCAGCTTGTGCACTTGCAATGTTCTACTTTGTAATTAGGAAAGTTGTAGTGTCTGCATCCCTTAAGAAGTAATTAGCCCTGTGGGAGTGTTTCACCAAAAATGACATTTTTGCTGCAGAGGATGCCTAGAATCTGACTTGTATCTTAATGCAGACTCAATCACACAAGCAGGAAATTACATGTCTGGGGATGTCCTGTACAAAAACTGTGTACAAAAGGCCTCCAGGCTGCCATATTGCATTGGACTTTACAGAAAATTACAGCACTGCAGATTGAAAATAAAAGGTGATTTTTAACAAAATTAAATTACAACATGGCTTGCGCAGCAATTGTATATGTTCTATTGTTTGTTTGTTTTTTAGTTGAGTTGCATCTTGATATAGCACAGTCATTTACCCCAAAGGATCTCAATGCGCTTACAGACACATACACATACGAGGGCCAATTTTATAGACAGGATCTGATTAACCTACCAGCATGTCTTTGGAGTGTGGGAGGAAACTGGAGAACCTGGAGGAAATCCATGCAGGCACAGGGAGAACATGCAAACTCCAGGCAGATGGAGTCGTGGTCGGGATTTGAACCAGCGACCCCATTGCTGCTAAGTGAAAGTGCTAACCACTACACCACAGTTGTTATATTTTTTTCTCATGAAAGTGGAGTTACCCTTTAAATGTAATAAATCAAAAAAAGGTAAATAGCACTGCTAATAATTGTGTAAATGTCACCTAATCAGGGCAAGTATTGATCAGCAATAGGAAGCAATCATGTGCAACGAAAATCCCTACATAGTATTACAATTAGTTAGAAACCAAAAAAGGCTGGTTTGTTGGTTTCTAACTAATTGTAATACTATATAGGAATTTTTGTTGCACATGATTGCTTTCTATTGCTGATCAATACTTGCCCTGATTAAGTGACATTTATATAATTATTAGCAGCACCATTTCCCTTTTTTGATTTATAACATTTTGGGCACCACTTTCTGGTGTTTTTTTCGGGAGGCTGCAGCTATAGATCTTTATCCTAAGCGCGGAATCCTCTGTTTAGAGACCCTTTAAATGTAATTAAGTCTATATTTTTACCAAACAAATAAAAAAGTTTTCCTGACTTTCCATAGACTTTTATAAGTTTAGTACCTAATGATGTTAGAAAACGCTTCTGGCCGCGGCTTCCTATTTTGATCTGCCTGTCACTGTGCCATATCGATAGCTTTGATTATTGTCAACATTCAACAAATTCAAATCACATAAAAAGTGTCCCAGGTGTAGAATTGCTAACCACACCGGACTGCTAAACACCGGTCTCTGATTGACATGTGACACATCACATCACTGCTGTTTTCATTATGTTATCAGACAGCACCCCATGTCATGCTGGCTGCATAAAGCATTAGTCTCCTCTCTGTAAATACAGAATTTTAAGTGACACTAAATACAGACATCAAATGTGGTGTTTGGCACTGTGCAGTGTTTCCACATATACTGTATTGATTGGTTCATCTAGCCTGATGTTCATAAGCACATTGATTTAAAGATGATCTGTGATGTTTTTACAGCATTCGTTGACAGAGCGAAAGTTTGAAGGATATTGAAAATGCATCCATTCAATAGAGTGACCTTTATAAAACTGAAATACCGTATCTGGTCTTGGATTCATCCTCTTCTGTTACATTTTTAACTCTTCTTCAAGTTTGTGATGGTAATCAACAAATGCACTAATGAATGATTGCCTAGATAAAGGTACATTATTAATTTTCCTAGAATGGAGACCATACTGTGCCATATTATAATTCTAGAGATATTAATAGACATAAAAGAAACTGCATAAAGTTCTACTTACATTCAAACTGACCGTACAGAAACGTAATTTCAGAAAAATCCATTCTGCATAAAAAAAGTATTAGTTATACACAATCGAGTGTGGGAGCTGTGGGTTATGTTGGAGACCCCTACAACCTGATATCCTGTGAACCTTGACCTTGCAGAGGTCACTTGCACTCATGGTTGGTACCCCCCCCAAGTGGTGCGGAGCTTCTAGGGTGGGTGGTTGTCCTCTCTTATCCTCTCTTCCTCACTACTCTCTATCTCGTTTCTCTCCGCCTTTCTCTGACTCTCCCTATTCTTCTCACTATACTCTTCCTCTCCCCCATATACTCTTCCTCTCCCCCATAACGTCACACGCAGCCCCGCAAGAAAGAAAGAGGCTTCCATCATGTCAAATGTAGAGTGTGGTGGTCCCATCCCTCACGTATTAGACCAAAGAAGAATGCCCCCCTTAGTGGGACTTTATTAGACCACCAACTTTTATGATAAAAAAAATATAAGTTTTTAATGGTATACTATAAAAAGACGTGAAGATGTCTACAACATACAAAAATACATTCCATACAGAATCAGAGCAAGAGATATACAGATGAAAATGATAATGTTAGATGTACTCTCCTAGGGGTGATGTACCCCGATGTCCAATGCACTTCCAGTATTCTGATACCTTCCTCAGGGGTTTGAGAGTTGCAAATGTTTTACAAATGTATAGGTTCAGAATGTATTGAGCAAGTCTAATTCGGACAGACGATTGTTAGAGCCTGTGTAATAAAGGCTGCATAACAGACGGATAAGTATCCAAATGGTCCCAAAGTAGATGTGATCTCCAAATGTCCAGGTCCGATATGGGGTGCCTTCCAAATGTCAGTGCTCACTCGATTATACACAATCGAGTGTGGGAGCTGTGAGTTATGTTGGAGACCCTTACAACCTGATATCCTGTGAACCTTGACCTTGCGGAGGTCACTTGCACTCATGTTTGGTACCCCCCCTCAAGTGGTGCGGAGCTTCTAGGGTGGGTGGTTGTCCTCTCTTATCCTCTCTTCCTCACTACTCTCTATCTCGTTTCTCTACCCCTTTCTCTGACTCTCCCTATTCTTCCCACTATACTCTTCCTCTCCCCCATAACGTCACACACAATCCCGCAGGTTGTATTACAAAAATTCAGAATCTGACTTAACTAATCTTATAATTCCACATATTGTCACTGGATGTAGCCAATCCTTGCAGAGCTGCTGAAGAAAGGAGTGGGGGTGGGAATTAAAAAATAATGCATGTCTTAGGTTAGTGCACGAGATATGTAAATCACCTGTCACTCACAGCAAGGGGGAGGATTTGACAAAGTTTTTCTCTGTTTGTCAAGTTTTATCTCACTGAACAATAAAAGAGAATTGCTCAGAGCTGGATTAACTCTTTGTGGCAAGACTGGGCTAAAATGATATCTTATACTCTACATTATGACATAAAAAAAAAAAAATTTGGGTAAAAAAAGAAATGGAAGGCGCACACACCTAGTGCATTACCAAAGATAATTTAATAATAAGACATTTTTATATAAAAGTGGGTACTCACAAAATGCAACTGACAAAAGGCCATAAAAACAGTGCATGGACATGCACAGAACACGGGGTACAGCTAACGAGTTTCGGGGGTGCACCCCCTTCCTCAGAGGTCTCATTGGAATAGGTTAAACCAGTGGCCTCCAAACTGCGGCCCAAGGGCCATATGTGGCTATTTGCTTATCTTTATCTGCTCCTTGAGTCTCTATTACTTGGCCTCACACCAACAATGGGGCACTATTACTACCACTGAACCTAGCAATGGGCCACTTTTCTTCCCACTGACAACAATAATGGGGCCCTATTCCTCCCACTGACACCCACTGACACCAATGATGGGGCACAGCGCGGATCGGGAAGGTGCGGGGGCCGATGCATTCATAACATGTTACACCCCAAATATGGGTGTAGCATGTTATGAAAGGTGAACTTATCCTTTAAAACAGAGGAAAAAGATGCCATGATTTAAAGTGGTTCTAAAGCCAACATTTTTTTTTTTACAAATAATGCACGTATAAACTGTACATATGCAGGAGCAGTTGCTCCAGAGCTTAGTAAATGAGCAGAAGCTCTGCTGACCTCCATCATCAAATCATATTCAAGCAAAAATGCATTTTTTTTTATTTTTTTGCAAGTGATTGGGTATTTTTTTAGTAAATTAACCCCAGTGTCTTTGGTTGCTAGGATGCTGTCAACTACACAGTGTCATTGGTTGCTAGGACACTGTCAGCCCAGCATCCTTGGTTGTGTGAATGCTGTTGGCTGCCAAGTGTGATTGGTTGCTAGGAAACGGACAAAAACAGGGGTTGATTTACTAAGGGCAATAGACTGTGCACTTTGCAAGGTGCAGTTGCGTTCTGCAAGTGCAATTGTTCCAGAGCTGAGTACCCAATCATGTGCAAGGAAAATAAAAAAAACAGCATTTTTGCTTGCACATGATTGGATGATAGAAGTCAGCAGAGCTTTTCCTAATTTACCAAGCTCTGGAGAAACTGCAATTTATTTGACTTTAGTAATTCAACCCCACAGTGTCCTTGGTTGCTACTAAACTGTCGTTCGCACAGCACCATAACAACCAATGACAAAGTACCCCCACCCACCATGCCTCCATGTGAAACTTGCCTGTACATGTTTCTGACATGTACAAAAATGTGTTGAAAGTATCATCCTCTGTTGCATAAATGGGAGACATTTTTCGTAGTATTTTCTATGACACTCTTTATGAATTCAAGGCTATGTCCTGACCTGTTTGGATGTTAGTGAATGATACCCTGCGTACCCCTAAAGGATAAGACGTAATATAAGGAGTGGGGGGAGCAATCTTTCT
Source organism: Lithobates clamitans (assembly GCA_037952925.1). Taxonomy (NCBI): domain Eukaryota; kingdom Metazoa; phylum Chordata; class Amphibia; order Anura; family Ranidae; genus Lithobates; species Lithobates clamitans. The sequence goes on along the minus strand of JBBGZY010000502.1, from coordinate 12,217,012 downwards.
GTTTGGGTATTGGCTTGTTCTCTCCTAGGCAGGGAGAGGGGGAAGTTACACAACACAGAGTTATATTAGGAGAGGCTGCAGCCCATCATGGAGAACATACTGTATAAATAATGTGCAAGTTCTATCTTTAACAGATTACATACAATTTAGACCTAGCCAACCAAGACACACTTTTTCAACACAATTGTAAAATATCTGAATTCTGAACATTTTTTTATATATAGATAGTTACTTTATTTATACTAACTCAGTATCTTCATGGTATTCATTACAGTCATCCAGCTGTTAAAATCAGCATAGCAACAAGGGGTTATTCTCCTCTATATCTGTTTCATAAGACCGATGACTGGTATGCTCTTCTCAGAGTCAGTTGATAGGTGACTCAGAGGTGATATGTCACCTGGATGCCAGTGTTAGGGGGGGCAACCCCACCCTGTGCATTGGATATGACTGCATCACGTTTGTGATGTAGTCACATTCACCTGAATGGTGAGTATTTTGTGGTGGCACTGCCGGCCAAAAGCAACTTGCTGTACGAAATTTGGCAAACTGTTACTGCGTCTGCCAATGGGTGGTCAGGCGGCAGTAATGACACAGATCAACCGCCTGTTTTCACATGTGAATAAGACCTTAACGTAAAGGGTAACTCCACTTTCGTGGGAAAAAAAAATTGCAAATAAAGAAAAAATAATATAACGCATATAATTGTGACACTAATCATATTATTATTGAACATTACTAAAAATTACCTTTCCTTTTCTATCTGCAGCCACTGTAATTTTCTGAGAATGCATTGCAATATAGCTATCTGCAGTTGTTCTGTACAGGCATACCCCACTTTTAAGTACACAATGGAGTTTATTTAATAAAGCTGGAAAGTGCAAAATCAAGCTCACTTCTGCATAGAAACCAATGAGCTTCCAGGTTTTATTAACAAAGCTTAATTGAACAAGCTGGGGTTAGAAGCTCATTGGTTTCTATGCAGAAGTGAGCCTGATTTTGCACTTTCCAGCTTTAGTAAATAAACCCCATTGTATACTTAAAAGTGGGGTATGCCTGTACACAGAATGTGTACTGACCACTCCCCAGAAACATCATTTCCTGCTTGTGTGATTGGCTCGCCAATTTTCCCAGAAGTCTGCCTAAGATACAAGTCAGATTTCAGGCATCCCCTGCAACAAACATTTCATTTTTGGAGAGATGCTTTCAATAGGAACACATCTAAAGAGATGCAAGCCCAGCAGATTTCCGCATTACTGCTCTGCAGCTGCACACCTAACAGTTAATTATGAAACCACTCCCATTAGACCCACTCAGAACAGAGGCACAGAGAAACACAGAGGGATTTCTTCAGAATACAGTAACAAAAGGTTGAAATCTGCAACAAAGTTGTTATAATCCTTGTAATGTACAGAGATCACCCAGAGGGGAATGTTTTTTTACCGAAAAAAGTGGAGTTACGCTTTAAGTTTCCACTGGGCTTTAATTTTTGTTTTTGGGTTTAGATGAGTGTTTAGTTTAAGTTTAAGCTGGACCACTGAATGATGCTTTTAAAAAAAACAAAAGGCAACATTCTACAACGTAAAAACACTTAGCCGAGATGATTGCTAGATCATAAACATTTCTAGATTTGGTCAGAGATGGGTAAATCAGTGTAATACACAGGTAGTGGTTTGTGTAGGTTTAAGTACTTACATGGCTTTAAAATTATAGTATGTGGTCATAGTGGTTGATCGGTACTCAGCATATGTCACACAATATAATTAAATGCAGTTGCTATAAGTAAATCTAATACAAAATCGATATTATAATTAGGCTTCTAGCGCTTACAAACAAGCATGCAGGAAGTCTGAATAAGAAAACACTGTTATACTTACATGCTATAATGAGCTAATTGGCTGTGTCTGGTCTATTTCTGTGGGGCATGTTCATATTACAACATATTAGTGTAGCGTATTTTATGAAAGAACTCTGCTGAATTGGTGAAGGGTAGCTAACAAGAAATGATCCATCTGTTTTTTTTCTTCTGTAGCTAATGTGATGTTTCTTTACAGACACAGCACATGCTTTCACATTTTAATGACAAGTAATGGGTGATGTCATTTGTTGGGAAGGAGTACGAGTGAAGTACAGTGCCTACAGCTTCTGGCGCCCCTCTTAACAATAATCAGAGCAATAGCAGTTTCTGGACCATCTGTGATTTACCAATGGCAATCTCTGTACATCATTATGTACACATTCTTAATGAAGAGGGTAATTCAGGAACTGATTGTCTAAATTTGATAGCCTTTTCATACTGACATTATAGCTCATTTGCCTTGGAAAAGCTACCAGTACAGTACATTTCACAATGTTGTGTGTGGGTACCACCATGTTCTCTGGATAGATCTGGAGGAGTGGTACTTGTATAATACCTGTCAATCTCCCGCAGGACAGACAAGAAATCCTGAGCATGTGGGCAACATTTAAGTGATCCTTCACTCTGCCAACGGAGGTCATACAAGTAGGTTCTCCTTTTAAAGTCCCGCAAGAGGAACAAATTTCCATTTGCCAACGCAGGTCAAGTCACTTAACACCACCCCATCCCCAGCTGTACACACTGAAGGAGACTTTCTTCCACCCCCCCATGTGACAGTGCCAGGCCAATCACCAGGAACGAGAACTGCCACATGGAGCAATATAGTGAGCCACATGCTACCCAGGCCCCCCATGTTCCTACATGGGGGAAGTCAAGAGCCACTTTATAGTCGTATGTTAGCCTGAATATTTTTTTTTGCCATGTGTGTTCACATATGTGTATTTTATAAATCATAGTCTCTTTTATTCTAATGTACTTCTTCTATCTGAAGTACTTGGTCAATTTTGCCAGTCACCTGTCTTCTTTGTTCTAAACTGTCCACACAAACAGGGCCAGGACAAGGGGTGGGCAGGAGGAGCAGCCGCCCTGGGCACAGCAGTAGGGAGAGAACCCTACTGCACCCAAGCTCTAGAACAGTGGTTCATAAACAGGGCCAGATTGTAGCTTCATGTCTGCTTTGATATCTACTGCTGTAAAAATCATGAAAATGGCCATGAATATGCAGTGCACACTCAATGCCAACCATGGACAGCTGGTGCAAGGGGGCATTGAATGTACTAGGATTGGGGGGAGGATGCAGTTCTGCATCCTTGCCCAATGTCCCGGTACTGCACACAAAGCACAGAAACTGAACTTTGCTTGTGTGGTTAGTCTTCATCCTTCTTCTAGCCATTCAGAGATACAGGACACTGTGCAGTTTTCTCAGCCAACACACCCCTGACCAATCACATCCTGCCTCTGGCGCACACCACCTCCCAATCACAGCCTGCCACTAGCACACACCCCCTCCCAATCACAGCCTGTCACTAGCACACACCCCCTCCCAATCACAGCCTGTCACTAGCACACACCCCCTCCCAATCACAGCCTGTCACTAGCAAACACCCCCTCCCAATCACAGCCTGCCACTAGCACACACCCCCTCCCAATCACAGCCTCAGTCAAGAAAGGGTCTATACCATAGTATGATCATATCAACGTTAACATTAAATCTGCACAATACATGAGCTGTATCACAGTTTTTACATCTTTTATCTATCCATTTATACAAAAAAAATTGAAATTGATGAGATTCACTCACATTTGCACTTACATTTTTATTTTTTTTGGTTGTTGGGTGTTTTCTTGGTTAAAGTAGACGCAAGCCATAGCTGTCTTATACATAGTTTACTAAAGCACTTATCATAAACAATTGGTGCTTTTTTTTGTTACATGCTGTTTTTAGATTTTTTTCTTCCTTTTGTCCATCTCAGTGCTGCTGATCTCCTCCAGTCTTTTTTTCAGTCACTTCATGCACTTGCTGTCTACATGCACTTGCTCCAGTAATGGCTACACATCATTGCTCTTGACCGGCTGCCTGATATGGTGGACCATGCCCTTGCAATATGTGTTGCCATTGATGACTGTAAACACATGTAAGTGGATGACAATGCAGGAACACAATTTGAACACAGTGAACACAGTGAAAGAGAGTTGGCACTCTATAACAGTTACTGTCTGAACAAGGACCTTTATGAAAGGGTTAGCTGGCGTATTTCAAGCAAAGAGACAGATTTAAAGGTTAAGTTCACCTCTATTCACTTTTATTTGTTATTTTTTTTCGAAAGTCTAGCTCCCCTATGTACCACTATAGCATTAAAGTACTTATTTAACAAAAAAAAGAACAGCTTTCCATTAATTTTACACAGGCTTACCTCATAGCTGTTTAAACAAACTGCTCAATTACTTCTGCCTTACTTCCTGGTCAGACTTTAGGTCCTGACACAGGAAGGAGTTCACCAGCTGAAGGTAGATAATACAGGGTGTGTGCTAATGAGATCAGCTGGTCAACTCCTTCCTGTGTCATGACCTAAAGTCGGACCAGGAAGTAAGGCAGAAGTAATCGAGCAGTGTGTTTAAAAAGCTATGAGAAGAGTGAGGTAAGTGTGTGTAGAATTAATGGAAAGCTGTTTTATTTTTTCCAAAATAAGTATAATAATGCTATATTGGTACATAGGGGAGCTGGAATTTAGAAAAAAAAAGGTGAACAAAGGTGAACTTAGCCTTTGAAATATTGAAAACTACATTAACTTAATACTGTTTTACATGAGATTTTGGTCAATGACAAAAATGGTTGCATGAAGGTAAAGAACCTTCTGTGTGCAGCAGGCCCCCCCCCCCCCCCGCAACCATACTTACCTGAGCCCCATCTCAATCCAGCGATGTGCAGCAGCAAGCTCACCATTACTGTCAATGACAGCCAGTGAGCCAATGAGGAGAGAGTGGGGTTTGGGCCGAGCCGCGCTCCATGTGTGAACAGGGAAACAGCATTGGCTCAGAAGTGAGCCTGCTCGGGTGCCCCCAGAGCAAGCTGTTTGCTCTGGAGGCACTAGGCAGGTTGGAGGGGCCTAGAGGCCCGGACGGGGGACCCAAGAAGAGGAGGATCTGAGCTGCTCTAGTAAGGTAAGAATCAAATGTTTGCAATTTAAAATAAAGAAATGTGCTTTTAATATCACTTTAATAAAAAGTACCTGCAGTTTGTAGAGGCAACACTATAAAACTAAAAATGTAATCAGTTGATAGAAAATATTCCATTCAATAGCCACAGGCTTGTGAGCAATTTTAACCTTTGAAAAAAGGGAAGGCCTATCTATACATGGGTGCCATAAATAAACTGTTAAAATAATAGTAAAGTTGTCAAGCAAAGACAGCATTTCCCACCAGATTTATCTCTGTACCTGAAACACATTCAGCTTCCTTCAGAATTGTTTATTGTGCTCTCCAGATATACGGATGCCTTAGCCAGGGTTTGTTCACTTGTCTCAGTTACGTCTTCATTGGTTTGTGCCTCCTCCTCCATTGTCTCCAATAACCCCATAGGAGCTGCTCTTACAATGCCTCCATTGTTATCTTCTTAAAACGGTGCATGGAAGTGATTGCACTGCTAATAGGGAACATGGCAGGGCAGGTTAGGAACAATTCTGATGGCAGGCATTAAGGGTAAAATTAACAGCATGTCTTGTAAGGTCCTAGAGCAGTTTTTTCCTCCTCCTTAGGCATCCTGCTTCCCTGTACACTTCACTCTCTTTGGTTCCTAAGGGATTAGAGTTTGACTATGGCAAGAAAGAGGCTAGTGTTTTCTTTAATTTCAACACTTGCAATATATAAAAATATATATCTATATCTATATACAATGGGAACGGAAAGTATTCAGCCCCCCTAAATTTTTCACTCTTTGTTATATTGCAGCCATTTGCTAAAATCATTTAAGTTATTTTTTTTCCTCATTAATGTACACACAGCACCCCATATTGACAGAAAAACACAGAATTGTTGAAATTTTTGCAGATTTATTAAAAAAGAAAAAATGAAATATTACATGGTCCTAAGTATTCAGACCCTTTGCTGTGACACTCATATATAACTCGGGTGCTGTCCATTTCTTCTGCTCATCCTTGAGATGGTTCTACACCTTCATTTGAGTCCAGCTGTGTTTGATTATACTGATTGGACTTGATTAGGAAAGCCACACACCTGTCTATATAAGACCTTACAGCTCACAGTGCATGTGATTTGACGCACATGCATTCCCTGGTCCACTTCTGATGTTCATGTGTCCATTGTAGGTGTTTTTGGCTGTGGACACGGGTCAGCATGGACACCCTGACTGGTCTGTGGCTACACAGCTCCATACTAACACAGAAACCCTTGAAAAAAACTTTCCGTTCCCAGGGAACCCCTGCTTATTATAACTCTACTATAATATCTACAGTTCACCGCACATTAGCATGATGGTCAGTGGGAAGAGTGCTGCTTACATTTGTGGTCAGAATCCCTCCCATTAAAAGCAACTAAAAAAACATTTTTTGTCAGTAAATTGCTCATGGCTCTAGGAAACTCTGACTCTGGTTGAGAAACGCAGCTGTGGATGCTCTTAAAGGGATTGTAAAGTCAGAAGGTTTTCTATCTTAATGCATTCTATGCATTAAGATACAAAGCCTTCTGTGTGCAGCAGCCCCCCTCAGTCCCCTTAATACTCACTGGAGCTCAATCTCTGTCCAGCGATGTCCACAAGTGTCTCAGCCATCTGAGATTCTCCCTCCTGATTGGCTGAGACACAGCAGCGGCACCATTGGCTCCCACTGCTGTCAAAGTCAGCTAGCCAATCAGGAGAGAGAGGGGGTGGAGCCAGGCTCTGTGTCTGAATGTACATAGGGAGCTGTGACTTGGATCGGGTGCCCCCATAACAAGCCGCTTGCGGTGGGGGCACTGAGCAGGAGGGAGGGGCCAGGAGCACAGAAGAGGGACCTGAGAAGAAGAGGATCCGGGCTGCTCTGTGCAAATCCACTGCAACAGAGCAGGTAAGTATAACATGTTTTTTATTTTTATAGAGAAAAAAAACAAGACTTTACAATCGCTTTAAAAGAGGCATATACAATACTGGTACTCTTCACTTAACGTCCAGGTTCCGTTCCGAATTGGTCGTTAAACAAGGAACCACAAGTAATCAATATTTTAAGCATTCCTAACTACTGTTCTCTACTGAATTGTGAAAAAAAGGTCTAAACACAAAACACCAGCTCAATAATGTTGTTTTAATTTGCATAAGTACAGAACACAAACGAAAATTCTGTACTGTACAATACAATGATGTATAGCGCACCGTTTGGGTTGGGAGAGCTGAGTCCAAGTGGTCGTTAACCGGTTCCCGACTGGCTCACGCAGATATACTACAGCAGAATGGCACCCCTGGGTGAAATCCCGTACAGGTACGTCCTACCTTTTTTCGGTGACCAGAGGACACACGCCTGCTGCACGGCGGTGGAACCGATGCGCATGGCCGGCGGCCACGCGCGATCACGTGCACGAGCGCCAGCACAAGAATTTGTGTGTGTAAACACACAAATCCCTGTACTGTCAGGGAAGAGGAAACATATTGTTTGTTCCTACTAAGTAGGAAAAACAATATGTCTCCTCTACTAGTCGCTCCCATCTCCACACTGTTAACCCCTTCCCTGTCATATACATACATATACACAGTAATCAGTGCATTCTTGTAGCACTGATCGCTGTATAATTGTCATTGGTCCCAAAAAAGTGTCAAAAGTGTCCGATCTGTCCGTCGATATGTCGCAGTACCGCTAAAAATTGCAGATCACCGCCATTACTAGTGAAAAATAAAAAAATAGAAATGCCATAAAAATGCCATAAATCTTTCCCATAGTTTGTAGATGTTATAACTTTTGTGCAAACCAATCAATATTGGCTTATTGTGATTTTTTTTACCAAACATATGTAGAAGAATATATATTGGCCCAAACTGATGAAGAAATTTGTTTTTATTTTTTTTTACTTCTGGGTATTTTTATTATAGCAAAAAGTAAAAAATATACTGTATTTATTGGCGTATAACACTCACTTTTTCACCATGAAAATCGGGTGCAAATAGCGTGTGCGTGTTATACGCCAATACTTCAATTTTAGCTGCCTCGGAGTGGACGGGGAGGGGGGCGGGACGAGCTCCGCCAGATTACATACAGTGAGAATCTCCTGTTTACTTGGCGGCCTCTGTAATAGAAAGTCCCTTCTCCTGGGCCGCCATTGGATCACTGTTCTGTCTATCATAGGAGATTCTCACTGTATGTAATCTGTCGCCGCTCGTCCCGCCCCCCTCCCTGTCCCCTCTAGGCTGCAGATGGGCATCGATCAGGCTGCACTGATGGCAGTGGTGAGGCTGCTGCAATGATGGCAGTGGTGAGGTTTCTGCATTGATGGCAGTGGTGAGGCTGCTGTATTGATGGCAGTGGTGAGGTTGCTGCATTGATGGCAATGGTGAGGCTGCTGCATTGATGGCAATGGCAAGGTTGCTGCATTGATGGCAATGGTGGGGCTGCATTGATGTGGACTAATGAGCCTGCATTAATGGCACTTGTGAGGCTGCAGATGGGCATTGATCAGTCTGCATTGATGGCAATGGTGAGGCTGCAGATGGGCACTGACCCTTATTTTGCTTCAAAGTTCCTTATTAAAAATTTAAGTTTTTTTCCTGAAACTTCCCTCTTAAAATGAATGTGCGTGTTATACGCCTGTGCGTGTTATACGCCGATAAATACGGTAGTTTTTTTTTTTTAAATTGGCGCTCTTTTTTTGTTTATAGCGCAAAAAATAAAAACTGCAGAGGTGATCAAATACCACCAAAAGAAATCTCTATTTGTGCGAAAAAAAGGCCACAAATTTCGTTTGGGTACAGCATTGCATGATCGCGCAATTGCCAGTTAAAGCGACGCAGTGCCAAATTGTAAAAAGTGCTCTGGTCAGGAAGGGGGGTAAAATCTTCCGTCACTGAAGTGGTTAAACAGGGAGTATCTGTATAGATCAATCTAAAAAATGTGAGACAAGTCTTTAAATCAGTCAGAGCTGATTTATTAATATTTTATTATGCTTACTCAGCGCCATCAGGAAACTTAAGTAAATTGAAAGCAAGATGCTTTTGCCAACATATACAGTAGCTTTGTGAGGGAGAGTGAGACATTTGTTTTATCAGAAACAGGCATAGAGCCTAAGATGTGTTCAGTCTGCACCAAAAACCCACACAAACAAAAAAATGTAGCTGAAAAATACTCTTAGGATATACAGTAGCTTTGGACTTGCTTTTCACTGACTGCAGACAATGAATTAAATACAACACTGACTAAAAAAGGTGAACTCAATACAACAAGCAATGGGAGCAGGTGGCGTGAAGGTAGAAATGGTTGGTGGCACACAACAAGGCCTCATTGCAATTAATTGCACTATCAGGCATTTTGCTACATTTTCCATCCCAGATAGAAAGCATAGGGAGATTAAATAGAGTGTTTTCAATAGGGCGTGTTCACACTACTGAGCTACATTGCATCCAGCATTATGGTTTTAATTAACTTGAATGATGACATTTAGGAAAACAAAAAAAAATCGAATTATATATCAACGCAACTCCTGTGTTTTGATGTGAACAAGGTCTCAGAGAACAGGCTGAAGTCAGGACAGGTGGAAAACACGCAGATGAAGTGCAGACGGCTAGCCATAGTCTAAACCACATGACTGGACAGTCAGAAAGAGGAAAGAGATTTTTCAGAACTCTACAAAAGGACCAAAGAAACATCTTGTTCACATATTGACAATCCTGGGCTGTGCTACACTCTCAAAAAAAGACAAATGGCCTGGACAGAAGAAAAAAATCCTACCCGAATATGTCCAACTTTTAGAAATTTTAGCTACCAGCTGCTGTAGGTGCTGGTTGTTTACAATAGGTCTAAAGCAACTCCTTAGATTTGTCTAAACAGGGAACCTGCATAGAGACTGACATTTTAACAGTACAATCTCTATTTTCTATGGACTGTAAAGTGAAATATGGAAAAAAAAAAAAATACTTAAATTATGTTCGTGTCAAGTTGTCCTTGGGAATGCTCAACTGATACAACAGCCCAGAATATCTTGTCTGCTAGTCATGCAATATGCAAGATCAACAAATTTCAAACCCCTAAATGTGGATAAGATGGCACTTACACATTTAGACCAGTGGCGTCCCATCTGTAGGGTGCGCCCAGGCGCTGCCCCCCCCATCCATGCTGGAAGCATGTGATTAGAGCCAGAGGCTCTAATAGGCTTCAAAAAAGGGTGGGCTCAGGGCACAGAGCACAGCACCCGGAGCCCACCCAGTTGTGTGACAATAGCGAATGAAAATTCGCTGTTGTCACACTGATTCTGCCTCCCAGACAATCAGGACCTAAAACCCGTTTCCTGATTGGCCTAAAGGAGAAGCTACCCTATTGGCTGAGGCAGGAGGAGCGAGGACACCGCCGTGATGCTGAGGAGGAGATGCACGGCAAGGATACCGCTGTGATGCAGAGGAGGAGCACAGTGAGGACACTGCCATGATGCCAAGGAGGAGACGCAGGGGAAGTCAGCCTCCCATCGCCCAGAGGGAAGCGCTGCCCTGAGTAAGTGTTGCGGGCGACCGACCAACTAGAGGCGTGCAGGTGACCTGACCGGGCCGCCACTGGTTTAGACCAACCCACTGTAAGATACCACAGAGTATATTGGCCATTTATTAAATCAAGGATATCCAACCTTTTGATTTCCTGGGCCACATTGGAAGAAGGGTCACACATAAAATATATCAACAATAAGGAGAGATGATGAGAAGAAAGATTCGAGCAGATCACAAGTTATTCATTGATATAATGTAACTATCTGAGTAATAAAACTTCATTTTTTTTTGTAATATTTTTTATGGTAAAAGAGGGCAACATAAAAAAAAATAGTGCAATATTTGACACTATTTTTGATAAACGAACACATCAATATCTGGTTTGATGGTTGTAGTAGCAATTCTCAATGAATTCTCAAGGTGCTCATCAGATATTTTGGTTGTAATTTTGCCCTTTGTGTGCTTGATCCTTGAAAACAGTTGCTCACAAATATAGGTGCTACCGAAAAATGACAACATGAATAAGACATGATTGTGAAGAGTGGGATTTTTTCTTTGGGAAGATAAAACTTATAACTATTTCTAATTATATTGCTTATAAATTTTCTTTGACCCTATGTGTTTGCTAAGTGTAAAGAAATCCCCCCCCCCCCGCAAAAAAATAAATCAACATTTTTAAGTAGGTATAAGATTTTCTGTTGGGCCGCATTCATAGCAGTCTTGGGCCGCATGCGGCTCGTGGGCCTCGGGTTGGACACCCCTGTATTAAATAGTTAGAAAAGAAGTTCACCAATGTTCTCTAACCAAACAACATAATAATAGCTGACTATTTTTGAGACTTGCATTTCCCAGAATTCATGATTTCCATTGAAGTTTTGTCACATTGAAATAACATGACATACAATCCTTTACATATCCAGGAACAAACATATTTCCATGAAGACCTACACAAGGACTCTTTCCATTGTGCTGTGAGATGAAGATAAGTCTTTTGAAATGTAAAGCTTGGCTATTAATAACACAGCTCAGCGTTACACTGATGACTTTCAAAGTCCTCTACAAGGCAGAATAACTGATGATCATAAGGTTCCATTATTGCTTTAAATTTTTAAAGCACCCAGATAGAAATTGAATATGACCTTATTATAATGCACTTCATTATTCACATATAGGGTTGAGTAGTAGGGTCTTCAATGTCAATTTAAATTTATAAAGGCTCCATGAGTTCCGTGATCATCATTCCTTGCTGTAATTTGGACCTCACAGCCAAGTGTGCTCTTTTAGCTGGTGGTGACACGGGCCAATTGTTCCCTTGGCCAGCATGAATTTAATGATTTGTCCCTTTCTCTCTATTATTTGGAAAGCCTCAGTAGAGCAGTTGTCAGCACTGATGCCTCATGGGATACAGCTCAGCATATCTGTGGAAGAGGTCATTCATTTCCACTAGCCTATATGGAATGTATGACACGTGTAATATATGTATATGTTCGACAGTGTCAAACTGCCAAAGACAGACCTTAGATACCAAACCTGAAACCTTTAAAAAATGTAATGTTTAGTCAAATATGATGCAGGCACTTTCACAGAAGCAGGTAGGAGTAAATAACCCCCCCCCCCCCCCAACAAAATCCACAAAATTCGGTCAAATGCCTAATTAGAAAGCTCTATTTACCAGTCTTTCCTCTTTGTCTCTGGAGGCTTATTCAGAATTAAAAAAATGTTCCTTAAAATGTTTTGAATTAGCAGGCAAGAATTTTTTTCTTAGATAAGATCCCCGGTTTTTAGACCAGCCTTTTTCAACCAAGGTGCACAGGCACCCTGGGGTACCTTAAGGTTTCCTCAGGGTTGCCTTGGCAATATTGCCCAAAAATGTATACAAGCCAGCAGCCTGCCTTTTAGTTGCACAAAGCCACAGGTTTTTATTCTGCACTATTTCAACCTTCCAGCCACCAGCGTCCTAACAACCAGTGATGTAATCAGTGTTGAAAAGAAGGGTGTTGATCGCCTGCACAGCATCCTTGTTTGACCCTCCCCTGCTCCACTCTGTCAACTCCACTCTACTAGCTGAGTAATGGGGAGAAACTGAGGGAGAGGAGAAACACTGAAATACTAGTGTGCAAAAGTGTATTTACTTTGGAAGAATAAATCACCTCTAACGTTGGGTGTCCTACGTGTGTCGATGCTGCCACATTATGTAAAACTATTAGAATAGTTTTTTACATTTTAGAATAGGGCATCTTGAGACTGCCCATAGGGTGTCTTGAGACTGTCCACAATTTTAAAAGGTGCCTTGGCCGAAAAAAGGTTGAAAAATACTGTTTAGACAACTACCTAGCCATAGTTCAACACTGACAATCCTCATACACATATAAAAAAAAGGCCTCTTGGTAAATTGCAACTAATACTGTGAACAGATGTCAAGTTTATGTTAAGAAATTATGTAACACTTTACTAACCAATTAAAAAGATCAAAACCAAAATCAAGAAGTCGAAAAGGTCTGTGGCCATCAGGGGATCTGTTAGATCAGGGGTGTCAAACTCAATTTTATCACAGGCCGCAGCAGCATTATTGTTGCCCTCAAAGGGCCGGTTGTATCTGCAAGACTATATAAATTTATCAACTCTTAATCATATTAAATAATTGCCTCTGCATTTGATTATGTTTTTAATAATAACTTAAGACTTAAAGGGGTTGTAAATCCTCACTGTTTTTCACCTTAAGTCATTCTATGCATTAAGGTGAAAAACCTTTTGTGCTGCAGCAGCACCCCAGAGCCCCCCTTTTGCTTACCTGAACCCGATCGTTCCAGTAATGGGGACGAGCACAGCAGCTCCAGCCGCTGTCTCGGGTCCTCGTTGGATAGATTGATAGCAGCAGAAGCCATTGGCTCCCACTGCTGTCAATCAAATCCAGTGACACGGGAGGCGGGGGGCGGGGGCGAGTCTGTGTCAAATGACGCAGCAGCAGGACTCGAGAGCACGCCCGCACGAGTGCCCCCAAGGACAGCGGCTCTCTCTGGGGGGCACTTGAGAAGAGGAGCGCCGCAGGGGGATCCCAGAAGAGGAGGATCGCGGCCACTCTGTGCAAAATCACTGCACAGAGTGGGTAAGTATAGGCATGTTTGTTATTTAAAAAAAAAACAAGCTTTATAATCACTTTAAGCTGTGCAGGTGTAGACCAGCACAGAACCCACTCACATTCCTGTAGCAGATGATGCAAGTCTGAAAAGGAGGGTCGCACACTGCTGGTATAATCCACAATAAACTTTACTGAAGACTGCTGAGACAGAACATGGTTCTGCAATGGTGTTCTGTCTGAGCCGTCTCCAAGAAAGTTTCTTCCGGATAATACCATATGCAGCAATCCTTTTCAACTGAAATAGAATTGTACTATTCTCATAATAATTATAAGCAGATGTCAAAAGCCTCTCCACCATCAGACGTCAAATGTCCCCCACCCTCCCTTACACCACGGTGCACCATCCTTACCTTGTGCTGCTGCCAGAAAGAAGCTGAGGATAGAGCTAGGAAGCAGAACATGCAGGGTCTGGAGGAGGACCAGAGGAAGGCTGGAGTCAACTGCTGAAATCTGCTGAGACCAGGGGAGGTGGTGATGAGGGGGTGTTGGGTCTGCACAGAGAGGCGCAGGAGCTGTGGGGGGGGGTGTTCTGTCCTTTTCTCTGCTGCCGACTGCTTATCTGGGGGGCAGAGCTGAGTTTCTCTGTGTTTCTCTGCAGCTGCATGAAGAAAAGCAGGATTTGGTGGAAGAGTTCTCTCTTCCTCTTTGCTGCCAACTGCTGAAACAAGTTGAGGGCAGAGATGAGGGAGGTGCTGCAGCTGTAGGAGAGGTGCGAGGGCCAAATGAAATGGCCTAGCAGGCTGAATTCAGCCCTGGGCCTTGTGTTTGACACATGTGTGTTAGATATTCATTTGTAAATCTGAATATTTCATTAAAAAACATGCGATATTAAACAAATCAAAATAACCAACTGAAACTCATTCAAGAAATTGAGCATGAAAGAATGGATCGCTGGATATCCACACTCCAAAAATTCACCTTTATTATATAAATACCGGTAGATATCAAGGCATAGGTTAATACAGACTAGCTGCACAGCTGCTGACATGTTTCACACCAGATATGGTGCTTAGTCAGATATGGTGCTTAGTAGAGGGTTGTTTACAAAGTGAATTTTTGGAGTGTGGCTATCCAGTGTTCCATTCTTCCATTATCTTCCATTATCTCTGTTGTAAACAGAGCCAACACCCTGTTTGATTGCGGAGACAGCTGTCCTTAGGAGAAGGGATTACTCTGGAGCGGTGAACTCCTACAAGAAATTGAGCATGTCGAATAAAGACACTTTCCTTTTGGCCAACCTAATTATTCTTTAAGATGCATCAACCTTGAGTGCTAGGCATGGGTAGTTTTTGGGACAGAGCAATGCCCTACACTAAGATTCCCCAAACCCACTGTGTAACCCTACCAATCCTTATGCTATCCCTCCCTATTACCCAAACCCCTCACTCCAACCCAAACACAAAGCCTCACACTTACCTTACCTATAACCCTTACCCAAAGCCATACACTAACCTTCTGTGTAACTCCAACTTGCCCTGTGACTTTTCCTTGTTTGGTCAATTGTCCACCCAAGATCAGGAACTCAGGGAGTGGACCTCCCACTAACACCTGCTTATTTTCTTATACAAATATATTTTGCTGGATATTTTGCTAGAATGAAATCTTACAAAAAAAAATACCCAGGGGCTCATTCAGCCATTGAGCTATTAGTTTGTATAAAAAATGCCATACAATGGTTCTGTAATTTACAAATTATAGGTCTAGTCTGTTGTTTAGGTTACCTCCTGCTGCGGAGAACTGAGAAACCTGCCATCTTACATCATTAGCTGAATTGACAAACATGGGTAAGCAGACATAATCATTAACTCAAATAAAAAAAAAACCCTAAGTCACAAGTTACTATTTAGTGTGTATTTATATTTTACAGCAGAAATCCTGGAGTAATCCTGTGGCATATGTATTACTTGCGAAGCATTTCCACATTGATGTCAATAACTGTTGCCGTAGCAACCTCTCCTGTTTTTTATGTGTGTGTATGTGTGGATGACAGTGGAGACTCTAATTTCCCTAGAGGGGACTTGTGTTATCAATTGTTGTTCCTCTAATGCAAATCCAAAATATGGCAACAGCAAAGCTTGTAAATAAAGATGGACATTATTGCTAAATTAGGTCAGTAGTATGCGTACGTTATAATGGGATTAAATTATATCTGGATGAAATTACACAGGAATATTACTTAATTTAAAGAAGAACTCCACTAAGCACTATCTGCATATAAATTGCCACATACCCAGACCTTATATCAACTTTAGGGAAAATACAACCCTTTCTATGTTAAATTTAGGGTGCATACACCAAAATGCCTAAGGGAAGTTCTTATCCTTGGTCCAATCTGCAAAGTTTTGTACAGATGAATTACAGTAAACCCAAAGACCCTAGGCAGATATAAAATACACAAACTAATACAGCTAATCCTAAATACCAGTACATCAAAAATGTATTTTCTATGTGCAAACAGTGTATGTACCTGAATTTGACTTGATATCGTCCACTTTCAGTCCCTATATATCCAAGTTGGGAGTGTCAAGCACAAGGAACCAATCAGTTCATGTGCTGACAAATAGCATGCCGATAGGAAGAGACAGCAGAGTGACAGAGAGATGAGCTCATCACTGGCTACTTCTCCTTTCACTGTCCAATCACTGTTTGGAGTGGGTCCAGGATGACCTGGACTCAGAGGAAGGGGGTTAAAGGATTCTGGCCATCAGACTGAGGTCATGTAGTGGCAAAAAAACTGATGCTGAATATTGCAGCAAAAGCTGGTTTTCCTATTTTATGTTTTAATGGGCTATTCATTTTTATATTGTTGTTTTGGCCGAAGTTCTGCTTTAATAGTGTTCAGCACTTGGCTTAGCATGAGCATAGATTGCAGCACCCATGCGATTCTGCATTCGTTTGACCCCTGAGGGTTACCTGCTTTTACTTCGCTCTCTCTTAGCTGCCTGGCTGAGCCTTCAACCCATCAGAGGCTTTTCCAGATCACCTTACTCACCCTTCTACAGCTTCTTTTACAGCTAAAGCTTCAACAAGAAGATCAACATGGGTATTGGCACTTCACTTCCTGTCATTACTCGCTATATACACTGTACAAAGTTTTATCTTTAGGTTAGGTAGGCCTGTAACCTAAATATTGTGAACAGGCCTGCTTGCAGTCCAATACAGAATGATTACAGATCTTCACATGAGCAGTTCCAGCTACATTTTAGGCACAATGGTAGTGTGCCAGGATGAATGACTCCCACACCTGCATGGGAGTTATTTCATCTCACACTGGCCAATCAAGATGGCCGAAGACCAGCACCTGGAAAAAGCTGGTGAAAAGATGGTGGCTTTGGCAAGGGACATAGTAGGCATAGAGGCAGAGGCAATGAGACAGCTCTTCCCTGCATCAAAATTACAGTGTCTTGTCCCTAGTTCAGAACCACCTACACACCATGTTTCATAATGTGATATCATAATTAACCAAAAAAATAAGGGATTTAAAGGTGTTAGTATGTCACATAAAGAAGAGAACCAATAAAATATATAAACTATGTATATACCTTTTACCTATTGATATTTTACAACATGGGGTATGAGTCAGCAGACAACGTTACATGGAATGAATTGATAATTGATGGCAAGATGGCAGCAAAAATGTGTTTCACGGACAGATTTTGCTTCCTCAGACAATATGGGAATAACCTCTATATTCATATAAATCAAATTATTTCAGCGCTCAATAATCTGTCACAATTTCAGAACACATTTTAATTTGTGTATCACTTACTGTAATAACTTCTTATATACATGTATCATATCATATATACAGACAATATTGATCCCCAGTGGACTGCAGGGGATACATTGAACAGGACGTGAAGGACCTTTAACTCTGCCCAACAATGTGAGCTAAGGAAGAAAACAGTCAAGGTAAGTGTTATGGGGAGGCAGCTGTCTCTCAATTGTCTTTCTGCATTGTCACACATACCCTTGCTGGAGACTACAAATGACCATGCCACTACACAGTGCTTAAGCATGGTCCACAATCGTCAGGAAAAGGGTCATGGGTAGGGATGAGTTCAGGCCTATTTGGATACAAGTCCAAACCCGCCTGAGCTATCCCACTAGGAAGCTGTCAGGGCCAACAGCCATTCACAGGTGATGGAGACATTCTCTGACCCGCACTCACGCTCATGCAAGGGGCATGTATATATGCGGCTGCAGGGCAGGGAATGCCTCTGCTGCCTATGATTGGCTGTTGGCCTTAAAATCTTTCCAGTGGGACAGCTCAGGCAGGTTCAGACTCATGTCCAAACCCGTCTGAGCTCATCACTGGTCAAAAGCAATGATGTGCAGCTGACAATGGAGCAAGTACATGTAGACAGGAAGTGATGGAAGAAGCTGCAGGTAATCTGTAGCATTATTATGTAAGAAAGGCAATAAACAAACAATAAATAACGATTAAACTGGGTGCAGGTGAACTACAGATGACTACAAGTCCCTGCATATATCTCCCTTATGACCCACAAGCTTCCTTACCTGGACACTGTTATATTATCTACTGTAGACAGAAGGAGGCAAAGATGACAAATCCTTTACAAAAAAGCATTGATCTACACTGCATTCACAATGGAGAGGTGCTCTATCTTTATGGCAAAAATACAATTGGAAATGACTTAGCGTCAGCAGAGACTTTACAGCATAACTAAGGGAAGGGATTAACAAAAGGGATTAGGGTCTCATTAGTCACAGCTGTTTCACATGGGGAGAATAATGGCCAATAGAGAGAAGAATTCCCCATTATGCAACTGCCACTAAGAAATTCACTGAACAGTCACCAACTTTATTAGCAATTAGTTAAAGTGCTGAGAGGTGCAGTAAACTGAACCAATGAAGTCACCAAAAAACTGTTCTAAAGTACACTAAAGAATAGGATCAGGCATAGGTATTCTCAATAGGAAGAGTTGTGGATTTGGACCCCTCTATTCATCCCAGTAACCATTGTTAATGAGACAAGAAGTGAGGGGAAATCAAAAAAAAAAAAATTGAGTTGTCACCAGAGCAAGAGATGAGGGAAAATCCTCCAGTGGGGGCACCTGTTTCTATGACAACTGTTTAAGATGGAGATTCTGTTCACTTAGAAGAGATTTTTTTAAATCTCCTGTTGCATTTTTAGGACAGGAAGAGAAATGTCCGCAGCAGGACACATGCAGCAAAAAATAACTGGATAGGTCTTTTAACCCTTTCTCTTTCTTTCTCTGCCCCATATGTCCTGTGTGCCGGGCTCCATTCCCTGCGAGAGCTGCAACGCATTGGGGCGGAGCCTGGCGGAAAATTCAAAAAAGTAAAAATACATAACACATACAGTACACTGTCATCTTACAGATCACAGTACTGTATGAAATCATTTCACATCCCTTTTGTCCCCAGTGCTTTGTCCAATGCCCTGCATGCAGTTTTATATTATATATACTGTTCTTTCTGCCTGGAAACTGGAGATTGTCCATAGCAACCAAAAAGTGTCCCTTTATGGCAAAAGTGGTCTTTATGGCAAAAGACCAACTAGAAAACTGCGATAGTAAATGAGAACACTTGCAGAATTGAGCGATAGTGAATCGCGGGGAAATGTATTTTATTATTATTATATTATTATTTTTTATAATTATTTATATTTATTTATTATATTAGAATTTATGATTTTGTGTTTCAAACTTCATCATACCCGGGATATCTACTAGACTCTTGGTGGACAGATTTAAGTGAGTTATTTTTAAGAATTAGAGGCCTACTATATAAAACGCCAACTTTCCATGCAAAATAATTGTACCGCTCTGAGACGCAAAAATCTGAAATAATCATACTGCCAGGGAGGTTAAATTTTATAGAACCCTGTTTCTCTACTATTGCAGGAAGGATGAATTGTAAAATGTGTTTAGTTTAACCAATTTGTTTTTTAACCCTCTAATTTTTTTTTGCATTATTGGAGTTCTTTATTAAAGGGGGCCTTCAGTCACTGTTTCAACTCTCCATCTATTAAATCTTCTGCCCTTGTTGTTTTAACTTTGGATAGTAAAACATTTTTTTTCTGCCAGTAAATACCTTATACAGCCCACTTCCTGTTTCTTGTCTGGTAAAAAGCCTAGGCTTATGACATCATGCACAGCTCTCTCTTTCACGCTTGTGAGAGTTTGCCAGGAAGGGAGGGGAGATGAGTCATAAGAGGGCCAATGAGAGCTGCAGGGCTGCAGATCTGGAGGTGTGCCTCTGTGTGTCTGTATAAATCCAGGAAGTGAACAGGCAGCAGCTTCAGCTGCCCACAGTTAAAATGGTTGCAGCCAGACTCAGTGGAGGGAGATTTCTGCAGCATATTTGGCAAGTAAAGAATCACTGTATATATAAAATAATATGCAAAGTGGTTGGAGGGAAGCTTCAGAATGATTGTTTTTATTACAAATGATGTGAGCAGGGTGCAGTTCCTCTTTAAAAATGGTTAATTTATTTATATAGCCAAAAATTGCACTGTAATTAGCAACAACAAGATATAAGCCTTCTAAATTCTAAATGCTAGACTACAGCTCATTGTTGAATTATTAGAGATATGGCAACTATAGCAGCCTGCCCCCCCCCCCCCCCACTCTAGAACCCCAGAATGAAGCTCCTTCACACGCCAATCAGTGGGAAAAGTATTCCGATAGTCACTCTGAGGGACCTCATTCAAGCCATCTACAGCCATGCATTTTGGCACTGTGGGATTATGATTCCCAAAAAACACATTCTGCTTTTTCATGGAGCTACTTTGCCACAGTAGAATTCTCTTTTCTTAAAATGTTCTCACTTCTTTCTCTTCTTTACATTATCCTTGTTACACTTGCATCCAGACTGTAGTGTAGACCACTGCCAAATATGAGGCGATCTCATTAGTCATCTCTGCTTGATACCTTCTACCAGTCATTGTCAAACTGTGAGCTTAAAATCTTCTGTAGCTATTAGTTTCTTTACTTTCTAATCATTTAAAGACTGATTTTTCTTTAAAATGACAAACAAATGAAAGCATAATTTGTATAGCAGTTTGATTAAGTTCTCCTCTTCCATCAGTTTTACTTTAGTGAAGCCTGAGAACCATCTTAGACAACTGGAAAGAATCTGGAGAACAATGTGAATGGAATGACAGCAGGCAGTATATTTAGTAGAGGAGTACAGAAGGTTTTCTAGTAGGCATTATGTACAGGAAAGAAGTACAGAAGGTATGATAGATTATGTGTAAAGAAGAGTGCAGTAGGTATAACAGCAGGCAGCATGTGCAGGAGAAGCATGGAGGGGGGTGTGACAAGTGGTGGTATGTGTAGGAGCAGAGTATGGGGGGTATGACAGTGGGCAGTATAAATAGGATAGCAGTGTGACGGGTATTATGGGTGGAGGTATGTTCAGGAGAGGAGTGCATAGGGTGTAACAGTGGACAGTGAATGCAGTAGAGAAGTACAGAGAGTATAGCAGGAGGAAGTATGTGCAGGAGAGGAGTGCAGAGAGTATGACACTAGGCATTATGTGCAGGAAAGAAGTACAGCAGGTATAAAAGCAGACAGTGGGGTTGATTTACTAAAAAGAGAGTGTGTAAAATCTGGTGCAGCTCAGCATAGAAACCAATCAGCTTCCAGGTTTTATTGTCAAAGCTTAATTGAACAAGCTGAAGTTGGAAGCTGATTGGATACTATGCACAGCTGCACCAGATTCTGAGTGCTCCAGTTTTAATAAATCAACCCCATTATGTCTTTCCCTAAAAATGCTGCTAAACTCCTGTAGGAGAAAAAACATCTTTAAGCTTACAATGTGCATGAGGCCTTAAGAGGAATGCAGTGGGTATGGCAGGAGGCAGCACGTGCAAAAGGTGTGGCAGGCAGCAGTATTTTCAGGAGAGTGTGGAGGATATGATAGTCTGCAGTATGTAGCGGACAGGATTGTGAACAGTAAGATGGGTGGAAGTATATGCATGAGAGGAGTGTGTAGGGTATGGCAGTGGGCGGTGAATGCAAAAGACAAGCACAGAGTATGTAGCAGGAGGAGGTATGTGCAGGAGAGCAGTGTATGACCAAAGGCAGCGTGTGCAGGAAAGGAGAGTAGAGGGTATGATAGTGGGCAGTATGTGCAGGAGAGAAGAGTGGAGGGTATTGCAGTTGGCGGTATGTGCAGGAGAGAAGAGTGGAGGGTATTACAGTGGGCAGTATGTGCAGGAGAGAAGAGTGGAGGGTATTACAGTGGGCAGTAAGTGCAGGAGAGAAGAGTGGAGGGTATTGCAGTTGGCAGTATGTGCAGGAGAGAAGAGTGGAGGGTATTACAGTGGGCAGTATGTGCAGGAGAGAAGAGTGGAGGATATTACAGTGGGCAGTATGTGCAGGAGAGAAGAGTGGAGGGTATTGTAGTTGGCAGTATGTGTAGGAGAGAAGAGTGGAGGGTATTACAGTGGGCAGTATGTGCAGGAGAGAAGAGTGGAGGGTATTGCAGTTGGCAGTATGTGCAGGAGAGAAGAGTGGAGGGTATTACAGTTAATCAGTATGTGCAGGAGAGAAGAGTGGAGGGTATTGCAGTGGGCAGTATGTGCAGGAGAGAAGAGTGGAGGACATTACAGTGGGCAGTATGTGCAGGAGAGAAGAGTGGAGGATATTACAGTGGGCAGTATGTGCAGGAGAGAAGAGTGGAGGGTATTACAGTAGGCAGTATGTGCAGGAGAGAAGAGTGGAGGATATTACAGTGGGCAGTATGTGCAGGAGAGAAGAGTGGAGGGTATTACAGTGGGCAGTATGTGCAGGAGAGAAGAGTGGAGGATATTACAGTGGGCAGTATGTGCAGGAGAGAAGAGTGGAGGGTATTACAGTGGGCAGTATGTGCAGGAGAGAAGAGTGGAGGGTATTACAGTGGGCAGTATGTGCAGGAGAGAAGAGTGGAGGGTATTACAGTGGGCAGTATGTGCAGGAGAGAAGAGTGAAGGGTATTGCAGTTGGCAGTATGTGCAGGAGAGAAGAGTGGAGGGTATTGCAGTTGACAGTATGTGCAGGAGAGAAGAGTGGAGGGTATTACAGTGGGCAGTATGTGCAGGAGAGAAGAGTGGAGGGTATTACAGTGGGCAGTATGTGCAGGAGAGAGGAGTGGAGGGTATTACAGTGGGCAGTATGTGCAGGATAGAAGAGTGGAGGGTATTGCAGTTGGCAGTATGTGCAGGAGAGAAGAGTGGAGGGTATTGCAGTTGGCAGTATGTGCAGGAGAGAAGTGTGGAGGGTTTTACAGTGGGCAGTATGTACAAAAGAGAAGAGTGGAGGGTATTACAGTGGGCACAGGAGAAAAGTACAGCAGGTATGGCAGCAAACAGTATGTGTGAAGAGGAGTGCAGTTTGTGTGACAGCAGGCAGTATTTTCAAGGAGTGTGACAGGTGGGTGTATGTGCAAGAGACTGGGGAGGATATGATAGTGGGCAGTATGTACAGGATAGGAGTATGTAGGGTACAATGGGTGGAGGTATGTGCAGGAGAGGGGTGCGTAGGGTATGACAGAGAGTATAGCAGGTGGAGGTATGTGCATTTGAGCAGTGTAGAGAATATGACAGAGGGCAGTGCGTGGAGGAGAGGAGAAAGGAGGGCATGACAGCATGCAGCCTGTGGAGGAGAAGAGTGTTTTGGGTATAAAGGGGGATCTGTGTACAGGAGAGAAATGGGAGAGCATGACAACCAGCAGAAAAGTTAATCTTTTGACTCACAAATGGTGTCTACAGATCTTGCCATATTTAGCAACAAAATCATTCAAGTATATGGACATAGTAACACAGGGAAATGCTTGCCATAATAAATCTAGGTACAAACCCCCAGAAAGGAAAGACTAAGCACTTCAAGTCCAAATCACAGTAAAACAGAAGGAAGACTTTTTTTAAATATTTCTGTCTAGGGCCCGATTGAAAATATTTTCCATTATTTCCTATTCCAGGAAATTCTGACAATAAAACATTAGGTCCAAACTTTCCTCGTGATTTTAACTGTGTCCCTGTTGGAGATTTTCCATTGCTACCTGTCCTGAAAAGAAGTGATTGAAAATCTTCCCAACAGTGACAGACAGTACTAAAAATCTGACAGAGGTTCTAACACTTCTATACTCTATCAAAAAAAAAAAGAAGAAGAAGTGTGGGCTGGAGCTGGACGCTTTATGTAAAAGGGTGTCCGCTGTCAGATTGCTATGTTTGGGTTAGAGTTTGTTGCTTTAGGTTGAAGGGGTGCTCACTGTTAAAGTGCTATGAAGGTAATTTTGAATACTAATCAAGCAAATTCAGCATATTAGAGAACTTTAATTACTCCTAATTATTCAAATGTGTTTGCTTTTCCTCCCACATTTATATTTAGGGATGGCAATAATCATATTTCTGCTATTCGTATTGCTAATTAATAATTACATCTAGCTAGAGACTCTTTGCAGTTTTTTTCAATATTGCAAAATGTTTTCCCTTCGAGCTAAATGATTTCTAATAGAACTTTTAAATATGGAAATGTAATTCAACACATACAGCTTGGATTCCCTTGATTAAAACAAAAACAACATTAATGTGTTTCTGCTGTTGTGAAGAGATACCATCGGCATTAGCATGTAGCAAGGGCAGAGAAATGTCTTCCTGTAAAAGCCGTATTGGTTGTGTGTTACTACAGTGCATCAGTCAAAAGTGCTATTTTAATAAGGAAGGGGGGAGGTATATTTTCCTACTATGCCCCTTTCCAGGAAATAAATAGAACGGACCTCTAATCAGAAATAATATTCTATGTTAAATGCATGCGTCCTATGTGAACATGCAAGTTGCAAGTGATGTGTACGTGTAACACTCAAGGCCATACTATAAAAATCATAGGGCCCCATACAGTCTACCTGACAGGGCCCCCTCACCTTCTGTATGTCTAACAAATTGTATCCCCATTTTCCTTCCTTTAGAAGTAAAGGAACTTTCTAATTTATTTTTCTTACTATCGAGTGATGATGCCCCTTACTAGCCCAGCAGTGGGCCAACTGGGTGCAGGGTCATCACACTAGGATGCTCAGGGTACTGCAGACAAGCTACCTGCGGGTTTCCTAATGGACCATCTATGCAGAACCCTGCCATACCCCTTCTCCCAGCATGCCCTGCCCAGAACCTCTCAGGTGTCACAGGAGGTCCCTCCACCCCCCTTCCAACTTTTCACCTCCCTCACTGTTGTCCACTCTACTTGGGTCCAGACAGGAAAGGGGCTCCTTTCCTGTCACCAGAGGGAGCAGTTCTGGGACAATGTCATCCAGCACCCAGGGGAAAGATGCCAAACTGCGCCTCCTCCCTTCCCTTAGGGTTAGGGTCAGGCACCCCCATCCCTGCAATAAACTATTGCACCTAGGGCAATAGGGCAATAATGAGAAGCCTCTCCTGCCCACCCCGTGTCCCAGCCCTGAGAGGGAGAGACACTGAAGCCAACTGACAGGGAAAGTGTGAGGAGCCCCTGCTGGTGTAATGGGGCCTGGGGCCCAGTACAGGAGGATTTCCTGTGGCCCCCCTATCAGCAGTCCTGGTAAGTCTTATAGGTATTACTGACCTCTCAACATCACAGTAATCCCCCCTGGCAATGTCTTCCTCTGCCTAACTCTGCAGAGACATCCTTAGTCAATTATCCTCTGGGTCAGCTTCTACCTTATAGACTAGTTCATAGATGACCCAATCCTGTAAATCCTGGTGCCTGTGCAGTTCTTGCTTACTTACACTTTTGGGACTCATTCATTCATATTGCAATGACTGGGGTTTTTCCACACTGGATAAATGCCAATCCCTGCACACACACACAAAAAAACTGTGCCCCATTCACACTGCAACACAACTCGAAAGTGTAATGCAGCATATTGCTGTGCTGGGAAATTTGGGATTTTCCTTTATTCACTTTCAGTGTCAAATAGAGAGGGTGAATCTCCTCAACGGGACACAGACAGCAACAAAAAACTGAACATTTTTCTAATCTCCCACTCCAAATCTAAAAAAAAAGTTTGCTTTTGGTACACTTTAATTAAAAGTCAAGGTTTAAAACCAAGCTGGCAATGAGAGCCTCGATATTTCATCCTAACAAGTAACCCTTAAAGGTGAAGTCTATGGATGTTTGAATACTGATTGACTCCCACCAAGACTAGCCAGAATGGAAAGTCTGGTCTTGCAATGTCTTTTTTTATGTTGGTGGATGAACACTTTTGTTGTCTCCTACAGTATCGCCTTGTCTAGATCTATCTAAAGAAAATATCAGCCAACAAGCAAAATCAAATATCTAATGGCAACATAAGAAACAGTGCAGTTCTGGCAAAGTCATAAATTCCACTAAATTTGGGTTTTTCAAAAACCCCTGAGCCGGATTTAGCATTTTTTTTTTTTATATGGCCTCTATGCCATATTCTTGTAGTGGGCAAGCCTGCAATGACTTTCGAGAGAGCATGGGAACATCTTTCTTTTTCAGTGCTTGGATTCCAGACTTCTGTTATTAGGCCTCATGCACACAGGCTGTTAAAATAACATTATGAAAACGCCAGCATCTTTGCAGTGATTTTTTTAAACTTTTTTCAGCTTTTTTCAACGTTTTTGCAATAGAGTTTTTTAGTGTTTTTAGCGTTTTTGAGCGTTTTTCCGCGTTAGCGTTTTTTAGGGGGTTTTTTTTTTCTAAAATTTTTTTTTTTTTCTCAATGGATCAAAAACGTTAAAAAACATTGGTGAATGACGTTTTAGAGCGTTTTTGAGCGTTTTTGAGCGTTTATCAGCGTTAGAGCGTTTTTACAGCTGAAAAACGCCTATGCCATATGCCACACTGGTCCTGGGGTTTTTTTTACAGCTTAAAAACGCCTATGCCATTTGCAGCTCAAAAACGCCTAGGTGGGCATGAAGCCATTGACTAACATAGACAGGCCATTTTAAGCTGAAAAAAAGCTCAAAAAAGCAGCTGTAAAAACGTCCGTGTGCATGAGGCCTTATAGTTGAGGATTATCAAATATCACGTTAGTTCTGGCATGACAGAATCTCTTGGAAAAATAATATTTTTCATACATTTATATTTTCAAAACTTCATGTGTCTTATTTAATATTTTTTCAATCTGTTGACAGAGTTTTAGCAGATACTGGATAAACGGGCATTTATTTACTAAAAGCAAATATTGGCGGTTCATTTTGCAAGGCAATTTTCAATTAGTTTTCTGAATGCTGTGAAAATTCAGTTTACAAAAAATGCCCAATTTTGTCCAAAAAAAAGGGGCAGTGTTTTTGTTTGCACATTATTGAATGATAGATGACAGCAGAGCTTCACCCCGTTCACTAAGCTAAGGAAAAATTCACTTACAAAGTAAAAATTCTGATTCCTAAGTAAAACAGCCTGTTTGCCTATAGAAAATCAAACTCAAGACTAACTACACAGCTGGCTCCATACAAGGCAAACCCAACCAAGAAGAGTGTCTTCACAATTGTCAGGGTGCACCAATGAATCTCTGACTAGACGTACTTTATATCAAATGAAAAGCATCAAAGGCAACAGCAAACAACAACAATAAATGAGGTTAAAGTCCTGTTCAAGTCTCAGTCTCTATTTTCCTTTAAAGCCTAAGTTTAAAAAATGGGAAAAAAAAAGAAAGAATAAGCACAAGGGGCATTACTTACCTTCATTGAGATGTGTCCCTTTTGATGCTGTGTCCTGCCCCCACCTTCTCTACCATAAACTTCCAGTGCGGAGGGGGTTAACAGAACTAAGGAAGCAGTTACAGGTAGTTATTATGCCCGCCCTTTCCACCCAGCTCCTCCATTCACAGAAGCTGGTACCATTGTTTCCATGAATGAAACAGGATCTATAAATGGAGGGGGTGGACCTTTCAATCATCCGTCCGTCCTCCATTCATAGATCACATTTCATTCACAGAAGCTGTAGTACCGGCTTCTAAGAATGGAGGAGCTGGGCAGAAAGCGCGGACATAGTCGGAGACTTTTGATGAGTGCCTCTGACAGCTCCCTTTGTGCTATTACCTCCCATCACACCAAAACGTTATGGCAGCAGTGGTTGGGGGGGGGGCATTTTGAGTAGGAGATTCACTTAAGGAGGACACAGCAGCACAAGGCACACATTATTCTTTAGTGCTTTTCTTTTTGTACCAAACTTAAAGTGACACTAAAGGTTTTTTTTTAATTTTTCAAAAATAACAAACATGTCATACTTACCGCCACTGTGTAGCCCGTTTTGCACACAGTGGCCCCGATCCTGGTCTTCTGGGGTCCCTCAGCGGCTGTCTCGGCTCCTCCCCGCAGATAACCCCCTTGGAGAAGCGCTCTCCCCAGGGGTTACCTTGCGGGCATCCTCCCGAGTCCAGCCCCACCCCCTAGCGGCCGCGTCATTGAATTTGATTGACAGCAGCGGGAGCCAATGGCTGCCCTGCTATCAATCTATCCAATCAACAGCCGAGAACCCCCTAGCAGAGAGAAGGCTCGTCCCCGTGGGACAAGTTTGAGGGTTCAGGTAAGTAAAACGGGGGAGGCTAGGGGGCTGGTCACTGACAGGTGTTTTTTCACCAGCATGCATACGATGCATGCAGGTGAAAAAACACTTACCTTTACAACCCCTTTAAGCAGGATATACATAGTTTTTTTTTTATTCAGCCAGTAGAAGTGGGGAGAGAATGGGCAATAATCAGCCTTCAACAGCACAAAATGAATTGGGAAATGGGTTTGGTCAGGGAGTGAATGGGTCAATGGGCATTTACATTATATTCAATGGATTAACATACAGCCTTGTATTACACATACAGCACAGTTTCACAATATGCCTACATTTGAGGATATTTGTCCTGAAGCAAGGATTTTCCAGCACAAAACCCTTTTACTTTTCTCCAGTTCACCAAGTGGATTGGTTTGCCTGGTGCAAATCAGCGATGAACATCCATCTGTGGGGATCAGAAACAATCCCATCTACTCATCCCAAATTTTTCTTTTTTTTTTCTTTTTTTTTTAATGAGGGGCTCAGTCCTTTTTTAATACCATGCAAAAAGTAAAGTAGTGCAGTCAGGGGCATAATGTTAAAGTATTTGTACACATATTTTGTACACATATAGTATATTCTTCAAGTCTCTTTTCCAAATGATGGCCTTTATGTTTCATGTACTGTATGCAAAAGAAGTGTCTATGCCTCATAAGGGGTCTGACTTCTGTCATGGTCTATGTCAGACAGTGGAAATGACAGCTCAGGTAAAAAAAATGTCATTCTGTGCCTGCAGCCGCAGCAGTTGCCTGGGGTGAATCTTATCATACAAGCAATGCATTATTCCTCACGATAGCCAAAGGTCTGTGTGCCAGTCAACAAAAATAGGCCCCAGGCCTCCAGAAGGGCCATGTGTGAGACAGAACTGTCAGATTTAACATTCTCTTACACAACAGATGCCATAAGTCACCCAATTCAGATGTAAAAACCATAATTGCAATTAATAACTTAATTATAATGGTAAGCATATCTTAGATACATATCTTAAATGTGGTCTTAGAGGGCTAAGTAACTGCAGATGTTAAAGAAAAAAATTGTAAAATTTATGAGTGCCTTTGAGTGACTGTGCTGTGGTTTTGAGAGATTATGAGATAACATAAAAAAAAAATGAGACTGACATTCAGTATTTTAAAATACAATGTTGATTGCATCCAGTAATATCATCAGCAGTGGTGGCATATAATGCAGGGCGCGGGGGCACTACCCCCTTAATACATGTGTCTAATCTACATCTGGATGCATGGATTCTAATGATTATTTATTTATTTATTTTTTTTTCGAATCATGTGATTAGAGCTTTAATAATCTTCAAAAAAGGGTATGCTCAGATCAAGTCTGCTTGTCAGTTTTTCAGGCGGGCCTCAACTATGGTTGCCACCTCATCCCTTTAAAGCCGAACACATATTAATTACACAGGTTCTGTGGCTGATTAAGGTGGTAATTAAACTCACTTGGTGCCTTATCTGCATTTAATTAGCCTCAGAACCTGTGTAATTCAAAGGTGTTCGGGTTTAAAGGGATGAGGTGGCAACTCTAGCCTCAACAGAAGCGCCATGCAATTCTATGGGCAGGTAGATGTAAACACAAATCGAAATATACCCCATTTTAGTGGAATACTACTTTGGATTCCCCCTCCCGATACTACTTATGTAAAGGAATCGCCATCCCTATAATAAATTATTCACTGCAAGTTTGGGACAGTGTTAAATATTCTGGTAAATCCCTAGAATCCACTAGCCTTTATCATTCCCAACCTGATGTTTTCCCCAGATTATACAGAACTGGCTAGATTGAAATGGTGAATGGCAAAGGGCCTATATAGAATCTATGATTTAGTGACCCCTGTTAAGAGTAATTCCCTTTCCCTTTCTCTGAAATTTACATAAAGCTGGAAGTATTCTAAAACGTAGAGATTAAAAATTTAGCTGGCTGCACTATTAAGCATTAGAAGGAAGAGAGGAAAGACCCCTGGTGCGGCACAGCCACAGAGTCCTATGGTGGTGTGAAAAGAGACAACCTCAGCCTGGGCTCCCATCAGGCCATGCCCCCAACACGTTTCACTCTGTCCCTTGGAGCTTAGCCATGGTAATTTCCATGACAAAGCTCCGAGGGGTGGAGTGAAACGCGTTGAGTGTGTGTTTTGGTGGGAGACCAGGCTGAGGTTTTCTCTCTCATATCACCAAAAGACTCCGTGGATGTGCAGATCCAGGGATCTTTCCTCTCTTCCTTCCAGTGACTACAGGAGCTGGGATGAGCTCCATCCCTTGCTGGCACTCCTGCAGTGGTTGCAGCATTACCCACACCGCTACCCATATTGATCGAGCCTGGGCGACACAACAAACCGTGGGTCACAGTGTGTACTATTAAGCAGTCTTCCTCCTTACAAACTCTAATGAGATTTGACTACATTTTCTACCATGATCCTTTAGCTAATGGTACAATTTCTATGATATACAATTTTCTGTTAGAAGAACAGACCCCTACTTCCTACCTTACGTATGTGGAATTTTGGCAGAGAGATTATGGGGCCAAGCTAGAGCAGGAAAATTGAAAGCAAATCTGGGAAACCACTGCCATTGCTCAATTAATGTGTTGGCAAATAAATCTGATTATAAATTATTCATGTGCTGCTAAATGGTTCCTCAACAGTTGGTGAAATTTGTCTCATCTGCTTCTGACCAATGCTTTAGGGGATGCCAATTCCAGGGTATCCATTTACAAATATGGTGAGAATGTCCCGAAGTGAGAACATATTGGGCTGGCATTTACCCTGTTTCCCCGAAAATAAGACCTAGCGCGATTGTCAGTGATGGCTGAAATATAAGCCCTACCCCCCAAATAAGCCCTACCGCATCGCTGAAAATAAGCCCTACCCTGAAAATAAGACCTACAAGGACTTTAACTAGGGCTTTTTTGGGGGGTACGGCTTATATTGCAGCCATCACCGACAATCACGCTAGGTCTTATTTTCGGGGAAACAGGGTAGCAACTAGTATACATGCTTTTGGGGAAAGCATGTATACCAAAAAATCCACAGAGAGGCTTTGCTAAACCTAAAACTTGCAAAAATCAACCAATTTTGTCTATTTGGCCAAACAGGTTCTCGCTAAAGCATAGTGGGCATCAACCCCCACAATCGGCCAAGTGAAACAGAAAATGAATTGGTTTCTCCTCAATGAGAAAATGGTTGCTATTCCTTTAAAAAGTAAATTGATTTACATATCAGCCTTTAGAATTGCAATTTTAAAGAAAAGAGTATACAAGGAGAGAAGCGCTTCTAAGAGTAGACGTTTAAAAAAAACACTTTAATAGGCATACAGTTTATGCACTCACATTTTGAAGAAGTATTAAGAGCATATCGGTCCCAAAAAGTCTAGGTGGCCGCTCCTGCTGACTGCTCCCTCTGTCCTTGTTGCTTCGGCGCTGGCTGGGAGAGTGCCATTCCGTGCAGATGGATGCCGGCTACTGTGGAGGAACTCGATGACCAGAATGAGGCTTAGAACTCAGGGCAGGGATGGCAGCAGGGAGATGGTGTCAAAAGACTGAAAAAGGAGCGCGGCTTGCAATACGATCGCAGCGTGCATGCTCAGGAAACGTGTCCACTATTGGTGACGCCATCTCCCTGCTGCCATCCCTGCCCTGAGCTCCAAGCCTTGTTCTGGTCATCAATAAACTGATGAACCACGAAGAGAAAAAATTAAATTCTCAAAATTGTTGCCAACATCCCAAATTATATTTATGTAAGGAACTCTCAAACGAGTAAGAGGGAACACTTGTACTACCGGGGGGTACAAGTGTTCCCTTTTACTCGTTTGAGGGTTCCTTACATAAATTGTTCTGGTCATCGAGTTCCTCCACAGTAGCCGGCATCCATCCGTACTGAGTGACACTCTCCCAGCCAGCGCCGGAGCAACACAGACAGAGGGAGCAGTCAGCAGGAGCGGCCACCTAGACTTTTTGGGACCCATATGCTCTTAATACTTCTTCAAAATGTGAGTTCATAAACTGTACGCCTATTAAAGTGTTTTGTAAATGTCTACTCTTAGAGGCGCTTCTCTCCTTGTTGTTTTCTCAGCAGTTTTGGAACCTGGTTTCTGTTCTCCTATGACGGCAGCCCTAAGAGTCCTTGGACAATATTCCCTTGCTTTCCCTATATATTATACTTTTCTTACATGGACCCCATGAGACTATGTATTTTATGACATAAGTGTTGTAAAACGGGCGATATAAGAGCCTTAGCTCTTGCGCATACACCTGTATTTAAAGAAAAGAGTATGACAGTTGAATTTGGACCCAAAAGAGGGAAGGTTTTAAGCTATAATAACAGGAATCTACCTTCACATGATGATGATGTACTGTGTCAATGTCTTCAAAACATTTAGCACATCAGCATCTATATATCAGCTAATTAGTGCAATTTTGTTACATACCAGCAATAAAATGAATGGTAAACCCAACGATTCTTCATCGATTCTCAAGACACAGAACCACTTTCATCCAGCAATAAATAACAGACAAGCAATTTTTCACAGAATACCAATGGCCCCCCAGAGATAAATATAATATATTACACAATGACTTGGTTCAGGACAAAAGTAGACATAAGTTTAATGTACTTTCTCTAATTGCAAAATCCATTCACGGGCAGCAATTTATAATAAGTAACCATTTGACACAATTTTAGAATACTTACTGATGAAGCAAAATAGGATACTAAAAATACGCAAGTGACATACTTTTCCTCTTTGGCAAGTGTGAAATCAAATACTGAACTAACTGTGTGAATGGTTTAGTGGATGTAAGTTTTTGGCTCCAATTTTATCACATAACTGTGCTGGAAAGTAATTGCCTACGAAGTTTACCCAAGAAAAACTCTACTTTAAAGGTGCAATCAGCTGTGACTAGGAAGAAGTGAACATTCTGCTGCATTGGTCTTTTAATATACTGGCATCATTTAAATTTGGTGGTCTGTTCCTAACAAGGGTTTAAGATTTTTCACTGCCATGTACTAAGAATTAAAGTTGTTGTAAACCCAGATTGTTCTCCCAAGTCTAAATAATATGGCTCACCATCAGCCATTGATTTACAGTATATAAGAAACACTAAGGGCCAATTCACACCACATGCAGTCCAGTCCGTTTTTTTCTGCATCAAAAATGCATGGAAAGTAGGTTATATGGTTTTCAATGACATAGTTCACACCAGTGCTTGCAGTTCCAGTGCATTCCAGTTCCAGAAAAAAAAGTAGAAGATGCTGCATTTTTTCTGCACTGGACTGTACTGGAACGCTGTAAAATGCATCAAAAATGCACTGGAATGCACCTAAATGCACCAAAAATGCACTGCAACACACTTGTCCTTATTTAAGGTTAAGAAAAAATAGGGGGGGAAGCACTGGACTGCATCAAAAACGCACCTGGAGTGCATCAAAAACGCACTGGAACGCATCAAAAACGCGCATGCAGAAAAGCACCTGGAACGCATCCGGACTGCGTTTCTATGGTGTGGGAACAAATACCATTTGTATTTTATTCATTATTGGGTCACGTGACTTTTTTTTGCCTTTCACCATGGCATGGGTAGGGCTAAATATAAAACATATACACTAACATTTCTGTTTGAAAACTGTTTTTTTTTTTTCTGAATAGATGACAAAAGAGACTTAAAGTGGGATAAAAAAACAAAACAATTAAAGTGGGTGAAAACCCAGTGAAGTGAACAGCCTCAGATGATACACAGAGATTAAACAAATCTCCCTACATACATTTTACATCTATATCTGCTGTCTTTCCCTTTCTATAATTTTTAGAAAGTGCAGTGGGTGTGGAGTCTGGGCATACACTGTATATGAGCTGATTAGAGGAAAGGCACGCCTCCACATAGGCAGAGGAACAAAGAAACTTGCAGAGCTGTGCTGTGATTAGACAAGCTCTCTGCTTATCTGTCTCTAAGTTACCTCCCCGACACAAATTTCCAGCTGCTTTTATCTGCTGTGTCGGAGAGCTTCTCAGAAGTTATCATGCTGATAACAGAGGAAAGGAGCAGCAGAAAGACACGGGTCAAATTTCATGAATGGGGTTTAAAACCACTTTTATAAATTAAGGCAAAACGTTTTTGTTTTTTTTAAATTGTGGACAGAGTGGAGATGGATTAGAACACCTATTAGGCTCTTATCGCTCTCTGTGCCCCCATTAGTGAGATTCAGCCTCTCTACTTGTCCTGTGTACCGTTATCACTGAAAATGGGTGTCCCCAGAAAAGAAATACCGTATATACTCGAGTATAAGCCAAGTTTTCCAGCACATTTTTTTGTGCTGAAAGTGCCCCTCTCGGCTTATACTCGAGTCACTGTCGTCTGCCTACCTGATCAGCGTGTCATGCAGTCAGACAGCAGCCATATCAGTGTACAAAAGCCACGCCTCCTCCTCGTCCATGATAGGGGAACACTCAGTTTCCCAGCAGTGATTGCCACCTATCTACTCGGTTGTTTTCCCCCCCTCTAATCTTCCTCGGACCGACAACTAGCATCAGAGACCCGCTATCGATACAACTACTATCGGTGACACTATTGCAGTACATTTCCGGGAATGATCCCTTATACAACTGGATGACTTACCCCCCTGTTACTCCCTGACATGGACTTTTGTATTTACAAACCAATAGAGGAGACTGCTTTGCCACTCTCCACCTGTATCTTCATGCAGCGGCTGTGACGGTAACAGATCACTGAAATCTCGTCTAGACGCCGGAGGCTGCGGGTAGCTTCGTACCTGAAGATGTGGAGAGCTGTATTATCTCCTAATTATTGTTATCAGGAACTAATACATACTATACAAGTCAAGTATTTATGTAACATCTAGTTCTGTTACTAAGTGTCACCAGCCAGTGATCTCTTAGTATAAATGTGCAGTTGTTGAAACAAGAAAGTTTCTTTGCAACATAAGTAACTACATCGGACATACCGAGGAACTTTCATGCAGCACCAGCACCTTCCAGTTTTTTATAACAATTTTTCATATTCCGAGGAGGGACAGCCTTAAATAGTTATATACCACTAAGGAAGAGAGCTTAGAGATAACAACTGTCATTCTCCAGCGCTTATGGACATTTTTGTCTGCAATTCCAACCGATCTGTGGATCGATTCTGGCCCATAGATATATGTGTGGATGTGAGGGTTATGTATGGTGTTATTGAGGAAATGGTGGCCACCGATGTCCTATTTAGACACTAGGTCTTTTTAATATGTGCTGGGGATAGGAGTACATTAATGTGTATATATATTTTTATTCAATTTTTGCTAAAATATCTTTTGCATTTTCTCTATATGGATAATTAATAAATGATTAACAGTTTTTTCCACCGATTTGTCCTCTCTGAAGAATTGCTGTGTGGTCTTTTCACAATTTTCCTATCAGTTTCCCAGCAGTGAGTCAGTGTTCTGCCTATCACGGACGTCCTCTCGTCCTCATCCCACAGACAAGGATGAGAGGATGTCTGTGATAGGGGGAACACTGAAGAATGACTGCTGGCAGGGCCGCTGATGAAAAATACTAGCCCTTGCTAGTACCCTATTGGGTACTGACTTTGTTAATTTATGGCTGTACTGAGTGATACAAACTGTAACACAGTACAGCCATAACAAAGTCAGTACGCAAAAGCCATGTAGCACACTGTGACAGAGCCATGCAGCACCTACACTGAGGTACGTAATGGACACTGAGGTAAGCAATGGACACTGAGGTACGCAATGGACACTGAGGTACGCAATGGACAATGAGGTACGCAATGGACACTGAGGTATGCAATGGACACTGAGGTAAGCAATGGACACTGAGGTACGCAATGGACACTGAGGTATGCAATGGACACTGAGGTACGCAATGGACACTGAGGTACGCAATGGACACTGAGGTAAGCAATGGACACTGAGTTACGCAATGGACACTGAGGTACGCAATGGACACTGAGGTACGCAATGGACACTGAGGTACGCAATGGACACTGAGGTACGCAATGGACACTGAGGTACCCAATGGACACTGAGGTACCCAATGGACACTGAGGTACCCAATGGACACTGAGATACGCAATGGACACTGAGGTACCCAATGGACACTGAGGTACCCAATGGACACTGAGGTACGCAATGGACACCGAGGTACCCAATGGACACTGAGGTACGCAATGGACACTGAGGTACGCAATGGACACTGAGGTACGCAATGGACACTGAGGTATGCAATGACACTGAGGTATGCAATGGACACTGAGGTACGCAATGGACACTGAAGTATGCAATGGACACTGAGGTACGCAATGGACACTGAGGTACGCAATGGACACTGAGGTATGCAATGGACACTAAGGTACGCAATGGATACTGAGGTACGCAATGGACACTGAGGTATGCAGCTGCAGATGGGCATTGTTGACCCTCTTTTCCACTTACAGTAGCTGCTGCATTTCTCACCCTAGGCTTATACTCGAGTCAATACGTTTTCCCAGTTTTTTGTGGTAAAAGTAGGTGCCTCGGCTTATATTCGGATCAACTTATACTCGAATATATACGGTATTGGGGAAATCTTCTAATGGGGACACTAGTTCTGCTGAACTGGTGGGCCCCCAAGGGATCCCCTTAATTTGCAGGGATTTCCTCTCACTTCCTGTTTTGGCTATGGGAAAATGAAGGGAAATCTCCCCAATGGGACACAGATGGCAAAAAAAAAAAAAAAAACTGACAGGGGCTATAACCTTCCTTTACTCAATCTAAAATTAAAAAAAAAATGTTTTGCCTATAGTTATACTTCAAAGTGGTTGTGAAGGTAAAGGGATTATTTTTACCTTAATCCATTCTCTGCATTAAGGCAAAAAACCTTTCAGTGACAACCCCTCCAAATACCTGAGCCTGATCTCAAACCAGTGCTGTGCCCATCTCTACCCTTCTCTCCCCTCTTTTCACACTGGCTCCTGCTGCTATCAATCAAATCCCGTGAGCAGAAAGCAGGGCTGATGTCAGTAGACGCACACAGTGTGGCTCAGGATCGAGCACACATGAGTGTTTTTATAGCAGGTGGCTTGCTATGGGGCACCCAGAAGGCAGAAGGAGACAGTAGCGCCGGTGGGGGACTTCAGAAAAGAGAGATTGGTGCTGCTCTATTCAAAACCATGGCACCGAGAAGGTAAGTATGATGTGTTTGTTATTTTCTAAAAAAAATTAAGAACTGTGTTTGTGGGAATCCACAAATATGAGTAGAATATCAATATGATGTAAATGGAATGATATAAATGAATATATTAGTGCTACAATAAAATGCTAATATATTAGAACTTTTTGGTGCATGTGCAATAATTAGCAATTCTAGGACAAATTGAGCGCATTAGTGCAGACATTTGTGCTTTGGTGTTTCCAGATAAGCAAAACAAGATCTGTCAAACTAAACATAGAATCTAGAATTGGTAGCTGTTTCTTATTTTAAAGTAGAATTCCAGGCAAACCCTAATTAGCCTTACACTGTCCCCTCTCCCCTCCTAATACCAATGCTAAATAACCTGTGTAAGCAAGATATATATATACTTACCTATTTTTAGGATGCTGTGGTCCGGTCACATGATCCGGCTCCCATGTGTCAGCCAGCGCATCAGCAGGGGAGAGGAGACTGGGCCATTAAAGCCTATGGGTGTTGTCACCACTCTAGGCTTTACTAGCCATTGTTGGAGCACTCTCTCCTCTTCCCTTTAGCTGCCGTTGGCTGACATAGGAGAAATCACATGCCTGGACCAGGGTGGCCTGAAAATAGGTAAGCATCTTTCTTATACAGGTTAGCCAGCATAGGTGTTAGGAGGTAAGAGGGGACCGTTTTAGGGCTAGTTAGGGTTTGCCTGAAACTCCACTTTGATGAAAATCAACTTACATCTCTCCATTTTCCTGTCAAAATTGTCCAGAAATCCTCAATAAGAAGTTGTTTTTAATAGGAAGTTTGTTTCCCTTATTCATGGTCATTATTTGTATAATCATTGATATTTTGTTTTCTATGTTAGAACCGGATTATTTGTGGTGGTCCCACATTATCCCCTGAGGAAGCCATCATTGGCGAAACATGTTGGGACTCAACATCTATTTGTGACCACCTTTCTTTCCTGGGACACCAGCAACCCAGTACATGTATTATGTATAGGCTCCATACTGGTTTTAATTGAACCTTTGTTCTTTTCTTTTTTTGTACTAATAAAGAAATTACATATTTTTCACTATTTAACTTTTTCTGTACCATTTATTACAAGCACCGCAATAATCCCAATCCTCTACATTCTTGATGGAAGTTGTTTTTAATTTTTTTTTAATTAACTCTCTACCCAAACCTGATAGTTCAGTTTTGTGTCCCTGCTCCTTCCCCCAAGGTCATAATGTTATTTTTTCACAATATTTAGGCATTCTATAGTATAGAGAATCCACTGAGGAAGAGAAACTCCGCCAAGTGTCTTCCCAAGAGCTTGTGGCCTTTAACCCCCCTGGCGGTATTCCCGAGTCTGGCTCGGGTTGGATTTTACATACCAAAAGCGGTATCCCCGAGCCAGACTCGGGCTTGCATCGCAGGATCCATGTAGAGGTTACTTACCTTGTCTCCTGGATCCTGCGATGTCTCCCCGCTGTGATCGACGAGCCGCTGTGTCTCGCTCGATTCACAGTGCCGAGCTCCGTTCCCTGCGAGCGTTGCGACGCACGGGGACGGAGTTCGGCGGTAAATTCAAATAGTGAAACACACAGTATAGATACAGCATACTGTAATCTTACAGATTACAGTACTGTATCAAATAACTACACATCCCCTTTGTCCCTAGTGGTCTGCCCAGTGTCCTGCATGCAGTTTTATATATATAAAACTGTTCTTTCTGCCAGGAAACTGGAGATTGTCCATAGCAACCAAAACTGTCTCTTTACATCAAAAGTGGTTTTAGAGCAGCTAGAAAAAAGCGATAATAAATTAGAATCACTCGCAGAACTGAGCGATAGTGATTTGTGGGGAGATCCGTCATCAAACACTAAAAGTAACGAAAGCTAAAATTCTGCAACTGAGCAAATTTCAGTGTTTTTGATTTGATCACATTATTATATAATTTTTATTATTATTATATTATTATTTGTTATAATTATTTATAGTTATTTATTATATTATAATTTTTTATTTCGTTTTTCAAACTTTATCATACCCGGGATGTCTACTAGACTCTTGTTTGGACAGATTTAAGTGAACTATTCCTAAGAATTACAGGCCTACAATATAAAACGCCAAATTTCTGTGCAAAATAATTGTACCGCTTTCAGCACCTAAAATCAGAAATAATCATACCGCCAGGGAGGTTAAGAAGAACTGAGTTGTGGTAGGGGTCTCTCCACCTTTAGAGATGCAAAGAAATCAGCATAACAGTAAACTTTTGGCCATCCATTCAAAGCTAAAAATATCACTTTATTGTTGGAATTGGCCATAAAGGTACAAATGAATCACTGATCCCCCTACATAATCTCTGTCCATTACTTTGCAGTACCATTGTTGTCAAAACTACCTTGTATTATAAAGAATTTATGCACGTTAACTATGACTTAACTCCTGGGTGCCGAGCGGCCGCATATCTGCATACAATAGCGCCAGTAGCACTGTGCCGAGAGTACAGTTACCGGCAACTAACTGAAATATCCCGTTCCATGCGATTGGGAGCTTTCCAGTCATGTGACTGCCATGACAGTCAATTACGGTGGTCAAATTATGATAAGCCCCACCCCGCCTCCCGGAGTTCAAAACCTCTTAAAGGGCCGGCATGCGCCGGCTCTAAGGGATTAAAATTACACATTTTGCTACACTCAAGTTCATTGGCAGGAAATTAAAGATGAATTCCAGGTGCTGATCATTTTACATAGTTACGTTGGTCCGGCTTGGATAACTATACAATTTTCTTGTACCTCTGGGGGAATCTAGGATGGAGAAGGACCTGGGGGTCCTAGTAGATGATAGGCTCAGCAATGGCATGCAATTCCAAGCTGCTGCTAACAAAGCAAACAGAATATTGGCATGTATTAAAAAGGGGATCCACTCCAGAGATAAATCGATAATTCTCCCGCTCTACAAGACTCTGGTCCGGCCTCACCTAGAGTATGCTGTCCAGTTCTGGCACCAGTCCTCAGGAAGGATGTACTGGAAATGGAAATGGAGCGAGTACAAATAAAGGGTCTGGAGGGTATTAGTTATGAAGAAAGGTTTCAGGCACTGAACTTATTCTCTCTGGAGAAGAGACGCTTGAGAGGGGATATGATTTCAATTAAAAAAAAAATATTGTACTGGTGACCCCACAATAGGGATAAAACTTTTTCACGGAAGGGAGTTTAACAAGACACGTGCCCACTCATTAAAATTAGAAGAAAAGAGGTTTAACCTTAAACTACATAGAGGGTTCTTTACTGTAAGAGCGGCAAGGATGTGGAATTCCCTTCCACAGGCGGTGGTCTCAGTGGGGGGCATCAATAGTTTCAAAAAACTATTAGATAAGCACCTGAACAACCGTAACATACAGGGATATACAATGTAATACTGACATATAATCACACACATAGGTTGGACTTGATGGACTTGTGTCTTTTTTCAACCTCACCTACTATGTGATTAAAAACAAAAAAAAACAAAACAAAACAAAAAATCCTTTAGATTTACTAAAACCATACAATATGAGGTCAAACCTAAACACTTTCAATTTGCTGCAGTCAGGCAGGCACTACATAGTTGCAGGTAAATCTAAAGGAAATTGAACAAACAAAAAAAAAATGTAAAATATATAGCCATAATTGGAATTAATATTTAAAGTGTTTGTTAACACTGCGAAAATCTGCGATTTTCTTAAAAAAACTATGGCTGGGAGATTTTCCAGAAAAAAAAAATCTGTGATTTTCTTAAAAAAAAACTCGATTCACTATTCACACACACACCGCCGGTCCTGAAGACCTGCGGGCAGGAGTTTTTAGGCGAGGCCGCGGCTTCGGCCTAGTCTGCAGCGTCCGGCCTCACGAACTAGGCTGAAGCCACGGCCTCATCTAAAAACTCCTGCCTGCAGCTCCTCAGGATCAGCGCGGTGAGAAAAAAAATCTAAAAGAATCGATTTGCTTAAATTTTAAATCGATTTGACCTCTCAACTCGATTCAAGATTTAAATCGATTTTTTCCCCAGCCCTACCCCCAACATTTCCTATTCCTGATATGTGCCTGCCGTACCATGAACTTGTGTGAGGTTCTGCTTCCTTCGTGTGAAATCCCTGGTGTTCCTGGCAGTCCCTCTGCTTTCCTATTAAAAACTGACCACACTAAGCATGATGCGAGCACACCATGGCCAGTTTTCTAGCTATGCTGGGAACTCATTGCTCTCCTCCAATGACCAGACTTGTCTTGACACCCTGTCCCCCTGCACAGCCATTCACTGGGAAGCTCTTTGTACTGTTGCTTCTCCTCCCCCCAGCTCTTATGCAGCTGAGAACAGTAGGAATGTGATCACTTATAAAAAAAGGGGAAAAAAGGTATTTATGTTTTTTTAAATCTATACAAAAATATTTTGCCTTTCATTTCTTTTTGAAACGGAATGGGTTGTTTTACAATGTGATTGTTTATAATCACTTTAAATATGAACTGTAAGATTTAAGAATCCCTAACACCACCTACATTTGGCTACTCGTACACACAGATTTTTGCTTACAA
The DNA here is from genome assembly GCA_037952925.1 of Lithobates clamitans. Lineage (NCBI taxonomy): Eukaryota > Metazoa > Chordata > Amphibia > Anura > Ranidae > Lithobates > Lithobates clamitans. The sequence continues at coordinate 12,175,099 of JBBGZY010000502.1, read as the reverse complement.
CCAATGGATCCTCTAAGTGTCGCCCTTATAGCCGGTCCACATTCGTGCTGCATTTCTACCAACGATTAATCTTCTCTTCCCTCAACCGTATAGTACTCAGAGTTCTGATTGATGATATACTATACTTACATACACTAGACTTGAATGGTATCCATAGCAACAAGGAATTATATCCTGCTCAGCAAATTTGGGTCACATAGGTGGAGACTTACCGGACCTTACTCAGCAACTGTTTTCTGTGCTGAATTTATGAATGAATTCAGAGTAAACATATTGGATTTTCCTTTAATTGAATTCAAAGTAAAGGTAACTTGTGTCCCCACTGCTGCTGTAAAAAAATGCAAGCTGCATTCTTTAACCACTTCAATACAGGTCAGTTTTACCCCCTTCCTGCCCAGGCCATTTTTCAGCTTTCAGCTCTGTTGCACTTTGAATGACAATTGCGCGGTCATGCAACACTGTACCCATATGAATTTCCAATCATTTTCTTCACACAAATAGAGCTTTATTTTGGTGGTATTTAATCTTAAAAAAAGAAAAAAAGACAGAAAATTTGGAAATAAAACCTTTTACTTTTATTTCTGTTAGTAAATTTTGTAAATAAGTAATTTTTCTCCTTCACTGATGTGCACTGAAGAGGCGGCACTGATTAGGTGGCACTGATGAGAAGGCACTAATATCCGCATTGATTGCCACTGATAGGTGGCACTAATGCGCACTGATAGGTGGCACTGATGGACGGCACTGATAGGTGGCAAACATGAGCACTGATAGGCGGCACTGGTGGGCACTGATAGGTGGCACAGATAGGTGGCACTGATGGGTGGCACTGATGGGTGGCACTGATGGGCAGCACTGAAAAGCTGCACTGACTTGCATCACTAATTGGTACTGATTGGTGTCACAGATGGGCCCTGATTACCTGTTCAGGTGTCCCCTGCGAAGAGATTCAGCTGATCGGCTCTCCTCGCCACACACTGTCAGTGTGAGGCGAGGAGGCCGATTACTGGCACTTCCACACTCACATGTAACTGGCTGTGATTGGACACTCACATGGTTAATGAGCTGCGTCATCGGCTCTTTACAGAGATCGGGTCACTAGGAACACAGCGTGGTCGCGGTCGCGCAGGTGACGTCATATGACGCGGTCATTTGATGGTGGGTGGGTGGCAAATGGTTAAACATGATTTTGAACTTTTTAGAAGAATTCCAGGTGTGGTATACTTATAATATAATGGAGAGTACTGTGCTAACTAATTATCAACAAATCAAGGTATAGCTGCCAGCACTACAATCGACAAACAATTTTGAATAAATAAGTGTATAGACAAGTGCAGCACTAGAAATTAGGTAATAATAATAAACTTTAGGCAATAAATAAAGTGGAATACCGCGCTGTGAAAAATAAATAAATTGAGCTAAATACAAAAATAAATAAATTGAGATAATACAAATACCCAGAAAAAAGCTGCTGCTAAAAGTGAGATACACACAACAATACATAAACCAGAACAAAGCAGCGCTAAACCCACCAGGATTGAAATTGTACAGTAAAGACCAATATGGAAATAAAAATAGTGTGAAAAGTGATCTATACTTTGAATTTAAATTAAATTAAAACTAAAAAGTCCATCTTCTTAATTCCGCAGTGCTAGTAGTAGAACCAAACTTGTGATGTAATCAAAAGTTCACTGTTATCCTCCACCGCACCACCAGTGCTAAACACCCAAAATGCTCGCTTACCAGACAGGCAAGCAATAGAAGCTTGCGACCTATACCCGGCCAGGGCCTTTATCCGGTCAGGAGCCAAACAGATGGATACCAGGAAGAACCCTCAGGCTGATCTATATACCAGGCAGGGATCGCCAAACTCGTGGTTCACAGATACCAAGTGTGGGTAGATGTGGATAACGTTCAGATGTATCCCAAAATGAAAGAAGGGTACCATAGCGTAATACTGACTGACATATTTATTAGAAAATGAGAAAGCCACTTACAAGATTGTAGTATTTAAAAGCAGATTAGCTGGCCGGCTCGTACAAACACCCGTCCCTCGAACGGTACACACGAGACGTCAGCACATCAGCTCCTCCCGACGCGCGTTTCGTCATATAATGACGTGCCCCAGACCACGTCATTATATTTAAAGTGATTATAAATGATCACATTGTAAAACAACCCATTCCGTTTCAAATAGAAATGAAAGGCAAAATATTTTTGTATAGATTTAAAAAAACATTATAAATACCTTTTTCCCCCTTTTTTATAAGTGATCACATTCCTTCTGTTCTCAGCTGCATAAGAGCGGGGTGGGGAGGAGAAACAACAGTACAAAGAGCTTCCCAGTGAATGGCTGTGCAGGGGGGCAGGGTGTCAAGACAAGTCTGGTCATTGGAGGAGAGCAATGATGTGTGTTTTAAAATAATCAAAAAAATTGTAGAATCCATACAGTGCAACATAGTAACCTGTCAAGTGATAATCAAAGCATAAATATGTAGAGTCCAAAGTGACAAATTCCAGTGCAGAAAACATGATTAGAGATGGCATTAGTGACAGTCCACAACCACCCTCATTTGTGAGTATCCACCACCGAAACCGAGTATTGCGCTTAACAGAATGCTATGACAGCAAAGCATATAAACTGCAAGTAATGGGTATAGACGCAGCTGAGAAGATCCCACATCACCGCCTCGTGATGGTATAAAGTTGTCACTTATAGAATGCTATAACAGCAAAGCATGTACACTTCAAACACTGGACATGGAAGCGGCTGAAAGGATCCCGCATCACCGCCTCATGATGGTATTAGATTGCCACTCATTCGAATGTATTGGAGTTCCAATGGATCATAAAAGCAAAAAAAGAGCCTCCACATAGTGTGAAAACGTATTTGGGTATATTTATTTAAAAAAATATAACAATTACATCAAATCCATAAAAATGAGCTTGTCATAAAAGCCAACACACGAGCAGCATGTAGAAGGCAATGGCCTGGATAGAGTATGGACCCAGCGCGTTACGTCTTCTAAGACGTCATCTGGGGTGGTATACTTATACATAGTTACATTAGCCTAGCTTGGATCATTGTAACTATGTATTCACTGATGTATAACATAACCCTTTCTAGAATTCCTATTTAAAGTAGTTGTAAAGGCATAACATGTTTTTTTCCTTAATGCAAGGTAAAACATATTCCAGTAGTTGTGTCGCTTCCTCAACCCCCCCCCCCCATACTTACCTGAGTCCTATCTCAATCCAGAGCTGTGCCCAAGTGCAGCAGCGCTTCTCTCTCTCTTCCTCTTCTCAAAGGACTGGAAGAGAGATCAGCGAGGCGGTGTGCCACTGGCTCCTGCTGCTGTCAATCAAATCCTAAGAGGAGGGAGTGGGGGCAGAGCCGTGCTATGTGTGTTCATGTATGCACACAACCCAGCTCGGTAGCCTGCAGATGTGCCACCACAGGAAACGTCTTACTATGGTGGCACATGGAAAAGAGGAGGAGCCAAGAGTGCCCGCAAGGGACCCTAGAAGCGGAGGTTCAGGGCTGCTCTGTGAAATACCATTGCACAGAGCAGGTAAGTATAACATGTTTGTTATTTTAGAAAATAAAACTAAGCCTTTACAATCACTTAAAGGTGATTTTAAAAGATTATCCAGCAAGTACACCTATCATGACCCACAGCCCCCAAAATGAACCCTTCAAATTCTAGGCACTTCCAAATGCAAATCACCAATTCAGGCGTATGACTTGTTATGGAAACCCCTAGTGCCTTAGTATTCAAAGGAAAGCAGGGAGACATGACACACCTGCACAACATACAGAGTGTTTGCACAATGCATAGTACTTAGAACTGGCTGTGTAGATTCTGGAAATGATAGTCACAGCCAGGAAAGGGACTCCAGATAAGATACTCATAAATAGTCACTTATAAGTCCTGGCAGAAAAAAGCAGCAAAACATAAATTGAAATGTCAACACTTTGGGAAGGTGATCGATGTGTGGGTCTAGGAGCATATTTCGGTACAGTACCTGATTCCTTGAATGGTGAGTTACCAGTTGAAACAGACCAGGTGTCTTAACCTCCCTGGCGATATGATTAATTCATATTTTTGATGCTGAAGGTGGTACCATTATTTTGCATGGAAATTTGGCATTTTACAGTGGGGACGGAAAGTATTCAGACCCCCTTAAATTTTTCACTCTTTGTTATATTGCACCCATTTGCTAAAATCATTTCAGTTCATTTTTTTCCTCATTAATGTACACACAGCACCCCACAACACAGAATTGTTGACATTTGTTGCAGATTTATTAAAAAAGAAAATCTGAAATATCACATGGTCCTAAGTATTTAGACCCTTTGCTGTGACACTCATATATTTAATTCAGGTGCTGTCCATTTCTTCTGATCATCCTTGAGATGGTTCTACACCTTCATTTGAGTCCAGCTGTGTTTGATTATACTGATTGGACTTGATTAGGAAAGCCACACACCTGTTTATTTAAGACCTTACAGCTCACAGTGCATGTCAGAGCAAATGAGAATCATGAGGTCAAAGGAACTGCCTGAAGAGCTCAGAGACAGAATTGTGGCAAGGCACAGATCTGGCAAAGGTTACAAAAAAATTTTGCTACACTTAAGGTTCCTAAGAGCACAGTGGCCTCCATAATCCTTAAATGGAAGATGTTTGGGACGACCAAAACCCTTCCTAGAGCTGGCCGTCGGCCAAACTGAGCTATCGTGGGAGAAGAGCCTTGGTGAGAGAGGTAAAGAAGAACCCAAAGATCACTGTGGCTGAGCTCCAGAGATGCAGTCGGGGGATGGGAGAAAATTGTAGAAAGTCAACCATCACTGCAGCGCTCCACCAGTTGGGGCTTTATGGCAGAGTGGCCCGACGGAAGCCTCTCCTCAGTGCAAGACACATGAAAGCCTGCATGGAGTTTGCTAAAAAACACCTAAAGGACTCCAAGATGGTGAGAAATAAGATTCTTTGGTCTGATGAGACCAAGATAGAACTTTTTGGCCTTAATTCTAAGCGGTATGTGTGGAGAAAACCAGGCACTGCTCATCACCTGTCCAATACAGTCCCAACAGTGAAGCATGGTGGTGGCAGCATCATGCTGTGGGGGTGTTTTTCAGCTGCAGGGACAGGACGACTGGTTGCAATCGAGGGAAAGATGAATGCGGCCAAGTACAGGGATATCCTGGAAGAAAACCTTCTCCAGAGTGCTCAGGACCTCAGACTGGGCCGAAGGTTTACCTTCCAACAAGACAATGACCCTAAGCACACAGCTAAAATAACGAAGGAGTGGCTTCACAACAACTCCGTGACTGTTCTTGAATGGCCCAGCCAGAGTCCTGACTTAAACCCAATTGAGCATCTCTGGAGAGACCTAAAAATGGCTGTCCATCAACGTTTACCATCCAACCTGACAGAACTGGAGAGGATCTGCAAGGAGGAATGGCAGAGGATCCCCAAATCCAGGTGTGAAAAACTTCTTGCATCTTTCCCAAAAAGACTCATGGCTTTATTAGATCAAAAGGGTGTGTCTACTAAATACTGAGCAAAGGATCTGAATACTTAGGACCATGTGATATTTCAGTTTTTCTTTTTTAATAAATCTGCAAAAATGTCAACAATTCTGTGTTTTTCTGTCAATATGGGGTGCTGTGTGTACATTAATGAGGAAAAAAATTAACTTAAATGATTTTAGCAAATGGCTGCAATATAACAAAGAGTGAAAAATGAAAGGGGGTCTGAATACTTTCCGTCCCCACTGTATATTGTAGGCCTGTAATTCTTAGGAAGAACTCATTTAAATCTGTCTAAACCAGAGTCAAGTAGACATCTCGGGTATGATAAAGTTTGAAACACAAAATTATAAATTATAATATAATAAATAACTATAAATAATTATACCAAATAATAATATAATAATAAAAATTATTCAATAATGTAATCAAATCAAAAACACAAAAATTTGCTCAGTTGCAGAATTTTCACTGTCATTACCTTTCATTGTTTGATGATGGATTTCCCCGCAAATCACTAGCGCTCAATTCTGCGAGTGATTCTAATTTATTATCGCTGTTTTCTAGCTGGTCTAAAACCCCTTTTGATGTAAAGGGACGGTTTTGGTTGCTATGGACAATATCCAGTTTCCAGGCAGAAAGAACAGTTTTTATCATATAAAACTGCATGCAGGGCACTGGAGAAACCACTAGGGACAAAAGGGAGGTGAAATAATTTCATACAGTATGTATTGTGTGTGATTCACTTTTTGAATTTGGCGCCGTTCTCCGTCCCCGTGCGTCGCAACGCTCGCAGGGAACGGAGCCCAGCTCCATGATGAATCGAGCGGAGGATGAACCGCTCACACTGCGGGGAGATATCACAGGATCCTGGGGACAAGGTAATTAAGCTCTTCCTGGATCCTGCGATGCGATCCCGGGGTTACCGCTTTTAGTTCTGAAATTCCACCCCGAGCCACACTCAGCTGAGCCAGTGAGGTTAAAATAAGGTATGTACTGATAATCAATATATACTGTATTTATTGGCATATAACACTCACTTTTTCACCGTGAAAATTGGGTGCAAATAGCATGTGCGTGTTATACGCCAATACTTCAATTTTAGCTGCCTCGGAGGGGACAGGGAGGGGGGGCGGGATGAGCGCCGTCAGATTACATACAGTGAAAATGTCCTGTTTACTTGGGAGCCTCTGTAATAGGAAGTCCCGTCTCCTGGGCCACCATTGGACCACTGTTCTGTCTATCACAGGAGATTCTAACTGTATGTAATCTGTCAGCACTCGTCTCCTCCCCCTCTCTGTCCCCTCTAGGCTGCAGATGGGCATCAATCAGGCTGCACTGATGGCAATCGTGAGGCTGCTGCATTGATGGCAATGGCGAGGCTGCTGCATTGATGTGGACTGATGAGGCTGCATTGATGGCACTTGTGAGGCTGCAGATGGGCATTGATCAGGCTGCATTGATGGCAATGGTGAGGCTGCCAATGGGCACTGACCCTTATTTTTCTTCAAAGTTCCTTATTTAAAATGTAAGTTTTTTTCCTGAAGCTTCTCTCTTAAAATGAATGTGCGTGTTATACTCCAATAAATATGGTACTTTACTTTACTTTTGATGAGGTGTGCCCAGATGTATCAATACCTACCTTACCTTTACTTTGATTATTTGTAGACATTCTTCGATATACCCAACGCTCTTCTGATGACACAGGTCATGTGTTACCTGTGAAACACCGAGATATCCTTGCCGAACTGGCCCATTGGGATTAATTGTTAGAAAGTTTACATCTCTCTATATAACAGCTATGTTGAGATCTATTTTGTAAAATACTGTGTTAATAGTAATTGGTCAGTGGGGAATACGATGTATAGCAGTATAGTGTATGGTAATAATATGCATTTTTCAACAGCCTTCTCCCTACCCACCCCCTCCCCTTCTCTCTGCACCCCCCCCCTCCCCTTCTCCCCATCCCTTCCCGTCTTCGTGTCCCCAATTCGGGACCATGGAGAAGGACCAATGTTATACATACCTGTTCACATCCGATGCTAAACACCGTTACTGTAATATTAATATAATTAAGCAATGTTTTTCCACAATTTTTGTACATCAACCTACATTTCTTTTTTCTCAATAAAATTCTTTGAAACCGGAAAAAAAAAAAAATATGCATTTTTCAGGGAACATATACCAGCTGATACTTCAACTGTTATAATTTTATATAATAACTAAAAATATTATTTTAATTGTTAATACTATACACTAAATTTGTTATATACACAGTGCATCTGGAAGGTATTCACAGCACTTCACTTTTTCCACATTTTGTTTTGTTACAGTCTTATTCCAAAATGGATTAAATTAATTATTTTCCTCAACATTCTACAAATACCCTATATATACCGGTATGTATAGATATCTATATATATCTATATATATATATATATATATATATATATATATATATATATATATATATCTATATATATATATATATCTATATATATATATATATATATATATATATATATATATATATATATATATATATATATATATATATATATATATATATATATATCTATATATATATTTATATCTTTTTTATTTATTTTTTGCTCTTTATTAAAAAAATCATCAATTTAATAAGAAAATAATAATTATCTAAAAAAAAATGTTTTATTAAGAATTGGGATACAAGCAGATGCATCAACAGTGCACTCGGGTGATATAACAAACCAGAATATGAAAAAAAAGACTGTGACAGTAGATCCAGCATTTAAGTAGCATTGTTAACAGAGTGCATATACAGTATATGGTTAACCCTCTCTTGATATTTGACAATGAGATCCACACTTGCAAGAGCACTGAATATCAGCTAGAAAATGAGGGAAAGAAAAAAAAAAGTTGTGAACAGGTCCTGAAGGATATTGTGATAAGGGGAAAAGAATATGAAAACAATTGGGGATAAATGTAACAGATGTCACATCAGACAGAAGTTATCCAAAATCAATGGCACATTTCATGTTGTATCGTTTACCTACCAAAAGAGAAAAATTACAGGCCGTACATTAAAGTTGTGTACAGGAAACCAAACCAAGAATCCCAAAAACAAAGTGAACAGGTCAATCAACCGGCATGGAGAAGTATAATGATCAGAGTGGAGATTTAGAGTCATTCTACTACAGCTCCAGTTGTTGTGAAATTTGTGCCATTTGTCATGAAAATTTGATATATTTTTTTTATTAGACTATGTACTGTATTGATTCCTCAAAAGGCTGGCATATTGGTTCTTGTGAAAATAAATATATAGAATATACTTGGATCTACCAATGTATTTATGGCTCTAATGTAAGCTGTCACGTAAAAAAAAAAAAAAAAAAACAACCTGTAGAAGAAGTGGGCTTGTGTATACGGGTCGGTTGCAAATGCATCTCAGTAGGACCTGCTGATTCTAAAGAAACACAACTCAAATCAAAGCAGGTCAAACACAGAATTAGAACTGACACCCGCAAAGGCATTGATTTACTAAAACCTGAAAGTGCCAAATCTGGTGCAGCTCTGCATAGAAACCAATCAGCTTCTAATGCTGGATTCACACCTATGCATTTTTAGTGCTTTTTGCATTTTGCAGATTTGCTCTACAGAACGTATTCCATAGGAAACCATGATAAATGGATTGTAGTGCAAATCTGCAAAATGCAAAAAGCACTAAAAATGCATAGGTGTGAATCCAGCCTAACTTCAGCTTGTTCAATTAAGCTTTGAAAAACAAAAACCTGGAAGCTGATTGGTTTCTATGCAGAGCTGCACCAGATTTTGCACTATCTAGTTTTAGTTAATCAACCCCAAAGTATTATTAGACTAAATAGGAATCTGCTGATGTACATTTCAGACTCATGTAAAAAACAGAAAAACAAAATCAATACAATCCCTAATAATACCTACCTATCCCATTGACAGTGAGTGCATTTCTTGCTCTAGGAGTCCATTCTCTAGAGTCCCCAGCGGCAAGATGGGTAAGTATTATTACTCATGTTTAACAGATTCCTTTTTTTTACATTTCTTTTTAGCACTTAGTTGACTCTAATAAGATGATCCTAGTTAGTTCACATTTGGAGAAGTCTCTTTGGCAGGATTATAGAGAATCACCAAGCTAGATTGCAATATTTCTTGGTATAACCCAACTGAGTCTGAGGTTGGACCTAAAGGGAGGTCTGGACTGATCTGCTCAGCCAATTCCCACATATCTCATTTATGAAAAAGTATGGATAAATTCTGGGCTGTCTGTACATTTCTATATGGTATCGTTTAGCAGGTATAAAGCCACCTGCTTCATTCATTATCTATATCAAAGCAATTAAAGCTAAAGCATCATTTAGCAGTAGATGTTATGTTATAGAAAGCAGAATGTCAAAGGTACGATATGTATAATCACACAGTACAGTTAATGGAACACACGTTGCTTAGGATTAATATAATGCATCATAGCTTTATCCAACAGGATCATTTCTGGGACACCAGCCAAGCAATACGTGTGAGGGATTCATACATACTTACTGCACCATTTACAGGAATAATTATGACCAGGAGCTAAAATAGAACCTATAGTAAGCATTTTGTTTGAAAGTAGTAAAAGCTACAATACAGTACCATATAACACTAGTGTATTGCCATACTACCCTATTAAAGCTGAACTCTGAATATAAAAGCCGCTATGTAATGAAGATTTGGGTTCATTAAAAAATAATTAAAGTGTAACTTAAGCCATTTTTCTAGTTCTGGATACAGCAGGCAAGGGAATTCTTAGAGCCCCTAATTTGGGTTTTATTGCCATCTGTGTCATTGCTGGAAAAATTCATCCCATTTCTCCTGGTGACCATTCTCACTGAGACGGAAAGTGATAGGAAATCCAAACTGAGTTTGGTTTTTCTTTGTTGTGAAAGGATTACCTCCCTAGATTCTCTATAGGCAGTAAAAAAAACAAAAAAAAACACATGTTTTAACCACTCCCTACTCTATCCAAAACTAAATCTGGCCATACATGGCTCCGTTTTTTTCGTTTAGCCAGCGGGCTGAACAAAAAGAAAACATAAACTGAACCAATTCCTCCATCCAAACAATTGAGGTGGATGGGGGAATCCTCTTCAGTGTGCTATTGTATTCTGACAGGGGGGGGGGCTCTACTGTTAAAATGCACAGATCAGCACTGCAGCCATTGGCTGCAGCTGCTGATCGATCGTTTATTCCCACAGGTCCATTCAACACAAGTCTATCGATAGATTGACTTCAGTTGAGCAGCAGTAGCCACACATAAGTGGTAAAAGACAAAAACAGAATGGCACACGAGAGGGTATCGAAACACATTGATAAAACAACAAAGAGTCTATAAAGTCCAGGAAGTATACATATGCAGCATTAGTAGCAGCTCCCTTGAGAGCGATACAGTCTCTGGAAGAACAATGGGAGCAAAGCAAGGTGCGCCAAAAACGAAGTGCATCAGAAGGTGCAACAAATGGTATATTTAATTAAAATCAGCCAAATGGAAGAAAAAGATCAATAGGCATATACCAGTAAAATACTGTGGTCACTCAGCGGGTCCCCGGTGGATGGTGGTGTGTAGATGTTAACACGAAGGGAGAGGAACAACCGGCCAGACATCCATCTCATCATCTTGGAACCAGCATGGAACACACTCGGAGTCGCATTGGAAGTGACGTCAGAACATGGAGATAATGTTTTAAAGCATCTGCTTCTTCGTCAGATCTAAATGGCTATTGATCTTGGCACACCTTGCTTTTCTCCCATACGTAAAATGGTAATTCAGCTGGTCCCTGCTGAACCAGCCGAATTTCGATCAATGGTCAGCTTAAGAAAAGTTTTGGATTTGGATACTGTATTCTCTAAATGTACTTTTGCAGAGATTGAGCATCTAAATGTGTCTTGATAGCCCCCAATGTAATGCCCTGTACAACAAACTTCACAATAGAAGAGGGAGCAAGCACCTGAAACCAGTAAGGCGATGATGCATTGCACAGCACATTCCATCAAACACTGAGCACTTCCTGGGAAAATGAGACAGCAGAGTGATAATCATATCATTGTACCATCACTGCCCATTCCCAAGCTAGGGTGCTTAGTAAACAAGGCTTCATTGCTCAACTGCAGTATAGTCTGCAGAGAAGGGCCAATTTTGAGATAAATTGGGGCCTTGGTCTAAATTTAAATTGAGGCCTTCAGGTTGAAAAAAGACACAAGTCCATCTAGTTCAACCAATAAAATGGGGGAAAAAATGATGCAATCCTATATGCACAAAATATTTTCCCATAGTTGATCTAGAGGAAGGCAAAAAACCCAACAAAGTATGATTCAATTTGCTCCAGCAAGGGAAATCCTTCCTGATCCCCCGGGAGGCAATCAGATATTCCCTGGATCAACTTTACCCATAAATGTTAGTATCCAGCCTTGAATACCACAGGTTCTCTAACATGACCCACTTCATAGGGTACAGAACACTCTGTTCCTAACGGTTGGGCTACCTTTCTGATTTTAAGCGTTACTAAACCCAGAACCCTGCATTCACTATATCTGGTCTCTCACAGTACCCAAAACATGGAAATGCAATATTTTTAGTAAATATAAAAACTGCTAAATACATTTTCTCATCAGCAGTTAGAGCAGTCTTGTGACTTCTATCAGTGTCTGGTTAAAGCTTGTAGAAGTTTTCATTCTGCTCTGACTGTCCTATAAGGATGCAGAGCCCCTGACCCTCTGTCTGGACAGTGTTGATTGACCCTGTGCTGATCACATGCATTCTCCCAAAAAAAAAACTCTCTAGCAATACACACCAAACTGAGCATGTGCAGCTTGTTTCCTACCCTCTGTCTTATCAGGAGATGGTTTGGGAATTGTGGAAGAAGGGGAGGATCAGAGAAGACAGGATCAAACAGCCTTTATACACAATGCAAAGGATTAATCACTTAATCCACAGTGAGTATAACAAGCATGCTTTACTGCATATACAGACTGATTTTACTGTTTTATTTATTATACAGACTGATTTTACATGTTTAGTAACACTTTATATCCCCTAACAGGAAAACAGACTTTTTGCTAAAGATTTAAATTCAAATTGTAATACTACACCATGTGCGTTTTTATTTGGTGAAATATTTAGTGAGAGTTTTATTTAGTGGGATTTGGTGAGAAAGAGAGAGATGGAGGAGTGATTGGAGGAAAAAAAGATGTGGTGAAAAGTTGGAAGTTAGAAAACATAATATTGATATGTAACATGTCAAGATTAATAAAAAATGTGTTTTAAAGAGGTTGTAAAGGCAGAAGGTTTTTTATCTTAATGCATTCTATGCATTTAGATAAAAAACCTTTTGTGTGTAGCAGCCACCCCAGCACCCCCTAATTACTAAGCCCCATCTCTCCCCAGCAATGTCCACGATTGTCTAAGCCATCTGGGACACTCCTCCTGATTGGCTGAGACACAGCAATGGCGCCATTGGCTCCTGCAGCTGTCAATCAAAGTAAGTCAGCCAATCATGGGAGAGAGGGGGCAGGGACGGGTCGGGGCTCCGGATCTGTATGGACACATGGAATTGTGACTTGGCTTGGGTGCCCCCATAGCAAGCTGCTGAGTGTGGGGGCACTCGATAGGAGGGAGGGGCCAACAAAGAGGGACCTCAGAAGAGGAGGATAGGGGCTGCTCTGAGCAAAACCACAGTGGAGGTAAGTATAACATGTTTGTTTTTGTTGTTTTTTTAAAAAGAGACTTTACAATCACTTTAAGTTTTCATTATACCCCCCCCCCCCAACCCCCCAATTATACAACCATACCTCAGCAACAGCATACTTACATGTATATAAAATGTTGGTCTAAACAGCTTATGTATTTAGGATACCATCATTGAATATCTAGCTCTAAATATTACAGCATACGTTCATTGCATTAGCGCATTACTAGCTTTTTTTAAATGTTAAATCTGACTTTTAAATCAAGCATTTATGCATCTCACTTTTTTGTAATCTTTTCTAATTTTATAAACGTTTGCAGCAGCCAGCTGGAGACTCAGTTTTTGGCAGAGACACTTTAATGTATTTTTATATTCCTCCCGCAAACCGAAGCAATAGTAAACTTATGAACTTGGACCAAACTGATGAGGTTATTTGATTGGGACACAAATGAAAGCTTGGAAGTGGAACAGAACTCCTGCTTCAAATAAAAGCTTTTATATACTTCTAATATCAGAGCTGTTTAGATCTCTAAATATAATTTGTGGTGGTGTAATAAAACAAAATAAAACAAAATTGTAATATAACGAAGCGCACCAGTCCTTAGAAAAGGTATCTACATTTGTTTTCTTTTTTTTTCCAGAACTATTTCTCTTTATTTTCATCTGGTAATCCCTTGAACAACATTTCCTGTCCCTGGACAGTTATGTTCACTTACTCCGATGTACCTATGGAGGGCGCCATGGAGGTCACCCAGGCTGGACATCAAATATGTCTTCTTTTTTTTTTCCACTCCATTACACAGAGGGTGGGAATAGAAGTAGTTGACAGAGGAAGGTAGTATTGTTTTTGCTTTCACTTCAGCGCACAGAAGTGACAAGAATACATTTCTGGCATGATCAGCAGGCATCATCTGTGTTTGCTGAAAATGTTCTCAGCCAATTAAAACTAATACGGCTACCACATCTAAGGACTAGAAAAATGAGAGACAATCTCCCTAAGGTGAGGGGAATTTCCATCTTGTCAATGAAGCAGATGTCTCCACTGGATGATTTTCCCCTAACTCTTGCTCTGATAGCAACTCAACAAACACCTCCAATGGGGACACAGACAGCAATAAAAATGTAAAAGAAAACAAGGACAGAGGGCGCACCGGGCTTGAGCATTACCTTTGTAAAACAGAAATGTATTAAAATTAAAATATTGTACTCACAAACGAGTGGTCACCCTCGAAACGCGTCAGCTCTTTGGACTTTCTCATTCCACCCAAGTCTACTGGCCAGCAGATCCTGCTGGATGAGGCCAATGATGGACTTTACATTATCTGCTAGATTTTACCACTCGTTTAAAGTTATTCATGGGTTCCCCCTGACCTGTTCAGAGTGGCAGCACAGCCGATGCAGTGGCGTGATTTGTGAAGAATTCATTCTTCTTCAATTTACCCTACAGCAATCTTTCAAGCATTTGTTTCTTTTTGTAGCAATAAAAATGTGACAGAATGCCTACCTCTACCCTAATCTGTCCGAGACAAAAAACAAGAAAAAAAAAGTTTTTCTTTTGCATACACTTTAGCCTCTTTGCTGCTATTTGTTATTTACTTTTTTTTAATTTGCACACATTAACAGGCACATTTTAGACCTGAAGATTACTTAAAACCCCCAAAACATTACCTATTTTCTGGATGTTGAATAAAATGGTGACAGTTACATTTTTATGTCACATGATATCTGCGCTACTGTTTATCAAATCTATATTTATGGTACAAAATATACTCAAGAGGTCCCAAGCAGCTAAGTGGGGCATATGACTAGGATGGGGTCATTTGGGGGGGACAGCCCTATTTTAATATGTAGAAGCTGTAAAAAATTACTTCTACTATATCCAAAGACTGCCCACTGCAAAGGAAACTGCGGCAGGGTGGCTGCTCTGCACCGGATCTGCATGCCAGGGTAGAGTGTGTGCCAGCGTTGCCACGGCTGTGCTGCGATTGGCTGCAGCACCAACCAGCGGGTTCCGGCCACTGTTTGGTCACCGACACCCGACAATAGGACATTACCAAAGAGAGCCCTGTGTAAGTAAAGCAGGGAAAAAAACCAGCACATTGCTTAGTAAAAACAGCACACTCAGTAACACATCAGCACACTCAGCCACACATTCAACCGCTTGATCACCCTAGATGTTAACCCCTTCCCTGCCAGTGTTATTAGCACAGTGACAGTGCATATTTTTAGCACTGATCACTGTACTGGTGTCTCTGATTCCCAAAAAAGTGTCATTTGTCCGGTTTGTCAGCCGCAATATCGCAGTGCCACTATAAGTCACTGATTGCCGCTGTTACTAGTATAAAATGAATAAAAATTCCATAAATATATCTCATAGTTTGTAACTTTTGCGCAAAGCAATCAATACAGGCATACCCCACTTTTAAGTACGCAACGGGCTTTATTTACTAAAGCTGGAAAGTGCAAAATCAGGCTCACTTCTGCATAGAAACCAATGAGCTTCCAGGTTTTATTACCAAAGCTTAACTGAACAAGCTGAGGTTAGAAGCTCATTGGTTTCTATGCAGAAGGGAGCCTGATTTTGCACTTTCCAGCTTTAGTAAATAAAGCCCATTGTGTACTTAAAAGTGGGGTATGCCTGTATACGCTTATTGGGATATTTTTTACCAAAAATATATAGCAAAATACTAGGGCTGCAACTAACGATTATTTTCATAATCGATTAGTTGGCCGATTATTATTTTGATTATTCGATTAATCGGTTAATAACCTTAAAAAGAAGTGTGGTGTATAATTTAGTTAATATGTAAAGTTTAAAAAAAGGCAATTTATTCCTAAATATCTTTATATGCAGGGGTAAATATAAATAACCAACTATATGGTAAGGGAGTAAAATCTTTAATCCTCTCTGAGAATAACAGACAGAAGAGTTATACTCTATATACTATTAGAGGTTGAATCTGGTAAACATCATCAGACTCGGATCAAATTTTTCTATTTAAAGAAAAAAAAAATTCTAGACTGTTTTGCAGATTTTCAAACAGAGCTGTAATATTACATGCTTTTCTGCAGCTTCTCCATTGAAGTATATTGAACCAAAAAAGCACCGTTTTGCATTGAAAAAGGTCCTTGACCCTTTCCAAATACACCGCAGCTGAAAAAAGCATAGATGTGAACGTTAAATGAACTGTAGTGCATTTCTGCAAAAAGCACCAAAAAACACATAGGTGTGAACCAGGCCTAAGACATTTAGAAACATAATGGAGTTAAAAAAAAATAAAAAAATTAGCCCTTCATTTTTTTTACTGTGCAACAGTGAAAGTAATATTTACAGTAGAGATTATTTGCTCTTTTTGTACTATATAGGGCTAATTTTAGCTTTTTTAACCCCATTATGTTACTGGCTGATTAATCGATTATGAAAATAGTAATCGATTAATTTCATAATCGATTAGTTGTCGATAAATCGATTAGTTGTTTCAGCCCTACAAAATACATTTTGGCCTAAATTGAAGAAGAAATTAGATTTTTAAATATTTTTTATTGGATACGTTTTAAAGCAGAAAGTAATTTTTTTTTTCTAAAACTGTCTGTCTGTCTTTTTTGTTTTTAGTGCAAAAAATTAAAAAAAACGCAGATGTGATCAAATACCTCCAAAAGAAAGCTTTATTTGTGGGAAAAAAGGACATCAATTTTATTTAAGCACAGTGTCACAAGACCGCACAATGTTCAGTTAAGGTATTGCAGTGCCGTATCACAAAAAATGACCTAGTCACGAAGGGAGGTAAATCTTCCGGAGTTGAAGTGGATGTAGTTGGCAGCCAGGGTTTTGGCATTTGTGGACCATTGATTTCCCTTTACTTCCTGTCCTGTAGACATAACCAGAAGAGAGAAGTTTCTCCAAAGTGAGATAAATTCCTCTTAGACAGCTGTCCTTGGAACAACTGTCCCCACTGAAAGATTTCCACTCCATTCCTGTTCTGGTGAAAACTCAAATGTTTGGATTGTCTTTCAATTCCAGTTCCATTGACAAGGGTCACAGTGCAAAAAGAGAGGAGGTGAACTGGGATACAGGCATAGGTGTTAATTGCATTAAGGTGTGCACTCCAAAGCTCAAACACATTTGCGTGTGTGTGCATGTGTATACAGTACATACAGATGGTGTCAGCAGAGCAATGGACGGTATCAGTAGGGCAGAGATTGGTTTCAGTAGGGCAGTGGATGGTGTCAGTTTTTATTATTTTTTACAATTTTATCTTTTTATTTTTTTTTTCATTTTTTAGGAGCCCCGTTAGGGGGCTTTGGTGAAATATCAGGGGAATCTGCACCACACTGGATGATTAGGGTGTGCTCAGGCACACCTGACACACCCTGTGTGTACGCCTATGGATACAGGCAGCAATAAAAATCGTACAGGAGTTTCAATCCCTCATCCTTCGATCCAAAAACTAGAAAGAGGTTTTGACTTTAGACACACTTTAACTGCACTCTACACAATACTGTACACTCAAACAGATAAGGAAAATAAACAGAAAGCGTAAAGAAATAAAAGGTTAATCATAAAACAACCTCCCTTTTAACCTTCAGTCTTAAATAATGGATAATGCTGGCTCCATCTATGACATTTACAAAAAAGACAAACTGTCTTGTTGCCATTCTGATCAAGAATAACTCAATTGAACTTCCATTATCTTCTTGGTGTCATCCCAAAAACCTCTTCTAAGTAGACCTGACGAGCATTCAGCCAAAGGAAATGGGGAAATATTCTTAGTCAAGCCGAGTGAAGGACACCCTGTGAGAAACACATTTCAGCCGGTATTCACATTTGGAAATAATGCCTTTGATTTTATCAGGAGGAAAGACAACAGATTCTCAACCAGCAAAGCCACCGCTTTCCCAGCTGCTGGAAAATTAAGTTTGTTTTGGAACTTGGTGCATCCCAGCGGGTAATGTTGCTTATCGCATTATGTCTGTATCAGCAAAGTACTTTTAAATGGTATCAACCAATCACACACTGTATTTCCAGAGATTCTCATTAAAATGTAAAAAAATGTTCTAGCTATTCATTACATTACACTAGAGTCTTAGTAATTACTGTGATAATATACACTGTTTTTTTTTTTTTAAGTTAACTGTTAAAGCTAAGCATTTTGCTTTTTCTATGCAAACTAGAGTAGAAATGTTGCAACAATGGAATTATACTTTGTTAGTGGATCCAGTATGCTTTGAGTGTCTTTGAGGTGGTTACATTTTTTTTAATCGCCTCTTTATGGTTAACCACCTTGTATCCGGGCCAATTCTGACACTTTGCTCCTACATGTAAAAATCTACTTTTTTTGCTAGAAAATTACTTAGAACCTCCCAAACATTATATATATATATATATATATATTAGACATGTGCGCCGTCAATAAATTTGTTTCGTTTCGTTCAATTCAATTTGGTTTCGTACGAAATATGAATTTTCGTTAGGTTCGTTAAATGTTCGTAACAATTACGAATGTTCGTTACAATGAATTTATCATTATGAGGGGCTCCCACCATCCCTGTGCTGACTTCCTGGGTTTTTTAACTTCAACATAATGAATAATCGTAATTAATGAACATTCTTATTTTGTCCAATTCTGAATCTCCCATCGACTACCAGTAGCAGTCTCCCACTCCTATATTAAAAAAGGTCATTTTCCCAACCCTCACTTAGCTGCAGAAGGAAACCTCTGATTGCTCAACAAAACACCAGTCACGTTTCCATGTAACGCAATTTGGATCAGAAATTCATAAAACGAAATTTCGTATTTCATACAAAATTCGGAAGCATAGCAATTCGTATTTCGGATCCTCCTGAATGTAACTAATCGCATATATATATATATATATATATATATATATATATATATATATATACACACACATACATGTTTCTTTAACAGAGACCCTACAGAATAAAATGGTGGGTGTTGAAATTTTCACAGGGTATTTGCGAAGCAGTTTTTCAAATGCAATTTTTTGGGAAAAAATACACTTTAACCTCCCTGCCGATATTCCCGAGTGTGGCTTGGGGTTAAATTTCAGTACCATTAGTGGTAACCCAGAGCATTGCAGAATCCTGGTCCAGGTTACTTACCTTGTCCCCAGGACCATGCAATGTCTCCCCGCTGTGTCTGCGGGCTCTGTCCTCCGCCCGATGCTCTTTGTGCCAGGCTCTGTCTCCCGCGAGCGTCGCGATGCATGGGGACGGAGCCCGGCGGCAAATTCAAAAAGTACATAAATCATAACACATACAGTACACTGTAATCTTAGAGATTACATTACTGTATCAAATCATTCACATCCCTTTTGTCCCCAGTGCTTTGTCCAATGCCCTGCATGCAGTTTTATATGATATATACTGTTCTTTCTGCCTGGAAACTTGAGATTGTCCATAGCAACCAAAAAGTGTCCCTTTACATCAAAAGTGGCTTTAGACCAGCTAGAAAACAGCGATAATAAATTAGAACACTTGCAGAATTGAGTGATAGTGAATCGTGGGGAAATTTATTTTATTATTATTATATTACTTTTTATAATTATTTATAGTTATTTATTATATTATAATTTATGATTTAGTGTTTCAAACTTTATCATACCCGGGATATCTACTAGACTCTTGTTTGGACAGATTTAAGTGAGTTATTACTAAGAATTACAGGCCTACAATATAAAACGCCAAATTTCTATGCAAAACAATTGTACCGCTTTGAGACGCAAAAATCTGACATAATCATACCGCCAGGGTGGCTACTGAATTAAAGAAAAAAACAAAACAGTAAAGTTAGCCCAATTTTTTTATATAATGTAAAAGAGATGATGTTACACTGATAAATAGATACCTAACATGTCATGCTTTAAAATGGCATCTGCCCGTGAAATGGCGGCAAACTACGGTGCTTAAAATAGGCGACACTTTCAATGCCTTTCCAGATTACCAGCTTAGAGTTACACAGGAGGTCTGGTGCTAGAATTATTGCTCTCGGTCTGACGTGCGCGACAATACCTCACATGTGTGGTGCGATCATCGTTTACATATGAGTGCGGGAGTAACGTATGCGTTTCCATTTGCGTATAAGCATGGTGGGACGGGACGATTTAAATCTTTTTTTTAATTATTATTTTATACACATTTTTTATTTTTTTTGGATTAACTTTATTGCTATCACAATGGATGAACAATATCCCTTGTGACAACATGGGTCATGACAGGTCCTCTTTATGGACTGATCTGGGGTCTATTAGGCCAAAAATCTCTCCTCAAGCCTCCCATGCAGCCAATCAGACACAGTTCGATCTGATCAGCTGCTTTCCTGGCCGCTAGTGGCCAGGTAAACAAAGAGACGGAACCTAAAGTGACGAAATACTCATCGATCTCGGTTTCCTGGGGTTACAGAGAGAGAGAGGAATGGCGTCAGTGCAGCAATCGCCACCAGCCGCATAACTCCCAGGCGATGGGACAGTAAAACCCGGGAAAGGCGGTGGTGGGAGACAGGAGGGGGGTTGGGACCCCCTTCCGCCACCTGCAGAAGTGATCGAGTGGCTAATTAGAATCACTTCTGATAGAAAGGGATTCGGCTGAAAAAATCCATACCGGGATGATGCCTGTAGGTGCAGGCATCATCCTGGTATAACTACTGAAACCCAAGGACATCCATAGACGCCCTACGAGCGGCAAGTCGTTAAAGTATACGTGAACCCAATCACAAGATCTTATATAGGCTTTAACATGTTAAAGTCATTTTAAAAGTAATTTTCAGTTTTTTTAAATCTAAATTTTTCAGTAAAATTATACCTCGTGCACCTACTATCAAGCAGTCCAATACAATTCTCTCTCTCTCTCTCTCTCTCTCTCTCTCTCTCTCTCTCTCTCTCTCTCTCTCTCTCTCTCTCTCTCTGTCTCTCTCTCTCTCTCTCTCTCTCTCCTGGCTGGTTGCAATCTAACATGCTCTCTAAATGGGGACTAAATAGCCATGTTTCCCCACATTGAACAGGCAGGTTCCACTGATGTAAGCATCAAATAACACACCCAGAGAAATGAGGTGCAGCAGGAGCACATGCAGGTAGACATGAAGAATCTGGAAAATAGGCCTGCATGACATAACTTTCTCTAAATGCCAAAGCTATTCTTGTTTGCAATTATGGAAATAAATAAATAAAAGTTGTAAATGGGATTTCTCAGAATACTTACGCTCATGTAATTGGCTTATAATTTTTCCTAGAAGTTTGCACAGAGCATAGGGTTCAAGTATGTGGAATATGGAATCTCTAGTAACACTCATGTCTGGTGTAAGGGTCTCCAAACTTTAAAAAAGAAAAGGACAAGTTTACTGTTCCCCAGACTTTAGAGGGGCTGGACTGTGGCTAGTGGGAGTAGAAAATCCCCCGGTATCATTGTATTAGGCAATGTCTCAGGCTTGGTGGTCAGTGGGGAAAAAAAATACATAGTGCCTGTGGTCAGTAGAAGGAGCAATAAAGTCTCATCATTTTTGTTAATGGGAAGAATCATGTCTGATCGTTTACATTAGTGGAATGCATAATGCCCCATTGTTGGTGTCCTCAACATTAGTTTCATGGGGAGAATAAGTGCTTCATCATTGGTGTCAATGGGAGGAACACTACCCTAAGTTCTAAATAAAGGCAAGCATACGGCTGCATCTGGCCCATGACTCGCAGTTTGGGGACCACTGGTCTAGTGTACTGAGAGTACAAATTACTCAGTGAGAAATTTAAGGGGTTGTAAAGGTAAAAGTTTTTTCACCTTAATGCATTCTATGCATTAAGGTGGAAAAACATCCGACAACAGCCCCCCCGTTTTACTTACCTGACCTCTCGAAAGTCCCGCGCTCGCTCCCGACATCCTCTTTGCCGCTCAGCCTGGCCGTTGATTGGCTAGAGTGGATGGATTGAAAGCAGCGCAGCCATTGGCTCGTGCTGCTGTCAATCACATCTAATGACGTGGCGCGCTGGGGGGCGGGCCCAGTGATACAGTGAGCGGCTATGGCCTCAACACCATGGGAGGGAGGGAGCATGAAAGTGTTGAGTCCTTGCGGGGAGGAGCCGAGACAGCCGCCGAGAGACCCCAGAAGACCAGGTCCGGGGCCACTCTGTGCAAAACAAGCTGCACAGTGGAGGTAAGTATAACATATTTGTTATTTAAAAAAAAAAATAGCTTTAGTGATCCTTTAACCTGAAGGCATTCTAGGGGTTCAATGTTCTTTATTATAACACTGGAACTGATTATAAGTATAAGCAGAGCATTAATCTCATCACTCAGTTTTAAAGAATTCAGCACATTTCTGAGAATATCTAAAGACAGATAAAGATAAGGATCTGCAATAATACTGTTTTATTTAAAGTTATATTAGAAAAGTCCTTGCAACATATGTATCCTAAATGGAAAGTAAGATTTTTTGCCTCTAAAGAAGAAAAGACTTAAAGCCATAAAATTTAACAGTACAATGAATGGAATTTGCTATATTGAAATCTTATTATTGGCTTACATTCCAACTACAGAATTATCATCCTGACTTGACTTGGATCTGCGCGTCTTTTGGATGTTTTTATAGTTTTTATCAATGAGTACTGAACAGTAATGTGAATTAGAAACCTTCAGACCAAAACAGGTACAAAACATGCTACAAAAGTAAAAAAAAAGCCCTGTCTAATTAGAATCACAGTCAGTGTTAATTTTTACATCAAATTTCGATTTAGTTTTAGCTACAGTCTTTTGACTAAAATGCCATTTTAGTTTTAATCGTATTTCAGTCATTTGAATTGTATTCGTTTTAGCCGAATTTTAGTCGACTAAAATCGAATGGGTTTAGTTAAATTTGAATGCATTATTTAAAGCGGAGGTCCACCCTAAAATTAAAAATTTCATTAACATTCTACAAAAAAAATATAAAAAAACATTTGAAAAAAAAATTTTTTTTTACTTACCAGAAATGCCTGTTGCTAGGCAGTCTTCCTAATCTGCCTCTTCCTATTCTGCGGCGTTGTTCCTTCACTTCCTCCTCCTCGGCGAGCTTCCCCATTGTCTTCTGGGACATGTGTGTGTCCCAGAAAACCACAGGGCCATTTACAAAGCATCGCGCGACTCTCGCATGCGCAGTAGGAAATGGGCAGTGAAGCCGCAAGGCTCCACTGCCTGTTTCCCTTAGTTAGGATGGCAGCGGCGGCACCTGATCCGATGGACAGATTGGCCTCGGGGGGGGGGGCACATCGTGGGCTCGCTGGACAGGTAAGTGCCCTTATTAAAAGTCAGCCGCTACAGTGTTTGTAGTTGCTGACTTTTAAAACAAAAAACGGCCGGACCTCCGCTTTAAGCATTTCTTTAGAAATGCCACAATCATTATATACTCCTGGAGTAAAATTGAATAACATATAATTTATGGTATTAAGGTTTGAACATTCACTACAGGCACAGATTTAGCTGTTGTGATATATTACATAAATAAAACCAAGTTTCATAAAAAAACAAAAATATTGCTTTTTGACAACTTGAAAATATAAAAAAAACAGAAAACTGTAAACTCTATGGACTGTAATGCCATTACACATATTACCTGAATATATTACCAACATTAAATATCAAGAAAAAAATAAGAAAACCATTTTTCTTATTTTTTTTTTTTCTTTTAGCAGCTTAGTCGATGTCCCCCACATATTCTTATGTTTAGTGCAGTGTTAATTTTGATGTCAAATTTCAATTTAGTTTTAGTCATAGTCTTTTGACTAAAATTCCATTTTAGTTTAAGGCTTGGTATTACCTACGCATTTTTAGTGCTTTTTGCATTTTGCAGAAACACACTATAGTCCATTTAACATGATTTGCTATGGAACACGTTCTGTTGTGCAAAATGCAAAAAGCACCAAAATGCATAGGTGTGAACCAAGCCTTAGTCGTATTTTAGTCATCGCAATTGTTTTAGTTTTAGTCGTATTTTGGTAGACCAACATAGTATTAATTCAGTCGATGGAAATATTTTAGTCGACAAAATTAACACTGATCACAGTCTAGAGATAAGGGAATACTAGATAAAAGGTTGGCAGTTTTGAAGAAGTGGGTTTCTCTGGATTTTTTTTGATTGTTTGATCCATTTTGCTTCTACAATCTAAAAATACAATTACATGGATGCCACCAACGCTGCCTGACCCCTTTTTTTAGGGAGCCTTAAAACTGGACCCTGTTGTTTTTCTTATAAGGAAGCTTTTTTTATGTTACTGTACACATATTATTTCTAATTCCTCCCAAGACCTCCTGCTCTCTAGTTCCTTTGTCACCTCCTCCCATGTTCACCTCCAGGACTTTTCTAGATCCTCGCCTATACTATGGAACTGTCAGGGCTGGGCTCAGCCCTTTCTTCTCTAAGCTGGCCACTCACACTAATTGCCAGCTCCTATCTCTCCACAGTTACTCAGCTGTTGATGATATCCTGCTCGTCAGTCCTGCCTACTTAAGCCGTCCAGTCCAGAGGTTCTCTGCCTTCGCCTTAGTCACATCACAGAAACTCCTGCGATCCTGTTCAAGACTTGCTTTGCTGACATCCCTTCTGGCTCCAGATCCTGCTTGCTGTTCCACTACATTGATCCCTGACTTTTGGCTTGGCTGACTATCCATTTGGGTTACTGAACTTTGGCTATGTTTTGACAACGTTTGTTCTTTTACTTTTACTATTAAACAAGTGTGATTTAACTGTACTTCTGTCTCGGCCCGATTTCATGGTTTCTGTCAGGAACTCCTTATCCCAATCTGTCCGACTATCTCCTACTCTGCTTGCTTTTAGACGATCCCTGAAAACCCTTCTTTTCAGAGAAGCCAATTCTGCCTTCACCTAACAACTCTACTTTACTTTCTCCATCAGATCACCCCCCCACAGTTATTACCTTTTCTATCACTTGACCCTCCCTGTTAGATTGTAAGCTCTAATGAGCAGGGCCCTTTGATTCCTCCTGTATTGAATTGTATTGTAACTGAACTCTCTGCCCTCATGTTGTAAAGCGCTGCGCAAACTGTTTGGCGCTATATAAATCCTGTATAATAATAATTATAATTCAAAGATCATTTTTATACAAATGGGGGCATTTAAGTTTAATAATATATGATAGCTTTACTTTTATGCCTCAATTTATTGTGCTCTTTATGGTAGTTCTATCTAACAACTACCTTTCCATTTCTGGCTGTACAGTACAAAACCTTTATCTTGCAGATTTTTCTGTAATTGTTTACTTTGCTCTTTTTGGAATGTGAGAAACCAATCTCTGATGCTGCAAAGTGCCACTATGTGGGTAAGGCTTTTTTTCACAGTTCATTATCATCTACATTCTTTTTAACTAGACAGCAAAGTATTTCAATAATTTATCAGCAGGATGCTTTTACTGTATTTGTTTGACTACAGCTATGAAAAGGACGTTTGCTGGAGATGAAAAGATAACGAAAACATGCAGTACTAGGTAGCCATAACCGATCATTTCATTTCATACATAACATGAATCAATAGGGCACATGTCCTATAATTGTGTGTATGTGCAGCACCCATGTTTAGTAAAATTATTATACTACTGGGTGTTTTGTTTCCTTGCTTTACTGTACAAACAGCCAAGAAAATGATTTTTCAGTTTTATCCTGCCAGGTTGGCTTGCTCTAGAACGGGAAAATGAGCAAGTGATCATCACTGTTCAAGGCCACTAATCATGAAGCCAAAGCTTATTTACTTTAAAGTATAACTAAAGGCAAAACTTTTTTTTTACATTTGGATAGAGTGGAGAGGGATTAGAATGCCTGTCAGTTTTTATTGCTATCTGTGCCCCATTCACCCTCCCTATTTGTCCTGTTTACCATTATCATTGACAGTGAAAGCAAAAGAAAATCCCAAAATTCGGGTTGTGCCCAGAAAAGTAATAGAGTGGAAATGTTCCAATGGGGACACTGGTTCTGGTGAGCTGGGGGTCCCCAATGAATTCCCTTTTGCAGGGATTTCCTCTCACTTCCTGTTTGGCTATGGACCAGGAATTGAAGAGAAATCACCCCAATGGGAAACAAATGGCAAAAAAAAAATCTGACAGAGGTTATAACCCTCCCTTGCTCTATACAAAATGAAAAAAAAAAGTTGTGCCTATAGTTCTACTTTAAAGGAGAACTGTGGGAAAACCTTTTTTTTTATTTTAGTAAAGGAAGGGTTAAAACCCCTTTTTTGCCATCTGCGTCCCATTGGGGAGATTTACCTTCACATGCTGTCCCATAGCAAAAACAGGAAGTGAGAGGAGATCCCTGTATATTAAGGGAATCCATTGGGGCTTCCCATGTCCCCAGAACTAGTGAGCCCATTGGAACATTTCCCCACTATTACCGTTTTGGGCACAACCCAAAATGTGGGATTTTCTTTTACTTTCCCTTTTGACGATAAACTTAAGCAGGGCAAATAGAGAGGTAGCAATACAAACTGGAGTCTATGGACATCTAAAAACATAGAACCCCCTGCTGTCTGTTTACATTAGAAGACTGGCAGGCTGTCAAGATCTGCTTTCATAGAGAAGCTGTGCCTGTGTTGTCAACTTTTAACATGTATTTCTTCACAATGCTTATAGATACAGAGATGAATGAAGGCTTTTACTTCTTGTCCAGAATATATAAAGGGTTTAGTGTGCATACATGTTTTTTCTAACATTAATGAAGCATAAACAAAACAGAACAGGTTGTATATATTCAGACTTTTTTCTTTATTGCGTAAACAAAACAGTCATGCAAGAATGAAAAAACGATTTTAATACTGTCAAATATGACATTTATTTGACCCAATGTCAAACTAGCAACTCACTGGTGAGAACAACAAAGCATCGCTCCCTCCCTGGCAAGATGGATTTATATAATTTCAGTCAGCGAGGAGGTCTTGCTGTTCTGGCCAGAAGGGAAGTAACAAACTAAACCCAGGAGCCTGCATTCACTATATCTGGTCTTCCACAGTACACAGAACATGGAAATGCAATAGTTTTAGCAAATATAAACTGCTAAATACCTTTTCTAATCAGCAGTAAATAGCAGGCTTGTGACTTCTATCAGCGTCCTGCAGAGCACTGGTTGAAGCTTGTAGGAGGAGTTTTCATTCTCCTCTGACTGTCCTATGAGGCTGCAGGACCCCTGACCCTCTGTCTGGACAGTGCTGATTGGCCCTGTGCTGATCACATGCCCTCTCCAAGGAAAAAAAACTCTCTAGCAAAACACACCAAACTGAGCATGTGCAGCTTGCCCCCAATACTCTGTTCTATCGAGAGATGGTTTGGGGACAGTGGAATAAGGGGAGGATCAGAGAAGAAAGGACCAAACAGCCTTTTTACACAATGCAGAGGAATAACCCCTTAGGTTCCACAGTGAGTATAACAAGCATTCTTTACTGCATATACAGACTGATTTTACTATTGTGGGTTTAGTAATAATTTACGTATTATCCTTTTGTCTTCTGTCACTGCCAGTGTGACATCAGCCTAGTGTTTGGGGAAATGCGTGTTGGGATCTGCATTTCAAATGCATTCATAAAAAGTTCTGCAAAAGGTCTTTATTGTAGTGTTTGGAATTTGAATTTTAGAGGGTTATGTAGTATTTGCTTTGCATTATTGTGCTTGGACTGTCCTGTTTAGCTGAATTCCAGCTTTTTTTAATATATGGATTCAGTAAGTACTGGTGGGCCATTTTCCAGTGTACCACATTCTAACTGAATGGGAGATTATGCACAATATTATTTACAAAAAGGCTTTTATGGTGCCCAGGGAATACACGTACATCTACAGTATATACAATACTACAGATTTAATAACATTAAAATCATATTTTTACAATATTTTATTTTATATAACTCCCTCTTCTTTAATGATCCCTGTATATATCACTACCATAATACTTGAAACCACATATCTATAGCAGATTTTTTTTCGCAAATCTAGCTCACACAGTGTTTTTTTCCCCTCACACCTCTTCAGTACATAACCATTATAAATTTATAAAGCCTTTTTTTTTTTTTTTGGTTGTTTTTGTTGGTGCTTATATAAAATCTAATTGAGAATAAATGAATGGAAAGCCTAGAACAAAGAATTTTATAGACTCTTCTCCCGCAATGATCTTGGAAAAAAACAAACATTAAAATACCAACAGCCAATCAACTGATCAGAATACAAAGTCTCACAAACACATTTAAAAACCCCATGAAAGCACATCTGAGACATCACAAAAGCCTCTCAAAACCGGGATCCATCTTTTCCCTGCATGTGGTCTCGAAGGTACATTTTGCTTGCTTCCAACTTTGACTTGTGTACACAAGCCCTCATTCGATTGTCAGTGGAAACAATATTGTTATGGCTTTGTAATGGATTAACCTGCAGCTGCTTTGGGATCTTATATGTGACAATAAGCACTAGGGATCTTCACTAGCACAAGATGCCTATGAAGACCAAACCAGCAGCACAAAATATGCCATCAATAATTCCCACGGCTGTTGTGGGATTGGTTTTCATTCTCATTTCCAACCTTACATAAGTCTCTGAACGAAGAAAGTTTTAAAAAGATAGATACATTTTATCCATTTACACAGCTCAAACATATAGGGTGATGCTTTACAGAGAACCACTTATATCAGACTTTGCCCATAAAAGAGCTTACAATATCCAGCAGGTGCCCTTCAGACATGCATAAAAGTCATTTTAGGTAGAAATGGATTAAAACCCAATCAAACAGTCTTCATTTTTTGCTGTAATGCAGTCAGGTGACATATACAGTAATAAATATGGCTTTTTTGCTGTTTTTTTTTTCAATTAGCCATGTGCCATGTGAACAACCATGTGCCACTATCACTTAGGCTAGCCATACACCTCTCGTTCAGCTCCACAAGCTGAATGATAGAAGTCAGTTGATTCCCCTATCCATGCCAAACACCAAGAATGAAGGAATTTCCACTGCTGGCTATTGTATTCAGTAGCCAGTGAGACCTGCGACTGCTGAAGACGTGAACAGTGACTGCATCTAAATGCATTTAAGGTTTGGGTGTTAATTTTCCATCCTGCTCCTTTGACAAAAGTGGATTGAAACATCAGTTTGTCCAGCCAGGTAGTGCCAACCAGGGCCACCCACAGCTTGCATTTTGGGTGATTCAGCAAGAATTGTCCCAAATGTGAGCAACGTATGGCCATCTTTACACGCAAGCTCCCCTGTGGTTCCACATGCTTCATGGAATGCTGCTCTACTCAACAATGCTAATGCTCTTACTGAAGACCGCTACAATCATCATTGCTCACGCCCTACTAAACACTGGTCTTGTCATCATCCTTCTTGCTCCCTGAACAGGACTGCTAATTCTAAAGTATTAACACTAAATCTATGGTCACAGCATAAACTTTCATTTTATAACATTAGCATAGTTATTGCTGACAATCCAATATAAGCTTACTAGAAAAATCTACTTTTGTGTTGCAAGTGCAGCCTGCCTGCTGGCTATCCCTTTCCACAACTTCCTGGATTCCGTACATGCTTTGCAGCTTCTTATCTTTCAAATTTAGGACTACATATTCCATGGTGCCTTGCTGCCTGCAAAGTGTTTTTTGTACTCACACCGCCTCCTGAATCTCCTCCTCTCAGCACCTCTGTAGTTCAGAAGACAGGCCTGAATATGTGGGGATCTTCACAAAGTAAGTTTACAAACTTGAAGATCATTCAGATTTAAAGGAGAAGTAGGGCCAAAACCCTACTTCTCCTATGGATCATAGAAGTGCGGTTCGTTCTGCACTCCTGTGACCCATTTTCAGCCAAAGCCTGCTGTTGGCTGACGTCACTCAGCCTGTACAGGCTGGGGAAAAATCCAGAATTTACAGTTGGGATTCACCCAGATGCCCGGACTGGCAGCCTTTCAGCTGCTCCCTCCCCAGCCCAGTGCTCCAGTGAGCGCTGAAGGGACAGAGCAAAGAGCCAATGACTGTCAGTCACCGCTCTCTGCTCAGAGGGGAAGGAAGAACTGAGTTATTAGCGTTGTTTGGTCACTCAGTTCTCAGTCCAGAGATTCCGGGGGACAGATGCAGAATCAGATCAATGCCGCATCCACCTAGGTGAGTATAAGGGGTTTTTATATACCCCCATACTTCTATTTTATTGGGAACATGCTAGAAATAATTGAAATACAATGTGGTAGTGAATATATGATTTTACATTTTGACCATAGATATGCTTTAAAGGGGGCATTTTGAAGAGCTGGGCTAATTCTTAAGTGTGAGTATCTCTTATGTGCTACCTTATTGCAGCACTTGTTTAGCCTGACTGCATTCCTGTAAAAAATAGAGGGTTCAGTTGGGCTTTAACTTATTGGCCTTTTAGCATTTTGGACACTTCAGCACTCAGTAGTAGCTAGTATTCTACTGTTGTAGATTTGGGTCCTGGTTTTGAATCACATCCGTTACTCAAGCTGCATGGCATTTGTATGTCCTCCCTGTGAGGGCTTCCTCCCATAGTCTAAAATACACTACTTGATTATTTGGCTCTAGTGTAAAATGTCGTAAAAAAAACATTTAATTATAAGTTCCTTTGGAAAACAGTAATGAAAAGAGAAAATTTTAAAAAGAGGGAGTAAGAAAATAGAACACCATAGAGTGTAATACATCTAAAGATGTATTCTTGATAGTTTGTAAATGGTCATCATGCTTTGGGTGTTTATACTTATATACACAGCAAAAGGCATCACTCTCATTGGGGTCCCATAAAGAAGCCAATAAACCAATGCTCAGGTTGACTGTGTGCCCCCACTAACACTTCGTATGAAAATCTAAAAAAGGTAAGCGTCCGGCAACTCGGTATCATCTTATAACTGTTTCTCTTATAACGGTCTGAGATGTTTACATCCATTAATGCTTCTACACAAAAGGATATATTCATGTATTTATTGAACTTTAACGCAAACATTAATACTGAAGATGTCTATTTTTTTGTTTATTTAAATACATTCATTTTTTCCTGGCTGCATTTGCTAAATTTGGTGTAAAGGATATGCTACTACACCTGTGAATTTTGGTTTCTTAACTAATGACAGTTTATTTATTTTTTCATCATAGATGGGTTGTCAACCTTTTTCTAAGGTGATGTTTCTGTTTATTTTGTTTATTTTACTTTTAACGCATTAATCCTCCCTTGGGTTGGATCGGCATCCCATCTTATGCTTGTATTTCTTAGAGAGGTCTGTAGTGTATATATCCAGTTACACCCATCTGTGTTCCTATATAAAAGGATGAATCCATGCATTTTTTGGACTCTAACATATACAGTATATATTAATTATAATGATGCTTAATCATACATTTATCTATTCAAACACATGATTTTTTTTTCTACCTGCATTTGCTTATTTTGGTATTGTATCTGTCAGCTTTAGCTCCTTACTTAGTGATACCTTACACCTATGGATTTTTTCCAATTATAGACGGATTGTTGAATCTTTCCCAAGGTGATGTTTTTGTTTCCTTTGTTATTTCTATTTTTTCATACATCAATCCTCTCTTGGGGTGGATTAGTGCCCCATCCTATGTCCGCACCTCTCATAGTGGCTTATGATGTACACATGCACTAGTAACTTTACATAAAAGGATGGACACTTATACGTTCATTGTACTTTAATACATATTAACTATAAAGATGTCCTTTCTTATGATTACTTATTTATAATTACAGTTATGAACCTCTCTTTAGCCATACTTGTCTATCACGGTATGATACTGCAGCTATTAGCTTCAGCTTTTAAAATAATTGATGCCATGACAGTTTATAATTATGTTTTACTTGTTATGTGATTCATAATTCTTTTTTAATTTCATTTTCCTGCATTGAGTAATTTTTTTTCCTTCAGTTCAGCTTAATTGGTTTTATTTGCACTTACCTGGATATCATTTCTTATAGTAGGAGGGAAGTATAAATTAACATGTGTTGTCCGGAGAAACAATGCTATGACTAAGGCCCCATGAGCGTATTCATGTTGCATTCACCCTGTAACTAACAAATACTTCTGCAATTGGATGATATGGGTTGTCAACTGTTTATTTTTTTTTGGATGTTTAAACTTTAACAGGCCATAGATGATGTGATTTTCTTTCCTGTAACCTGTGGAAAGAAAATTGCTTGATTTCCCCATCAACACAGTCAGTGTTGATCAGGAAATCGTTCCCATTAAGCTATTGTGTTCTCCTGGCAGGAGGACACAGGGAGCCATCCCTTCCAGGAGAACACAGTGATTATTGCTATAGCCGGGTGAAAAATCCGACATGCTGGTTGTACCTAAGTCGATCAATGGATCAGCTTGGGTACAATCAGCCTGCCCATAGATGGTTGGAATCTTGGCTGGTCCCTTCTGAACCGGCCGAGATTCCAGCCATCTATGGCTGGCTTTACACCTGGAGGTAGTCAGAAACCATTATGGGTCTCTACTACCTTCAAAAACTCTCCTGTGTGGAGAATTTTTCATGGCTACATACAGATCTTTTTCTTTTTTTAGGTGCTCTTGGTGCTTGGCAAGAAAGAAATAGGATTTTATTCACTGCTGTGTAATTGGTGCCCATGTAGGAAAGGTAAGAGGTAGGAAGAAAAGCCTTCAATAATTATACAGCACAAATGCCTATAGTTTATGGGTTCTACAAAATGGATGAGGCTCTGATGTTTTACAACAGGGTTCTCCAAACTACGGCCCTCCAGTTGTTCAGGAACTACAATTCCCATCATGCCTAGTCATGTCTGTGAATGTCAGAGTTTTACAATGCCTCATTGGACATGTAGTTTCGCAACAGCTGGAGGGCTGTAGTTTGGAGATCTCTGTTTTAAAATAATTTTTTTAGAAACCTACATTTTAGGTTTATTTTAGGTTTCTGTCTCGACCCCTTCCCACATCATGTGATCCTTTTCTATTACTGAAGGGTTTTAATGGGAAGATTCTCCCTTGGAGGTCTGCGCTTTCACCCCTCCCCATGGTAGCAGTCTGGAGAGCATGACACCATCATTTGGCTTTATCATGGAACTGAAAACTGCTAGAAATTTCCTACCCTTGTAAGATGTAAGGAACCAGAAGTTGATTTAATTTATTATCCCAGCAGCCATGCAAATATTGTACAAATATCAAGTGTAGGGTGCAAGCAAACATTAAATAATTCTATAGTAAGGTATTTTTTCCTTTACTCTGACTATGATAATCCGTCTCTCTGGGGACTCTTTAAACATTGCAGTAGCAATCAGAGACTTTCAGAAATAAAAATGAAATGATGATAACTTCTCAAAAGTACTTAAAAATGAAAATGAATGTTACAGACGCATCGCTTTAATATAATACATCTCACCTTGACATTGTGTACAATACTAAAGTCAAATATTATGACACATAAAGCAAGGCTAATCTGTCTTTTTGAGTGATTTATAAAATGACTGCAAAGACATTTTTGCTCATGTGATTTTTCTTTTACAAAAATAAATAGGGAAAGTAGTCTACAATAGATTTTGTCACATAAAAGAAAAACTAAATTGATTTCAAAGAAAAAACTTTTACACCTTCAGACATTTAAATGTTGTAACTAGAGGAGAGAAGACTGAGGAAATATTTCCTCCTGCCTGCAGCAGACAGATGCTCCCCATTCACACTTGAGACCTTGTAACAAAGTCAGTTGCCTAGACCTCATGGTCTGCTTTTCATTGACAAATGCTAGAGGGTTTTCTTGGGGGGAATACTGTTGTAGTAAGTTGTAAAAGAGTTGTAAAAATCACTTTGAGTATCTGATTCCAAGACAAAGACAGATGCTTGGGCCTAACCTTGATAGCTCCACCACAAAACGGGGGCCCCTACAAAAGGTAAAGGCCTCCACTGATAAATTTAAGGTAGAATCCAGTGATTTTTCAGTGACAAGTATGAGAGAGTGAGAGTGATAACACCAAATTTAACACACCTGCTCCCCATTCACACCTGAGACCTTGTAACACTAACGAGTCACATGACACTGGGGAGGGAAAATGGTTAATTGGGCCCAATTTGGACATTTTCACTTAGGGGTGTACTCACTTTTGTTGCCAGCGGTTTAGACATTAATGGCTGTGCGTTGAGTTATTTTGAGGGGACAGCAAATTACACTGTTATACAAGCTGTGCACTCACTACTTTACATTGTAGCAAAGTGTCATTTCTTCAGTGTTGTCACATGAAAGGATCTAATAAAATATTTACAAAAATGTGAGGGGTGTACTTACTTTTGTGAGATACTGTATATAGGTGGGACACAACACATGTGTTATTGCTCTGCATAGTGTGAGCCCACTGGTAAAACAAACAAATAGCAGCACACAATGACACTACTGGCCAGTAAAACTTTATCCGAACACACTGAGCGTGCCATCTCCACCTATGGACCGCCCAGCTACAGTATGACATGTTTTACCCTTATGGACTTAGTTGTAGAGAAGCATTGGTGTGCACTGTGAGGGGGCTGTGTGATGCGCTGTTACAATGCATTGCATGTTTGATGTTTTTTTTCTTTTTTTTCTTAGCTTTACTGAAATGTCACAAAATTACATTTCATTCATCTCTATACACTGTGGTGGAGTGCAATGTATTGCACTGCAACATGCTGCACTTCATAAAAATGCAACATGTCCTATTTTTTTTTGCAGCACACACCAACTCATTGGTATGATTTAAACAATAGGCAAATTTCTTGTTTAATAAACAATAAAA
Source organism: Lithobates clamitans (assembly GCA_037952925.1). Lineage (NCBI taxonomy): Eukaryota > Metazoa > Chordata > Amphibia > Anura > Ranidae > Lithobates > Lithobates clamitans. Next base: position 12,140,079 of record JBBGZY010000502.1, on the reverse strand, counting down.
TGTATGGCAAGGTGTATGATGGGGGGTGGACAGGGGGTGGGAGAGCGAATGGGGGGGAAAAAGGAAGAAATTATTCTCGAAGCCTACTGCCCATGGGCGATTTGAACTGGCACACATTGGAATGACAATAATGTAGGAATAGGTATTAATGTGTTCTTTTTTATGATGATGTCCCTTGTTTTTTTATTATTTGTTTGCTGTAATGAAAAATTTTCTCAAATAAAAAGATTTTAAAAAAAACAAAAAAACAATAGGCAAATTGCCTTGTCTTTGCATTGGGACTGCGATGGTCAAAGTATATGTTATGAATGGGCTCTTAAGGTTATATACCTCACTATTAGAAAAAATTTGAAGCCCTAAGGCCAACGCTGCGCTATAAACAAATGGGTGAAAATTTTAAGTTGAATTATAATACTAAATAAGCTGCCAACATCAAAAAGTCTAGTACAGAAACTCCAACCAAAGTGTATATATCAAAAAGGATGCAGCGCTAAATTAATTCATAAACAATATTAAATAAATATATAAATATAAAATATATATATAAAAAATGACAAAGTGAAAAGAAAAAGTGAAAAAAGAAAACTAAAGCAAAGTCCCGTCACAGGTAAAGTCCATCAATTCCTATGTAGCAGTGTCCATCGAAATAGGCAAATATAAGTTGTAAGAAGAAAATCGTGAAAAACTGTTCAAACAAAACAAAATAAAGTGCGTGCAGATCGCCACCCAAGGTGTTTAAATAACCTGCTTACCAGAAAGCGATGACTGCCAAAGCAGCAACTGACGGTGACGTCATCACATTTTTTTCTTTGGAGACGATGGATGGGCGCATCATACAGGAAGTATAGCGAGACTGACGGTGATACGGCAACTCCGGCAAGCTAAACCTGTACCGTTTTTGCTGATAGATGACCAATCTCTTGTAAGTGCAAACTTATTCCTTTAATAAATCTATATTTTATCAACATACTACACCATTGAAGTTTCTTTCGCTTAATGGTTCTGAGTATCAATAGCAACGGCGGGAGCTCTGGATATTCCTTAAGGTTTAAGGGAGACCTTACTTCCCTATGCTGGGCGACACTGCTGTGGCGGTCATCGCTTTCTGGTAAGCAGGTTATTCAAGCACCTTGGGTGGCGATCTGCATGCACTTTGTTTTGTTTTGTTTGAAGAGTTTGTCACGATTTTCTTCTTACAACTTATATTTGCCTATTTGGATGGACACTGCTACGTAGGAATTAATGGACTTTACCTGTGATGGGACTTTACTTTAGTTTTCTTTTTTCACTTTTTCTTTTCACTTCGGCATTTTTTATATACATAATTTATATTTCTATATTTATTCAATTGTTTATGAATTAATTTAGCGCTGCATCCTTTTTGATATATACCTCACTATTAGCCTATGATTGAGATAGGCACCCTTACTGGACAACAGTAAGATACAAGATACCAATGGGGGCAAGGCCAGGCTCTCATCTACCAGAGCTTGTCACAAGGTGGACACTGGAGTGCAGCAAGTCAGCCTAACAAACCATCGTTGTAAGTTTCATATGACTTCAGATTTGCTTTTAGTCTTCCTTAGTCTTAGGTTATATAGGGCATAATGTATGTGCACCTTTTTTTAATATTATTCTTTTTTTCACATATTTTTGTTTGCCACAGATTTAACATCATTGCTTTAAAAACCCATTGCATTAAATAAGTGAGAATGAAATTAACACAAGCATCATTAAATCCTTTACCTTTCGAAACATCTGTCGTTGTTGCTCTTGACAAGACTATATTTCTTCAGCTGAGTTTATTAATGTTTGATAATATAAATTCAGCCTACAAGATTACTAGATATTTAAAGTAAAGCTGTCATCATCTGGTAAGTATATACTATTCTCTAGTGTAAAAAGGCCTTCTTCCCTATGTTTTCAAATAAATGCAGTGGGTTCTGATTAATCAAATTCCAAAACAATGCTCCAAAACTGTGGTTGCTCCAAGGCTGTGCTAACCACACTTTGGCTACGAAAAAAGAAACTAAGGGGCAACAGTATTTGAACTAGTAAAAAAGTTATGAGTGCCTTTCTATGCCAAGGGGAAACCTCCAGAATACAAACTCCTGCTTGGTTGTACCAGAACAAATGGTCTACCAGATACTGGAAAGTATTACTGGACCTGCTGCTTGACCAGAATTATGGACTGGAATCTCCACCACCTTCAAAAAGATTGAATCTCTCTTATACAACTATTTTCCCCCATACCTCTAGTTTCTACATTGCATGCAATGCATGCAATGCGACGCCTAACTCTTCCAATAAAGGACAAATGTCATCAATTAGATTCAACCCAGAAATCTCACCTGGCCTAGCTGGGAAATTCCTAGAGGATCATAGGTCCAGTCCTAGAGGGCTTGTAATGCCTCATTTCCAATGAGCGGATCGGTTCGGTTCGGTACAGTACGCTATTTTGGGTGTTTTCATTATGAAAGTAGCCCATACAACCGAACCGAACCGTTCCATTCAGGGTCCTGCTTCAGATGTGGGGCCATAGAAAATGGAACGGTTCAGTTAGGGCGGAGCTACGATACATTCCACTGATTGGCTGACAGAAAACCCTCTGCTGTGCTTTTTTTTATAAACCCTGTATGGCCCCTTGTGGTCCCACTTGCCCCTTGTGGTCCCACTTGCAGTGGAAACGCTCACCAGAATAGACCGGACCATTCTAGGCCATTCAAACTGTACCGACCCGAACCGATCCGCTCAGTGGAAACAAGGCATTAGATATCTCTTTGAGAATGATCCTTTTTTCCTAGGAAGAAAACAGTTCTTTTCTAGGTCAAACTGCTGTATTCTCAAAATTTCCTACAAACCCAATACCATTCTGGGCCTACTTTCAAGTCAGGCATTTTTTTGACCACTTTGAGAGTTAGACACTCAACAAGCCACCTCATTTGAAACAGTGAAGTTGCAAGAGTTAGGAGTATGTAAGCAAAAACACACAAAGGGGTTGATTTACTAAAACTGGAGAGTGCAAAATCTCGGGGCAGCTGTGTATGGTAGCCAATCAGCTTCTAACTTCAGCTTGTTCAATTGAGCTTTGACAAAAAACCTGGAAGCTGATTGGTTTCTATGCAGATGTGCACCAGATTTTGCAGTCTCCAGTTTTAGTTAATCAACCCCAGTGTGTCTGGCTGGTGAACCCCCAAAACATTTGATCTCATTCAACTACTTAAATCTGTTTCATAATCCTGACCCAAGTAAGGATAAAATTAACAAAAAGTGGGAGCAAGATTTTGGTTGCTCCCTATCAGAAGGCTCATTTAATAAAAACAAGCACGAAAATGGTTTTAAGATCAGATCACAGTGGTATCAGACAATGGCAGTGATCCATAAGTTCTGGAGTAACAGATAAATGTGTTGCAACACTGAGGTAGGCAAATTAATCCTTATCTGGTGGCAATGTCCAATCCTAGTGGAGAGAGGTACACCGAATCACTTTGGTAATTTCTCACTGTTCACCTGACTTTATCCCTGACTCAATACCCTAAGATTTGGGCTTGTTCATTCCATTACAAATCCATGGGCATTATAAGGCTGTCATGAATGGTTCGCTTTAGACAACGCTGATACAGGACTATGTATTAAGAGAACAGACCATGCCATGCACTAGAGGGTCTAGGCTGAAATATCTTCCTTAGGACCATCTTTTCCTTTGCAACTCCTCCCTCTTCCCACCTCCCTCTTATCCTTCCTCCCCCTCCCCTCACCCCTTTCCCCACCATTAAACACCCCCCCCCAAGTTTTATTTTTTTCTTACTCCATCGTCTTTTTTGCTCATGTTGATAATGTTTCCCCTAGTAACTAGCTTTCCACTGGGAATAAAGTACTTAAAAAAAATTTCTGCAAGCCTCAAACACCTGCATAAACTCCTGTACAAACGTTCCAAAAAGTCTGCAAAACAACCAAAGACAGTCAGCTCATGTGTGAATACATCCTAAGAGATACTGATACTGTTTCTATTTTTAATTTGTTGCCAAAGCAACATGAGCATTCTAAAAACGCTCAAAGCAAAACTTTCATCTGCAGACAACATAGTTTGCAAATACCCAGCAATGAAGCGTGATTCTGGGAATCGAGGATCAGGTCAGACCGCAGATTTGCAGTAAAGATGAGACACACAGCACCATTCGAATTCTTCTGCTAGTCTTCTGTTCTCTTGCTTCCCGGATTTGACAGGTATTGTGTTTTATATAGACCTAGTATCAGTTTTATAGTATTTCATAATGCATGCTAAGTGATATGTAAGAGCAACATTTACAGGTATGTAGGAGGCGTGACAATGTAACTCCCAGAATGGACTGGTAAACATTTTTTTGTGCAGGAGCATTGTCAAGGTGGGGATCCACTTGGCAAGGTCAGAGTTCCGGTCTTTTTGTCCAAACAGATTCCTGTAACCTTTTCAGAATCAAACTAACAATGTTGCTTGCCCGTTGTACCATGTTCTATGAACTCATAATGAACTATCCCCTTGTGATAAAAAACAAAACACACCAGCACAAGCTTACGGGGGTTCGCACTCTATCCGCATTTGCATCTGTCCTTTGTGTTTTTGACTGCCCACTTCTTGCGTCACCGTGGACATCTTCCCTCTTCCAACTTTTACCAATTTTCATGCAAAATTTGATGTTAATCCGCTGCTCCAGATTCCTGTCACTCATTTTCCGCCCACAGCGCAACGCACACACATGTTATTTCTTCCAACTCCATAAAGAATATGTCAGAACATGCTCGAGTGTGAATTGCTGTGTGACTCACCATCATAGTTCTATACCGTGGGCATTCCAAAATTAAATTGTCACACCTATTAGGCTTGGTTCACATTACTGTGTGCGTGGGTGCACATGTGCATTTGTTGTGCAAGCTTGCATGTCCCATGTAGGACAATCCATTCATTTCAATGGGCTACCTTATCTTGTATAATTGCGCCGCACCAAACCACATGGTGCCACAGCACCATGGCATGTGCAACATTGAGCTCCTGATGCATAGGGGTGCTGTTAAAAGGGTTGTAAAGTCAGAAGGTTTTTTTTTTTATCTTAATGCATTCTATGCTTTAAGATAAAAATCCTTCTGTGTGCAGCAGCCCCCCTCAGCCCCTCTAATACTTACCTGATCTCCATCTCTGTCCAGCGATGTCCACAAGTGTCTCGGCTGTCCTGGACTCTCCCGCTGCTGTCAACCAAAGTCTGTTAGTCAATCAGGAGAGAGGGGGCGGGGCTGAACTGCTGCTCCATGTCTGAATGGACAGGCGGAGCTGCAGCTTGGCTTGGGTGCCCCCATAGCAAGCTGCTTGCTGTGGGGGCACTCAACAGGAAGGAGGGGCCAGGAGCACAGAAGAGGAGGATCTGGGCTGCTCTGTCCAAAACCACTACAACAGAGCAGGTAAGTATATCATGTTTGTTATTTTTATATATATATATATATATATATATATATATATATATATATATATATATATATAAAAAAGAGACTTTACAATCACTTTAAGAATTATTAGCACCCCCACACATCTGCTGAAGAGAAGGGAGTTTTTCTGTGTCAGGAAAGTGCGTGATTCTGCATGTGTTCCTGACACATAAGATGTGAATCAGGCCTTACCTCTCACAGTAGTTAATGTATGCTTCCTGACAATGCCTTCACCTGTTTATCTTTCCAGAAAGATGGAGCCATGTTGGTTCAGGCAATATTCAGGGTCAGCACCTACTTCCTGGAGTAGGAATAGACTCAGATCTGAGATAGTCATGTATATCCCAGAGACCGTACAGCTTTTGCGATGTTCACAAATGCATAATGCAAATCAGCCCCTGCTGCAGCCTCTCACCTTGTGACTTGCTACAAAGTTACAGTGTTGCAGTCTGAGAGGAGACTAAAGAAATATGCTTTCTTGCCTGCAGCATGTGAATGACATTACTTATGCTTGGGCAAAGTCACTTGTCTAAATCTCAAGGACTGTTTTTAAATTATAAAAGGTAAGGATTTTCTGAAAATATTGTTGTATAATGTGACATTTCTGGAATTTTTTTTTTTGACCTGCAAAATAAAGCTGAATTCTAGGTATGGTGATTTTTACATAGAGTAGTTACATTAATTCAACTTGGAACCATAAAAGTATATATGTTTCATACCTTTGGCATTCCCATGGAAGCTGAAAATCACTGTCATAAGCACCACTACTCCAGTGACCTCCACTAGATTCTGGGTCCCATGCCAAGCTGCTGCCCTACTGCATTGTGAACATAGGAGGTTGCCCGCTCGACATGGAAAAAATTCAAAAAACACTTTTCTCAGTGAATGCAAAGTGCTCTTCGATTGGACAAGGTGGATATCATGACATCACCTCCCAAAATGGCAGCTGTGCTGAGCAAACAACCTCATGGGTTCACAATGCAGCAGGGCAGCCACTTAGCATGGGACCTGGAAACAAGTGGAGATCACAGGGATCCCACAGGTATGTCATTTATATATTGTACTTACATCGGCCCACCTGGACAAATGTCCATACCTTTAGTTCTTAAATATCCAGTTTAAAGCAGAGTTCCGCTTAAAAAAAAATAAAATAAAAGTCAGCAGCTACAAATACTGCAGCTGCTGACTTTTAATAATCGGAGACTTACCTGTCCCAGGGTCCAGCGATGCGGAGGAACGAAGCCCCGCTCGTCTCCCCCTATGCTCAGTGGCACCGACATTGTAACACTTCACAGCTGGGCACCCACTGCGCATGCGGGAGCCGCGCCGTGCTCCGTGACTGGCCGCGCAATCATCTGGGACCTGTCACGTGTCCCAGATGATTGCCTAGAGGGAGGGAGGAGAGCTGATCTCCCTTCCTGCGCCGAGGGAAGTGACGTCAGGAGCCTAGGCGCGGAAGGAGGCAGATTATGAGTGACCCCATAGTAACAGGCATTAAAGAGGTCAGTATAAAAAAAAATTTCTCCAAATTTTTTAAATTTTTTTTTTTCATGCACATTAATGATTTTTTTTTTTTTTGGGTGGAACTCCACTTTACTTAACCTTCCACATAATAGAAAATAGAGCAACGCTATCCAATTTTTTAAACTAAGACTTCAGAGATAACTTAGTAGAGATCCGATGTTTAGTACATTTGGGAGCTAAAGTGTGTTTGGTGCACCTACTATAATCCATAAAGAAACACAATGGACCTCGTTATTGGAATTGTTTAACTGAAGAATCACCTATGTTTGCTGTAGCAATTTATCAATTGCTTCTTCTTCCTTTGAATTCTGTCCTGCCCTAGAAACTGGAAAGTAAGAAGGTGACTGCTACTGGGAACAGTGATAGCCCTACTTTACGATTCTTTCAGTAAAAGGCTTCTGTGTCCTCACATGGCATTTAAACATTCACCTGATTCTATATAAAAAGATTTACTGTGACATGGTGCTGACTCATTAATAGACATGTCTACTGGGGCATCAACTCTTTTATAATGACATCTTGACCTGTAGCATGAAACACTGAGCTCATCAGCCGCCATGAGCTATAGGTAATGATCACAAGCATCAGGTCAATCAATAGTGAACATCAAGAAGTACCTTAATGTACAGCCACTGAGAAGGGCCCCTGGAGGCTATCCTCTGGAACTGCTCCAGTTAAATTGCATCTCCAGCCAATCAGTGGAGAAAGGTTGAAACTTCTTCAAAATTGTATAGCTGTCTGTGTGTCTGCTTGGAAGTTCAACCCTCAATATTTATCCTGGTTATAACTAAAAGTGATGGGAGATCCCAAATTGTACAGCTGTCAGGAAATGAGTGTAAATCTTGGAATGGGGACTTTTATTTCAATTTGGTGAAACAACTCTCAACTCACTTCTCGTCATGTCTCAGAGAAAAATTATGTCAAAAATCTCTCTAGTGGGAAAAAAGACAATAGATAAAACCTTCAGACAGGTGGGTAGATGGCACTAGAAACCCAGAATAATTTTACATGGGTGATGTGCAGCAATTTAACATTGGACAAGCAGCTCTTATGTACAAAGGGGCTTCCCAAAGCAATTTCAGGGTGAAATCAGAGGGAAAACAAAGAACACAAGTGCCACGCCAAGGAGTTAAAGTTGAATATTGTTTATTTCAATAAAATAATTTAAATAAAATCTGCAGGTGCAGCCAACGTGTTCGATGGGGCCCAGATCTGCCCAATTCATCAGGGCTAAATTAATAAAATGATATGCATGAGTTCACACTAAAAAAACATTTATAATAAAATTCTAGGCATAAAGGATATGTTGAATGGGATTTGATTTCACTTTATTGTTTTTCACTGGATACTTATCATGTTAAATAAATTGATTATTTATCACATATATTTTTTTACATGTTTTACTTTGATAATAAGAGCACAGTATGTATATATATATATATATATATATATATATATATATATATATATATATATATGGGAAGTGCAGAACTTTATTGTACCACTTGTCCCTCCATAATAGATTGTAAGCTCTCATGAGCAGGGCCCTCCTAACCCCCCTTGTATTGAATTGTATTTTGCGTCTTTCTTTATAAATATTCTTTGTAAATTGCTATGGAAACTGTTGGCACTATATAAATCCTGTATAAAAAAATAATAATTATTGTACAATCCATGGATCCCCAAAGGATGAGCTGGTTTGCTCAATTTGCTGTCCATAGCATTCCCACCAAGATCAATGCTCAGAAAATAATGCGGGTGGTATGTCTTTTCATTTAAAAGAAACACAAGTTTTATAGTTAATATTACCATCATCTATCAATTGCCACACAATGGAAGAGCTGGAAAGCAGCTTAGCAAAAATAGACCAAAGAAATGAGCCATGCAAAATAAATGATAAATTAAGAGATAGTAAAGAATAACCTAAGGACTTTGCTAATTGAAGCTAGAAGCCAAGGAAGCATTATGCATATAGTCACCGAGCATTAAATTAGATATTATATCTCATTCTGGGGAGAGTTTGTCCTGAGTAGATCACATTTCTTTTTAAAACAGAGATACCAGTAACACTGTAAATCCCTATAATGGTGTTCACATCTACGCCCTGTTTGTTAAAGTGTGTTTTGGGTCAACAAAAAAAAAAAAAAAGTATCTCTCACCCTAATAAATATACATTCCCCATGTTTTATCTCTTTAAAAATGATGCAAACACATGTGAATCTTCTAAAAAATCCTGCATCAGCCACAATAAAACCTTAAAGTGGTTCCAAAGCCATTTTATTCATTAAGGTGAAAAACTTCTGTACTGCAGAACCCCCCCCCCCCCAACCCCCCCTTATTCTTACTTGAGCCTGATCCAATCCAGCGACATGCATGAGAGAAATGGCTCTTGCTGCTGTCTCCCTCCTCATTGGACAGATTATTAGCAGCAGCAGCCATTGGCTCCCACTGCTGTTAATCTAATGCTGTGACGAGGGAGCCAGGGACAGGGCTGAGTCGCCCGGTCTGTGTCAATAGACGCAGATTGGGCGGCTCGGGAGAGAGCACTCATGGGTTCCCCCCAGGGAAAGTGGCTTTCCCTGGGACACTCGCCGAAGAGGAGGGACCTGAAGCGCCGACCAGGGACCCCAGGAAAGGAGGTTTGGGACTGACCTGAGCAAAACCAGATAAGTATAACATGTTTGTTATTTTGGTTAACGAAGGTTTATAATCACTTTAAGCAATGTCGTTAGCCCTGCCCAGGTATCCCCTGGGCAGGGTTAGAAACCATATACAATAAGGGGATTGTGTTCTGTAGTCCAGCACAGTTGAACTCAGGCAGGGCTGACACAGACAATACTAACCCTTATTACTCTATCCACAGCTAAATCAAAAGTTGGCTTTGTATATACTTTAAAGACTAAGTTTACCTACAAAAAAATACAAAATAAGCACAAGGGACATTACTTACCATCAATGTGATGTGTCCCTTGTGCTTCTGTCTTCTAGCTCTATAGAAATCTTCATCCTCTGATGCCCCCCCCCCCCACACTCCCACCACAGTAATCCTCCAATGTGGCAGGGGTTAGTAAAGCTGAGGAGCTGTCACAGGATCTCATCAAGAGTGCCCAACTATGTCTGCCCTTTCCATCCAGCTCTTCCATTCAAAGAAGCCGGTACTACAGCCTCTATGAATGAAACACAATCTATGAATGGAGGATGGGCAGATAATTAAAAGGTCTGCCCTCTCTGTTCATGTCAGTCATAGAAGCTGTAATACTGCAGAAAGGACAGGCATAGTCGGACACTCTTGACGAGTGCCTATCACAGTCCCTTAGTTCCAATAATCCCAATAATCCCAATAATCCCTCTTGCACCCACGAGGCCTTGTGTTACTTTTGTATTTTTAAGTACCGTATATACTCGAGTATAAGTCATTCCGAGTGTAAGTCGAGGCTCTAATTTACCACAAAAAAATGGGAAAAACTTAGTAACCTGAGTATAAGACGAGGGTGAGAAATGCACAGCTACTGTAAGTGGAAAAGAGGGTCAACAATGTCCATTTGCAGCCTCACTGTGCCCATTAGCATGCCTCACTGTGCCCATTTGCAGCCATAGGTCCCCTGAACTTCAAACTCGGTAGTTAAGGGTTCCTAGATGCCTCCTAGCTGCAGCCAAAATTTGGGGTCTCTGAACCCAAATGGTCCCAAAATGACATTGCTGCAGATGGACACAGTTGACCGAATTTGGGGCCCCGTATCTCGGAGCCACTTAGTGCTAGGAACCCCAAATTTGGTGTGTGAACTCAGTGGAACTAGCACCATTAAAAATATCCAAAGCTGGGGTTTCTAGCTCCAAGTGTCCCCGAGATACAGGGCCCCAAAAATCAGTTCAGAAAATGTCAAGCACTTTTCTGCAGAAGAGAATGACATTTTCCAAACCAACTTTGGGGCCCCGTATCTCGGGGGCCACTTGGACCTAGGAACCCCAGCTTTGGATATGTTATGGTACCAGTCCCACTGGGTTTGCACACCAAATATGGGGTTCCTAGCACCTAATGGCCCTGAGATATGGGGCCCCAAATTCGGTTCAGAAAATAAAAATTTTTGCTGCAGAAAAGTGCTTGACTCGAGTATAAGTCGAGGGGGCACTTTCAGCACAAAAAAATGTGCTGAAAAACTCGACTTATAATCGAGTATATACGGTATACTTAAATTTTACATGTATTTTGAATTAGCAAAAGTACCACATTCAAACTGGGAGGAGGGACGGCAGTAGTCTCAGTCAATCAGGTTATTTTGTCTAGGAGGAGAAGAGAGCAGAGGGATGCTCTCATTGTGCTTCTGCTCTTTAACTGTCCAATCACAACCAAGGCAGGTTCTAGACAAGGTTATATTACTCAACTGCAGTGTAATCTACAGAAAAGTGTCAGGGAATGCAAGTGGCTGTACAGTCTAGCAGGGCTACCTTGATCACAAGTCTAAATAAACACAATTGCAATTTCTTTGACAGGTAAAATAGTTTACATTTGTGTATTTCACCTCTGTATTTAGCTACTTGCAGTAAGAGTAAAAATAAGGGATTTTATTTTCAGTTTACTGCTACTGCTCTTTCAGCTTCAATATATATGCAGCACGACTGTTGGATCCAAAATCCATACACACAATAGTTGTTAAACATTCTTAAACATAGAACATCAATACTGCAAACAGGAATATGATGTTCAGAATAATGACATTTGTTCCATATCTACACTCCCTACCAATTAAGTAATCACACAAACCTAGTTACCAGAGCTACATTGTTACATTTATACACTTTTTTTTATAAGACATTATTTTATTCGACTTGCATGTATCTTAACTCATAACACCCAAGATGACAAGACAACTAAAAGGATTTCAGTGGCTCATATAAAGGTTTTATAAAGTGTGGGGCACTGACGGCACTTACGAATTCAAGGCACGACCAGGCATAGCCCATGAAAGCATGTACTCTGCAATCATTGTTTTAAGGGAAACCACTGTATCTTTTTTGGTGAGAACTTAAGAACTGAGGTCTGGCAGATTACTGTGGACCATTCAGTTCAATGCAACTAATCTTAAAACTGCCTGGTATATGACTAGCATTTTTGAGCCCTTGTGTGCAGAAGATTATTGGAAGCTAATGTAGGTAGCTGCTATTTCTTCCAGTGTATGTATTGCTTGGCAATTATTGTAGAGTTAGTTGATTATAAACAGGAACTTCCTGTAACTGCTAGCTTGGTCAGAAACCCTGCATGAAGGACTGTAACAATCTTATAAAGGGGAATTTTCAGGAAGTTGAGACAGAGTTGGGCCTCATGACCTTCCATGCGGAAGCTGCTGCTGTATTTTATCCAGCCCATAAGCAGAGACTATTAGGCAAGTGTTCCTGTGTTGCCATAGTTTAAAAGAAAAACATGGACTTTTTTAAATTTTAGAATCATACCTACCTAGGTGGATGCAGCTGTCCCCTGCTGCATTTGTCACCCCGCTGGCCCTAACACTGAAAACTGAGTGATCTAACACTGCCGATCGCTCGGTTCTCAGGGCTCCTTGAGCAGAGAGCTTGTGACTGTCAGTTACTGCTGTCTGCTCTGCCCCCTTCTTTGCTCACTCGAGCACTGGGCTGTAGAGAGGGTGGGAGCGGCCGGCTCAGGCTCTCAGCAACTCGGTGAGAGGCTGAGCTGGGTGCCAGTCCAGGCATGTGGGCAGATCCCGACTCCACTGTCATGATCTTGTCCAAGGCTGGACTGGCTCTGTGACGTCAGCCAACAGCCCGCTATCTGCTGAAAACGGGTCACAGGAGTGCAGAACGTAATCCATAGAAGTACAGCCAAACAAGCTTTGGCTGTACTTCTCCTTTAACTGTTCCTGTTAATCAATTACAACACAGGCTTCTGTGTGTATCTGAAGTCTGGCGTAGCTTTTAAAACACCCTGCTTTTTGTAACCGGTTAGGCATTAAATACTCTGGACTCCTAAACATTTTTCATTTGTGCTCTCTTTTTGACCTATTACATTTGGCTTTCTCAACTCGAGAGAATATCCTCTCCCAGAGGATCCCTGTCTTTCAGATGAGCTGCGGAATGCAGGCCTATTGAGCACAAGTAACGATTTTGTCCACATTTTGATAACCTGTGAAAATCCACATCCAGTGTTCCTCTACCACCACCTTTTGATATTTTGTATGTATGTTTTTATTAATTATAAATGTAGAAAATGCTTTCCCAAAGATACATTACAGTAAGGGTTGCAGGATGCAGACTTCGTATTTAGAAATCAGCAATCAAAAAATTAAAACCAAGCTTTCTACCATCCAAAGGTAGAGAAATCAAGGTAAATCGTGCCTAAAGCTAGAGAATGCATACAGCCATGATACAACATAGTTGAAATACCTGAATACAATAGGAATACAAAAACAACATAAAATTTTAGTAGATAATATTGCAAAATACTAACATACGAAGCAACAGCTTTCTTACGTGCAGCACATCTGAAAGCTGTACTTATGGGAAATACCCCAACAGCAAGATAATTGCAGTAAAGAGAGAAAGGGTAGAGAAAGAGAGAAAAGGAAAGAAGGGCTAAGAGCAGAAATGGGATATGGAGGGTTACGACAGTAGAGGACAGCAGGGGGACATGGGAAGGCACGGGACGCCGGCTGCAAAACATCTCAAGTTAAAGCTTCAAAGTGGATCCAAGGGGCCAAATATGACAAGCGTATTTTGTAATTGGGCTGTAAAAGCTTCCATGAGTTTCATCTCTCCAATACAAGAATGGAGCTCTAGTATGGAAGGACCCTGCACTGGTTGCCTATGAGAAACAAGCATTTTGCCATATCATGTAAAGACAGTCTCAGCATCCTTTGGCATATGATGTGGTAACAGACCAAGGAAGAACACAGTTGGGTCAAGCTCAACATGTATCTGAAATAGAGTGCATAAAAGGGCTTTAACTTCCAGCCAGAAGGGATCCTTCCCAGGTCCAGTATATATGAAAGAGTGTATATATATATATATATATATATATATATATATATACATACAGTAAAACCTTGGTTTGAGAGTAACTTGGATTGAGAGCGTTTTGCAAGACAAGTAACATTTTTTAATAAATTTTGACTTGATATACAAGCTATGTCTTGATATATTGACTTGTAAACAAATGGACCTCCTCCTACGAATTCAAGCATTTATGTGTTAGGTGAAACTACCACAATAGTTGTTAAAAAACACAAATATCCTATTTAAGGCTGAAGCTGCTACCACATATGCCTGCCAATGTCAAGCGAATTCAATTTAAACAGACAAAAACATTCAAGGCAGTGCTACATAAACAAACATATTCCCGCTATTACGGGTGTGCTATCATAAAAGTGCATATAAGTTTAAAGTCCAAATAAACGTTGCAACAATGTGATCACTTCACATTAAAGGTTTAGTAGAGTCCAACAAAGAGAGAGTGCTTGATTACATTCTAGATATAACCATTTCACCATCACCTCCACACGTGTAGAGTTGAGGGGTAAAAAATCCCCCTATAGAGCAGACTCTTACCAAACTGTGCTGGGTAACAGGCACAGAACACCAGATCTTGGTTTCAATCCTTTGCCTGGATAATTGATCACAGATCGTGGCAGCCGGGAGGATGGGTCGCCCACTAATGAGCTCATTCACATGGAGAGAAAGGAAACTCCATAGCGTAATCCCATTTTAAACTGATTTATTAGATAAAATTCCCCATTATAGGACATACACTTACAAGATTGCAAAATCAAACAGGCATATGACATAAGCGATAGCGCCAACGGGGAGTGTGGCAGTGTCTCCTACCGACTACAGCGCGACTTTCCAATGTTAGTGGTATCCCCGAATGGCATGTTCACGTCACTGTTGGTCGTCGTATAGCCCCATCCTGACACGTTTTGTCATCTGCGACATCATCTCAGGGTGTGGCTACATGACACAACCATTATATAGACTCCCCACTTTGCCATCTGGTAACCCCTTCCGTCATACCACTTCTATACTTGAACTTATAAGGCAGCTATTAGTTACTATCTACATACACCGGATAAATGGTGAGCTTCATACTACACGCATCAGACATCTGTCCGTATCAAGTCCAAGTCAAGTCTGTCCGTATCAAGCAGATAACCCGCAACCTCACAGACACTCCGATGCACGCTGATCGGCCCGTCAGCATAGATCGGTTCAGTATTCAATTTATTGAATGCTATAAATATAGCATGATAAGGGCACAGATTGCAAAATGTTATATAAAAAAAAAAAATCACAATGTAAAAAAATTATAAAACAACATAGTAAATTACTAGACTACAAAACCATTAACTAATTAAAATCTCAGCAATAATAAACTCAAAAATGATGATATAATATATAAAAAGTTTCAGCTGTCCTCACATTAACTCTTTAAACAGTTAATTACACAAACAGACTATTCTCATTTAACTATATAATCTGTCCTATAGATCAGAAATACTCACTTCAATGGCTGACTCTATTGAACACAGTTACTCCAACAGGAACTTGAAGAAAAATAAGGGTCAGTGCCCATCAATGCAGCCTCACCATTGCCCATCTGCAGCCTGATCAATGTCCATCTGCAGCCTCACAATTGCTAATCAATGCACCTTGATCAATGCCCATCAGCAGCCTCACAATTGCCCATCAATGCAGCCTGATCAATGCCCAGATGCAGCCTCACCATTGCCATGAATGCAGCCTGATCAATGCCCATCTGCAGCCTCAACTCAGATTACTGCTGCCTCGGAAGGGACAGAGAGGGGGGTGGGACAAGCCCCGTCAGATTACATACAGCGAGAATCTCCTGTTTAATCGGCGGCCTCTTTAATACAAAGTCCTGCCTCCTGGACCGGCTTCTATGATAGACAGAACTGGTCCAATGCTGGCCCAGGAGACGGGACTTCCTATTACAGAGGCCGCTGAGTAAACCGGAGATTTTAGCTGTATTTAATCTGAGAGCGCTCGTCCTGCCCCCCTCCGGGTTTCCTCCTAGGCAGCCCAAATTGCAGTATCGGCGTATAACACGCACACACTATTTGCACCCGACTTTCAGGGTGAAAAAGTGCGAGATATACGCCAATAAATACAGTATATGAAAAATTTAAATTCCTAACATAAATTAATAGATTGATAAAATGATAATGTACTCTTAGGGCCCTTTCACACTGGGGTGGGGGCGGCGTCGGCGGTAAAGCACCGCTATTGTAAGCGGCGCTTTACCGTCGGTATTCGGCCGTTAGCAGGGGCGGTTTTACCCCCCGCTAGCAGCCGAGAAAGGGTTAAAAACCACCGCAAAGGCGCTTTGCCGGCAGTATAGCCGCGCTGTCCCATTGTTTTCAATGGGCAGGAGCGGTGAAAGAGCAGTATACACTCTGCTCCTTCACCGCTCCAAAGACGCTGCTAGCAGGACTTTTTTTTCCGCACCGCTCCAGTGTGAAAGCCCTCGGGGCTTTCACACTGAAGACAAAGCAGCGGCACTTTCGGGTCGGTTTGCAGGCGCTAATAATTGCAGGCGCTATTATTAGCGCAATAGCGCCTGCAAACCGCCCCAGTGTGAAAGGGCCCTTATAGTGTGGAATTATGATTACATACTTCAATAATCACTTATGAAACAGTTGACATCAAGTTCTACCCTGTTTCCCCGAAAATAGGACCTAGCGTGATTGTCAGTGATGGCTGCAATATAAGCCCTACCCCCCAAATAAGCCCTATCCTGTTTCCCCGAAAATAAGCCCTACCCTGAAAATAAGACCTACAAGGACTTTAACTAGGGCTTATTTTGGGGGTAGGCTCTATATTGCAGCCATCACCGACATTCACGCTAGGTCTTATTTTCGGGGAAACAGGGTATATTCATACCGTAAGACATCAAATAAGAAAAATCCACTTAGTTTCTCGATATACAAGTAGCGTTGTGTCACAACTGAGTATCAAAGAGAAGATAGGCGCCTCTAAGTGTAGCAATATGGTTACATTTAATGAAGGTACAACATTTAGAAACACACATGGTTGATGATTAAAACAGGCATATATAAGCATGCAGGCATCTGGGGTAAAGATGTCCACGTAGACCATCCTCCTCACCACCATTGACGTGGTCCCTTTCACGCTGCGCTCCACGAGCGGTTCAAGCCCCGCTTTCAGATCGCTCTACTGCAGGGTAGTCTTCCGGGTCACGATTGCAGACAGCTTTACCCCGGATGCCTGAATACTTAGATGTACCTCTTTTAATCATCAACCGTGTGAGTTGCTAAATTTGTACCTTCATTAAATGTGACCATATTGCTACACTAATGCCCCGTACACACGACTGGACATTGATCGGACATTCCGACAACAAAATCCATGGATATTTTCCGACGGATGTTGGCTCAAACTTGTCTTGCATACACACGGTCGCACAAAGTTTCGGAAAATCCGATCGTTCTGAACGCGGTGACGTAAAACACGTATGTCGGGACTATAAACGGGGCAGTAGCCAATAGCTTTCGTCTCTTAATTTATTCTGAGCATGCGTGGCACTTTGTGCGTCCGAATTGTCCACACACGGTTGGAACTTACGTGAACGGATTTTGTTATCAGAACATTTTATAGCCTGCTCTAAAACTTTGTGTGTCAGAAATTCCGATGGAAAAAGTCAGATGGAGCCCACACACGGTCGGACAACAAGCTCCAATCGCACATATTCCGTTGGAAAGTCCGACTGTGTGTACAGGGCATAAGAGGTGCCTCTCTTCTCTTTTACACTCTCTACCCCCTGCTGGATTTTGCTTCTAATCCCCTTGTGGAGGCTTCCATTTGTGGATGGACATTTTATGGTTACACAACCTGGTCACATTGCTATAATCTTTTTATATGGACTATAAACTGAACGACTTATGAATTAATGGTTGTGGAACAAATCATTTGAGTTTCCATTATTTCTTATGGAGAAATTCGCCTTGTTATACAAGTGCTTTGGATTACAAGCATGCTTCCGGAATGAATTATGCTTGCAATCCAAGGTTTTACTGTATCAAAAACCAGGCCTTTGCAAGTTGTGCAAATGCAAGGCTTTTTAAAGGGGGTATGCTAGGGAAAGATTGGCAAAAATAGATTAGGCAAACTGTTAAATTTGGAGGTAACTGCATAAGGCTTTAGATGGAAAATTGTATCTTTCTTGCAGGGTGGCAACGGGTAAGACTGTTGTGGTACAGACATCTAGGATGTTGCCAATATGGAACAAAGATTTAAGTTTCCACAGCTGTGCCATGCGTTGTGTAAGGCTGTCTGTCAAAGGTGGAGTATAAAGAAAGGAGGGGGTGCTAGTAAGTCTAAGTGAAACCTAGACCTACATGCATTCCAGATCACTTGAATAAATCTCATAGTAGAAAGTAGATTGAGATAGCGGAATGAAGCTATGGGACCACACATCAAAGAATTGCAGTGCTTTGGAGCAAGTCATAGCTTTTCTATTTCTGTCCTTTTATTCTAGGAATACAGAGTAGACTAGGACAGTACAGCATCTTTTGACATTTTTTATTTTTATATTAGGCTATGTGAGAGACAGCAAAGAACCTGCAAGTAGGTGTGTCTAGGAATAGTTCAAATAGATTACAAAACAGAAATTATTGAAAAGGACCAACTGGACTGGTTCACTGCAGAAAATTAAGAAGTGCTGAGAGGGTAGGTTGCGCTGTACCCTTCTCAAAGTTTAATTTTCAATTGCGATTAAAGTGTATCTTTAGTAAATAACCGGATTGAATGCTGTTTTTTTTGTGTCAGATCTGCAATTAGAAACGTAAGAAGGCTCTATGAAAGAGACCACACTCTTACAATAAAAAAATATTTGGAATAGGAGATGGATTTTTTGGAAACCTGTTAGAAAATAGAGTTTTCTCACTTAAAATATTTCAGATAAATTGATACTAGACATCAAAGTCAACAACTTCAAAGCTGCATTAGCCAAGCGTCAATCATTTTGATGCATACTATGGCCTTCATTTAGAAATATATACTGTGAAACATTCAGCAGCAAAGTAGTAGAGAAAATAAAAAAAGCCTTCTAATTCCACCAGCTGATTTTCCCCACTGACTCTTTCACTTATTGGATGTACAAATGTCACTGAAGCATTGCCAGAGGCTTCAGCTTTCTATAATGGGCTTCACATTCATCTTGCGCTGGAGACATTTCACATTTAGGAGTGCTTTAATATTTCAGGCTATTTCTCATTTCTTCCTCTGGCAAAAAAAAACACATATTTATCCAAATCCAAACTACCCTACTACACGTTTGCTGAGAAAGCCGGGCGATAAGCAGCCAGAAAAAAATGTTTATATCTAATGTGGAAATATTAGGAATTGTATTGATTTATCAATATTTTTCCTATAGTGTTGGAACCCACAAGGATGTAGCAGTCAACTGCTATTCCATAAACCAAATAGGTAGGGTTTGAGCTCACGGCGGTGCAGTGTGGTAGACCATGTGGATGCGATGTTGATGGATCAAGGAGAAATCACATAAAAATACTTTAAATAATAGGATTTTTATTACAGCTTACCTGTAAAATCCTTTTCTTGGAGTACATCATGGGACACAGAGCCTTAAGTAATTCCTAATGGGTTATAGGCCACCTTCAGGTGTTGACATTGGTTATACCCAGTCAAGGAAGTTCACTCACTATATAACCCCTCCTCCTTCCAGGAGCACATCAGTTTGTGTAGCAAAGCAATATACTTAATCCCAAAAGAGGGGCGGGATCTCTGTGTCCCATGATGTACTCCAAGAAAAGGATTTCACAGGTAAGCTGTAATAAAAATCCTATTTTCTTTATCATACATTATGGGACGCAGAGCCTTAAGTAATTACCCATGTCCCATAGCAATGCTACTTGAGGGGAGGGAGAGACAACCTGCAGGGTACCCCCAGACTTGAGGATTTATACTGCTGCCTGTAGCATACTGCGCCCCAAGGCGATATCCTCATACCTCCTCACATCCACCTGATAAAATTTTGTGAATGTATGCACCGAAGACCAAGTTGTGGCCTTACAGATTTGAGCCATGGAGGCCTGGTGACGCACTGCCCAAGAAGCACTAACCGACCTGGTAGAGTGCACCTTAACTTGAAACGGGGGAATTTTACCCCTTAAATCATAAGTTTGAATTATCACTTGCTAAATCCACTTAGCGACAGTGGATTTCGACGCTGCCTGTCCTTTCTTAGGATCCTCTGGCAGAATAAATAAAACATCAGTCTTACGAATCTGAGCAGTCGTCTTTAAATAGACTTTCACTGCTCTCACCACATCAAGACAAATATAGTGAACTTTCTTCCCTGGAACATGGTTTTTGGAAAAAACGATGGCAGGACAATATCTTGGTTCAGGTGGAAACCTGAGACCACTTTTGGCAAAAATCCTGGATGAGGGCGTAACACCACTCTGTCCTCATTAATAATCAATATGGCTCTTTACAAGAAAGAGCAGCCAATTCCGAAACCTTCCTTTCTGAGGATATAGCAACCAAAAATACCAACTTCATGTCAGAAGGACTAAGGGAATATGGTGTATTGGTTCAAATGGCTGTTTCTGTAACACAGACAAAACTAAGTTCAAGTCTCAAGGGTTCAAGGGAGGTTTAACCGGCGGATTAAGCCGCGTCACCACTTGTACAAAACCCCAGACTAAAGAATGAGTAGAAAGTGGTCTTTGAAATAAGACCGATAAAGCTGAGATTTGGCCTATAATAGTACTCAAGGCCAATTTCATTTCTACGCCTAATTGTAGAAAGGCAAGAATTCTGCCTATGATATATCTCCAAGGGTGCCAACCCTTGGATTCACACCAGGAAGCATAGGCCCTCCAGACTCTATAATATATAGTTCAGGAAGCTGGCTTCCCCGCATTAATCAGGGTAGAGATAACTGACCGGAAAAGCCCTCATTTCTTCAGAATGTGGGTTTCAATAGCCAAGCCATTAAATTTAGAGACTGTAAGGAAGGATGGAATATGGGTCCCTGTGAGAGCAGATCTGGCTGTAGTGGGAGGGATGGGTCCTCCACTGCCATCTTTACAATTTCTGCATACCATGACCTTCTGGGCCATGCTGGTGCCACCAGAATTACCGGCTTTCTTTCCAGCTTGATCCTGCAAAGAAGTTGAGGCAGCAACTGAATAGGGGGGAGTGCATAGATCAGTAAGAACTGATCCCACGGGGTCACCAACGCATCCGTTCCGCATGCGAATGTATGCCTTGTTCTGGCCACAAAGTTGACTAACTTCATGTTGAACCTGGACGCTAGAAGATCTACATTCGGAGTCCAGCATCTTTGGCAAACAGCCCGAAATAGGTCGGGGTGAAGAGATCATTCCCCTGGGAATAACTGCTGGTGACTTAAGTAGTCCGTCTGCCAATTCTCTACTCCCGGAATGAAGACTGCTGAAAGGCACAGAACATTCCTTTCTGTCAAAGTTAGAATATGGTTCACCTCTCTCTGCGCTGAGACTTTTGGTGCCCCCTTAGTGATTGATATAGGCCACAGCTGTGGCATTGTCAGATTGAATCCTGACAGGACAATCCCATAACCTGAAAGTGCAGGTCAGACATACTGCCCAAATCTCTAGGATATTGATGGGCAAGGTTATTTTGGTTCTTCACCACTGTCCCTGGACAGTTGTCTTTTCTAGTACTGCTCCCCAGCCTGAAAGGCTGGCATCCGTCATTACCACTTTCCAGATGACTGGTCTGAAGGATTTTTCTTTCAACAGATTCTGGGTTAGTAACCACCAAGTGAGGCTTTGGGACACTTTTGGGGACAGCTGCATTGGCAAGTCTTGGATTGTTTTGTTCCAAGCAGACAGGATACTGTTTTTCAACATTCTTGAATGAAGCTGGGCATAGGAAACTGCTTTGAATGAAGCCACCATGGTTCCTAGCAACCTCATGCAAAGGTGAATGGAAGGATCGCCATTTGACCTGACCGCATCCGCACCAGCTCTCTTCTGGAGTTGATCTTTGCCTGAGGCAAGAGCACTTTTTCCTGGGCTGTGTCTATGATCAGATCCAGGTACTCCAGCCCTTTTTAGCGGTATTTAAGGAAGATTTCTCTAGGTTGAGAATCCAACCCATCTTTTCAGATAGTTGGTTGTAGTGCGTACGCTTTGCTCCAACGAGCCACCGACTGATCTATTAGTAATAGATCGTCTAGGTACGCTATGACTAATATGGCCTGTGCCCTTAACCTGGCTAGAGGTGGGGCCAGCACTTTTGTGAGCACCCGGGGTGCTGTGGCTAGCCCGAAGGACAGGGCTACAAACTAAAAATGCTGCTGTTCTAATTTGAACCGCAGAAACTTTTAATGAGTGGGAAATATAGGGACATGCAAATATGCATCCCTGATATCAATTGATGCCAGATGTTCTCCTCCTAGCATAGGATAGAAACTACTGACCTGATCGTCTCCATGCAAAAGGAGCAGATTTTAAGGAACTGATTTAGATTTTTTAAATCTAGAATGGGTCTGACATCTCCATTTGGTTTCTGTACCATAAAAAGGTTTGAATAAAACACCAAACCTTGCTCTTTTGTGGGGATCTTTATGATCACCCCTTGAGATATTAATCGGTCTAGTGCCTGAAACAGAGATTGTCTTTTCTCTGGATCTTTGGGAACGCTTGACCTCAGGAAGCAAGACGGTGGAAAGTCCTGAAATTCCAGCTTTTACCCCAGCGTTACTGTGGAGATGACCCATCTGTCCTGAATTTGTTCTTTCCAGATTTCTGAAAACTGCAGAAGTCTTCCCCCCACCTTGGTGAGGGGGGTTGTCTCTTCATGATAAGGCTTTAGGATTCTGCTTTGCAGGTTTCCTACCCCAGGATTTCTTTTGAGCCTGGGTTTGACTCGAGATTTTCCTCTGGAGTCTGACGGCGGAAGCCGTCGCCCCTGCCTAGAGGCGGAAGCTCCTGGCATAGGGGAAGAGCCCGTTTAAATGAAGGGCGTTTATACTTTCTTTTGACTGGCAAAAGAGTACCTTTCCCACTAGAAATTGGATATATTTGTCCAAGTCTTCTCCAAATAGTCGCTCCCCATAAAAAGGGAGCCCAGTTAGGAGGTCTTTACATGGTGCTTCAGCTGACCAAGTTTTAAACCACAGGATACTAAGCATATGCACAAGCATAAGCGTAAGGCGGGACGCCTGGTGAATAGAATCTTTAATAGCATCTATGACAAAGCATAATGCTTTTGATAGTTCAGCCAAATCCCGAGCTTGTTGTGCAGGAAGCTCTCTAAGGGCCTGTTTAAATTGGTCCTTTAGGGATTGACAGACGCTTATTGCAGCGATTGCAGACTGAGTAATGGCACCTGCCATGGAAAAAGTAGATCTTAACAGGGATTCCAACTCCTTATCTGTTGGATACTTAAGCATCTGTGCATTGTCTACTGGACAAGTTAAGCCTTTTTATTCACATTGGAAATCACAGTGTCAACTGCTGGTATTTTCCATCTTTTGGAGAATTTCTCCTCCAGGGGATAGATAATTGCAAATTTCTTAAAAGGGAGAAAAATGCTTATCTGGGTGATCCCATTCAGCAAACATAAGCTGTTCTAGTAATGCATGTGCAGGAAACGCATGCAAAGGTTGAGAGGGTTTTAAGGAACCCAAGGAAGAAACCGAACTTTCAGGAGACTCCGTTAGGGGTAGCATGAAAGTAGAACGAACATTCTCCGTAAGAGATTGCATCAGCAATTTCTCAGATTTGAGAGGCTGAAAAAGCCTCACCTACCGTTGTTTCCTCTGCAGAGGAATCATCGATCATCTGTTTTTCCTCCTGGTTGACTGAGGGTAACACCTCATCCTGTGCCCACTGTTCCCCTTGCAAAGGTTCTGAAGTGGGGAGGGGGATCTAGCATGCTTCCTATCCATCTGAATGGAGGATGCAATTAAAGCCACTAATCTTTCTTCCAGACCCTGCAGGGAGGAGGAAAGGACTTCAGTCACATATACAGGGGCTGAGATGTGAGAAGCAGTTGCACCATCAATTTGTTCCAATAGCTCACCCTGGCTTGCCATAACTGGTAATTCAGGTTAGGATGACAGCATGGAAATGTGTCTTGGGATCCTAGCACCCGGGAGTGAAACCTTTACTTTTTTGTTTTTGGAGGTGTCTCTTTTAGGAAGGCATAGTCCGAAGTACAAAAACAGAGGCACTATACAAATTGCACTTAATCGCTGAAAATAGTCATGACATTTAAAGCCGCTATAAAATTCAGCCTAGTGCTGGGAAAAAGGTGTTGTTCCTGTATCAAAAATGCCAGTTTGCAACCCTCACATGTCCCACAGCTCCTGTGTCCCTGTGTTGCAGGCTGCTCGTTTTCTCCTCGTCAGCGGAGAGACTGTGTTGTATTTGTTTTTAGCCTGCCGTATGTCCTCGCGGACGTTCACGACATCGTGCTTAGGCCCCTCCCCCTCCAAGAAAAAATTCTGCCCCTTTTTAATTTTAAAATGTTCCAGCGCTTGTGTGCTGCGTTTGCGGGTCCACCAAACCAACACGAGGGGGGGGGGGAGCAGGGAACCATCCAGCAGCAGGCACAAACAACAGTGAAATCAGCCACAGTTAAAAACAATTAGCGGTATTAGCGGGACCTCCACAGGGGGGGTACAGCGCTGCTGTCCCCCTAACCCTTTGGTCCCATCAGGGGGAGAAAGAAAACATTTTTGCAGATTTCCTTCACCTTGAAAGTCTCCCTCCACACGCTGCTGCAACCAGACATGGACTGAGCTTTACAGTGAAGACAACAGAGTAAGGTATGTGCATAGACTCCCTCTAGTGGAGAATTAAGGCATGACAAAAATGTTTCCCTATCGGAAGAAATACATGGGTGTTTTAAATACCTTTCTTCCCTTACCTTATCCCTGTCGCAGGATTTGCTGAATTAACAGACAATCCAGCCTTCACCCATCACGGCGGGCTGCGTTTAGCAAACCTTCAAGGACTGGGTCCCTAAAATGGGGTTCCAACTCCCTTGGACCTGTAAAACACCCCATCAGGAAGCCTTAGGTAATGTAGCAAGACCTAAGCCCTAGGTTCCTGGGGTCCAACCCTACAAAGAGGTGTTACAGGCAAAACCTCGTGCTTCGGATACGAGGCCCCAGGTACCATCCTTTTAGGCCTTAGTGGCACTTTGGATGGATCTGGTCTTTATGGAGGTTATTTAAATCCAGCATGGATCCCTCCAGTGGAGCTCCTCAGAGCACATCTTCACTCGTGACTGACACCTTAGACACTGGCGTAAAAAATGATGTGCTCCTGGAAGGAGGAGGGGTTATATAGGGAGTGAACTTCCTTGATTGGGTATAACCAGTGTCAACACCTGAAGGTGGCCTATAACCCAATAATTAATTACTTAAGGCTCTGTGTCCCATGATGTACGATAAAGAAAAAGACTTTAAAACTTTAAAGTAGACTTCTTGCTAACTTTGCAAGAATACATGGATAAAATCTGGACATGTCACAGCGTAACAGCAACAGCATTTTGTTTTTGTTTTTTCAAATCTGTTTTTTGTTATCATTAATAGGCAGCAGGCAACTTCTGCGTGTCATTTCCAAACACAAAGATGGCTCTGCCCTTCTGCAAAGATGAAGGCACTATAAGGGGGGGTACTGTGATTTCAATGGGGAGGATTTTGGGGTTGTGTCATTTGCTCTTCCACAATCACCTGTAAGGCCTTGCTCACACAGGACTTAAAGTATAACTAAAGTAAAAAAATTCTAGTTTTGGATAGTGTGGAGAGGGATTCTTTATTGTCAGTTTTTAATGCTATCTGTGACTTCATTGGGGAGATTATCATCAAAAATGAAAATAATAGAGGGGAAATCTTCAAATGTGGACACCCGGTGACCCTGGTGACACCATGGGATTCCTTCACTTTGGAGGGATTTCCTACTACTTCCAGCTTTGCATATTGGACAGGAAGTGAACTGAAATCTCCCCAATGGGACACAGATGATTAAAAAAAAAATACAGGGGTCATAACCCTTCTTCTTTACTCTATCCAAAATAAAAAAGTGTCGCCTTTAGTTACACTTTAGGTGTATATTCATGCAAAGGGCTATGTTTACCCACACAGAATGCACAAGTGTTCCAGGCAGTCATAGATGTCAAATTGGGAGCAGCAGTTGTGTTTGTGCAGCCACTGCATCTCAATAGTCATACAGTTGTGCTCATAAGTTTACATGCCCTGTCATAATTTATGATTTCTTGGCCATTTTTCAGAGAAGGTGAATGATGACACAAAAACTTTTCTTTCACTCATGGTTAGTGTTTGGCTGAAGCCATTTATTATCAATCAACTGTGTCTACTATTTCTAAATCATAATCATAACACAAACTACCCAAATAACCCTGATCAAAAGTTTACATACCCTGGTGATTTTGGCCTGATAACATGCACACAAGTTGACACAAAGGGGTTTGAATGGCTATTAAAAGTGACCATCCTCATTTGTGATCTGTTTGCCTGTAATTAGTGTGTGTGTATAAAAGGTCAATGAGTTTCTGGACTCCTGACAGACCCTTGCATCTTTCATCCAGTGCTGCACTGACATTTCTCGAATCTGAGTCATTGGGAAAGCAAAAGAATTGCCAAAGGATTCACAGGAAAAGGTAGTTGAACTATATAAAACAGGAAAGGGATATCAAAAGATATCTCCAAGGAATTGAGAATGCCAATCAGCAGTGTTCATGGTTGAGTCGCCAGAAGAAAGCCATTACTACACCAATGCCACAAAGTATCCCACTTACAATACGCCAAACAGCACAGAAACAAGCCTCAAACCTTCTGGCACAAAGTCATTTGGAGTGATGAGAACAAAATTGAGCTTTTTGGCCACAACCATAAACGCTACATTTGGAGAGGAGTCAACAAGGCCTATGATGAAAGGTACACCATTCCTACTGTGAAACACAGAGGTGGATCGCTGATGTTTTAGGGATGTGTGAGCTACAAAGACGCCGGAAATTTGGTCAAAATTGATGGCAAGATGAATGCAGTATGTTATCAAAAAATACTGGAGGAACATTTGCATTCATCAGCCAGGAAGCTGCGCATGGGACGTACTTGGACATTCCAACATGACAATGATCCACAACACAAGGCCAAGTCGACCTGTCATTGGCTACAGCTGAATAAAGTGAAGGTTCTGGAGTGGCCATCTCAGTCTCCTGACCTCAATATCCTTGAGCCACTCTGGGGAGATCTCAAATGTGCAGTTCATGCAAGACAGTAGGGCTGCAACAAACAATTATTTTCATAATCGATTAGTTGGCCAATTATTATTTCAATTAATCGGTTAATAATCTTCAAAAGAAGTGTGGTGTATAATTTAATTAATATGTAAAGGTTAAAAAAAGGCAATTTATTCTTAAATATCTCTACGTGCAGTGGTAAATATAAGCAACTATATGGTTAGAGAGCAAAATCTCTAATCCACTCTGAGAATAACAGACAGAAGAGATATACTGTATATACTATTAGAGGTTGAAGCTGGTAAATATCAGACTCAGAGATTAACTGTTTTGCAGATTTTCAAACAGAACTGTAATATATTACATACTGGCCATACAAAAACAATGTCTTCCTTAAAAAAAAATATGTAATTTTAAGAACGTTCATTCGATTTTCTAATTGTTAGTGGGGTCAAATCAACGTTTGTTTTCAACCACAGTGACGGGAAAATTTAGAAATAATAGAAAACTTCTTGGTCAAAGGAATTTTCAGACAGTGTATGTGGTTTTCATTCAGAAATTTCATTCATTTTAAAACAGAATGTTAAAAGCAAGTGAAATTTTCAAACAACAATCTTTCATTCAGTGAACGTACAAAGATTGTTCGTCTGAATATTCTCGTCTGAAAATTGATCCGTGTGGCCAGCATAAGGCTCAGTACACACCTATGCAGTTTGCTTTTGATCTGTTTCTGCAGTGCTTTTTGGTGTGCATTTTCATTTTTGCGAATGTGATTTTTCTGCGATTTGCGTTTTTGCATTTTTTTATGCTTTTTTTTTTTGGCCAATTTGTTGTTGGGCAGATAAAAAAAACACAAATTGCTGCAAAAACACACTACATGCTTTTCTGCATCTTCTCCATTAAAGTATATTGAACCAAAAAAGCACCGTTTTGCGTTGAAAAAAGTCCTTGACACTTTCCAAATAGGCTAAAAAAAAGCATAGATATGAACGTGTCCCATAGGAAACCATGTTAAATGAACTGTAGTGTGTTTCTGCAAAAAGCACCAAAAAACACATAGATGTGAACCAGGCCTAAGACCTTTAGTAAAATAATGGAGTTAAAAAAACCAAAATTAACCCTTTATAGTACAAAAAGAGCAAATCGCTACTGTAAGGGGTTAATTTTTTTTACTGTGAAAAAAAATATTACTTTCACTTTTACAGTGAAAGTAATATTTACAGTAGCGATTATTTGCTCTTTTTGTACTATAAAGGGCTAATTTTAGTTTTCTTAACCCCATTATTTTACTCTCTGATTAATTGATTATGAAAATAGTAATCTATTAATTTCATAATCGATTAGTTGTTGATTAATCGATTAGTTGTTTCGGCCCTACAAGACCACCCAAGAATTTACATGAACTGGAGGATTTTTGCCAAGAGGAATGAGCAGCTTTACCACCTAATGCCGTGTACACACGATTCGAATTTCAGCCCGCAAAAGACCGATGAGAGTTTTTCGTTGGAAAAAGCGACCGTGTGTATGCTCCATCGGTCTTTTTCTGGCGGAATTCCAGCCAGCAAAAGACTGAAAGCATGCTCTCAATTTTTCGGTTGGGAAAAGTTCCTGTCCGAAAATGCGATCGTCTGTGGCAATTCTGACGTGCAAAATCCCTACGCATGCTCGGAAACAATTCGACGCATGCACGGAAGCATTGAACTTCATTTTCTCGGCTCGTCGTAGCGTTGTACATCACCGCGTTCTTGACGGTCGTAATTTCAGCCAACTTTTGTGTGACCGTGTGTATGCAAGGCAAACTTGAGTGGAATCCTGTCGGAAAAGCCGTCATATCTTTTTCCGACGAGAAATCCGCTCCTGTGTACGCGGCTTAGAAGATAAAGAGCCTCATCCACAAATACCACAAAAGACCTTAAGCCGTCATTGATGGTATAGGGGGTAATACACGGTATTAAGAACTGGGGTATGTAGACTTTTGATCAGGGTCATTTGGGTAGTTTCTGTTATCATTATGATTAAAAAAAGAGTAAACAAAGTTGACCGATAAAAAATGGCTTCAGCCAAACACTAACCATGAGTGAAAGAAAAGTTTTTGTGTTATCATTCGTATTCTCTGAAAAATGGAAATCATAAATTCTGCCAGGGTATGTAAACTTATGAACACAACTGTAGATGTACGTTCCTTCAATACTATGTATGTACATTTTGTAGAGACTTTCTGCCATGTAGGATTCCATATGAGCAAATGAGCAAGGATTTTGTTTACTCTATCGGCTCCAAATTCTCTGTTTATCCAATTCAGATCCACACACTTTACTTTCTGGGTTAATTATTTTGCGTAGCAGAGGCAAATATGTAAAAAGAAAAAAAAAAAACTCCCATCCCAGAAAAACAAAAATTTAAATCACACGGGCTGGAATCCCTATAGAAAAGCAACTCGTATACTCTAGTAGGTAAATTAAATCTGGAAGCTGATTGGTTGCTACATGCAACACAGACATGAGTGCCTTGAGACGATTTGATGAGAAGGCCCAATGTAATATATAGCCAAATAGCCAAATTAGATTAGCCAATTCTGTGTTTTTCTATTTGAATGAACGCTGGACTGTGCATGATAATGACAGCCCCTGTGTTTGTGTTGCTATATACTGCATACTTTTCACATGTGTTGTGGTTGTCATTCCCTTTCAGCGTTGTACAAAAGATGCGAGAATTACTTGAGCGATTTCATGGAGACAGCACTTTTTGTGATGAGCTAGAATTTCTGGAAATGCCACACATTTGCTTATGATGAAAAGCCATAAATCAAAAAGAAATTTAAAGTCATTGCAAATTAATTAGAAAGGCATGAGCGCTTGTGATTTACTTATGGTTTGAAAAGACGATTTGCATATCTGCTGCAATTTAGGAGATAATTACATTAACAAAACAGAAGTATGTCACGTAAAAATTCAAGGTCAACATACTGTATATCGTCTGTTTACATACAGTAACATCCACCTACATACGCCATAAAAAAGCAACGCTAACACATACATATATCATCAAAAGGTCACGATTCTAAAGAAGTGTCATCATGTAATTAACATTTACCAGTGGGTTTCCTGATATGATTTTTAACAAGCTTATGTTTATTCCATGCCCAAAACTGCCTCTAAAGCAGACCTACTGCAAAATATCTATTACTAATCATCTGGTCCAGCCTTTCTCCTCAGGGCTCATGGTACCCCATGGTTCTTCAAGAGGTTGCTAGAGGTTTCTTGAGCAGTGAGCATTGAAAATTCCCCACCTGATGTTGCCTGCAGAGTTCCAGGACTGACATTACTTATTAAACACTGGTAAAGTGAAGCCTCTCGTCACTGATGATCTTTTTTCTGTCTGTAAAGGGGAATTCTTTCCATTAACTTTCAAAGTAAGTGGAATTCTTCTCTCCGACTCTCAATGTAAGCAGCATTTCATTTACTTTCTCCCAATGTAAGAATCATTATTTCCACTGACCAGTGGTGTCACTAGGGGGTGGCTACTGGGGCTATAGCCCCGAATCTGGGGCCCATAGCCCCAAGTCTCTTACCTAGGGTTGGCTCCAAGCTCCATCTGGTCAGCTGGTGGCTGGGGGAGGAACATGACTAGTTAATGTTATCAGGCACAAGTTCTTATCTATATTTAGCAGTTCCGACAATTTAATCATTGTCCTGACGTCCACAACTGTACCAATCTGCTGGGCAATCTAATTGTCGGGAACTACAGCCCTCCCCCCGATGTAATGGAGGGCTCTCTGGGGACCCTAATGTATTGAGGGGGGCTGTGATGTAAGTGGGGATCCACACTCAGATATGTAACAATATTTTATATATCATACATATATATACATACATGTGTATGCCCGCCAAAGCATATGACTTTCTTTACTTCGCTGCTATGGGCTCTAGCCCCAGATCTTTTGTAGACCTAGCACGCATCTGCCACTGACTATGTAGCAGAGCATTCTTCTTAATGACCAATGTAAAGGGATACTGTGCTGACAATCAATAGAAGGAGGCATTATAGTGGCTGGCCACAAATGTAAGGGGACACTACACTGACCACCAATGTAAAGGGACAACACATTGACCACCAATTTAAAGGGACAGTACACTGACTACCAATGTAACAGGGCACTACACTGACCACCAAAGTAAAACAGCCCTTTCACCACTGACAGAGATATAAGGATTCACTTTTCTCATCAACCAACAATGTAAGGGGCCACTACAATGACCTTGAATGTAAGGGGCACTACACTGAAAAACAATTTAGGGGTCAACTATACTGGCCACCAATGTAAGGGTGCACTACCCTGACCTCCAATGTAAGGGGGAACTACACTGATCACCGAATAAAGGGAGCTCTACACTAAGAACCAATGTAAGGGAGCATTTTTCCCTTTGGTCACAAATATAGAGGTGTACCTACCCCATCAATCACCAATGTAAGGGGGCACTACACTGGCCACCAATGTAAGGGGACACTACATCAACCTGCATTGTAAGGACAAACTACACTGATAATCAAATAATCAATGAAAGGGAACACAACTCTAACTACCAATGTAAGGGAGCCTTTCTGCCGCTGGTCACAAATTTAAGGGTGCACCTATAATAAGGGTGCACCTGTAATAAGGGTGCCCTAAATAACCCACGGTGTTGGGGGACACTTTCTAACAGAACAGCTTATATGTACATGATTATTGTGTATTAGTACCTTTGCCAATTTTCTACCTGTCTGATCAAGGCTGCCCCTGCAAAGTCACTGGAAATTGCACTCAATTGCACAACCCCATCTCCAACATGACAACACTGGAACACCGGGGGTAGGCAATCAGCTACTCAGGCCCTAAGAAATTGTGTGAAAGCAGGGGATGTGGGACGTGCTTCCTCTAACTGGGATTTCTATATGGTGGCAGCGTAAAGGTAAGAATAGGCACCAGAGAATGCCTAGGACAGGGTGGAGGAGTTGGCTTGGGAATTTTATTCTGACAGATTTGCTTTCATGTTTGAGGTTGGTTTCCTAAGCAGAGCCCATTACTAATCTATATGAAAGACAGCAGTCTTGTTGGCTGACATTTTAAAGTAGAACCTTTTTTTTTAAAGTGCATCTTTGAAAGAATGTAGGACTGACACTGCTCATCTGTTTCCTTAAAATACTAGTTGCTTGGCTGTCCATGACTTAGATACTTCTGAATCACACACCTAGAACAAGTATACAGTGAATGGAAATCAGAGAAAAGTGAGAATCCCTTATCTCTGTATCTGTTCCAGGTCAGTTAGGAGGGCCATAGATGGTTCGAATCTCTGCTGGTTCAGCAGGAACATTATTCAAACCATGTATGGGCAGGCTGAATGTATCCAAGATTATTGATCGATCAACCTGGGTAAAATCAGCCGGACGGATTTTGCATGTGATTATCACCAGCGGCTAGTATGGCGGAGATGGCTACCCGTGGTTGCAGGAAAGAAATTTGCTCCGTGTATGGGCTGCTTTACTACTGAACTACTGAAGCTACTGAATCAGCAAGACAGCCTAGCATCATTGGCAGCCTAGAAGCTAGCATTCTCAGAAACATACATCAGCAATGGTAGCTTACATATTTCTACCATGACAGCTTTTCTTTTAGACATGCCATTAAAAAAGAATAAATGAGTTAGTCTTTGCACAGCGTATAATTTCCTGCCAAACCGAAACCATGACTAGCAGCAAAAACAACTGCAAAAATAGTAAGCCATCTACATACTGAGTCACCATCTGAAAATACTGCACAGCCTGATTTGATAGAACTTGATAAAAACAACCTTTACAGCATCAAGCAAAAGCAACACTGTCAGTCTGTTGCATAAAGTAAAGCATTCCCAAGAACCAAAAACTGCTTAACATTTTTGACCTATGGGACAAACGACATGAAAAGAGGTTCTAAACGGTTATAAAAATACAATTCAAATATTTTAGTGACATTAGACAGCATTCTCTGTCTCTACTAAAAGACAATATCTTGGTTCACAGACAAGCCACGAATGCTTTGGACAATAAGAAACTTGGTTTCACTGGCTAAATGGCACAAGCAATACCGGAGTCTACGAGTTCTGTAAACAATATCTAAAGCAGAATTTTTCAAAGAGTAAATGTATACTATTGCTGGCAAACATTCTCAGTAGGTACGAAAAAAAATATTGTTTTAAAAAATTCTAATTTGTTGTCATCCCACAGAAATATGTACTAACGTAAGGTGCCCTTACCTGCTGATCCTCATGTCCGCAGATCCTTATTGTCTTTGACAGGCTGTAGTCGCTGTCACAGAGATAAGCACAGGTTACCGAAGGCCACATGGAATGTCAGCACAGGTCAGCAAATCAACAGACACAAAATGAATGCAGTCAAATTTGTGCCCATCATTGATCGTACCTGCCTGACACCCCATATGTTCTATAGTAACTATAAAGAGATTAACAGAGGTCTACTGAAGCCTGAAGATTCTTAACAAGTCATTCCAGGACTGCTAAAGTGGATCTTCATACCTATACAAGGACAAATTAAGTTAAGAAAGAAACTTTCTCACAACTGAGTGCAGAGTTGGACTGGGGCACCTGAGGCCCACCAGGGGAAATTAAAATTATGGCCCACCACACCTCAAAAAAAACATTTGTATGGATTACCATGAGGGGACATGTTTAAACAGACACTGCTTAACAGCTGTAGCTTCCTATTCATCTATATACAACAGGTTATCATTCAGTTTCTCAGAAGTAGGATTGTTGATTCCCAGTCCAGAAATACTATAAATATGTTACTAATGCTGCCTACATATTATAAAAGACTGTCAAAGGGCACTTGTATGGACCAAAAACACTGTTGTAGGCTGCTAACAGTAAACAAAATACTGTCAAAAACCGCTCACATGTCCACCATTTCCCACAGTGACACAGACACTGTTCTATAGACAACACAACCTACGCTCATTGGCTGAAGTCAACACTTTATATAGGCCCATGCTCCTCCCAGCACTAGTCTATGAGTAGGAACATATAATCTAATTTCCAGCTTTTGCATTTCAAAAAGGGGGACAAGAAGAAGGTATATGTGGTACATAAAGCACAGTGCAGAGAAAAGTGGCCGTGGCTACAAAGTGCTGCCAATTGGACATGATTAAAAGTGACAATGTTAAATAGACTCTGAGCCTACTTATACTACACACTGCACACATTTTCTGTCCTTGTAACCAACATACCCCTGCAATTGCATTGCAACAAGTACAGACAAACATAAACCTGTGGACCAAATATCTTTTAAGGCCTCATTTACACTTGCGTTGATTAGTAAAACACAATAAAGTGCCAACCGATTTAACGCATCACAAACACATTGGACTGGGCTGTTCTACATTCCCCAGGAATCTTCCCAGAAAGACGGTGGTGTCTGTGAATCTGTGCGTTGTCCATTGAATATACAGTAAATTTACTTTAAATTACTATATTTATTGGCGTATAACACTCACTTTTTCACCATGAAAATCGGGTGCGTGTTATACGCCAATACTTCAATTTCAGCTGCCTCGGAGGCAACGGGGGGGGGGGGGGGGATGAGTGCCGTCAGATTACATACAGTGGGAATCTTCTGTTTACTTGGCGGCCTCTGTAATAGGAAGTCAATAGATGGCAATGGCGAGGCTGCTGCATTTATGGCAATGGCGAGGCTGCTGCATTGATGGCAATGATGAGGCTGCTGCATTGATGGCAATGGTGAGGCTGCATTGATGTGGACTGATAAGGCTGCATTGATGGCACTTGTGAGGCTGCAGGTGGGCATTATTCAGGCTGCATTTATGGCAATGGCGAGGCTGCTGCATTGATTGCAATGATGATACTGCTGCATTGATGGCAATGGTGAGGCTGCATTGATGTGGACTGATAAGGCTGCACTGATGGCACTTGTGAGGCTGCAGGTGGGCATTATTCAGGCTGCATTAATGGCAATGGTGAGGCTGCAGATGGGCACTGACCCTTATTTTGCTTCAAAATTCCTTATTTAAAATGTCAGTTTTTTCCTGAAACTTCCCTCTTAAAATGAAGGTGCACGTTATACACCTGTGCGTGTTATATGCCGATAAATACGGTACATAAATTCTAAGGACGCATAACGTCACTTTTCTACAAATCCCTGCTGCCTGGAGTGAAATAAAAGCCCAGTGTAAACTATGAATTGCTGGATTCAATAACTTACACTTGGCTATGGACTCCCTATGTAACAACATTAACCGAACTCCGCTGCTGTTACATGTAGTGAGTCACATGCTCCTCATCAGGCATTGCTCTTGCACTGCACTGAGTGGCAGTGAAGAAGAGATAGGTACAGTATTTGTTGGTTAGATGAGGTTAAAACAAACAAGTTCTTTACCCTGAAATGGCAAATCGCAGATTTGCTTTTAGCTAAAGCGCTTCTTAAAGCGGAAGTAAACCCATCCGTTTAACAGTTTAAAAAAATAGTTACATTTCCGGCACCTGCCAGAAATGTAACACTCCCATTGGTTGTGTTCTTAACCAAACTGTCAAATCATCCAATGGCTGGTGTCATAGCTGATCACATGTGCAGCATGACGGCAGCTGTAGATTAAACAGAGGCCAAGATGGCAGCTTCCTTGGCTGAAAACAATAGGAAGGTTTACTTCCACTGTAACTGGCTTTTTCAATAGGTGGCAAAAAGACAAAGAAAATCATATGAAAAGGAGCCTTGAGCTCCACCTGCTGGTACAAGACGCATACAAAACATGCAATATTTAATATTTTATTTTTTGTCTTACTATAATAAAAAAAATCAATAAAATGTGTATTAAACCAATATACATGTTTCTTTTAGGTGATGTAAAACAGTAAAACTCATTGAACCTATTATTGCAATAAAACTTTTGCATTCAACTTTTAGGTGTTGTGCTCCTGCTCCTAACTTTTCCTTAAGAAACATCCCTAGGCAATCTTAAGCCTAGTACATACGGGCCGAATGTCGGACGGCATTGGCCGGTTCAACAGAAACCGGCCAAGGTATGGCCTGTGTGTACTGCAGCCGGTCTGTCGATGGGTCATGACCGAAAAAGATCTGGCAACTGGCTCCTGGTCAGTGCTCTCAGCCAATGGCTTACAGCGCTGACCGGAGTGTTCTGGCAGTGGGGCTGCCCCCCTGTCAGAACACAAAAGAACTGCAGGGGAGATTGCTGTACTAACATCAGATAGTTAGTACAGCGGCTCCTCCTGAGCTGTCAGGTTTTTTTTTTCGTTCAGACCTACTGGGTTGAACGAAAAAAAAAAAACATCTAGTGTGTACTAAGCTTTAGAGAACACCGCCAGTCACAACTGCCCCCTACCGCACCCCCGAGATAAGGAGATGGTTGTAGTCCCAGCACCCAATTCCATCAATATACTAACATTCATGCTAGCATGTTTTTTTTAACTGTTTTGCAGAAAGTTCAAATTGGATCTTCAGGGCTTTTTTTTCTCAAACAATAGGTGCTGGAACTCAACCACGACCCCCCAAAACCCCTCCACCCACACACACCCTCCAAATCACATCAAATAGTGGGTGTGGTCAGTCAAATTTCACGAACAGTAGGAGGGTCCTAAAGGGGCATTAAATACCAAGATTGCATTACATACAGAGTGCAGAGTTCAGGGGGGTTACACACAGAGTGCAGAGCTGTCACTTGTAAACACAGAAACCGGACTTCTGTGTTTACAAGTGATTGTGGTCAGCAGGCCCCCCCCAAGGGTCTGAGCCAAAGGAGGTCGAACTGAGTTCCACCAAGTTCCCCCCTGAAAAAAAGCCCTGTGCATGTCTAAACACTTTCCAATATCTGCATATCTACTGACAGCTTAATGTATAACTACAGTCATTTTGTTTTTAGTTTTCGATAGAGAGGAGAGATTCGCCCTCTCTATTTGTTCTGTTTACCATTATCAATAAAATGGAAAGTAAAAGAAAATTATTTTGGGTTGTCCCCAGAAAAGTAATAGAGGGGAAATCTTCCAATGGGGACACTAGTTCTGGTGGCCTGGGGGTCCCCAAATAATTCCCTTAATTTGCAGGCATTTCCTCTTACTTTTTGTTTGGCTAAGGGACAGGAAGTGAAAGGAAACAGAGACAGAGATGGCGGAAAAAAAATGGACAGGGGTTATAACCCTCCCTTGCTCTATCCATAATAATAAAAAAAGGTTTTGCCTATAGTTCAACTGTAAAGTAGTTGCAAAGCTTTATTGCATCCAACAGTTCACTGGCATAAAATTGAATATGCTTGTTGCATAAAACATTTTATGTCCCATGGTCATGTGACTGCAATTCCCCCGCAGATGGGAACACCTCAGCTCCTGCGTCAATGGTGGAAGTGATTTATGCCCACCTGGACGTGTTTCTAGGGCAACAGAATACCAGTTATAAGAGCAGCTGTTTGGGAGATGTTTACACATACACTCTTGGAGCTTTCTCATGAATGACAATATTTGTGTGTCCTCAGTCATGAGAAAGTTGTCGGAGCCAACAACAATAATTCATCAGGACAGGAGTAGAACTGCAGGAGCCAAGAACGCTACTTCCCTAGGACAGGAAAAGAAATGTGTCAGAGCCAACAAAGCTACTTCACCAGACCAGGAAAAGAACTGCGGGAGCCAATAACGCTACTTCACCCGGACAAGAAAAGAACTGCGGGAGCCAACAATGCCATTTCACCAGGACAGGAAAAGAACTGCCGGAGCCAACACTTCTGTGTTGTCATGCATGAGAAAGTTGTGGGACAACAATACTTCACCAGGACAGGAAAAGAACTGCAGGAGCCAAGAACGCTACTTCAACAGGACAGGAAAAGAAGTGTGTCAGAGGCAACAAAGCTACTTCACCAAGACAGGAAAACAAATGTGTTGGAGCCAAGAATGCTACTTCACCGGGAAAAGAAAAGAACTGCAGGAGCCAACACTTCTGTGTCCTCATGCATGAGAAAGTTGTGGGACAACAATACTTCACCAGGACAGGAAAAGAACTGCAGGAGCCAAGAACGCTACTTCAACAGGACAGGAAAAGAAGTGTGTCAGAGGCA
Source organism: Lithobates clamitans (assembly GCA_037952925.1). Lineage (NCBI taxonomy): Eukaryota > Metazoa > Chordata > Amphibia > Anura > Ranidae > Lithobates > Lithobates clamitans. The sequence continues at coordinate 12,101,720 of JBBGZY010000502.1, read as the reverse complement.
ACAAAGCTACTTCACCAAGACAGGAAAACAAATGTGTTGGAGCCAAGAATGCTACTTCACCGGGAAAAGAAAAGAACTGCAGGAGCCAACACTTCTGTGTCCTCATGCATGAGAAAGTTGTGGGACAACAATACTTCACCAGGACAGGAAAAGAACTGCAGGAGCCAAGAACGCTACTTCAACAGGACAGGAAAAGAAGTGTGTCAGAGGCAACAAAGCTACTTCACCAAGACAGGAAAACAAATGTGTTGGAGCCAAGAATGCTACTTCACCAGGACAAGAAAATAACTGCAGGAGCCAACCACACTACTTCACCAGGACAAGAAAAGAAATGTGGGAGCCAACAACACTACTTCACCAGGGCAGGAAAAGAATAGTAGAAGCCAACAATGCTCATTCACCAGGACGGGAAAATAAATATGTCAGAGCCAACAATGCTACTTCATCAGGACAGGAAAAGAACTGCAGGAGCCAACTTTGCCACTTCATCAGGACAGAAAAAGAACTGCAAGAGCCAACACTTGTGTGTCCTCATGCATGAGAAAGTTGTCGGAGCTAACAACAATACTTCACCAAGATAGGAAAAGAACTATCGAAGCCAACAATGCTACTTTGCCAAGACAGGAAAAGAACTGCGGGAGCCAACACTACTTCACCAGGGCAAGAAAAGACCTGCGGGAGCCAACCATGCTTCTTCACCAGGTTGAAAAGAACTGGGGGGGGGGGGGTGTTACAACACTACTTTACCAAGACAAGAAAAGAGATTTGGGGCTTTGTGGAATGGCCAGATAACCAGGTTCACATACATAAATAAATAAGAACACTGTGTAATATGAAGGGTTGCTACTTTTAACATTCAAAGTAATTGCAGACTTTTGGGGGGAAATTCCACTTTAAGGCAAGCAAACATCCACTTACATAAACTTATATTTGAATCTTATTGCATAACAGAGGAAGGTTCAGGTTTCTGCAGTTGTACGGAAATGCTGTGATGTCTGAGGGCTGTAATTAAACACATACAGCCCCAGCCCATGAATAGAAATGTCTCTGAGCCATGTCTATAGCTGATGACAGGTGTACACCACTAGCACAATGTACAATGTTTGCATAGCTAATGTGTAAGAGCATAGCACAGACTTGTGTTAAATAAACATGGTATTACAATGCAGTATTTGAATCATGTATAAAAAGACAGCTAGAATATTGTGTAAAATAGTATAAAGAGACTTAAAGTGGATCTAAAGACTAAGATTTTTTTTTTACCTTAAACAGTATGTAAACCCAACATTTTATATTGCTGATATGTGCCTTTTGTACTTGCATGTACTTGTATGAAATAGTATCCTGTACTAAAAAACTTTCTAAGCCACAGGATCCCCCCCCCCCCCCCTCTTACTTACCTGAGCCCAATCTCGATCTAGTGCTGTTCCCTAGCGCAACAGCTCTCTCCCTACTCGCAGGGCAGATTGATAGCAGCGGGGGCCGCTGGTTCCTGCTCCTGTTACTCAAATTTTGTAACGAGGAGGGGGCAGGGCCGAGCTGTGCTGGTTTTGCCTAAAGAGGCAGGTAGCAGCTTCATTTGGGGTAACTGGTGAAGAGGTGGGGTCAGGGTCGCTCATGGGGGACCCCAGAAAAGTTGGATTGGGGCTGCTCTGTGCCAATCCATTGCACAGAGCAGGTAACAATGACATGTTTATTATTTTTCTTAAAAGGTCTGCAATCACTTTAAGGGGTTTTCTTCATTCAGACTTATATTGGCTTGTACACGGTCTTCGTGTTTCCTTTGAAAAATACATAAATTATCTTTTCTACCAACCTATACATTTTTAAACATGTCATCTGGTGTACTATCTTACTTTGTATGTCTACTGTGGTCCATCTTCTAGTCGACGTATTATGTATGAGGAACTTAAATAATATCAGTAGGTGTTATGGGGGAAACAACTGTAGATGAGAAATACATTTATAGTAATACAAACAGTATATGAGACGAAAAGCAATTTGCTTGTGTTTGATTTTTGGATGTGCTGCATGGAAAAGACATTATATTCCAGAAAGATATGAAATGACAACATAATACTGCTTTGCTATAGTGAGCTATCATTGTAAAGAAAATTTAGGTGACCCAGATTATTTCAAAGTGCCATTATTATGTTAAAACATCTCCAGGTGCCTGCTCATCACTTTAGTGTACTAGTATAGCAGGCTGGATTCCTTGAATGGTGGCTAGGAAACCTCCAAAAGTCAAAACTTTGGAGCCATCAGTTTCCTTTATGAAAATTTGAATCAGACTCATACTGGTTGGCATTGCAGAGCAGCAAATGGTGCAAAGTTGTGCTGAATGGTTTAGGAAGCAACTGGCAGCCTGGCTTCACAAGTTGATGGGGCCAAAAAACAGAGGGCCCATAGTGCTTCTATGGGTGACGCCACTTCCCAGGCATTTCACAGCCATTTTCCGACGTCGGAGACTGGACCAATCATCTTCAGAAAAGGTATGTATAGCGAGTTTTGCTTTACATATTTGGTTAGATAGGTTAGTCTTAAATTGTGCCTGCAAGTAGATTTAGAGATTTTAGTTTTAGGCTGGACTTCCACTTTAAGTTAATTGAACAAAAATAGGAACCAGCGCTAATACAACCTTAATAGCATGCTTTAAAATAATCAACTAAAAAGTCCGTAAATAGATGTGATACATCCCTCACCATAAAAATGTGTGATCTTCTATATTCTGATAAAAGGTATGGGAAAGGATCATGTAAAAAGCCCCTTGTGTTTTGTAATCTAATATACGAACTGCGCCTTTTGTAATAATATGAATGAACCATCATGACTCCATTTTGTATACCCCCGCCATTTTGTATGAACGCCCTTATTGTGTAAGTTCAAACTTGTGTAAGAATGCTTGCACAGCACCCCCCCCCCCCCCCCATTTATTTGCTCACTGCAGTCAAACCTGTTCCTCGGAATGTATATTCCATAGGCGATCAGCAAAGAAATGTGACTAATGACCAGATGTCCTATCTAACCCCTGATAGATATATATCAGGTAACACACTTGCATAACCCTAGATATGTATGCATTAAACTAACTACTCCCCCTCCTTTGTTCTATACTAATAATAAGCTACTTTCGCGCTCAATAAACTCAGACATTTTATGAATACACAACCTGCCTCTCATTCATAAAGTGTCTCCAGATATCTGAGGGCCCTGTTGGTGTACCTACAAAAAGGGTGGTCGTCCAGAATTTCCTTTCAGTATATATGCTGATTTCTTCATTACAGGGCTAGATAGGTTAGTGTTAGATCGGGGATGTCTGTAGATGCAGGGATTTTAGTGTTAGGGTGGACTTACATTTTAAGGCAGAAAGTGTGTTACTGGCTGGTTGACCAGGTGAAAATAAATGAAAAATAGCCAAACAAAAACTAACAGAGCCACCATATCTAAGGACTTGTAAACTGCAGTATATAGATTTTTTTGTCTTGGGGATAATATAGGGTATAAGTACTGTTACATCTAGCCATAGACATGGTTTTCAGTTCACTTGTAGTGCTGTCCAAGGGTTGGCTACTAGAGCTGGGCGATTTTCTCCAAAAAAAAAAATCTGTGATTTTTTAAAAAAAAAACTTGATTGACGTTTCAAATTTTTATTTATTTTTTTGATGGACACCGCACCGCTCATAAGGAGCTGCGGGCAGGAGTTTTTAGGCGAGGCGGACTAGGCCGAAGCCGTGGACTAGGCCTCACCTAAAAACTCTTGCCCGCAGCTCCTCAGGACCGGCGCGGTGTCAGCGGCGGTTCTGCGGAGCTGCGGGCAGGAGTTTTTAGGCGAGGCCGCGGCTTCGGCCTAGTCCACGGCATCCGGCCTCACGGACTAGGCCGAAGCCGTGGCCTCGCCTAAAAACTCCTGCCCGCAGCTCCTCAGGACCGGCACAGCGCCGGTCCTGGTGAAAAAAAAAAATCTAAATAATCGATTAGCTGAAAATTTGAATCGATTTGACCTCTCAACTCGATTCAAGATTCAAATCGATTTTTTCCCCAGCCCTAGTGGCTACATTACTCTTCCACAGATACTGTGATTGATTTAAGACAGGAAATGTGTTACTGGCTGGATCACCAGGTGAAAATAAAGGAAAAAGAGGCAAAAAAAGCAATGGAGAGCCCATCTTTAAAGCGGGGGTCCACCTATCTATCGTTTTTTTTTTAGTTCATTCACAAACTTTTCTTCTCAGCATTACATACTCACATATTGTGTGTAATATGTCCGCCTGTGTCAGATTTCGTCGGAAAGAATAAATTATATTATTCACTGCAGGCAGTTTCCATCTTCATTGTGGGCATTTGAAGCCCACAAGCATTTATTTCCTGGATGTGGTGAATGCTGTGCTCCCAGCATTCACCGCACGTTCCCGCACATGCTCAGTGGCATCCTGGGAAGCCTGAGACTAGCTCCCAGGAGTCTGGGAGAGGCTAGAAACACGCCTACTCCCACGGGAGGAGAACCAGGAAGTGCAAAGAATAGAAAAATAAAAGGTAATTACGGTGATTTAAATTTTTTTAAACGGCATGTCAGCATCTAGGCAAGGAAGAGAATACATACAGATATTGTTCAAAATTTAGGTGGAACCCCGCTTTAAGGACTGGTAAACTGCAGTATATTAATTTTTTATGTTGGGGTTAATATAAACTTTAACTACTGTTCCACCTAGCCATGGACATGGTTTTCATATAACTTGTAGCACTGTGCAGAAAGTGAACACTAATTAATACATTGTCACCAAGTGCTGGCACAGGCAGTAATAACAGTTAATCTTGTTCAGAATATTACAAGAACATCTTTTACAGCCAGACAGCCTATTGATTGTGTTCCAATTAAAACACTACATGATTCTGTAGATTTTACAATGCATGATACCTTGAAAGCAAGAACATTCTTAAAAAACAAAATGTTCTAATTCATTTCAGCACTAGGTAGATCATTCTTCTCAGCAAGCAGCAATGTTATCAACTATTCACGACCTTAAAGGACAACTAAAGGCTCCTGTAAGAAAATAATAACAAAAACACTCCAGGAGCTACTTTTGGGTGACATGCTTCACGTAATGCGGGTTGCCACGATTGTACCACGATTTTGTGAATGGCATCTCAAATGTGCTTTCTGCTATGAGTCATTCACACCTCTGCGCTTTGAAATCGCGGGCAGAATCGCAGCAAATCTGCCCACGATTCAAAATGCTGAAATGCGAATGCAGCCTGACTGCTTATAAAGTATTAGCTGGAGTTTGGCTTCAATTTGTTAGTGTATTTAAATCTGCTAGTACAGGGATGTCCAACCTGTGGGCCAACACAAAATTGCAAACTTACAATGTTGATTTTTTGGGGGAATTTTACACTTAGCAAACACATGCAGCCAAAGAAAAAATTGACTATCACTCTTTACTGGATTTTTATGTTTTATCCTCCCAAAGAAAAATCTCCCACTCTTCATAATCACGCCTTATTCATGTCGTCAGTTTTCAGCAGCACCTATACTTCTGAGCAACTATTTTCAAGAATGAAGCACACAAAGGGCAAAATTAGAACCAAATATCTGATGAGACCCTCCAGAATGCATTGAGAATTTCTACTACAGCCATCAAACCAGATATTGATGTTAGTTTATTTCGCACTAGTTTTATGTTGCCCTCTTTTGCTTTTATAATACAAAATATTACAAAAAATTAAGTTTTATTATTCAGATAAGGTACATTATCTATATCAGTGATCATTAAAAGATCTGCCTGACTTTTTCTGCCCATCAGCCATCCTTACTGTTAGTGTATTTTATGTGAGACCCAAGACAATTCCTCTTCTTCCAATGTGGCCCTGGAAGTTCAAAAGCAGTGGCGGTGCGCCGCCCCCTCTCTCCAGCCACTCCCTCTAGCATCAATAGATAGATGCATGCATTGCTGCCACCCCCTATTCAGGCGCTCAACCCCTTTTTGGGCACAGGGCGCCTGAATTAAAGCAGTGGGGGGTGTTTTTGTAGCACCTGATTAGAGCCATAAGCTCCAATAGGCATCAAAAAAGGTGACCTGCGAGTGCCACACTGGGCGCTCGCAGGTCACTCAGCTGTGTTAGAAAAGTGAATGAATATTCGCTTTCCTAACACTAAACCGCCTCTCCGACAATCAGGTGTTCGGATCTGTTACCCGTCACCTGATTGGCTAAAATGACAGGCGCTGTGATTGGACACCAGGCGTCCAATCATAGCAGAGGATGGGACAAGACATTGAGGAGCTGCCCCACCGAGACAGGTAAGTGCAGACGGCGGGCCGGGGGGGGGGGCACACTGGCAGCATTTGATATGGCACAGTGGCTGCGTTTGATGGGGCACCGTGGGAGCAATTGATGAGCACAGTGGCGGAAATTGATGGGCACAGTGGCGGTAATTAATGGGAACAGTGGCTGTGTTTGATGGCACAGCGGCTGCGTTTGATGGGCACAGTGGTGGCAATTGATGGGCACAGTGGCTGCGTTTGATGGGGCACCGTGGGAGCAATTGATGAGCACAGTAGCTGCGTTTGATGGCACAGTGGCAGCAATTGATAGGCACAGTGGCTGCGTTTGATGGCACAGTGGCGGCAATTGATGGGCACAGTGGCTGCGTTTGATGGAAAAGTGGCGGCAATTGATAGGCACAGTGGCTGCGTTTGATGGCACAGTGGCTGCGTTTGATGGGCACAGTGGCAGCAATTGATGGGCACAGTAGCTGCGTTTGATGGCACAGTGGCAGCAATTGATAGGCACAGTGGCTGCGTTTGATGGCACAGTGGCGGCAATTGATGGGCACAGTGGCTGCGTTTGATGGAAAAGTGGCGGCAATTGATGGGCACAGTGGCTGCGTTTGATGGGCACAGTGGCAGCAATTGATGGGCACAGTAGCTGCGTTTGATGGCACAGTGGCGGCAATTGATGGGCACAGTGGCTGCGTTTGATGGCATGGTGGCTGCGATTGATGGTACAGTTAGGCTGCAATGAATGGGGTTTTTCTTCAGAACTTTTTAGTTTGTTTGCGCCCCCCCAAAAAATTTTGAGCACCAGCCACCACTGGTCAAAAGGTTGTACACCCTTGTGCTAGTCCATCTAAAGGCAGCCATAGACAGTTCAAATCTCGGTCAGTTCAGCAGGCATTGGCTGAGATTCGAACCATGCAAAGACAGGCTGAATGTACCCAAGCTGATCGATCAATCAACCTGGTTACAACCAGCCTGTCAGATTATACATGTGATTATTGCTAGTGGCTATTAAAGGCGCTAGCATTAATCACAGCTTCCCCTGCCCCCCACAGCGGGAGAAAACAATGGCTCCACGGAAGGGATTCCCCCATCAACACTCTCTGTGTTGATGGGGGAATCGAGCAATTTTTAAATTGCTCCATCTGTGGATGGGTTGCAGGAAAGAAAATTGCCCCATCTGTGGTCGGCTTACCACTCCGCTCTCTACAGAATGGCAATTCTGCTGTCCAAAGTTGCCCCCTGTGCTCCTTCATCCAGAGTGGTGTCTCTCCTATAAAGGAATTGTGTTACTGGATAGATCACCAGGTGAAAACAGAGGGAAAAAAGCAAACGAATGCCGCTGCCACATCCAAGTAAGTTGCAATGTATTCAATTTTTAGTTTTGAGTTTAATTATATCTCTTTCAGGTGTCAGTACTATACCAGTTGTGTCTTATTTTATCAATGTGTAGGACTCCTAGGGAACGATACACATTGCTGTTTTCATAGTAAATCTATTTTATTTAGATAACTTATGTGTGCTTACAAACTTCGCAGATTAAAACAGAAAGCATTTACTGCACTGGAGATAATTAGTATAAATTAGATAAACAGGCTTAGAAATGATTTTCCAAACTCAGAGTTTCTAATCACAATGAAAACACAGTTTGTCACAGTGGGAACACCAGAACTATTACAACACGTCCAAATCAACATCATTATGCTGCAGAAAAAAATGCAATTATAAAGCTGTCTGTTCGGAGGATTAAAATACAACACGACATGCCGCTAGCTAAAAAATGCTGCAGACTTGTCATGGTGTATCAGAAGTCATCAAATTCACCAATTCACTAAAAATAAAGAAAATGTCATTGTTTTATTTAAAGGACTCCGCTGAAGCAGTATTCACATCCAAGTCATACCCAAGGCCAGGGATCTCCAATCTATTCCGTATGAGGGCCACATTCTATATTTTACAAATATTCACAGGCTGAAAAAATCAGTTTTATAAATGAATAATTCAAATTGAAAGTGGTTGTAAACCTCAGACATGAAATATGAACAAAGCATATCCCTCTATAGCAGGGGTCTCCAAACTGCGGCCCAGGGGCTGGGGATGTGGCCCTTTGCTTGCATTTAAGTAGCCCTTGGGGCACTATTCCTTCACCTGATACGAGACACCATTCATATATCTGAAATATCTGGGTACTGACTGTTCCTCCCACTGATACCAATGATGGGGCACTATTCCTTCCACTGATACCAATGATGGGGCACTATTCCTCCCACTGACACCTACAATGGGGCACTATTCCGTCCACCGATACCAATGATGGGGTACTAGTCCTCCCACTGATACCAATGATGGGGTACTATTCTTCCCACTGATACCAATGATGGGGCATTATTCCTCCCACTGATACCAATGATGGGGTACTATTCCTCCCACTGACACCTACAATGGGGCACTATTCCTTCACCTGATACGAGACACCATTCATATATCTGAAATATCTGGGTACTGTTCCTCCCACTGATACCAATGATGGGGCACTATTCCTTCCACTGATACCAACGATGGGGTACTATTCTTCCCACTGATACCAATGATGGGGCACTATTCCTCCTACTGACACCTACAATGGGGTACTATTCCTCCCACTGACACCTACAATGGGGCACTATTCCACCCACTGATACCAAGGATGGGGTACTATTCCTCCCACTGATACCAATGATGGGGTACTATTCCTCCCACTAATACCAATGATGGGGCACTTTTCCTCCCACTGATACCAATGATGGAGTACTATTCCTCCCACTGATACCAATGATGGGGCACTATTCTTCCCACTGATACCAATGATGGGGCACTATTCCTCCCACTGACACATACAATAGGGTACTATTCCTCCCACTGATACCAATGATGGGGCACTTTTATTCCCACTGATACCAATGATGGGCTACTATTTCTCCCACTGATACCAATGATGGAGTACTATTCCTCCCACTGATGCCAATGATGGGGCACTATTCTTCCTACTGGCACCAATAGGGCACTATTCCTCCCAATGATACCAATGATGGGGCACTATTCCTCCCATTGACACGAATAATGGTGCACTATTCCTCCCACTGAGACTAGAGACGAGAACTAATTATACGTATGGGGCACCAATCCTCCAAGAGACATAAATGATGGAGCACTATTCTTCTATTTGACACCAATAATATATTTTTTTAACTCCCACTGGCCACAGTCCGACCCCCCTAATATTTGAAGGGCAGTAAACCGGCCCTTTGTTTTGAAAGTTTGGAGATCCCCGCTCTATAATGTGTTCTTGTTTTAATCCAGAGAACTCAATGTCATTTCTGTCTGCTGCTTTGTTTCTCTGCTATCAGCATGAATCACTTCTGACAAGTTTTCCTGACACCAAGAGAAAAAAGATGACAGAAGAGGGACCTCCAGCTAATTTACAGCCTTAGCTCTGTTTCTATGTCCTGTGTGGAGGAGGGGGGTGTCCCTTCCCTCCAATCAGCTCTCAGACCACTCCTCACTGAGCTCCACTGAGTGTAATTTCAGCTCTCCGCCCCCTTTTTTCTGACAGTTCAGATAAGCTTCATAAATTCAGCACTTTGAACGGATATAGAGAAGAGAACACAGCAGATAAACAGGTACAACGTATGTAGGAGGATTTGTTTTATCTCTGTGTATCACCTGAGGCCAGTCACATCACTGGGTATAAGTAAGGGTTTACAACCACTTCAAATGAATGAATAAACACCAAGAAATTACTTTACATTAAAAGTCTCCCTTTTCACAATCAGAAGCCCCCCCCATTACATCAGAGCTCCCCCTTTTACATCGGGCTCCCCCCCTCACATGAGAAGACCCCCAGGCGCGAGTGCCTGCGGCGCGTCTCCGGAGCGGATGCGCGTGGCCAGCGGGCACAATGTCCACCGGCCACCCGCAATCGCTCCACAGAGAGCCAGAACGGGGAACAAACAGACCCCCTGTTCTGACAGGGAGTAGAGAGAGATCGTCTGTTCCTAGTGATCAGGAACAGCAATCTCTCTCTACTCCCAGTCAGTGCACTCCCTCCACAATTAGAAACACCTCCCAGGGAACACTTAACACCTTGAACGCCCCCTAGTGTTAACCTCTTCCCTGCCAGTGTCCTTTATACAGTAATCAGTGGCTATTTTTAGCAGTGATCGCTGTATAAATGTCACTGGTCCCAAAAAAGTGTCAAAAGTGTCCAATCTGTCCTGATAAAAATCGCTGATAACCGCCATTACTAGTAAAAAAAAAAAAAAAGTATAATAAAAATGCCATAAATCTATCCCCTATTTTGTAGATGCTATAACTTTTGCGCAAACCAATCAATATACGCTTATTGCGAATTTTTTTTTACCAATAATATGTACGAGAATACATATTGGCCTAAACTGATGAAGAAATTTGTTTTTTTACATATATATATATATATATATATATATATATATATATATACTGTATTTATTGGCGTATAACACTCACTTTTTCACCATGAAAATTGGGTGCAAATAGCGTGTGCGTGTTATACGCCAATACTTCAATTTTAGCTGCCTCGGAGGGGACAGGGAAGGGGGCAGGACGAGCAGCGTCAGATTACATACAGTGAGAAACTCCTGTTTACTTGGTGGCCTCTATAATAGGAAGTTCCGTCTCCTGGGCCGCCATTGGACCACTGTTCTGTCTATCATAGGAGATTCTCACTGTATGTAATCTGTCAGCGCTCATCCCACCCCTCTCCCTGTCCCCTCTAGGCTGCAGATGGGCATCGATCAAGTTGCACTGATGGCAATGGTGAGGCTGCTGCATTGATGTGGACTGGTGAGGCTGCATTGATGTGGACTGGTGAGGCTGCATTGATGTGGACTGGTGAGGCTGCATTGATGTGGCCTGGTGAGGCTGCATTGATGTGGACTGGTGAGGCTGCATTGATGTGGACTGGTGAGGCTGCATTGATGTGGACTGATGAGGCTGCATTGATGGCACTTGTGAGGCTGCAGATGGGCATTGATCAGGCTGCATTGATGGCAATGGTGAGGCTGCAGATGGGCACTGACCCTTATTTTGCTTCAAAGTTCCTTATTTAAAATTTAAGTTTTTTTCCTGAAACTTCCCTCTGAAAATGAATGTGCGTGTTATACGCCCGTGCGTGTTATACGCCCATAAATACGGTATATATAAAAAGATATTTATTATAGCAAAAAGTTAAAAAAAATTGTTTTTTTTTTCAAAATTGTCAGTCTTTTTTTGTTTATAGCGCAAAAAATAAAATACCACCAAAAGAAAGCTCTATTTGTCAGGAAAAAAAAGGACATAAATTTTGTTTGTATACAATGTCGCATTACCACGCAATTGTCAGTTAAAGCAACGCAGTGGCGTATCGCAAAAAATGGCCTGGTCATTAAGGGGGGGGGTACATCCTTCCAGGAATAAGTTGGTTAACAATTTCTGTATGCTACAAATCATTGCGCTGCCTAATCAACACACCTAGGACATTTGCTATGTGAGCCACTAACGTGAACCTAGTGACTGGACGAAATTTGATTGCGGGACATTTTCGTCCAACAGCAGAGTGATTAATTCAGCAAATACTTTAGAGACTCTGCAAAGAAATGTTTTTCTGTCTCCACTGCAGGGGTCTGAAAGGCGAAGAGATGAAGGAGATACATTATTGACCATTCCAGCAGCAGGGCTCCCCACCTCACATGAACCCACAATGTCTACATAAACCAACACCTTCCCTCTGTCAGGTCCATGATTTGTCTTAGTTTCATTCAACATAAAGCCACAAATGCATTTAAGAACCCTTAACAGATAACTGACACTTTGTGTGTGCCGGCATCACGCCAGCAGGTGGGTTTCACACTTTCCAGTAGCTGTGGTTACCTCTATACATATCAACAGACAGATATATCAGAAAGAACATTGTATGGGCAGACACAATCGCTCAATTACACACGATCGGACTTCTCGTCGGAAAAAGATATGGCGGCTTTTCCAACGAGATTCCGCTCAAGCTTGCCTTGCATACACACGGTCCGACAAAAGTTCGCTGAAATTACGGCCGTCAAGAACGCGGTGACATACAACACTATGACAAGCCGAGAAAATGAAGTTTACTGTTTCCGAGCATGCGTCGAATTGTTTCCGTGCATACGAAGGAATTTTGCGTGTAGGAATTGCCAAAGACGATCGCATTTTCGAATAGGAACTTTTTCCGAACGAAAAATTGAGAACATGCTCTCAATCTTTTGCTGGCGGGAATTCGGCCAGCAAAAGTCCGATGGAGCATACACACGGTCGCATTTTCCGACGGAAAGCTCTCATCGGTCTTTTGCGGGCCGAAAATCTGATCGTGTGTACGCGGCATTAGTCTAAGATTAATGTGTCACTAAACTCATATCATAAAAAAACTATCAATAAATGGCGTATTATGTGCTGTTCATACTCAGTCACTATGAGATTCATTTTCTGTATTCTGCAAAAACTTGGTTGATCCAGCTGCTCTCTATCTTTCCCTTCTGTCCATGTCCCCAATTCAGCTAGGGATTTTGTAGCTGTGGTAGCAACTCTGCACATGCTCAGTTTTCAATTAGTTTCTATGCAGAGCATTTCCTTCTAATCCCATCTGAGCAGCCCATGTGACTATAGAGTCACACATGTGGGCGTATGCATAGTAGTAAATGTCAACCCACTCCCTCCTTCCTCCTTCATGCCCACTCACCAGCTAAACACAATGGTGACGGGACATTACATGTAGATTAATAGTGGCTTCACCTCCCTCTTATTTTAACCACTTCCGGACCAGCCGCCACAGTTTTACTGCGGCAGGTTCGCTCGGCTGGGCAAATCGACGTAACCTTACGTCACTTTTCCTTTTGGCCACTAGGGGCGCACGCCTCCCGGCGGAGGTGCGCACGCGCGTGCGCTTGCGCGTGGGATATTTACAGATATTATAGCAAAAATTCAAAGATTGTGTTTTGTGGCTCTTCTTTTGTTTATAGTGCAAAAAAAAATGGCAGAGGTGATCAAATACCACCAAACGAAAGCTCTATTTGTGGGAAAAAAAGGACTTCAATTTTGTTTGGGTTCATTGTTGCACGACTGCGCAATTGTCAGTTAAAGCGATGCAGTGCCGTATCGCAAAAAATGGCCTGGTCATTGAGCAGCCAAATCTTCCGGGGCTGAAGTGGTTAAGACACAGGCTGGAGGGGCGTGACACAGCCTGTGACTGGCAGAGTCCACCCACATAACATTATTTCCACAAAATAATAAAGATTTGATTTCAAATATATATTTATATGAAAATTTTACACAGTTTATTGATAATAATTATTTATTTGTACTCTGTATCCCAAAGGCTGTATTTTTTTCATTTGAACATGTGACCATCAGCAGAGGACTAGAAGCTCTTCCTGCTTATGGTTCCCTGGCTGGGAATGAGCTGGGTCACATGACAGCTGTATATCCATTAAAAAAAGGTGCTTTGATGTTTTTTTTTAATTAAAATAATTACAGTGTCATCATCCACATAGAGGTTCCAGGTATGAAATAAGCCTTGCTGTGTTGTACCGGCATATACCAAATATAAGTGTGGTGACCAGGTTTTTTTTGTTTTTTTTCCATATTTTGGCCAAATAATGTACTTTGTTTTTAAATTTACCAGAACTCACCTCTGAAATTTCCTAACCAAAAGTCTAGTTGAAGTCTGGATACCCAAACAAACTTCCAAAAAATTCTGTATGACAGAGCAGAAAATTATACCTAAACATGGAGCAAGTTTTCTGAAGCTCCTGGCAGTCCTAGTTGATGAGATGACGGTCCACAAAATGGCACATAGTCTAGGAAAATCAGAAAAACCAGCAGCGGCTCCTAGCCGCCCTTGAACCCCTTTAAGTGATTCTTCAGCCTTTTTACAAATACTGTAGCTGCTGACTTTTAATAAAAGGACAACCACTTGTCCAGGGGTCTAGTGCTTACCCAAACAGGTTCTTCGTCAGTCTTTGGGTGCCCGGTGCCAGCATATTTACTGTGGGCAGTCAGCTGTGACTCCTTGTGGCTTCACAGCTGACTTCCCACTGTGCATTGGCGAGCCATTTTGTGAATGGTCCCGCAGCCCTCTGGGACCTATAATGTGTACCAGAAGGTTGTGGGTGGGGGGAGAACTTCCGGTGGTTCCCCGCAGTGATCCAACTAAAAGTTGGAGCGGGCACCTGTCTAAACCAGGTACATCATCCCCCCCCACCAAAAAAAGTGCCAAAATTAGAAGAGGAGGGGGGGGAGGTCATAAATGGAACTCTCCCTTCAGGGTGAAGTTCCGCTTTAAATGTTCACCTTTTTTTGAAAAGGTAATCGGGAGGGTGTCAGCTTTAGCTGCTCAGCTGCCTTTGGGAGTCATATGGCTTTGATGGCCCAGCTGAAGTCCGTTGGGACGAAACGTTTCGGGCCTGCTTCCCTTGCTTCCCACACTGCTTTTACCATTTTTATCAGTGATCACATTTTTATGTACTCATCTGAAAATTGATGGTTGTACATTTTGAGTACTGAATGAGAAACCATTCCATCTACCATTGGTCTCTAAAACGGAACCCCTCACTGGGTTTTAATTGCCATTTGGTCTGGAGAATCGCCTGAGCCTTGGAAACCCAGCTGTATTGTACTTTATGGATCCATTTCTGTCGATTGATTGACCGTTCGTATTTGGAGTGATCCTTCTCCATGTTCCAATCGCATTTGAGTTGGTACCATCGTTTGACCATCAGGCCTTCGTCCGATAAGAGCTCGATTGACCCACTGTCGTACGCCAAGTGGGTCCACCCTGTCTAATAAAAAGTATTTATCTACAACTTTCTATTAGAAGATTGTTTGTCTCATTTTGAATAAGTCCTACAGCCAGCTTCTCTTTTTCTTGCTACATGACTCTTCACCGAGGATTTTAAATCAGTTTTTTGACTGGACACATTCCCTATGAAGTTTACTATTTTTTTGGTGTTTATACACATTTTTTCTGTCACTGTTTGGACATAATTTTTGCTCTGATCGTTCCTTCATTGGACATATGATCAAATGAGTTTACATTTTATGTATATATTACATGTTTGATTTCATGCCCTGTACAATTTGACATTTTTAGTTCACAATAGATATAGTGTTCCACAAGCACATTTAGCGCTACACTTTGTTACATCCACTTGGGACTGTGTTTGTTTTAATGTTAGCAGCTTCACCCATATTGGTCTCAGGGGCGGATCCAGAGCCTAGTCTCGGGAGGGGCACTGCCATAAAATTTTGCGGGCAATTTGTCGGGCAATGGCTGGTGTTGGCGCTTCAATCATAACAGCACCATGGTTGATGTGGTGTCAGGATGATTGAGGCGCATTATTTATATTATTACATTGTAATGTAAAATGAAATCGTTCAACTCACCATAATGCAGAATCATTGGGAGCCCTGAGCGTGTCACTTGCTACCGTCGCCTGCCACCAGATGCAGCGTGTCACTTGCCAATGTCGCCTGCCACAACATGCGGATTGTCACTTGCCAATGTCGCCTGCCACAACATGCGGATTGTCACTTGCCAATGTCGCCTGCCACAAGATGCGGATTGTCACTTGCCAATGTCGCCTGCCACAAGATGCGGATTGTCACTTGCCAATGTCGCCTGCCACAACATGCAGATTGTCACTTGCCAATGTCGCCTGCCACAAGATGCGGATTGTCACTTGCCAATGTCGCCTGCCACAAGATGCGGATTGTCACTTGCCAATGTCGCCTGCCACAAGATGCGGATTGTCACTTGCCAATGTCGCCTGCCACAACATGCAGATTCTCACTTGCCAATGTCGCTTGCCACAAGATGCGGATTGTCACTTGCCAATGTCGCCTGCCACAACATGTGGATTGTCACTTGCCAAGTTGCCAGTGGATGTGTCCTAGAGTGAGGGCGGGCAGTGAGAGATATTGTAACTCATCAGAATATGCATGCAAAAGCATGTTGCATTGCGGCCATCTTGGTACACCCTCACTTGTCAGCAGTAAGACTAGAGTTAGAAGTCGGCAAGCAGACATCTTTATACACCCACCGGAGTCTTGCTTTTCACAGTTATTTTTAATAGTAAACTCAGCTTATTTAGTGAAATATAAGTTGAGTTTACTGTTAAAAATGACTGTGATAAGCAAGACTCTGGTGGGTGTATAAAGATGTCCGCTTGCCGACTTACAAACACTAGGCTTACTGTGGACGAGTGCGGGAGTACCAAGATGGCCGCGACGCCATGTCCCTTCAGTCACATTATCAGAAGGGGAGGGGCTTCAACACCTGCCTGCTCGCTGCCTCGCTCAGCCTCAGTCACACACCAGCCGCCCGCTCCAGGCCCTGTCACACTGTCACGTCGGTCGGCTCTGAGAGACTCGAGTCCGACCTCCGACGTGACGCCGTGACTCACTCACTCACTGCAGTGTGAGTGTGACTGACCGTGACGTCACTCGTTGCTAATGCCAGGGCCGCCTGGCGTCTAGCAACGAGTGCAGAGCAGGGAAGAGGCTCCACCCACCTATCCTTCCTTCAGTGTCAGTGACCGCCGCCGCCACCCGTACATACCACACGCGAGTCTCTCTCTCGGCGCCGCTGATCGGCACATGTGAGAGAGAGACTCGGGCCGGCAGCGGAGCGCAGGAGACAGTTACATTAAGAGTGTGTGTGCTATTATTTCGGGGGGGGCAATTGCCCTGTTGCCCCCCCCCTGGATCCGCCCCTGATTGGTCTAGCGCACTGATTTCCCCTTTTTCTCATATTTGGAAACCACACCACTAGAATTAATATTAAAATTAAGATTCAGCTTAGTACATCCAAATTCAAGAAATCTGATTCAAATCTAAAGTTGTCAATTTCAGGTTCAACTCTGTTAATAGTCCAGTTTAGTCTCCATAAATGCAAATCCAATTAAGCTGAGCTGCTTCTACCTTCTGTTTCATTACTACCAGCACCCATCGCACAGAACTCTCACTGACCTGGGTTGTTTTTTCCTCCATAGAAGAAGATGAAAAGAAGAGATAAAAGTAAATGCAAGAGCTGAATGTGCTACATGATAATGAGCTCATGTGTAGTCGGTGAATGTTCACTACCTTGTGAGTCACTGACCTTGAGCAAGACTTTACCGGCTGCCAGTATGTTCCAGGTCTACAACTTATTCGATAAAAAAACAGGCTCAGCCTGAAGTTTGCACTTTAAAAAAAAAGATGAGGATGTAGCCTAACCCTGCTCAATTATAGTACACAAAACACCACGCGCCATTTCTACCTTAAAAACTATATAAAACTGAAATATAAGTAATTTTATTTGTAATACCCATTCAGCAATAATTAATACAAAACAGCCCTGTCTGACTAAAACGTAATACTTTATTCAAGAAACAGTGCATGGAGTCAAGCAGTTAGTCCAAAGAACTGTACCACATAACAACCAATCAGAATTCCCTTTACTGAAGAACAAGTGGTGCAAGATGGACTTTGATTGGCTACAATTGGTACTGCATATTCCTCCTTCAATTACTGAATTAGCTAGATGGTTTTAAAATCAACACTAAATAAAACCAATTATTCTGGTTCCATAGTTGTCCTTGCAATAGAATAACAGTTAAAATTAGGCCTAGCCCCCCCCCCCCCTCCATTCAGCTATATTTCCCCACAAGAGCATATCATACAAAGAGCAACAAAGGGAAAGCCTCTGTTGGATCCTGGGAAGATTTTTTCTACAGTTTTACACTGTTACCTACTATAAAAGGAAATGTCATACATAGGAATTGGATTGAAATATTTGCATGTGCATCAGAGCTAAGAGAACAGTATTGCCCCGTACACACGGTCAGATTTTCCGATGGAAAATGTCCGATCGGAGCATGTTGTCGGAAATTCCGACCGTGTGTGGGCTCCATCGGACATTTTCCATCGGATTTTCCGACACACAAAGTTGGAGAGCAGGAGATAAAATTTTCCGACAACAAAATCCGTTGTCGGAAATTCCAATCGTGTGTACACAAATCCGACGGACAAAGTGCCACGCATGCCCAGAATAAATAAAGAGATGAAAGCTATTGGCCACTGCCCCGTTTATAGTCCCGATGTACGTGTTTTACGTCACCGCGTTCAGAACGAACGGATTTTCTGACAACTTTGTGCGACCGTGTGTAGACAAAACAAGTTTGAGCCAACATCCGTCTGAAAAAATCCTAGGATTTTGTTGTCGGAATGTCCGAACAAAGTCTGACCGTGTGTACGCCCTATAAGGGTTATACTAACAAACTTTAGGGAATACACAGTCTTATTAAAGTTCTTCATTTTTCAGAGAGACATGCAAAAGGTAAAACAAAAAAAAGAAAACAATACAATTGCTGTTTGACAGATATTCCATCTCAATAAATGTTATGGGAAATGCAGAGTAAATTGCACTGAGCTAATAACAGCCCCCTCCAGTGGCTGGTCTAGAAATCTCTATATTTAGTAAAATAACAAAGCGTGTAGGACTAAGCTTGTAAAAAATGTGAAAGCCAATTAGAAATTACGGGAAGCCATTTTGCTGGATTAATGCGGTGTTGGTGGAGAGACTGTGACATTTGAAGGGCAAGATATCACTTGTTGAGACCTTCTCCTTTTTATTTGCATATGGGGAACATTCGCTAGTGGTGGTATAATATATTATTGTGGCAACTGTTGGTGAATTCCAAGGTCTCAGATTTAGTGTGGATGTCTATTATATGAGCCCCTGACATCAGTTTTGATGGCAGCCTTACACTTATGTATTCTCGTCCTTTTTGGTTCATCATTGGATGGTGCTTGAGCCATATCATCTATTTTCATGAAGGCGTAAAGGATCCTGAAGATGCAACAGCATCGCGAAATGCGTTGATCCATTGCGCTATCTACTGATTATGCCATTCTGAAACCGCTAAGTCCATTGTGTCTAGTTTGATATGGCATTTGGTTTCTTCCTGTACTTTTTTAACACAATTTTAATTATGTAATAAAGTTGTATTGATTTTATCCTTTTATATATTGTCTCTAAGGCACATTTAAAGTCCCAATTTATCCTCTCCTCCTCCAGATTGTGGGAGAATGAGAGGTATTACTATAGGATTGTCAATTAAAAATTACTTTAAAGAGACACTGGGGTTGATTTACTAGAGGCAAATAGGCTGCTCACTTTGCAAGGGCAGTTGCACATTAGAGGGAAATTTATCCCACAGCTTAGTGAATGCGATGAAATTTCACTTTGCCATGAGTATCCAATCATGTGCAGGGAAAACAGAAAAAAAAACAGCATTTTTTGTTTGCACATGAATGTCAGAAGGAAGTCAGCAGAGCTTCACCTCATTTAATAAGCTTTTGGGGAAAATTCTCTTGCAAAGTGCAACATCCCTTGCAAAGTAAAGAGCCTATTTGCCTTTATTGAATCAACCCTACTGTTTCTGGAAAGGCTACCCCTGTCAGGGCTGGGCTGAGCCCTTCCTTCTCTGAGCTGGCCGCTCAGCTGTCAGCTAAATGCCAGCTCCCATCTCTCTCCACAGGTACTCAGCTGTTGATGATATCCTGCTCGTCAGCCCTGCCTACTTAAGCCATCCAGTCCAGAGGATCTCTGCCTTCGCCTTAGTCAACATGACAGAGACGTTCTCCTGCATTCCTGTTAAAAGACTTGCTTGGCTGACATCCCTTCTGGCTCCAGATCCTGCTTGCTGTTTTACTACCCTCATCTTCGGCTCCCTGACATTTGGCTTGTCTGACTATCCGTTCCGGTTCCTGAACTATGTTTTGACTATGTTTTGTTCTATTTACTTCTATTATTAAACAAGTGTAATTTAACTGTACTTCTGTCTCGGTCTGATTTCCTGGTTTCTGACAACCCCCTCCTCGTTAAACTCACCTTACCATCAATCCTTTGCCACTTCTTCCTCATTTGCAGTCCACAATGCCCAGAACAGATACTGCTCATTTAGGGGAATTTGCTAAGACTAGAGCAGCTGTGCATGGCAACCAATCTGTTTCTAGCTTTCATTTTCGAAGCTTCACTGAACAAGCTGAAACTAGAAGCTGACTGGTTACTAAACAACAGTTAGTTACTGGAGCAGCGAGTTATTAAGTTGCTCGATATTTTGATTGCTCCAATTTTAGTAAATCCCCCCCAGATTCTATGCATGTTGCAGAAGAAGAGCAGTGAGACATCATGGATAAGGTAAGCTTATGGGTGGGCATTTCCAGACACACTGGGGGATATTTACTAAAATTGGTTGCACACAGAATCTGGTGTAGCTATGCATAGTAACCAATCAGCCTCTAGGTTTTATTGTGGAAGCTCAATTGAAAAAGCTAAAGCTGATTGGTTACTATGCACAGCTGCACTAGAATCTGTGTGCACCAGTTTTAGTAATTAACACCCAGTGTCACATCTGCATAGGCAAGGTGATGTCACCTTAAAATACGCTATACTTTCCATTGAGGATAAAACTCTAATGCCAATAATTTATTACGAGGGCATGAAATTAAAATACCAAAACTGGCACATGCACAGACTGGCAGACATGAATATAGACTCCATGACACACATACCTATCTAGCACTGTATATCCTCTTGGCAAGTCATGGTCATCAGGAGTCTGCAGGTTGTACAGCAAGGACAAATAAAATGGTCTCTAACTCTCATTTATTTTCATTTACGTCATAGAATATAATTCCAATATTTAGTGTTTATTACATTTGAAAAGGGCAGTAAGGCTTCATTAACAGTAAATCAATACTTGGATCCTGTACAAATTTAGAAAGAAAATATAAATGTGGAAATTCGGCAATGAGATCAAGCTACAGCTGCAGGTGGAGATAAGTAAATGGCTTTAATATGAGATAAAACTGTTCATTAATGCTGAGATGTATTGCTGGTATAACCTGGTGTGGCCATTTTGCAGACCTGTAAATTATGCTGACATTTGGAATGTCTTACAATTTGCACATGCTCTCATTATTTATTAAAGGAGAACTCCAGGAAAAAATATAAACGAGAATCGGTCCACATCTGTTACAATAGAAATACAGATGCTGCCATTGTTCACCTGTTTTTAAGGATGCAAGCTCTAGGGCCGCCTTTCTCATTCAGGCTTTACTACTTAGCAAGACTGCAGAGCTGCACAATTCTGGCACAAAATGAGAATCATAATTTTTTTGCTTAGAATAAAAAGATCACGATTCTCTCACGATTCTCGCAGCGTAAAATCTTTCACATTATAAAAAAAAAAAAAAATCAGGCTAACTTTACTGGTTAGTTTTTTTTTAAATTAATTAAAGTGTAATTTTTTTCCCCCAAAAAATTGCATTTGAACGACTGCTGCGCAAATACAGTGTGACATAAAATATTGCAACAACCACCATTTTATTCTTTAGGGTGGCTACTAAAAAAAATATAAATATAATGTTTGGGTGTTCTAAGTAATTTTCTAGCAAAAAAAAAATGATTTTAACTTGAAACCAACAAATGTCAGAAAAAAGTTTAGTGTTTAAGAGGCGGTTCACACTGAGGCAACACGACTTGCAGCGCGACTGCCTCAGGCGACCTGCACACGACAGCAGCGGCGACTTGCAAGACGACTTCTATATAGAAGTCAATGCAAGTCGCCCCCAAAGTAGTACAGGAACCTTTTTCTAAGTCAGAGCGACTTGGGTCGCTCCTATTAGAACGGTTCCATTGTACAGAACGGAACGCGACTTGTCAGGCGGCTAAGTCGCCTGACAAGTCGTCCCTGTGTGAACCGTCTCTATGTGGTTAAACTTCCCTCATTTTCACACCAAAGTGTATTCCTTTGATCTAAAGGACAAATTGTTACAATGTTTATACTTAAGTTCCACTGCTAAAGAATGTTGTGATTCTTGGCAGACTGCCTGTTTTTTTTTTTTTTCTTTCTTTTGATGGCTGTCGGCTTCAGCAGAGCAGAGAGAATTCTCTGCATAGAAAGAATCAGGAAATACTTTGTCAAGATCGCAAGGGGGGAAAAATCGCGATAACGAATTATTTTTATTGATTAATCGTGCAGCTCTACAAGACTGGATTAAGTATTCTACCTATTTTAGATATTTCTCTAGCTGTATGCTTGCTTGCGGAACAAAAACAATGACAACCCTGGAATTGTCAAAACAAGTCAGTGATGACTGTTCCCATATTTCTACCTTAGTGGAATTCCTTTTAAAGCAGTATTAAAGTAGAACTATGGGTAAAACTATTTTTTTCATTTTGGATAGACTAAGGAAAGGTTACAACCCCTGTCAGATTTTTTGCGCCATCTCTGTCCCATTGTGGAGATTTCCCTCTACTTCCTATCCCATAGCCAAAAACAGGCAGTGAGAGGAAATCCCTGTAAATTAACCACTTTCCTGCCTGGCATTTTTACCCCCTTCCTGGCCAGGCCAATTTTCAGCTTTCGGCACTGCTGCACTTTGAGTTTAACAGTCATGTAAAATTTGTATCATTTTTTCACACAAATGGAGCTTTCTTTTGGTGGTATTTAATCACCACTGTGTTTTTTATTTTTTGCTAAGAAAACAAAAAAAAAAAGACCGAATTTTTTGAAAAAAAAATAAATAAAATTTCATAGTTTGCTATAAAATTTTGTAAACAGGTAACTTTTCTCCTTCACTGATGTGTGCTGATAAGGATGCCCTGATGGGCACAGATGGGCACTGATAGGCTGCACTGATGGACACTGATGAGGTGGCAATGTTGAGGTGACACTGATGGGCACTGATGAGGCTGCACTGATAGGTGGCACTAATAGGCAGAACTGATGGGCACTGAGAGGTGGCGCTGATGGGCAGCACTGATAGGTGGCATTGATAGGTTGCACTGATGGGCACTAATAGGTACTGGTAGGCAGCACTGATATGTGACACTAGTGGGCACTGATTGACAGCATTGATGGGCACTGATTGAAAGCACTGATGGGTACTGATTGACAGCATTGGGTGGCACTAATTAACAACACTGGTAGGCACCGAGGCAGGGACCGATGTCACTGTAACAGAAGTCAGTTACCGACTTTATTCTTTTCTCCTCACACTAATTGTGAGGAGAAAATAGCTGATAACTGGCTTCTGTTTACTTTTGTGATCATCTGTCATTGGCTGACAGCTGATCATGTGGTAAAGGGCCCGCTGTGATTGGCCCTTTACCCTGTTCTGTGATCAGCCGAGTTTGTAGGACGCCCTCCCGGCACTGGAAGCCTGCGCAGTAGACGTCATTCAGCTATAGCGTGGGCGGAAATTCCTTGGGGACCCCCAGGTCACCAGAACTAGTGTCCCCATTGGAAGATTTCCCCTCTATTACTTTTCTGGGGATAACCCAAAACTTGGGATTTTCTTTTACTTTCACTTTCAATGATAATTGTAAACATGATAAATAGAGAGGGTGAATCTCTAACGGGGGGCACAAACAGCAATAACAACTGACAAGTATTCTAATCCCTCTTCACTCTATCCAAAACTAAAAAGAAGTTTTGCATTTAGTTATACTTTAAATCTAAAAGCAAATATTTATTATACTGCAGTTTACCAATTCTTAGATGTGATGACTGCTTTCGTTTTCTTTCTTAGGCTTTGTTTCTTTTATTTTCATCTGGTGATCTGGCCAGTAGATCTGTTTTTCAATAGAACAAGCTTTCCTGCCGAAGCAGTAAGAGAGTGGAGACAAGTCATTTACACTGACAGGGGTGCTTACAATGTCTGTTTTTTTATTAATTTATGTAAAACGTTTATCCCAAAAGAGAACAATAAAAAATCTGCTAGTACATCTGATGCCACGTACACACGAGCGGACTTTACGGCAGACTTGGTCCGGAGGACCGGAGTCCGTCGGATAATTCGATCGTGTGTGGGCTCCAGCGGACTTTTTTTCCCCAAAAGTTCGACGGACCTAGAAATAAAACATGTTTCAAATCTTTCCGACGGACTTGAGTCCAGTCGAAAAAGTCCGCTCGTCTGTATGCTAGTCCGACGGACAAAAACCGACGCTAGGACAGCTATTGGCTACTGGCTATCAACTTCCTTGTTTTAGTCCGGTGTACGTCATCACGTACGAATCCGTCGGACTTTGGTTGATCGTGTGTAGGCAAGTCCGTTCATTCGGAAAGTCCGTCGAAAAGTCCGCCCGTGTGTACGCGGCATAACACTTCCCTTCCCCCAGACTGACACTGCTGCTGCCCAAAGGTGCCCCCTGTGCTCCTTCATCCAGAGTGAGGACACTCTAATACAGGAGGTGTGTTACTGGCCAGATCACCAGGTGAAAGAGGAAAAAAACTTAAAAAAATAAAACGAAAGCAGCCACCACATATAATGATTGGAAAGCTGCAATATATTATATTCCTAGTTTTGGGTTTAATACCAATTTAAAGTGATTGTAAAGGTTGTTTTTTTTAGCCACTTGCCAGTCGGCTCACACCGATTTACAATGGCAGAGTGGCACCACTGCGCAAATCTACGTACCTGTACAGCTAGGACAGCGGGCGCGCGCAGGCCATAGCACGCCGGCGTGCGCCGTGGGAGCGTGCCCGCAGGTCCCGCAGACTCGATGTTCGCTGGCGGCCTGCAATCGCAGTGAGGAGAGGCAGAATGGGAAACTGCCTATATAAACAAGGCATTTCCCCGTTCTGTCTAGGGACATGACAGGGATCTTTTTTTCTCAGTGATCGGAAACAGTGATCTCTGCCATGTTTCAGTAAGCCTATCCCCCCTACAGTTAGAACACAGCTGAGGGAACACACTTAGCCCTTTGATCGCCCCCTAGTGTTAACCCCTTCCATGCCAGTGTCATTTTTACATTGATCAGTGCATTTTTATAGCACTGTATAATGTATATAATATATGTAATAATGTAATAATGTCACAGGTCCCCAGAGAAATTGGGGTCAGATTTGTCCGCCGCAATATCGCAGTCCTGCTAAAAATCGCAGGTCGCTGCCATTACCAGTAAAAACAATTTAAAAAAAAGTCCCTAAATCTATCCTGTAGTGTGTAACTTTTGCACAAACCAATCAATATACGCTTATTGCGATTTTTTTTTACCAAAAAAAGTAGAATAGATATTGGCCTAAACTGATGAATAAATGTGTTTTTTAATATATTTTTTTTTTGGATATGTATTATAGCAGAAAGTAAAATTTTTTTTTTTTCAAAAATGTCGGTCTTTTTTTTGTTTATAGCGCAAAAAATAAAAACTGCAGAGGTGATCAATTACCACCAAAAGAAAGCTCTATTTGTGGGGAAAAAAGGACGTCAATTTGGTTTGGGTACAACGTCGCACGACTGTACAATTGTCAGTTAAAATGACGCAGTGCCGTAATAGAGATTACTATTACATGACACCCTTCCTGTGACAATAAGTTTCCACGTTTCTTGGAGCTCCTGAAGTCTTCAGTTAACATCCAATGACCGTTTAAGGTTGACCGACTGACCGAGTTCCAGGACCTGCTGTCCCCCATTGGGTGGTTTGAACCCAACAAGCCTTGTTGACTTGGGTGGTATACGCCCCGCCAAGTCAATACCATCCGGTAAGCCTCCTCCCTCTTTCACGGTGGTGGTGTTTGCTTCTATTTCCTCACTTCAATGTTTCCAGTAATGTCAGGAATTCTTCCCGCGTGCATTGGATCACAAACCTAATTGGACTGTATTTCATCATTCTACTCAATGTGGACTTTTGGGTGTAGTGCAGTCACTACATTAGCACACCATATAATTTATTCACATTTATTATGATTGGAGTTTGTGCTATTATGTCACTTACATGTTTGTATCACATATCATTCTATGCTATTATGTCACTTATATGTTTATGTTACATATAACTTTATCACCTTCCTTTTTTTTTGCAACCTTAGCGCTGCACTTACTATACTTTGGCAACAGCTGGAGGGCCACAGATTGAGCACCCATGATAAGGGCTGTACGCTGCAATATATTTGTTTTTTTTTCCCATGGTTTGGATACACTTTATTTTCTCTGTACACAGAGGCTCTCCGGTGATGGATCTCAGGTGGAGTCCCCGTCTCCACTGCTTCAGATCACATGACCTTCCTGTGATGTGCCCGGGACTCCCCAGGGGACTGCAGTATTTTTCCTGTTCTGCTCCACTGATGCCTGTTCAGGGATCTGTTTCCTCGGCACTTAATCAGTTTATTATTTGTTGGTAGCTAAGCTTCTGTTTGCAGTGTAACAAGTAGAAGCAGGTTTATAGGAGAAGGGTTTGTGATTGGAAGAGATGCTAATAAAAGCAACAACTAAATCATTCGCATCACACGGACGTCTGTTCAGCAAATGGGTGGTATTGTTTCTCTCTGGTTGCTGAGCAATTAATAGAGCACAGGGATACCCTTCCTCTTTGCTTGATTACAGTCTCCGTTCAAGCATAAACCTCTAATGTACGGATGTATAAGAGGAAAGTGTTTCTCACTGGCTGTGCATGGCTTTTTTTTTTTTTGCTAATGAATGTCTAGTTCTCAAAAGGGCATATTTTATTATTGCCTTGTTGATAAGGGCAACTCAGAAATGATTTCTGTCCTAGAATCTAACACCCCTTCTTTTCACAATGTGTCTATGCACAGACCAATATAACCAAGAAAAGTTCATTTTCGGATTTCTCCAATCGTAGCTGGCCTATGTATAAGCAACTACTTATGATAATTATGCTTACAGCACATATCTGCTCTAAAACTGACCATTATGCATAGCTACCAACTGTCCCTGATTTCGAGGGACTGTCCCTGATTTGGCACAAAGTCCCCCTGTCCCTCACTCCTCCTTTTTTGTCCCTCATTTTGGTCTGATCTATATAGTTGTATAAAAAAAATGCACTTTTTATCTTTCAAAAAGTGTTTCCAAAAGCTTAACCTTTTATCTAATTTCTTAATTGCTCCTTTAAGGGGGAGCGACAAGGGGGGGGGGGGGGTGTCCTAAGCCTACATACTTTTGCTAATAGGTGTCCCTCGTTCCCATCTCAAAAAGTTGGAAGCATGGAAGGGTGCCCCTTTGGCTCCGTCGGAGGGTCCTGCTCCCCCTCCTGCGGATCTGAGCATTCCTGGGGTGATTATCTTGATGCAATGAGTGGTGGTATGAATATAAAATTATTAAGAAGTGTTTGCTGATATCTGTTTTTTTACCTAGATTGCATGCTGTACAAATTTTGTATCAATGGATCCTTAGGAATTGGACTAAGTCCAGGAAACGCTTCGAACCTTAAAGTTTTACTAAACCCACAACAGTAAAATTAGTCTGTATATGCAGTAAATCATGCTTGTTATACTCACTGTGGAACCTAAGGGGTTAATCCTCTGCATTGTGTAAAAGGGCTGTTTGATCCTGTCTTTCCTGATCCTCCCCTCCTTCCACTGCCCCCTGATAATTTCCTGAGTCAATGCTGTACATGCTCAGTTTGGTGTGTATTGCTCAAGAGGTTTATTATTTCTTGGGAGAGTGCATGTGGTCAGCACAGGGCCAATCAGCACTGTCCAGGCAGAAAGTCAGGGGTCTTGCAATCTCATAGGATGGTCAGAAAACTCCTCCTACAAGCTTTAGGCTGGGTCCACACCTATGCTAGTTAGATGCCGATTTCCCTTGATCCAATTCGCATAGCGGGAGAATGTGACTGGCTCTCTATGGAGCCGGTTCACATATCTCTGGGGCAGCTGTGGAGCGCACTGCACTGTGCGTCTTTGGCTCTGTTTCAGGGCCAAATTCAGCTAGAGATTTGGCCCTGATTTGTCCCTGTAATGGAGAACAGGGATGCACAGTGTCATCCGTGGCCGGTTTAGGTGTGAATTGAGCCTTAATCAGTGCTTGGCAGGACACTGATAGAAGTCACAAGATAGACTGCTCTAACTGCTGATGAGAAAAGGTATTTAGCAGTTTATATTTACTAAAATAATTGCATTTCCATGTTCTGTGTACTGTGGGAGACCAGATATAGTGAATGCAGGGTCCTGGGTTTGGTAACACTTTAGGACCATCACATGTGGACAAGATGCATCGAATTGTCATAATTGGCTTTTTATGGTTATGTACTGTATCACATTATTGCATTTAGAGGAATTAATAAAATAACATCTTTAAACTAGAACAAATGCCTCAAAAGTCTCATAATGCCATTTTTATGTTTTCGAATACGGAAGACTTTATATAGAGATGTGGCACCCGAATTTGGCAATTATGTATGGATCTACTTTTTGCTAATAGGTGTCCCTCGTTCCCTTCTCATAAAGTTGGGAAGTATGCATTATTCATGGAAGCTACAGTCTTGCCAGGGTGTCAATGACCCATATATGCAGCCCTTGTATGATTACATTGTAATATCAATATGTCTCCCTGCATGATATCTGTCAGATTTTAACATCAATGTACTGCCAAGGAGAAGTGCCATCTGGACCAATCTGTATGTGTATAATGTGTTCATACTTCTGCTCTCTACATGAATGGAAATGAGAATGAGAAAAGGTAAAGGTGTTGGCGCTATAAAACATCATGAACGAATACATCATAGAAATTGGTATTGATATACCATTTGCAAAAAAAAGCAAATAAAGTCCAAAGTGACAATCCCAACACCATATAAACATAGATATGAAATCTTCTTGTTTGATGTTCCTTCAAATACAAGCTTCACCACGAGTGCTCATGAGGTAGATGGCAACTCACCAGAGGTGTGTGATCACTTCTTGATGACGCCAGTATGGTGAAACGTACGTAGAAGCGCACACTTGTCACTTCTGGGTCCTATATGTGACATCCATCTTTCCAGTATATCCAGAACGAGGCGTGGATTGCACGCTGCCACAATTTTGATATGCCGACCCGCACATGCTGTAGACACCTTAGTGCTGGGCATAGTACAGTCACATGTGAGTGCAATCTTTGTCAATTTTTAAAAAACATTTTTTAGATAAACTTGCTAAACAATAAGAGTTCTTCCTTGTGTCATTGGTGGAGTCTGTTCCCTTATCCTCAGCCTGTCTTGGAGGAGATCCCATAGTGGAGAGATGTCTACCTAGGATCCATCTGGTCCATTCAAACAAAGCGCATTTTGACCTACTGTAAAAAGTGGTCAATCACCTCTGGTGAGTTGCCATCTACATCATAAGCACTCGTGGTGATGCTTGTATTTGAAGGAACATCAAACAAGAAGATTTCAGATCTATGTTTATATGGTGTTTGGATTGTCACTTTGGACTTTATTAGTTTGCTTTTTTTGCACATGGTATAAAATAATAATTTTTCTGCAACTGTTTGATAGGTGCAAATCATTGCAATTTTTTACAGCAAGGCCAATTCTTGCTTTGATCAAGAGTACCTTTATAGCAGTGATGGCGAACCTTGGCACCCCAGATGTTTTGGAACTACATTTCCCATGATGCTCAACTACACCGCAGAGTGCATGAGCATCATGGGAAATGTACTTCCAAAACATCTGGGGTGCCAAGGTTCGCCATAGCTGCTCTATAGGTTTACGGTGGGAAGGCGCCCCCAACACCTAAAGAATAATTTTTCTGCACCCGTTTGACAGATGCATATCATTGCAATTTTTTACAGCAAGGCCAATTCTTGCTGTCATCAAGAGTGCCTTTATAGGGTTATGGTGGAAAGGGGCCCCCGACACCCAAAGACCAATTTTTACGCACCTGTTACTTCTATTCAAAGTCAAAGTGACACCAGAATGTATCCACAAAATCACTAATCTTGTTCCCAGTGCACTACATTGTGGCCTCTTCATACACACCGGCTCCCCAGCTGTTGCTGAGGAAAATAAAGGCAGCCTGCAGGGAAACAGTTTTTTGGCTTTATAAATGCAATTATTGCTGCAGCAGATTCTAGACATGGTACAGATCTGCCACTTTACAGGTAGACTAAGGGAACACCCCAGGCACTATATTGGAAGGAATTTTTCATTTTTTTGCTTTCACTTTAAAAATAAAAAAATCACTGCTCATTTAAAAATGATTTTTTTCACAAACTTTTTTTTTTTTTATTGATACATGTCCCCCAGTGCAAGACCCGGACCCCTATAACCATTGTATGACAAACTACTTGCATATACGTCTTCAAAATGGGCACTTTTGATTTTTGACGTTCGGGTCCCATTGACTTTAATGGGGTTTGTTATTCAGGTCCGAACCTTCGCAGTGTTTGAAAGTTCTGGTGCGAACCGAACAGGGGTCCGTTCGGCCCATCCCTAGTATGTAGCTCACACCTCAACCCTGCACTCTGTACACAGCACATGCCTGAACTTTGCACTCTGTACGTAGCATAGCCCTGAATTCTGCACTCTGTACATAGCGCATGCCTAAACTTTGCTGCACATAACACACTCCTGGTATATACTGCCCATTTAAGATTCTCCCACTGTTGCAATTTGGCCATATCCACCATTCAATGTGGTTCAGCAGGGGGGCATGGTTACCTATTCTCTAAGAAACAAGGCCCTGGATAAATTTATATACAATACAATTGACCCTTTGAGGGCAACCATAATGCTGATGCAGCCCTCAATGAAATTGAGTTTGACACCCCTGACCTAAATGTTACATTTCTAAGCAGCCAAAGCAGCGTACTCTGGTGTCGTGTGAATCAGATGGAGGACCTTTGCAAATGACCAGAATGTTATAGTTACCAGATTTAGAAAATGAGGTGATTTTGTAAAACTGGGCAAAATGTGGAATTTTTATTTAAATATTACTAGGAAAAAAAACAGCAAAAGAAAATATATTAGAGGATGAAAAAGCTTTAGTTGACTACAAAGGTAAAATCCAGACCGTTGGCCTTGGTCATTTGTATTTTCTTAATGCCTACCAATAAACCCATAATGCATCTGTTAGGTTAGCATGACACGCTATAGAGCTTTCTGGCTACTTCTATCTTCTGTGGAAATGTGATTTATTTTACAGTCATTCAACTGGGAAGAACAAACATTTTCACTTCCCTGGCATGGCAAATCATTTGCCTTAATGTTCAACTTTTTTTATGCAAAAGAGGCAAGGCTGCTCCATATGGAAATACAGCTAAAGATTAATTCCATGGCCTATCTGTGACATGCAAACTAGTACAGAGTGTAATCTTCCTGTATGTCTTTTTTATTAGTCTAGGCAACCAACGTTGTGCATTAAAGCTACTGTTTGGCCATTAAATGGAGAAAGAATTAAAGGACAGCTGTACCTTTTTACAGTTGTCCTTTAATTAATGCTCTGACCCCTTAGTGTAGCCTGTAGTGTAAACTACTTACTTTCCTCCCCATTTCAAAAATATTCACTATGCGATGTCACACAGCCTCTTCATACAAAACTCCTCACTAGGTCCTCTTCTTATGCCGCGTACACACGCTCGGAATTTCGGCCCGCAAAAGACCGATGAGAGTTTTTCGTCGGAAAATACGACCGTGTGTATGATCCATCGGTCTTTTGCTGGCGGAATTTCAGCCAGCAAAAGATTGAGAGCAGGTTCTCTATTTTTCGGTCAGGAAAATGCGATTGTCTGTGGCAATTCTGACGCTCAATATCCCTTTGCATGCTCGGGAACAATTCAACGCATGCTCGGAAGCATTGAACGTCATTTTCTCGGCTCATCATAGTGTTGTACGTCACCACGTTCTTGACGGTCGTAATTTCAGCAAACTTTGTATGCAAGGCAAACTTGAGTGGAATCCCATCTGAAAAGCCGTCATATATATTGCTTCCCCATAGGAACGAATGGGGACGCAGCACACATACGCAGTAATTCCCCGTACACACGATCAGACATTCCATGGATTTTTTCCGACGGATGTTAGCTCAAACTTGTCTTGCATACACACAGTCACACAAATCTTGTCGGAAATTCCGAACGTCAAGAACGCGGTGACGTATAACACATACGACGAGCCGAGAAAAAGGAAGTTCAATAGCCAGTGCAGCTCTTCTGCTTGATTCCGAGCATGTGTGTAACTTTGTGTGTTGGAATTGTGTACACACGATCGGAATTTACAACAACGAATTTTGTTGTCGGAAAATTTGAGATCCAGATAAGGGAAATTCCAAAGGAAAATGTCCGATGGAGCCTACACACGGTCGGAATTTCCGACACAAGCTCCCATCGAACATTTTCCTTTGGTAAATCCGACCGTGTGTACGGGGCATAAGAAGAAAATCCAGAGAAGATGTTTTCCCAGCAAAGACTGACTGATGGTAGGTAAACCTGCAGAGTGAACATCTCTAGTACAGAAAAAAAGGTAAATATTTTACATGCTGCACTAACACAGGTGGGGGCATTAACTTAAAGTGATTGTAAAGGAAAACATTTTTATATAAGAAAAAAAAAAAAACAAATATGTCATGCTTACCTGCACTATGTAATGGTTTTGCACAGAGCAGCCCCGATCCTCATCTTCTCGGGTCCTCCACCAGAGCTCTGGGCCCCTTCCCGAGAGCCCCCATAGCAAGCCACCTGCTGTCGGGGGCACTCGTGCATGCTCGCTCCCGAGACGGCTTTCTGCATTCATAAGACACAGAAAGAGTGGCTCAACCCCGCCCCAATCACGATCTACTGGTTGCTGACCCCCACTTTAAACTGTATGTGAGGCCAAAACTTTGCTTCGTTTTTGTATAGAGTAAACAATAGTAAACAATAGTAAAAGAGAATTCCAGGCATGCTATATTTTTACATTCATTCAGAAAATGCAATGCATTCTTTTAATGGCAGCCAACCTCCTGTGTTCACAGTGCATCAGGCTAGCTGCTCAGCATGGTAGCCAGAAGCAAGTGGAGATTACTGGAGTAGTGGTGTCAAGTTCGGTGATGTGCAGCTTCTAGGGGCATCGGTCAGGTATAGTATATACATAGTTACATAGGTCCAATAGGGCCAATTTAGCTATGTAAAAATATAACATGCCTGGAATTTTCTTTTAAAATCTCCTTAGGTTTTGTTTTTGCTATGTTTCATTCGATAGATTTTTAATCACTTCCTGACCAAGGACACAACAAGAAATAAGAGGAAATCTCTTCAAGTCAAGGGGAGATTCCATCTTAAGCAGCTGTCACTGAACCAGATGTATTCATTGGACGATTTAGGTCCCATGAACACTGGGCGTTAAAAACGCCACTTTTAGTAATGTTTGACTTTTTTTTGCCTCTCTGTGTTACAGGTGTTTAGAGGCAGAAAAATAAACCCATTGCCAGCATGTTCAGGAGCAGCAGCGTTTTGGAAGAAAAAATGCTTGACACACCTAAACGCCCAGTGTGCAAGAGGCCTCGTCCTCAACTACTTTTCCTGTGACAGCTCTAAAATTTCTCATTTTCTGTACCGGAGACAATGATCACCAACATAGGTATAGCAGGTAAATCTCTTGAGTAGGGACAGAGGTTCTAACCCATCCACATGCTATCGAAAACTAAAAACAAAAGTTTTGCCTTGGCATACACTTTACTTGTTCTGCCCTTTGTCTCATCCCATCACCCTGACTGCTTGCAAGAAACATCTCCTTATTGTGCTATTTGATGTGCTGGTAATGAGTAGGCTGCATCTAACACCATTTCTTCTCAGCTATCCTTTGCCTTACATCACTTACATCATATCATTATTATTGTAATGCAGTCCCAAAAGGATGCTGCAGTCAATTGTAATGGTAATGTTTAAGCCTTTCTCGGAAAATATGTATATGGCTGCACAGGAAGTCATGCATATTTGTAATGAAAAAGCTGAGGGCAACAATGACTAAAATCCTGCAGTTTCGGCAATGACAACAGCCATTTACTAATAGGAAGATATGCAATCAGTACATTTCTAAGTTTGGGGTATTACTGAGCTTTCTGGTTAATGTATTAAAAAGCTAAACTCCAGGCTAGCTGATTAACCCTTAACCCTTAGCTTGACAAAAAAAATCTATAGGTCACATTTCTAAAGCAGTAAATATGGCTGCATCACAATCATGCCTAAATCATGCTTTTTAAATTATAGGGATTCATTTACCCACAATAAATGTTTGGTGAATGTCAGATTCACTGCTTTGTAAATAAACAATATACACCTTGTTTAATGATCATATTTTTTTTATTGCTATTATTGTATGAGACAATTGCAGTATTGAAGAAGCACACTGTCATCTACAGGCTGCAATGGTCTCTGCAAGCTGATTTTTTTCTCTTCAATAAAGCCTGCAGCCTGCCTGTGTTCACTATGCCGTAACGTAGTTGCCATTGGAGCTAACAGAAAATACCTAGTGGTTCCCTCCTCCATGTGACCTAATTTTCTAAGGCAGTGCTCTGCCTCATCAGCCAATTAGCAGGCCTGACCAGTGTCACGTGAGGGAAGGGGTGAAATAATCAATGTTGTGTATGTTCCAACGCCATAACAGGGTTAGGACTACTGAAAAACAAGAGGATAACAAGTAAGATGAGCGCAGGTGGGTCAGAAGGTTAGCTTAAAAGAATCCCAATCCATGAGTACTAATGCCCAGACCCTAGCTTTTTAGTTAAGATTATCGGCAGTTACAACCATGTTGTTTGGAGGAAGGGGCAGCCCAATGACACAACCAAAGGTAAAATCTTGCCTTATGTTACCTACAGTCGGTTTTGGGTGTGGAGGCTCTTAAATGTGGTCTTCTAGATCCAAATGACTCCAAATCAGTTCTTAACAAACTGAAACAATTTCTATTGTTTTGGCATTTACTAAGACAACAGGAATTACAGCTTCAGCTAGAGATAGACCTTGCGCTGAAGGCGCAGCTTAAGTGGAAGGCCTACATGACTCGGTTGCAGTTAGGCTGGGATAAAGATAGGGTTAAAAAGTTGATGGGTTCCAAAGTTACAAGGGGGTGTTACTGGATTGGATAAAGGAGAAGTGTGGCAGGGTGAGGTCACGGCGGTCTTTGTAGGGGTGGTCACTTGCCTCATGGTCAGTTGGAACAGGAATTGGAACAGAAGAACTTCTCCCTCCCTCCCTACTATTTTGACTGGTTTTGGCTTATTTCTCTCTTTTGTGTATGTCTTGGTTCAAGCAGTTTTTTTAATGCTGGGAGTTTTGACAGGATTTTATTGCAATAATGTTATTCTCGTAGCAGCAGGGGTCTTAAGGGTCTTCAAAGGCGGGAGATGGTGGTAAAATTTTGGACAATAATGGTTGGGCCCATCACAGGTATGGGTGTACCTTCTATATTTAATGTGGGGCTGTAGTTAAAATTTTCCTCAAGTTGGTGCAGTTGCAACGGAGAGCCTTGAAGTGGAATTGGGATGGATACAGCTGGTTGGAAAATTAAATGTGCCTTCAAAGACCCTAGATCAGAAAATAGGTCACTCTTTATCAGGATTATGGTTATAAAATGTGTTAATAAAATTGAAAATTTTAAAAGTTTGTAAATTTTGGAGTTGATGTTTTAATAAATGGCTGTTTTGGACTTTTAAACTCAAAATTCTGTGTCCAGTGGTTTGTTTTGTGAAAAAGGGGGACTTAGTTGGGTGGGGGTAAGGTATCTGGTCATTGCAGCCGCAATACAAAGCATATCTTAGTCTTGCTAATATAAACACTTGGTTGAAAAGCAAGAAGTATGTGCAGTGCATTAATAGGCTGAATATTGTTTCGAATTTGTAGCAGAAAAATACGTATACTCCCAGAAATGCATATAATATTATTAATGTTCTCATCGTCACCTCTTGTTCTACAGAACGAACGCCTTGTGCCTGGAGCTGGCGCCTAATATGCTGAACTCTAGCAGGCTAACTAGATCTGTCACTGCATGCTCCACTAAACCAAATTGCTTGAAGATTTAACCGTTATCACATCAGAGGATCCACACTGAACTTTTAAGATACAGCTAATCTTCCTCAAGCAGTGCTTCCGATTTGTGTTGCTGAACCAATTCCTCTTCATTTATTTTAACACCTCGTATAAACAGCAAGCCCCTCCTAACGCTTGCTTCACCGGCTTACTCACACTGAAAATTCTTGAGTGCCCAATTTATAAATCCTCCAATCTTAAAAAAGGGCTGCAGAATAAATTGAAAAACCTTAAAATTGCAAAGAAATGATTAGGGCTCATTTACAATTGCCCTCTGAAAAGCAATATCCAGTGGATCACGTTGGAGAGGGTGTTTGAGAGGCAGTAAGGGGGTGATATGTCACCTGATCCCCACTTGTTTTAACATCTAAAAACCCGCACCACCATGCTACAACTGCATGGTGCAGCCCCATTCAGCTGAACCTGACAGAGGGGATCATTTTTGCAGCTGTCAAGCAAAGAATCATGGCCACAGCATGTGTACACCTGCCCGCTGCCTTTGCGGCTTAAAGCGGAGATTCACTCTAATGCCCCGTACACACGGTCGGATTTTCCGACGGAAAATGTGTGTAGGACCTTGTTGTCGGAAATTCCGACCGTGTGTAGGCTCCATCACACATTTTTCATCGGATTTTCCGACCCACAAAGTTTGAGAGCAGGATATAAAATTTTCCGACAACAAAATTCGTTGTCGGAAATTCCGATCGTGTGTACACAAATCCGACGGACAAAGTGCCACGCATGCTCAGAATAAATAAAGGGATGAAAGCTATTGGCCACTGCCCCATTTATAGTCCCGACGTACGTGTTTTACGTCACCGCGTTCAGAACGATCGGATTTTCCGACAACTTTGTGTGACCGTGTGTATGCAAGACAAGTTTTAACCAACATCCGTCAGAAAAAATCCTAGGATTTTGTTGTCGGAATGTCCGAACAAAGTCCGACCATGTGTACGGGGCATAAGGGGGAAGTCCTGCTTAATGTCCTCCCCCCACCCCCTTCTATTTTTGGCACTCTTTTTTGTGTGTGGGGGGGGGGTGTTAACAAGTATCCCCTGCACCCACTTCCAGTCGGATCACCGCGATCCACTGGAAATTTTGCTCTCGACAACCCCCCCTCCCCCCACCCAACCTTCTTAGACACGCCACAGGTCCCAGAAAGCTGCAGGACCATTTGCGAAGCACAGTGCGGCTCTCGCATACGCTGTGAAGCCGCAAGGAATCACAGCCAGCTGTCCACAGTAAGTGGTGAAGAACCGGTTCAGGTGACGATGGTGCTGGACAGGTGAGTGTCTTTTTATTAAAGGTCATCAGCAGCTAAAGTATTTGTAGCTGCTGAATTATTATTTTTTAAACAGGGCAAAGAACAGCTTTAAGGGGGAGCAGTTGGGGGAGGGGGTAAAAAAGGCGACTCAACCACATGTTTTTACTGTTCCCCAGCTGCAAATGTTTAAAAAAAACCACTATTTAACCTATCCATGTGTTCATTAAAGCCTCATACACACGATCGGATTTTCCGCAGACAAAACCATGGCGTGTGCCTGGATTTTGTCTTGCATACCAACGGCAAGGAATTGTTGGCCAACAAACACAAACGTAGTGAAGTACTATGTGGTTTTTCAGCTCCTTAGCGCCACCCTTTGGGCTCCTTCTGCTAATTTCGTGTTAGTAGAAGTTTGGTGAGTGTTGATTTGCGATTTTCATTTCACGCTGTTCATTTAGCGCTTTTCAGTTTGTTTCTGAACGGCCGTTCATTAACCAGACATGTTGCGGAATCGGAGGAGATAACGTGTTATTTATTATTGGCCTTGGAGTTATTGCTTTGGCCCAAGTCCAGGAACAGGAGAAGGACGAGTTCTTGGACCAAAAATTGGTTGCTTTATTAATCGTGACCAATTATGTCCTATGCCTTTGCTGCGGGAGCTCCAGGAGAATAATCCAGATGTTTTTTGGAATTATCTCCAGATGACGGACCCCTGCTTTCACCAACTCTTGGCATTGTTGACCCCCTCTTTTAAAAAGCAGGGCACATGCATGAGGCTTTAATTTTATTTTTTGGTTGAATAATGATTTGGTTTGTTATATTTTCTATATTTTTGGATGCATAGAATGCACTTTTTGGTTAAGTTCTATTTGCAGATAGCATGTCTAATTTTATTTGTTTTCTTTTTTTTAATGCACAATAAAAAAATTGTGGAGAATAATACTTGGCTATCATGTCCGATCATGTGTACGAGGCTTAACTCTCTCATGACCTGGGGTCTTCAGTGCCCAGACGTCCTGGATAAAATTACCAGCGTCCATATGCAGCACTTACCAGTAGGTTTACTATAACTCCATGACTAATTTACCTACCTAAAAAAGTTACACTGTTTTTTAAAGGATGTATGCTGCTTTTTTTGGCACATTGTTAGAATTAATACCCTCCTCAGATTTTTACTATAAGCTCACAAACAGATAATAGAGTGAAAAAAAACACAGTTTTTCTTTAACAGTGTATAATATTTGTTTAATCTATTTGTTTAAACATTTCTTTAATCCATTGGGGTTTTTTAATGTTATGCAAATTTGATATTTTTAATGTTATGCATATTTGATATAGTATCAGAGCCTACCGGCTGCTTCTGTCTTTCTCTAAATGACGCACAATGACAGTTCAGTCAACCAAGTCACTCTCTTGTTTGTAAACAATGTCATGTGATCACTGGGACATTCTAGTGATCACATAATTGGGAATCATGGCAATTGGTTCTGATCACTGTATAAGACGGGACTGCTGTCAGATGCAATGAGACTTTGTGGTTGATTTACTAAAGGCAAATAGACTGTGCACTTTGAAGTGAAGCTTTACCTCATTTACTAAGCTTTGGAGCAACTGCACTTTGCAAATTACACAGTCTATTTGCCTTTAGTAAATCAACCCCCCTGTGTCTCGGAGCTCTGTGCTGCATGGTGTGGAAGTTTATGCAGGGTAGATGATGAGGTTACCTCCTCCTCAGGGGACAAGGTTTGATTTTAAAAATGTTTTTGTGTAAAGAATGGCGCCAACCTAAAATCATATAAACATGTGCAGCTGCCCCTTTAAGTGGACACCCACCTCTAAATATATGTGATTAAAAAAGTCAGGCGCTAGCACACACCCTCCAACTCTCAAAAAACTAACAAAAGTCACATAAACACCATACAAACTCAGCATAGATCCGCAAAAATTAATTAATAAACAAATAGTGAGTAATAAAAGTCCACATGAAGATATGGATATTAGAATTCCTTCACTTAGTGCTCCACCACAGTGTGTACAAAATGCACACTTATCAACCATACCAGTTGTATGCAACTTGTAATTATTTAAAGCGTTTGTTAACCCAAAAAACAAAACAAAAAAAAAACTGATCCTGTTCCCTTAAAGCATGTTATACAGCACAGTGCTTGTGTTGTGTCATTTTTGCCCCCTGTATCACCTGTAATACCTGTCTGATCCTGCCTGGCTATGCTCTTCCCCTGTACACTGACCACGATATATCATGGCTGCCGAGCCCTGACACTGTTGTCAGCGTACGTGCCTCCATCAGCCGCAGCCTGCTTATCTGCCCCCCTTGTCCTCTCCTCCATCCTCTCCCCTTCTCCCCTCTCTGTGCCACCCCCCCCTTCCCCCGTTCCTGCTGCTCTCATACTTAACATTAAAAGTTTCCTTCCCCTCTGTATTAGAACAATAGGTTCCCCTGTGTCTGGGTCATAGCATAAATATGCTTATCTGTACCGATAACAGTGTCTTCCTGCGATCATGTGACTTCCCAGCTCTGTCTCTCCTCCCCTCCCCGGCTGACATCAGCGGTAGTGCTTGGCCCCCACCCCCTGGAACTGTCAGCCGGGCAGAGGAGAGGAGAGAGGAGGCAACTGATCGCAGGAAGACTTATACAATATTTATGATATAACACAGACACAGGGGAACTTATTGTTCTAATACAGAGGGCTTGGGAGCTTTTTATCCAAGTGGCTTAACAACAACTTTAAGGGTATCGCCCTATACTGCTCATCAAATCACTGTTGTGATGATCCATATAAATATTGCCACATGTATTTACACCAGTCACTGGCCTTTCAGATCTCCTTCTCTCATTAACAACTGGGACCCAGTAGAAAAGTATAAGATTCCAAAATAGTGTAAATAAATTTAAAATTTGAAGACACGGTGGTTGGCGGATTTGAAAAGGATATATCCAAATTTTCATATGGACTTTTATTACTCACCATTTGTTTATTAACTGATTTTTGTGGATCTATGCTGAGTTTGTATGGTGTTTACGTGCCTTGTTAGTTTTTTGAGAGTTGGAGGGGGTGTGTTAGCGCCTGACTTTCTTAATCACATAGAGAAGGTTTGATTGACCACTCAGGTCTTAGCACTGCATCCTGGGAGGAGGTCACATGTTCCCCATACCCACATAAAGTGATGGAGGTCACATGTTCTCCCATACCCACATAAAGTGGTTGTTAAGCCACTCTAACCTGTATACACCATCAGCACTGCCTCCTATTGTAGTATCCCCCTCTGTGTGTGATTTATAGAAATAAATGTTGCAAATACCTAATTTCACAGCCGAGATTGCGATCACATGACTGGCCAGCTTTCTTTTTTTCTCTTCTGAAAGATGCAGCAGGCGGGGCTGAGATTCCCCTGCTGATGTCAGTCTGGAGGGGAGGAGGAGGAGAGGAGGAGAGAGCTGGCTGGTCAAGAGATCTCAATCTCGGCTCTTAAATTACCGTATTTATCGGCGTATAACACGCGCCGGCGTATAACACGCACCCCAAGTTTAGGAGGGAATTTTAAGGAAAAAACTTTTTGGAGGGAAGTTTAAGGGAAAAAAACTTACATTTAAATGCCCATCAATGCAGCCTTGTCAGTGTCATTGAAGCCTTCTCAGTGCAGCCTTGTCAGTGCAGCCTTGCCCCAGTGCAGCCTTGCAGCCATGTCAGTGCAGCCTTGTTAGTGCAGCCTTCCCCAGTGTCCATTGAAGCCTTGCCCCAGTGCAGCCTTGCAGCCATGTCAGTGCAGTCTTGTTAGTGCAGCCTTCCCCAGTGTCCATTGCAGCCTTGCAGTCATGTCAGTGCAGCCTTGTTAGTGCAGCTTTCCCCAGTGTCCATTGCAGCCTTGCCCCAGTGCAGCCTTGCAGCCATGTCAGTGCAGCCTTCCCCAGTGTCCATTGCAGCCTTGCCCCAGTGCAGCCTTGCAATCCCCGCCGATCTCCACTGATTTTTTGCGATCGCGCCGACATACACATCCGAGTGATATTTAAATATGGCACAGCGAAGGGACTCCGTGGAGCAGATATACACATAGCCGAATGTACTTGGCTCTTTTCGGCGCCGCCCACAGTCCCGCCCAGTGGCGGGACTGTGAGCGAGCCAAAAAGAGCTGAGTACACTCAGCTTTGCGTATCTCGGCTCTGCCCTTCGCAGAGTCCGCCGGCGCCATATTTAAATCTGGCTGTGTATGTCGGCGCGATCGCAAAA
This sequence comes from Lithobates clamitans, assembly GCA_037952925.1. NCBI lineage: Eukaryota > Metazoa > Chordata > Amphibia > Anura > Ranidae > Lithobates > Lithobates clamitans. Next base: position 12,060,087 of record JBBGZY010000502.1, on the reverse strand, counting down.
AATCAGTGGAGATTGGCAGGGATCGGCGTATAACACGCACCCACGATTTTCCCCTGATTTTAAGGGGAAAAAAGTGCATGTTATACACCGATAAATACGGTAGGTTTTTACAGCATTTATTGTTAGAAATTATTCACAGAGGGGCACACTGCAATTTGAGGCAGTGCTGATGGTGTATACAGGTTAGTGTTATGAGAGCAGCAGGAGGGGGGGAGGGGCAGCACTGTCACGAGCAGACAGACAGAGAGGGGAGGGGGGAGGAGCAGAGAGGAGAGCAGATAGCAGGCTGCAGATTACAGAGGCACGTAAACTGATCACGGTGTCAGGGCTCAGCAGCCATGATACACCGTGGTCAGTTTTCAGAGGATGGTAGAAACTGGCAGGATCAGCCAGGTTTTTTAGGTGTTACAGTGGGCCAAATGACACAGGACAAGCACTGTGTCATATAACATGCTTTAAATGAGCAGGATCCTTTTTTTTGGGGTGGGGGGTTAACAAGCACTTTACGTTAAAGTAGAACTATAGGCAAAACTTCTTTTTTCATTTTGGATAGAGCCAAGGGAAGGTTAAAACCCTTGTCCGATTAAGTTTCGTCATTTGTGTCCCATTGCTGAGATTTCCCTTCACTTCCTGTCCCATAGCCAAATCCTTGCAAATTAGGGGAATTCCTTGGGGCCCCCCAGGTCACCAGCACTAGTTCCCCCATAGGAAGATTTACCCTCTATTACTTTTCTGGAGACAACTAAAAATGGGGGTATTTCTTTTACATTGGAGTAGGAGACAAGTATTGTGGATCTTCTTAACAGGGACACAGACAGCAATAAAATGTATAACCGTTCTAATCCCTCTTCACTCTACCCAAAACTAGAGAAAAAGTTTTTCCTTTAGTTATACTTTAAATTAAGACTGCACAGGTGTCTATTTTCTGGCATTCCAGCACTTCTGGCAAATGCTAGAGTTGCTAGACTATTAGTCTTGGGCTGCCCAAAAACTACTGCCACTATGTGGTGAACACAGTAAACGACACTACATGTAAATACAATTACTTTACTCAAAGGAAGCCATACTCTTCACTTGTACAGAAGTCCAAAAATTATTTTAGAGTGTTTAGTAAAGAATCTCTATTGAGAATGTATCAGGATTTTGAAGAATGGATGTCATCACAAAGCATTACATTACAAATAGGAACATGACACCCTTCCAATTTGTATAACAGGACTAATAAAAGGGAAATTAACAGTCATTATCATGCTGCGTTTTAATAATTTTAACATTATAAAAATGTGACAAGTGTTCAACTAAATTAGCATCTGGGCAGTCAGAACAGATGGTTATTTCTTACCAGTGGTGGCATTTAGGTAATAGCTCAAATAGCAAGTCAGAAATCCATTATCTTCATTTCTGAGTTTACTAATTTGTTATGACAGCTGGATATGATCAGTCAGTCCCTCTTCTAAAATAGCACCTAAATACTTTGCACAACTCTTCAGGAAGGTATTCATGAATAAGTGAAAGGATAATTATACTCCTTTCTTAATATTGTGTGTTCAAACATAATATATACATATATATTATACAGTATTTATATCATAAGCCATTAGGCATTTGCCAGACAGGAAAACTAACATACGGCCACTTTCCATTTAGGGAAACCCCATAATAACAATGTTTCTCCTTAAAAGAATTCAATTTTTGTAATAACTCTACATATAGAAAAAAGCAGCTCTTACAGTAACATCACCTCCCCAATGTTGTCCCCTGCACCCTACAGACTCACCCACTCAATGTTCCAATACCGGCCCTAAATGAGGCTGGGTGTGTTTCCTGGAATGCAGTAAACCATGGGCCCACTCCAAGTGGGAAGGCATCACCACAATACCTTGCACTCACAGAACAATGATGCAAAGAATGACGCTAATGTCATCATGTTAACAATGCTTTCTGCATCACTGAAGACTACCTAGCACAGCATAAGAGGCAAACAGGACACAAAGGGGTTGATTTACTAAAGGCAAATAGACTACTCGCTTTGCAAAAGGCAGTTGCTCCAGAGCCTAGTAAATGAGGTAAAGCTTCACTTTGCAAAGAATACCCAATCACATGCAAGAAAAAAAAAACACAGGATTTTTGCTTGCACATGATTGGATGAAGGAAGTCAGCAGAGCTTCCCCTCATTTACTAAGCTCTGGAGCAACTGCTCTTGCAGAGTTCAACTGCACTTTGCAAAATGCACAGTCTACTTGCCCTTGGTAAAACAACCCCAAAGTCTGAAGGCTCCAATGGTAAGCATAAAAAGATACATGCAAGAAAGCATCCGGGGATGGGATGGTAGAGCAAGGACCGGGGGCACAGAAACATGACAGCATAGGACCTGGATAAGTAGACTAGGTGCATACTTGAGCATGAATCTTTTTCCATTTTTGGCATGTATACACTAATTTTTGACACCTTTTAGGGCAGAAGCTTTTTGTTTAGACCAATTTTTTTTTCTATATCAGATACATTTTATTGAGTTCCATTATTTTGTTATCTGAAATACACACAAACAAAACAATTTTTAATGACGTTTAAACCAATTTAAAGCAAGTTACTAGGAGGAGACAATTGGTAGCCATGAAGATATGCTGTTACATGTGTTTGAATATTTTTTAGGCAAAATGCACTTTTTCAGCCCCAAAAAATCTCCTGTACTTCTTAAGTAAAAGCACATCATTCAGGTGTAAATAGAAAGTTTGTGTTGAGAATTGAAGCATTTTTGGAAATTCATTCAAATTGCGTACGTGTGAATAGGGCTCTAGACTGTTCAAAAACTCCATAGTGCAGTTACTACAATAAAATCTTTATTGTAGTCTTCATTTGCTCCAAGCTACAGATGTAGAATAACTGTGATACTCTAAAGTTAGGAAGAGGATACCTACTGTAACATGTGCTTGATATAGACGGTATTATTTTTCTGTTAATAAAATGGTGTATGGGAGATTGTTTATTATGAATAATGTGAAAGTGCTTTGGATAAATGGGCAAAGTCAAGCCTTCAAGTCTTATGGATACCAGCCTTTATGGCTATTTACCTATTAACATGCATTGATGCATTGGTAGCAGATCCGCTGACAACTGCCCGTATGTCCTGGCTGCTCACATGAACAGTAACTTGTAGAGGGACACAAGTCTGTAGACCAGAACTGATAACAAAAAAATGCATCTGAGATCCCCCTACAAATGTATTCTGTCTTCCACAATTGGCTCATTTGGATCACAAGATTTGGCGGTATGAATGGGGTAGCCTTTCTCAGCCTGTTTAATCCTGAGGAATCCCTGTATTAGCTTTCTTGTCTAAGGAAACCCTAATAATAATTACTATAGCTACAGCTCATGGGACATTAGCATGATGGTCAATGGGAAGAATGCTCCTTACATGTGGTCATTGGAAGAATCTCCCCTTACAAAAAGCTAAATGTTTATTGGTTTCAGTGGTTGTTTTTCCAAAAAGCAGAATTTGCACATATCTCAAGGAACCCCTACAATCTCTGGAGGAACCCTAGTTGGCTTATTGGAGGAACCCTAGTTGGCTTATGAATCCTGTCACTGAAGACTTTAACTGAAACAGGTATATGGAGCAGCTGCCTTCCATGTTGTTCTCAATTTAAAGCTGGGTATACACATTGAGGTTTTTTTCTCTCAATCAGTGGGTTAAATAGCAAAAAGAAATTCACAGATATGCACATCAACAAACGATGTTGATGCAGATCTCTCCCCCCGCTGTGTCTTTGTATTCTAACAGTGAGCACCCCCCCCCCCCCTCATCAGAACATACAGATCGACGCTGCAGCCATTGGTTCTCTCAGACCTCTAGGTTCTCTCATACAACTGGACTCGCTCAGTCGTCTCAACTCCTCCAGTCCTCTAAACAAAGAAGCTCCAGACTTCAGCATGGAGTACGGTCTCCTGAGTAGAGCACACCTGCCTCCTAATGGGATCCCTGAGTTAAACCCAAGCCTACGATTATAAAGGCTGTGCGCACTTGCACACACAGCCTACCAATTCTCAGTAAGGCCTGGACACTGGGTTGTAGGCTTCTTCCCTCCCAAAGCTCTTCAAAGTTTCCAACCTCTGGAACCCAATTCGGGAACACCAAAACTCGGAGAAAGCTGAAAAGCCATCTTTCTCCTCTTACGATGGATATTCCGGAGCCCTCTGTATTCATGCAAATCTTGTCTCTTTTGCCCATTCTCTACAGTGACAGGGCCTTGCACTGTCACAATATGTATATTTTAATAACATTCATGGATAAATATACAGCATATTTTAGAAGAGAATCTGAACAAAGTGATATATTATGGAGAAATACTTTTCTATACACAGCCGACTTCCTGCCCAGACATCAAATAAAAGAAAAGTACCAGCTGTCATTTTGCTGCGTCTGTTGGCGGTTTACACAGAACAATAGGCCGTACAACATGAAATAAATGTCAATTATCTTCATCTCTGTACTTCTACAGATGCTCTCACACAATTGTAAAAATTATTAGCAGCGCTTTTAACATGTATAAGATCATTCGGTTTTGAAATATAGTGCTGCCTTAAAAGGGGAAAACACCATCAAATTAGGAGTAATTGTCAATGATGCATATCATTTTTTCTACAATCTTAATCCTTTACCAGCACTGTACTTTGTAAACCACTAAGACAGACCACATTATTGAAAAGTACAACATAAACAGGAAATGCACTCATTTCTCAGATGGTACTCAGCAAACTTACAGTAAACATACCAGTAGTAATAATGCTTGGATGAGCATCTTTATTCATGTCAGAGTCCCACACATGAACTAGAATTAAAAGAGAAATATGACCAATGCAGTTTTGACCATGCTTCTCTTGTGAGTCCCAGGGGTGCATTTGCTTGTACTCTCCTGTGACCCAGAATCAGCTGTCAACGGGCTAAAGTGTGCTGTTGGCTGACGTTACAGAGCTGCTCCAGTTTCTGGATTTATCCTGACAATAATGTCGGGATCCACCCAGATACCCGATCAGCAGTGAGCTCTGGAAAGGCAGAAACCAGAGCGGTGTGTGGGCGGGGCCTACTGTGCCCGTGCATGTGTGGTAACACTCGTGGAGTGTACTCATCAATGCCTGGGACCAGGCAGAGACTGCTGTCATGGGAAGAACCTAACATTAAGGCAGTTCCCTGACTTAGAGATCACTCACTGTATGTAGTAATAAATGTAAAGTTCCTCTGAAAAAGACTTGTCCCATATCACTATACACTGTAACCTGTATGTTGCATTAAGAGGAACGAGCTGAGCCTGCTTCCATTCCACCAGTCCAGCTAACTCACTCCCAGTAACAGAATGGGGTCCTGCCAGGCATACCTCCGTGACTCCTATGAGTCCATATAGGCATTGTCCATGACTTGGATGCTGTCTGTGGCCCCCGGTATCTTGACGTCTTTTCCTCGGCTTCCTGTTCGGTGGCAGAACTTCATGGCTACCTACGGCACTGCCCGATCTCAGCGGTCCTCCTCTTTATATAACAGGTGGGCCCACCAAAATCAAAGTAGCCCAGGAACTAAGCTGAAAATGCGTAACCCTTTTCCCAAACTGGGGCAGGTGCTGGAAACTAACTACATGCATGTCAACCTGCCTACAGGTGTCCTAAAGGTAAACTCCAGGCTGGAACAAAAGATGCCACTGCAGATGCTTACCCAACCCCCCCCCCCCCCCCACACACACACACACACACACACACTGCAAGAGTTAAAAGAGTTAAATACTTTTTAATTACTATTTAAATTATTATTTTTATTTTTTTTTACTTTTTCTGCACCCTAGCAAGCTTCCTACAACCATGTCACTGGGTCAAGTTCTGACTAATCCAGCATGAAACAACTATAGCACTTTGCACCTGTGCAGTAGTTTCCTGTAATACAGACCAGTCACTGACACTCTCTCTCTTTGTGCATTGTGACTGGTCTTGTACCCGCCCCCTTATAGTTTTCTATAGGGGCACAGAAAGATGACAGCATAGGACCTGGATAAGTAGACTAGGTGAGGAGATTCAGTTCGCATTTGCAGCACTATACAAGTCTTTCATTCATTCAGGTGCATACTTGAGCATGGATATCTTTTTCCATTTTTGGCATGTATACACTAATTTTTGACATGTTTTAGGGCAGAAGCTTTTTGTTTAGACCATTTTTTTTTCTATATCAGATACATTTTATTGAGTTTCATTATTTCATTATCTGAAATACACACAAAGAAAACAATTTTTCATGATGTTTAGACCAATTTAAAGCAAGTTACTAGGAGTAGAAGATATGCTGTTACATGTGTTTGAATACTTTTTAGGCAAAAATGCACTTTTTCAGCCCCACAAAAATCTCCTGTACTTCTTAAGTAAAAGCACATCATTCAGGTGTAAATGGGCCCCATAGGATAGAATGGAAATTTTGTGTTGAGAATTGAAGCATTTTTGGAAATTAATTCAAATCGCGTACGTGTGAATAGGGCTCTAGACTGTTCAAAAACCCCATAGTGCAGTTACTACAATAACATCTTTATTGTAGTCTTCATTTGCTCCGAGCTACAGATGTAGAATAACTGTGATGCTCTAAAGTTAGGAAGAGGATACCTACTGTAACATGTGATTGATATAGACGGTATTTTTTTTCTGTTAATAAAATATTTTCACTTCTCTATAGCTCTGTTGAACTACCAGGAGTTATTAGAAAGCCCTATGTAATAGGAAAGCCATAGAGTTGCTGGAATTGAGGCCATTAGAGAACAAACCTACTTGGGTACATCAACCATACAAAATAGGGTGGTCATTTAAAAAATTACTTTTATTGAAAAAATAAAAATATAATAATAATAATAAACTCTATTCCTACTAAATATAATATAGTTTCCCTTCAATGTGAATTTTAAAGTACCATTACAGACACTGCTACAGTATTTATAATAATCTTTAGTGAGTTCAAGTATAACAAGGTGAAAAAGAAAAGAATGTCAGTTGTTGAGTAATTAGTTAGCTGGCAAAACTTGACAGTGCACGCTGTGCACACAAGCTCTCACGTTCTTGTCTAGAAGTTTTAACAGAAATATTTTACTGCACTATAGAAGAGAAGCAGAAATAAAATAAAGCAATTTTAAAGTCGGCATGGCTGTATTCATAAATCTAGGAAATGTGAGATTTTCAGACAACAGGGGTAGCTTATGGTGAAGACCAAACCCAGGCAATGCAGCAATCTAAGTTCTAAGGATGATGTCAAATGGGTGATTCCGTAGCAGAGATTAATTGCTGCTACAAACTGCTAATGCTGGTGATAAAAAGCGATTTGTCGCTGGTGAATTTTCACTGGTACAAACTAAACTGGTGGTATGGCATTGGGTTGACATGGTCCGATTTGTAGCAGAGAATGTCTACCCTTCATTGATCTCTAACTAAAGCTGGCCATATACGATTTTTTTTTAAATGGGACCGATTCTCCCATCCACACATTCAAGGTAGATGGAGCAGTTCTCCCAGCTGTATCAGTGTATTCTGCCAGTGGGACTCCTTGCCATCAGAATACATTGATCAGCACTGCAGCCGACTGGCTGCATGTGCGGATTGTGCAAAAATGTACCCACAAGCCAGTTCATGAAAAGTTGAGCGTTAGATTGACTTCTCATGAACGGGAACAGACATACATGGATCAAAATTTGGCTGGTTCAGCAGGAAGATGCTGAACCGGCCGAATGTCAATCCATGTATGGCCGGTTTAAGTCCATGGATGTTGCTAAAACTCAATTACTGAGTGATAAATAGCTGAGAAATTAGCCAGTTAGCAATTCCATAAATTTAACTATGATTTCTTAGCATAGATGGTAATCATATCATGTGGAAAAAGCCAGTCCCCTTCTTCCATATGTCGTTGACCAGTATCAATTTATTCAAGTTTCATATATGTTTAAAATGATGATTATTCAGAATTTCCCCACCAGTAAATTGACAGGCGTTCCATTTATTCTCCCCAGTTAAACTATACTGGAAAAAGAGCATTTTATATATGGTACAGAATTACAGTCCTATTATTTAAAATTGCATGAGATTGTATGCTCTAGTTACTCGAAGTGAAAAGGGGAAATGATTTAGCTTTGTCAATAAGAAAAACAGGTAGTGGTTTTTCCTTCCAGCAGGAACATTCATCTAGTAAGTTATGTCATTTCTGTGGAATGCCTAGGGGGGTAAGGAGCTTAAGATAGGCAACATTTAAAAAAGGATAATAACAACAATAATTGCATTTGCCTCCAGCATGAAAAATATCTGTTTACTCCAGTAATGAGGACTCTTGTAAAAGGTATAAAAGACTGTAATTTTGTAAATATGACTGCATCAACAAATATTTTTTTTTGTTCCTACCAGGGTAGTCCATTTTCAGCTGAGTTTGTTTAATGATACATCATTATTGTTATGGCATACTATCTTAGCAAGGTTGAGGGTAATATTTGGTGCCATGCGAGATGATGAAGGAAGAATCAGTGGTTAAAGATAATAGGGTGGATTTACTAAGGGCAAATAGACTGTGCACTTTGCAAGTTGCTCCAGAGCTTAGTAAATGAGTAGAAGCTCTGCTGATATCCATTATCCAATCACGTGCAAACAAAAAAGCTGTTTTGTTTTTTTTTTACTTTCATTGAATGTAATTGGGTATTCTTTGCAAAGTGAAGCTTCACCTCATTAACTAAGCTCTCGAGCAACTGCACCTGCAAAGTTCACAGTCTATTTGCCTTTAATAAATCCACCCCAATGCTTTACTTTACGTCCCCTGCAACTATTCCCTGATCAGTTGTTAACATGATCCATTCACTGCAGTAGTAATGTAAAATAACACGTTTCTTTTCAAAATTCCTAATAAAATAAATATGCATGAAATCAACTTCAAATAAAAATGATTTAAAGCGGTAGTAAACCCCCCCCCCCCCTCAAAAAAAAAATATGGGCCCCCTGGAGCGCTATGCCATAATATGCTTGTATGACAGACTTACCTGCATACAAAGCCCTCCAGCACAGCACTGTGATGGCTTCCATCTTCACCCGGTCTTCCTTCCGGGTCCGCAGGTTCCAGCTGTATGCACGGGTATGCCGTCCATTCGGAGCGCATGCGCGGTGATGTCACTGACTACATCCCGTGTGAAAATCTCCTAAACAGTGCAAGTTTAGAAGGTATTTACTGTACCTATAGGTAAGCCTTACTAGATGCTTACCTGTAGGTACAAGTTAAAAAAGTGGATTTTACTTCCACTTTAATCACATCCAGGTAATCTACTGAATCGTTTTTGACTCTTTTGTACTTCAAATATAATGGAACTGAGTATATTGAAAAATTCCAAAGTGGTAACATGGACGTACATTTTTTTGTTGTTGCATGCTTTTGACATAACTGACATTGTTTGACATAACTGGACCCCAGTGTTGGATATAAGTCACTCTGTGACAACTGCCATGGACTAAACACCAATCACACTCAATTGCAGCTTACATGTCCACTCCCTTGCCTACTGTGCCTAAAGCCTCATAACATTTCTAAACTACCTAAACTTGCCAATTTCTCTAGCACTTTAGTACAGACTTTGTCAAGCTTTTTTTCCAAGAGGAATCCTTAAAATAATTTAATGAACCAATTAATTAGTGGTCAGAGGAAAAATGACCCTTTCATCAGAAAGGACAGAATGCTACCCTTACAGACAGCTAAAAATGATAATTGGGGCCATGCAGCTGGCCAAGTGGTACTGACCCCAGAACTATGCAAACACCATCAAATGAGAGGTCAACCATCCACAGCTCAAGGAACCTCTAGTAACCTCTGAAGGAAACATAGGATTAAATGGCCCCTTGGTTGATAATGGCTGCTCTAGTGTGTCCCCATCCTTTGTAGAAATGATTAGGCTATATACTTGGGCTGTTTTACATGTGGTTACAAAGGCCCTATGCCCCCCTACCCCCCACCCCAGGAGCCCAACTGCAACCTTTGTTACCTCTGTTCCTACAACACTAACAAGCAGAGACTGTTCAGCATATGGAAAATGTTTAAGTTGATTTAGCCTAATAGAGACAAACACTCATTTAAAATATTACTTACATTAGGCTGATCCCATACACAGATAGATTTAACTGACTGTTAAACTGATGACATGCCCTCAGTAGATCCATTATTTAGAGTTGACTGTCAAGAAAGACAGCTATCATCAGCCACTGACTTCCTCTTGGCATGAATATTGCAGTGCAATGTAAGTATTAAACAACTCCACCTAAATCTAAATAATCAATGTTTGATAGTATTTACTTATGTGATATTACTTAAATCAGCTATTCCCAATTCATATTCATTCTGATGTTCATCCTCACTGCCCTATCCTTAGCAGCTTTCTGAATTATTTAGAACATGACAGTCATTACCTCCTCCATCAAATTTACCACTTGTTCCAAAGGAGGAATCCGTGGGGGGAGTAGTGACTATTTTGCTCTGCATAATTCAGTATGTGTTCAGTAATACAATTGAGAACAGGGGGAGACACTGGACAAGCAGCAAATTAGCTATTTCTTTCAAGATGTTGCAAAAGTGCAATGATAAGGCTTTCCAGGGTAATGCCATTCTGCAGTATGCCAAATAAACTATGGTACCAACACTAGGGTATCAATATAACACTAAAACACTCCTCCCACATGGGTATAGATAAGGATATGGGTTTTAACAGCTTAAACTGTTTTACTGTTCTCTCCATAAGCCATCTACCATGCCGCTCTTAGCTCTGTATTCCAAGAGGCTAACTCTTCCAAGTGGTTCCAACTAATAGTCTCGGTATGTCCTTTATGAAATCCCTGACCCCACTATAACCAAGAGCAAAATAGTTAAAGTAGATGTAAACCCCGATAATAGAAAGCAATGGTATGCCTTCGTTAATAAAAATAAATAAAAAAATAAAAACCTAACACTTGACATTTCTAAAACACAGCAATATGCTGGGATGTGCTTAGCGCTCTAGCAGCTTCGATATGCCCTCTTCACTGAGCTCCTGAAGCATTGCGTATCATAGGAAACTGCAAGGTTTTTAATAAAAGACTGAACATAATGGATCCAGAAAAGCGTGTTCCAAAGCATCCGTGTACTCGAGCACCTGGGATGCCTACTCTAAGGAAGGACTTGACCTGGAGGTGCCTGTTGTGTGTGATTAAAGCTGAAGTTTAATCTGCTTATATTTTGCCATCCTTCCTCCTCTGATCAACACGTTAATGAAAAATTTTAAATAAACCCTTTGTTTTTTCAATAAACACCTTATATTGGACCCAGTGACAACATCATTGGGTCTATGGGGGAGATTTTCTAAAACTGGTGCGCACCGAATTTGGTGCAGCTATAAATAGTGACCAATCAGCGTTTAGGTTTTATTGTAACAGCTTAACCGCTTGCCTGACCATATAACATCATACCTCCCAACTTTTTGAGATGGGAATGAGAGACACCTATCAGTAAAAGTATGCAGGCATAGAACACACCCCTTGCCACGCCCCGTTAAAGGAGAATTGTACAAAAAAAACAAGATTGGTTAGACCCACAAGTGCTTTTTTTACCACTACTTTTCCTTATATTGGCTTTTGGAATTTACAAATGCAGAAATTTAGAAATCAGATGAAAGGGTTATCCCTGGAAAACACTTTTTGATACTTAAAAAGTGCATTTTATATACATCTATATAGATCAGACCAAAATGAGGGACAAATGAGGAGGAATGAGGGACAGAGGGACATTGTTCCAATTCAGGGACAGTCCCTCGAAATCAGGGACAGTTGGGAGCAATGTAACATACATACACGGCGACAAGGCGGCTCTCCTGCACATGACCTAGTATGTGATCTTGCACTTCCGGTTCTGGGGCATGCATTCCCGCCGCCAGCGGCTCGCTACCTCTGTGATTAGTGCGAGCTGATCTGCGGGTACTGAGCACTCGATGTCCACCAGCATCCGCCAATCATTAGGCAGGTTCACCTTTCTGTCAGTAGGTAAGGCATTGATCCTGTGTTCCTGCAAAGCAGGAACATGGATCAATGCCTTCTTCTAGTAAAAGCACCTCCCCCACAGTACACAAGCACTGGCTAGGCACACAGTTAATCCTTTGATCACCCCTGATGTTAACCCCTTCTCAGCCAGTGTCAGTACACTGACAGTGAATATTTTTAAGCACTAATCACTGTATTAGTGTCACTTGTCCCAAAAAAGTGTCAAAAGTGTCATTTAGTGTCTAGTTTGTCTGCTGCAATATCGCAGTCCCACTATAAGTTACTGATCGCCTCCATTACTAGTAAAAAAAAATGAATAAAATAAAACTTTCTTAAACATATCCCATAGTTTGTAGATGCTATAACGCTTTTGCCCAAAGCAATCAATATACGCTTATTGGGATTTTTTTTTAAATCAAAAATATGTAGCAGAATACATATTGGCCTAAATTGTTGAAGAGATCTGATTCTTTATTGGATGTTTTAACGTTTTATAGCATACTTTTTTTTTTTTCAAAATTGTGGATCGTTTTTTGTTTATAGCACAAAAAATAAAAAATGCAGAGGTGATCAAATACCACCAAAAGAAAGCTCTATTTGTGGGGAAAAAAAAATGACATACATTTTATTTGAAAAAAGAGAGAAGAGGTCTTGCGAGCCACAATGACCCTATGCCTTACTGTAGAAATACAAATATACAAATACCCAGCTGCAACCGCAGGTCACGTATTCATAGCCGTGCGTTTAAATGTGAATGGAAAAATGCGTTGCGCTTAGGTATATATTCACCTAATCAATCTAAAGGCGCCCAGTGTGTGTGCTTCAAATCTCAAATCAATCAGCATAAATATAAATAATAATGCTATATGCCACATCAAAAGTGCCAAATATTAGATAGTGATGTAATTAAATCCACCGTGTTATTGAATATAAAACTTCAAGTATATTATGCTTAATAGTAAGCGACCTATTTATATATAGAAAACATTGTTTAATAAATCAAAATATCAATAAATCTACTTATAAACAATATGGTTTCATCACTTATTGCTTGTATGGTTTTATTACAGTTTGTACGCAAATTACCATATTTGTAATGCATGGTTTTTCACTTGTCACTATTGTTTATAAGTAGGTTTTCTGGGCACGCAGCACTTTAGATTGGATGCACGCATGGCACTTTGATGCAAATTTTAGGCACATTTATTGATATTTTGATTTATTAAACAATGTTTTCTATATATAAATAGGTCGCTTACTATTAAGCATAATATACTTGAAGTTTTATATTCAATAACACGGTGGATTTAATTACATCACTATCTAATATTTGGCACTTTTGATGTGGCATATAGCATTATTATTTATATTTATGCTGATTGATTTGAGATTTGAAGCACACACACGCCTTTAGATTGATTAGGTGAATATATACCTAAGCGCAACGCATTTTTCCTTTCACATACATTTTATTTGGGTACAGTGTCGCACGACCGAGCAACTGTCAGGTAAAGTAACACAGTGCCGCATCACAAAAAATGACCTAGTCATGAAGAAGGGTAAATCTTCCGGAGGTCACGTGGTTAATTGAACAAACTGAAGTTAGAAGCTAATTGGTTACTTTGCACAGCTGTACCAGATTCTGTGTGCACCAGTTTTAGGGTATTCATAGGCAGACTGCCCTAGGTAGCGTCCACATGGGATGAGAAGGGGGTGGGACAAGGACAATCAGACTAAGGCAGAAAAGGGTAGATGATGCTGGACATCCTCCAGGCAGGAAATGAGGTGGGCTCTACCTGACTTACTGCAGCGTCTAATGCAAACTGAGAGGCTCACAATGTAAAGTGATATCAGAGAAAGCATTTTCAGTACAGGAGAGGAGCCTGTACAACTGTGCGAGACTAAAGGTCGCCCATGATGGCAAGCCCCAAAGAAGTGTATCTCTATCACCGCAGGGACCGCTATTTTAACTGGTTCTCCCCAAAACAGCACAGAGGCTCCCTGCCACCCAAGCAACAGTCCATTCACTCTGGCTCCAATAAACAGTCTCTCTATACCCTTCCCTGGCCCAGTTGACAACCTCCCATGGCTTCCAATACCACCTCTAAGCTGACAACACCCAGATCTATCTCCCTACTCCTCAACTCGCCCCCTCGATCTCCTCAAAGATCACAAACTTACTGAATGAGATATCGGTATTGGATGTCACACCACTTTCTCAAACTCAATCTTTCTAAAACTGAGCTTGTTATATTTCCTCCTTCCCAGTCCCCCCCCCCCAATGACTTTATCATAAAGATCAACAGCACAACCTTTGGTCCCTCCCCACATGCCAGTGTGCTTGGTGTAATCCTTCACTCTGACCTCTCCTTCAGGCCCCACATCCAATCACTGGCTAAATCTTGCCGCCTTAACTTCCGCAACATCTCTAGAATTCGCCCCTTCCTGACTAACAACATCACCAAGCAACTTATTCACGCCTTGATTATTTCCCGCCTTAACTACTTAATGGCCTACCCTTACGCAGGCTATCCCCCCTTCAGTCTATTATGAATGCTGCTGCTGGACTAATACACCTCACTAATCGATCCGTGACTGCTGCCCCTCTCTGCCAATCCCTTCACTGGCTTCCCCTACCCCACCGTATAAAATTCAAAATGCTAACCATAACATACAAGGCCATCCACACCATCGCCCCCAGCTACATCACCAACCTCATCTGCAGATATCGCCCGAATCATCCCCTCCACTCCTCCCAGGACCTCCTGCTCTCTAGCTCCCTTGTTACCTCCACCCATGCTCGCCTCCAGGACTTCTCCGGAGCCTCTCCCATCCTCTGGAACTCCCTGCCCCAGTATGTGCGATCAGCCCCTAACCTGTCCACCTTTAGGAGATCCCTGAAAACTCATTTATTCAGGGAAGCCTATCCCACACCCACCTAACAACTGTCCCCGAGCCACCCCCATCAAATCATTCCCCGCATCTATTACCTTTTGTACCACCACCCCCTTCCTTTAGAATGTAAGCTCTACGAGCAGGGCCCTTCTGTCCCTCCTGTATTGAACTGTACTGTAATTGTGCTGTCCCCCCTCTACATTGCTGCGTAAACTGTTGGCGCTATATAAATCGTGAATAATAATAATATATAAATCATGTATAATAATAATAATTTATTGCTGATTAAACTTGTAACAGGAGAGGGGTTAAGGGTATGAGATACTCCAAAATGGTTAACATTTGGCTGTGAGAGGATAATCTTCTCTTTAAAGAGGAACTGCAGTCTGCTCACATAATTTGTAATAAAAACACATTTGCTATTCTGAAGCTTCCCTCCAACCACTTTGCATATTATTTTATATATACTGTAATTCTTTACTTGCCAAATACGTTGCAGAAATCTCCCTTCACCGAGTCTGGCTGCAACCATTTTAACTGTGGGCAGCTGAAGCTGCTGCCTGTTCACTTCCTGGATTTACACAGACACACCTCCAGCTCTGCAGCTCTGATTGGCCCTCTTATGACTCATCCCCCCTCCCTTCCTGGCAAATTCTCACGAGAGTGAGAGAGAAAGAGAGCTGTGCATGATGTCATAAGCCTAGACTTTTTACCAGACAAGAAACAGGAAGTGGGCTGTATAAGGTATTTACTAGCAGAAAAAAAATGTTTTACTATCCAAAGTTAAAACAACAAGAGCAGAAGATTTAATAGATGGAAAGACGAAAAAATGACTGAAGGTCCACTTTTAACAGCTATAAATATTGGACAGTCTTCACAGCTAGGAACCATAAACCTGCACAGTTACTGATAACAATCTTAGGAATACTACTCAGTACAGGAGGGTGCAATTCTTTAAGCTCACAGTCCAGGACACTGCTGAGGACAAGGTAATTGCCAGTATCTAAGACCCTATGAGAGCAGTCTCAGTTCAAGCAACCTCTGGCACTTAAATCCGAAATGCACACAGTCACCAGGAATCAATTCAGGGTCATTACTCACAAGACCCCAGAACAGCTGCCACCTTCCAGGTTCCTCCCAACATGGTCCAATGAGTAAGACAGTCCTTCTCTAAACCAGATGCCTTTGGTGAAGTCCTGTAGTCAGTTCCAGATCATGTCCAGGTCCTAGCTCTGCCACTGGTGAAACCTCACAGAACAGCAACACAGTCCACAGGCTGCCTCAGGGGCCATTGCCTCCTGAGGCTTGAAACTCTACTTGCTGGGGAAAAAGCTATCTCTCCAGGTTTTCAGGCTATTTGTCAGCCACTATCTGGGCACACCTTCCAAGGGATCGGTTAGGCCCTGATCAAGATTCAGGTGGGTCATTTGAATTCTTCCCCCCAACCTCTAGAAACATATTCTAGAGACAATCTCCCAGCCTGTAAAGCCCTGAACAGACCAGATGAAAAAATCACTGGTCCCTTGATTGAAGGAGCCAAAAACGAAATTTACCTAGCAGCCTACGCTAGGAGGGTGCTAAAGAAGTATATTTTTACGTGGGCAAAATGTTGCAATAAAACGACTTAAGGGCCCATTCACACCAGCGAGCCACACTGAATGCACAGACACTGATGAGGAACACAATATTAATGGCTTTGATGGCTTTGTTTACTTTTTATTTCCAGAACTTTATTGAAATGTTAGTGATGTATCTATATTTGCTTTAGCGTTTTTTTTGATGCGGTGCATACTGTACAGAACTTTTTTTCAGTGCAGACCACAGCAATGCTGTGGTGTGAACTGCCCGGGGCTTTTTTTCAGTGGAAATGTGGGGGAACGCAATTCCGCCACTTCCAGCACCGAATGCATTTTATGGTAAAGAATGCTGGAGGGTCTAATGATGCTGGCTGCTTGGGGATCTACAATGTTGCAGGTGGGGATCTATATTTGTGTGTGGGTCTATTGTTCATGGGTAGGTTTCTTGTTGCTGGGGGGGGGGGGCAATTTTTGCTGGGAGGGGGATCTACTGTTCAGTGAGAGATCTTTTGTTGCTGGCTGCTGGAGGGTCTATTGATTCTGGCTACTGGACGACCTCTTGTTGCTGTTGGGGATGTCTATTGTTGCTGGGTGGGTATTTTGTTGCTGGAGGGGAGGTCTATTGTTGTTAGGGATATCTATTGTTGCCTGGGGGATGTCTATTGTTGTGTGGGGGATCTATTTTTGCTGGGGTGGGGTCTATTGTTAATGGTGGGAGTCTACTATTGCTGGGGTAGGAGTCTATCAAATTTTATACAAATACCTTAGTAGCACAAAATGATACTTGGTTCTGTATACTCTAAAAGGGGCGGTACTGAGAGAGGGTAGGAGGTGGAACCGAGGGATAATGCTCAGAGGTGGGTAGGGGACAGAGAGAAAGGGTACATCAGAGAGGGGGGGGTCCCTGCACCCAGTGTTTGAGAAAAAAAAAGCCCTGGAATTGCCCTTATAGGAAACAAGGCAATTTTCTTGTCTTGCAGTCTGAACTGGGCAGTCTCACCCACCGCACCTGAGGTTTTATGCCCTCAGTGAAAATGCTGCGTCCCACCCTCCCTCTTCAGTGCTCTGTGCTGGCATAGCTGAGTAAGAGGCACACCTCCTCAGCATACATAGCCTCACCCGGACTTGTACTGCAGAGGAAGAGAATGGGTATATAACAGTGGTTCTCAACTCCAGTCCTCAGGACCCACCAACAGGCCAGATTTTAGGTATTACCTTGGGGAGATGCAGACTAGAATACTGCAATCACTGGGCAGCAAATGATATCACCTGTGATGTATTTCAGTTATCTTGCAAACCTGGCCTGTTAGTGGGTCCTGAGGACAGGAGTTGAGAACCACTGGTATATAAGAACAGTTCTGTTACTGACAACACTAGTGAGTCTATCCCTGGTGTCTGCAGGACTGCAGAGTCATATTTAGACATCCAGCACAATTGCTGTAATAGAAGGAAGAAGCAAAACTATGACAACAGAGGTTGTCAGTACACTGTCTGTCTGACTGCATAACTATTTAATTTGATTTCAATTGGGCTTTACATTTACATTAAATGTTTATGTTCAGGTTTTAACTGAAAAAGCAGCAATGATAGGATGTAATATCAAATGTTGCACCCCATAAAACAATAACATAAAGACTAGCAGCAGGGGAGACATTTCAAGGCAAATGGCAAGAAAATGATTCTATTATTTTTGCATACTGAAGCAAATACTGATTCCTCTGTTATCTTATTCAGCAATTCCTAAACTATATTACAGAAAATTATGTTTCTTGCAATATTGTTTTGCAAGAGTAATTCATTTTAAAGTGGTTGTAAACCCTAGAAAAAAATAAATAAATAAAAAAAACCCTGCAAGACAAAGGCATAACGAGCTAGTATGCATAACATACTAGCTCATTATGAATTACTTACCTGAGATCGAAGCCCCTGCAGCTGTCCCCGTACCCCACTCCGGCGGCCAACATCGCTCCCGGAGTTACTTCCGGGTATCGTGGTCTCCGGCGCTGTGACTGGCTGGAGCCACAATGACGTCATTCCTGCGTATGCGCGCGGGAGCCGCCGGTAACGGCACAGTCTAACTGAAGCAACGGCACGTACTGCCATTGCTTCAGTGCGCATGTGCTGATAACGTCGGCACATGCAAATACACGGGATATCTCCTAAACCGTGTTATATCCGGGGATATCTCCTAAACAGGTTTAGGAGATATCCAGTGTAGCTACAGTTAAGCCTAATTATAGGCTTACCTGTAGCAAAAAGTGGTTGTAAAGGGTTTACAACCACTTTAAAGTACAGGTTTCCTATAAAACCTTAAAGCTGTACTCTGGGCAGATATACAGTAAATAAACAATTATTGTAGTTCTGTATTTGATAAGGCATCATCAAATGTATTTTTTAATAAGTGTATGTGTTAGTGTTAGTCAGGGCTTTTTTTCTCTGACAATAGGTGCAGGAACTCCCCTTTTCCGAGTCACCCCTTTTCCCTGCCCCTACCCACCTCCGAGCTCCGTCCCTTGGTTCCATCCCCTACCCACCTCCCAGTACCGCTCATTTTAGACAATACAGAACCAAGTATCATTTTGTGGTGCTAAGTAATTTGTATGGAATTTGGTAATGATATCAAGAAAAGCAGTAAAATAGATCCCATTCAACCAACAACAATAGATCCCCCTAACAAACAATGTACCACCCACAACAAAATCCCCCCCCCAGCAACAATAGACCTCCTTCAGCAACAATAGACACCCCTGCAAAAATAGACCCCCTCCAGCTAGAATAGATCCCCTAGCAGTGAGCATCAATACCCTGCAGCACACCCCAGCACCCCTTGCCATTACATACAGTCAGTCCGGGAGGTGCCGGAACTGTGTTCCCTCGTTTCCCGCTGAAAAAAAGCCCTGGTGTTAGTACTTGAATTTGACTTGGCATTTGTCTACTGCAATCCTACTACAGCATAGCTTAGAATGGGATAGGGAGCACAAGGAGCCAATCAGGTAGGAGAAGAGATCAGCGATATGGAGAGGTGAGATCATCCATCTGCTGCTTTTTATTTCACTGTCCAGTAACAGGGTGGGGCTGGGGAGGGGACCTGAAAGGCTTGATTCACATATGTGTGGGTTGGGAATAATAATCATCATAATCATGCATGTTCCTGACCCGCAAGAAAAACAGGCTTCTCTTTAGCAGATGTTAATTAATGGTACACATTGGCAAGAATGAATTTTCTTGCATGTGAAACCAGAGGAAGAGAAAGAGTGTATAAAGGTGCAGTCCAGCAAAAAATGACTATCCATCCTTACAAAAAACATAAAAATTGACCATTCCAAGTGCTGTTACAAATATCAGGAATCACCCCGTGCTGCTGAAGATACCCTTATTGCAAAAAAGGTGAATGCCTGAGACAGAAAGTGATGAGAAAATCCTAAATTTTTGCTATGAATTTTGCTATGAATATTTTAATGTAGAACTATAGGCAAAACTTTTTTATTTTTTTTTATTTGGATAGAGTAAAGGAGGGTTATAACCCCTGTCAGATATTTATTTGCCATCTGTGTCCCGTTGCGGAGATTTCCCTTCACTTCCTGTCCCATAGCCAAACAGGAAGTGAGAGGAAATCCCTGCAATTTAAGGGAATTACTTGCGGAATTACTTGTGGACCCCCAGATCACCAGAACTAGTGTCCTCGTTGGAAGATTTCCCCTCTATTACTTTTCTGGGGACAACCCAAACCTTGGGATTTTCTTTTACTTTCACTTTCAATATTAATGGTAAACAGGACAAATAGAGAGGGTCAATGGCGGCCTGTCAATAAGGGGCACTCGGGCGCCGCACCCCCAAAGCTGGACATTGAAAAAAAAAAAAGTGGTCCTTTAAGAGCGTCCGGTCACAGGACACTGAGCTGTCCACTAGAAGCTGGACTGCTGCAATCAGGTGATTGCAGCTGGAGAGCTTCATTGGGCGGTGTTTGGAGTGCAAACAAGGCGCGGGTCATGTGCCTTGTTTACACTCCCAGTTCCACTCTACAACAAATCATTTATGATTCCATTCCACCCTGTTGCATCTGATTGGAGGGTCCGGAGGATGGTAGGCGGGGCTTATCACGGACTGTCACTTCCGGTTTCCCCACCACTCAGAGAGCAGCACCGATCATCCTGAGTAAATCTTCCCCCAGTGATCTCCTGCACACTCGATCTGGACCCTCCAGCCCTCTGATCCAACCCCCCACCCCCATCTCCAGTGCCCTGCTGAGAGAAGCCAGAGCCGGAGCACAGCCTATGCTGACACTGCAGAGAGCTGAGCTGAGCTGCGGTCTGAGGAAAGTTTGTGCAGATAAGCAGGTAGCATGTCGGGATACAGGACGGATTTGTTTGCAGGATATGAAATACTGACAAGAAGGGTCAGAAGAGAAGGGGAGTGTGTATGTGAGGTGGGGGAAAGGGGAGGTTATTAAATCTGCAGTCTCCCCATGATACACATCTCTCAGGCTGGCACACATTGACTGTTGAAAGAGACGTATGCAGTGTTGCCAACCTACCAGATTGAAATTTACTGATGCAACACCGAAATTTACTGGCACAGTCACGTTTTTACTGGCATTTCCAAAAGTTACAAAATTATATTTGTAAGTGTAGTAAGTAAGTATAGTAAGTATTTAGGCTAAAAACATATACAATATGCAATTAGCAATATGATTTAAGGTAGGCAATAAGGCAAAAAACATATTTCTTCTTTTATTTTCGATATAGTAAGTAAGTAGCTCAGGGACAGGACTCAGGAGGGCAAGAAATTAGAATGGGCGCCCGCACACGAGGCTCTGGCTGCTCTGCTTGGCTCCATTGCACCACCTCCGCCAGAGCCACCCGATCACACTGTAGAAGGCACTCGGATGGTCTCAGCCAGCTCCGGACCAAGCAGAGCGTCACAGCCATGTTTTGTACTGGCAACCTTTTACTTTTACTGGCATTTACTGGCAGGAGAAAATTGCCTGTTTTTTACTGGCTGCCAGTAAAAATACTGACGGTTGGCAACACTGGACGTATGGGTTTTTTTCTTTTGGCTAATCATACTTACCTCGGTGGATGAAGCATCAGACCGATGCTGCATCTGTCCCCCACTGCCTCTGCACTGAGAACTGAGCCACTGAATACCTCCGATGGCTCGGTTCTCTCACCTTCCCGAGTGGAGAGATGCTGCCTGTCAGTCAGTATCACTCCTACTCTGCTCCTCCATGGTCATTGGAGAACTGAGCTGTGGAGGGGCGGGGAGCGGCCACCTCAGCGTCTCAGTGGCTCGCTGAAATGCTGAGACTGCCATCAATCAAGGCATCTGGCGGATCCAGACTTGGGAAGTCTATAAAAGAAGGGGGAAATTTGGGACTTCAAATGAGGCACGATTAAGTGTCTCCATCCCTGTCTCAGGTATATAGCAAAGGGAAGTTGGGACTTTAAATGAAGCGGGTGAAATGTGGAGGTAGGAGTAAAAAGTATTTTATTCGTAATATAGTAGTGATAAACAAGAAAGATTTCATATGTAAACATGAATATCGTTGGCACAAGATGTAAACCCATTCCTGACCCAGGCATTTCACTATATTGCCTCCTTTATACATGTCACCTCAGCCCCCGTGGAGAGGCTATTTATCTCTGGCTCACCTTGTGCTGTTTACCGCAACTTCCCTTTGCTATATACCTGAGACAGGGATGGAGACACTTAATCGTGCCTCATTTAAAGTCTCAAATTTCCCCCTTCTTTTATAAACTATATACCGGGATGGAAGCGGTTGGAAATTGGATTGGCAGTGCTCCCCTGCCATCCATGTGTGAGGATTGTTCTTGAAAGGTCTGTATGCCCCATTGGGATTTCTACATCCAAGGTAATTATAACAATTGTTAAAATATGTATATACTCAGTAGCTTTATATTTATTAGTAACATATGGCATTCCTGGCACTGGTCCTGTGTTTTTCACATGACTAATATACTGTTGAATGCATGCTTATCATTGGCCAGGTTATTATGCCTCTGTGGTCTATTGAGCCTCTTGGTTGTGCTGGGGATTCTTCCTCTCTTCGAGGGCTGCAATGCGCTCTGTGGGTCCTCCCTTCCTCCCCGTACACATTTCCTGTGTTCGGGAGGTTTGGGGGAACTCCCCTCAGCGCATCGGCACCATGTCTCTTGCGTCGTGCGAGTGACGCCAGTCTTGGCGCCACCACACTGACGTACTGCACACCATCTACGTGCTCCGGATGAGGGAGTTTGGCGCCAATCACTGAGCATTGATTAAGCTCAGTTGCGGATGCCATGCCCTCTGGGACGCACGCACGTGGTGCTGGTGGCACATGTATATATACACTCCAAATTGGAGCAGGCTGTTCACACGGCTGGTCTCCTTTTGGGATTCCCTGCGGATCAGTTGTTGGTCCGCTGGTACTGTATGGATGCAGCATTGAGGTAAGGGCCCCTTGGTGATTCACTATCTCATTTAGGTTGCCATGTCCTTGCCCACACTATATTTTTTTCCCCATCACTTGGAATTTTCTTTATTTATTCTATCACCCTTTCAATCCAGCCTAGCATTATGTATATCAGTCACCTCGTTAATTTCCCTTTTTCATCACTACCTCATACAATTATACTGGGTTTATTATTATTTATCAATTACTCCACTAGAACTAATATTGTTTTAAACTACACACATATTTAATAATTATTCCCAGATACTCTCGTTTGATGAGTCACATACCATCATTATATTTGTATGGACACCATTCCTGACCCAGGCATTTCACTATATTGCCTCATGCTGCAATCCTTTATACATGTCACCTTAGCCCCCGTGGAGAGGCTATTCATCTCTGGCTCACCTTGTGCCATTTACCACATGCTTTGTTACCTGCCCGATTTGGTAAGTATGTGTGGTCAATTGCTCACAGCAAAAGTTTACTTATTCTTTCCCCTCCATACTGAGTATGTTTTACTATTTCTATTATATTTTTATAGGCAATTGTTGCATCTGCTCCTGACGAGTGAAGGTATTCACGAAACGCGTAGAGCTACGAGTTAAATCTGATGCCACTTTCATACCAACTATGTATTTACATTTACTATTTATTTTTTATCATGTGATTATGGACACTGCTATCGGGCATGCCATTTTTGGCACCTGCAAACTATACTTCTGCTCTATATGCCAGTACTTTTATTACCATGTATTTATTATGACATGCATTTTATTGATATGCATTTTTGTCCATTATGTTTACATCTTGTGCCAAGGTATACATGTTTACATATGAAATCTTTCTTGTTTATCACTACTATATTACAAATAAAATACTTTTTACTCCTACCTCCACATTTCACCCGCTTCATTTAAAGTCCCAACTTCTCTTTGCTATAGACTTGGGAAGTCAGGATAACGTGGTGCCTCGACTGATGGCAGTGACATCAGCGGAGAGCGTGTTTTTTTTTTTTTGCAGAGACCCTAGAGAATAAAATGGCGGTCGTTGCAACTCTTTATCTTGCACGGTATTTGCGCAGAAATTTTTTAAACGCCTTTTTTTTTGGGAAAGAAAAACAATTTCATACATTAAAAAAAAAAAACTGTAAAGTTAGCCCAATTTTTTTGTATAATGTTAAAGATGATGTTACACTGAGTAAATAGATGCCTAACAGGCCACGCTTCAAAATTGTGCACACTTCTGGAATGACGCCAACTTTGGTACTTGAAAATCTCCATAGGCAATGCTTTAAACATTTTTTACAGATGACATGTTTACAGTTACAGAGGATGGCTAGTGAATTATTGCTCTCGCTTTAATGTTTGCGCTGATACCTTACATGTGTGGTTTTACTGCCGTTTACATATGTGGGCGCAAATTACATATGCGTCCGCTTCTGCGAGCAAGCATGCGGGGACAGGGACGCTTTAAATTTTTTTTTTTTATTGTTAATTTTACATACATTTTTGTAGTTTGATGCTTTCTTTTTACATATTTGTTTATTATTATGTGTCATTTTCATGAGCTTTGTCAAGGGTTCACTAAAAATACATAGCCTGCCTTTATGTGTCCTTTAACCCTTGGGTGGTTCTGTGGATATGCAGTTGGCTAAAGGATAGATATCAGAGTGTGGTTGTAAATTGGGTCCAGTCACTAGTGGGGTACCACAAGGCACTGTACTAGGTCCCGTTCTATTTAATATCTATGTAAGTGATATAACTAAAGGTTTGTTGGGCAAGGTATGTATTTTTGATGATGACACAAAGGTGTGTAATAGGGTTGATATTACTGGAGGTGTCTGTAACATGGAACATGATTTGGAATTGCTGGAAGATTGGTCAAAGCAGTGGAAACTGCAGTTCAAGGTTTCTAAATGTAAAAGAATGCACCTAGTGAAAAAGAATCCCCTGAGAGAGTACAATGTTGGGGGTAGAGTGTTAGCCAGCACTACAGAAGAAAAAGATTTGAAGGTACCTAATTCAGATGATTGCAAAATGAGCAAACAGTGTGACCAGGCGGTGGGAAAAGCACATAGAATTCTAAGATGCATCACTAGAGGCATCACCAGCAGGAGGAAGGAGGTTCCGATAGAACTTTAGTGAGACCTTATTTAGAATACTGTGTCCAGTTCTGGAGACCTCACTTACAAAAAGCTATTGATAGGATAGACCGAGTCCAGAGACAGGTAACAAAAATGGTGAAAGTTTTGGGGGATAAAACATATAGAGAGTGACTTCAGGAACTTAATATGTACAGTCTGAGGGAAAGGGGAGACATAATTGAAACCTTTAACTACATCAAGGGGGTGAATAAGGTTCAGGAAGGCAGTTTTTTCAATATGAAACTAAAACCAAGAACACAGGGACATGATCTCAAACTAACTGGAGGGAAGTTCAAAATTTTACTGAAAGGGTAGTTGAAGCTTGGAATAAACTACCAGCAGAAGTAGTGAGACAGTCAACAGCAAATATCTTCAAACATGCTTGGGATAAACATAGATCTATAGTCAGACAACAAAGTTAACAAAAAAATAAAAACACATAGCAAGGCTCTAAGAGACTGCATTGCATTAAGGCAGTTCGGTCCTATTCTTCTGTAAAATGCTAGGGGTGATCGACACACTAGTTTCCTGGCCTGTACAAAGTTGGTTCTCAAAAGATGTTCTTCTGCACCTCAAGGCAAACAACATCTTGGAACCAATGAGCATTTAGGCAATGCCCCTGTGGTGCAAAATGGGATAAAAGTGAAGTGCGTCTGTACACCATTAGAATATTATAAGTGATGTTCAATGTTGGAGTGGCCAATTAAAGGAAAATAGTCAAAAGAGACCAAGGGTACACACAGTTTCCTTGGGCATTTTGTTATCACTGTAAATATATAATGGGGCTGTATTATTTGTCACAAACAAGGAAATTTCTTTAATTTACCAGCAGGTGGCAGAAGACTTTTACTGAGACATGTCTCTAGAGTTGTCCAGTCCTCACCAGATCCAAAATGTGGGTTGAACTTGATAGTAGACCATTCCTAGAGTTCAGCCTGACAGATCAGACAAGGCCAAAGCAAGTTCAAAGTCTGGCCAGGCCAGATGTCAGGGATGAAGGCAGAAAAGGGTTTACAGGGATTAAGCAGAAATTCAGAATAAGCAGAAGGTTAGGCTATGCAAAAGGTCAGTAAGCAAAAGCCAAATTCCAAGCTGTGTCATAACCAAAAGCAATTGAAAGTAGCAGATGTTGAGGAACAAGCAGAGTTCAAAAACAGATGCCAAGTATTATAAGAGATGTTCAATGTTGGAGTGGCCAATTAAAGGAGAACAGTCTAATTTCTCAAAAAATAAACAAAAGAGTACATCATAAAATGTAAATTCATTTCCTTACATTTCCAGGAGTAGATATCAGAAACTAGTCAAGTCAACACAAAAGAAACAAATCAAACAGTCTTGCAGTTTGAAGTACCTTTGCTCAGCTGCTGAGTCGGTACACTGAGCCAGGTTTACAGAAATCAATGTACTGATTGCCTATCATACCAACATATGGCACAGGTGAGAGCCTATACTAGCCTTTCTCAACAAGGGTTCCTTGAGCAATGATCAATTTTTGCCTCTCGTATACGTAACCACTGACTCCAATGATCTTGTCAGCTTTGTATGGTAGGCATTCTTCAGAATGACTACCAAAGTAAGCGGCATTCTTCCCCCCATTGACCACCAATGTAGGGGACATTCTTCTCACTGGCCACCAATGTTAGTTACCTTCTTCCTACTAACCACCAATGTAAGGAGTATTCTTCTCATTGAGCCACTCATGAAAATGAGGCCTTATAGAGCAGCCTTAAGTATGAAATATAGAAAGTCCCAACATCCCTTATTCCTTTATGTATATTATATCCAGAACGTATTGTTCATGCTAATGTCCTGGGAGTGGTAGACACAATAATTATCACTAGGGTTCCCTGAGGCCTGAAAGTTATATTAGGCCTTTTGCACATGGCACAGATGTTTGAGCATCAGCATTTCTGGATGTAATTTCAGGCGTTTGTTTCCCGCGCATCTGTGCGTACAATACATTCCTGCACAAAATTCAGTAATATTTATGCTCATGTGCTCGTATTTGCACGCATTTGTGTGTATTTGCGTGACTGCAAATGAATGCCACTGCCACCACATCTAATGATTGGTAAGCTGCAATATATTACATCTTTGGTTTTGGGTTTAATACTGCTTTAGGGGAAACACATGATCAGTCCAGAAGAGTACATGAAGCAGTAATGTAAGAGTACATTACATAAGGAAGGGTCAACTCTACCCAATGCTGGAGATCCACAGGGCTACTGTTAGAAATCATGGGGCCCTGTACAGCACTGACATTAGCTACCTACTCCCCAAAAATGAAAAAAAAAGTCCCTCCTCTGCTCCCACCTCCTAGGCCCCTCTGTTGGCCTGATGGGGCCCAGGGAAATTTAATTTAAAGTGTTACTAAACCCAGGACCCTGCATTCACTATATCTGGCCTCCCACAGTACACAGAACATGGAAATGCAATTATGTTAATACATATAAAGCTTGTAGGAGGAGTTTTTATACTGCACTGGCTGTCCCATCAGGATCCAGGACCCCTGACCCTCTACTGTACAGCCGTGGCCAGCAGTTTTGAGAATGGCACAAATATTAATGTTCACAAAGTCTGCTACTTCAGTTTTTATGATGGCAAGTTGGATATAGTCCAGAATGTTATGAAGAGTGATCAGGTGAATTGTGATTAATTGCAAAGTCCTTCTTTGCCATGAAAATTAACTTAATCCCATAAAAAAACATTTCCACTGCATTTGTGAAGAACGCTTCAGGGCTCCCAAAAAAGTCCAGCAAGTGCCAGGACTATCTCTTACAGTTGATTCAGCTGCGGGATCGGGGCACCACCAGTGCAGAGCTTGCTCAGGGATGGCAGCAGGCAGTAGGGATGGGCAAATGGTTTAGCCCGAGCATAAGTTTGGCCCGAACTTTGGTTGTTTGGTCGTTCGGCGAACACCGAACAATATGCGGTGTTCGGGTCAAATTCGAAAGCCGCGGAACACTGTTAAAGTCTATGGGACACTAACATGAAAAACCAAAAGTGCTCATTTTAAAGGCTTATATGCAAGTTATTGTCATAAAAAGTGTTTGGGGACCCGGGTCCTGCCCCAGGGGACTTGTATCAATGCAAAAAAAAGTTTTAAAAACTTCAGTTTTTTCGGGAGCAGTAATTTTAATAATGCTTAAAGTGAAGCAATAAAAATGAAATATTCCTTTAACCGGTTCAATACAGGGCATTTTCACCCCCTTCCTTCACAGGCCAATTTTTCGTTTTCAGCGCTGTCGCATTTTAAGCGACAATTGCGCGGTCATGCGACATTGTACCCAAAAAAAATTAACGTCCTTTTTTCCCCACAAATTGAGCTTTCTTTTTGTGGTATTTGATAACCTCTGCGGTTTTTATTTTTTGCGCTATAAACAAAAGAAGAGCGACAATTTTGAAAAAAACACAATAATTTTTACTTTTTGCTATAATAAATATCCCAATTTTTAAAAAAAAAAACTAATTTTTTCCTCAGTTTCAGCCGATACATATTCTTCTACATATTTTTGGCAATAAGCGTATATTGATTGGTTTGCGCAAAAGTTATAGTGTCTACAAAATACGAGAGAGATTTATGGCATTTAAAAAAAAAAAAAATTTATTTATTTTTTTTACTAGTAATAGCGGCGATCGCGATTTCTTTTCGTGACTGCGACATTATGGCGGACACATCGGACACTTTTGACACATTTTTGGGACCATTCACATTTATACAGCGATCAATGCTATAAAATTGCATTGATTACTGTGTAAACGTGACAGGCAGTGAAGGGGTTAACCACTAGGGGGACACAAGGGGTTAAATATGTTTCCTAAGGGAGTGTTTCTAACTGTAGGGGGCTGGGACGTACAAGGGGAGGAGACCGATCAGTGTTCCGCTGTACTAGGAACACAGATCGCTCTCCTCACAACTGACAGGACGTGGATCTGTGTGTTTACATACACAGATCCACGGTCCAGCCCGGTTAACGGGCAATCGCGGGTTCCCTGGCGGACATCGCGGTCGCCGGGCCGCGCGCGCCCCCTAGACGGCCGGAGATCCCATCTGTGGACGTCATATTACTATGGCTGGGTAGGGAAGTGGTTAAATATTGTGCCTGGGGGGTGACTATAGTATGCCTGTAAATTGGCGCAGTTTTCCCATGTTTAGAACAGTACTGCAGCAAAATGACATTTCGAAAGGAAAAAAGTCATTTAAAACTGATCGCAGCTGTAATGAATTGTCGGGTCTCGGCAATATAGATAAAACTCATTAAAAAAAAAAAAGGGCATGCCCCCCCCCCCCAGTCCATTACCAGGCCCTTTGGGTCTGGTATGAATATTAAAGGGAACTCCGAACCAAAACATTTTTTAAAAATGGCGTAGGGGTCCCTCCAAAATTCATACCGGAGGTTTTAAGGGGAACCCTGTGCCAAAATTTTTTTAAAAATGGCGTAGGGGTCCCCTCAAAATCCATGCGAGACCCTTATCTGAGCATGCAACCTGGCAGGCCGCAGGAAAAGGGGGGGCGCCCCCCCTCCTGAACCATACCAAGCCAAATGCCCTCAACATGAGGAGGGTGCTTTGGGGTCTGACCTCAAAACACCTTGTCCCCATGCTGATGGGGACAAGGGCCTCATCCCCACAACCTTTGCCCAGTGGTTGTGGGGGTCTGCAGGCGGGAGGCTTATCAGAATCTGGAAGCCCCCATTAACAAGGGGATCCCCAGATCCCAGCCCCCCTATGTGAATTGGTAACGGGGTACATTGTACCCCTACCATTTCACAAAAAAAGTGTCAAAATGGTAAAAATGACAAGAGAGAACTTGGGACAAGTTCTTTATTAAAAAATAAAAAAATAAAATTGTCCAGCGATGTAAATCCACGCTGCCCGATGGACCGAAAAAAAAAAATGCCTCGATGGGAGGCTCTCACCGAGTGACGCTTCCTCTCGATGACAGCTGTTATAAAGCTGAGGGCAGGGCCACCCAGTGACATAAATGGGTGACCCTGCCCCCCTCTGACGCCACGGGGGGCTGAGCCCAGTACAACAACTAAGACTAGTTGTACTGCCTTATCAGCAACCCTGCTGGAGAAAAATCGCTAAGACTGGATTATATTACAATTCGGTCATTTTCAAAGTAAACAATGGAGTGATTGCTGTGTGAGAGTTGTAATTTTTTTTGATTTGGTAGCCTTTCATCTTATTACTACTCTTCACATATAGAAAAAAAGAAAGAAAAAAAGATCAATAATGCGTAGTAGCGATCTATCATTTTTGTTAGCGTGACTGGAAAATCCTGCTAGATTGAGAACACGATGTAGCTCGCTGTATCAATCAAAAAGAACTCTGTGTTCAGATACAATGTAAGATACACTACAGGAAGCACAAGGGAGGCCTGCGTGCCGGGCTCTGACAAGATAAACACTTCGCAGACATTGCCATTACGGCCATTTGATAGCTTTATATCCACACTTGTATGCTAAACAAATATGTTTCATAAATAGCTTTCTAGCTAAATACGCCATTTACGCCTATGTTGTCTATGACACACATGATACTCGGTAAATAAGCTTCCATCTGTTCAGAAATACTCCTACATCATGAAACAAACACATTCTGCCTGTCAGAGTATGTAAATACCAGCCATGTATTTTGGATGATCTATTTATATAAATACAAATGTGCTGCCAGTGACATGACGGATTCATGGAAAGAGCAAACTGCTGGTTTTAAACCAACGCTCAAATGTAAACGAGACCCTGTCACCAATTTAAATTGTATGCAAAAGCACAGACAAATCAGGAATGTTGAATGCTTGCTTACAGCATTTTTTAAATATTTATTTGTTTTAAAACCAGATTTTTATAACATTGCAATGTGTCTTTGAACTTGCTAAAAAATATGACCACTCCAGAAAAGGAAATTCCCTAGCACAGCCCCATCCCCCCCCCCCCCCACACACACACACACACACACACACAAACACACCCACTCCGCTTTGCACATTATAGCCCTCTCTTTTTCTGGTAATGTTTAATTGCTCTCTGCGATGGCCCAGCTCCTCTATGTCTCCCTTAGGTCTCTTGATAAACTTTTATGTAGCTGTCGGGGGAGGAGCAAAGAGGGATACTATAGAGCAGCCATTCTCCACCAGGGTTTCGTGACACCCTAGGGTTCCTCCAGAGGTTCCTATAGGGTTCCTTAAGGAGTGGCTTATTGACCCTCGACCCAATGGTGCCTGCATATTTTCAGGGTTAATGCCATGTAGCAGAAACAGCGGTACAGATGGCATGCTCCCCACTTATCACCAATGTAAGGAGCATGCTCCCCACTTATCACCAATGTAAGGAGCATGCTTCCAACTGATCACCAATGTAAGGAGCATTCTTCCCACTGATCACCAATGTAAGGAGCATTCTTCCCACTGATCACCAATGTAAGGAGCATGCTTCCCACTGATCACCAATGTAAGGAGCATTCTTCCCACTGACCAACAATGTAAGGGACATTCTTCCCACTGACCAACAATGTAAGAGACATTCTTCCCACTGACCAACAATGTAAGGGACATTCTTCCCACTGACCAACAATGTAAGAGACATTCCTCCCACTGACCTCCAGAGGTTCCTATAGGGTTCCTTGAGGAGTGGCTTATTGACCCTCGACCCAATGGTGCCTGCATTTTTTCAGGGTTAATGCCATGTAGCAGAAACAGCAGAACAGATGGCATTCTTACCATTGTAAGGAGCATGCTCCCCACTTATCACCAATGTAAGAAGCATGCTTCCCACTGATCACCAATGTAAGGAGCATTCTTCCCACTGACCAACAATGTAAGAGACATTCTTCCCACTGACCTTCAGAGGTTCCTATAGGGTTCCTTGATGAGTGGCTTATTGACCCTCGACCCAATGGTGCCTGCATTTTTTCAGGGTTAATGCCATGTAGCAGAAACAGCAGAACAGATGGCATTCTTACCATTGTAAGGAGCATGCTCCCCACTTATCACCAATGTAAGAAGCATGCTTCCCACTGATCACCAATGTAAGGGACATTCTTCCCACTGACCAACAATGTAAGAGACATTCTTCCCACTGACCTCCAGAGGTTCCTATAGGGTTCCTTGAGGAGTGGCTTATTGACCCTCGACCCAATGGTGCCTGCATTTTTTCAGGGTTAATGCCATGTAGCAGAAACAGCAGAACAGATGGCATTCTTACCATTGTAAGGAGCATGCTCCCCACTTATCACCAATGTAAGAAGCTTGCTTCCCACTGATCACCAATGTAAGGAGCATTCTTCCCATTGACCACCAATGTAAGGAGCATTCTTCCCACTTATCACCAATGTAAGGAGCATTGTTCCCACTGATCACCAATGTAAGGAGCATTGTTCCCACTGATCACCAATGTAAGGAGCATTCTTCCCACTGACCAACAATGTAAGGGACATTCTTCCCATTGATCACCAATGTAAGGAACATTCTTCCCACTGACCAACAATGTAAGGGACATTCTTCCCACTAATCACCAATGTAAAGAGCATTCTTCCCACTGATCACCAATGTAAGGAGTATTCTTCTTCTCACTGACCACAAAGGCAAAGTTCTCTCACTGACCAAAATGTAAGGGTGCCCTTCACTGACCACCAATGCAAGGAAGAATTTCTCTGGTAGCTCTGCCACAATTTGGGCTGCTGACATCACATCCAAAGTGGCAGCACCCAGCAGCATGTAAATAACATGTCTAAAATTATTTAGGTCCACATATAACCTTATAGCAAGGTTTATGTTAAAATGGATGGTCTGTCGACAAGGACTCTTTAATTTAATAAACATCTTACTGAGATGGGTAAATAAAGTAGCAAAAGAACTTAAAGCACATCTAACTACCCCTCTCCCCCCAAAATGTCATATATTAGAGCTTACCAGTCCTCAAATGTGGTGGTTGCTATTCCTTTTTTCAGGCTAAGCACATTTTCAGCAAGTAAATAAAATGCCTACTCATTATGCCAGAAATGCAATGTCCTACCGGTAGTAACTTCAGGTGAGGTTAAACCTAAACAAAAGCACAAATAATCTCATCTTTATTGTGTAAACTACTAGTCCCATCAATTCACCAAAGACAGACATGTTTGAAGTCCAGCCTGTGTGACAACCATGGCTCCCTCCATGGATACAATGGACAATTTAGTGCAGACATGAGGGGACAAGAAGTGTATTATTTGCACAAACAATATATTGCAATATATTCAATTTCTGTTTTTTGGTTTACATATGGTTTAAAATATACAGCATATCAACCTTATTACTAAAATCTCAAATAAGCTTTAACATGTTCATGTAATTTCAGAACACTTTTTAATATGTTTCAATATGCAGTTTTGATTAAAATAAAAGGAGTTGAATATTCTTGATATCCTTGTTCCTGGTACAGAGTGACAACGCTGTTTCTCTGTTTCCCAGTTGTGCTCCAGAGTTGTCACCTTGTAACAGACATTTGCAAGCGAACGGCAGCAAATGACTGTTGGCACTTTCAGCCCCTCAATTCTTTGAATTGGGCTTTCCGCCCACAGGAAACCGAGCTGAGTCTTCTGCAGAAACTAATAGTCAGCCCTAACGCAGGTGTGTGTGAGGCCTTCTACTTAAATGCTGCTCATGTGAATGAAAACAAATTATCTTGGTTCCATACATTTCAGTTTAGAGAAAAATCCAGGGAACAAGTGAAGCCAGGGAGTGGTTTATAAAATGTGTCACATTTTAGTACTGTAATGCTACCCCAACAGGAGCCACTGGTTTGGCACAGGTACCCATCCCCCCTAGTGCAGCTGCAGCCAGGCACACAGCAGCATTCGCTCTTCTGGCTCAATAAACAGTCTAGGGGTTGCATTTTTGATATTTATCGGTGAACCAACTTGGATGGGCAAGCTGTGGGATATGCCAACAAAAGCTGAGCAGTAACAAGAGGGTACTCTTCACTCTGCAGCCACTTCTTAGAACAGTCCCTTTGGCAATAGCCAAGGAAATGAACAGGACTGGGACACCATAAACAATGTCCTAGGCCAAGCAAGCCTTAATTTTAGTGTGCCAGGGGCTAACAGTAACAACAGTCACCCAGACCCTGCACTCAGGTCTGTACTCACAAGTCCTTGGATACTTCAATGCCTCCTTCCAGTGTCAGGCAGACATTTCCTTGATGGACTCTCCAGATCAGATCCTAGGTGAAATCCCCCTGGTTTAGCTTCAGAGGTTGTCAGCAAGTAGGCCCGCCAGCTTTAGCATAGCTGGGACCTTGACAAGCTCAGGTAAATCTCAGCTGGGTTGCCTGGGAGGGCAGTAGTCCTCCAGGCTGGGAACTTCTCCACCTGGACAAGACTGCTCCAAGCCCCAGACTATTTATGTGCTCTGCAGCCACCTACTGGGTGCACTTCTCCAGGGATTGGCTGAGAGCTCATAAATATACAGGCCACTCCTTTGACCTGCTTAACTCCTATGTTCTGGAGCTTTCCAGATGGCAGGGAGAAGCCTTCAAGCCTGCAGCCAGTGGTACAATGATCAGTCCAAAGCAAAACTGCTCCACTGATTACAGAGGAGCCAAAAAAGAACACAATTTACCTGATACCTAGCACCTAACTAGGAGGGTGCTACAGTACTTAAATTTTTTTTATATTAGATTTTTCTTATGCAGAAGACAGCAAGAGTGTGTTCCAACATCACCAGCTGGCAATTTCCAGGATTACCAAAAGTGGGAATAGAGTTCAATGTAGCAACCCATGGAAAATCTGAGATACTGAACAGGTAAGCCTTGTACACACGATCTGATTGGTGGCCAACAAAACCATGGAATTTTGTCCGAAGGACATTGGCTCAAACTTGTCTTGCATACACACGGCCACACAATTGTTGGCCAACAAACACGAACGTAGTAATGTACTACGTTGTTTTTCAGCTCTTTAGCGCCACCCTCTGGGCTCCTTCTGCTAATTTTGTGTTTGTAGAAGTTTGGTGAGTGTTGATTCGCGCTTTTCATTTCGCACTTTTCATTTCGCACTTTTCAGTTCGTTTCTGAACGGCCGTTCGTCAACCAGCCATGTTGCGGTATCAGAGGAGATAACGTGTTATTTATTATTGGCCTTGAAGTTATTGCTTTGACATTATTTTTTTGGTTGAATAATGATTTGATTTGGTATATTTTCTATATTTTTGGATGCATAGAATGCACTTTTTGGTTAAGTTCTATTGGCAGATAGCATGTCTAATTTTATTTGTTTTCTTTTTTTAATGCACAATAAAAAAATTGTGGAGAATAAGGCCCCTTTCACACGAGGCGGGCTCCGTTTCTATGGAGCCCGCCTCGGTCCGCCGGTTCAGCGGGAGATCAGTCCGTTGATCTCCGCTGAGCCGGCGGATGACAGGTCCCTCTCTGCTCACTGAGCGGGGAGGGGCTTGTCAGGCGCCGCTGCCGCCTATGGAGGGATCGGACGAAAACGGACAGCGTGTCCGTTTTCGTCAGATCTCCCCCGATCCGATCCGCCAGCGACGGACCTGGACGTAGAGCCATCCGTCTGCTTTTCAGCGGATCGGACCGGGGCGGATGTCAGCGGACATGTCTCCGCTGACATCCGACGCTCCATAGACTAACATGGAGCGCCTGTTCAGGTCCGCCGTCAAAACTGACAGGTGGACCTGAACGGTCCGATCGTGTGAAAGGGGCCTAATACTTGGCTATGTGTTTTACTTCAAATTACAGTTTGGGAGTAGGCAGTTACATTTAAAAAAATTCAATGAAAAATTGACAAGGGACACCAACATAGTTGTATCTTCGATATTAAAAACTAGGGGATACTGATGTTGTGGTAACTTGCCCAAATAAAAAAAACAAAAAAACATAATATTATTCTTAATATCACTAGAAAAAAAAGCCTTTGAAAATTTGTTTGCAATAACTCCATCAGTATCACCAGCAAAGCAGCTTCATTATTATCCCATTAAAGAAGAAGAGAATTGTGCGCTGCAGTTCGAGATTTCATAATTTGCCACGTCACAAATGTTAATTCTCCATTACGAACGCTAGTTTACAAGACCGATCGCTTCCGGGTCGTCCTTGCTTCCGAGCATGCGTGTTTGTAATTTGGACTTTTGTCCGACAGACTTGTATACACATGCTCGGAAAATCCGACAACACACATTTGTTCACGGAAAATTTTAAAACATGCTAACAAACATTTTTCTGTGGAAAATCCAACAACAATTGTCCGATGGAGCTTACACATGGTCGGATTTACCGCCAACAGCCTGTCATCACACAATTCCCGTCGGAAAGTCCGATCATGTGTACGAGGCTGTAGGCTCTTCTCTCTGATGCATCTTATAGATTAAAATTCAACTTGAGCTGCTGTGTACCTTAAGCCAAGACTCAAGTTCAAAAATAATTTGATGCCTCGTGGAGTTGATGTAGAAAAACGATAGGCTTGAATTAATCAAGAAGAGAGATAGAATATTTGTACCTGAACTGTCAAACACCATTTGTCTTAGGTCACCCGGCAAACTTAAGCCATTTAGCCCCTGTCGACCCAGTTAGTTAGGCAATTGTGATTAAATATGAAGTTTCCAAAGATACCAAAAGTAATACCGGGAAGCAGTATTTCTAGGAAAGAGGTAATGCTAGATTGTGTAGAGATAAGGCTAGAGACAACAAGGAGGTAATATAAAACTGCTTTTGACATATAATGGCTTACTTGGGCTGCCACTCAAAGGAGGTAATGGTGTAGCAAATTAGCTAAACAAGATACTTCCTACGTAATCTTGTTGGTTATGTGATTGTAAAACACCACAAATGAGCTAAACATCATCCAAAAGGACGATAAGAGGAGAGACTACATTTTCTGTGAAAGAAATATTTTAGTCCCCATTCCTACTTATGTTTAGGGGCAGTCTATGGAAGACTTATGCACACAGGAAGCCCCATACAAAGCAGCTGACAGCACCAAGAGCCAAGCAGCTGACGCAGAAGATGATCAGCATTGGATGCAAACTGTTTGCTTTAGCCTGTCATTGCTTTGTATAGGGAATTCACAGGAATTGATAGCATGCTCTTAAACACAAGTGTGAATGGGGCCTTCCTGTGTCCCTGGGTCTCTTTAAAAAAGAAAAAATATGTAAAACGTTTTTAACTTTTGCATATGTGTTTGGTTATACCCAATCTGCAACTGGAGCTCCATCTATACTATGAGGCTTGGTTCACACTGCGCCGACCCCTAAGTCGTGCGACTTTTCATTGCAACTTGATGCGACTTTGTTGTTTTGTGACTTTGGCAAATCATAACAACATTGAGTGTGGCAAATGTTATTGAACTTACAAAACCCTCTGATGTCGCAATCAAAGTCGCAAAGATAAGACAAAGAAATTAAATTAAATGAAAAGTAGTGCAGGAACCATTTTTATTTTGCTGCAACTTGAGTCGCAGAAATTAAGGCAGGCCCCATTTAAAATGAATGCGTTTTGACTTGTCATGCGTCCGTTTTCACCCCTCGACATCCAATCCACTAAAAACAGACAGATGGGGATCCATTCCCCATCTGTCTGGTGGATCGGATGGTAGTCGGGTGTAAACGGACAGAAGGTCCATTTGCATAGAGGAGAGCGGGCTGTGTTTATGTCTGATCTGCATAAGCAGAGTGTACACGGATTGGCCATCTGCCTGAAACTAGCGGTGGAAGGGGCCTTACCCAGGGTGCCGAGTTTGACAAGCAACATCGTTTGTCAACCTCATCCATTGAGTTCAATGGGGTCACGCTGCAATCCCAAGCAATGCAAGCGATTGTGGGGTGGTAGTGTGGTATCATAGGGTTAAATCAGGTTGGGGGATGAGGCAATATAACTCCTCCTCACCAGCTGTCAAATGTCCTCTGAAATGCAAACTGAAAGCGGACCGCTTTTCCAAGGGCACCATATTCCACGAGTGTGAAAGAACCCTTCAACAGATTTTCAGTGGAGTGATTGAGCCATTCCCCCATGAAAACACAATTTTGCAATTTCACTGCATTGCAGATACTATTAGCAATCAATGCCCCCTCTTCCACCCCATAGACTTGAATGTGATTTTTGCCCATTCATAAGGCAATTTTTGGTCTAGGAGATTTTTTATAGTCTCTGGGATTAAAAATCTCCAATGGATAGGATCCGGTTTCAGCAGGTACAGGACATACCTCTGTGGATAGACCAGAAATCTCCTTTTTTTTGTAACAGCAGCTCAGTTGTTTTTTGCATTGCAGTTGTAAACAATCCTTATTGACAAGTCAGGTTGCAGAATCTGACATCTGCTCCATATTTCAAGAAGAAAACTCCAGTCGTCTAGGAATAAAAATAACCGCTTTGCATTTTTTGTGCCTTCAGCATTGATGCATTTGTGGCAATATTTGTTAATTAAAGATTAGCTTAACAGATTTCCCCAGCTGGCTTCGACATATCTAATTAAAAATAGATACAGCATGCAATGCCAAAGATTGTTCTGCTGCAGCTATATTTAGCATTTATGGTAAATTAGGAAAATGTTGTTTTCCTTTATACGGCTGTACAAAATCAAACTCGCAGAAAAGTTACAGAACATGTATTCAAACGAAACTTTCTCAGCATATGGTTACATGGGTGATTTTGTTAAACTGTGCAATTAAAATCAGTCGCTATTAAATAAAGACAACTTGCAATCGATTGCCAAGTAATAAAACAATAAGCTCCCTATAGTGCAAACTACATGGTAGACTGTAGCTGTGATAAATCATAGAAGACACAATGCGGTAATATTGCATGATAAATAGCAGCCAGGTTCTAAAATGTGCTGCACCTCATTGGGAACCCATTGTGATCGGTCACAGGCCTTACTTACAGTGTTAACTATGAGATTTTAATTAAGCAATTTATAAACTAAATCTCGCCAATGTAGCTTACAGCGTGCTTGTAATTGCAAAGTTAAAGTGTAACTGAAGTTCCACTGTAACAAACAGCAAGACATTTTTTTTTTTCTTGGTCAAAGCCTAAAGTGGATGTAAACCCGAAAAGAAAAAAATGTAATTAAGGCTTGCACTTTGTACAGTATAGGATTTCGTGTTATCTGTGCCCAGTCTTGCCACGAAGAGTTAATTAAGCTCTGAGCAGTCCTCTTATCTTTTTTCGGTGAGATAAAAACAACAGACAGAGAAATAGATGTCAGTTTCTCCCCCTTGCTGTGAGTGACAGGTGATTTACATATCTCATGCACCAGTGTGAGACAGACATTCTGTGTACTTCAGATCCCCTCCCAATCTCTTCTCCAGCTCTCCCAGGATTGGCTGCTCCACACCTCAGCATGATTAGTCATGCTGAAGTCATGTGGTGACTTTCCTGGGTTTTGACTGGATGTTAGTGATCATAGGGCATAAACCACAAGACCAGCAGAAGTTCAGTGTAAGAAATCTCGATGCCTGGCCAAGGGGAGTGTAGAGGTGGGCGGGGAG
Organism: Lithobates clamitans; assembly: GCA_037952925.1. Lineage (NCBI taxonomy): Eukaryota > Metazoa > Chordata > Amphibia > Anura > Ranidae > Lithobates > Lithobates clamitans. The sequence continues at coordinate 12,020,494 of JBBGZY010000502.1, read as the reverse complement.
TCTACCAATATCACGACTCCACCCACCGAGCTCCGGACAACAGATCCACCTACAGAATGTGCATGTATATCCTTAAAGATAATCCCTATGGCACTAGTTTAGAAAGGATGAGAGTGGGTTTACATCCATTTTAATTGAACAATTTGAAGTTAAAAGCTACTGTGCACAGCTGCACCAGACTTTGCACTCTCCAGTTTTAGTAAATTAACCCCAGTGTCTCTTCTGCAATAAAATGCCCCAACCTGCTTACTTGCTGTCTTCTCCAGTGCTGTAAAATGAGCTGCGCATGCACATGGTGTCTTCATGCTGGAATAATAAACCTCTGCGCATGACCGCTGATCCGCAATATACTGAGGAAAGGCAAAGCGATTGCACACAGCAGGAATCTGCCAGCCGGGACCTGCTTATCAGCTGTGTCCAATCACAGCCCAAAGCCCAAATATTGTGTTGACAATCAACACAGGGCTCTGTACAGAGGAAACAATCTCTCTGTTTTTTAACCCTGCAAAGCACGAAGATATTTAGTGAAAAGCAGCACATAATGCACACATTAACACATTGTTAGGCACACAGTTTGATCGCCCTAGATGTTAAACCCTTCCCAGCCAGTGTCATTAGTACAGTGACAGTGTAGACTATTGGCACTCATCACTGTATTAATGTCAATGGTGATGTCAGTGTCAGTTAGTCAGTAACCCCCTTGTGTCAGATTTGCCGGCGCAATATCACAGTGCCATTAAAAGTCGCTGATCATCACCATTACTGGCATTAAAAAAACAAAACAGTATATATACACCATAGTTTGTAGACACTATAACTTTCTATAACTTTCTTGGCTCTGGCCAATCACATGGTACAGATGAACTGTGATTGGCCATGTCTGTACCATGTGATCACTGTGACCAATCACAGCTAGCAACACAATTGTACACAATGGATAGCATGAAAGGAAGCCAACCATTGCTTACAACTGATCACAGCGGTCACATGGTACCAGCAGCGAGACGGTACAATGGTCATCGGCTGACAGATCGCACAGCTGCAGCCGCAAAATTGACGGTTTTGGAGAGGATTTAATGGGACGTCCACTCAGAAAGCACCCGCCCAGCCATCAATCTGCTTGGGGGCAGGAAGGTGTTAAAGCTCCACCCAAAAGGGAAAGCCCCACTTGTTTGCACCCTCCCCCCCTCCACTGCCACATTTGACACTTTTGGGGGAGAAGGGGGAGTAGGTACCTGGTTTTGACAGGTACCCGCTCCCACTTCCTGGTTCGATCGCCGCATGGCAATCTACGTCATTTCTGGCCCCTCCTTCTCCCCCCTCTGCCTTCAGGGACACACAGAGATCCCAGAAGATGATGGGACATTTCAGAAAGCACAATTCAACCTGCGCATTTAAACTGCGCATCCACAAGGCTTCGCTTCCTGTTTATCTTACTACAGGTGCCATTGCCTGCATCCGAAGCCGATTGACGACTAGGGGTGCCGATATTGTGGGATCCCTGGACAGGTAAGTGTCCTTATATTAAAAGTCAGCAGCTACAGTATGTGTAGCTGCTGACTTAATTTTTTTTTTTTTTTTACAGACTGGAACTTCTCTTTAAGTAGTTAAAGTATAACTAAAGGCAAAAGGTTTTCTTTAGTTTTGGATAGATTGGACAGGGAATCGAACACCTATTACATTTTTATTACTGTCTGTGCCCCCTTTATTCATCCTCTCTATTTGACCTGTTTATCATTATTATTGAAAGTAAAAGAAAATTTGAAATTTTGGGTTGTCACCAGAAAAGTAATAGAGGGGAAATCTTCCACATACATTTATTACATTTATATAGAAGTCTATACATCAGGCCAAAAATTGGGACAAATAGGAAATAAAGACCTAGGGTTTTGGTTTCAAAAGAAGGACAAGCCTTCCAAATGAGGGACAGTTGGAAGCTATGGAGTATGTAGATTGAAGGAACCCTCAGGACTATTTGATCTAATGGTCCAAGATGTCATCATGCATGCTGGAAGCCTGCCCAGGCCAATGCCACATAGAGGCAATGTACCATGTTATTCCAATCAAAGAGTTGGACTCAATTGTGGAAGTAATAAAATTTAACTAACTGAAATTGAAGAAAATGTAGCCAGTTTTATTTAGACTATATGAAAGTGTATCTACAGCCTCTCTGCCCTCAACAATTCCACCTCTATTCATTATGTAATTGACGTGAAGGGGGATACAGATACCCCCAAAAAAACTACGCTATAAGAAAGAAACATATACCAGTTCTAGCAACAAAGGTTAAAGTGGCACTAAACTCTGACTTAAAGATTACGTAAACCTAACATATTCCTGATATGTGTCTGCTGTACCATTTATGAAAGTGTCCTGTTCTCTTCGTATTGCTTCCTTTTTGTGAAATCCTTGGTGTCCCTACCAGTCCCTCTGCTTTCCAATGAAAAACTGACCAGACTGAGCAGAAGAACACATTGTGGTCAGCTCTTTAGCTGTGCTGGGAACTCAGCCTACTCTCCTCCAGTGACCAGACTTGTCCTGACAACCCCTTCCCCTACACAGCCATTCGCTGGGAAGACCAGCGTGCTGGTGCTGTTCTCCTCTCCCAGCTCTCTGAGCTCCTTGTGCAGCTGAGAACAGAGGGAATGGGATCACATCCACCAAGAAGGTGGAAAATGTATAATTATTTTTATATCTATACACAATTGTTTTGCCTTTCATTTCTATTTTAAAGGGAATGGGTTGTTTTACAAGATGAGGGTTTATATATACTTTAAGAAAAATGTAACTCAAGTAAGCATTCCTAATTTTAAAAAAGTACTTTCTAATGCTCCCAGCCTCCTCCAAATCTCCAAGTTCCCCTTTCTTTTTGCTGCTGTGATCTCACTTCCTGCTAGAGGGTGGCTATGTTTGTTCTCTATGGTCCCACTGCATACCTCCCAACTTGAGATGGGAATGAGGGACGCCTATCAGCAAAAGTGTGCAGGCATAGAACACACCCCTTGCCACGTCCCTGTAAAGGAGAATTGTACAAAAAACAAGATAGGTTAAACCCACAAGTGTTTTTTTTTACCACTACTATTCCTTTATATTGGCTTTTGGAATTTACAAATGCAACAATTTAAATATCAGATGGAAGGTTTAGCACTGGAAAACACTTTTTGATAGATAAAAAGTGCATTTTATATACAACTATATAGATCAGACCAAAATGAGGAGGAATGAGGGACAGAGGGACATTGCTTGAAATCAGGGACAGTCCCTCGAAATCAGGGACAGTTGGGAGCTATGCCATTGTACGAGGAGGGTGCTGATAAGTATTGAGCCTTACCCAGAAAAAATTGAACTAGGAAGCTGTAAATTGCAGGATGTACTGTCCAATTTGTCCATATTCATTCTATAATTGATTTTAACTTATCTTTCTTTTTCAGGTCTAAAGTGAACATGGCAGCACCTCCTGAAAAATTCAATGCTGAAGAGCATAGGACCATAACCAAGTTCCTGTTTCTCTAAAAGAAAAGTTGCGAAGCAGATGCATGATGAAATGTCACAAACTTTGGGTGACAGTGGCCCTTCATATGCAACAGTTAAACGTTGGGTTGTCAATTTTAAAACTGCCCATTTCAGTGTTGAAAGTGAGAAAACCACTGGAAGGCCTGTTTCTGTCTCGGTGTGCAAATGAGAAAGCCATCCATGTCATGATCATTGAGTACCCCGAATATCAGCCAAAAGTATTGCTACATATTTGGGAATATCACGTGAGAGAGTTAGTGCCATTTCCACGACTTGGAAATGAGAAAGCTTGCAGCAAAGTGGATCCCAAAACGTTTGACTTTTGCAGGCACAGAGACAGAAACAGGCCTTCCACTGGGTTTCCCACTTTCAACACCGAAATGACCAGCTTGACAACCCAACGTTTAACTGTTGCATATGAAGGGCCACTGTCACCCAAAGTTTGTGACATTTCATCATGGATCTGTTTTGCAGCTTTTCCTTGGAGAAACAGGATTGTGGTCCTTTGCTCCTCCACACTGAATTTTTCTGGAGGTGCTGCCATGTTCACTTCAGACCTAAAAAAGAGAGATAAGTTAAAATCATAGGTAGTTGGTTTTTGCACCATTGAATGTAGACAAATTGGCCAGTACACCCTGCAATTTACAGCTTCCTAGTTCAATTTTCTCTGGGTAAGGCTAAATACTTATTAGCACCCTCCTCGTAGGTAGGAATGTAGTCACCTTCTTTGGACTAGGGACTATAGACTATAGGATTTGAAGTGTGCATAGAGCAGTGCACATGACCACAACTGCTCATTATAAACAAACAGAAGTGTAACAGAAAAGAAGAGGTTCGGGAGTTCACAAAGGACATCACAAAGAAGCACATATACAGAAAAAAACAATTTCACAAAAAATAGATTATTGGACCATTAACCACTTGCTAACCAGACGCCGCAGTTTTACTGCAGCAGAATGACGCGGCTGGGCGAAACGACATTATGTAACGTCGCTTCGCCCTGTGGCCCCTAGGGGCGTGTGTGCACCGCCGCTCGCCCCCGGAGCCGATGTGAGTGCAATGACTGATGGACTCCTGCGATTGCTCGCGACTCACCAAGAACCAAGATCTGTGTGTGTAAACACACAGATCCCGGTTCTCTGAAGGGAGAAGAAACTGATCGTGTGTTCATACAAAGTATGAACAGTGATCTGTCATCTCCCCTGGACAATCCCATCCCCCTTCAGTTAGAACACAGAGAGGGAACACAGTTACACCTTGATCGCCCCCTAGTGTTCAACCCCTTCCCTGCCAGTGACATTTTTACAGTAATCAGAGCATTTTTATAGCACTGATCGCTGTATAAATGTCAATGGTCCCAAAAATGTGTCAAAAGTGTCCGATGTGTCCGCCATAATGTCCCACTCCCAATACAAATCGCAGATCGCCGCTATTACTAGTAAAAAAAAATAATAATAATAAAAATGCTATAAATCTATCCCCTATTTTGTAGACGCTATAACTTTTGTGCAAACCAATTGATATACACTTATTGCGATTTTTATTACCAAAAATATGTAGAAGAATACATATCGGCCTAAACTGAGAAAAAATTAGCTTTTTTTAAGCTTTATAGCTTTATATTTATTATAGCAAAAAGTACAAAATATTGTTTTTTTTTTCAAAATTGTCGCTCTTCTTTTGCTTATAGCGCAAAAAATTAAAAACGCAGAGATGATCAAATACCACCAAAAGAAAGCTCTATTTGTGGGAAAAAAAGGACGTCAATTTTGTTTGGGTGCAGCGCCGCACGACCGTGCACTTGTGAGTTAAAGCGACGCAGTGCCGAATCGCAAAAATGTCCGCGTCATTCAGCAGCCAAATCTTCCGGGGCTGAAGCTGTTAAGTAGTGGGTGTGTATCAATTATTTTTGGAGTGTAAGGACATTGTTTAGAGCTACTTTAAGCACATAAAACAATTTCTTTGGACTGATCTCAAACAGTGTGTTGATACTTTATCATTTTCTTAGGATGAATTTTAAACATGTTTTGTATTCAGAATCTACAAGCAGAACATTTTGGAGAAAGCTTAAGCTGGAATTCCTACTGCCAAAAGCCTCTGCATGCCACTGATTATGAGTTTTCAATTTAGTTTACAAAAATAACTTCCAACTGTCCTTTTTTTTTTGGAAGGACGGACACTCTTTTGGCCCAAATCATTCTGTTCCTTTGTCCTCCGGCACTTTCTGATCTTGCTCTCAACCTTGTTATATAGTACTCCATTAATGAGTGGGTTGCTATTTTTTCTTATATTGTAGCAAGAAAAGTGCTGTGACTAATAACTAAAGATCAGCAAGTACTTGAAAATAATTTGCCCCATCCTGAAAATACTGATTTAATAGTGAACTATTAAAGTGGGAGTAAACTCCCATCTCTGACTTTTACCTATAGGTAAGCCTATAATAAGGCTTACCTATAGGTACTGTAAATATCTCCTAAATGTGGTGCTGTTTAGGAGGTATTTACTGTACATACAGCCAGTGACATCACCGGTGCATGCGCTTTTTTAGGTAAGTTTAACATAATATGCTACTATGTGATTACCTTTCAGGTTAGGAAAAAAAATACACCCAATGGCTTACTACCGCTTTAAAGGGTGGTTCGAATGACAGTACTGACCCAGTCAGGTGCACAAGCAGGTCCCCTATACAAGAACCCAGTGCTACCTTAGAACTCTCTCTGTGCCACTTTGTTACCCTAACGAGTACTAAACTTCCATATTATGATGTTAACTAGTAAATACTAGTTATCTAGTAGTTATCTAGCATTATTTTAAGGCCAATAGTCTTGTTAATAACCACTTGACCTCCGAACGATTCACCCCCCTTCATGACAAGGCCATTTTTTGCGATACGGCACTGCATTTATTTAACTGACAATTGCGCGGTCATGTGACACTGTACCCAAATAAAACAAATAAAAATATTCTTCTTTTTTTTCCCACAAATAGAGCTTTCTTTTGGTGATATTTGATCATCTCCCCGTTTTGTTTTGTTTTTTGCACTATAAACAAAAAACAAAAAAAAGACCGACACTTTTGAAAAAAATCAATATTTTTTTACTTTCTGCTATAAAACACATCCAATAAAAAAATTTAAAAATCGAATTTCTTCATCAATTTAGGCCAATATGTATTCTGCTACATGTACATATTTTATGGTAAAAAAAGATAAGAATAATTGTATATTGATTGGTTTGCGCAAAAGTTATAGCGTCTACAAACTATGGGATATTTTTATTTATTTATTTTTTACTAGTAATGGCGACGATCAACGACTTATAGCGGGACTGCAATATTGCAGCAGAAAATCGGGCAACTAACTGACACTTTTGACACTTTTTGTGGACCAATGAAACTAATACAGTGATCAGTGCTAAAAAAATATGCACTGTAATGCCCTGTACACACGATCAGAAATTCCGCCAGCAAAAGTCGGATGTGAGCTTTTGGTCAGAAATTCCGACCGTGTGTATGCTCCATTGGACTTTTTGCTGGCAGAATTCCAGCCAGCAAAAGATTGAGAGCATGTTCTCTATTTTTTGGTCGGAAAAAGTTCCTATCTGAAAATGCGTTCCTCTGTATGCAATTCGGACGCGCAAATAATCACGCATGCACGCAAACAATTCGACGCATGCTCGGAAGCATTGAACTTAATTTTCTTGGCTCGTTGTAGTGTTGTATGTCACTGCGTTCTCAGCGGTCGAAAGTTCAGAGAACTTTTGTGTGACCGTGTGTATGCAAGGCAAGCTTGAGCGGAATTCCGTCGGAAACACCATCCAAGTTTTTTCTGGAGGAATTTCTGATCGTGTGTATTGGGCATCACTGTACTAATGACACTGGCAGGGAAGGGGTTAAAATCAGGGACAATCAAAGGGTTAATTGTGTGCCCAAGTTGTGCTTACTCAGTGTGGGGGAGGTGCTTTGACTAGGGGAAGGCAAAGATCCGTGTTCCTGCTTTGCAGAAACACAGGATCAATGTCTTCCCTTCTGACAGAATGAAGATCTGCCGTGTTTACATAGGCAGATTGTCGTTCTGCCTGTGTATTCGGCGGGTGCCAACCGATATTACCCAATGCTGGGCTCCCGCACCCCAGACCCGGAAGTGTCAGATCACTTACTAGGTACGTGATTTGGCCCAGAGCGGCCGCCCTGCCGCAGTATATCTGTGGTGGACAGTCAGTAAGTGGTTAATTAAGCCGCAGCAGCATTTGAAACAAATTAGTGTCCTTTAGTGTCTTTGGTTCTCAACGTTTTTGGGAGTGCCGGGTGCCAAAGTCCCCTACTGCATGCTGTAGTTCCATCCTCCAACCTGGAAAATACACACTTCTGGAAGGGGTAAATGCTGAAGATATTGATATGGGTTGCAGCACTGAAATAAAAGGAAAGTAAGGGACACTATGTAGAGGTAATTTCCCATCTCTTGCATAGTACTTTGAGCTTGACAAAGTCTCTTTAAGGACCCGTTTACATTACCACTTGCCGATCGCCCTATAGTAGTTTTACTGCTACAAGGTGGCTGCGCTGTACAGGATCACATATATAGGTGATCATGCACTTCCGGGTATCGGGCACGAGTGCGTGGGCCGCCGGCTCGCTCCCGCTGTGATTCTACACAGTGGAAGCTAACCAGCGAGGCCCGTGGACCTGATGTCCACCCACACCTGCTTTTTGTTCAGTACACAGGCAGAATGGCGATCTGTCAGTAATAAAGGAATTGATCCTGTGTTCCTGCAAAGCAGGGACATGGATCAATACCTTCCCCTAGTAAAAGCACCTCCCCCACACAACAGTAAAACACCAGCTAGGCACACAGTTAACCCCGTGATCGCCCCTGATGTTAACCCCTTTCCAGCCAGTGTCATTACAGTGAAAGTGCATATTTTTAGCACTGATCACTGCATTAGTGTCACTGGTCCCCATAAAAAGTGTCCAAAGTGTCAATTAGTGTCCGATTTGTCCGCCGCAATATCGCAGTCCCGCTATAATTCGCTGATCGCCACCATTACTAGTAAAAAATAAATGAATAAAAATTCCATAAATATATCCCATGGTTTGTGGACGCTATAACTTTTGCGTAAACCAATCAATATACGCTTATTGGGGTTTTACCAAAAACTTGTAGCAGAATACAAACTGGCCTAAGTTGAAGAAATTAGATTTTTACATTTTTTTTTTTATTGGATATGTTTTATAGCAGAAAGTAAAAAATATAGTTTTTTTTTTTCAAAATTGTCAGTCTTTTTTTGTTTATAACAGGGATCCTCAAACTACGGCCCTCCAGCTGTTGCAGAACTACACATCCCATGAGGCATTGTAAAACTCTGACATTCACAGACATGACTAGGCATGATGGGAATTGTAGTTCCTGAACACCAGGAGGGCCGCAGTTTGAAGACCCCTGGTTTATAGCGTAAAAAAAAAAATGCAGTGTTAATCAAATACCACCAAAGTTAAGCTCTAGTTGTGGGGAAAAAAAGGACAAACATTTTGTTGGGGGTACAGTACTACCACGCAATTGTCAGTTAAAGTAACGCAGTACCGTATAGCAAAGAATGGACTGGTCAGGAAGGGGGGTAAATCTTTTGGAGCTTAGGTAGTTAAAGGGACAACTGCCACGCAGTGGCGATACTTTCCAGTCCGGTTGCTGTGAGCCGGAGGTAGGGGGCAGTGTGGGACACGATTTAGCGCATCACATGGCTACTACCTTTTTTTCTGTACAAACTTTATTCGAAATGCACAAAAGTGGCACTTCATTCATGTTGCTGTGCAGTGCGGCATGTGGCACATACTAGCACATTATGGTATAACTCTGCGGGGGCATTTTTCTTTTAAACGTGGCAAAATGTACTACTGCTTTAAGCACTGCTTAGCACTCCTTAAGTGCTACTGAAGCTCAAAGTTGCCACGCTTAAAACCATAATCCTAAAATTTAACACTTGTATTATTACTTTATTATATAACATTATTATACTCCCTAACTTTCTGAGCTAGGAAAGAGAAAACCTGTGCAGAACCTTATTTCATATAATTTCAAAGAGGCAGGCCATCAATACTTTATGTGTAAGAGACAGGATTTCATGCATTCACAAGCACCAACAGTGATTTTCATTTATAAAAAATGAATACAAATTCAGAAAATTATAGAATCATTTAAACATGTATGGCTCTTTACAAAGTAGGTATGCTGTCTACTATCCAGTGGGGATAGAGAGAACAACAATAACAAACATCAGAGGTAACTGATAACATCACAACCTTTCTATCAAAGCAGATATGAAAAAAGTCCAAAAAATGCAGTTATATGTATTAAAATATATAATTTTAAATATTTTTTTGAATAAATGATATTTTATTATTATTTTATAACAAGAACAAGTACATTGCTTTAATGTATAATGAATATTAGAAGCTTGGTAGAGAAAACAGTGCTTATACAGACCCATGGAGCGATCTATGGTAACAGAACAAAATACAGTGCCTTGAAAAAGTATTCATACCCCTTGAAATTTTCCACATTTTGTCATGTTACAACCAAAAACGTAAATGTATTTTATCAGGATTTTATGTGATAGACCAACACAAAGTGGCACATAATTGTGAAGTGGAAGGAAAATAATAAATGGTTTTCAACATTTTTTTACAAATAAATATCTGAAAAGTGTGCCATGCATTTTCATTCAGACCCCTTTACTCTGATACCCCTAATTAAAATCTAGTGGAACCAATAGCCTTCAGAAGTCACCTAAATACCGTATTTATTGGCGTATAAAACGCGCAGGCATATAACACGCACCCCAAGTTTAGGAGGGAAGTTTAAGGAAAAAAAACTTACATTAAAATGCCCATCAATGCAGCCTTATCTGTCCATCTGCAGCCTTTTCAGTGTCAGTGCAGCCTTGCCCCAGTGCAGTCTTGTCAGTGCAGCCTTGTCAGTGCAGCCTTGTCAGTGCAGCCTTGCCCCAGTGCAGCCTTGCCCCAGTGCAGCTTTGTTAGTGCAGGTTTGCCCGTGCAGCTTTGCCCCAGTCCAGCCATGGGTAGATTAAAATATGGCGCCGAGACTGCAGGGCTTCGTCGGAGCCGAGAAACACATACCCGAGTGTTCTCGGCTTTTTTCGGTGCCGCTCACAGTCACGCCCAGTCCTGCCCTTTGATGGACATGACACAGGTCCAAGGGCGGGACTGGGCGTGACGGCGGCGCCGAAAAAAGCCGAGAACACTCAGGTATGTGTATCTCGGCTCCGAAGTATCCCTGCAGTCTCAGCGCCATATTTGAATCTACCCACGGCTGTGTATGTCGGCGGCGACCGCGGCAATTGCCGCGATCGCTCCGATGACAGAAAATCGGCGGGGATCGACCTATAACACGCACCCACGATTTTCCCCTGATTTTCAGGGGAAAAAAGTGCGTGTTATATGCCGATAAATACGGCAGTAAATAAAGTGAACAAACAGCATCATGAAGGCCAAGGAACACACCAGACAGGTCAGGGATAAAGTAGTGGAGAAGTTTAAAGCAGGGTTAGGTTATAAAAATATATCCCAAGCTTTGAACATGTCACGGAGCACCGTTCAATCCATCATCTGAAAATGGAAAGAGTATGGCACAACTGCAAACCTACAAAGACATGGCCACCCACCTAAAGGCCAGGCAAGGAGAGCATTTATCAGAGAAGCAGCCAAGAGGCCTTTGGTAACTCTGGAGGAGCTGCAGAGATCCACAGCTCAGGTGGGAGAATTTGTCCACAGGACAACTATTATGCCCTGTACACACGGTCGGACATTGATAGGACATTCCGACAACAAAATCCATGGATTTTTTCCCACGGATGTTGGCTCAAACTTGTCTTGCATACACACGGTCACACAAAGTTGTCGGAAAATCCGATCGTTCTAAACACGTATATCGGGACTATAAACGGGGCAGTAGCCAATAGCTTTCCTCTCTTAATTTATTCTGAGCATGCGTGGCACTTTGTGCGTCGGATTTGTGTACACACGATCGGAATTTCCGACAACGGATTTTGTTGTCAGAAAATTTTATAGCCTGCTCTTGAACTTTGTGTGTCGGAAATTCCAATGGAAATTGTATGATGGAGCCTACACACGGTCGAAATTTCTGACAACAAGGTCCTATCACACATTTTCCGTCTGAAAATCCGACCGTTTGTACAGGGCATTAGTCGTGCACTCCACAAATCTGGCCTTCATGAAAGAGTGGCAAGAAGAAAGTCATTGCTGAAAGAAAGCCATAAGAAGTCCCGTTTTCAGTTTGCGGGAAGCCATGTGGGGGACACAGCAAACATGTGGAAGAAGGTGCTCTGGTCAGATGAGACCAAAATTGAACATTTTGGCCTAAAAGCAAAATGCTATGTGTGGCGGAAAACTAATACTGCACATCACCCTGAACACAACATCCCTACCATGAAACATGGTGGTGACAGCACCATGTTGTGGGGATGCCTTTCTTCAGCAGGGACAGGGAAGCTGGTCAGAGTTAATGGAAGGATGGATGGAACCAAATACAGGCCAATCTTAGAAGAAAACCTGTCAGAGTCTGCTAAAGACTATAGATTGGGGTGGAGGTTCACCTTCCAGCAGGACAATGACCAAAAACATTCAGCCAGAGCTACAATGGAATGGTTTAGATCAAAGCATATTCATGTGTTAGAATGGCCCAATCGAAAGTCCAGACCTAAATCCAATTGAGAATCTGTGGCAAGACTTGAAAATTGCTGTTTACAGACTCTCTCCATCCAATCTGACAGAGCTTGAGCTATTTTGCAAAGAAGAATGGGCAAAAATGTTACTCTCTAGATGTGCAACTGTAATTGCAGAGAAAGGTGGTTCTACAAAGAATGGACTAAAGGGGACTGAATACAAAAGCACAACACACTTTTCAGATATTTATTTGTAAAAAAAATTTGAAAACCATTTATCATTTTCCTTCCACTTCACAATTATGTGCCACTTTGTGTTGGTCTATCACATAAAATCCCAATAAATTACATTCATGTTTTTTGTTGTAAAATGAAAAAATGTGCAAAATGTCAAGGGGTATGAATACTTTTTCAAGGCACTGTACACCGATCAGCAATACCTTGATTGGACTCAGATTAAGGTAAACTGAGTGGCCTTCATATTTTATCTTCCCGGATAAAGTTGGTAGTTAACTGATGAGCTTCAACTGTCTAGAAGTGAGGTTAACTGTGTTGAGGTTTGTTCAGAATAAAAAAATAACAAATTAGTCAGTAGTCAATGGGACATTCCATAATTTTCCCCTAACAGGGCTGATACTCAAGCAAATAGGCAAATAAGCTGAGGGTTCAATATTGTGTTGGCCCACCCTTTGCAGCTATAACAGCTTCAACTCTTTGGAGACACTGTCCACATTTAGGAGTGTGTCTATGAGAATGTTTAACCATTTTTCCAGAAGCGCATTTGGGAGGTCAGGCACTGATGTTGGACAAGAAGGCCTGGCTTGCAGTCTCCACTCTAATTCATTGCAAAGGTGTTCTATTGGGTTGAGGTCAGGATTCTGTGTAAGCCAGTCAAGTTCCTCCACCCCAAACTAGCTCATTCATGGCTTTATGGACCTTGCTTTGTGCACTGGTCCAAATCATTTGGTGGAGGAGGGATTATGGTGTGGGGTTGTTTTTCAGCGGTTGGGCTTGGTCCCTTAGTTCCAGTGACGGGGACACTTAAGGCCTCATACTAAGACATTTTGGACAATTTCATGCTCCCGACTTTGTGGGAACAGTTTGGTGAAGGCCCCATCCTGTTCAAACATGACTGCCCACCAGTGCGCAAACAAGGTCCATAAAGACATGGATGAGCGAGTTTGGGGTGGAGGAACTTGACTGGCCTCCACAGAGTCCTCACTTCAACCTGATACCCACACCTTTGGGATGAATTAGAGCGGAGACTGCGAGCTAGGTCTTCTTGTCCAACATCAGTGCCTGACCTCACAAATGCCCTTCTGGAAGAATGGTCAAACGTTCCCATAGACACACTCCTAAATCTTGTGGACAGCCTTCCCAGAAGAGTTGAAGCTGCTATAGCTGCAAAAGGTGGGTCAACTTAATATTGAACCCTACGGACTGGGATGTAAATATATATATATATATATATATATATATATATATATATATATATATATATATATGCATATATATATATGTATATATATATATATATATATATGTATATGTATATATATATATATATATATATATATATATATATATATATATATATATATATGATATATATATAATATATATATATATATATATATATATATATATATATATATATATATATATATATATATATATATATATATATATATATATATAAAAAGTTGCTATATTACTTTTTGATGAAGGTATAAGTTATGCCCACTGTGCCTCCTTGTTATTTCTATATATATAAATATATATATAGCCACAGAGAAAAATGGAGTTCTGGATGTAACGGCAGCTAAGTAAAATGAACAAAACATGGTCCGTTGTGTCAAATTTTGTTAAGTGATTAGTCAGCAAAGCCAGATTACGGCTGCACTCTCTGGAGGAAACCACTGCCTGAGGCTCACATTAGAACAGCTCTTGACTTGGGAAATATATGTGTTCTCCCACAGCCGAGTTATAAATTACCGTTGTTTTCAAAATATATAAATCATTTCAAAAAATTATTTATTTTCAATCCTTCAGCGGCAAGCAGGAATCAAAGACACACATACATAGCATATAATTATTATACAAACCGACCAAATCTTATATATTAAAATGATTTTGACATTTATTGCATTATGAAAAAGTATTCCTGGAGCTGTGCCACTAATAAGGAAGTACACAGCCCTAGAGAATTGGCCCTGGTGAAGCCCAGGCCCCAGCATCGTTCTGCCTGTCACTTCCTAGCAAATGATTCTGGGATTTCCGATTACATGATGGATCAACCGCAACGCTGCCTCGTGTTCTTGGAGTGATAAAATGATGTACGTTTTTACACGCCAGTAAGATTTCCCCCAAAGCATCTAGAAGGATAACAAGTACTCCTCAGCAATCATAATCTTATTAAAAAAGTGCTAAGCAGAAGGTTTAATAAGTAACCAGGGTGGTCACAGATGTGAAAATGTCTCCCATAGGAAGACAGGCCGGGGAAACATCTTTCTGTAATTGAAGAAGTCACCTGAGCTTTGGGACGTGCTCTGACTCTCACCTGAAAGTGATGGTGGAACACATGTTGATAACCCATTAATCTGTTTCACAGCATGTGCGATGACAAATGCCTCTGACCACAAGAGGCTCTCATTATGTGAGTATAGTTTGCATCATTTATATTTATTTGGTCAGATGGGTAGAGAGGGAGCCATGAGAACTTTGCCTTGAATGGGCACATGGATTCCTCTTATTTATGAAAGTGGAAAAACAGCACTGTACCCACAGGGTTATCTCACTGACATTGCTAGTTTAAAGTATTGATATTGATGTACAGTACATGATCTGGTTCCTGGACAGGTGGCTTCTACATCCCAGAGGATCTTCACGTTCTCCTCGACTTGTAGTGTAATGCAATAAAAATGGAAACTGATGCACAACACCACTGCTAAGAGGTCTAGATACAGCTTTATTCCACTAAAAGTCAGGGAAACAATGCAAAAAGTATCCAATGTGTTTTGGGGGTCAAAGAGTACCTTCTTCATTAGGGCTTGATTGACAACCAGCTGCTGAAAAGGCTAGAACTAAATCTGATATGAACACTTTGCATATACCAAACGGGCCCCTTCAGTCCCCTTATAGTAGTCACATAGGCTGCTATTATTATGGTTAATTTCTTGTATTCTCCTTTTTACCAGCTGTATGTTCAAATTACATTCAGTACAGGTTTCTCTTTCTCGTCACATCTAATCTACCTTCAGTTATCAGGTATGATAAAGCCCCACTTAGCTTTGTCTTATAACTTTTAGCTATTCCTCTGTGTTGCAATGGTTTTTTTTTATGTTTTATTCCGCGTACACACGGTCGGACTTTCCGTCGTAAAATGTGCGATCGGAGCTTGTTGTCGGAAATTCCGACCGCGTGTAGGCTCCATCGGACAGTGTCCATCGGAGTTTCCGTCACACAAAACTTGAGATCTGGTTCTCAAATTTTCTGACAACAAAATCCGTTCGCGTAAATTTCCGATCGTGTGTACACAATTCCGACGCACAAAGTGCCACGCATGCTCAGAATCAAGCAGAAGAGCCACACTGGCTATTGAACTTTATTTTTCTCGGCTCGTCATACATGTTGTACGTCACCGCGTTCTTGACGTTCGGAATCTCCGACAAGATTTGTGTGACCGTGTGTATGCAAGACAAGTTTGAGCCAACATCCGTCGGAAAAAATCCATGGATTTTGTTGTCGGAATGTCCGATCAATGTCCGATCGTGTGTACGGGGCATTCGTTTGCATATAATAGAATGCAATAAAAACTCCACTAAAAAGCACATAAGAGGTACGAAAAAAGTGTTTTTTTTAATATATGCACTGTGGGAAACTACATCACATGCTGGAAAACATGCTGTTTTCTCACTTCAAACACATGTGACTATACGACATAGGAGAAGCGCTGAAAAATCATAAATACTGCATTAGAAAAAATACATAAGTTTGCATATTTTCAAAAATCTGCAGGTAGAGGTGCCAAAGTCATACAATATTTATTAGGAACACCATCACTAAAATAAAGAATGATAAAGCAAAAAATTACATTTTCCATAGGCATCCTTTACACTTCACTAATGAGTAATTACCTCCGAGGCCTTCAACCTACATTCATACACCTCCTCTAAATCCTCCTCTACAGCAGCTCCCGAGTCCCTAAAGACTTCTTTAAACACAGCTGACATACAGGACATGAAACATATTGCCGGAACAAGCCAAGTACAAACTAATATAGATTAATCAATATGGCTCTAAATATAGACATCAATGTAGAAGCTTCTGTCTTACCGTCTTTATGGTAATAGGTGACTTCGACTTTCCTTTCTTCTGACCCCAGCAAGGCCTGCGCTATCTGTGCAATGTCATGTCTCTTGGTCTCGGGGCCATGGAGGAAGTCACAGGTGCATGGTTTCTGCATGACATCTGGCCTTGAGAATCCTGTCATCTCACAGAAGCCATCATTACAGTAAATAATCGCACAGTTCTGGACCCTGGCATTAGCAATAATGAATTTCTTATCTGTAAAAGGAAAATTGGAACATTATAGTTAAAAAAAAAAACAAGAACATGTAAGCAAACAAACATTTTTGTAGGAATGCTCCAGTCAAACATGAACATTTTGCATTTGAATGGGCTAACATGACCAAGGATTAAAGTGGTACTAGGCTCTGGTTTTGAAAAGAAAAAAATATGTTCAATATATATGTTCTTAACTTGATAAAGCCCCTTCTATTGCTCTCAGTCTCCTCCAAATCTCCCTTTTTTTTTTATTTTGCTGAAGTGATCTGACTTTGTTAGAGCAGCCTCTCTCAGTCCTTTTATATCAAAGAAACCCCTAAAATAGTTTCCAGGTCTCAGGGAAACCTTACTAAACCCAATTTATCAGGGGACAGTTAGGAAAACACCCCTTACATTGGTGGTCAGAAGGAAGAATGCAACCCTTATAGACAGACTATAAAGATCATTGGTGTCATGCTGCTGGCTCTGCTTTGTGATGTTGACCCTGTATCTCTGCAGGCACCATTAAATAGGAGGTCAATAAGATACAGCTGAAGGAACCCCTAGAAACCTCTGGAGAAAAAATAGAATGGCTGCGTTAAAGAGTGGCTATGTTAATTCTCTACGATACCTCTATATGTAGGAATGTAGCCCCCCCTCTCTTGCTTGCTCCCTGGATGGACTATGGACTACGAGATGTATAGTGTGCACACATCACCAGGATATTTGTTTCCCAGGAGAAAGACCATTGGGAGTTTTCAAAAGGTTTTCCTAAATATTAATAACAACCACTGTAAGTGATTTGTGTCCAAAATGATGAGGCAATTGGCGCTGTCAACACACATATTGGAGCCAGTGATTAAAACACAATTGAATCTTTTGTTTAAACCAGCCAAATAAATTTCAGGTGCATCACAACAAAAGGTGTTCCATGTCCTACAATTTGCTTTCTACAGCAGCCAAAGCCGACAACTGCTCAGTGGGACACTTGCCCCTCTTGCCTCTGTGAGTAAGCAATGATCTCGTGGCAGAGGTCCAAAACGCCTTCTACTGAGTCCAGCCTCATGCTTCCCACTGATTGGAGAGCTCTGGCACTCACTCAGTAGGGGGTATGTCAGAGATCAGATAACAATGGTCCCACTCTGCAACTGTTGGCAAGGGATGGGCTTTTCTACTGTGTGGCTGCTTTCTATACATTGTAAGACCATAAACACATTTTGTTTTGAGGCATCTGGAATGCATTTAGCTAATTTAAAAGGAGGGTTCAATTGGGCTTGGAACATCCTCTAAAACAAGCAGTGGAGGCTGAAAGGGGGCACTTATAAAGAGGTCTGTATTGAGACATCTTAGCTCATACCCTGAATGCCAATATCCCTTTAAACAAGGTTCATCCCCTCTATCATGTAATTATTTTAGTAAAAACAAATTCTACAATGAACTATGGGAGTCACAAAAATATCTACTTTATATTCATAACTACATTTTACCTGCACAGAGCTATAACCATAATAACAGAAATATGTTTTAATGTTTCTTGGACTGTAGTGATTCTTCTCAGTGCCTGCTGCACCCATTTACTTTATTTTTTGAGCTTAGGCACAAATGTCCAAAGGTGTCAAGAATAGGGAAATGAAGTAGAAAAAAATTATCATAGTTTGCGTTTTGGCACATCCTCCCTAGCACTGCTACCCTAGACACTAGCCCACCATTATAGTAAATACTATCCTACATAGAATATATATCTTAAATATTCTATTTAGCTGGAAAAGTAATGCTCTGTCCACGTTACTTGATGGATATATATTCTGTGTAATTGGTGATATGATGTAGCATTATTTGATGGCTGCCTTAGCTATGTGTAATGCAGTAGTGGTGCCATTTGAGTAGGGATGAACTGATGCACAGGTCCCTCATCTAGGACGGCATTAAAGGAAGTGTTATGCCAGCCGGTGGCTGGTAGACACATGAATATAAGCTAGGCATTAAGTGGGGCTGATGGCAAATGTTTTTAAAAAGTGATACTCAAATATTTTATCTGTGCTAGGGAGCCAAGTAAGTAGAAAACCAGAATGAATCAGTAGGCCTCACTAAAGGGTGGCCTACATCTACCAAATTGTCTAATTTGGAAATCAAATACTCCCTGCTAGTGCCAGTGCGTCCATAAGGGCGTACGGGCGCCGCCCCCTCTCTCCTGCCACCCCCTCTAACACCAATAGATAGATTCATGCATTGCATGAATCTATCTATGGGCGCCGCTGCCACCCCCTATTTAGGCACCCGGCCCCTATTTGGGCGTCGGGCGCCTGAATTACAACGGCGGGGGGTGTTTTTGAAGTACCTGATTAGAGCCATAGGCTCTAATAGACGTCAAAAAAGGTGACCCGCGAGCGACATGATGGGCGCACGCAGGTCACTCAGCTGTGTTAGAAAAGCTTATGAATATTTGCTTTTCTAACACTAAACCGCCTCTCCGCCAATCAGGTGCTCGGTTCTGTCACTTGTCACCTGATTGGCTGAAATGAAAGGCGCCGCTATTGGACGCCCAGCCACTGCCCCACCAAGACAGGGTAAGTGCCGGGCAGACGGCGAGCGGGCAGAGGTCACACTGGGGGCATTCAAGGGCACACTGGCAGAATTTAATGGGCATACTGGCAGCATTTGATGGGCACACTGGCAGCATATGATGGGCACACTGGCAGCATTTGATGGGCACACTGGTAGCATTTGATGGCACAGTGGCAGCATTTGATGGCACAGTGGCAGCGTTTGATGGCACAGTGGCAGCGTTTGATGGGCACACTGGCAGCATTTGATGGGTACACTGGCAGCATTTGATGGCACAGTGGCAGCGTTTGATGGGCACAGTGGCAGCGTTTGATCGCACAGTATATGCAATTGATGACACAGTGGCTGCATTTGAGGGCACAGTGGCAGCGTTTGATGGGCACAGTGGGAGCGTTTGCAATTGATGATTTTTTTTCAAAAAATTTTTGCTCCCCCCAAAAAATTTTGAGCACCAGACGCCACTGCTCCCTTCCAATAAATGTATCAAAAGTTGACCGTTCCCATTTAGTACAGAGTAAATACTGCATAATTACCTTGGGCCTCTGATACTGGAGCTTTGACAAAGCCCCTGCACCTGCCCAAAAGTGCAATGTCTAGTGCATGAGCTTTAAGGTCCTCAGGCCCTGTTAGGTAAATGGAGGCAGGATGGGTCCATTTATAAGCTAATAGAAACTTAGAACCAATCACTGCTTGCCTAAAAGTTTTGGTGGCTTTTGCAAGTGAGACTTTCTACAGGAACAAACCTGTGCTGACAATTTATGCCATTCTCTACATTTTGCTGCTGTCATGTTTTTCGCTTTGCTTTAACCAAGGCTTTATTTAAAGCCATCTAAGCTTAAAAGAAAATGACTTTGTGAAAGATGAATTACCGGTAATAACATTCATAAGTACAGTATCCACTTGCCCTCCGGAAGGTTTTAGCCGATTCAAGACCAGGCCATTTTTTTCTATTTGGCACTGTGCTATTTTAGCTGAAAATTGCGCGGTCCTGCATCACTGTGCCAAAAATTGAAATTTATAGAATTTTCTGTACACAAATAGAGCATTCTTTTGGTGTTAGTTTTATTTTTTTTATTATATAAATAAAAAAGACTGAAAATTTTGAAAAAAACAATATTATTTTACTTTATGCTATAAAATATATCCAATAAATTTTTTTAAAATTTCATGAATTTAGGCTAAAATGTATTCTGATACTCATCTTAAATAAAATACCAATAAGTGTATAATATTTGGTATGCGTGAAAACTATAGTGTCTACAAACTACGGTATATAATCTGGATTTTGTTTTTATACTAGTAATGGGAGTGATCAGCGACTTCTACTAGGACAGTGAAAGTGTGGCAGGCAATCACTAGCTGATGCTAGCTGGGGGGTACACTAACTGACTGACACAAATCAATAGTGACACTAATATAGCCATCAGTGCTAATACTATAAACTGTCACTGTGCTAATCAGCGGAGGCTGGTGTTTTTTTTTGGGGGGGGGGCGGCAAACAACCACCCCCCCCAGTCGGCCGGAAACCCCCCCCCCACACTGTACTCCGCTAACAGAATGGGGATCCGCCTTGTTTACATTGGCAGATCCACTTTCTACCTCTTTGTGGAGCGATGGTGGGTGGCCGGCGAACATTGCGGACATTGTGGCCGCCAGCCACGCGGATTGACTCTGGAGCCGCGTCCACTGTATCTATTACACGAAGCGCTGTACCGGTACGACGATTCGCGCAATAGAGCCACCCTGCCGCAGTATAACTGCGGCTGGTCGGCAAGTGGTTAAAATACTGCTCTCTAGTATGTCACCCTATTTTAAAAATGTATGTCAGGGAAAAATAATAAACAAAACATATGGACTCCATCTCTGCAAAACATGTACCCCATGTTCCCCATATTTTATCTCTTTGACCTCCTGCTGCCCACATATTGCACATGTGGGGCGGCAAAGAGAGCAGGCTTTAATGCCCACAATCCGCGCATATGCATCGCTTGCCGCCAAAGTTTCACAGACAGCTCTCGGTCTCTAGTTAAGATTTAGAACCAGTCAGACTGGCTCCTGTCTTGTGACCACTGTGAATCACAGTGGTCACGTGAATGGACAATCCTTCCACAAGCCTGGTGTAAAAATCCAGTTGATGGAATGCCAGGGCTGGGTGGGAAGAGGTTACAGACCCTGCAAGTACAGAAGAATACCTGTTGATCTGCCAAAATGCACTCAACTTCCAAGTCTAGTTGTGAGCTGACAGCAAACAGCATTTTTGTGGACTGAGTGATGTCAGCCCTGCCTAGTTTTCTTTTGCTAAACTGCTCAAACCAACCCAATCTCCACAACAGAGCCACCAAGATTTGTGCAGTCCCAAGATAAGAACTAGGAGGATTAATCAGACACCTTAAAGCAGACCTTCAGTCATTTTTTCAACTTTCAATCTATTAAATCTGCCAGATTCCGATAAGCCCCCCACCCGCAGTCCCCCACAACCACCGGGCAAGGGTTGTGGGGATGAGGCCCTTCTCCCCATCAACATGGGGACAAGGTGCTTTGGGGGACTACACCAAAGCACCCTCCCAAAGTTGAGGGCATGTGGCCTGGTACGGTTCAGGAGGGGGGGGCGCTCTCTTGTCCCCCCCTCTTTTCTGCGGCCTGCCAAGTTGTGTGCTCGGATAAGGGTCTGGTATGGATTTTTGGGGGGGGCCCCCATACCATTTTTTTTTAAATTTTGGCACGGGGTTCCCCTTAAAATCCATACCAGACCTGAAGGGTCTGGTATGGATTTTGAAGGGGACCCTCATGCCATTTTTTTTTTTCATTTTAGTGCGGGGTTCCCCTTAATATCTATACCAGACCTTTTCCTTTGAAATGTCATTTTGCTGTTAGACTGTTCTAAACACGGGAAACATGCGCCCCTTTGCAGGCATACTATAGACACCCCCCAGGTACGAAATTTAAAGGAATATTAAAGTTTATTGTTTCACTTTAAACATTATTAAAATTAATGCTCCGGAAAACACGTCCGTTTTTAAAACTTTTTTTGCATTGAAACATGTCCCCTGGGGCAGGACCCAGGTCCCCAAACACTTTTTATGACAATAACTTGCATATTAACCCTTAAAATTAGCACTTTTGATTTCTCCTATAGACAATTCACTATAGCCGACAACGCTATTACTTCATGACCTTTTTTCCCTCTAGAAATGTCATTTTGTGCAGGGACTGTTCTAAACACGGGAAAAAAGCGCCACTTTACAGGCATACTATAGACACCCCCAAGGTACGAAATTTAAAGGAATATTTCACTTTTATTGTTTCACTTTAAGCTTTATTAAAATCACTGCTCCTGAAAAAACGGACATATTTAAAACTTTTTTTTGCATTGATCCATGTCCCCTGGGGCAGGACCCAGGTCCCCAAACACTTTTTATGACAATACCATGCATATAAGCCTTTAAAATTAGCACTTTTGATTTCTCCCATAGACTTTTAAAGGGTGCTCCGAGGCTTTCGAATTTGCCGCGAACACCCCAAATTGTTCGCTGTTCGGCAAACAGCCAATGTTCGAGTCGAACTCATGTTCGACCCGAACACAAAGCCCATCCCTATTCAGTAGGCCAGCAGATGGGACTGACAATGGTAATAGGAAATTCAAAGCAGCAAAGTAGCATCAACTAAGTGCTGTGAGCTAAAATAATAAGGACCACGGTGGATCTTAGACTTCATGTACACTGCTGCTGGTAAACGGACGTTTAGGAGCAGTTGGGTGTTTTTTTCAACTGCTCCTGAACTCTCCTCTATGTTATCTTATCAGTACATGTACACAGGGTCGTTTATAGTCGTTTCTAGGCAGTTGCGTTTAGAGGATTTTTTTGGAACCCAAGCTGTGTTTAGAGGCATTTCAAACGCCAAATGCGGCTAAGCGTGGCTACCCGCGTTTAGGCGCGTTTTTGCCTAGAAGCGTTTTTAAAGGGAAACATTTTACTTATTACTTTTGAGCCTGGAAAATGCTAAAAACACACCAAAAACTAAATTATCACTGTATGCAAGCTTGATATACCATGTGATATTCCCCTCATCAGCCAATTGCGCTGCACAATACACACCTTGCATTACTTGACGCTGAAGATGAATAGGAATTTCACTCACCTGTCAACCATTGAGAATTTAACCTGATGACCCCCACATTGAGCCTGAGACCCTAATGTCTGTCTGTTTGCATTTCTTTATGACTCAACATGTTATAAAGTTTTCCACCTAAAGTCAAAGGTGGCAATTGACATGCGTGTAAAATTAAACGATTTCTCTGGTTAATTACGCAGTTGAACATACATATTAGAAAAGTATCCTGTGGACATGCGTTGAGCCATCAATGGATGTGTCCAGTAGTGACGAACTCTGGTCCTCTCATGCAATTTTCCTTAGCAAAAGCAACATCAGGAGCATTTCCTCACACATGCTCATCATGGGATCCATATTAACAAACCAGCCAAAAAATAACAGCTAGTTACAAGCACACTGCTTTCTCAGCTGCTACTCAAACTGTTCCCTCACAGAATGTCTGAAATAGTTAATAAATACTTCTTTTTAGTACTTTCTAATCATTTGGGAGGGACTCCTAAGGTTATCTTTAATAAACGCTTCTGAACGCAAACGCGGCTTGTAAACGCTGCTAAACACACGTTTTTAAACGTGGATTACTAGCTGTGATGCTCCAGGGTTCAGGGGAGGTTGAGAAACGTTCCGTGTACATGAAGCCTTATGCCGTGTACACAATACCGGACCTTTCGTCGGACTCAACTCCGAAGGACTTTTCGACGGAGTTCCAAGGGTCTGGTATGGATTTTTGGGGGGAGTTCCAACGAAACGGACTTGCCTACACACGATCACACCAAAGTCCGAATGATTCGACAGCGATGACGTACGACCGGACTAGAATAAGGAAGTTCATAGCCAGTAGCCAATAGCTGCCCTTGCGTAGTTTTTGGTCCGTCTGACTAGCATACAGACTAAGGGATTTTTCGATAGGACTCGAGTCCGTCGGAAAGATTTGAAACATGTTCTATTTCTAAAGTCCTCATTTTTCGACAGAAAAGGTCCAATGAAGCCCACACACGATCGAATTGTCCGACGGATTAGTTCAGTCGGACCTTTGATGCCGAAAAGTTTGGTTGTGTGTACACGCCATTATGCCCCGTGCACACGATCAGACTTTTTGACAAAAAAACTGTGGATTTTTGTTAGAAGGATGTTGGCATCAAATTGTTTTGCATACACACGGTCACACAAATGTTGGCCAACAATTACGAACGTGGGAACGTGGTGATGTACAAGATGTACGACGAGCCGATAAAAAGGAAGTTCAATAGTCATGTGCCACCCTTTGGGCTCCTTCTGCTAATGTTGTGTTTGGTGAGCATTGATACCGAGCATGCGTGTTTGTACTTTGGACTTTTGTGCGACAAACTTGTGTACACATGATCGGAAAGTCCGACAACAAAAATTTGTTGGCGGAAAATTTGAGAACCTGCTAGCCAACATTTGTTGGCGGAAAGTCCGACAACAAATGTTCTATGGAGCGTACACACGGTTGGACTTTCCGCCAACAAGCTCACATCCAACATTTGTTTTCGGAAAATACGATCGTGTGTAAATTTAAATAAGGCATCTAAAATAGTGAGGAGCATGCTGGATTTATGGCAGCTCAACAGTTATTTGTCCATACTTGCTGTATTTTAAAAATGAAAAATCATGGGGAAATAATCAAGTATCACAGAGATATACTGATTTGTTTTTTTCTTTGCTCTGATATATCCTTTAAGAAGAATATAATGCTTTTCATAACTGAAATAACTGCAATTAAGTAATAAAGAAGGTTTTCATCATTGTATTTCTATAAACCCTCCCTGTTCATCTATCATTCAGAATAATTTCCTGATTCTAGTTTATTAAAAAAGGATAGATTTTAGACTTTCCAAATACACTGAACATATTAAGCTAATTATATCACCCTTCTGCATTCATTTCCCAGTGTCAGTTGTGCCTAATATGACTTAGTTAAAGAATTAATGGATGTCACATGTGCCAGGATCTGGCGGACTATAATCTAGAAGGCAGTAAGTTTATATGTTGCAGAATATATCAATTTCCTTCTGAATAATTTTAACATTCCATCACAATCAGCCGACATGTTCTTGCCTCTTCGGTGGATCAGCGGAGATAAATCGTTCTGGCACAGCAATTCCATTTTATGACTAGAATAGGTAACAGCTATTTAATAAAGTTATTATGTTTCAAGCTGACTAAAAAGAACACAGATAGAAATTGTTAAAGATATATTTCCTTGTGTAATAGGAGATTGGAGAATGTTGCTAGGTTGCTGAAAATAACTTGAGGGCTTATTTACACAAGCAGGCGCTCTATGCCAGGGGCACTATACCAGGAGCACTATACCAGGCACACTATATCGGGCGCACTATAGCGGGCACACTATACCAGACACACTATACCGGGCGCACTATACCGTGCGCACTATACTGGGCGCACTATACCGGGCGCACTATACTGGGCGCACTATACCAGGTGCACTATACCGGGCGCACTATACCTGGAGCACTGTACCGGGCGCACTGTACAGGGCGCACTATACCAGGCGCACTATAGCAGGAGCATTATACCGAGCGCACTGTACCGAGCGCACTGTATCGGGCGCACTATACCGGGCGCACTATACCAGGCGCACTATAGCACTATACCAGGCGCACTATACCAGGAGCACTATACTGGGTGCACTATACCGGGAGCACTATACCAGGCGCACTATACCAGGCGCACTATAGAACTATACCAGGCACACTATACCAGGAGCACTATACCGGGCGCACTATACCAGGCGCACTATAGCACTATACCAGGCGCACTATACCAGGAGCACTATACTGGGTGCACTATACCGGGAGCACTATACCAGGCGCACTATACCAGGCTCACTATAGAACTATACCAGGCACACTATACCAGGAGCACTATACCGGCCGCACTATACCAGGGGCACTATACCGGGCGCACTATACCAGGAGCACTATATCAGGCGCACTATACCACAGCCCCCGGTGTGCGCTGCAAAGGGAGCACTGCAAGACTATACAGAGCAGCTCAATGCATATAGTGTAAATGAGCCCCAAAGTTTCTGCAATACTTGCAAACAAGCACTGACATTACTGTTTTGTTATGTATGTGTGGCATATCTGATGGAAGCATATGTCAGGGACCACCGTACAGCTATGGCGATTCGCGGGAAAGAGCCGATCTGCCGCTGTATAATGACGGAGGCTGGTCAGCAAGTGGTTAAAGTGATTGTAAACGATCACCTTATTAAAAACCCATTCAGTGTAACCACCTCAATACAGGGCACTTACACCCCCTTCCTGCCCAGGCCATTTTTCAGCTTTCAGTGCTGTCACATTTTGAATGACAATTGAGCGGTCATGCTACACTCTAACCATGTGAAATTGTTATCATTTTCTCCACACAAAGATTTCTTTTGGTGATATTTAATCACTGCTGGGTTTTTTATTTTTTCCTTAAAAAAAAGACCAAAAATGTTGAAAAAAAAAAAAGTTTTTTCCTAGTTTCTGTCAGTAAATTTTGTAAATAAGTAATTTTTCCCCTTCACTGATGGGCGCTGATGAGGCGGCACAGATATGCCGCACTTATGGGCACTGATAGGTGGCACTGATATGTGGCACTGATGAGCACTGATAGGCAGCACTGATGGGTGGCATTGGTGGGCACTGGGCACAGATAGGCGGCACTGGTGGGCACAGATAGGTGGCACGGATAGGAGGCACTGATGGGCATTGATGGGTGGCACTGATGGTCAGCAGTGATGGGCATTGATGGGCAGCACTGATAGTCAGCACTGACTGGCATAACTAATAGTCACTGCTGACACTTGTGGGAACTGATTGCTGTCATACCTAGCTGTCCCTTGTGAGGAGATGCCGTTGATTGGCTCTCCTCTCCTCATACTCTGTCAGTGTGAGGCGAGGAGCGCTGATTACCGGCATCTCCGTTATTACATGTGACCGGCTGTGATTGGACACAGCCGATCACATGGTTAAAGAGCTGCGGCCGTGGCTCTTTACACAGATCGGGGTCACACCGTGTCCTACCGCATCCAATTAGCAAAAGCAGGAGATTGTGACCGGTTCACATATCTCCGCAGTGGCTCCGGAGCAATTTGCAAAGGAATGCTCTATTGGTCCATTTCAGGTCCAAATTCAGCCAAAAATTTGGGCTGAAATCGGACCTGAAACAGTGAACGAGGACGAACCGGACCCCTGCTGTGAGCCGCTGCGTGTTCATATGTGAACTCAGCCTTAAAGTGGTTGTATAGTCTATTTTTTAACTTTTACCTACAGGTAAGCCTATAATAAGGCTTACCTGTAGGTAAAAAAAAATCTCCTAAACCTATACGGTTTAGGAGATATTCCCCTTGCTATGAGCCGCTGACTGCAGCGGCGCATGCGCACAGGGGATTCTCAGCTGAAGGCCCAGCAGCTGCCGGACCTTGCCGGGAAAGAAATCTCCCACGCGCATGCGCGGGAGTGACGACATCGCGGCTTCAGCCACTCACAGCGCTGGAGCCGCGATACCCGGAAGACACGCCGAGGCAACATGTCAGCTACCTCGGCGTGGACCAGGTAAGATACCGACGCCTTGTTCTAAGGTAAGTATTTCATAATGAGCTAGTATGGGGTACATACTAGCTCATTATGCCTTTTGCCTTACAGGGGTAAAAAAAAAAAATGTCAGCGGGTATACAACCGCTTTAAGTCTTCATCCTCACACTGGACACAAAAATGTTTTCTTTTTCCCTTTTCATCATGGAGGATTATCTATCTATCTATCTATCTATCTATCTATCTATCTATCTATCTATCTATCTATCTATCTATCTATCTATCTATCTATCTATCTAATACATTAACGCGGTGACGTACAACACGTACGACGAGCCGAGAAAATAGAAGTTCAAAAGCCAGTGCGGCTCTTCTGCTTGATTCCGAGCATGCGTGGAACTTCATGCGTCGGAATTGTGTACACAGGATCGGAATTTCCGACAACGGATTTTGTTGTCGGAAAATTTGAGATCCAGGTCTCAAAT
This sequence comes from Lithobates clamitans, assembly GCA_037952925.1. Taxonomy (NCBI): domain Eukaryota; kingdom Metazoa; phylum Chordata; class Amphibia; order Anura; family Ranidae; genus Lithobates; species Lithobates clamitans. Next base: position 11,992,018 of record JBBGZY010000502.1, on the reverse strand, counting down.
TTTGTTTGTTGGAAATTCCGACGGAAAATGTCTGATAGAGCCTACATTTCCGACAACAAGCTCCTATCGAACATTTGTTGTCGGAAATTCTGACCGTGTATACGTGCCATTATAGTTACAATATGTGCTTACTGGAGATATTCCATGTGTTCTCTTTAAAACACACAACCAATTTACAATTCATAATTTTGGTTTTAACTTTGTCCTAATAGAACAGGCAATAACCTGCAGAACAAAGTTACACAAATGACATATATTTTGATGACTAAGCATGTATCCCTCTAGATTAGGGGTCTCCAAACTCTTAAGGATGAGGGCAACATTGCATATATTTTACAAATATTCACAGCCTGAAAAAATCCCCATTAGAATGTCCTTAAGGCTGGGTTCACACTGCTGCGCTGTGCGACTTTGCATGTGAATCGCACCACACTGCTGTGCAAATCACATGCGATGTCTGTGCGATGCAAATTCAGCCATACAGTTTGTATGGCTGAATTTGCATCACATTCAGACCAAAGTCATGCAGGACACTTTTTTTGGTCCACACCTGAATCAGATCGCATGGGTGTTCACACCCATGCAATCCGATTCCTGTCCAATTTGACAGTTCGTACTTCGATATGCGAACCGATCTGTGGGTGTCATTAACACCCGCAGCGGTTCGCATAGGGCAGCGTGAACTGTCTGCGATTTGTATGCGATCCGGGAAGGGAACCCGTACTGGATTTGCCCGGGTTCTCGCGTCGCAGCAGTAAGAACTGAGTCTTACATCAGAGTCCCTATTAAAGTCTCCTGTTACATTATGGTCCCCATCAGAGTTCCCATTATAGGGTCCCTAACCTAATGCCCCTTAGATCAGTGTCCCTAATAGAGTCCCCCATTACAGAGTCCATGTGTGGGTTGGGGGGGGGTTTGAAGCGGAGACCATAGGCAGCCTCTGCTGACTTTAATCCTCAACCTGTGCACACTGAGGATGTCACTGAGCCTAGCTGCAAGCCAGATAAAATCTTGCAGAGGGTGAGCAGAGTTAGAGATGCCTCCAGGTGATAAACTTACAAGGGGCCGTTCATACCTATGCATTCTGGTAACATACAGTATCTAACAAAAGTGAGTACACCCCTCACATTTTTGTAAATATTTTATTATATCTTTTCATGTGACAACACTGAAGAAATGACACTTTGCTACAATGTATAGTAGTGAGTGTACAGCTTGTATAACAGTGTAAATTTGCTGTCCCCTCCCAATTAGCCATTTTCCCTCCCCAGTGTCATGGGACTCGTTAGTGTTACAAGGTCTCAGGTGTGAATGGGGAGCAGGTGTGTTAAATTTGGTGTTATCACTCTCACTCTCTCATACTGGTCACTGGAAGTTCAACATGGCACCCCGTGGCAAAGAACTCTCTAAGGATCTGAAAAAAAGAATTGTTACTCTACATAAAGATGGCCTAGGCTATAAGAAGATTGCCAAGACCCTGAAACTGAGCTGCAGCATGGTGGCCAAGACCATACAGAGGTTTAACAGGATAGGTTCCACTCAGAACAGGCCTCACCATGGTCGACCAAAAAAGTTGATTGCACGTGCTCAGCATCATATCCAGAGGTTGTCTTTGGGAAATAGACATATGAGTGCTGCCAGCATTGCTGCAGAGGTTGAAGGGGTGAGGGGTCAGCCTGTCAGTACTCAGACCATACGCAACACACTGCATCAAATTGGTCTGCATGGCTGTCATCCCAGAAGGAAGCCTCTTCTAAAGATGATGCACAAGAAAGCCTACAAACAGTTTGCTGAAGACAAGCTTATTTACTATGCATGTACTCATATTGCTATGTCATGTTTTTTAATGAATAAAACATGTCTTGTTACATGGACTCATCTTTTAGCCATGCTAGATCTACCTCATTTAAAGTCTCAAACCCTCTTTTTATTGTATGCACTGCATACTAGCTCATTATGAAATACCTTAGAACAAAGGCCCTGCAGTGGCCCCGCACACCACTAAGATGGCGGACAATTTCCCGAAGCCGCGATGCCGCTGGTCATGGCACAGGGCTCTGAAGAAACGACACGGACGGCCGTTCCTTCGGAGCGCATGTGCCGATGATATAATTGGCGGTGTATGGCATAAATATCTCCTAAATGGTCCAAGTTTAGGTGATATTTACAGTACCTACAGGTAAGCCTTACTATAGGCTTACCTGTAGGTACAATTTAAAAAGAAGACTTTACTTCCTCTTTAATGACCCAGAGGCAGTGTGTATAACGTCACTTCCAAATTCTGGTGTCATTTTCTAAAGGCAGGATAGCCAGGGAAGAAACTTATTGAGACCGATCTATATTCCATTAGTAGGGTGGATAAAAATCAATGATGTTTTTAAAAAAAATAAAAAATCTGATTTTTTTTATTTAAATTTAAAGATAGTTTTCTATTTAAGATACATTAATAATATATACATTAATAATTTAGTTTATTCAGCATGAAATGGAGCTTAGTTATGTAGCATGAGGCTGTAAATTCTGCAATATTTAAAGGGTAACTCCACTTTCATGGTGAAAAAAAAATAGCAAATAAAGAAAAAAATATCATAGTGCATATGATTGCGACACTAATCATTTTGTAGCTGAAAGTTATTAAATGACCTTTCCTTTTCAATCTGCAGCCACTGTAATTTTCTGAGAATACATTGCAATATGGCTAGCTGGAGTTTTCTATACACAGAGAGTGACCACTCCCCAGAAACATAATTTCCTGCTTGTGTGATTGGCTCACCAATTTTTCCAGAAGTCTGCCTAACATACAAGTCAGATTTCAGGCATCCCTTGCAACAAAAATTTCATTTTTTGAGAGATACTTTCAATAGGAACACGTCTAAGGGAATGCAAGCCCAGCAGATTTCCTCATTAGTGCTCTCTTGCGCTACACCTGACAGTTAATTATGAAACCACTCCCATTAGACCCACTCAGAACAGAGGCTCAGACAAACACACATGCATTTCTTCAGAATAACAAAAGGTAGGAATCTGCAGCAAAGTTTGTTATAATCCTTGCAATGTACATAGATCACCCAGAGGGGAATGTTTTTTTCTCAACAAAAAGTGGAGTTACGCTTTAAATTTTTAGTAAATTAATTCAATGAATCCAAGCTCTGTAAGCTGATATAACACGCACTGCATTGATGCATTCACATAATTTCACAGTAACCATGAGATAAACCAAAGTTCAGGAATATTCCTGTATCCCATTGTTTTGAAAATCTATGTACACTACAAACTGTATGATTGAATTGGTTCTGATATCGCTGTTTTACTAACCTGACAGCTTATTATTCTAAATAGGAAACCTTCATTTTGTTTGCAAATATTAAAGATTCTAACTACCAGCAAGAATGAGTTTCCTTACATTTAAAGAGCACCTGTCATTTCAGATCCATCATGGCAGAGCCTGTTAGCGGGGCATCCAATCACCTGCTGAATGGGACTGTCAGTGGGTCAACAGCGGGTCAGAGGATGAGCCGCTGCAGGACAAAGATGACAGTTGCTCTTTAAAAATTATAATTTAAAGTGGAGTTCCACCCACTTTTACAACTCTTCAGCATCCCTCACTAAACTGTGCACTGCAAACGAATTGGATAATTTTTTTTTCTTTTTCTCAGCACTTACTGTATATCTGCGGTATTCATTTTTCACTGGCCTGATGATTAAGGGGGAAAATCTTCCAGTCTTTAAAGTGGAGTTCCACTCACTTTTACAACTCTTCAGCATCCCTCCTAAACTGTGCACTGTAAACAAATTGGATATATTTTTATTTTTTTTCTCAGCACCTACTGTATATCTGCTGTATTCATTTTTCACTTCCTCCTCCCTGGCTGCGGCCCATCGCATCATTTCCTGTTTGCAATGCCTTCTGGGAAGGGGCGGCCACTTCCTCTGACACTGCCGTTGCTATGGAAACCTGACCTGAAACCTATTACACTGCTTGTGCTGCACTGAGCATGTGCGAGATCTGCAAGGATGAGATCCAGGAAGAAATACAGTCTGGCTTCAGATGCCCAGACTTAAGATGGTCACGGCCTGCTGTAAGTTTATAAAATGACAAACTACTGCTATAAACTAACAAAACAGACCTTAGTTTACAGACTAACTTTACTAGAATACATTAAGCTTGTGGCACTAAAGTGGTTGTAACCCTAAATAAAAAAAAATCAGTTTCTTTTAAAGCATGATAGATAGCACAGTGCTTGTACTGCATCATTTACCCCTCTCCATGTTCTAAAAATCAATCATGAATAAATCAATAAAAAAATAATTGATAATTGTCACCCCCCACCCCTTCCACTGTCAGGTCAGAAGTCAGTTTAATCATTAAAAAAAATCCATCTTGCTTAAAATCCTTATCAAATACTTTTGATAAAAATTTTACACTGGTTCATTAGTGTGTCCACAGTTTTATACCATAAAAAAATACCTTTTACAGCTCCTCTGGGCATTCACGTGTGATCTGCTCTTCTTCTCTGAGATCCCCGCTGATGCCAGCCCACTCCGAGTACTGCAGGGGGAGGGGCCTCAGACATCAGTGGGGAGGAGAGAATGAGAGAGAAGAGCCGAGATCCCGCTGACGTCAGCCCGCTCCATACACTGAAAAGGAAGGGGCTGCAGACATCAGCCAGGATGAGAAAAGAGGACCTCCGGTGGCTGTAAAACATTGTATTATTAATACAGTAATGGGAATAAAGGTTTAGCGCTTAATACAGTAATAAACGGAGACACTGCACCACTACACAGTAATGGATTACAGGTTTTTTAGTGAACTTCGATAGGGCTTATTTTTGGGGTAGGGCTTATACTGCAGCCCGCCCTGATAATCACACTAGGTCTTACTTTCGGGGTAGGGCTTATTTTCGGGGAAACAAAGTAGTGATTTAAATCAAATCCACCCTGCCCATTAGCTTCCTTGGGAGGCAGGTAAGACTTCTGGGGTCTTTTACACCCCCCTAACGTCCCATTAAAGAGAATGTCACCATAAAAATCATCATGTAGGGGACTTTTTGTTCCCTAGGTGATGAAAAATAAAAGTTTAGTGAACAAAAAAAAAATGTAAAAAAATTAAAGTTACACTTAAGAACTTAAGCCCCCCCCCACAAAAAATGCCCCCCCCCCATGCCAAATAACTGTATGCGTGCGGGCATTCTCTGACCTCCCCAGGTATACACTGATGGCACAGATTGGAATTTCCAAGTCAATTGCTATTCCTTCTCTTTCAAATAAACTGGCCCCAAGGATTTCTGCTCTGCTGCCTCCTTCACAGGTATAAGCACCCATATCCAGCTCCTCCGTGCATACATATTTATGTCAGGATTTTTGGTCTGACAGATCTTTCAGCAATATCTTTGACACATTTACATACCTGAATACCAATATAGCTAATACCATACTCATCTTATTTGCTAATAAAAACGATAAAACACTGATTTTCTAAAAAAAATAAATAAATAAAAAAAAATAAAAAAATTACTTAACTAATAAATGGTAAACATAAATTTATGGGAAACAAGTCTCCTACCAACAAGCTTATCAGCATCCAAGTCTACCTAGATATGTCGGCTATAGCATTCTGACACTTCGACTCCCGCATTCAGATAATTATACTGTATATAAAGCATGATAAAGTGTTCCTATAGAAAGGGTTCGTTATATATTCTGGTTCCCACGGTGCGTGGACCCTTTAAACAAACATCTGAACGCAATCTCTGCAAAAAAGCTGTGACTTACAGACTTTACAACACTCAAGTTGTTATCATCTGTTTCCAGGACAGTGTTATCGGCAGAAGCATTGCATGTGAATTTCCCTCTTGTACTGAGTGCCTCCCCCCCCCCCAGCGCTATATAAAGAACACTGAATGTTAGTCATCAAATGAGAAAAAAAAAAAGAACTCAACATCAACAGATAAAATAAAATACTCGTATACTGTTGATTTGAACATTTCAATACTGATAGAGTTTTCTGATGCTGATAGGCTTTCCATGTATTCCAAAGAATATATAAAAATCTTATTTGGACTACACAGGGAGGAAACCTTTGCAGAATGAAAGATGCAGGCTGCTGATTTCTCCTTCTAAAAATGCTTGTTGTCTGGCTGATGGAATATCTTCATGATGTTCTAAGTCACTGACCTGAAACAAGTGATCCGGAGTGTACTTTCTGCATGCTTGTTCTAGGTCAGTACCTCTGTATGTACAATAAAAAACAAAAAAGGCACACTTGATGAATCACTGTTTTTTTTTTCTGCTGTCAGTCTTCTAATGCCGCATAGACACGGTCGGACTTTACAGCAGACTTTGCCCGGCGGATTTTTTCGACGTACTTTACGACGGACTTTCTGAATGAACGGACTTGCCTACACACAATCCACCAAAGTCTGTCGAATTCGTACGTGATGACGAACGACCGGACTAAAACAAGGAAGTTGATAGCCAGTAGCCAATAGCTGCCCTAGGGTGGCTTTTTGTCCGTCAAACTAGCATACAGACGAGCGGAATTTTCGACCGGACTCGAGTTCGACAGATAGATTTAAAACATGTTTCAAATCTAAGTCCGTTCAACTTTTAAGCAAACAAAGTCCGCTGGAGCCCACACACGATCAAATTGTCCGACGAAATCCCGTCCGCCGGGCAAAGTCTGCTGTAAAGTCCGCTCGTGTGTACGCGGCATTAGTTTTTATCTTGGGACTGCCAGGCAACTAACGTTTTCACAAAGTAATGATCTCATACGTATTTCTATCAATCCAGGTGCGTAAATGCCTAAAAGCAATAAAGTGTAGCAAGTCATATACAAATATACACAGTATATTACAGTAGTTAGCACTTCCGCCTAGCAGCACTATGGTCGCCGGTTCGAATCCCAACCATTACACTACATGCCTAGAGTTTGCATGTTCTCCCTGTTCCTGGGTGGGTTTCCTCCCACATTCCAAAGACATGCTGGTAGGTTAATTGGATCCTGTCTAAATTGGCTCTAGTGAAGGGGTAGGCAACCTTTGAGAGATGGAGATCTACCTGGACAACAGTGAAGAGATCAAAGGTCACCAGGGTGCAGTGGTGATCTTTGATATCGGTAACTAGCGATAACTAGCAGGCCCCCAATAAAAAGTAAAGGCAGCATTAAAAAACCTAGGAAAATCAACTAAAACTAATCTCATTGTAAAAAATATAAACCTATGCCGTGTACACACGAGCGGACTTTCGACGGACTGAACTCCGAAGGACTTTTTGACGCACTTTCGACAGAGTTCCGACACACGATCACACCAAAGTCCAACTGATTCGAATGTGATGGTGTACAACCGGACTAGAATAAGGAAGCTCATAGCCAGTAGCCAATAGCTGCCCTTGAGTTGTTCGTCCGTTGGACTAGCATACAGACGAACTGATTTTTTGGCCGGACTCGAGTCCGTCGGTAAGATTTGAAACATGTTCTATTCCTAAAGTCCGTCTGATTTTTCGACAGCAAAGCTCCGATGAAGCCCACACACGATCGAATTGTCAGGCGGATTCTTTCCGTCTGACCTTTGCTGTCGAAAAGTCCAGTCGTGTGTACATGGCATTGGCCTACTTTAAAAGTTAGCTTCAGTGAGAAACTCGGCATTTACTTTCATTCACAATTTTTCATGTCTGGGGAGCAATTGGTTACCCCCACAAGTCTGATGCCAGAGTTCATCATGAAAGCAGAACATCTGGTACTGCAGGCTGATTATCTTGACTCATTTCAGGCCTGACTATCTGCTCTATTGCAATGGGCACGAATGGGCCATACGAATCGCTCAGGCGTGTTCGGAGAAAAACCGCCAGAGCTATTCCGGAGGCTTTCCCTATCCGCACCGCTGTGACCGGCGATATTTCCCCCCGGAGTTATTTCTGGGTTTGCGGGCTCTGGCGCTGTGATTGGCTGGAGCTGCGATGACGTCATGGCTCTGAAGAAACGGCACGAGTAGACCGTTTATTCAGTGCACATGCGCCCGATGACATCGGCTGGAGCTGCTCATGGCACAGGCTCTGAAGAAACAGCACGAGTAGACCCTTTATTCAGTGCACATGCGCCCGATGACATCGGCTGGAGCTGCTCATGGCACAGGCTCTAAAGAAACGGCACGAGTAGGCCGTTTATTCAGTGCACATGCGCCCGATGACATCAGTGCAAGCGTATATGGTAAATATCTCCTAAACCGTGCAGGTTTAGGAAAAATGTACAGTACCTACAGGTAAGCCTTACTATATGCTTTCCTGTAGATACAAGTGGTGTAACTAGGTTTACATCCACTTTAAAGTGTGTACCAGGCTATAGATCATTGGAAGTCATGGCCCCTGAGAAGAGGGTGGCGTTTAGTACCAGGGCACTCCTGGCTTGCACTACAGGCTCATGTTCAGGGATAATCAGAAGATGAGGATAGTGCTATCAACCTGTATTAGTGAGAACAGCAACAAACTGCACAACAGGAATGTTGGATAGAAGTTTAGAAACACTCAGCAGGAAATCTAGGCAGCCCATGTTCCCGAAGTAGTTTAAATGTAACATTTAAACTAAATTGGTTCTCTTTTTTTAAAGTAAACTTGTTAGGACTTCATACATGTAAAGCTGATATTATTAATGAAACACAGGTACTTCAAGGTTCCTGTACACATCTACAGATGATTCTCGAGCACCTCCGGATCCTCAAACCTCTGAACCCCTAAATCTCTATTATGCAAATACTGACTTCAGTTAGGAGGATATCTCTTTGGTGAGCACCCTCCAACACTTCTTTAATGTTCTGTAAAGTTACTGTACTTATCACACTGCTGGAAAACAGGAAGGTAGGTAGAAGTAGGTCAAAGCACCAACCTCCTACATCAAAGTGGGATATACATAATAGATCTCCAGAGGTTTTTGGAGTTCTGGAGGACATCTACAGCTATGTACAAACCCCTCTGGGTTCAAGATTAAAGTGCTTTTAAACCCTTACATATTTCCAGTGAAGTGACTATCCTCAGGTGATGAAACAAATCTTCCTACATAAGTTGTACCTGTTTATCTGCAGTCTTCTCTTTTTTACATCCATTCAAAGTGTAGAATTTTCTAAAGCTTGTCTGAGCTGTCAGAAAAAAAATGGGCGGAGAGCTGAAATTACACTCTGCAGAGCTCAGTAAGGAGTGCTCTGAGAGCTGATTGGAGGGAAGAGACACACAACCCTTCACACAGCACACAGGAACAGAGCTGAGGCTCTCAATCAGCTGGAGGTCCCTCACCTGTCAACTTGTCAAGCAGAGGAAAGAAGCACCAGACAGAAATGACACTTAGGCTACTTTCACAGCGCTAAAAATAGTGCCTGCATAGCGTCTGTAAAGAGCCTCACTTGTCTCTCCCAAGGGCTTTCACACTGGTGCGGTGCACTTACAGGACGGTCAAAAAAGTCCTGCAAGTCACATCTTTGCAGCGCTATAAGAGCGGTGTATACAGCGCTCCTAAAGCGCCCCTGCCCATTGAAAACACCGCCAAACCGCCGGCAAATCGACACTGCGGGCGGTTTTAACCCTTTTTCGGCCGCTAGCAGGGGTTAAAATGCCCCGCTATCGGCCGAATAGCGCCGCTAAAATGCTGGTAAAGCGGTGCTAAAAATAGCGCCGCTTTACTGCCGGCGCTCGCCCACCCCAGTGTGAAAGTAGCCTTAGTACTCTGGGTTGAGACAAGTACACACTATAGAAGGATATGCTTTGTTCATATTTAATGTCTGAGGTTTACAACCACTTTAACATATATGAAGTCAGGACATATTGACTTTAAACAAACATTGGCTCTAAAAGCAAACATTTTCAAACAGGTGGGTTACCCCCAATCTCTCACACACCCCAGTTACCACTGGTTAAACCCCATAATAAATATATTTCCTTTTGGTAAAGTTGTCAGTAAAATATACACTGATTATGCATAGGGTTTCACAGTAAATATCATGGCAGCCCATTGCATTGTGAATATTACTGTCGCTGTATTTTTCTGCTTGAACATAATGGCAACATCCCTTCATATACAAAACATCTTCATTGGGTTAGGATACCTTTTTGTGGTTACATAGTTACATAGTAGGTGAGGTTAAAAAAAGACACAAGTCCATCAAGTCCAAACTATGTGTGTGATTATATGTCAGTATTACATTGTATATCCCTGTATGTTGCCGTGGTTCAGGTGCTTATCTAATAGTTTTTTTAAACTATCGATGCCCCCCGCTGAGACCAACGCCTGTGGAAGGGAATTCCACATCCTTGCCGCTCTTACAGTAAAGAACCCTCTACGTAGTTTAAGTTTAAACCTCTTTTCTTTTAATTTTAATGAGTGGCCACGTGTCTTGTTAAACTCCACGAAAAAGTTTTACCCCTATTGTGGGGTCACTAGTATGGTATTCGTAAATTTAAATCATATCCCCTCTCAAGCGTCTCTACTCCAGAGAGAATAGGTTCAGTGCTCACAACCTTTCTTCATAACTAAGATCTTCCAGACCCTTTATTAGCTTTTTTGCCCTTCCTTGTACTCGCTCCATTTCCAGTACATCCTTCCTGAGGACTGGTGCCCAGAACTGGACAGCATACTCCAGGTGCGGCCGGACCAGAGTCTTGTAGAGTGGGAGAATTATCGCTTTATTCCTGGAGTTATTCCCTTTTTTAATGCATGCCAATATTCTGTTTGCTTTCTTAGCAGAAGATTGACATTGCATGCCATTGCTGAGCCTATCATCTACTAGGACCCCCAGGTCCTTTTCTATCCTAGATTCTCCCAGAGGTTCTCCCCCTAGTGTATAGATTGCATTCATATTTTTGCCACCCAAATGCGTTATTTAACATTTCTCTACATTAAACCTCATTTGCCATGTAGTTGGCCACCCCATTAATTTGTTCAGATCTTCTTGCAAGGTTTCCACATCATGCAGAGAAGTTATTGCCCTGCTTAGCTTAGTATCGTCCACAAATACAGAGATTGAACTGTTTACCCCATCCTCCAGGTCGTTTATGAACAAATTAAATAGCATTAGTTCCAGCACAGAACCCTGTGGAGTATTCCCTATTTATCACCACCCTCTGAACTCACCCTTGTAGCCAGTTTTCAATCCATGAACTCACTCTATGGTCCATGCCAACGGACCTTACTTTGTACAGTAAAGGTTTATGGGGAACTGTGTCAAATACTTTTGCAAAATTTAGATATACCATGTCTACGGGCCTTCCTTTATCTAGAAGACCTTCTCATAGAAGCTTAATAGATTAGTTTGGCAAGAACGATTCTTCATGAATTCATGCTGATTACTGCTAATGATACTGTTTTCATTACTAAAATCTTGTATATAGTCCCTTATCATCCCCTCCAAGAGCTTGCATACTATTTATGTTAGGCTAACTGGTCTGTAAATCCCAGGGATGTATTTTGGGCCCTTTTTAAATATATAATAAATATAAATATATATCCAGTCAGTAGACTGTCAGTAAAAATTAGGAACAATGGTCTGGCAATAACTTGACTGAGATCCCTAAGTACCCTCAGGTGCAAGCCATCCGGTCACGGTGATTTATTAATGTTAAGTTTCCCAAGTCTAATTCTAATTCTGTCCTCTGTTAGCCATGAGGGTGCTTCCTGTTATGTGTCACGAGGATGAACACTGCAGTTTTAGTTACTGAAGCCCAATGAAGACTGAGAAGAAGAATAAATTCAAGACCTTCGCCATCTCCCCATCCTTTGTAACCAGGTGTCCTTGCTCATTCTTTATGAGGCCAATATGGTCCTCCCTTTTTTTTACTGTTTACATACTTAAAGAATTTCTTGGGATTTTTTTTTTGCTCTCCTCCGCTATGTGTCTTTCGTGTTCTATCTTTGCCACCCTAATTGCACCCTTACATTTCTTGTTGCATTCTTTATAAAGTTTAAATGCTGATGATGATCCCTCAACCTTGTATTTTTTGAAGGCCTTCTCTTTTGCTTTTATCTGCGTTTTTACATTGGCGTTAAGCAATCTTTTTGTTCGCTCTTTTAAATTTATTACCAAATGGGATGCACTGGCTAATGCCCTTATTTAATATGCTCTTAAAGCGAACCCATTTCTCCTCGGCGTTCTTTGTTCTTAAGATTTTATCCCAATTTATATCTTCTAGCAAGGTTTGTAGTTTAGGGAATGTGGCTCTTTTGAAATTCAGTGTCTTTGGACTTCCCTTATGTTTCCTATTTGCGTGATTTATACTGAAGCCAATTGACCTGTGATCGCTGTTTCCAAAATTTCCCCATATTTCCACATCCGTGATCAGGTCTGTATTGTTGGTAATCAGTAGATCCAGTAACGCTTTATTTCTAGTTGGTGCGTCTACCATCTGACCCATGAAATTGTCCTGCAAGACATTTAGGAACTGGCGAGCCTTTGAGGAATGCGTGGTTCCCTCCACCCAGTCTATGTCTGGATAATTAAAATCCCCCATTATGATAACACTTCACATCCTTTCCGCCAATCCAAATTGTGATAGGAGGTCCGCCTCCCCCTCCTCCCTCAGGTTAGGGGGCCTATAGCATACTCCCAGTATTACCGTATATACTTGAGTATAAGTCGAATTTTTCAGCACATTTTTTTGTGCTGAAAGTGCCCCCCTCGACTTATACTCGAGTCAAGCACTTTTCTACAGCAAAAAATTTCATTTTCCGAACCGACTTTGGTGCCCCGTATCTCAGGGCCACTTGGTGCTAGGAACCCCAAATTTGGTGTGCAAACCCAGTGGAACTGGTACGATAACATATCCAAAGCTGGGGTTCCTAGCACCAAGTGGCCCTGAGATACGGGGCCCCAAAACTGGTTTGGAAAATGTCATTCTCTGCTGCAGAAAAGTGCTTGACATTTTCTGAACTGATTTTTGGGGCCCTGTATCTCGGGGCCACTTGGTGCTAGGAACCCCAGCTTTGGATATGTTATCGTACCAGTTCCACTGGGTTTGCACACCAAATTTTATGGAGCTAGTTCCACTAGGTTTGCACACCAAATTTGGGGTTCTTAGCGCTAAGTGGCCCCGAGATACGGGGCCCCAAATTCGGTCAACTGTGTCTATCTGCAGCAATGTCATTTCGGGACCCTTTGGGTTCAGAGACCCCAAATTTTGGCTGCAGCTAGGGGGCATCTAGGAACCCTTAACTACCGAGTTTGATGTTCAGGGGACCTATGGCTGCAAATGGGCACAGTGAGGCATGCAAATGGGCACAGTGATGCTGCAAATGGGCATTGTTGACCCTCTTTTCCACTTAAAGTAGCTGTGCTTTTCTCACCCTCGTCTTATACTTGGGTCAATAAGTTTTTCCTATTTTTTTTGTGGTAAATTAGGGCCTCGACTTATACTCGGAACGACTTATACTCGAGTATATACGGTATTTTCCCCTTAGCTTCATCCCTTTGGAGTTCTACCCATAAGGATTCCACCTCCTCCCTAGCTCCCTTAGTGATGTCATCTCTCACATTCACTTGTACATTATTCCTGATATACGGGCATACTCCTCCCCTTTTTTACCCTCTCTATCCCTGATAAAGGGTATACCCTTGAATGGTTGCCAGCCAATCATGAAAGCTGTTGAACCAAGTCTCTGAAATTCCCACAAAATCCAAATCCTCCTCGTACAACAGTATCTCTAGTTCACCCATCTTGTCCGCCAGGCTCCTGGCATTGGTGAACATGCCACGCAGTTTAGACTGGTTGCATACTATCCTCTTATTGGGTGTTCCAAGATTGCAACTAGGATTTGTAACTATACTTACCTTGAGTTTATGTACTTTAATCAACCTACCACTAATGCCCCCAATACTACCCTCTGGACTATGTTCCACACTGACTATCTCTACCTCTGACCCCCCCCCCCCCTCGTCGCCTAGTTTAAAAAACCCTCTAACTTTTTGGCCATCTTTACTCCCAGAACATCTGCACCCTCCTCATTTAGGTGCAGTCCGTCCCTTCTATAGTACTGGTGACCGACTGAGAAGGTGGCCCAGTCCTCCAGGAACAATGTAATAATCAGCATTTTAGGAGTACTTAGTAAGAGAACAATATGTTAACAATCTCCTAATGTATATGTGACTTTTAGGGTGCCAAAACTAAGACAAGAATTTAGTTAAAATAGTACTTCTTATTAAAAATAATATTTTTTGTTCACATACTCCTTGTATATAATAGCTGAGTTGCCAATCAATCTAATTTTCCACAGGTTCATCAATTCTCTGGAAGGCAACCCTATACCAAACCTTTACCTGTAATGCATACATCACTACATTACTCAAAATTGTATGTGAATTCATTGGGTGATTAGGTAAATAAAATAAGTTCATAGAACAGTAGTTAAAGTTCTTTAAAATTTTAAGTAAGCTACAAAACGGTTAAGAAACTAAGATGCTAGTGTTACAATTTCCTGTGTTATTTACACATCCATTTGGTATACTCCTCCAGTAACACAGTGCTATGTAAGGTTAACCTACAGTATCAGTTATGACCTACATACTTAGTTAATTATTTAGACCAGAACACAAGTTTAATCTAATTTGTCTTAGTTTAATGAAAGGGGGTTCCACTGTCTGAAATTTCACCAGAACATGACACCATCTAATTAATTTCATACTTTTAGCATTCTGATTTTAAAATTAAATCGACAGAAAAAAAAGATATATGTATAATTAATAAATAAGATATAAAACAAATAATAAACATGTGACCACAATTCATACATATCAGTCAATTGTTGTCTTTTATTAGCCTTCTGTTGCTAAAACAGTGGAAGATAATCGCTGACTTAGTACTATGGTTCACTGAATGTTGCTCTGTGCCTTAAATAAGCCCTATTAAGTCTGACTCACATGCAGGGATCATTGCAAACATTTCCAAAGGGAACAGCAAAATCATGTAACCTAAAAAGCCTTTTGTAGATCAAAAGACAGAACTCGTAGTTTACTACTACGTTTTAAGGTCGCATACGTCTATGTCTATCAAGGGGTTAAAATAAAGCAAGGGCAGAGACGCTATTACAATGGCGATTTGCTTGATGAAACTGAAACGCGGATCTCTCTCTATCTTTTTATACACTGCTCAATTCCCCAGCTCTCAGTAGTGCTTCGTTACATAACCCATCAAAAAAAAAAACTGCAGCAGGCATTGCAATTTTTAGGTTCTAACTCCTGCCTGAACGCACCTTGTAACTGGAGTGCTCACAGCACCTTGCTCATCCATTCATGAACCTGCTGTGTGTTTGTGCCAGTTAGGAGCAGGCTTCAAAGTAAACTTGGGCCCTGTGTGCAATTAAGAAGTCACGTTTGGTGCTCAGCCATGAGTCTTGGGGCAAAAAACTAAGGTACATATCCACCTTTCATGTGTACAGTCTTCCCCATTCAAAAGCATGTACTGTATGTGAAATGTGAACTTGATCAATACTACATGTACAACCACACAACTGCTATGGGTTAATTAATGACACTAAATATAATATATGCAGTACCTATATGGTCGGTTAACTGGCTCCTGTCTAAGTTGACCCTGGTATGTGTATGTATGCATGTGAGATAGAGACCCTAGATTGTAAACTGCAGCAGGGACTGCGTAAATTGTTGCCACTATATAAATACTTGTTATATATATATATATATATATATATATATTTTTTTTTTTTTTTCATATTAAAACATAAACATAAATATAAATATAAATATATATATATATATAAATTTAAATATATATATATATATATATATATAGGGTTATTCTACACGCATAAGGGATTTAATTAAAGCGTTTGTTACCCCAACACTTCATATTTCCAATATGTGCTGGCCGTACTATGTACTTTTATGAGAAAATACCCTGTTCTCTTTGTATTGCTTCCTTTGTGCAAAATCCCTGGTGATCCTGCCAGTCCCTTTGCTTTCCTATTAATAACTGACCACACTAAGCAGAAGAACACACCATGGTCAGTTCTCTAGCTATGTTGGGAACTCAGTGTACTCTTCTCCGATGATCAGATTTGTCCTGACATGCTGCATAGCTATTCACTGGGAAGCTCAGTGTTCTGCTACTCCTTCCCCCAGCTCTTATGTGACTGAGATCAGAGGGAATGTCATCACTTATAAAAAAGGGAGGGGGGCATGGCCTAGTGCATGGAGCTGCAAGATGTGCATTGCGGCAGCTCCCGGTCCTGATGATCTCCACGGGGCTCTATCACCTCCATCACAGCTCACATCCTCTCCAAACCGCGTCATGGGCAAGGAGAGGCCCAAGGATCAGCCCGAACTCGCCAGTGACCGGACACAGGGCGATCTGGAGTGGTTTCTAACCCGGCAATCTGCGGCCTACATGAGCCAGGGCAAATCCAAGATGGCACCTCTATCCCAGCCCACTCTGAGCCAGCAGACGCCATGCAGGTACGCTCCAGGGGCTGTTCAGCCTCCCTTGCAGACCTTGAACCTCCCTTACACAGCCCCCACAGCCTCTCACAGGCTTCACAGGCCTATGCTCCGGTGACAGCTAGGATATGGAATCGTAGATGCGATCCCTGCACACATACATGCGATCCCTGCCTACAAAATCTGACTTTGAACACTATGTCATCCCGTATAGAAAAGACATACAGACAGGAGATAACTGACCTTAAGAAAGACCTAGGGATCGATATGGAAGACATAGAGAACACCACTGACGGCATCTGCAACACTGCAGTCCCACGAGGAGTCCCTCAAATCCCACACTATTTTACTGCAGCAGCTCATGTACCACCAAGACAATATCGAGAACCGTAACAGACAGAACAATATCAGAATCCGTGGTATCCCTGAAACAGTGGAACACAAGGACCTGGCAGGGGCAGTCACCACCATCTTTAACCAGCTACTCCAGCAGCCTAAAGAAGCCCACATTGAGCTGGACAGAGTGCAGAGGACCTCTGGTCCGAGGAACCCTGGTTCCTCCTTTATCCACGATACGCTCTTAAGGGTCCACATTTACAAGGTTAAGAAGGAAATCATGCGGGTCACCAGCACACAAGACTCCATCCAGCTGAACGACACCCCTGTCATGATCTCTCACGCCAAACACTGGCCATGAGACGCTCTCTCAAACCACTCACAGCTCTCCTCCAGGAGAAACATATTAAATACCAATGGAGGTTTCCATGCCAGATGCGGGTCCCACGTGAAGGCAAGATGGCCCTCTTCCACACCTTGGGGGACCTGCCACAGTTCCTGAGCACCCTGGAGCTGCCCCAGGTCTCCTTACCGGACTGGCCCCTCTCACCTACTACCCGGGTCTCCCATTCAACCCGCAATGGCAGAAGTCCATCAAGAAGAAACGCCCCCAGATCTACCTCCCAGATGCCGCCAGATGACTTACTCTGTCTAGGCGCCTGTTAGCTGAGCACCTTTACCCCGGAGATGGGATAGTTCCCTTTGCTCCAGCACAGGGCATACGCCCTCCATCTATGACCCGCTGGGACAAACATCCAGGGCTACCTGAATAGCCCATGCACTAACTTTGTTACCCCTTTTTGCATTTTTCTCCCCTTTTTTTATCCTTTCTGCTACTGTGTTGCACTGTTTTTACCTGTTCCGCTTTTTTACATATATATCTAGACGCACAGGGGTCTCCTCCATGCTGTCGTCAGTCGGTTTGCCTCTAACGGTATAGGCTATTCCTCCCCGTGCCACTGGCCACATCCTACATCCCAATGAACCCCCCAGCTTCCCCTGAGCATGCACAACAACAGTGTGGAGGATTACTTGTTTTATAATGAACATCTGTGCCTTATAGTTCATATTAAGCTATGTGTAATATCTGATGACTGTTATTCCCAATTTAGCATTCGTTACTATACCCCCGTGGACCCCGGGATCAGGAGGCACTCTGTGTGCTTACCACGACTACCCCCCCTTAGGACCGATAGTGCAAGTGTATGCACTGTACTTTTACTAGTCTGTTCTTATATTTTAGAAATGTCAAGTTATTTACTCAATGGTTTAATACTGCCACCTTCTCTTCTTCTGTCTTCAATGGTGGTTCCCATCTCCTTCTACTCTAATCCTTTATTCTTCTCTATACTGGAGATGGATCCCGCCCACCCCTTCTGCTCTCTCCTCCTCCTATTTCCTTATTCTGTTCTCTTCTCCCCCCCATCATCCCCCTTTACCTCCCCCTTTTCTCCCCTAGTGGGCAGACCTTGGTGCAAACACAGCTCGGTGTTAGCTACTATTTGGAGATTTAGTGTCTTTTCCTCTCAATGTTACCATGCTGTCATATGATTATATAACTTTCTCATCCTTTAACTGTAGAGGCTTCAATACTCCAGAGAAAAGAAGACAGATATTATACCACTTCCACAAAGCCAGGACTCAAATTCTGCTCCTACAGGAGACCCACTTTAGGGGTGCAGCCATCCCGAACCTTAATAACCCTTATTACTTCCAGTGGTATCACAGTACAAACCCGAAGGCCAAGTCAAAGGGGGTGTCCATAGCCTTACATAAATCATTCCATCCAGAAGTTCTAGACTCCCTTATTGACCCCCTAGGTCATTTTTTGTTTCTTAAATTAAAATCTAACACCTCTAGTTTCACACGTTTATATGGACCAAACCAAGACCAGGGGAGCTTCCTGTCCATGGTTCTGAACAAGTTACTTTCTTTTGGCGGATGCCCCATGCATAGCAGCAATCGAACAGATGATCCGTGACTTTATTCAGGACCACCGGTCACTAAATGGGAAACCTTAAAATGCGTACTCCGGGGGACACTCATACAACACGGCTCCCGCCTAAAGAAAGCCAGATCCACTGACATAACCCGAATACTATCCACTATAGCTACACTCGAACTCGCACATAAACAGGACCCAGACCCCACAACCTATGTTGACTTTTCCAATGCCCGCCGAGAGTTCCTCCGCATATTAGATGCCCAATCCCTCATAGCTAGGGACAAGGGACGCAACCGGCATTACACCTTAGCCAACAAATGTGGGCAACACCTGGTGAGGGTCTTCCACCCCTGCCCCCCACGCCGATCCATCCAACACATCTGTACTGTTGAACAACAAAATATTAGCAACACCCAGAGTATCTCAGGTGCCTTTTAACACTACTACTCTCAATTGTACAACCTGCCCTCGCAGACTAAACAAACCCAAATAAACCCACACCTTTCCAGCATGAAGGATTATATAGAAGAGACAGCTCTACCACAGATAGATGTCAAAGAGTCAGCTGACCTAGACAACCCTCTAACAGTAGCAGGATTCCTAAACGCTATCAAAGGGCTGAAATCTGGTAAATGCCCGGGCCCAGATCGGTTTTCCCCTAGGTTCTACAAGACGTTTGCCCAGCCCCTCGCCCCGTTGCCCACCGTAGCGTTTAACTCTATAGACGATTCCCATCTACCGTCTAGTGACCTTTTATCCCTAACATCTCTGTCATACCCAAGCCAGGCAAGGATCCCTCTCAGTGTAGCAGGTATCGGCCAATTTCGTTCCTTAACCCAGACGTTGAACTTTTCGCAAAAGTTCGGCTGAACCGTTTCTCACCCTCTGTCTTCTATGTGGACCAGGTGGGGTTTGTCCCCGGTTGAGAGGCCAGGGACAATACCACTAAAACCATTCACCTTATTGCCTACATCCAGTGACACAACCTAAAGGCATGCCTCATATAAATATATATAATATATATATATATATATATATATATATATAATGAAAAAGGTCAAAGTGCAAAACCAAACCAAAAAAAATCATACATGCTTGCCCTGCTAGTGTGCAATAAGAAACAATATATGTAAAAATCTAAATGGAATGCAGTGCAGCTCACATATAAATATTGTGCCCACACATGAATTAAAGTATTTAAGACACCATATAATACATCCACTTGCATAAAGATTAGTGAAAAACCAAACATCCTTATATATAATCCAATTGAAAAATAAACGTAACAAAAGCACTCAATGTTTACAAACAAGTGACAGCCCCAAAACAATACAACCAGTCTTTGCTCTTCTATAAATCATGATGACGTTTGTTTTTATGTGGGCATAACCAAACCAACAGATCAGCTTGGCATCATCATCATGACATTGCTCTGCCTACTGTACACTGAAACCCATTGAATGCTATGTATGTAGTATCTCTGTCCAAAGAAAAGTGTGCAGCCTCTGGCTTCCAGTTTGGACCCTTGGATGCATTTTTCACCCCTCCAAACAAAAATGTCGCTCTTCTTACAGAAAACCAAAACCAGATTGGATGTATTGTATGTAATATAATTAACTAAAGCCAAGTGTATTCTTTGCCTAAAACCCCAAATTGGACCATTGACTATATTTTGGGGGCCCACTCATTTTTTTAGAGTTAGCAGTCTTGAAAATGGGTTCTGTAGGCACCATACTGTCTTTGGGGTCCATCACAAAATATAAACATCACCCTGGCACACTGAGACCCATTGGATGCTATGTATGTAATAGCACTAGCTAAAGCAAAGTAGCCCCCCAAAATATAATAATTATAATAAAACAAGAATAATAATAATACTCAATCAGTAATTTTCCTAAAGTAAACAACCTGACTGGATCCTATGCTTGTCATATCAGTAGCTAAAGAAGAAGAAAATTGTTCAACTTTTATCTAAAGCTAGCCATACACTCAGAGCCGCTGATTGGGGGGGGGGGTACCACCAGTCCTCCTGTAGGGGGCCCGGGTACACAGGGGGGTGGGGGTCGAAAAGCAGGAGGAATCGGTGTGGTTGGGCGAAGGGGCAGTTACAGAAAGATGCCCTGTGCGGCTCTCTGCAGCAGCTGAAAGCCGTTTCTCTCCCTCCTGCTGGCTTTCAGCTGCTGCAGGGAGAGACATAGACACAGGGTATTGTTCCCCGCACCGATCCCCTCCCTGTTCTGCCTACTTCTGATCCTGCTCAGTGTGCCCCCCTGCCACTGTGCTGAACCCCCTCCCTCCCGTGGCACTGTCGGCTTCCCTGCCCTGTAAAAAAAATTAAAATTGTAAAGAAAAAAAATAAAAAAATTAACATTACAATACATAATTTTTAAAAATTGTAATAAATAATTTTTTAAAAGTGTAATAAATAATTTTTAAAAATTGTAAAATAACTTTTTAAAATGTAATTTTTTTTTTTAATCATACCTAAAAAAAATGTAAAAAAACTATTAAAAAGGGGTTAATTCACACAGGTTCTCTGTTATGTTTGTGTCCACTAATAATGATTTTATGAATATTGTTTTGATCTTTTGGGGGGGTGGCCCTACCAGGTAGGCTGTACGGGGCCTGTGATTTCTAACAGCAGCTCTGAATACACTATACAATCTGATTATATAATCCCAGTACAATCTCCATGAGCTTTACCAAAACTATTTAACATGAAGACAAACCTAAACAATCCGTTAAACCAGTATCAAATCAGGCAGGCCTTTGTACTACATGGCTGATGGTAGATCTAAAGGAGATTGTACAATCAGATTGTGTAGTGTATGGTCAGCCTAAGAACCCAAATATGACCCCTGGATGCATATTACACCTCCTTGGCCAGCCAGTGGTTCTTCCCACAGTACACTAAAACCTGATTGGTTGATATTTATGTATTATCAACAGCTAAAAAAGCAAAGTGTGCCACCTTTGGCTTACCCCAAATTAGAGCCCTGGATGCATATTACACCCCCCCTCCAAAAAAAAACCCCATTAAGAACAAACGAAAACATTTAATTAGCCCTTCCTACAGTAAACTAAAACCTAATTTGTTGCTATGTCTGTAATATTTACTAACTAAAAAGAAAGCAACGTGTGCATCCTTGGGCTAAGACCCCAAATCAGACCCCTGCATGCATTTTGCACCCCCCGAAAAAAAAATTCTTCGCTCAGTTAGTGGCTCCTTCTACAGGAAACTTAAATCTGATTGGCTGCTATTTATGTAACATCAACAGCTAAAATAAAACAAAGCGTTACCTTTGCCTAAGAACCCAAATTAGACCCCTTGATGCATATTGCACCCCCCTAAAAAACAAAAACACAAAATGTTTAATTAGCCACTGTTCCTAAAGTAAACTAAAACCTGATTGGCTGCCTTTTCTGTAATATTGTCTAACTACAGAGAAAGCAACCTGTGCAACCTTTGGCTAAAACTCCAAATCAAACCCCTGCAAGCATTTTGCACCCCCCACCAAAAAAAAAAAAAAAAAACACTCAGTTATTGGTTCTTCCAACAGTAAACAAAAAACCTGATTGGTTGTTACTGTAACAACAACAATTAAAAAAACGAAGTGTGAAACCTTTGGCTAAGACCCCAAATTAGACTCCTGGATTCATATTGCCCCTCCCCAAAAAAATGCTTAGTTATTGGTTCTTCCTACAGTGAACAAAAAAACCTGATTGGTTGTTATTTATGTAATATTAACAGTTAAAAAAGCAAAGTGTGCAACCTTTGGCTAAGACCCCAAATTAGACCCCTGGATACATATTACACCCCCTACACAAAAAAAGAAGAATGCTCAATTAGCTGCACCCCTCCAAAATATAAAGGCTGAGCAAGTTGCTCTTCCTACAGTGAGCTAAAACCTTATTGGTTGCCTTGTATCTAATATCCGTAGCTAAAGCTAAGTGTACGCTTTGGCTAAGACCCTGAATTGGACCAATGACTAGAATATATGCCCCCCCCCCCCCCCAATTTATATGGAGAGGGAGTCTTTAAATTAGGTTCTGTAAGCACCATTCTGTCTTTGGGGTCCATCAATATAGATGTCACCCTGGTACCCAAAGATACCTTGACTGATACAATGACTGATAAAATGATTGATACAATAATTGATACATTGGCTGATACAATAATTGATACATTAGCTGATACAATAATTGATACATTGGCTGATACAATAATTGATACATTGGCTGATACAATGTATCCATTGACTACCAGGACTGAAGATGACACATCCATGCTCTGCTACAACAACCCAACACCCAATAGGAAGGAAGAAGTATCTGCTCTCCATGGAGCAGAGGGGAGAAGTCTTACTTTGTCCTTCGAATTTCCTGATGATGATCCCCAGGAAGGTGTTCTGTGGGGCCACATGTCCCCTCCTGACAGGCATTATTAGAAGTGAAGTGCTCTCAGTTGTCCAAGACTTGCACAAAGCTCCTCCGCCAGGATCTCCCGATCCGCTCCAGTCTCCTCATTCAGCTCTCATCATCTCCTACAGAAGAATGGTGAAGCCCGGAGATGTGACGGAAGGGGCTCCTCCTGCAGCACCTTCCCTGAGCATTCAGGTGATCGCAGCCCCCTCCCCGCAGCTGGGAGAGTGTGAGGGTCGCTGTCCTTCCCCTCCTCACCTCCGGAGCCTCCGGCACAGCTAGCGATGTGATGGGAGGAGGAGGAGGGGGGAGCGGGCACAGCGCAGCCTCTTTCCCAGGCTCATGTCTCTCTTATTGCTCTTAAAGGACCCGAGTCATCACCAGCAGAGGATGACCCCCCCTCCTTCCTCCCTGTGTGCAGCTGGCACATGGCATTCCTGGCATACAGAGCTGTCAGCGGTCACAGGACAGGTCGGGGGGAACAGAGAGGGGACACAGTGACAACTGCCAATTACCAGATTCTCCTATGATATATACTACATATTACTAGAAGTATATACTATATACTACCTATATTACTAGAAGTATATACTATACATTACCTATATTACTAGAAGTATATACTATACACTACCTATATTACTAGAAGTATATACTATACATTACCTATATTACTAGAAGTATATAATATACACTACCTATATTACTAGAAGTATATACTATACACTACCTATATTACTAGAAGTATATATTATACACTACCTGTATTACTAGAAGTATATACTATATACTACCTATATTACTAGAAGTATATACTTTATACTACCTATATTACTAGAAGTATATACTGTACACTACCTATATTACTAGAAGTATATACTATACACTACCTATATTACTAGAAGTATATACTATATACTACCTATATTACTAGAAGTATATACTATACACTACCTATATTACTAGAAGTATATACTATACACTACCTATATTACTAGAAGTATATACTTTATACTACCTATATTACTAGAAGTATATATTATACATTACCTATATTACTAGAAGTATATACTATACATTACCTATATTACTAGAAGTATATACTATACACTACCTATATTACTAGAAGTATATACTATATACTACCTATATTACTAGAAGTATATACTATATACTACCTATATTACTAGAAGTATATACTATATACTACCTATATTACTAGAAGTATATACTATATACTAGACGTATATACTATATACTACCTATATTACTAGAAGTATATACTATATACTACCTATATTACTAGAAGTATGTACTATATACTAGACGTATATACTATATACTACCTATATTACTAGAAGTATATACTATATACTACCTATATTACTAGAAGTATATACTATATACTACCTATATTACTAGAAGTATGTACTATATAGTAGACGTATATACTATATACTACCTATATTACTAGAAGTATATACTATATACTACCTATATTACTAGAAGTATATACTATATACTAGATGTATATACTATATACTACCTATATTACTAGAAGTATATACTATATACTACCTATATTACTAGAAGTATGTACTATATACTAGACGTATATACTATATACTACCTATATTACTAGAAGTATATACTATATACTACCTATATTACTAGAAGTATATACTATATACGAGACGTATATACTATATACTACCTAAATTACTAGAAGTATACAGTATATACTACCTATAATACTAGAAGTATATACTATACACTACCTATAATACTGGAAGTATATACTATATACTACCTAAATTACTAGAAGTATATACTACCTATATTACTAGAAGTATATACTATATACTATCTATATTACTAGAAGTATATACTATATGCTACCTATATTACTAGAAGTATATACTATATACTACCTATATTACTAGAAGTATATACTATATACTACCTCTATTACTAGAAGTATATACTAGCTATATTACTAGAAGTATATACTATATACTACCTATATTACTAGAATTATATACTAAATACTACCAATATTAATAAAAGTATATACAATATGCTACCTATATTACTAGAAGTATATACTATATACTATAATATATACTATATACTACCTATATTACTATAAGTATATACTATATACTACCTATATTACTATAAGTATATACTATATACTACCTATATTTCTATAAGTTTTCTGTGGTAAACCAACAGACCCAATCTTCACCCTTCACAGTGGGTTCCGTTAAACCTTCAGGAGCTGGGGATCCTCAGGAAACTCACTATCCTGGACCTGCAACAGCACACCGCCAGTAGTAAAACTTTATGGCCTTACTACCAAAAAGTACTGGATCCCGGGGTCCAGCTCTCTAAAAAGAGAAGCATTCACAGGCAAAACCTCGTTTCTTTGGATACGAGGCCCGGGTACCATTCAATTTGGCCAGAAGAGACACTTGTGTACTTTTTAATTTAGGGTGTGCCAGTGTCTATCACCTGAAGGTGGCCTATAGCCCATTTATGACTCTGTGTCCCGTGATGTACGATAAGAAAAATATATACTATATACTACCTATATTACTATAATTATGTACTATATACTACCTACAGTATCTCACAAAAGTATGTACACCCCTCACATTTTTGTAAATATTTTATCATATCTTTTCATGTGACAACACTGAAGAAATGACACATTGCTACAATGTAAAGTAGTGAGTGTACAGCTTGTATAACAGTGTAAATTTGCTGTCCCCTCAAAATAACTCAGCACACAGCCATTATTGTCTAAACCGCTGACAACAAAAGTGAGTACACCCCTAAGTGAAAATGTCCAAATTGGGCTCAAAGTGTTCATATTTTGTTTGGCCACCATTATTTTCCAGAACTGCCTTAACCATCTTGGGCATGGAGTTCACCAGAGCTTCACAGGTTTCCACTGGAGTCCTCTTCCAGTCCTCCATGATGACATCACGGAGCTGGTGGATGTTAGAGACCTTGCACTCCTCCACCTTCCATTTGAGAATGCCCCACAGATGCTCAATAGGGTTTAGGTCTGGAGACATGCTTGGCCAGTCTATCACCTTTACCCTCAGCTTCTTTACCAAGGCAGTGGTCGTTTTTGAGGTGTGTTTGGGGTCGTTATCATGTTAGAATACTGCCCTGTGGCCCAGTCTCTGAAGAGAGGGGATCAGACTAAACCACAATCTACAATATATTACCAAAAGTATCGGGTTGCCTGCCTTTACACGCACATGAACTTTATTGGCATCCCAGTCTTAAGCCTCGTACACACGATATGATTTTCGTCGGGGAATTATGTAATGACAAACTGTTTGCCTAAAATCCGACCGTTAGTACGCTCCATCAGACAATTGTTCAACTTTCTGCCGGCAAATGTTGGATGGCAGGCTAGTAAATTTTCGGCGGACAATGGTCTGTTGTCAGATTTTCCTATCATGTGTACCCAAGTCCGTCAGACAAAAGTCCAAAGTACAAACATGCATGCTCGGAAGCAAGGACGGGCCAGAAGCGGTCGGTCTTGTAAACCAGCGTTCGTAATGGAGAATTAACATTCGTGACGTGGCAAATTATGAATTGGCGAAATGCAGCGCACATTATCTTCTTCTTTAATGGGATAATAATGAAGCTGCTTTGCTGGTGATACTTATGGAGTTATGGTAAACATATTTGAAAATTCTGGGTACAGCTGAGTATGGCTGAAAATGGCTGGGTATGGCTGAGTACAACTGGGTACGGCTGAGTATTGCTGGGTATTGCTCGGTATGGCTGGGTATGACTGAGTATGGATGGGTATGGCTAATTATGGATGGGGGTGGATGGGATGGCTGAGCATGGATGGATGGCTGAGTATTGCTGAGGATGGATGGATGGCTGAGCATGGATGGATGGATGAGTATGCTGAGTATGGATGGCTGAGCATGGATGGATGGATGAGTATGCTGAGTATGGGTGAGTATGCTCACTGTGGATGGCTGAGCATGGATGGATGGATGAGTATGCTGAGTATGGATGAGTATGGATGGCTGAGCATGGATGGATGGATGAGTATGCTGAGTATGGGTGAGTATGCTCACTATGGATGGCTGAGCATGGATGGATGGATGAGTATGCTGAGTATGGATGGCTGAGCATGGATGGATGGATGAGTATGCTGAGTATGGATGAGTATGGATGGCTGAGCATGGATGGATGGATGAGTATGCTGAGTATGGGTGAGTATGCTCACTATGGATGGCTGAGCATGGATGGATGGATGAGTATGCTGAGTATGGATGAGTATGGATGGATGAGTATGCTGAGTATGGGTGAGTATGCTCACTATGGATGGCTGAGCATGGATGGATGGATGAGTATGCTGAGTATGGATGGCTGAGCATGGATGGATGGATGAGTATGCTGAGTATGGATGAGTATGCTCAGTATGGATGGCTGAGCGTGGATGGATGGATGAGTATGCTGAATAGAAGAGCCGCGGCTCTTTAACCATGTGACCAATCACAGTCGCTCACATGTAAACACAGAGATGCAGGTAATCGGCGCTCCTGGCAGAGTGTGAGGAGAGGAGAGCCGATCAGTGGCATCTCCTCACAGAAGACATTTAGGTATGTAATCAGGGGCACTAATTGTCAGTGCCCTGATTACAAAAAAGCCCCCACAGTGTCAGCAATAAGTGCCTACCAGTGCCAGCAATGAGTGCCCACTAGTGCCATCAATGAGTGCCCAACAGTGCCAGCAATCAGTGCTCACAAGTGGTAGCAAAAAGTGCCCATTAATGATGCCAGTCAGTGCTATCACTGCTGCCCATCAATGCCCATCACTGCTGCCCATCAATGCCAATCAGTGCCCATCAGTGCCACCCATCAGTGCTGCCTATCCATGCCGCTTATCTGCGCCCACCAGTGCCGCCTATCTGTGCCCACCAGTGCCACCCATCAGTGCCACCTATCAGTGCTTATCAATGCCACATATCAGTGCCACCTATTAGTACCCATAAGAGCGGCATGATCGTGCCTCCTTATCAGTGGCACCTAATCAGTGCAGATTAGTGCCATCTCATCAGTGCCCATCAGTGCAGCCTATCAGTGCAAATCAGTGCTGCCTCATCAGCGCCCACCAGTGAAGGAGAAAAATTACTTATTTATAAAATTTACTGAGAGAAACTAAGAAAAACTTATTTTTTTGTTTTCTTTTTAGGGAAAAATAAATTACCCAGAAGTGATTAAATACCACCGAAAGAAAGCTCTATTTGTGTAAAAAAAACTATAAAAATGTAGTTTGGGTACATGGCACAGCAAGTACATGTTGTTTTGACATATTCTTTAAGACTCCATTCACACAGGGGCAACTTTGGATCCGACTCTCAAGTCGCGCTACATGAAAAAATCAATGTAAGTCACATCACCTGGTGACCACGCCCCATGCCTATATAAGTCGTTGTGCACTGCGTACACGGCATTACAGCGGGAGAGAGCATTATGTCAACATCGGAAGAAGAGAAGAGGGAAGAAGACGACAGAGAAGACTGCGCCACCGCTAGCAAAAGAGCGGCAAAAGAGCACAAGATAGCGGAGGAGCCCGGCAGAAGAACCAGAGAGCGGGAGAAGAACCGGACACCGGGAGAAGAGGCCGGAGAGAGCGGAGAAGTAAGAAGAGACCCCCCTAGTCGGAAGAAGACCCCCGAGCTGCCTAATAAATTACTTAAAAAATTTGTGTAGTGTGTTTTTTATTGACACTTTTTTTCCCCGCAGACCCCTACAACCAACGGCCAGGGTTGTCGGGAAGAGGCCCTTGTCCTCATCAACATGGGGACAAGGAGCTTTGGGGTGGGGGGTGCCCCCCTTCCCCAAAGCACCCACCCCCCATCTTGAGGGCATGCGACCTTGTACGTTTCAGGAGGGGGGGCGCTCGCTCGTCCCCACCCCCTTTCCTGACCGGCCGGGCTGCGTGCTCGGATAAGGGTCTGGGTATGGATTTTGGGGGGAACCCCCTCGCCGTTTTCTCGGCATAGGGGGTTCCCCTTAACATCCATACCAGACGTAAGAGCCTGGTATGCTCAGTTCCATGTCCTGGAGGCGACTTCAAGTCGTGTTGTAAGTCGCGGTGAAGTCGCCCCAAGTCGCGCTGTAATTCATACTCAAGTCGTGTCCAAGTTGCCTCCCAAAGTCGCGCTGGAAGTCGTGTTGCCCCTGTGTGAATGGGCTATAAAGGAAGATGAAAAATAACAGAGGGATTACCACATAGCAAAACTAAGTTATGGGGGGGGGGCTCAGAAACACAAAGACTGCTTTGTAGTTTCTAGTGACAGACTGCATCATATATGCTATTTTTTTTATTTTGCTTTTAGTACCACTTTGTGTATGCACAGTCATCTTTTTTTTTTTCCCTTTTTTTATATTTTCGCTCCTTGGCTGGAGCTGGAATGATATCTGTTGCATTTTATAAGTGGAGGATATCTTGCAGCCTTTGCCACCTACATATAGCAAGTTCATGTAATGTTTCATTATATTTCACACCTTTAGCAACAGGTACAAAACAGAATGTCAAGGATTATGTAACGTGCTATTGAGTATTTTATAAATTGTACAGTCATCGTTTTATACTGCTGGCATATTTCCTAGATTAAATTAGGCGTCACTATATATATCTATATATACAGTATCTCACAAAAGTAAGTACACCCCTCACATTTTTGTAAATATTTTATTATATCTTTTCATGGGACAACAGTGAAGAAATGACACTTTGCTACAAGTAGTGAGTGTACAGTTTGTATAACAGTGTAAATTTGCTGCCCCCACTCAACACACAGCCATTAATGTCTAAACTGCTGGCAACAAAAGTGAGTACACCCCTAAGTAAAAATGTCCAAATTGGGCCTTAAGTGTCAATATTTTGTGTGGCCACCATTATTTTCCAGCACTGCCTTAACCCTCTTGGGCATGGAGTTCACCAGCGCTTCACAGGTTGCCACTGGAGTCCTCTTCCACTCCTCAATGATGACATCACGGAGCTGGTGGATTTTAGAGACCTTGGATTCCTCCACCTTCCGTTTGAGGATGCCCCACAGATGCTCAATAGGGTTTAGGTCTGGAGACATGCTTGGCCAGTCCATCACCTTTACCCTCAGCTTCTGGGCAAGACAGTGGTCGTCTTGGAGGTGTGTTTGGGGTCTTTATCATGTTGGAATAATGCCCTGCGGCCCAGTCTCCGAAGGGAGGGGATCATGCTCTGCTTCAGTATGTCACAGTACATGTTGGCATTCATGGTTCCCTCAATGAACTGTAGCGCCCCAGTGCCGATAGCACTCATACGGCCCCAGACCATGACACTCCCACCACCATGCTTGACTGTAGGCAAGAGACACTTGTCTTTGTACTCCTCACCTGGTTACCGCCACACATGCTTGACACCATCTGTACCAAATACGTTTATCTTGGTCTCATCAGACCACAGGACATGGTTCCAGTAATCCATGTCCTTAGTCTGCTTGTCTTCAGCAAACTGTTTGCTTTCTTGTGCATCATCTTTAGAAGAGGCTTCCTTCTGGGATGACAGCCATGCAGATCAATTTGATGCAGTGTGCGGCGTATGGTCTGGGCACTGACAGGCTGACCCTCCACCCCTTCAACCTCTGCAGCAATACTGGCAGCACTCAGACTTCTATTTCCCAAAGACAACCTCTGGATATGATGCTCAGCACATGCACTCTATTCTTTGGTTGACCATGGTGAAGCCTGTTCTGAGTGGAACCTGTCCTGTTAAACCACTGTATGGTCTTGGCCACAATGCTGCAGCTCAGTTTCAGGGTCTTGGCAATCTTCTTATAGCCTAGGCCATCTTTATGTAGAGCAAAGATTATTTTTTCAGATCCTCAGAGAGTTCTTTGCCATGAGGTGCCATGTTGAACTTCCAGTGACTAGTATGAGAGAGTGAGAGCGATAACATCAAATTTAACACACCTGCTCCCCATTCACACCTGAGACCTTGTAACACTAACGAGTCACATGACACCGGGGAGGTAAAATGGCTAATTGGGCCAAATTTGGATATTTTCACTTAGGGGTGAACTTTTGTTGCCATCAGTTTAGATATTAATGGCTGTGTGTTGAGTTATTTTGAGGGGACAGCAAATTTACACTGTTATACAAGCTGTACACTCACTACTTTACATTGTAGCAAAGTGTCATTTCTTCAGTGTTGTCACATGAAAAAATATAATAACATATTTTCAAAAATGTGAGGGGTAAATTCAATTTTGTGAGATACTGTATATATATATATATATATATATATATATATATATATATATATATATAATATATTTGGATTGTGTAGATGTATTGCATGCATAAATATAATGTGTAAATATATGACAAACACATCCAGCTACACATTTGCACTTTAAATCAGCAACGCTCTGTATTACGTGTGAACTCCTCACTGCAAGGTTTGAATTGCAAGAGTTGAAATCTGCTTTATTGATTTTAAATAATCAACTCAACCCTGAAACTACAGAGTATTCGACCATTACACATGGCCTCACCCTGTGTAAACTCTGCTGGCCACACTCCTCTGAAAAGTCCAGTGGACAATCTTTGGCTAAACAAAATGTCACATGTTATAGGCAGAAGAAATGGATCTAATCCTAATAGGCGCGGAGGGCCGTAGTTCACGATACTCACACCGATCTGACTGTTTAAACACACAAAGCTGTAAACAAATTCTGCAATGTACGTGCATGGCATTTCAGGACTTCATTCGATTTCATCCTGACAGATTATTTTATCTTTGATATAAAAATGTGGTGCACTATGCCAAAGAAAAACACAATCATAAAAAAAAACTCATAACATAAATAAAAAATCCAATAAATGTGCAGCAGATAAAGAAAAGATGCTAATTTCAGAGTGTCTTCTAAAAAAGATGCTGCTACAGGCTTAAAGCCAACTACATACAAGAGAACACTGTTATTGAATAGTAAAAAAAGCTTTAATAAACAAGGGCTCCTGTAGATAAATGCAGTTACGGATGTATGGCCATACAGCCAAAATTGCAGTGCCTGGCTGCCCTGGCTAAGGCATGTTACTGTATTACAAACATAGGCGTGTGTACAGGGTGTGTCGGATTAGCCTAGGCACACCCTAATCACCCTGTGCGGTGCCAATTCCCCCTGCTTCCTGGCGCCTCCTGTCTCCCCCCTGCAGTGCTTCCCACTTCCCTCCTTTCCTCTCCCATCCGCTGCTGCGGGGGATGTTTCAGGATGGTTGAATGAATGAACACAGTGAGTGATCTGTATTGATCACTCTTGGGTTCATTCTTAACTGATCCATAGTAAACTATGTTTACTATGCTTCAGTTTGTGAATGAACAGGAAGCCACTCAGCACTTTCCATTCATTCACTGTCCAGCTGAGGCTGCAGAGAAAGGGGCTGGGGAAGCTCTCTCCTCAGTCTCTTTTTCTCTTTTTAGACCCTTGATATTTCACTAAAGCCTCCAGCGGAGCTCCGAAAAAATATTGTAAAAAAAATGTAAAAAGTTAAATTGCAAAAAAATAAATAAATAAAAACGACTGACTGTCCACTGCCCTTCGTCCACTGCTCTGCTGATATACACACATGTGTGTTTGTGCTCCGAGGCGCACACCCTAATGCAGTAGGCTGCACACACCAATGATTACAAAATGTGTTATACCTATAAATCTTATCCTTGTGCTTGAACATGCAGGGATATATGTTTTGAGCATGAGAATGGGTGTTTGAGAAGATGTCCATGTATAATTGTCCGCAGGTATGTAGCATATTTTGTGATTGGTGGTGTGGATGAAGGTATGCCATAGTTAGGGCTCCTAGCTGCTGTAAACACAAGTCTGCATTCTGCTGTATGGCCATATGCCTGTATTTACATTTATATTTGGCCATATGCCTGTATTTACATAAGGTGTATAAAATGCTTTTGTATATAAAAAAACATTGATAAAAAAAGTCAAATCAAGTTTCAAAATTGTGGAATAGGTGATAATGAATCTTCCACACACTGAAAGAAGGGAAGGTGCTGTAAATTCCCACCAGGACTGGATCACGGCCACCAAAGACACACCTGAAGGCTAATGCCCTGTACACATGACCGGTTTTGCCGTCGGAATAAACTCTGAAGGTTTTTCTGATGGAGTTCCGACAGAATTCCACTCAAGCTGTCTTGCATACACGCGGTCACACCAAATTCTGACCGTCCAGAACGCGGTGACGTACAACACGTACGACGGGACTAGAAAACGGAAGTTCAGAAGCCAGTAGCCAATAGCTTCCATCTTGTACTTGCTTCAGAGCATGCGTCGTTTTTGGTACGTTGGAACAGCATACAGACGAGAGGTTTTCCTGATAGGAACTGGTTCGGTTGGAAAAATTTAGAACATGTTCTCTTTCTAGGTCCGTCAGAATTTTCGACGTAAAAAGTCACACACAATCAGAATATACGATGATAAGCTCCCGTCTGACTTTTTTTGTTGGACATTCCGCTCATGTGTACACGGCATTACTGGTAACAATTGATTCTCTAACTAAAGGGAAGTCAAACAAAGTACCATATCAATTGAAATAAAAAATGCTGAAAGATATAACAAATAGTGAAATAAATAAAGTCCAAAGTGGTGAATTTCCGAATGATATAAAAGTGCCCAAATAAATTAGTCCAAAGATTGGGTGATTTTCACATATTCTATCTTCCAAAATGTGCCACCAAGAAACATGCTGTAGTGTCTTCCAGCCGCCCCCACAGGTGTATATGCTCACCTTCCTGTGTGTGACACAGCGTTTAAACTATGTCAAACAAAGCCTTGGAGCCACTCCTGTGCTCATTAGGAACCAGCTGTGCAAACTTCCAATGTTCTCAAATGGAGACGGTTTATGCAAGAGAAAAAAACTCCATAGCGCAATATGTAGGTATAAAGCATTTAATAAAATAATTAGCTCCCCTGACTGGGGTACTCACATATTGTGGGTGCGTAAGTGCACCAACCATAACAAGCATAAAGCGGTTTATCTCCCGGTGTGGCGTGCGGTGTAGCGTGTGAATCGAAAGATCTCCTTCTCTCTCTCTGCTGACAGCTCCGTCCAGGCCCCTCCCCTACGCGTGTTCGGCACCGGGACCACGTGCCTTCTTCAGGGGGATCCAGATCCAGATCCCCCTGAAGAAGGCACGTGGTCCCGGTGCCGAACACGCGTAGGGGAGGGGCCTGGACGGAGCTGTCAGCAGAGAGAGAGAAGGAGATCTTTCGATTCACACGCTACACCGCATGCCACACCGGGAGATAAACCGCTTTATGCTTGTTATGGTTGGTGCACTTACGCACCCACAATATGTGAGTACCCCAGTCAGGGGAGCTAATTATTTTATTAAATGCTTTATACCTACATATTGCGCTATGGAGTTTTTTTCTCTTGCATAAACCGTCTCCATTTGAGAACATTGGAAGTTTGCACAGCTGGTTCCTAATGAGCACAGGAGTGGCTCCAAGGCTTTGTTTGACATAGTTTAAACGCTGTGTCACACACAGGAAGGTGAGCATATACACCTGTGGGGGCGGCTGGAAGACACTACAGCATGTTTCTTGGTGGCACATTTTGGAAGATAGAATATGTGAAAATCACCCAATCTTTGGACTAATTTATTTGGGCACTTTTATATCATTCGGAAATTCACCACTTTGGACTTTATTTATTTCACTATTTGTTATATCTTTCAGCATTTTTTATTTCAATTGATATGGTACTTTGTTTGATCACTCACATTCTGTGTTTATATAGTACTGTGCACTTTATATTTATATTTTATTTCCACGCATGCACATTTATATCAACACTCACGTTGTTTATATTCATTATTACTGCACTTTGAGTGCAGCGATTTTTTCTAGCGCAGACACATAATTTTTATTTTCAATTACTTTGCACGAATATGGAACGTGACTGAGTGTTTGCAGCTGGACTCCACCGTTCACTTATCATTCTATAGGCATCTGTCCGTAAGTGGCTCGCAGGGTTTTGCATATTATTCAGTTAAAGGGAAGTCAAAAAGCACTCTTTATAAATATTTCCACTTCTTATTAGGTTCTGCGCTTTCATCCACCCAGTGGAAGTAATTAGGGGAGATATCCCTTTAAGCCTCCTTTAACAGTATTGCCTCACATAAACCAGCACATGTGTAAATAAAAAAAGGACAAGATGCTCTACATAGTGTAAAACCGGATCATTTTATTGTTAAAACCGCTAAAAACACACTCATATAAGAAGGGCCTATACGCGTTTCGTCAGATATGATGCCTTCCATGCCCTGAATATGTCATATCTGATGAAACACATCAGGACAGAGCTACATGCCGTGACGTCATCATGCCGGAAGTGTCACTGTGAGTGAGTTTGATCGATTCTGAGTGCTAATTTGGTTATGCGGTCATATTCCCTGTATTTTTAAGCGGTTTTAACAATAAAGTAATGTAGTGTGTCTCTTTGGTAGCAGTAGTCCAGTCTGCCAGGGGATACACAGCACCTTCCCTTCTTTCTGTGTTGTGGAAGATTCAATATCCACTATTGTCATGCTTTCGGGACTTGATTGGACTTTTTGTTTATTTATGTTATGAGTTTGTTTTTTTATGATTGTGTTTTTCTTTAGTATAGTGCATCACATTTTTATATCAATGTTATTTCGATATGACAAAAATCTCATAGAGAGCTAGCAGCTTTTTGTACTTGGTTTGAAAAATTTTCAGGAGCGTGGTTATTTTTTGTTTGAAAAAAGGATTCTTTTTCTGCAAGCTGATATCATCCTACAACAGTAAGGCCGGCCATACACGGTTCGAATCTCGGCCGGTTCAGCAGGAAACGGCTGAGATTCGAACCATTAATGGGCAGGCTGAATGTACCAAGTTGATCGATCGATCAACTTGGGTACAACCAGGCTGTTGGATTCTCTTGTGATTATCACTGTCTTCTCCAAGAAGCACATTAAAGTGGTTGTAAACCCACATGAAAAAATTAACCAAAAAAAAGACCTGCAAGACAAAGGCATTATGAGCTAGTATGCATAGCATAGCATACTAGCTCATTATGTAATACTCACCTGAGATTGAAGCCCCCATTGCGGTGGCAGTACACAGCACTGGCCGGCGACATTTCTCCTCGGAGTTACTTCCGGGTATTGCGGCTTCGGCGCTGTGATTGGCCGGAGCCGCAATAATGTCCCTCCCGCGCATTGCGCGTGGGAGCCGCTGGTAACGGCGCACTCACTGAAACAAACGGCTAAGGCGTGCCGTTTACTTCAGTGAGTGCGCCGTTACCAGCGGCTCCCACGCGCATGCGCGGGAGTGACGTCATTGCGGCTCCGGCCAATCACAGCGCCGAAGCCGCAATACCCGGAAGTAACTCCGGGGAGAAATGTCGCCGGCCGGTGGTGTGTACGGGCACCGCAGTGGGGGCTTCAATCTCAGGTGAGTATTACATAATGAGCTAGTATGCTATGCATACTAGCTCATAATGCCTTTGTCTTGCAGGTCTTTTTTTTTGGTTAATTTTTTCATGTGGGTTTACAACCACTTTAATGTGCTTCTTGGAGAAGACTGTGATAATCACAAGAGAATCCAGCAGCCTGGTTGTCAAGAAGAGTGGACCAAAATCCCTCCTGAGATGTGTACAAACCTGGTAACCAACTACAAGAAACGTCTGACCTCTGTGCTTGCCAACAAGGGTGTCTCCACCAAGTACTAAGTCATGTTTTGCTTGGGGATCAAATACTTATTTAAAAATAATTACGGTAATAATTAAAATACTTATTTTACTCACTGAACTGCAACTCAATTTATAACATTTGTATCATGTGTTCTTTCTGGATTTTTTGGTTGATATTCCATCTATATAATTTAAATTACACCTATGATAAAAATTATAGACCCTTTATTTCTTTGTAAACATGCAAACTTACAAAATTTGAAGGGGATCAAATAATTATTTTCCCCACACTGTAGGTGTGAACCTAGCCTAAGACAGGAAATGTGTTACTGGAAATATCACCAGGTGAAAATAAAGGAAAAACAAGCCAAGAAAAAAAAAAGAAAACAAATGCAGCCACCACATCTAAGGACTGGTAAGCTGCAATATATTTCATTTCTATTTTTGGGTTTGGATACAGTTTATTTTTAGATCCACTGATCCTTATGAATGAATGAATGAATGAAACTATGAAAACACTCAGAGGGATTAGATGAGATGAGAGCACCCTATAAATCATGGAGACAACATCATCACTTTCTTACCTGCTTTAAATAGCTCTCATAGTTCTATTATTATACTGTGTTTTCCCACAATATGTTCTGAGAATCATACTCACCTATATAATAATGACTGCAGTGCACACATGCCGTATACACACAGGAAATGCTGACACGGCAGCTTTGGTTAACTCTGGAAAGTCATATCATACTGGTTAGCTCACCTTTACTGCCAGCCACATAAATCATGTATGATTATCCTGCTTTAGTTGTACAGTAACATAATTTATTGCTGATCAACTAAAAAAAATACTACAATGGAATATTGCCTATAATTGCAGATGGATCAGTAAAGATGCACAGTAACTATATCATACATCATATCAATAAACTCATATTTATATTTCAACCTACTGACGACAAAAGGCTTATCTAAGTATTACAATTTCCAAAGGTACTGATAACATCTAAATAAGTCACATAACACCAGGACAAAAAAGACATGTATGTGACTGTACCCTGAGCTCCTTGAGCTCATTTGATCCAGTTCCTGTAATACTAAGTGCCCATTCACAGTATGGGAAACACAAGTTTTGTGCTGCGATTCCCGAACAACGTTCCAAACGCACTGGATGTGCGATCTGCTGCAGGTGTCAATAGCAGTGGTGGTTGATGCTATATTTTTTGGTGGGGCGGCAAACAACCCAACCAAAACCGCCCACCCCCCCCGGTCGGATGGATCAGCCAGAACCCCCCTCCGCCGTCCGTCCATTGGTGCACTTACCCCATTTAAGTCGCAGGCAGCACTTCCTTCGGGCGGCGGCTTCACCCGGCATCTCCTCCTCCTCGACTTTACAGCGGCTTCCCCTGCATCTCCTCCTCTACCTCTTCTCCAGCAATACGAGCGCTTCTCCTCTCGGCCAATCGGGTCTCAGGACCCGCTTCCTGATTAGCCGGGAGGAGAATCAGGAAGACAATAGCAAATATTAATTCACTATTGTCAAACAAATGGGCGGACTCAGGGTGCAGTACTCTGCGCCCCTGAGCCTGCCCTTTTTTAAAGCCAATTAGAGGCTTAGGAGCTTCTAAAAAAAAAATGTGCTTAAAAAAAAAACAAAAAAACATTGGAATCCATGCGTCTGGCGCCCTGCATGTAGATTAGGGGCCCCCGTGCCCCGTTTGGATCATTGTCAATCAATAGATTCCTAATGACATTGCAAAGGCAGTATGTTTACCCGCCCCAAATCACGTGGCACCTCAGTACCATGCAACCTGGGTAAATGTGCAACTTGTGGTGCGATACAGTGTGATTTAAACCCATTCAAATGGGTTTAAAATCTCATTGCACTGAATCGCACTGGAATGAGGAGCACATTCCTGTATGATATGATTTCTCTGGTGTGAACCAGCCCTTGTAATGTATATTTTACTAATGCTGGCCATAAATGCTTCAATAAAGTATTCATTTCTTTTATGATTGATCTCTTCCGGTGGGAATAATCGACAGTATCTATAAGGGACAACCTATTTGATCAATATGTCAAACACGAGCCAGTGGATTTTGATCGATAGTTAAAGTATATGTAACCCATCACCTTGTAAAACAACTCGTTCAATTTAAAATATAAATGAAAGTCAAAACATTTGTGTATAGACACAAAAATCATTATAAACACTTTTATCACCTTTTTTATAAGTGATCACATTCACATTTTTTTCTCAGTTGCATATGAGCTTGGGGGAGGAGAACCAGCAGTACACTCATCTTCCCAGTAAAAGGCTGTGCAGGGGCTGCGTGTCAGAACAAGTCTGATCATTGGTAGAGAGCACACTGAGTTCCCAGCATAGCTAGAGAACATACCACGATGTGTTCTCCTGTCTAGTGTGGTCAGTTTCTAATATGAAGGCAGAGGGACTGGCAGAAACACCAGGGATTCCACACAAAGGAAGCAATACAAAGAGAACAGGATAATTTTTCATACAAGTACATGGCACCGCAGGCAAATATCAGGAATAGGAAATGTTGGTGGAGAGCACACTGAGTTCCCAGCATAGCTAGAGAACATACCACGATGTGTTCTCCTGTCTAGTGTGGTCAGTTTCTAATAGGAAGGCAGAGGGACTGGCAGGAACACCAGGGATTCCACACAAAGGAAGCAATACAAAGAGAACAGGCAAATATCAGGAATAGGAAATGTTGGGTTTACATATTCTTTAAAACAGTTGTAACCCTAAAAAGAAAAAAAAAGATTCTGCATTAAAAATACCATAGAACTTCTGCAGTGTCATTTAACTCATTCTATGTTGTAAAATACAACCACTGTACTGACCACAGTACTGAC
Organism: Lithobates clamitans; assembly: GCA_037952925.1. Taxonomy (NCBI): domain Eukaryota; kingdom Metazoa; phylum Chordata; class Amphibia; order Anura; family Ranidae; genus Lithobates; species Lithobates clamitans. The sequence continues at coordinate 11,952,250 of JBBGZY010000502.1, read as the reverse complement.
CACAGTAATCTTGGCTGCTGATCCATAATACTGTGGTCAGTTTACATGCCTCTGTCATCCCGCTGTGTGCTCAGTGTCTCCCCCCTTCCCTGCCTGCCTGTCATTTCTGTGTGTTCTCCTTCCTGTCCCTCCCCTCTCCTCCTGATGCTATTCCCTGCAGTTGTAAAGTAAGATTTACAAATAAGTGGCATCCCCTCTGTTGTATGATGATATAAAGTACTATGTGTCAATTTTCTAAAATTATAATCCTAAACACCTGCTTGACCAGCACCACTATGCGGTCACGTGAGCTCCCTCTGCTGGCCAGCAGATGTCAAAGGGGAATCTCAGCCCCCCCGCTACTCTCCTTAGATTGGGGAAGGAGAGCAGAGGGAGCTCATGTGACCGCAAAAAGGTATTTAGGATCATAATTTTAGAAAAACTGACACAGAGTAATTCATATCTTCATACAACAGAGGGGGTGCCAGTTATTTGTAAATCTGACTTTACGGACACTTTAAGATTCGATTGTAAGTCACCAATTGCATTTTTTCTTTCCACCATGAACTTTCATGAACTGATCATTTAACCACTTTGGCTCCAAAAGATTTTACCCCCTTCATGACCAGAGCATATTTTGCTATTCAGCACTGCACTACTTTAACTGGCAATTGCGCGGTCATGCAATAATGTACGCAAATTTAATTTATATAATTTTTTCACACAAATAGAGCTTCTTTTTGGTGGTATTTGATCACCTTTGGGTTTTATTTTTTTTTTTATTGTATAAGCAAACAAAGACCAAAGATTTTGAAAAAAAAACAATATTTTTTACTTACTGCTACAAAACATATCCAAAAAAGAAAAAATCAAATTTCTTCATAAATTTTGGCAAAACTGTATTCTGCTATATGTCTTTGGTAAAAAAAATCCCAATAAATGTATATTGATTGGTTTGCATTATAACTCCTACAAACTATAGGTATACATAGTTTTATTTATTTTTATACTAGTAATGGCAGTGATCAGTGACTTATAACAGGACTGCGATAGTGTGGCAGCCAATCTGACACTAACGCTGGGGGGAACTGACTAACTACCACTTACATCACCAGTGACACAAATGCAGCGACCAGTGCTAATAATATGCACTGTCACTGTACTAATTACACTGGTTGGGAAGGGGCTAACATCGAGGGCGATCAAGGGGTTAAATGTGTGCCTAACTGTGTGTAATATGTGTAAAGTGTGCTGATTTTACTGATAGATCTCTGCAAAAGAGGTATGAGAAACAGAGAGATTGTTCCCTCCCTATGAATCAATGGCTGGGACTTGCTGACAGGCTGCCACTATCATAGCGGGCGCCGGCAAGGGGGACTGAGCGTGCATGTGAGCGCCCTAAACCTGGAAGCAGGCAGCAACATACAGGCTGCCTGTGCTGCCCCTCCACAGTACATTGCAGGCGGGCAGTCTGCAAATGGTTAAATCAAAATGTACTTTACGGCCTCATACACATGGGCAGAAAAAAATGCCACATCTGGAAGCATTTTTCTTTGCCTCTGATCACAGCTCTATATTAGTCAAGGTGTCCATGCACATTGTGAAATTTATTTTAGAGCAGCTTTTAGGGGCATAAAAAATCCCCTAACCTATGTTCAGACAGAAGCGTATTGGCATAATTTTCGCATATATGCACATATACTGTACATCAGGGGTGCCCAACTGCTGGCCGGCGGGCACCCTCTGATGTGGCCCGCCACCTTCTGGTCTGTGACGGCAGGTCAGCAAGCCCAGATTGTGGGTTCCCAACTCGCTATCCCCGAGCATCAGTGTGAAGAACGGAGCCGATGCTAGAGGAAGCAGAGCCAATGCTTCTTGTATAGCGCCGGCTCCTGTCACAGGTGTGATACTCCGCTTGTGACAGGAGTGATACAGGAAGCACTGGCTCTGTTCTCTACTTCAGCCCCATAGTTCCTCCAGCACCAGCTCCTGTTACACTGATGCTTGGGGATGGTGAGTCAGGAACCAGCCAGCAATACCCACCAAAAGTACCCACCAGCAGTACCCACCAGCAGTATCCACAAGCAGTACCAACCAGCAGTACCCGCCACCAGTAACCACCAACAGTACCCACCAGAAGTACCAACCAGCAGTCCCAGCCAGCAGTACCAGCCAGCATTACCAACGAGCAGTACCCGCCACCAGTAACCACCAACAGTACCCACCAGAAGTACCAACCAGCAGTCCCAGCCAGCAATACCAGCCAGCAGTACTAACCAGCAGTACCCGCCAGCAGTAACCACCAGCAGTACCAACCAGCCATCCCAGCTAGCAGTACCAGACAGCAGTACCCGCCAGCAGTACCCACCAGCAGTACCAACCAGCAGTACCCACCAGCAGTACCAGCCAGCAGTACCCACCAGTAGTACCAGCCAGCAGGACCATCCCTGGAGGACAGCCAGCAGCAGCCAACAGCTATACCTGCCTGGGGGACAGCAGGGTCTGTTTGTCCGTTTTTTGGGCAGACCCTGTTGGACCCTCCAATCTCCTCTATTGAGCAGCAGATGTAAACAGACTTGCATTTCGTTTACACCTGCCTATCACTAATCCAATCCACTTAAAGAAACAGAAGGAGATCCCTCCCCTTCTGTCTGGGTGGACCGGATCGGAGGGCCTATAGAGTAGAGTGGGCTGTGTCCGTGTCTGCTCTGCATTTGCAGAGCGGACACAGACCTGTCATCTGTCTGCTCTGCTCATTGTGGCCCGCAACCGGTTACCAAGTCACTACAGTGGCCCTCGCTCCTCAAAAGTTGGGTACCCCTGCTGTACATGCATAAACACAAGAGTATTTGTGTAATTTCAGTTTAGTAGGTAGAAAAAATAAATACTATAGCCATTAGAATGACGACTGGGCTTTTATTACACTGGATATTTCTGTCAGCTCCGGGCAGAAGGATTCAGTGTAAATGGGATTATTTTAACATGCCTGTGTGCATGCAGTCATATCATTAAAGAGCAGTCCTTAAACTGTGTTACTGGCCAGATCATCAGGCGAGACAGTAAAAGCTTAAAAAAACCCAAATACAGCCAAAGCAAGGTCCATAAAGACATGGATGAGCGGGTGGAGAAACTTGACTGGCCTGCACAGAGGTCTGACCTCAACCCCGTAGAAATACGTTTAGATACGAAAAAATAGAAAAGCATGCAGACCTCTTCCATTTTTTCAGACCTGAACAAACTTGAAGGTAAACAAATGCAAGTTAGTTTATATCCAGCTGGCCATGGACCAACATGAAGCTTCTGATCAGATCAGCCTGAAAAACTGGCAGGTGGACATAACTGAGTGAAAGTAACCTTAGGGTTATATAATACTTAGCCTGCATATACATTCAATGAAAAAATAAATATAATATATCTGATGCTAAGTCCTCTTTAAGATCCCACAATCTGTGTAAACTGAGGAGGAAAGACAGAGATAACAAAATGAGTTTATATATGAAAAGCAGATTGGCTTTCACTTTGGAAGAAAATTAGATCCCAGTGTTAATAAAGTCCTCATTTTATGATGATATCCATGACACCTGGCTGTGATATTGCCTGGAAAAAATATAATTGAATATTATAAAAGTTCACTTCTCTATTATATGAAATGCAGAAAACCCATCAGTGTGGATGTATTGTACAGTACAATATGTTGCAAGCGTTCTAGTACAAGGTACACTAGTACAGCTAACGTTCATCCTTATGGGATCCTGTTTCAGCACCTTGGACAGCTCCCCCATTTACTTCTATGGACAGCACTATACTATGTAATACCTTATAATAAGTACACGCCAATACTGTGTACTGCCCTATACTATGTACACCTCTATACTATGTACTGCTCTATACTATGTACACCTCTATACTATGTACACCTCTATACTATATACTGCCCTATACTATGTACACCTCTATACTATATACTGCCCTATACTATGTACACCTCTATACTATGTACTGCCCTATACTATGTACACCTCTATACTATGTACATCTCTATACTATGTACTGCCCTATACTATGTATACCTCTATACTATGTACATCTCTATACTATGTACTGCCCTATACTATGTACACCTCTATACTATGTACACCTCTATACTATATACTGCCCTATACTATGTACACCTCTATACTATGTACACCTCTATACTATGTACACCTCTATACTATGTACTGCCCTATACTATGTACACCTCTATACTATGTACACCTCTATACTATGTACACCTCTATACTATATACTGCCCTATACTATGTACACCTCTATACTGTGTTCTGCCCTATACTATGTACACCTCTATACTATGTACTGCCCTATACTATGTACACCTCTATACTGTGTTCTGCCCTATACTATGTACACCTCTATACTATGTACTGCTCTATACTATGTACACCTCTATACTATGTACACCTTTATACTATGTACACCTTTATACTATGTACTGCCCTATACTATGTACACCTCTATACTATGTACTGCCCTATACTATGTACACCTCTATACTATGTACTGCCCTATACTATGTACACCTCTATACTATTTACTGCCCTATACAATGTACACCTCTATACTATTGTAGCGCTACCGCCTTGGGGGCTGCTGGGTTTTAGTTCCTTGCTTTTGCCAATCACTCCGCTTCCGATCTCCCATGCACTCACATAACACCAAACAGTCAAAGTTACACTTTAGATTTCTTTATTTGGGATTATATCCGTGGGGTTCTCCAGTGAAGTATATGAGATGCCCAATAAGACCCCATATGGTTGCAGGACTGTTATTTTAATCCTTTCCTGGTTCCTTTCCTTTTGTGTAATGCAGCACTATCCAAATCCCACAGGTGAACATTACTCTGAATAATGTCTCCTGTATTGATTTCTCACTGCAGATTATTGCTTCTTCTTTAAGATATCTGGCTGAGGATTTGCTACTCTGAATAGCTCCCCTGCTTAACTTGATAGGCTTCTTTTGGGGTATTGGTTCTTTAAGGTCAACACTTACATCACCTTCCTTATGACCCGCATACCAACTCCCTTTCAGTATTTGGACGTATTAGATACTGTGGCCCTTGAATTTACAGCATAAGCTCCTCTCTCGGCTCCTCTGGGTTTGCACTTCCTTTGCTCTCTCTCCCAATCAACAGTCCATGTTCTACTCACAGAAAGTCAATCACCCGCATGGGAGCATATGGTGGTTACTTGTCGACTACATGCTGACTCCTTATCCAGGGCCCAGGCTCTCTGGCATCATGGTCCTGGGATCTCTGAACTCCCGGACCTCTGGGCCTAACTTGTGGACTCTGAATCCCGAACTAAATCTGCGAACCCCTGCCAGGGCATGTGACCCCCCTTATATGTAAGACCTCCCCTTGACCAAAGAAATTAACCATTGGTCAATCCTCTCACATGGGTTTCCTGCCACTCAAGTCTCAGCCCATTCTCTCTCTCCAGCAGAATCCACCGTTAAGCAGAGGTCTTCCTGAGCCCAAGTGTAGGTGGCCACACCCCCTTCTATTCTGACACTTCCACCTCCGAATTAACATCCAGGCTTAGTAAAGAACACAGGCCTGGCTAAATTTACCTGTCTCTATATCCTACTCTATCAAAGAAATACTATAAATCACCTACCTAAAGGTAGGTGTACTGCCCTATACTATGTACACCCCTATACTATGTACACTCCGATACTATGTAGATCCTTATACTATATACATCCTTATACTATGTACAGCCCTGCACAATCCTTTACTATGGACAGCCCTATACTATGGACAGCCCCATACAATGTACAGCCCTATTCTAATACTGCCTATACTATATACTGCTCTGTACTATGTATAGCCCTATACTATGTACTGCTGTATACTATGTACAGCTTCACACTATGCATTTCCTAATGCTATGAGTATGCACTGCTTTATATTATGGAGAGCCCGATGTTAGGGATTGGGGGGGGGGAGGGGGTTCCTGAATCTTCCAGGACTGACAATACAAAGCCATCTAATCACATTAAAGTGGAGTTCCACCCAAAAATGGAACTTCCACTTTTTGAACCCCCTCCGGTGTCACATTTGGCACCTTTCAGGGGGGAGGAGGGAGCAGATACCTGTCTAATACAGGTATTTGCTCCCACTTCCTGACATAGATCATCACGGTGATTGCGGTGACCTATGCCACTTCCGCCGCCTACCCCGTCCTCCCCCGTCCTCCCCCGCTGTATTCTGTGAGACACAGAATACAGCAGGGACCTGAGAGGATGAGCAGCGCGACTCGCGCATGTGCAGTAGGGAACCAGGAAGTGAAGCCGCACGGCTTCACTTCCTTATTCCCTTACCGAGGATGGCGGCGCAGCAGCCGAGAGCCGAAGAATGGATCGGCTTCGGTTGCCAACACCGCAGGCTCCCTGGACAGGTAAGTGTCCATATATTAAAAGTCAGCAGCTGCAGTATTTGTAGCTGCTGGCTTTTAATATTTTTTTTGTTCAGCGAACCTCCGCTTTAATATCTAACTATTACTAATGCAAACTACATAAAACAATATTTTATCATCATGGTTAAATTATTCAGCAGGCTGATTTAATATTTGCTAAGAATCTTGCTCCAGGTATTCATTATTATTAATATTATTACTAAATGTTGTCCTCGGGTTATATTCATATATAACAGCTGATTTCTCTTCTCTAGGATGACATGAATTTCTGTATTTTAACACTGTTTTTGCAAATACTGTTACTATGAACTGGTGCAAAACAAATAAAGACACACAGCTAGATTCACCGTGCAGTTCTTTGTTATGATGAGTCTAATATCAGGGAGGAGAGGAGGAGGGAGGAGAAGAGGAGGGAGGAGATGATGATCCCAGCATGGGGTTCAGGAAGGAGAAGAGTGGAAGACGAGTCAGAGACGTGCAGTGCCGCTGGTGACCAGAAGGGGGCGTCTCCCTCCTTCTCCTAATGCGAGCTCACCTATTGATCGCCTATCTGGTGTAATGGCATCTGATATGGGAGAAGCAGATCGATTGCTCTTGTAGCTCCACCACTTATCTGACAGGAAGGACTCCGGAAGGATTGCACTTCACAAGGATAATTTTGTTTATGGTTGATATCCAAATAAACAAACAGCAGAAAAGAATGAGAAAGAGAAGAGGTATTAGCTTCCTGACTTTACTTTCTGATTTACATTATTATGGCAATCATGTTAAAATAATAACATTGTTATTAATATTATTTATTAATATAATAAAAACATTTTAATCTGACTTTTAAAATATGCAGTTTAACCATTTCACTACTGGGCACTGTCACACTTTGAATGACAATTGTGCGGTTGTGCTACACTGTACCAAAACTACATTTTTATCATTTTCTTTACACAAGTAGAGCATTTTTTGATGGTATTTAATCACCATTTTTTTTTCTAAATAAATGAAAAAAGACAGAACATCTTGAAAAAAAATGTGTTTTTTTTCGTTTCTGTTATAAAATTTTGCAAATAAATAATTGTTCTTCATAAATGTGGCCCAAAAGTTATTCTATTACATTTCTTTGGTGAAAATAACCCAAATCAGTGTTTATTATTTAGTCTGTAGAAAAGTTATAGAGTCTAGGACTATGGTATAGATCTGAAAATTGATCAATCCTGATGTACTGAAGACCAATCTCATTTCCTGAGGCCCAAAAATGCCAGAACAGTACAGATATCCCCCATATGACTCATTTTTAGAAAAGTAGACAGTTTAAAGTATTTAGTAAGAGACATGGCGAGTTTTTTGAAGTTGTATTTTTTTGTCATCAATTTTTGGAAAATGAAGAAATAAAAAAAAATAAATAAAAAAATATATATATATATATTTTTTTACCTACTGTCACCAGTGCAGTACAGCATCACCATATTGGTGTGGCGGTGATCAGGAACACTGACTGGTGACATGGGAGACGTTTTTCAGGCGCTTTACAAGTGCTATTTTTAGCGCTGAAATGCCTGAAAAACGCCTCCAGTGTGAAAGGAGTCTAATGCCGCGTACACACAATTGGATTTTCTGACGGGAAATATTCGATGGGAGCTTGTGGTGTGTAGGCTCCATCGGACATTTTCCGCCAAACAATATTTGAGATCTGGATCTCAAATTTTCCGACAACAAAATCTGTTGTCGTAAATTCCGATCATGTGTACACAATTCCGACGCACAAAGTTCCACGCATGCTCGAAATCAAGCAGAAGAGCCGCACTGGTTATTGAACTTCATTTTCCTCGGCTCGTCGTACGTGTTGTACGTCACCGCGTTCTTGACGTTCGGAATTTCCAAAAAAGATTTGTGTGACTGTGTACGCAAGACAAATTTGAGCCAACATCCGTCGGAAAAAAAACTTGGATTTTATTGTCTACCTAAAAACTCCTTTTATTTTCCGCTAGTGTTTTAACAATGTCTACCATGCATGCTAGCAATGGGGAACTGCATGCTAATAGATTTTTATTATGTCTTGTGTGAGTTAGCGCCACCTAATGGCTAGAGGTGAAATTGCTTCACCAGGCCCCACACACAGAAGAATCACGTCTTCTCTCCTGCCAGTGATACCTGTCCCAGCAGTGACTACAGAGACATTATGGGGGAGATAACGCTGTATGTTTGTAAGCGGTGCTCTGATATACTGCCAGCAATGGTCATGCTGGCCAAGGGCCCCTCCCGTTATTCTCCTGCAACAGGCAGGAGACACACACTTGTAGCACAGAGGAACTCCACCATCTTCTTGGTCGTTCACAAACTCGTAGCCTGAGGCTCATCCCCAGAAATAAAGAATGTCCACACATTCAGCCTTATAAAATTTTACTGTAACAGCAACAAAATGTACAGAACTTTTCCAGTTTTAGCTAGAGAGAGAAATCATTACGGCCTAAGTTTAGGTAAAAAATGTTGTTCAAAACTCAGCACAAGGGATGGTACTTCCATTTAATGCGAAGTGTCCCTTGTGTGTTGCCAGTTGTCATCGTGGAAATCTGAAGTCCCCTGCCTCCTCTCATCTCATACTGTGCAGCTGTAATCATCTGGTGTTGTGGGGTTTAACCACTTCAGCTCCTGTAGGTTTACCCCCGTTCATGACCAGGCCGTTCTTTGCAATACTGCACTACGTTACTTTAACTGATAATTGGGCGGTCCTGCGATGCTGTACCCAAACATAATTTTTGTCCTTTTTTACCATAAATAGAGCAATAGACCAATATGTATTCTGCTACATATTTTTGGTAAAAAAAAATCCCAATAAACGTATATTGATTGGTTTGCACAACAGTTATAGCACCTACAAACTAGGGGATTTTTTATTTTATTTTATTTTTTACTAGTAATGGAGGCGATCAGCAACTTATAGTGGGACTGCAATATTGCAGCAGATGAATCGGACACTTAAATGATTCTTTTGACACTTTTTGGGGACCAGTGACACTAATACAGTGATCAGTGCTAAAAAAAAATATGCACTGTCACTGAACTAATGACACTGGCAGGCAAGGGGTTAACATCAGGGGCAATCAAAGGGTTAAATGTATGCCTAAGTTGTGCTTACTAACTGTGGGGGAGGTGCTTTGACTGGGGGGGGCAATTATCTGTGTTCCTGCTTAGCAGAAACACAGGATCAGTACCTTCCCCTCTGAAAGAAAGACAATCTGCCTTGTTTACACAGGCAGACTGCTGTTCTGTTTGTGTCTGGATTAATCAGTGGTCCAGGCGGACATCGAATTCACCCGCTGATTGGTTCCCGCTGTGCCCCTGACCCATAAGTGTAGGATCACGTACCAGTACGTGATTCTGTGCAGGGCGGCCGCCCCACCGCAGTACATGTACGTGGGGTAGTCGGAAACCAGTAAATACGAGTGCTGGACCTGTGACAGGTGCTTGTTAAGAGCGCCGACTAGGCCCACCCTTTACACCCCCTCCTCTGTTCATAGAGCTTGTACTATAGCTTCCAACAGTGAAAAGCCCTCTATGAATGGAGGATGGGCGGATGAATGAAAGGTCCACCTCCTCCATTCATAGATCACTTTTCATTCATGGGAGTCATAGTACTGGCTCTATGAATGGAGGATGGGCGAATGAATGAAAGGTCCACCTCCTCCATTCATAGATCACTTTTCATTCATGGGAGTCATAGTACTGGCTCTATGAATGGAGGATGGGCGGATGAATGAAAGGTCCACCTCCTCCATTCATAGATCACTTTTCATTCATGGGAGTCATAGTACTGGCTCTATGAATGGAGGATGGGCGGATGAATGAAAGGTCCACCTCCTCCATTCATAGATCACTTTTCATTCATGGGAGTCATAGTACTGGCTCTATGAATGAAGGAGGGGTGGAAAGGACAGATTACATCACCAAAAAAGGAATTTAGAGATTTGAATGAGGCTGTGAACAGTAAAAGGGACTTTTTTAGGTTAATACATGCTTGAAGTTTTTTCTTTGTCAACCAGAGTGTCACTTTAGGCAAACTAAATATCACTCAATAGAGCTGCATTTACATCTGAGTGTCACATTTTTGAATTTTTTGTTGCACATTTTGTCATTCGTTTTTTTTTTTACGTGTTGTATTACAGTGTTTGCGCCTCAGGCCTTTATTTGTTAGCCTATAAAGAACAGTATCAAATGTGACATCACTTGTAGCTGTGTGAACCTTTCAGCTTAAAAATGCTGATAAACGCGTGACAAAACACGAGTAGTGCGTTTTTTTGGTGCCCAAATGCAATTCTATGGGACGCAAAATGCCCGAAAATGTTGCAATTTGAACTACAAAAGAAACTCCAGAACTTTTTTGAGCGACAGACATTTATGCATTCAGGTGTTGAACAAGCACTATAGAGAATAACTGTTTTTTTGTTTTTTTTTTAATATTTGGTAGCTTTGAGCTACAAAATGCTCAGGTGTGAATGCAGCCTTATGATTTACATCTGCTTTAAGGTTATTTCCATATGGCTATAATTTCACACCATGATCTTGCTTTGTATGTTGCAGGTTTACTTTAGGCTGCATTCACACCTGAGCATTTTCAGCTCGTAAAACGCTCATCTCAGAAGTTCAAAAACACCCAACAAGCAAAATCCCATTCATTTAAATGGCCCCTGTTCACATCTGAGCATTCTGTTGCCTGAAGCTCAAAAAAGTGCATGAGTTTCTTTTTGGGCAGATTACAGGCATTTTTCTGCTTTTTACATTGTTGACCTTTTGATCTGTACAAAATCGCGGCAAAAATCACAGCAAAATTGCAGCAAAAAAGGCACAACTTTCCACTTTAAAACGATACGCTCAGGTGTGAATGCAGCCTTACCCATAATAAAAAAAAGGGAAAAGAGAGGGGGGGGGGGATTTAGGGACTTTATATGAGGCATATGACACAGCATGAAATCATATTGACAAATTTATTACCATAAACATAAAACATTGCAATTTTAGTACTTACATGGGTATTCCTTTATACATACAAAAATGACACAAAAGCAATTCATATATATATATATACACAAATAAAACATGATGAGCATATTGTTGTAACCGATGATGTAAGTCCATATTATTGAGTATCATATAGGTAATGAAAGACAAATTGGTCAGTTGAGAGATAGACTAGAAAATAAAAACATGACTGAACATGATGAAAAACATGACTACATCCAGTAAGCTCGACACGTTTCGTGGATTAATCCACTTCCTCAGGAGCGGACAGAGAGCACATCAGCAAAAAAACAATGAATACCAATTGTGCTGGAAGCCCAGTTGGGATGGAATGGCTGGGCTTGGACAGGATGGATACTGTAACAAAATGGAGAATTTTAGCAAACATGTTATGTTCACTTGTAGGGTCACACAGAAAAACTACTGATATATAATGGAATTTCCAGACACCTGTTTCTAAAAACGAACTAAACTAAAAACGAAAAGATGCGGTGCTACACACATACAGGGCTGCTAAAAGCGTATATCCTGGGAGCTGAGGTGATCCGTGAAAAATCCGGGCACAGGAACACATTCCCAGTGGAGAGGAAATTCCCAATTGTATCCGGAAGTATTGCAGAAAAATCCCTCCAAACATGCCTCTAAATATAAAAAGCTTTACCCATAGACGTGCACAGGGGGGTGTGCTGGGTGTGCCTGGATGGGGAAGATTTTCCCTGCTGCCTGGGCCTCCACTCTGTACTGATTACTCACTGTGTTAATTCATAGCCTAAACATAGTAAATTGTGTTTACTATGCTTCAGTTTGTGAATGAACATGAAACTGCTTAGCACAGAGCACTTCTCATCCATTCACTGTCAAGTGCAGCTGAGGCTGCAGAGAAAGGGACTGGGGAATCCCTATTCTTGGTCCCTTTCTCTGTCTCAAAAGTGAGACATGAGGGGTCTGTTTAGACCCCTGATATTTCACCAAATCTTTCCAACAGGGCTCTTAAAAAAATTAAAAAGAAAAAAATTAAAAATAATATTGTTAAAAAAAAAATACAAATTGTAAAAAAAAAAAAAAAATGGTGACACCATCCACTGCTCTACTGATAAAGCCCACTGCCCTACTGGCATATCCACTGCTCTACTGACACCATTCCCTGTCCTGCTAACACCGTCCACTGCTCTACTGACACCGTCCACTGCTCTACTGACACCGCCTGTTTTAATACATTTTAAATGTTGTTTACACTTATTTATTAGGGTGTTTGTGTGTGTGTGTATATATATAATATTGCACATGAACTTTTGAACTTTAATGGCATCCCAGTCTTAGGCCATAGGGTTCAATATTGATTTGGCCCACCCTAGCTATAACAGCTTCAACTCTTCTAGGAAGGCTGTCCACAAGGTTTAGGAGTGTGTCTATGGGAATGTTTGTAAGGTCAGGCACTGATGTTGAACAAGAAGGCCTGGCTCGCAGTCTCCACTCTAATTCATCCCAAAGGGGTTCTATCAGGTTGAGGTCAGGACTCTCTGCAGGCCGGTCAAGTTCCTCCACCTCAAACTCACTCATCCATGTCTTTATGGACCTTGCTTTGTGCACTGGTCCAAATCATTTGGTGGAGGGGGGATTATGGTGTGGGGTTGTTTTTCAGGGGTTTGGCTTGGCCCCTTAGTTCCAGTGAAGGGAACACTTAAAGCGTCAGCATACCAAGACATTTTGGACAATTCCATGCTCCCAACCTTGTGGAGACAGTTTGGGGATGTCCTCTTCCTGTTCCAACATGACTGCGCACCAGTGTAGAGAAGTGACCAAATGGGTAAAAAGGAGAATAGAATAAGAGAATTTACGTTCATGCTATATTTTAAAGCACACCTTGACTACATTCTCTTATTCTATTCTCCTTTTTACCCATTTGGTCACTTCCCTACACTATACCTCTGGGAGTTTCTCCCCATTTCTTTAGCTGTGGAATTGGTTTATTCTAATTCTTTATTATATATTTTTTTCTACCCATTGATTCCTACAGATACCCCTGGGAATTAGCTACAATACTATCTATACAAACCATCAACTATAGATACCACAGCTACTAATTGGGATTTCCTGCTCTTACACCCACTACTGGTTTTTGATCCTATGCCGTGTTTCCGGGTTCCCCATCTCAGCTTCTGGGGGTGGCGTTCTCTATAATGTCTTTTACCTGTGATATTATCTACACATGTACTCTGAGATTACAAATAGGTGAGAATGCTTGGGACCTTTATGTTCCCCCTTCCCCCTTATGTTTACTATATTTTTATTTTTATTACTATATTCATTTGGTAATTATATTTCATTATAGATACCCCTCAACTATGCATCTGCTCCTGACGAGTGGTAATATAACCACGAAACGCGTAGAGCTTTCCTATGATGCGTTGTCACAGTATTTATGCCCAACATTTGTATTTTACCATATTTTATTTTAATGAACCAATCCACCATTGTTTTTTATACTTTTATATTGCTGTTGCTAAAATTGGGGTTTACACACCTAAGTTAAGACAATGTATATTATTGAACTGGTTATGTATTGATATGTGATGGTTTGATCTTTCCGATCGATGTTTATCAGTGTATTATATTATCATATTTTTTGATAATGAATCTACCATGTACTACTATGTATTGCTTGAGATCTATTCACTGTGACCTATTGATACATTAATTTATCAATTTACTATGTAATACTTTATAGGTGTATGTATCAACTCTGCAATCAATAAATAATGTGTATACTGATTGGCTCATACAACTTAGTGATTTGCTTCATTAAAAGTCCCACCATTTAGCTTTGTTTCTTTTCTCAACACAGCCAATAATGTCAAAACCGCTGGCAACAAAAGTGAGTACACCTCTAAGTGAAAATGTCCAAATTGGGCCCAAAGTGTCAATATTGTAGCATAAGTGTGGCCACCATTGTTTTCCAGGACTGCCTTAACCCTATTGGGTATGGAGTTCACTATAGATTCCCAGGTTGCCACTGGAGTCCTCTTCCCCAGTGCTGGCAGCATCCATGCAGCCCCAGACCATGACACTCCCACCACCATGCTTGACTGTAGGCAAGACACACTTGTATTTGTACTCCTCACCTGGTTGCCGCCACACGCTTGACACCATCTGAACCAAATAAGTTTATCTTGGTCTCATCAGACCACAGGACATGGTTCCAGTAATCCACGTCCTTAGTCTGCTTGTCTTCAGCAACCTGTTTGCGGGCTTTCTTGTACATCATCTTTAGAAGAGGCTTCCTTCTGGGACAACAGCCATGCAGACCAATTTGATGCAGTGTGTGGCGTATGGTCTGAGCACTGACAGGCTGACCCCCCCCCCCACCCCTTCAACCTCTGCAGTAATGCTGGCAGCACTCATATGTCCATTTCCCAAAGACAACCTCTGGATATGACGCTGAGCACGTGCACTCAACTTCTTTGGTCGACCATGGCGAGGCCTGTTCTGAGTGGAACCTGTCCTGTTAAATCGTTGTATGTTCTTGGGCACCGTGCTGCAGCTCAGTTTTAGGGTCTTGGCAATCTTCTTATAGCCTAGGGGCCATCTTTATGTAGAGCAACAATTCTTTTTTTCAGATCCTCAGAGAGTTCTTTGCCATGAGGTGCTATGTTGAACTTCCAGTGACCAGTATGAGAGAGTGAGAGCGATAACACCAAATTTAACACACCTGCTCCCCATTCACACCTGAAATCTTGTAACACTAACAAGTCACATGACACCGGGGAGGGAAAATGGCTAATTGGTCTCAGTTTGGACATTTTCACTTAGGGGTGTACTCACTTTTGTTGCCAGTGGTTTAGACATTAATGGCTGTGTGCTGAGTTATTTTGAGGGGACAGCAAATTTACACTGTTATACAAGCTGTACACTCACTACTTTACATTGTAGCAAAGTGTCATTTCTTCAGTGTTGTCACATGAAAAAGATATAATAAAATATTTACAAAAATGTGAGGGATGTACTTACTTTTGTGAGATACTGTATACACACACACATGTGTTTTGGAGCTTTGGGGTACACACCTATGGCTTTACCTATTGTTGAAATATCACTTCTCATGTCATTATTCTTTACATTCATAGACCTTTTTACTATAGCTTTTCTATTCATTTATTGCATGGTTTATGGATGTGAAAATTGCTGTCCAATTTACTTTATGAGAGGTAGAAGTTTAAAAGTCTGTTTCATTGTGAGTTATTACAAAGTATAGATACTCTGTAAGGTTAGACTTATCTATAGTGGCTGCTCTGCAGGTATCCAGGAGTAAGGACAGAGACTAAGCCACAGCTCTTTATCATTACAAGTCTCACAGTGAGCTGGAATATGCAAGGAAAGGGCCAGTTTAGTGTCTACAGGTGATGTATTATGTTTTCAATGAGTATAGAATTTGAAAGGGATTTTTGATGTGACTTTCACATTTTTGTGTGGTTATTGATCCTACTTCATTAACTGATAGATTCTGTCATTCTGTTGTAGTAAAAGTTCAAATAAACCTGTAGTTTAAATCAGCTATAGGTCTATGTCAGCAGGTGGTGAGTTGGACCTCTGCAGAGAGACCATTATTTTTGTAAAGAAAGAAAGGATCCTTCTTTACAGCATGCTGGCTTTCTAATTAAAATGAACTGGAGGACTTTGCTTTTTGTTTTGATGCCCACGGAATATATGTAGTTAATTTGAGCTTTTAAGCCCCCGTTGACACCATTGCGATTTTTGATGCAGCTGCTGTAACGCAGCACTACACAACAATGGTAATCACATTATTCTCAATGGTGCCCGTTCGCATCATTGCAGCGCAGCTGCAGCACATTTTTGGAAAAGGTACAGGTGCTACTTTGGTGCTGTTGCAGTGTGATTTTGTCTGCCTAGATTTCATTGGAAAGACTTGTGTAAAAAGTGCATTTTTTGTGCAGTTTTATGAACAAAAATGTCAAAAAAGTGTGATGTCACACTACAAAATTGAACTGAAAATCAGATCATGCTGCAGCTGCACTAATGTGAATCTAGGTTTAAGCTGGTACATGGCTGCAAAGGTAACTTTATTTAACCACTTCAGCCCCAGAAGAACTTACCCCCTTCCTGACCAGAGCACTTTTTTCCGATTCGGCACTGCGTAATTTTAACTGACAATTGCGCGGTCGTGCGCCGTTGTACCCAAACAAAATTGACGTCCTTTTTTTCACACAAATAGAGCTTCCTTTTGGTGGTATTTGATCACCTCTGCGGTTTTTATTTTTTGCGCTATAAACAAAAAAAAGAGTGACAATTTTGAAAAAAAAGCATTATTTTTTACTTTTTGCTATAATAAATATCCCCCAAAAATATATAAAAAACATTTTTTTTCCTCAGTTTAGGCCGATATGTATTCTTCTACATATTTTTGGTAAAAAAAAAAAAATCGCAATAAGCGTAAATTGTTTGGTTTGCACAAAAGTTATAGCGTCTACAAAATAGGGGACAGATTTATAGCATTTTTATTTATTTATTTTTTTTACTAGTAATGGTGGTGATCTGCCTTTTTTAACATGACAGCGACATTATGGCGGACACATCAGACAATTTTGACACATTTTTGGAACCATTGGCATTAATACAGCGATCGGTGCGGTTACAAATGCATTGATTACTGTAAAAATGTAATTGGCAGTGAAGGGGTTAACACTAGGGGGCGGTGAAGGGGTTAACTGTGTTCCCTGGGAGGTCATTCTAACTGAAGGAGGAGGGACTAACTACAGGAAGTGACAGATCGTGGTTCCTACTGATATGAACACACGATCTGTCACTCCTGTCAGAACAGAACATGGAAGTGTGTGTTTACACACACTCATTCCTGTTCTGTGTCTCCTGGTCACGATCGCTCGTGGCCGGCGGTCATTGCGACCGTCGGCCATGAGCATCGGCACCCCCCCGCTGTGCAGTGGGAGCGTGCCTGCTATCCAGACCCAGCGAGATCATGTACAGTAACGTGATTTCGCGCAGGGAAGCCAGCCTGCAGCACTAAAACTCCGGCGGCTGGTCCGGAAGCGGTAAAGTCCAACTCCAAGCAACTAAAATGTATCCCTTGCAATGGGGCTGTGTCTGCACTGCAAAAGGTTAATTACTCATTTTGGTCTAGGGCAGGGGTCTTCAAACTTTCTAAACAAAGGGCCAGTTTAATGTCCTAGAGACTTGGGGGGGTGTCGGATGGTGGCCACTAGGAGTAAAAATGGTCCTGATGTCAGTGGGAAAAAATAATGCCCCATCTCTGGTGTCAGTGGGAGGAATTGTGCCTCATCGTTGGTGTCATTGGAAAGAATTGTATCCCATCATTGGTGTCATTGGGCCCCATTGTTGGTGTCATTGGGCCCCATTGTTGGTGTCATTGTGAGAAATTGTGCCCCATTGTTGGTGTCATTAGGAGAAATTGTACCCCAACTTTGGTGTCATTTCGAGGAATTGTGCCTCTTCATTGGTGTCAGTGGGGGGAATTATGCCCCATTGTCGATATCAGTAAATTAAATAGTGCCCCAAGGGCCGGATAAAAGTAAGCGATGGACCGCAGTTTGGAGACCACTGGTCTAGGGGATTTACTTACCCAATCCTCTGCTTCTCCCCATACCTAGACTGGTCCCTTCAGCTTTTCCCTCCCCCATGCTTCAGCAGTCTAGGGCCCTGATCTCATGAAGAACAAAGCACATGATGACACTGAAGGGCATTTCACTGCTGAAGCTTGGTGGAGCGCCATTTGTGTGGGCAGCAGAGGATCAGGGGAAGTGGAGGATCAGGTAACTAAAACTGTTTCTTCTTTCCCCTAGACAAAACAAACTATTAAGCCGTGCAGTATGGACGCAGCCCCACTGCAGGGGATCATTTTAAATGTTCTTAGAGTTAGGCTTTAAACAATCCCTTTCCGTTTATAAATGTTTACTGGTGAAAGATAGAGAGATACGGGGACAATGTTTATCGATCTCCTTATAAGAATGCCAGTCTGTTACTGGTGGCAATACTTTCTGCATTACTGATCTGTGTGAATGTTACAAATCATCGATCCAGAAAGTTGTTAAGTTATTGGATCAGCATGACAGCAAGGAACTAGAATTTTTTAAAGGAGAGGTGAGCAATGGCAGCTTCCCTATGAAGGCAGGTGTAGGCCACTTTCTGCACTGCAGGTGGCGCTTGGCAGTGCCAATGCAGGTAGAGGAGAAACTCTTCCTCTATGGTTTCCTTGGTCACAGAGAGGCAGCATTTGTATTGAAAAGAAGAAAAAGAAAGAGCAGTGCCCTCTAAGTGCAGCAATATGTTGAGCATTCGTATTGATGCTAGCACCCCTTGTGACTTTGGCTGCCATCTTGGGTCAGACAGAGTCTATTTAAGACCCTGGGTTTGGCATGCATTTTCCGTTTGGCTAGAGTAGGGAGGGGTCAGCATCAGGGAGAGGTTCCAGATGAGTAGGGAAAGTGTAGGGACACCCCACCCTACCTGGAAGCCTCCCCACTTGGGTACGGACTGGCCAGGCCAGGCTACAGTTTTTCTCTTGAGACAGACGCTGTTTGCACATCTGAGGCCTTCTGCACTTACTCATTGCTGTTCCATTCTATGATTGTTCCCTGTCCTTGTTTGTAGATGTTTTCCTGTATATTAGATAACAGGATAATGGTGTCAGATGAGATTCTGTCATCAGTTAGGATTATGTACATTCCTTGCCTATAAGAGATATTACTTCCCCTGTTGCTCTGACACTGAAGAATATTTTATATCAGTGCCCAGCCAGTTAATGCTACAGCCTACAGAAAAGCCTACAGAATTACTGAAACCTTACATGTTACCCAGGGAAAGCAAATGATAACAGTATATTATATATGGTTATAGTTGTTTTTCTAACATTATAAAGTATTATAAAGTATTTTATGTAGCAATTTTAGATACAGTGGAACCTTGGATTAAGAGCATTATTCATTCCAGAAGAATGCTTGTAATCCCAAGCACTCATATATTAAAGCGAGTTTCCCCATAGAAGTCAATGGAAACTCAGATAATTCGTTTCACAGCGACTTCTATGGTATGCAGTACCGCATGTGGCCAGAGATGGGGGGGGGGGCGCCGGAGATACTCAGAAACACTCAGAAACAGCTTGGAGCTGCTCGGATGCACTCGGAAACACTCGGGGAGGCTTCGGAAACTCAACTCCGAGTGCATCTGAGCGGCTACGAATGTCACTGGCGCCCCTGCACCTCTGGCCAAATGCGGTACTGCACACCGCAGAGGCTTGAATCCTGCTTGTTTTGTGAGACAATGCTTGCAAACTGAGTAAGGATTAAAAAAAATAATAGCTCGTATTGCGAAACACTCGTTAACTGCGTTACTCGCAATCCGAGGTATTAAGCTTTGTACACACGATCAGATTTTCTCCAACAATTGTTGTCAGATTATCCGCGGACAAATGTTGGATCGCAGGTTTTAAAATTTTACGCGGACAAATGTCTGTTGTCGGATTTTCCGAGCGTGTGTACACAAATCCGTTGGACAAAAGTCCAAAGTACAAACACGCATGCTCGGAAGCAAGGACAAGACAGAAGCAGTCGGCCTTGTAAACTAGCATTCATAATGGAGAATTAACATTTGTGACGCGGCAAATTATGAAATCTCGAAATGCAGCGCACAATTCTCTTCTTCTTTAATGGGATAATAATGAAGCTGCTTTGCTGGTGATACTGATGGAGTTATTGCAAACAAATTTTCAAAGGCTTTTTATTTTCTAGTGATATCAAGAATAATATTATTATGCTTTTTTTTTTTATTTGAGCAAGTTACCACAACACCATTATCCAGTCTTTTTTAAGATCAACTATGTTGGTGTCCCTTGTCAATTTTACATTGTATTTTTTTAAATGTAACTGCCTACTCCCAAACTGTCATTTGAAGTAAAACACATAGCCAAGTATTATTCCACACAATATTTTTATTGTGCATTAAAAAAAGAAAACAAATAAAATTAGACATGATATCTGCCAATAGAACTTAACCAAAAAGTGCATTCTATGCATCCAAAAATATAGAAAATATACCAAATCAAATCATTATTTAACCAAAAAAATAATGTCAAAGCAATAACTCCAAGGCCAATAATAAATAACACGTTATCTCCTCCGATTCCTCAACATGGATGGTTGACGAACGGCTGTTCAGAAATGAACTGAAAAGCGTGAAATGAAAAGCGCGAATCAACACTCACCAAACTTCTACTAACACGAAATTAGCAGAAGGAGCCCAAAGGGTGGCGCTAAAGAGCTGAAAAACAACATAGTACGTCACTCCGTTCGTATTTGTTGGCCAACAATTCCTTGCCGTTTGCATGCAAGACAAGTTTGGGTGGGCCAACGCCCTATGGACAAAAGTCCACGGTTTTGTTGGCTAACAATCCGATCATGTGTATGAGGCTTTACTGTATAGATTTAAAAACTTTGCCTAATGGAGTCCTTTAAAGTGAACCTGTAAGGGCAAAGTACTTTGCTACTAATACTTACTTCTATTGCTCTCTCCCTACCACCCCATTTTCCTCCCACAGCCCTGAGTAGAAAGCTGTATGATCTAAGCTTTGTCATGTAGCTTACTCATGGCTAAGGACCGCCCTCTGCCCCTATGCAACAATGTTTAATCCGACAACTGGATGTTCAGGTGCCAAGCACTGCATAATGGGAGAAAAGAGGAGAAGGTCGCAAGCTTTCCCATACCTGGGCATTTAAGGGGTTCAGTATCTGTTACCTTACCCTGACTTGGCAACATGACAGATTTACTTTAACTTGCTTTACAGCTGCTTTTTTCACTACAGTTTTGAGTCTCCTAGAATGTGTTTACTTTACAGTCTTTTTAGGGGGTGCAGTAACTGCAAGTGTCAAAGCTAAGGTACTGAAGGGGGTTAGGCTGTTGAGTTTTATTAAAATAACAGTAGATGATGATTTGGGGAGCCATGCCATCTGCTGGTTTTGGTCCACTGTGTTTTATCAAGTCCAAAGT
Organism: Lithobates clamitans; assembly: GCA_037952925.1. Classification (NCBI taxonomy): domain Eukaryota; kingdom Metazoa; phylum Chordata; class Amphibia; order Anura; family Ranidae; genus Lithobates; species Lithobates clamitans. Next base: position 11,930,753 of record JBBGZY010000502.1, on the reverse strand, counting down.
CAGCACAGCCCTCTACCAGGAAATTCTAGAGCACTTCATGCTTCCCTCTGCTGACCAGCTTCATGGAGATGCTGATTTCATTTTCCAGCAGGACTTGGCACCTGCCCACACTGTCAAAAGTACCAACACCTGGTTTAATGATCATGGTATCACTGTGCTTGATTGGCCAGAAAACTCTCCTGACCTAAACCTAAACCCCATAGGGAATCTGTGGGATATTTTTGAGAGGAAGATGAGAGACACCAGACCCAAAATGCAGATGAGCTGGAGGCCACTATCAAAGCAACCTGGGCTTCCATAACAGCAGTGCCACAGGCTGATCTCCTCCATGCCACGCCGCATTAATGCAGTAATTCATTCAAAATGAGCCCCAACCAAGTATTGAGTGCATACTATACTGTACATGGACATACGTTTTAGTAAGCCAACATTTCTGTATTAAAAATCCTTTTTTTTTATTGGTCTTATGTAATATTCAAATTTTCCGAGATACTGAAGTTGGGGTTTTCAATAGCTATAAGCCAAAATCATCAAAATTAAAAGAAAGAAATGCTTGAGATATATCATTCTGTGTGTAACACATCTATATAAAATATGAGTTTCACTTTTTTAATTGAATTACTGAAATAAATTAACTTTTTAATGATATTCTCATTTTATGAGATAAGACAACTATCAATACATAGTCCTGGCAAAGCAATGTGTAAGAAATTTGCTGATCATCAATCTACTTAAGGAATTTTTGGTGAATCTTGAAAGTACTGCTATATTTACCTTTTCCCATAGGTGTAAATAAAGCCTTGGTTGTCCTGCCTAGCAGGTCCCCAATATAGATTTATTCCTCATCATGACATGTGTGACATGGCCTTCTACTGTGCTAAGGGATGTTGGTGTCCCAAAGGGGTAAGACGACAGAGGAAGGTTTTTTTAGTCTATGTTCAAAAAGTCAACAATGACCATCAACCTAACAAAAATCATGACGAAAATGCTATTTGTGTTAGAAATGGTCTTTCAATGCTGCTTTCACTGAAGGAAATGGCAGGTGTAAGTGTATTCTTACACAATCTGAGATCTCTGATTGAATACATTTGTACTGTAGAGACCAAAATAGACAAAGGGGACAAACATAGGGGGCCAGGTGAGCAGCATTAATTGGGGTCACACTTTCCATTAGTTCCACTATAAAATAATCAAAAGTCAAATAGGATCTTTTTGTTTCTCCATAAGTTCCCAGTGGTTTTCAGGGCCTCATAAATAACAATTGGTGGGAATTATGAAGAGTGTCTGTTGTAAATAGCAACCAGATTCCACCTGCCCCTTCATTATGTTAGAAAATGAATCTAAGCATGCGATTTGTGATTGGCTGTTATAGATGACTGGGACACTTTCACTTTCTCTAGTTTTTCATTGCGATATGGAGTCTGTTGAAAATGTCTGAAACATTCTGCTCAACCTCTCAAACACTCTTTGTAGTGCTTAGCCCAGAACAAATAGCCTGCAAGCTCTGAAAAATTAAAAGGTCATTATGATACGAGACTAGCTTGCTACTTTTAGCTACAGAAGAGATTTATCATGCTACTGTCTAGTTAGAAGCCTGATACACTATATATCTCCAATTATGCTAACAGAAGTCTTAAGCAGTGCAGAGAGCATTATCAAATGGAAAAAGTTAGGGCACTTGACAGCAAGTGGTAGGTAATGTCAAATAAGGGTTGAATGTAGTGCAATGCTTTCAGAAAAAAAGGAGTTGGCAATACAGAGTATGCACTGTAGGCTTCTGAGTTTTTTTTTTACTAGGCATTTAACAAGACTATCCAAAACTGGTATCTCAGTATTTGGTTAGAAGCTGTAAGTTGTTTTACACATCTCTGCAAATGAAGAGTAGGATTCCTAATGCCATTTCTGACTACCAGGAAGGTAAAACCTCAGAGTCAGATCTAATTTTGTCATGCCCATGTGGTGATCTTTGCGGCTTGTGTGCTCCAATTTAGAATTAGGTTCTTCCGACCACCAATATCGAAATTTTTGAACATATAGTGGGGTCTGCAGAAAGCCTGCCATAGACCTCATGATAGAAAACCAGGACAGTAAAGATGTGGTTATAAGCCTCTAGCAGTCTAGCTCATTATCCAAAAAGTTTTAACTCCCTTTCTGACCAGGCCATTTTGTGCTATTTGGCACAAGGTGATCCTGTCCTCACGTGACATCACTGACCCAGCTATTTAAGAACTGTCAGACGTTTGGGAGTTAGGGTGGGGAGTTATTTCTTTTTCTCCAGTCGTCAGTGGTGGCGGCGTTCATCGTGATTGATTGTGGATCTACACTGGGGGACATTGTTTTTTCTTTTTGACACTTTTTTGGTGAATAAGTAGGGGTACAATGTACTCCTACTTATTCACATGGGGGGGTGGAAATCTGGGGGCTTCCAGATTCCGATAAGCCCCCTGCCCGCAGACCCCCACAACTACTGGCCAGGGTTGTGGGGAAGATGCCCTTGTACTGAACAACATTGGGGCAAGGTGCTTTGGGGCAGGGGGCAGAGTCCCCCCTCAAAATCCATACCAGACCCTTAGGGTCTGGTATGAATTTGAGGGGGGACCCAACGCCATGAAAGATTGGCGTGGGGTTTCCCTTAAGCACTGTACCAGGCCCGAAAGGACCTGGTATGGACAGGGGGGGGGGGGGGTTTGTCTGATTGAATTTGTGTGCAAAACTGATGAGATGTGCAATTCGGATGCATTCCCATAGAAGGCAATAGCCTGCAGTTTACATCTGAATCGCACCACAGTGCAGTGAATTTGCACTCCCACTGCACCGCATATATGTGAACCGGCTACATAGATAAGGCTACCAGCCTATAAGAAGCTACATACAGAGCGGCTAGTTTAAATACAAGCTGGCACTCTGTTTGCAGCAGACTGAGAGGAGGAGCTCACAGTGCTTCTTCTCACTTCTTGTTAGAGGCACTGAGCTCAATGGGCAGCTTGGAGTCTTGGACCAATGATAAAGTACAATTAGCCCAAGCTGTCCAATAAAAATGCTGCAGTCTAGGCACACCTCTCACTACAGTGTCATAGAAGAGGCATGTGTCTAAAAGACAAATACTGACTTTCAGCCCAGCCATCTTAAATACAAGGAAATACATGGGTTTATGGGTATAAGTATTACCCACAATCCCTTGTTTTTCTCACGCAGTTACGAGGGAGAATTAGAATCTGCTACTGTTGAAAAGGTTCTGTTATAATCAAGCTAAACCATATATTATTATGGTATATGTTATAAGATAATAATTTATTATTTATCTATTTACTGTGAAATTACTGGTTGGAAGTAATAACTTCAAACTTCAGTAATTTGTCCGTTAAGCCACCTGCTTGAGTACAGTTTTTGAAAATATAGTAAATTACCTTAAAAACAATATATAGTAATTATTTGTATATTACTTACTTATGGTAATTAACCCCTTGCCACCCAGACCAATTCTGACACTTCACTCCTACAGGTAATAATTATCTTTTTTTGCTAGAAAATTACCCAGAACCCCCAAACATTATATATACTGTTTTAGCAGACACCCTAGGAAATAAAATGGTGGTTGTTGCAACTTTTTATGTTACAGGGTATTTGCGCAGCAATTTTTCAAACATGTTTTTTTTTTTTTGGGAAAAAACCTTGGTTAATGAACTGTTTCCTTCGAAAACTCAGAAGCTTGATGTTTGTCATAGTTAGAGACAACCTACACACCTACAAATGTTCCCTGATCTGGCTGTTTACAGGAAAAAATTCTGATACTATGAATGCACGTTATATACTGTATTTTTCACTCTTTTCCATCTGTGTGAAGTATGAAGCATGGCAAATCATTTTTTGTTACTAAATTACATTTGTTCCCAGTTAGTAGGGAAGTATAGCTCTTGGGGTTCCATTATTGCAATTACTTTGAGCCATTAGGCAATAGATCCACATACATCAATCCAAACCACTCACTAAAAGCTTTCTTTTTGGAATAAATAATATGTTATTGATCCTTAAAGTATAAGTTCACCCTCTGAGCTCAACAATTAAAACAAATGCTGCATCACAAGTGTTGATACATTTTTTTTAGCTATGCTTTTTTTCAGTAATTATTCCTCTCACTCCGGCAATACCTAATATGCGTTGTGCAATTGGCATTAACCTATGTACAGTGGGGAGAATAAGTATTTGATACACTGCCAATTTTGCAGGTTTTCCTACTTACAAAGCATGTAGAGGTCTGTAATTTTTATCATAGGTACTCTTCAATTGCGAGAGACTGAATCTAAAACAAAAATCCAGAAAATCACATTGTATGATTTTTAAAAAATGAATTTCCATTTTATTGCATGACTTAAGCATTTGGTATATCAGAAAAGCAGAACTTAATATTTGGTACAGAAACCTTTGTTTGCAATTACAGAGATCATACGTTTCCTGTAGTTCTTGACCAGCTTTGCACAGACTGCAGCAGAGATTTTGGCCCACAGAAAAGCAGCCCCAAAAAAATGATATTTCCACCTCCATGCTTCATGGTTGGGACGGTGTTCTTGGGGTTATACTCATCCTTCTTCTTCCTCCAAACATGGCGTGTGGAGTTTAGACCAAAAAGCTCTATTTTTGTCTCATCAGACCACATGACCTTCTCCCATTCCTCCTCTGAATCATCCAGATTGTCATTGGCAAACTTCAGAGGGGCCTGGACATGCGCTGGCTTGAGCAGGGGGACCTTGCGTGTGCTGCAGGATTTTAATCCATGACGGCGTAGTGTGTTACTATTGGTTTTCTTTGAGACTGTGGTCCCAGCTCTCTTCAGGTCATTGACCAGGTCCTGCCGTGTAGTTCTAGGCTGATCCCCCACCTTCCTCATGATCATTGATGCCCTACGAGGTGAGATCTTGCATGGAGAACCCAGACCGAGGGAGATTGACCGTCATCTTGAACTTCTTCCATTTTCTATTAATTGTTGCCTTCCCACCAAGCTGCTTGTCTATTGTCCTGTAGCCCATCCCAGCCTTGTGTAGGTCTACAATTTTATCTCCGATGTCCTTACACAGCTCTCTGGTCTTGGCCATTGTGGAGTGGAGAGGTTGGAGTCTGATTGAGTGTGTGGACAGGTGTCTTTTATACAGGTAACGAGTTCAAACAGGTGCAGTTAATACAGGTAATGAGTGGAGAACAGGAGGGCTTCTTAAAGAAAAAATAACAGGTCTGTGAGAGCCGGAATTTTTACTGGTTGGTAGGTGATCAAATACTAAATTAATTATTTAAAAATAATACAATATGATTTTCTGGATTTTTGTTTTAGATTCCGTCTCACAGTTGAAGAGTAGCTATGATAAAAATTACAGACCTCTACATTCTTTGTAAGTAGGAAAATCTGCAGTGTATCAAATACTTGTTCTCCCCACTGTATGTGTGCATATTTATTATGTATTTGCATTAGCAGGAGATATTTATTCACTAGCTAACCTGCTATGTAAATACCCCTAATATGCTAAAAAAATAAAAAAAACATGATTTTTGCTGTCACCTGATTGGATGATTGAAGTCAGCACAACCTGACCGAATTTGCGACACTAAGTGAAAATTCTGTTTGCAAAGAGAAAATTTACTTGGCTTAGTGCTGCCTTCAAAGCTAAAGTTTAGGTATGGCAATTTTTACATTCAGTGGTGGCTGGTGCTCAATTTTTTGGGGGGGAGGGGCGGCAAACAAACCTGGCCCCCTCACTTCCCCCCATCACTCGATCGCCCGCTCGATTGCTGCTTTGTTTGCCCATCGCCTGCCAGCCCCGCACTTACCCCATCCAGGCCGTGGCTTCGGTGGCTTCCTCCCTGCACCTTCTCCCGAGTCCTGGCGGTCGCTTCTCCTCCCGGTCAATTGGGCCTTAAGACATTCCGGCCAATCGGGTATTAGGACTCCTGGCCAATTTGGTCTCAGGACCTGCTTCCTGATTGGCCGGGAGGAGAAGCAGGAAGAAATTTGTGAATATTAATTTGCTATTGTCACTCAAGTGGGTGGGCTCGGGGCGCAATGCTCTGCGCCCCAAGCCCATCCTTTTTGAAGCCAATTTGAGCCTCAGGCTCTAATCATGTGCTTAAAAAAATAACCATTGAAATCCATGCGTCCAGCACCCTGCATGAAGATTAGGGGCCGGTTGCATGGATTAGGGGGGCGGCACCCCTGCCCCTGCACACCTTATGAGTGGCTGACACTGGTTACATTGGTCTAGCTTGGACTATACCTGTGGTTTCCCAGAAGGAAGCTATAAAGGACTGGAGTAGGCACAACTATTCCACTGATCTCCACAAGCTTCTGAGTCCTGTGCCAAGGGGCTTCCCTGCTGCAATGTGAACATAGGAGGATGCTCGGCATGAGTGCCTTTTTCTCAATGAAAGTGTTTTCTGATTAGATGAGGTGGAGAGGCAGAGAGATTACTTCACAATCTCCACCTTGTCTAACTAGAGAACACTTTGCATTCATTGATTCATTCATTCACAATGCCAAGTGTTCCCTGAATGGCACCCATGCCAAGTGAGTAACCTTCTCTGTTCAATAAGTAGCAGGGCAGCCAATGGCACAGGACCAAGAAGCTAATGGAGATCACTGTGGAGATGGTAGCGGAACCTTCTACACTGATTTCTAGATTCTGTTGGGATCCCACAGGTAATGCACATACATACTTACATTGGTCCAAGCTGGACCAATCTAATTGGATAAAAATTGCCATACCTGGATTTGAGCTTTCATTATCCAAATATGTAAGAACAAATCCTGTTTTCTTTTTTTTCCTAGCACATAATTGGAGGTTCTATGCAAACTGATTTTTCACGCTGTTTCACCTCATTCACTAATATACTGTAAAAAGTAAAAAGTAAAAAGTAAAAGTAAAATCTTTGCAAAAAAAAATACAAGCTGTATTAAACCCAAAAGCAAACATTTATTTTATTGCAGCTTAATAATTCTTAGATGTGAGGGCTGCATTAGTTTTCCTTTTTAGTATTTCTTTATTATATTTACATTTGGTGATCCAGCCAGTAAGTCTGTTGTATTTTTCTACAGAACAAGCTCTCCTGCAGGTTCCTGTACTACTTGAAGGCAACTTCTATCCAACTTCTATTCTCTTCTACTTTTATCAAAGTAGTACTCAAGTCACCAGGAAGTCGTCTGGCAAAGTCGCACCGCCATTTTTCAGGTTGGGGCAATGTGAACCGAGCCTAAAAGAAAAAAAACTGTTGCTGTAACTGCTTATAAAGTGTTAGCTGGAGTTTTACTTCAATTTGTTTAGTGTATCTAAATCTGCTAGTACATCTAACACTCCCCTCCCCCCTGACTGACAATGTTGTTGCCCAAAGGTGCCCCTATGATTCTTCATCCAGAGTGGGGCACTCTAAGGTGTCCAATTATGAAGCAGTGGAAAATATCCGCTGCTCAGTTTTCTGGCATTCAGAGTGGAGATTGTTCTCCTCTGAGGGCCTGTTTATGAAGCGGTGTAGATCGCTTCTCCTTTTGTGAAGTGAAGCGATCTACAAACGCTTCAAACAGTGGAGAACACCCCCTGGTTCTGGAATCTCATGAGACATAACAAGATTACAGAATCAGAAATTCACTGAAACACTATGGTCATGCAGACCAATTTGATGCAGTGTGCGGTGTATGGTCTGAGCACTGACAGTCTGACCCCCACCTCTTCAATTTCTGCAGCAATGCTGGCAGCACTCAGACGTCTATTTCCCAAAGAAAACCTGGATATGACACTGAGCACGTGCACTCAACTTCTTTGATCGACCATGGCGAGGCCTGTTCTGAGTGGAACCTGTTCTGTTAAACGGCTGTATGGTCTTGGCCATCGTGCTGCAGCTCAGTTTCAGGGTCTTGGTAATCTTCTTATAGCCTAGGCCATCTTTATGTAGAGCAACAATTATTTTTTCAGATCCTCACAGAGTTCTTTGCCATGAGGTGCCATGTTGAACTTCCAGTGACCAGTATGAGAGAGTGATAGTGATAACACCAAATTTAACACACCTGCTCCCCACTCACAGCTGAGACCTTGTAACACGAATTAGTTTACACTGTTATACAAGCTGTACACTCACTACTTTACATTGTAGCAAAGTGTCATTTCTTCAGTGTTGTCACATGAAAAGATAGAATAAAATATTTACAAAAATGTGAGGGGTGTACTCACTTTTGTCAGATACTGTAATACAGTGCAGAGTATATAGTGCAATCCGTGTAGTATATATAATATAGTGCAGTCCGTGTAGTATATATAATACAGTGAAGAGTATATAGTGCAGTCCGTGTAGTATATATAATACAGTGCTGAGTATATAGTGCCATCAGTATAGTATATATAATACATTGCAGAGTATATAGTGCAATCATCGTAATATATATAATACAGTGGAGAATATATAGTGCAGTCAGTGTAGTATATATAATACAGTGCAAGGTATATAGTGCAGTGCAGAGTATATAATACCGTGTATTGAATTGGTTAAGGGGAACCCTATGTCAGAATTAACACATTAACCCTTGGTCTGGCATAGATTTTATAGGGAACTCCACGCCAAAATTTAAAAAACAGAATTGCAGTGGGTCCCCCCCCCAAAATCCATACCAGACCCTTATCCAAGCATGCAGCCTGGCCGGCCAGGAAAGGGAAGGGGTGAGCGAGCACCCCCCCACCATTGTGAACCATACCAACCCGCTTGCCCTCAACATGGGGAGGGTGCTTTGCGGTGCCCCCAAAGCCCCTTGTCCCCATGTTGATGTTGAATGTTCATCTGGTGAGTGCATATCCACAGGGGAGTGGAATCACCAAGTGCACGTGGTGTTGTGGAAGAAATCAAGATTTTGCATGAGTCTGCTTGAAACAGCATGTCTCATTTATGGATTTTTTAGTCACGCAATATGATTATATTCACATCCATGTATCATTATTCTGTTAGTTTCAACACTTAACACTGGGCATTTTATGATTTGAGTTTCTAGCGCCATTATTTATTTATTTTGTAAATTATTTTTTAATACATTACAGCCTCGAGCAAGTTTAAATGACATTTTTTCCTTTTAAAATGTCATTTTTGCTGCGGCATGTTCTACACATCGTACATATGCGCCACTTTACAGGCAGGCTAAGGGAACCACCAGGCACGATATTTAAAGGAATATTTTATTTTTATTGTTTCACTGTAGCCTCCCTGGCGGTTTTTCCGAGTGTGGCTCGGGGTTAAAATTCAGGACCATTAGCGGTAACCCCGAGCCACACTCGGGATTGCATCGCAGGATCCTGGTGCCTCCTTACTTACCTTGTCCCCGGGATCCTGCGATGTCCCCCGCAGTGTCCGCGGGCTGTGTCCTGTTCCGAAGCCTCTCTGTGCCAGGCTCCGTTCCCTGCGAGCGTTGCGACGCACGGGGGCGGAGCCTGGCGGCAAATTCAAAAAATGTAAAAAGCATAACACATACAGTACTGTAATCTTACAGATTACAGTACTGTATGAAATCATTTCACATCCCATTTGTCCCCAGTGCTCTGGCCCATGCCCTGCATGCAGTTTTATATTGCATATACTGTTCTTTCTGCCTGGAAACTGGAGATTGTCCATAGCAACCAAAAAGTGTCCCTTTACGTCAAAAGTGGCTTTAGACCAGCTAGAAAACAGCGATAGTAAATTAGAACACTTGCAGAATTGAGCGATAGTGAATCGTGTGGAAATTTATTTTATTACTATTTATTTTTATTTTTTTTAATTATTATTTTTTTTTTATTATATTATAATTTATGTTTTTGTGTTTCAAACTTTATCATACCCGGGATATCTACTAGACTCTTGTTTGGACAGATTTAAGTGTGTTATTGTTAAGAATTACAGGCCTACAATATAAAACGCCAAATTTCCATGCAAAATAATTGTACCGCTTTCAGCACCTAAAATCAGAAAGAATCATACCGCCAGGGAGGTTAAGCATCATTAAAATCATTGCTCCTGAAAAAATTATCGTTTTAAAAACTTTTTTTGCATTGATACATGTCCCCTAGGGCAGTACCCAGGTCCCCATACACTTTTTATGGCAATAACTTGCATATAAGCCTTTAAAATTAAAACTTTTGATTCTTCATGTTCATGTCCTATAGACTTTAATAGGGTTTGCATGTTCGCTAGAACTTTTTGCCTGTTCGAGGTGTTCTGGTGCGAACCAAACTGGGGGGTGTTCGGCCCATCCCTAATTGCTCCAACCATGATAAACTTATTTGGTTTAGATGGTGTCAAGCATGTGTGGCGGCAACCAGGTAAAGAGTACAAAGAGAAGTGTGTCTTGTCATACAGTAATGCATGATGGTTGGAGTGTCATGGTCTGGGGCTGCATGAGTGCTGGCATCACTGGGGAGCTACAGTTCATTGAGGGAATCATGAATGCTAAAGAAGCTGAGGGTAAAGGTGATGGACTGGCCAAGCATGTCTTCAGACCTAAACCCTATTGAGCATCTGTGGGGCATCCTCAAATGGAAGGTGGAGGAGCGCAAGGTCTCTAACATCCACCAGCTCCGTGATGTCGTCATGGAGGAGTGGAAAAGGACTCAAGTGACAACCTGTGAAGCTCTTGTGAACGCCATGCCCAAGAGGGTTAAGGCAGTGCTGGAAAATAATGGTGGCCACACAAAATATTGACACTTTGGGCCCAATTTGGACATTTTCACTCAGCAGTTTAGACTGTAATGGCTGTGTGTTGAGTTATTTTGAGGGGACAGCAAATTTACACTGATATACAAGCTGTACACTCACTACTTTACATTGTAGCAAAGTGTCATTTCTTTAGTGCTGTCACATGAAAAGATATATCAAAATATTAACAAAAATGTGAGGGGTGTACTCACTTTTGTGAGATGCTGTATATATATATATATATATATATATATATATATATATACATACAATATCTCACAAAAGTGAGTACACCCCTCACATTTTTGCATTTTTGTAAATATTTTATTATACCTTTTCATGTGATAATACTGAGGAAATGATACTTTGCTACAATGTAAAGTAGTGAGTGTACAGCTTGTATAACAGTGCAAATTTGCTGCCCCCTCAAAATAACTCAACCCACAGCCATTATTATCTAAACCGCTGGCAACAAAAGTGAGTACACCCCTAAGTGAAAATGTCCAAATTGGGCCCAAAGTGTCAATATTTTGTGTGGCCACCATTATTTTCCACTGGAGTCCTCTTCCACTCCTCCATGACGACATCACGGAGCTGGTGAATGTTAGAGACCTTGCGCTCCTCCACTTTCCATTTGAGGATACCCCACAGATGCTCAATAGGGTTTAAGTCTGGAGACATGCTTGGTCAGTCCATCCCCTTTACCCTCAGCTTCTTTAGCAAGGCAGTGGTCATCTTGGAGGTGTGTTTGGGGTTGCTATCATGTAGGAATACTGCCCTGCGGCCCAGTCTCTGAAGGGAGGGGATCATGCTCTGCTTCAGTATGTCACAGTACATGTTGGCATTCATGGTTCCCTTAACGAACTGTAGCTCTCCAGTAACGGCAGCACGCATGCAGCCCCAAACCATGACACTCCAACCACCATAGGAAGAACAAAGGGAGAGGGGATTATAATGGTGCCAAGTTACAAAACATTACACAGTATACATTTTAAGAAGATTATCAAATTTTATTACAAAGATTTAAAAACAGAGCATAATGATACACAATACTGAACCACATATACACTATAATATGAGAGCAAATAGATGATCTGTTGGCCAGAGAAATGATGGACAAGATGGTCAAGACAGATCAATTCTTCCTTTCCCTACTAGTTTTGCCAAAACATTGGCTTCATCAGGGGAATAGAATATATCAAAAAACATGTATAGCTCTGAAAAGGAAAAAGAGGGAAATAAGGTTTAAAAGGAAGAGATCAAAGTCAATATGCAAACAAACAACATAGCAATACGATGTCGATTGCTGAATGATTAGGTAAACTGATAGCATATACCCAATTCCCCTCACTCCATCCCCCACCACCATAACTAACATCTGAAGGGAAAAAACTCCCCAGGCCCCAAAATTCACCCAACAGAGCAGGTCCAAAGTGGTCCAGTTTCGGTGGGGCGGCAAGCCCTCAAGGCCACTCTCTGGCTGCAGAGGGCAAAGGGGAGACCTAATAAAAACTGAAAAAATGCACAGTGAAGATTAAATAAATACGAGTAAAGGCTCCAAAAGAGCTCATGTCTATATCATGAAACGGGCGTGATAGCCTCAATACATACCAACAACTTCAAGGTTATATGAAAAAGGGGCATTGTGGTGACCAAATAGATGAAGAATAGGCATGTGCAATGATAGACTGGAAAGGTTGCTAAGCAGGAAAAAAAGGGTATAAAAGTAGAATTATTTAAAAAAAAAAAAAATTTTTTTTAAAAAAAATTAAATAACAACTTACCCCAGGAGCTGTATGAAATAGACCAGGGTTATTAACCAAATTATGAGTAGGAGTAGGCAAGGAGCCGAGGGGGAAAAAGAGCCAATGTGGATAGGCAGGTGTTGCCAAACAAACGGCGTTCACAAGCCTATTCAATCAAAAAGGATATGCCAGAATTACTAAAAAAATTGGCATGAGAATGCCTAATAAGTAAAAAATATAAAAGAAAACCAGAAATAAAATGAGGCTTCCAAAAGATAATTACCTTAAATGTAAGAGCACAGCATAACAGCGCCCCTGTGAGCCAGCACATGAAAGCCGACTGGGTCAGCCTTTTAAATGTGTCAGCTCTCGATTGGTTAGTTTCCACGCCAATCGGGTGGGGGGTGTTAAAAGGCTGACCCAGCCGCCTTTTACATGCTGCCTTACAGGGGCGCTATTACGCTTTTCTCTTACATTTAAGGTAATTATCTTTTGGAAGCCTCAAATTTCTTAATTTCTCGAATTTCTTACAATTTGTACTTTTCTCATCTGCATCCTACTTATCCGATACGTTGTCGTATATTCGTAGCCACATTGGTTCCTTTCGATATGTGTCGCAGTACATACATTTTACATCTGGTGATATGGGTGGTTTTATGTAACAGAATACAGGACATTCACGTTAGACATGTGTGGTTCGTTTCGTTCCGAATTGAAATTCGGACAAATTTTCAGAAATTCGGATGTATCCGAATTTCCGAATTACAATACTACCGAATTTGAACGAATCCGAAATAACAAAAAAATTTGGATGAAATTCAAATTCGAATAGTTTTCGAATACTTTTTGAATTTGAATAGTTTTCGATTTTGATTAGTTTTCAAATTTCCAAAGAGAATAAAATAGAATAAAGAAAATAGAATAGAAAAGAATATAACAGAGAATAAAAGAATAGAATATAATAAATATAATATGAACAGAACAAAATAGAATATAATAAAAGAACAAAATAGACTAGAATATAATAGAAACAAAAGGAATAGAATAGTATAACATAGAAAGAATGAAACCATCTTCTGAAATTTAAATTTCAAATAGAATAAATTTGAATACATAAGAAAATAATAGAATAGTAAAGAACAGAAAATAAAAAAAAGAATAGAATAGAATAGACTATAATAAAATAGAACAGAAAAGAATAAAAAAGACTATAGAATAGAATAGAAAGAATATAACCATTTCCCAAATTTCTAATCAATTCGAACTTGAATAAAATAGAAAAGAATAGATTAGAAAAGAATAGAAAATAACAGAATAGTATAGAAAAAAACACTAGAATAGAATAGAAAGAATATAAACATCTTCCAAAATTCAAATTTCGAATAGAATAAATTTGAATAGAAAAGAATAACATAGAATAGAAAACAAAATAATAGAATAGGAAGATAGTTATATTCATTCTATTCTATTTTGTTTTTTTCTATACTATTGTGTTATTTTCTATTCTATTCTACTCTATTGTTTTCTATTGTATTCAACTTTGAATTGATTCTATTTGAATTTTGGAAAATGGTTATATTATTTCTATTCTATTCTATTCTATTGTTTTTTTAATTCTATTCTTTACTAGTCTATTCAAATTTCAGAAGATGGTTATAATCTTTCTATTTAATTCTTTTCTTTTTCTATTCTATTCTATTCTATTCTATTCTATTCTATTCTATTCTATTCCTTTCTATTCTGTTCTTTTATTTTCTATCCTATTTTGTTCTGTTTTACTCTATTATATTCTATTATTTTATTTTCTGTTATATTATCTTCTATTCTAATATAGCCTGCATGGACTGGGTACCCCAGGCTAGATTGTTACAACATTCAATACCTACTTGCTTTCGTGGCCTACTTCCACTCCCGGATTAAACTTTCTCACAGCACTGTTAAGACATATTTGGTTGGAATCCAACACTTTGCATCCTTTGCTGCACCCCGATAAGCCGTCTATTTTCTCGACACACCCCATTAAGGCCATATTAAGTAGCCCCCCTATCGCGACAAGCTCACTGGGCATATATTCCGTAGCATGTCCAATATGCTTACCAGGTCCCCTTTCGGGCAACTATCTAGCCAAGCCCTCAAGACAGCCATGTATCTGGCTTTCTATGGTTTTCTAAGGCTAGGTGAATTCACATGTACTGGTCCGAAGTCCCGTACGCTCCTAAATAAACAGTTAGTCAGATTCCGGTTGCACCTAAATGCTTGCAAGACACAGCAGATAGGAGCCGGCACCGATATTACGTTTTTAAGACCCCTACTGCATGGTGCCCGGTAGCAGTTCTAGACCAACTCATGGCGCAGACAGCAGACAAACCTGAGGATAGTCCACTCTTACCTTCCCTAGTGCCCCCCTCACTACAGCGCAATTCATCAAACATCCTCCAACTGCGGCCATTCTTAAAGCATAGGAGCTGCTTTGGATGCCTCTCGCCAAGGGGTCCCCATTCCGATCATCAAGTAGTTAGGTAGGTGGAATTCATCCTGCTACTCCAGGTATATCCCGTATCCACACGTTGAGATGTCTCACGCATTTTCACACTAGTCTGTTATGCAATTGTTTCAAATAAACTCGCTTTTCTCTCTCATCCTACTGTCTCTATTTTTGCCCCCTTTTAGGCATACTGACCACATGACCATGGCACACCCCCTTCCTCCCTTACCTTTCCTGGACTATTTCCAAGAGGCTCCGAGTACAAATAGTAAAGCTCACCGTAAGTCAGCCTGGAATTGTAGGAGGAGTCTCACTCCATAAATACCTGCCCTCAATCCACTCATCTTGTCGACGTTCCTTTCACGTTATCCCACCCATCCATCCCTTCTTTTACTTTCTTTTATTTGTTTACTAACTACTTCTTGAGTATGTCCCCTTTTAGGCATACTGACCACGGCACACCACAGATCACTATTCCCCCTCCCTCCCTTACCATTCCTGGACTATTTCTAAGAGACTCTGAGTACAAATATATGTATACACATAAACATGGCAGGGGGACATGGTTACTGTCTTGAGGGATCTGATCGAGGTAGAAGGAAGTCAGTAATCTTCCATCTTCCTCCTCAGTTCCCCCCGGGATTCTCTCTTCTCTCCCTGATTCACCACCTCTGAGCTGGTGAATCTGGGAGGGTGAATTCTGACACAGATCGCCAGTGAGGTGCTGAGATTGCACCTTCATAAACTGGCCGTTTCTGTATCAGTCAGCTTCTATGTGTGCAGAGATGATCGGGGGAGAACATCAATCCTCGATCATCTCTGTTTCATAAACTGTTAATGAGCTGAGGTCATCCCGGGGATCACCACTGTTCACAGCTTCATAAACGGACACCTAATACAGGAAATGTGTTATTGGCCAGATCACCAGGTGGAAACAGAAAGAAAAAAGCCTACAAAAAGAAAATGAATGCAGCAGTCAAACTTAATGATTGGTAAGCTGCAATATATTACATTCTTGGTTTTGGGTTTATAACTGCTATCACTTTAAAAGTGAACATGCTTATAGTGTTACTAAACCCAGGACCCTGCATTCACTATATCTGGTCTCCCACAGGACACAGAACATGGAAATGCAATCATTTTAGTAAATATAAACTGCTAATTACTTTTTCTCATCAGCAGTATATAGCAGTCTTGTTAATTCTATCAGTGCCTGGTTAAAGCTCGTAGGAGGAGTTTTCATACTGCATTGACTGACCTATCAGGATGCAGGACCCTCTGTTTGAAGAGTGCTGATTGGCCCTGGGCTGATCACATGCACTCTCCCAAGAAAAAAAACTCTCTAGCAATACACACCTGTCACGTACCAGACTGGAGGCTGAGGTGACGAGAGGGCTCCCCTTGCGGCTAAGTGCAGAGTACCCCTGAAGGTGGTGACAGAGGGTGCTATGCCCAAAGATGCACGGGTTGCCTGAAAATGAAGCTGCCCCATAATTCCAGATGTAAGGACACCCAGGAGCAGAGAAGGTGGTCACAGCCAATGGTTCTCTGGAGATGCTGGCGGATCTAGACAGATGGGTAAAGCAGGAGCAAGGTCAAAAGCCAGGCTGGGGGTCAAACACAGGAACTTAGTCATGAGCAGAGGCAGGAAGCATGGTCAAGATCAAGCCGGGGTCAAACACAGGATGTTAATCTGGAATAGGAAGGAGCAGGTCTGTGAAGCAAGCCGAATTCAGAGTCAGGAGAGAAGCCAGAGCAGGTCAGGGGTAAGCCGGGTTGGTAATGGGTAATCAAGCAGAAGCACAAGGCACAGGAACACTGGAAAACAGGATACAAGGCTGACGATAATCCAGTGAGAGCCACTGGTGTCCTTATATAGACCAGTGAACACTAGCAATTAGCGCGTTTTGCATACGCACTTTCGACGTCGCGAACATGCGTTCACCTTTGCGTGCCGTTTGATATTGTGCATGCGTGTATTAGCGCAGCCATATTGGATATTGGCATATTTGACAGTTCTCAGAAATCTTCCCTGACAACACCAAACTGAGCATGTGCAGACTGACTCCAGTAACTCTGTCTTATCTATACATGTTATGTGGGCAACGCAAGAAGGGGAGGATCTGTGCATACAGGATCAAACAGCATTTTTACAAGGCAGAGGTATAACCCCTTAGGTTCCACAGTGAGTATATCAAGCGTAATTTACTGCATATATAGACCGATTTTACTATTGTGGGTTTAACTCCTTTAGTAAACCAACCTCACCACTTGCCTCCCTTATTCCGCTCCTTTACAGTATTGTTACTTCAGTCTATTTTGGTACCAAAGCCAACGATCCTTTAGGATATGACATATATTTATCTGTTTAGATGCTGATCCGGTGTTTGCTTGTATACAGTGAAGGATGGCTGCACCCAGATGAACATTTCACCGTGTACGGATCTCACCATCTCTTATATATTCAGGAAGTCTGTCTATTTATATACCTTCCAAATACCAAAAATAGACAGAAGTGTTATGGATGGTGTTGTAGAGGGAAGGTGTCTGAAACAATGCAGAAAAAAGCCGAGAATACAAGCAGCAGGGAAACAGAGAAATCTCTAATAGCACTTTCCATTTGCAATGTCATATTTTATAAATAACCTTCACATTTTAGTGTGAATATGCTGATGCAGCATTGCTGTTGTTTTCCCAAAGGAAGACATACATTTTTCATCCTGTACTTAGAAAAAAAAAACCTACACAGAAAAAATACACAAATACGTAAAAAACAAACAAAAAAAAACCAGCCTGCTTCATGTACAAGAAAACCTCCATGCACAGAGATACTTTCATTATGGTTCACTTAAAGCGGAGTTCCACCCAAAAAATGGAACTTCCGCTATAAGTGAAGGTGACCCCCTGACATGCCACATTTGGCATGTCATTTTTTGGGGGGGCATCCAGGCTCCCACTTCCTCCCGGGGCTCCGCGGAGCCGGAAGGAAGATCACCTCTCCCCCCTCCCTCCGTGCAATCTTCTGGGAGACGCCACAGGTCCCAGAAGGTTCCCTGGCCAATTACACCGCGCAGAGTGGCTCACGCATGCGCGGTGTGTGCCCGGCTGTGGCGCCCACAGTCACAATGCCGGCGCCGAGGAGAGGAGGGGGAGAGGACCGGAGCTTCGTGTGTCCACTTCGCTTGACCATGGGACAGGTTAGTATCCAATTATTAAAAGTCAGTAGCTACACTTTTTGTAGCTGCTGTCTTTTATATGGGTGGAACTCCACTTTAAGTATACCTTCTAAATGAATGCAACTGTTTCTTGATTTAGTAAATGTAATTAGGTAAAAAGACATTTTGGGCAATTCACAATGAAAGGCTTAAGGTGATTGTAAACGATCACATTGTAAAACAAAAATTATATAGAATGTCCTGTGAGCCTCCACTAACAATAGTCAACCAATAAATCCTCTTTGAATCAGCTGCAAGCAGTAAAAATGTCTCATAAACCATGTAAAAGTACTAAAATCGCATTAAAAACGCTGCGCTATCAAAGGTATAAACTGGTAAAATCATATCCTCTACACCGTGATACTAATAATGTATAAAATATATGATAAAACTAGCCCAAAAATAAATAATGTGCATTCATATAATGATGAAAAATATTAATGCAAATAAGTCTGTGGAAATCTAAATAGATCCAAATACTGGAATTATAAAAAAGTGCTTAAGTGCACTGTGCAAAGTTCAAATTGATCCAATTTACAGGTGCTCCACACTCCATGCGATTCAGTATGCTGTGAAAGTGATGCGATAATCAGATGCTGTGTTCTCACTCAGGTGCTCCCCCCATGTAATATGAAGGCTCACCTTAAGGTGTGTGACCTTGCTGTTAAGCTTGGACAATACACGCTTTGGATCCACTACAGGGTTCAGCAGTGCGTCCGGGATCCTGGATCAATCGCCAATGTGCCTCAGTAAATCAATGAAAAAAGGATCTCATAGTGTAGTATGCTTATGCAATTTATTGAAACAAAAATAAACAGGTCCCACACAGGGTACTCACAATATCCAGTGCGCCATTCTACATCAAGCAAAAAACGAATGGTTGAAAACGGCCAGTTACGGGATGGTAAGCTGATCGTTCCTAACAGCTGATCTGCTAAGCGTGCCATCCTGTCCCCTCCTGTAATTCAGGCACCCTGTGCCTGAAAAGGGGCCGGGTGCCTGAATAGGGGGTGGCAGCGGTGGCAGGGTTGCCAACCGCCAGTAAATTTACTGACGCTTTGTAAAAATCAGTGAGTTTTTTATAACTGCCAGTAAATATCAGGGGCTGATCATTTCATGCTATGTTGACTTTTTAAGTGTAAATCAAGCAAATCACTTTGTTATAGGTATTGTCAGTGTTTCCATATCATGTTTATACTGTTCAAATATTCAATGTGTTAGTTTTTAATAGGAGTTCTATTAATTTCTCCGGTTGCCAGTAAAAAATGTGCTCCGCCAGTAAATGTTCCATGTTTTGTCAGTAAAAAAATGCTGCGGGAGGTTGGCAACCCTGCGGCGGTCATGGATAGATTCATGCAATGCATGAATATATTTATTGGTGCTAGAGGTAGTGGCTGGAGAGAGGGGGCGGCGCCCGTGCGTCCTTATGGACGCACCGCCACTGGTAGTACTGTACAGCTTCCATGAATAGAGCAGCTGGCCAAAAGGATGGGCATAGCCAGTTACTTTTGATGAGAGCCTACGGCAGTCCGTTTGTTGAATTAACTCCCACCACACTGGAAGATTACAACAGTGGGGATGGAGAGGGGGATCAGGATAAAGGAAGACTTTCACTAACAGAAGAGGAAACAGCAAAAGGGACATTGGGACTGATTTACTAAAGGCAAATACACTGTGCACTTTTCAAAGTGCAGTTGCTCCAGAGCTTAGTAAATGAGGGAGTTCCCTGTTGACTTCCATCATCCAATCATATGCAAGCAAAAATGCTGTTTTTTTTTACTTTCCTTCCACATGGTTGGGTATTCTTTGTAGAGTGAAGCTTTACCTCATTTGCTAAGCTCTGGATCAACTGTGCGTGCAAAAGTGCACTATATTTGCCTTTAGTAAATCATCCAGGGTCATGTCATGAAATCAGTGGGCCTGTGTGCAAGATCAAAAGTGGGCCCTAGGCTTTAATAAAAAACAAAAACGTGCCGTGTACAGCGTGCCACGGTGAACAGTGGGTGTGGTTTAAATTGCACTAAATATTGGGCGTGGCTTAATTTGGTATTGTTAAATAGGGAATGTAAAGTGTGGAGCGTACAGCGGCAGTGTCAGTAGGGTGTCAGTAGGGTAGTGAACGGTGTCAGTCGTTCTTTATTTTTATTATTTTCATTTTTTCTACAATTTTTTTTTTCATTTTTTTTTTTTTACAATGCTACTTTTTATTCATTTATTTTTTACTTATTTTGTAATTTACTTTTTATTTTGTACCTGTCCCCCCCCTTCCCCTGCACCCATCATCCATGGGTGCAGTGTAGGTCACAGTGGGCCCCCCCTTCGGGAACACCCTGCACCCATGAATGATACGCCACTGAAATCAACCCCATAGTATCCTACTGAATATTATGTCCTTTGTGCTGATTTTTGTTTGTGATTTGGTTGCACTTAAAATTTTAATGTATTTCATTTGTTTATTTTCCAGTTTGCCTGGAATTAAGCTTTAACCTTACCATCATCTATACATCAATCTGTTAATCTACCATCCCATTTGCAAGTGTTGTGTCTTGGAAATGACTTACAAAACAGCTAATCATTTTGTGTATACTACATATTGGGGGTTATTTACTAAAGGAAAATCCACTTTGCACTGCAAGTGCACTTGGAAGTGCAGTCGCTGTAGATCCGAGGGAGACATGCAAGGAAAATAAAAAAACAGCATTTTAGCTTGCACATGATTGGATGATAAAATCAGCAGAGCTTCCCCTCATTTTAGATCTACCCCTTATGCCGCGTATACACAAGCGGACTTTTCGACCGGATTGGTCCGACGGACAATTCGACCGACCGTGTGGGGGATTCATCGGACCTGCAGTGGACTTTTTCAGTCGAAAATCTGATAGACTTTAGATTTGGAACATGTTTCAAATCTTTATGTCAGAACTCCGCCGGACCCAGTTCCTATTGAAAAGTCCGCTCGTCTGTATGCTAGTCCGACGGACAAAAACCGACGCAAGGGCAGCTATTGGCTACTGGCTATCAACTTCCTTATTTTAGTCCGGTGTACGTCATCACGTACGAATCCGTCGGACTTTGGTGTGATTGTGTGTAGGCAAGTCTGTTCATTCGGAAAGTCCGTTGGAAGTCAGTCGAAAGTCCGTTGAAACAGTCTGGTCGAAAAGTCCGCTCGTGTGTACGCGGCATTAGATTTAGATCGACTGCACTTCCAAGCGCACTTGCAGTGCAAAGTGGATTTGCCTTTCGTAAATAACCCCCATACATTGCATTTCTCCTACTGCTGCCCTTTTATTTAGGAAATAGCCCAATAACAATATATACTTTAGCTGTGTCTGTGCATATAATACTGTAACACTCAAAATTGCTTCTTCTCTTGAAAAACATTGCATACATGTCATGCAGAACATCGCATTGTCAAACAGCTGTCCATCTTCAGAGATATCAGATCATTAGCAGATCACCCAGCAGCCCGCGCCCCATCTCTGCCAACTGGGAATTAGAACGTGTTATGTAGTATTTGTTCCCTTTTTTTACATTATAAACTGAATGGCTGTTAATTGCATAGAAATGACAAAATCTGGGCAAACTGCCTATTTGATAAGTGTTGCTTCCATTGGGGCAAAACCTCTAATTCAACTTCAGCTTCAACTTCAAAAAACACACAGATAAAAAAGTATAAACGTATGTACTTGCCAGCCATCATAATAGTCACCAGAAAACTCAAGATATATTAGAAAGAGATGTTGATGACTTGTGACTCTCTTCAGCAGTTGGACATTCAAAGAAGGCTCGTTTACACATGCATTGCCCTCTGAAAAGTGGAGGATACACTTTTCAGCTGGTGTTTTATCGAAAAGTATATCCCGTCGCATAATGCCTCCATTGATCTGTGCATGCGCAGTATGCAACGTCACTGCAGCTGATATGTTGATCAGCTGTTATGACGTCAACACTGCGCATGCGCAGATCGTCGGAGGCATTATCCTATGATCTGCAAAAGGGAGAATGTAATAGTCAGATTCTGCCTGCCTCTCTGCTCATGCAGGAGAATTGACCAATGATGTGACAGGCAGATTTGGTTGTGTTGCAGGATGGTGGCCCCCCAAATCCAACTATCACGTGATCAGTCAATTCTCCTCCAAGAGCAGAGAGGCAGACAGAATCTGACGATTTCATTCTCCCTTTGCAGATCGTCGGATAATGCCTCTGGCGATCTGGGCATATACAGTGTTAAAGTCATGCCAGCTGATCAGCTGCAGTGACGTTGCGTACTGCGCAAGCGCAGATCGTCTGTGGCATTATCCAATGGGTATGCACTATTCGATAGAACGCCGGCACTTTACAGGAGCATGCATTTCATGCTATCGCAAGTACACATTCAGCTAGTGGTACTGCCCAGCAATACAACAGGGGGTATAATCCGTGCCATATCACAAGGCAAGTATATTACCCCGTCCGGCTGCCTTTACAGCTTAACCAGTTCAGCCCTGGAAGGTTTACCCCCCTTCATGACCAGGCTATTTTTTGCAATATGGCTTTCTTTTGGTGGTATTTGATCACCTCTGTGGTTTTTATTTTTTGCGCTATAAACATAAAAGAGCGACAATTTGGAAAAAAGAAAAAATATCTTCTACTATAAAACACATCCAATAAAAAAATGTAAAAAATCACATTTCCAAAATCAATTTAGGCCCATATGTATTCTGCTACATGTTTTTGGTAAAAAATCCCAATAAGCGAATAGGCTGCAATGGGGGCACAGTGAGGTTGCAATTTTGGCAAAGTGACGCTGCAATGTTGAGCACAGTGAGGCTGCAATGGGGGCACAGGGGGGCTGCAATATTGGCACAGTATTGGTATTTGCTTATGTAATAAATGTATAGTAATAAAATGTGCTCAAATCCAATTGAAACTGTAGACAGATGTAGTGAAGACCCCCAAATGAGCCTCTGGAAAATAAAGTGGTATTAAACCCCAAATATTTATTATATTGCAGCTTACCAATTCTTAAATGGGATAGCTGCATTTGTTTTATTTTTTAGGCTTTATTTCCTATTTCCTTTCACCTGGTGATCTAGCCAGTAAGTCTGTTGTTATTCAACAGAAAAAGCTGTCGTTCATATGTATCAGTTAGCAGTGTAAACCATTTACCACTGACGGGGGTGCTTACTGTGATCAGCTATTAATTATTTATGTAAAACCTTTATCCCAAAAGAAGAAATAACATTTGCTGTAACCACTTGTGTAACTGCAGTGTGAGCTGGAGTCCTGCTTCAATTTGTATTTTTGTGTATCTAAATCTGCTACACGCAGATGTGCCTAAAAGTGCCTAAAAGCTAGGCACGTTTGAGCCATTATGCATTTCAATGGCCAGAATAAATAAATGTGATGGCTGCATTGGTTTTCTTTTTAAGCTCTTTTTCCTTTTTTTAACTTGGTGATCCTGCCAATAAATCTGGCAAATCAGTGACCAGTATGAGACTGAGAGCGATAACACCAAATTTAACACACCTGCTCCCCATTCGCACCTGAGACCTTGTAAGACTAACGAGTCACATGACACCGGGGAGGGAAAATGGCTAATTGGTCCCAATTTGGACATTTTCACTTAGGGGTGCACTCACTTTTGTTGTCAGCGGTTTAGACATTAATGGCTGTGTGTTGAGTTATTTTGAGGGGACAGAAAATTTACACTGTTATACAAGCTGTACACTCACTACTTTACATTGTAGCAAAGTGTCATTTCTTCAGTGTTGTCACATGAAAAGATATAATAAAATATTTACAAAAATGTGAGGGGTGTACTTACTTTTGTGAGATACTGTAAGTGGGACAATGACAGGTGTGCCAACTTGCATACTATTTAAAATCATTGATGTCCTTGGCTAGGTGGCCCTCCCACAAATGCAGACTGGACAGAGAAAGAAAATTGGGCAGGGGGGGGGGTATTCATTTGCATGTTCTTGTTGACTTTCCAATAGAAAGGTGCCAGATGTGAAACAACCTTTTAGTAAAACATATTTCTTTACATTAGAGACCTGCAATTAATTAGTGTCAGTAATGATGGAGGAGCAGCTTAGCGGTGCGTAAGATGTAATGATATGGAATATTCAGGAGTAATTATATGATATCAAGAAATTGTTTCTTTTAGCACGTTATTAAAATGTTAAGGTGAATAATAGACAGGTGCAATTCGTTTCGTAATAAATCAAAATTCGGACGAATTTTGCATCTTTCGGACATTCAGATGCATCCGAATGACCGATGAAAAAAATAACAAATTTCAACTAATACGAAAGAAATTATAGCGAAAATAACAAATTCATTTGACATGATTCGTTCATTTGTTAACCACTTGCTGCCCGCCGGACGGTGCAGCTGTTGTCCTGGGCCGCCGTCATATGACGGCGCAGCCTTCCAGGCAGCCCAGGGGGCGCGCACGCTGCCGGTGGAGCGCGTGTGCGCCCGCCGCATCGCTCGGGTCCCGGGGCGCGTGCCCGGTGGCCGCGATGTCCGCCGGGCACCCGCGATTGCCCGGTAACCGAGTGTAAACACACAGATCTACGTCCTGTCAGATGGGAGGAGACCAATGGTGTGTTCCTTGTGCAGAGGAACACCAATCGGTCTCCTCCCCTTGTGAATCCCCTCCCCACACAGTTAGAATCACTCCCTAGCATCACATTAACCCCTACAGCGCCCCCTCCTGGTTAACCCCTTCATTGCCAGTCACATTTATACAGTAATCAATGCATTTTTATAGCACGGATCGCTGTATAAATGTGAATGGTCCCAAAAATGTGTCAAAATTGTCCGATGTGTCCGCCGCAATATCGCAGTCACAATAAAAATCGCAGATCGCCGCCATTACTAGTAAAAAAAAAAATAATAATAAAAATGCTATAAATCTATCCCCTTATATTGTAGACGCTATAACTTTTGCGCAAACCAATAAATATAGGCTTATTGCGATATTTTTTACCAAAAATATGTAGAAGAATACGTATCGGCCTAAAATGAGGAAAAAATTTGTCTAAAAAAAAAAAAAAAATTTGAATACTTATTATAGCAAAAAGTTAAAAATATTGTGTTTTTTCAAACTTGTCACTCTTGTTTTGTTTATAGCACAAGAAATAAAAACCACAGGGGTGATCAAATACCACCAAAAGAAAGCTCTATTAGTGGGGAAAAAATGATAAAAATTTAATTTGGGTACAGTGTAGTATGACTGCGCAATTGTTATTCAAAGTGCGACAGTGCTGAAAGCTGAAAATTGGCTTGGGCAGGAAGGGGGTGAAAATGCCCTGTATGGAAGTAGTTAAAGGTAAAATTAAAAAAAAAGGTCAACTGGGAGTAAATCTTACAGTACAGTACAATACTGGCAAAGTCCATTCCTGAGAACTGAGTGAGAAGGGTGTTGTATTGTATTTGATCAGAGGAGAAGAGATATTGTCATTGTGTGTGTTAATAGATTCAATAAACAAACGACTTTCCAAACTACAAATCGTTATCATGAATATATATACATACATAAATATCGAATCGAATTGATTAACAATCGATTCGGTATAACGCATATCGATATCTAGAGAAATAACGAGTTATCCAAAACGAATTAACGTAACATAATGAATATAACAGGAGGGAATTATGTATTTTACGAATGAAAACAAAAGGAAGCGAAACAAAATTTTTAGGGCTAGGAAAATTAAAGATTAATTCCTTGATTAATCAGTAATTTTTTTGATCAATCAAAATTCTTTTGATCGGTACTCACCTATCCGCCGGCTTCCGGGTCTTCAGGGAGTTCAGTCGGAGGTCCGGTGATGTCACGGACATCCACGTCACCGGACTCCTCCCCCCTTCCCCAAGTGCCTCCGTCTGCTAATGAAGGGAAGGGGGAGGAGTCCGGTGATGTCACGGACATCGACGTCACCGGACTCCTCCCCCTTTCCCCAAGTGCCTCCACCTGCTAACGAAGGGAAGGGAGGAGGAGTGCGGTGACGCCGATGTCCGTGAAATCATAAATTGAGGAAGACAGATCCTAACGATTTGATTGATCTCACTGGTCAAAGTATTCAGATAAACATCTATGTAAATCCTGGACTTGGCTAGGAAAATCAACATATCTCAGGGCTTTCCTGGTTGTAAGTCAGTTTGAATTGATTGGTTATCCAGCAATCAAGAAAGATTTATGATAAGGGCACTTTTTTCCAAAGAGCTGACACTTTGCTGTCTCAGCAGGTGATGGATGTCTCTGGCTCTCCATCGGTCCCCCTGATGCACAACGGTGCTATTTAAATAGACTGTAGGCTGAAGCCGTAGCCCCTCTGAGGAAGTACTGATTGAACGTAATGCGTACGGGGGAGGAGCTACACATAAAGTCAGCTAAAAGTAGTTGGATCTGTATGTGCGTTATAATTCATCGAAATTAGTCGATTAATCAATTAAAAGAAAACGATTAATTGAACACTAAAATTTTAATCAGTAACAGCCCTAAAAAATTTTCGTTGTGCACAAGTCTAGTGAATAAGATCTTTTGCATAATTATAAGCAATTACACTAAAGCCTCGTACACACGATCAGATTTTTCGCAGACAAAACCTCTGACTTTTGTTCGAAGGCGTGTGCCTGGATTTTGTCTTGCATACAAACGAAGGAATTGTCGGCCAACAAACACGAACGTAGTGACGTACTACGTGGTTTTTCAACTCTTTAGTGCCACCCTTTGGGTTCCTTCTGCTAATTTCATGTTAGTAGAAGCTTGGTGAGTGTTGATTCGTGCTTTTCATTTCGCGGATTTCATTTCACACTTTTCAGTTTGCGCTTTTCAGTTTGTTTCTGAGCGGCCGTTCATCAACCAGACATGTTGCGCAATCAGGGGAGATAACGTGTTATTATTGGCCTTGGAGTTATTGCTTTGACCCAAGTCCAGTCCAGGAACCGGAGGAGGCGGATTTCTTGGACCAAACAGTGATTGCTTTATTAATTGTGACCAATTATGTCATATGCCTTTGCTGCGGGAGCTCCAGGAGAATAATCCGGATGATTTTCGGAATTATCTCCTGATGACGGACCCCTGCTTTGACTAACTCTTGGCATTGTTGAGCCCCTATATAAGGAAGTAGGACGCATGCATGATGCTTTTATTTTATTTTTTTGGTTGAATAATGATTTGATTTGGTATATTTTCTATATTTTTGGATGCATAGAGTGCACTTTTTGGTTCTGTTGGCAGCATGTCTAATTTTATTTGCTTTCTTTGTTTAATGCACAATAAAAAAATTGTGGAGAATAATACTTGGTTACCGTATGTGTTTTACTTCAAATGACAGTTTGGGAGTAGGCAGTTACTTTTAAAAAAATACAATGTAAAATTAACAAGGGACACCAACATAGTTGTATCTTTGATCTTAAAAAATACGGGATAATGGTGTTGTGGTAACTTCCCCCCCCCCCCCCCCCCCAAAAAAAAAAGAAAAAGCATAATAATATTCTTGATATCACTATAAAAAAAAAGCAATAACTCCATCAGTATCACCAGCAAAGCAGCTTCATTATTATCCCATTAAAGAAGAAGAGAATGTGCGCTGCATTTCGAGATTTCATAATTTGCCGCGTCATGTCATTTCTCCATTATGAACGCTAGTTTACAAGACTGACCGCTTCTGCTTCCGAGCATGCGTGTTTGTACTTTGGACTTCTGTCTGACGGACTTGTGTACACACGCTCGGAAAATCTGACAACACACATTTGTCCGCAGAACATTTTAAAGCCTGCCATTCAACATTCTTTTCGTCCAACATCAGTACCCGCCCTTACAAATGCGCTTCTGGAAGAATGGTCAAACATTCCCATAGACACACTCCTAAACCTTGTGGACAGCCTTCCCAGAAGAGTTGAAGCTCTTATAGCTGCAAAGGATGGGCCAACTCATTATTGAACCCTACGGACCAAGACTGGATTACCATTAAAGTTCATGGCGTGTAAAGGCAGGTGTCCCAATACTTTTGGTAATGTAGTGTATGTTTAACCATGGGTACACTTATAGTGCGTTCATGCCATGAAATGATCATGCAGTATCTATCTCCACACATTGGTCATGCAGTATATATCATACAACAATGCCTCTTTATCAGTTGTAGTTGATTAACAATAGCTACTGTAGCACATTTACAATAGGGGCAATGCGCAAATGATTTTTTCACCATTGTTCCAGAACAATAGGAATTGACTGTGCCAAATGTCCCAATACATTTGGTAATATAGTATATATCTGAAAATTGCTCAATCCTGATTTACTGACAGCACAAATATCCCCCAAATTAACCCTTTTTGGAAAGTAGACAGTCCAAGGTATTTAGGTGGGTTTTTTTAAGTTATAATTTTTTTGTCACAATTTTTTGGAAAATGAAGACATTTAAAATTTTTTTTATAATATCATGTTACTGTTGTTGGCGGGGATCAGGGACACTGACTGTTGACAGTATGTAAAAAAAATGTAATTGTTATTTTTTTTTTCTATTTCTTTCAATCATTATGTGTAAAAAAACCAAAAAAAAAAACATTTTTACTGAATGAAACAGATTCATTCAGTGAGTATTGTTGTAATTAGCTGTGACTGGCCACAGCTAATCACATGGTACAGATGGGTTGTGATTGGTCCCATCTGTACCATATGATCACTGTGATCAATCACAGCTAGCAACACATTGTACACAATGAATGGCATGAAAGGAAGCCATCCATTGTTTACAACTGTCATGTGATCTGCTGTGATTGGTGACTACGGATGAGACAAACATACCCCGGTTCGGTTCGCACCAGAACTTGCAAACAGGCAAAAAATTTGTGCGAACACACGAACACCGTTAAAGTCTATAGGACATGAACATGAAAAATCAAAAGTGCTCATTTTAAAGGCTTATACGCATGTTATTGCCATAAAAAGTGTTTGGGGACCTGGGTCCTGCCCCAGAGGACATGTATCAATGCAAAAAAAAGTTTTAAAAACAACCGTTTTTTTTCAGGAGCAGTGATTTTAATGATGCTTAAAGTGAAACAATAAAAATAAAATATTCCTTTAAATATCGTGCCTGGGGGGGTGTCCTTAGTATGCCTGTAAAGTAGCACATCTTTCCCGTGTTTAGAACAGTATCACAGCAAATGACATTTCTAAAGGAAAAATGTCATTTAAAACTGCTTGTGGCTGTAATGAATTGTCAGATCCCGGCAATATAGATAAAAATCATTGAAAAATCATTGAAAAAGACCCTTCAGGTCTGGTATGGATTTTAAGGGGAACCCCGAGCGGAAATAAAAAAAATGTTTTGGGGTTCGCCAAAAATCCATATTAGACCCTTATCCGTGCACGCAACCTGGGAGGCCGCAGAAAAAGGGAGGGGGGCAAGAGAGTACCCCCCCTCCTGAACCATACCAGGCCACTTGCACTCAACATGGGAAGGGGGTTTTGGGACCCCCTCTAAAACACCTTGTCCCCATGTTGATGGGGACAAGGGCCTCTTCCCTGCAACCCTTGCCCGGTCATTGTGGGGGTCTGCGGGTGGGGGGCTTATCAGAATTTGGAAGGCCCCTTACACAAGGGGACCCCCAGAGCCTGCCCCCCCATGTGAATGGGTAATGGGTACATTGTACCCCTACACATTCACCAAAAAAGTGTTAAAATGGTAAAAATGACAGTAGACAGTTTGGGACAAGTCCTTTATTTAAAAAAAAAAAGTGTCCCGCGAAGTAACTCCATCCCTGATGACAGCGCCGACAACCCAAGAATTAAAAATTAAAAACAGGAAAAACTCCGCCTCAATGGGAGGAGTCCCGCGACTGCAGGCTTTTGCTGTCATTGCAAAAAGCCTGCAGTCACTGGACGCCTCTCATCGAGGCAGAGTTTTTCCTTTTTTTTTTTCTCGGGTCATCGGCGCTGTGATCGAAGATGGAGTTACATCGCGGGACACTTTATTTATTATTTTTTTTAATAGAGGACTTGTCCCAAACTGTCTCCTGTCATTTTTACCATTTTGACACTTTTTTTTGATGAATGTGTAGGGGTACAATGTACCCGTTACCCATTCACATGGGGGGGGATCTGGGGGTCCCCTTGTTAAAGGGGGCTTTCAGATTCTGATAAGCCCTCTGCCCGCAGACCCCAACAACCACCAGGCAAGGGTTGTGGGGAAGAGGCCCTTGTCCCCATCAACGTGGGGACCCAAAACCCCCCCCCATGTTGAGGGAATGTGGCCTGATATGGTTCAGGAGGGGGAGGCGCTCTCTCGTCCCCCCCCCTTTTCCTGCGGCTTGCCAGGTTGCGTGCTTGGATAAGGGTCTGGTATGGATTTTGGGGGGGGAGCCCCACTTCCTTTTTTTTAATTCTGGCGCAGGGTTCCCCTTAAAATCCATACCAAACCTGAAGGGCCTGGTATGTATTTTGGGGGGGACCCCCGCGTAATCTTTTTTTTTAAATTTTGGCACAGGGTTCCCCTTAATATCCATACCAGACCCAAAGGGCCTGATAATGGACTGGGAGGGGGAACCCATGGCGTTGTTTTCAATGATTTTTATCTATATTGCTGGGATCCGGCAAATACATTACAGCCGTGAGCAGTTTTGGATGACATTTTTTCCTTTACAAATGTCATTTTGCTGCTCTCATTCATAAAACTATGTACGGCTGCTGTGTAAGCAGCCTTACATAGTGTGGGGCGTGGACTCAGCCCCCTGAGCCATGATTGGTCAAAGGCACCCTGCCTTTGGCCAATCATGACTCTCGCAGCAGGGCGCCCTGTGATTGGCCAAAGCATGCAGGTCGGGTGCATGCTTTGGTCAATCAGCAGCCGTTGATGCACTGCGATCTCGCAGTGCATTGACGGCGTCGCCGTTCATTATGGGGCGTTCCGTGGGCGCTCGAATTTCCTGCGAATGCCCCATAATGTTAAGTATTCGGGGAACTGGTGAACACGTTACTTACATTCTACTCAAACATCGGCCTCATCCTTTTTGGTGACAGAGATCACATGGTACCGGCAGCAGATCGGTACAGTGATCTGCCATCGGTGGTGTCTGAAGGACACAGCCAGTGACAGATCGTGCTCGCAGCGTGAGAGGTGCGTTGTGGGAGAATGTCATTTGATGTCCACCCGGAATGACGAAAGTCCCACCCAGCTGTCATTTTGCTATAGGCCGGGTGGGAAGTGGTTAAGGACTGTATAGTGTACTGCAAGCTAATACCAAGAATTTAGCTTTTTACATTGCTTGTATTAAAAAAAAATTAACGATTTATTAATAAATATGGAGCTGCAGTAATATATGCCTGTTATATTTGCCTTGAGTTCAACTTTAAGGGCCCTTTCACACATGTGGACCGTTCAGATCCACCTGTCAGTTTTTGCAGGTGGACCTGAATGGTCGCTCCATACATCTCTATGGAGCGACGGATGTCAGCGGTGACATGTCCGTTGACATCCAATCTGCCCCGATCCAATCCGGTCTGCAAAATCCAGATGGATGGAAACCCTATTTTCCATTCGTCTGGCGGATCGGATGAAAACGGACAGCAGGTCCATTTTCACCCAATCCCCCCATAGAGGAGAGCAGAGATCTGACAGGTCTGTTTCTGCACAGTGTGCAGAGATGGACTTGTCATCCACCGGCTCAGCGGGGATCAACGGAGCGATCCCTGCTGAGCAAGCGGATGTCTGAATACGGATCTGCACATGTGAAAAGGGCCTTACACTTTACCAGAAAGAAAAGCAAGCATTGTAATTTTATTTTTGCCTTTATTGCAGGAATAATAAAGTTAGATCATTCTCTGAACTGTTCAAAAAATTACAGGATAATTATAACACGTGAAAATGTGAACAGCAGTAGAACATTAAACATCTCCTGAGACTTTTATAGAATAAAGGTGTTACATCTAAATTGATTCATAAACATTTGGCTTAAATACCTTTTTATTTAAATGTATTAGGGTACCTAAGGGGACATTAAAGATGAATTATCATGAAAGAGAAATGGAGTTATATGTAACACAATCACTAATCACTGTCAGAAACAGATTATTATACATGTTATCTTCTTCACTCCAGTATACATGAGAATACTGTTCATGACAAGGTGGATTAACATTTCTGCTACTTGTTATTAGTGATGGGTGAATCTGCTTGGGTTTCGATTTGTGGGCACATTTGACAAACATGGTAAAAAAAAAATGCAAATTGAACATTTTAATGTGAACCCCACAAAAGTCAATGGGAGGGGATTCTTGAAAGTAATGTCTATTTTCAAGGCTAACAGGCAAAGGGTTGTCAAAGGGCATAGGGGGCTTGGTCCTGCTAGGGAAAACACATACCCTTACAAAAAAAAAGACACAAACATATAATTTAGCTAGGATGCCTTAAACCTGCCAGTGAAGTGATGCACCTGGAGGATAAAGTTAGATCATTCTCTGAACTGTCCAAAAAATTACAGGATAATTAGAACATGTGAAAATGGGAACAGCAGTAGAACATTAAACATCTCCTGAGACTTTTAACCAAAAGTGACATTTGAAAGCATGTGACTCCCTCTAAAAATCCATACCAGACAATTATCTGTG
The DNA here is from genome assembly GCA_037952925.1 of Lithobates clamitans. Taxonomy (NCBI): domain Eukaryota; kingdom Metazoa; phylum Chordata; class Amphibia; order Anura; family Ranidae; genus Lithobates; species Lithobates clamitans. The sequence goes on along the minus strand of JBBGZY010000502.1, from coordinate 11,898,020 downwards.
ATGAGGATCTGGTATGGATTTAAGGAAGAGAAGTAAAAGAAAAAAAATCCATACCAGACTCATCAGGTCTCATATTGATTTCAAAGGGATACTCCTACAAAAAAGTAAGAAAAATAGCCTGGAGTCCTCCAAAATTCATACCAAACCCCTATCTGAGCATGCAATCTAGGTGGTCAGGAAAAGGGGGACAGTGAGCATGTGGCTCCCTCCTTCTTGAATAATAAAATGCCAAATGCTCTCAACATAGGAATGGTACCTTGCTTGCCCCCGGCAAAGAAATTTGAGTGGGGGCAAAGGCCTCTTTACATTCCTGGCCTAGCCCAGTGAATTTGAAGTTCTGCAGGATGGAAGTTATCAAAATATGCAAAACCCCTATATTATAAAGGGTCCCCAGATATCCAATCATCATATAAATGGGGGGAGGGCAGTATTGTACAGGACGCTTATTGCCCCCACTCTATTCCTAGCCAGACAGGCTGTATGCTCCGATAAGGGTCTGAATTGCTATCTGTGACCAGAAATAAAAAAAATTTACAACTGTTACTGGAACAGAAGCTATTGGAAAACATTTGGCTAACTTCATAGAGATTCTGTCTTAATTCTTGTTGTGTCTAGGACAGAAAAGCTAAATCACTAGTTTGCCCTAAAAAACTGACCCTGCAAGGCATCAAAACATTGAAAGAATACTTTGAAGTTTGGTGGATTTCTACATTCTACTGGATTTATTTAACATAGCCAATGCCATGTTGTGACATTTTAAGCGCCCACCACATTGATGGTCGCATGCTGATAGGAGGTGCAGCTCACACATGGACAATATAAAAAAAATTACAGGGGCTTTTCTCCTTCAATATTCTATCCAAAACTAACCCCCCCCCCCCCCAATAAAATAACAAAGCAAAAAAAGCAAAGTTAAGATGAAATGAAACTAATTTGCAGTGCTGAATTTCAATGGTTTTCGGAAGGATTAGGTGATGAGTTACAGGTACTCTAATGCCGCGTACAGACGATCGGACATTCCGACAACAAAACCGTGGATTTTTTTCCTTCGGATGTTGGCTCAAACTTGTCTTACATACACACGGTTGCACAAATGTTGTCGGAAATTCCAAACGTCAAGAGCGCAGTGACGTACAACATGTACGACGGGACTAGAAAAGGGAAGTTCAATAGCCAGTGCGGCTCTTCTGCTTGATTCCGAGCATGCGTGGAATTTTGTGCGTCAGAATTGTGTACACACGATCGGAATTTCCTGACGCCGGATTTTGTTGTCGGAAAATTTGAGAACCAGCTCTCAAATTTTTGTTGTCGGAAATTCCCACAGAAAATGTCCGATGGAGCCTACACCAGTCGGAATTTCCGACAACAAGCTCACATTGAACATTTGTTGTCGGAAATTCTAAACGTCTGTACGCGGCATAAGTATAAACTATGACCAAACAGCTGGCAGAAGGGAAGGCAAGTAGTGAAGGATCAGTGTAAAAATGTGCTTATCCTTTAAATTTTGTGCACTTTATTTACAGTCGTTATAATGAAGTCAGTTTGTAATAGAGTTTCATCTCACAGCAATGCTCTGATCCGCTTGATGACTGTTGAGAAATTCACACTAAATATCTTGCATGTCAGTGTACTATAGTAACCTGAAGAGCCTGGTATGGATTGGGGGGGGGGGGGCACACTGAACACTGTAAATGCCATTAAGTTAGGCTTTACAACTCCAACTCCATTGCGAAAACTGGAACAAAAGTGGAGCTGCACCTACCTCAGTCATATTACTTAGTATTCTAATTAGGCTTGTCATTATTATATAATTATAGCAATGTTATTTAATTACTGCAATGAATCAGACTGTACTTTTTGGAGACCTATTGATAGATGAAGCAATTATTACAGCTTTCAAAAAATACAAATACGCAAGGTCATGCAAAGCATGCATACTTTTTGGACCTCTAAGCAAATGAGACACCAAATGATTTTCATTTCATGAAAGTGCTTATGCAAAGTTAACATTATCATTCCCAACACTGAAATGACACAATGTAAATTTCACCACGAATACAGATATCACCAGTATTTGTAATCTAAGTGTTTTAAAATCAATAAAAAAAATGGAACAAAAAAAAATATATATCAACAGTAACATTCATCAAGGCAGATAAAACCTTTCAGGATTACCAATAGGTTTGCCCTTATACACCTGATGTTTGTTTTCCATAGAACAAGAGGTCACAGGACTTGTCATATAATACCAACATATGTGGACACTGGCAGTCAGACATTAATCCAGAATTTTACCTTCACTAGACTTGTGATTAGACTAATGCCCCATACACACGATCTGACTTTCCAACAACAAAACCGTGGATTTTTGTTCGAAGGTTGTTGGCTCCAACTTGTCTTGCACACACACGGTCACAGAAATGTTGGCCAAAAATTACGAATGTAGTGACATACAAGACGTACGTGACCGAGCATGCTCGTACTTGATTCCGAGCATGCGTGGACTTTTGTGCGACGGACTTGTGTACGCATGATCGGAAAGTCCGACAACAAAAATTTGTTGGCGGAAAATTTGAGAACCTGCTAGCCAACATTTGTGGACGGAAAGTCCAACAACAAATGTTCGATGGAGCACACACATGGTCGAACTTTCCGCCAACATGCTCACATTTAACATTTGTTGTCGGAAAACACGATCGTGTGTACGGGGCATAAGGGGTACACAGATTACTGTAATACACTGTGGTCAAAATGTTGCGGAGACGCCTTCGTATTTTGTTCTTAAATTCGGGTGTTCCAGTAAAGGGTACATGTAATGCTATAATACACCAAAACCTTTTAGACAACAGTGCCCTTCCATTCTTGTGGCAACAGTTTTGGGCCATCTTCTGCTCCAGCATGTCTGTGCCCCTGTGCAGAATGCAAGGTCTATAAAGACATGGTTTGATGAGTTTGGTGTGGTGGAAGTCTGCACAGAGCCTTGACCTAATGCCACGTACACACGGTCAGACTTTTCGACCGGACTTGACCAACGGACGCCGACGGACCAAATCCGGCGACCAATCCAATCGTGTGTGGGCTTCACCGGACCTTCAGCGGACTTTTCCGATCTGTAGGGACGAGCAAAATAGAGAATTTTAATTTCCCAGAATCCACTGCAAAATTCAGGGATTTCCTTTGTTTATCATGTTTAGCACCCACTGTGTAAAAATGAATATTGCTGTATGCACTTGCTTACAAATTAGCTTACATAGATACAGCCTTCCCTGTGTCTATTATTCCCACATGCAAATAGAATTTGGATACTGGATAGGTCAGTGTGAATACTTCAAAAATCTTGTACGATAAAAAGAAGAAAATACATGCAAGAAATAATGCTTACAATGTTTCCTTGCATCACATTATTAGGTTTTCCAAATAAGTGAGATAACACTTTAAACAGATCTAATTAGAAAAGAGATATGGGAGTTTCCATTTTCAAGTTGGTTTTTAAAGGTGCAAGCTGAAGGGCTGTTGTTCTTTCAAGGGCTGGAACACATTTGTAGTGTGTGAAAGAAGGATTAGCCTCAAACACTAATGCCCTGTACAGACGGTCGGATTTTCCAACGGAAAATGCGTGATAGGACCTTGTTGTCGGAAATTCCGACCGTGTGTAGGCTCCATCACACATTTTCCATCTGAATTTCCGACACATAAAGTTTGAGAGCTTACTATTAAATTTTCCGACAACAAAATCCGTTGTGGGAAATTCCGATCATGTGTACACAAATCCGATGCACAAAGTGCCACGCATGCTCAGAATAAATTAAGAGAGGAAAGCTATTGGCTACTGCCCCGTTTATAGTCCCGATGTACGTGATTTCCCTCACCGCGTTTAGAACGATCGGATTTTCCTATAACTTTCTGTGACCGTGTGTATGCAAGACAAGTTTGAGCCAACATCCGTCGGAAAAAATCCATGGATTTTGTTGTCGGAATGTCTGATCAATGTCCGACCGTGTGTACGGGGCATAAGTTTTACAAGTAGAATACATATTAATTGATAAATAGTCAAACAGAAATCAGATCACTATTAAAACGGAATATTACAGAAATCAGATTAATAGTCAAATATAACCCAGTTTATTAACTATACAGCACTAATAAACAAACAGAATCCAGATCAATAATCAAACAAAATCCAGATCAATATTCAAACAGAATTCAGGTTACTGAATGCAGACCATTAATCAAGCAGATTGCAAATCAATACCAAGATAGAAGTTGGATAAATAATCAAGTAAGAATGAATATACTGGTACTTAGCTGCAGACAAAAGTCTAAAGTTAAGGTGCCCCCACCCTCTTAAGCAATCAATACCTATGACCACTGGCACATTTAATTTCTATTGTTCTGGAACAACAGTGGAAAAATAATCTGAGCATTATTGAGCCCTATTGTAAATTGTAAATGTGCTAGCTATTGTTAATCAATCACAATTGATAAAGAAGCATGGTTGTATGATATATATACTGCATGGCCAATATGTGGAGATATATATACTGCATGAATGCACTATAATGCCACATACACACGATCGCACATTCCGACAACAAAATCCATGTTTTTTTTCTGACGGATGTTGGCTCAAACTTGTCTTGCATGCACATGGTCACACAAATCTTGTCGGAAATTCCGATCGCCAAGAACGCGGTGATGTACAACACGTACAATGAGCCGAGAAAAATTAAGTTCAATAGCCAGTGCGGCTCTTCTGCTTGATTCTGAGCATGTGTGGAACTTTGTGCCTCAGAATTGTGTACACACGATCGGAATTTACGACAACGGATTTTGTTGTCGGAAAATTTGAGATCCAGATCTCAAATTTTGTTTGTCGGAAATTCCGACAGAAAATGTCCGATGGAGCCTAAACGCGGTCGGAAATTCCGACAACAAGCTCCCATCGAACATTTCCTGTCGGAAAATCCAACCATGTGTACACGGCATAATTGTACTCATGGTAAACCTACACTTGCAAACCTACACTATGTTACCAAAAGTATTGGAATGGCTACCTTTACACACACACACATGAACTTTAATGGCATCCCAGTCTTGGTCCATAGGATTCAATATTGAGCTGGCCCACCCTTTGCAGCTATAACAGCTTCAACTCTTCTGGGAAGGCTGTCCACAATGTTTAGTAGTGTGTCTATGGGAATGTTTGACTATTCTTCCAGAAGCGCATTTGTGAGGTCTGGCACTGATTTTGAACGAGAAGGCCTGGCTCGCAGTCTTCGCTTTAATTCATCCCAAAGGTGTTCTATCGGGTTGAGGTCAGGACTCTGTTCAACCCAGTTAAGTTCCTCCACCCCAAACTCGCTCATCCATGTCCTTATGGACCTTACTTTGTGCACTGGTGCGCAGTCATGTTGGAACAGGGAGGGGCCATTCCCAAACTGTTCCCACAAAGTTGGGAGCATGAAATTGTCCAAAATGTCTTGGTATGCTGACGCCTTAAGAGTTCCCTTCACTGGAACTAAGGGAACTCTAAGTCCCACACCATTATCCCCCCTTCACCAAATGATTTGGACCAGTGCATGAAAGCATGGTTCATAGAGACATGGATGAGCGAGCTTAGACACACTCCTAAACCTTGTGGACAGCCTTCCCAGAAGAGTTGAAGCTGTTATAGCTGCAAAGAATGGGCCAACTCAATATTGAACCTTGTGGACTAAGGCTGGGGTGCCATTAATGGCAGGCGTCTCAATACTTTTGGTAATATAGTGTATGTGCAAGGAAACAAGCCACATAAATGGTTATTGATCCCAGAGGAAGAGAATGCTTGAAAGAATCTTTTACATCAAGGACTGGTCTGTATTGGTCATGGAATGCCGGTATACACCATCCATGGTTCAACCCAATTGTGGCTTAAGCGAAAGATATGAAATTGGATTCCCCAGGAGTTTGTACAAATAAAATAGCATCTCCAAATGTTATACTCATTTTATTTCTAATGCAGTCCCCTGAAGACTTACTATGTTATCAATCTTGAACTGCTCCTCCTCCTGATTGAAAGACACTCAACATTATTTCACCCACTTCCTGTAAGCCCACAATGTCAGACTAACCCTAGACTAACAGGACAATGCTGCAGATAATAGTGCTCCCACCACACATGGCCACATTTTCTACAGCATGTAGGCCTCATGCATACTGCAGCTCAAAAACCCCTTTTTACAGGCTTTTTTTTTTAAATGCCCCTTCATGTTAGCCAATGTGTCAATTCACACATAGGCATTTACAGGAGTTTAAAGGCAGGGGCGTTTAGAGGCAGAAAAAGAAACCCATCACTCGTGTGTTCAAGAGAGCAGCGTTTTGGCTGAAATTATGCCACAATGAGCCTAAACACGTGTAAACGCAACTTGATGCCCTCTAAGCACTAGGCGTGTTTAGCATGTGAGCGCTTTTGTTCATTTCAATGGCCAGAATAAATTAATATTCTGGCTAATGAAGTCAATAAACGCCAAGCGATTGACATGCCTAAACGTGCCAAAATGCATTTGCAAAAATGCAGGTTAGGTGCGTTTTTGAAGCTGCTATGAGAAAAGCCTTAACAAGAGCCCCAGTGTTCATGACCCTTAGAATTTGCCCACTGCTGCAAAAAGAAGAGAGTGAGCAGGGCTGGATTTCCCACCAGGCACTGTAGGCATGTGCCTACATGCGTCCTTCCTAGAGGGGTGCCAATCTTTATGAGGTTTTTTTTAACCCTTTCACTGCCTGGTCCGTCTGACAGTGGAGGGTTTCATACACAATCCAGTGGCTGCAGCAGACTCCTGCTTGCTTGTTTCCATGCACAACCCCCCTGCGTGCGCAGGTGCTCCCGCAATGTCGTTCCGGGCTCTGCTTGCCCAACTGCTGGCCTGAGCCCGACATGGCGGGCACCGGCAGGTGGAGAGGAGGGAGAACAGTGGACACACGTCCGCTCTACTCCTCTTCTTGCTGTGACCCAGCGATGTGTATGACGCCTCATCCAGGTCACCCTCTCACTTTCCCAGGTAGTATAGCCAGAAAGGAATGTATTGCAATGCAATCTGCATTGCAATACAATCAGTGGAGCCCAGAGCAGACATGCTCTATTAGACCCTGCATGTTTGATTAAAGAGAGCCTGTCACTGAAAAATCATCACATAGAGGACAAGACCTCCTCTGTAACACTAAACTGATGACCTATAGGGGGCTTTTGAAGGGCCGCCTATAAAAAATATAGGGTACTGAAGTATGTCGCCATTTCATGGGCACACTCAAATTTAAAGTGGTTGTAAACCCTCCTCTACATCTTTACATCAATCTAATCTAGATAGCACAGGCAGCTTATCGCTGCCTGTGACAGTGCACTAGGTTAGCTAGCTTAGACCTTTGCAGTATGATTTAGTTGGTTGGATATATGTCCTTGGTGAAGTAGTAAACTAAAGTGGGCTATGTCCTATTTAGTTTGAAATGTTTCATTTTAACAATGTTCATTCGATTTTCTAATTGTTATGCCGCGTACACACGAGCAAAATTTCCGACAGAAAGAGTCCGATGGGAGCATTTCATCGTCATAGGTGTGGGCAGCCTATTGCATTAGGGTGTGCACCTCAAAGCTCAAACAGATATGCGTGTGTGTGCATGTGTATATACACGGAAGGTGTCAGTAGAGCAGTGTATGGTGTCATAAGGGCAGATATTGGTGGTGTCAGTAGGGCAGTTACAATCTTATTTTAATTGTTTTTTTGCAATTTTTTAGGCGAAAAAAAGAGATTTTTTATTTTACTTGGTGAAATATCAGGGGCCTAAACATTGGAAATATGCAAAACATGGGGTGATTAGGGTGTGCCCAGGCACACCTGGCACACCCTGTGCGTGCGCCTATGTTCATCGTATATCCTGACTGTGTGTATGCCCCATCGTACTTTTTCCGTCGAAAATTCAGACGGACTTAGATAGAGAACATGTTCTATATTTATCTGACAAACAAATTACTATCAGAAAAACCGCTCGTCTGTATGCTGTTCCGACGCACCAAAAACAGCAAATGCTCTGAAGCAAGTACGAGACAGAAGCTATTGGCTACTGGCTATTGAACTTCTGTTTTCTAGTCCCGTCGTACATGTTGTACGTCACCGCGTTCTGGACGGTCAGAATTTGGTGTGACCGTGTGTATGCAAGACAGCTTGAGCGGAATTCCATCGGAACGCCGTCGGGAAAACCTTCAGAGTTTATTTTGACGGCAAAACCGTTCATGTGTACAGGGCATTAGTGTGGGCAAATCAAAGTTAACTTTAAACCAGTTGCCTTATAAGCTTTCTATTCTGCAATAGATACAGTGTATTCGTAGACACATCTGAATGCAATCTTGTTTTATGTGTTCACACAAAAAGAAACCTGTATATTAATTTATTGAGTTGTTTGCTATGACAAATATGTTTGCGGAAGAGAGAAGGGTGAACCTATTCTTCAGAGCAGACAGCCAGGGCTAATTAAAATAAAAACAGTCTTGTCAGAGGGCAAAGGTTATAAGACGTCTTCCACCTATAAGGTGTCCGCTAACGATTCTGGCAGCATTTTGTGGCTTGGCCTCATTAGGACCTTGTTAGTGCCTAGAATGGGAAATGATGACACGGGTTATTTTTTGGCTCAATAATATCTTTGCAGGAGCTGTGAAACGAACTGGAAAATATCTATTTTGTCACTGTTAGGTAAAGAGAGGGCATTCAACCAGGATAGAAGCAAACAACTAAATTCACATGTGTAATACATTAATGTGAACTGTGATAGAATGTGTTATCCTGTTAACGTTTTCTGTTATGCAGACACCCCCCTTCCAGACAGTATAGGCAACTTTTTTTTACAGATAAAAATATTCAAAAAGGAGGAACCAAAAGACCCATCATCTAAATGAAACTTTCAAGGCACTGTACAGTTAAAAGTAGCAAAAACACAATTAAAAAAATTAAGATCTACAAAATGTTTTAATCACAAATCATCACTAAAACCATACAAAATGATGTTTCATATTCTCTCACTGATTGATAATTTACAGTAGTTGGTTTGCACTAACTATTGACCCTCAAAAGAATCCATACACGATCCAAATGTAGAATAGTGCTAGACGTCCTCATATTGTTACATTACTTGAGAGATCCAAGATCAACGCGTTTCATAACCAACAGCTGCTTATCTAAAAAAATAACACAAAATAATACAGATAATACCATTCTTATTTCTCACAGAAATATGCAACTTTAATCACGCATATTACACTGAGGCTTACCACAATAATAAAAGCAAAAGAAGAACACTGGGCATGTTTAGCACCTAGGCATCTAGTCACCACCTAGGCATCTACAGCAGGGACAGCTCCAACTCCTTCCCAACTCACAGCAGGGAAACTGGCTTCAAAACACTGGATCACACAGCGAGGAGACTGAAGCCTCCACCAGCGCAGCAATCCCAGATATTCAAACTACAAAGACAGAAAGCACACAATTATAGGTATAAATACTTCTGGATCAGAAGAGCAGATTATGCAACAATATGAGGACATCCAGCGCTATTCTACATGTGGATTGTGTATTGACTCTTTTTAGGGTCTAAGTGATGACAAACCTTGGCACTCCAGATGTTTTGGAACTACATTTCCCATGATGCTCAACTATACTGCAGAGTGCATGAGCATCATGGGAATTGTAGTTCCAAAACATCTGGGGTGCCAAGGTTTGCCATCACTGGTCTAAGTGCTGTAATAACTATTGTAAATTATCAATCAGTGGGAGAATATGAAATACAATTTTGTATGGTTTTAATGATAATTTGTGATTATTACATTTTTTAGATTTTAATTTACTCAATTGCGTTTTTGCTACTTATTGGCGCCTTGAAAGTCCCTTTTCGCTAATGGAACTTTCTGGTTCCTATTTTTTTGATGTAAGTATATTGGATGTGGCACTTCATATTTTTTTTCCTCAAAATATGGTCATTTTTGCCTTGTGCACAGATAAAAATAGATAGAGGTAGGTCAAGCCACTCCAGCCCGTGATTGGATCGTGATGGAGCAGCAGCTTATTTATTAGGTGTTCCTTGTGCACTCTCCTGTAAAAAGCCTTCCTGAGTTGGACTGACAGCAATGTGCAATCCAGTAAAACTTGGATGGTTTACAGCCCTGCTTGTTTCTTATACCAGGTTACAGAAGGAAAATGTAATAAAAAACAAAGGCATTTTGGAAAATACATTTTCTGCTTGTGGATAAAAATTTCTTTAAGTCATCGGGTGGACAGGCTATGAATATTTAAGTACTTACATCCATAGTAGTGGCAGAGCTGAACCTCATCCCTAATAAGCTGTGCCCCTCATGAACTAAATTTACATGTGTAATACATTTTTGTGAACTATGATACCTGCCAAAAAATGTCTAATCCTGTTTATCCCTTTCTGTTATCCAATCATATCTGCCAGACAGTATAGGCAAGTTTCCAACCCCTTTTCCAGAGATAAAGATTGAAAGAGGTTGGTCAAGGACCACCCCAGCCCATTATTGGATAGCGAAGGTGCAGAAGCTTTCATATTAGGTCATCCTTGCTCTCTCTCTTGTCAGAAGCCATCTTGAGTTAGACTGACAGCCATGTGTAATGCAGTAGAGCTTGGTTGGTATACAGCACTATCTGTTTCCTCTCCTAGATTACAAATGTAATAGGAAGTCGAGGCACTATTTAAAATACATTTTCTATATTTCTGCTTGTGGATGAAAATTTCTTAAAATCATCCTGCAAATTCTTTCTGGTGCAGCGGGTACAAAATCTCACTTGAAGGGCTTTTACTGGTCAGGGTGCCCATGCTGACCCGTGTCCACAGCCAAAAGCACCTACAATGGGCAGGTGAGCATCCAAACTAGACTACGGAGCAGAGTAAGGATGTGGCTTGGTCTGATGAATCACATTTTATTTTACATCATGTGGGTGGCCAGATACGTGTGTCATTTACCTGGGGAAGAAATTGTACCAGGATGCAGTGTGTAAAGAAGGCAAGCCAACTGAGGCAGTGTGATGCAGAAGCAGCTCTAGGCTTTGTGAGGCCCTAGGCAAAACTTAGACATGAGGTCCCAATCACTTATAATGGGAAAAATAATTATAACAGTAAAGAAATAACGGTGTGCCCCCCCCCCCCCCCCCAGTGCTGCCGGCTTCCCTCCTCTTCTTTTTGCTGTGGGGGATCTTCAGGATGGAGAGTAGGAAAAGGGGCTGGTACATATGTAATTTACCAGCCCCTTACTTTTCTAATTGAACACAGTAAGTGATCAGTACTGATCACTCACCGTGTTCATTCATAACTGAAGCTTAGTAAACCGTGTGCAGTTGAGACTACAGTGAGAGGGCCTGGGGAATGTGTTTCCTCAGTCCCTTTCTCTGTCTCAAAATTGAGACTTCAGGGGTCTGTTTAGTCCCCAGATATCTCATAAAAAGAACCAAAAAACTCTAACCAAAAAATGTAAGAATGTTTTTAAAAAATTGTAAAGAAATGATAAAACAATTGTAAAAGCCATGCCCAATATGTAGCATGATTTAGCCACAATCATTGTTTTCTGTGGTGCGCTGTGTATGCCACAGGTCTCCCTAGTAGGGGCCCCAGTGCCCATGATGCTACTATAATGGCACTGTACAATGGTGGTAAATATGTGTAGGATAGAAAAGTGGAGGGTATGCGTAGTCTATTGAGGTAGGTAGTATGTACTTGAAAGGGTTGGCTTAGTGTATGGTGGTGGGTACTATGTACACGAGAGGGGTGTGGAGTGTATGGCGGTGGGCAGTATGACATGAGAACGGTGCAGAGTGTATGGACGCTGATAGTATGTACATGAGAGGGATGTATGGAGGCCGGTAGTATGTACATGAGAGGGGTGCTGAGTGTATGGTGGTGGGTAGTATGTACATAAGAGGGGTGCGGAGTGTATTGTGGTGGGTGGTATGTACATGAGAGGGGTGCAGAGTATATGGAGGTGGGTAGTATGTAAATGAGAGGGGTGCAGAGTGTATGGCGGTGGGTAGTATGTACATGAGAGGGGTGTGGAGTGTTTAGCAGTGGGTAGTATGTACATGTAGTGGTACCCTTGTGAGGGCTGCTGAGTATAGTAGTCCTCCTGTCACCCTGCCCAGCCAGGCACACGATTTCCAATCACTCTAATGCCCCGTACACATGGTCGGACATTGATCGGACATTCCGACAACAAAATTCTAGGATTTTTTCCGACGGATGTTGGCTCAAACTTGTCTTGCATACACCACACGGTCACACAAAGTTGTCAGAAAATCCGATCATTCTGAAGGCGGTGAGGTAAAACACGTACGTCGGGACTATAAACGGGGCAGTAGCCAATAGCTTTCATCTCTTTATTTATTCTAAACATGCGTGGCACTTTGTGTGTCAGATTTGGGTACACACGATCGGAAATGGATCTTGCTGTCGTAAAATTTTATAGCAAGCTCTCAAACTTTGTGTCGGAAAATCTGGATGGAAAATGAGTGATGGAGCCTACACATGGTCAGAATTTCCGACAACAAGGTCCTATCACACATTTTCCGTCGGAAAATCCGACCGTGTGTACGGGGCATTAGAGAGAAAACAGTCCATGCACTTTGTTTTGTTTTTTATTAAGGGGAAATAACTTGGTGGGGTAAGAAAATATGGGATGCCCACTGAATTTGCAGGATATTTACATGGGACCAACTATATATTCTCCCTGTATATACACTCCAGTCTTCACTCCAGCACAACACTTGCTTGCAGACTATTATGCCTCAATACCTCCAGCACATCACTTGCTTGGACGTTTCAGGACCAACTAGCACAGGTTTAGGCCTGACACTGACTCAGCCAGGCCTTGCAAAGTTCCTTTTGTGGGTAGGGACCTAGGATCCCTATAGTGTAGCAAAATTATGATAGTCCTTGGTGCTATTTGTCTTACACATGCCTACTGCTCCCAGCACCACCTCTTTGGGCTCAGCCAGCCCTCCTGGCTGCAGGTGCCTCTTTTTCCTGCCCAGACTTCCACAGCCCACTCCTCTGGTTCTGCACCCATCTTAGGCTGCTCACTCCCAGTCCTCTCAGGCGTGCCTCCCCAGTCCTCCTGACTGTGCATCACTCACCAGCCCTCCCAGCTGCGACCTGTAGTTCCTCCCTGGAGACTTGCCTGGCAGTGCTCTATCCCGCTGTCCTCTCCTTGCTCCTGTGTCTCCAGTCCAGGACACCTCCACGTGTTGTCAGAGGGTCCCGTTTGCACCCGAGCCCAGGCTCAAGGTCACCCCCCCAGACTGGGGAGCTCCCTCAAAGGCCACTGACAGCCTAGCTCTCCATCTCCAGCTTCTTCCCGAACCACCCACCACTGGGCTGACCCTGGGTATTTAAGGAGGCCTGCCCCCTACCAATCCAGATTGGGGATAGGTCAGGGCTCCCTAGAATACCCCAAGTAGCTCCACCTCCCCTTCAGCCTCCCTTTCCACAAAATGCTAGAAGATTCTAGAAAGAAGCAGGAGGTCCTAGTGATTCCACCAGCCCAGATGGAAATGTACCTTCTCTCAAAAAACTGCATTACTCTAGCACAATAGAGGGTGCTACATACATGAGAGGGGTGCAGAGTGTATGGCGGTGGGTAGTATGTACATGAGAGTGGTGCAGAGTGTATAGAGGCCAGTAGTATGTACATGAGAGCGGTGTAGAGTGTATGGCGGTGGGTAGTATGACATGAGAGGGGTGCGGAGTGTATGGCGGTGGGTAGTATAATATTAGAAGGGTGCGGAGTGTATGGCGGTGGGTAGTATGACATGAGATGGGTGCGGAGTGTATGGAGGTGGGTAGTATGACATGAGAGGGGTGCGGAGTGTATGGAGGTGGGTAGTATGACATGAGAGGGGTGCGGAGTGCATGGAGGTGGGTAGTATGACATGAGAGGGGTGTGGAGTGTATGGAGGTCGGTAGTATGACATGAGAGGGGTGTGGAGTGTATGGTGGTGGGTAGTATGACATGAGAGAGGTGGGGAGTGTATGGAGGTGGGTAGTATGACATGAGAGGGGCGCAGATGATATAAAAGTATATGGTGTGAATGAACCCTCATTTTTTGCTCCATCACTGCAGAGGCCACTTTGCAGTGGAATGCATAGAGCAACTGAAATTAGGTGCAGCACCAGAACTGGCCTCCCACCCTGCTTCAGACACTGCTCTCACCACCCCTCCCCCATCTCAAGCCCCTTCCTTCAGTCTCTGCACACAACTCTCACATTCTTCTAAAAAGCTGCCAACTTACCTCTCGCCACACAACCAGCAGAACGAACTTCTGTATGTGCATGCATTTCACCTGACAGGTTCAGCAGCGGCCGGCAGCTCTGCCTCCATTATTTGTCTGCAGGCAGCGCTGGAGGAGGACACTGAAAGGGGGTGCTGGAGCGTGCCGAGAGAAGTAGAAGGACGAGAATGACACTTCAGGTCGGCGCAGTGGAGCCGTTGATATAGCAGCGCTGCATATTAGTAATACTTTACCGGCCCAGACTGCTTACCCCACCAGCTTGGGGACAGTGACCAGGGCACATTCCCTCCCACATCAGGCAAATTGGGCGGCCGCGAGGCCCCTGCGAACGTGAAGCCTTAGGCGACCGCCTAATTTGCCTAATTAGATAGCCGTCTCTGATTGGATGCTTTGGGCAATGGTCTACTGGGAAACCTTGGTCCTGCCATTAATGTAGATGTTACTTTGACACGCACCACCTACTTAAACATTGTTGCTGACCAAGTACACCCCTTCATGAAAATGGTATTTCCTGATGGCAGTGGCCTCTTTCAGTAGAATAATATGCCCCGATATTCTGCAAAAATGGTTCAAGAATGATTTGAGAAACACAACAAAGAGTTTGAAGTGTTAACTTGGCCTCAAAATTCTCCAGATCTCAATCCCATCGACCATCTGTGGAATGTGCTGGAAAAAAAAGTCTATGGAGGCCCACCTCGCAACTTACAGAACTTAAAGGATCTTCTACTGAGGGCTTGGTGCTAGGTAGCACAGTATACCGTCAGTGGTCAAGTGGCATTCATGCCTCGACAGGTCAGAGCTGTTTTAGCAGCAAAAGGGGCTGTTTTAGTGGTAACAGGGCCTTCTCAAAATTGGGTGGGTGGTCATAAAGTTAAAGGCTGATCAGTGTATATCGACTTCAGAATCTCTTTATTTTAAAATGATATCCTGGTATTTAGATACGCAGAAGTTCCTCTTTAACACCTTAAAATTAAATGCTGTGTTTATCACTTCTGGTAATGGGGCCGTGCTCTGTCCGCCTTGTGTTTGTATCCTATTGTTTCTAGATAAATGGAATGCTATTGTCCTGTGAAGCTTTCTTCATGGTCTATTTCTGTCCAGCACTTGTGGGAAAACATTATGAGATGTCAGCATGTGTGAAAGCAGATAATAAAGCTTGTCATGAGCAGATAGGCCTTCCTCTGGAATAAACGCTTCATTTTGCTTGTTATCACTCACACAGTCTTGTTTAACTTGATCGGTTCCTGGGGTTCGTCAAGGCAAAAAAGAAAGAGCTGCCACAAGCAGATGGTTGATAGGAGACAACCAGAACATCTTTTCATATAGGTAAAAACATTGTGCAGGGAACTAAGCAGAACAGAAGCACATCTGTGGATAATGTCAACTCCACATGAAAGTATTGATGTTGATGACTTGAAAAGATACAGATAGACTATAGAACAGAATCGTGGAGGTTCTAGGGTACCAATAAACATGAGATGATTGTCACCAACTTCAATTCTAGATGACCAATTCAAAAACAAGCATGGTTGTTATTTTTACCTGAGATCTGTAGTTTCCTAAAGGCTTCAGACTATTTTGTTGCAATAATGTGTGTGAAAATGCGTGGTATTGTAAAAAATGGTTCCTGCTCTTTAAAACATGCATTGTAGTGCATTGACAGCCCATTGGGGAACCATAATTTCAAACCAAATTAGCCTAACGTTTAATGCACCACACATTGTTATACGTATGGTAACACACACACATTGCCATACATTGGATCAGAGAAATACCTCATGGTGGCCACATAGGCATCCACAAGGGGGGGCAAGTGCCCCCCCCTGGTATCAGGGATCAAGGGTTCCCCACTCAGTCCTTATCCCAGCACCGGTGGCTGGCGCCACCATCAGGCAGCCTCCTTAGGGCTACTCGTGAAGCTGATGGGTCAGGGTCCTGGTCTGATGACAGCTGGTGGCCCCAAGGGTTGGGCAGGGTGCCATGCTAGCCACAGTGTGAGCGGGTAGCCCAGGAGACAGAGGCCATGGGAAAGAAGAGCAGCAAGACCTCCAAACATGCCAGGAACAGTGTCTCCGGCACCTCCCAGAGCTTGGACCCCCTGAACTCCTTAAACCTCCTCACAGCTCCCAGGCTCAGAGGACAGATTGACCGGGGGTTCAGAGAACAAGGACGGGTGGGAAATGCAGGCAGCCAGGGACCGCTCCATGTTAAGTCATAGATTTGGTGGAAGGAACAGAGCACTTCCTGCCCTCACCCAGAATAAAAATGGGTCTTGCCAGCTGCTGACCATCATGGGCATCCTACTGGCATGCAAGGTACCGTACTGAGCATTACTAGCACCACTGGGGCATAGGGGCACTAGAGGGACTGCAGACAGGGCTAGGGGTCTCTCTCTCTCACCCGCTCTCTCTCTGTCACCCCCCCTCTCCCTCTCTCATCCCCCCATCACCCCTCTCTCTCACTCTCCTTCTCTCTCTCTATATCACCTCTCTGTCTTTCTCACCCCCCTCTCTCCCCTCTCTCTGTCACCTTGTGCCATGTATGCAGTCTCTGACAGCCTCTTGTGCCATGTATGCAGTCTCTGACAGTCTCTTGTGCCATGTATGCAGTCTCTGATCGTCTCATGTGCCATGCATGCAGTCTCTGACAGTCTCTTGTGCCATGCATGCAGACTCTGACAGTCTCTGCTTTAAATTTCAAGCTTCTGCCAAAAATTTGAATATAATTTGGCAAAGTGACCCTTTAGAGACACCCTGTCACCAGAACATTGGTTTCACCAACAATTTTCACCATAAGATTAAATGTGCATTAAATATATTTTGCCATTTTATTAGCCTCCCTTGTGTAGACATCCAAAAGCTCCAAGACTGCTTCTTGGTGCCACCATCTTGGTTGTGATGTCAGCAGCCTCAGGAGACTCTGAGCTGTCACTCAAGGGGCACTTTAGTATTCTCCAGCTGCTACATAAAAGGTAATGAGGAAAGGTGAGAAGAGGGGTAGAGGAGCTAGACCAGCACAAAGAGTAAAGCCATGTACACACGAGCGGAATGTCCGACAGAAAAAGTCCGATGGAAGCTTTTAATTATATATTCCAATCATGTGTGTGCCTCATCTGACTTTTTTTTCGAAAATTCTGATGGACCTAGAAATAGAGCATGTTGTAAATATTTCCGACGGAACCAATTCTTATCAGGAAAACCGCTCGTCTGTATGCCGTTCCGATGGACCAAAAACGACGCATGCTCTGAAGCAAGTACGAGATGGAAGCTATTGGCTACTGGCTATTGAACTTCCTTTTTCTAGTCCCATCGTAACTTGCTGTACATCACCGCGTTCTGGACGATCGGACTTTGGTCGGACTTTGGTTTGACTGTGTGTAGGCAAGACCGCTTGAATGGAATTCCGTCGGAGTTCCGTCAGGGAAACCTTCGGAGTTTATTCCGACGGTCGTGTGTACGCGGCATTACAAGACACTCCCAGAAGAGGAAAGGGCTATGACATCATGAGAAAGGTTTGTGCTACGGAATTGACTTGACTTTTGCCCCGTACACACGGTCGGATTTTCCGATGGAAAATGTCCGATCGGAGCGTGTTGTTGGACATTCCGACCATGTGTGGGCTCCATCACACATTTTCCATTGGATTTTCCGACACACAAAGTTTGAGAGCAGGCTATAAAATTTTCCGACAACAAAATCCAATCGCGTCAATTCCGACCGTGTGTGGCCAGTTCCGACGCACAAAGTGCCACGCATGTTCAGAAGAAATTCCGAGACAGAACAGCTCGGTCTGGTAAAATTAGTGTTCGGAATGGATAGAGCACTTTCGTCACACTGCAATGTAAAAAATGGTTTAATACAGCGCACTCTCTTCTTCTTTATAATGTGAGAAGAATGAAGTAGTTTTGCTGCTTATATTCACACAGACTTCTCACAAACTTCTTTCTTTATTTTTTTATTGTGATTCCCTCAATATTTGTCACATCTGACCAATTTTTTTCAAGGCTGTTTTTTTTTTCTAATTTTGTTTGCTTTTTAATAAAGAACATTTTTGGGTGTGTTTTGTGTGTCAAGTTACGACAACACTATTGATATCTTGTATTATTTAATCTCAAGGAGATTGTTTGGTGTTGGTGTCTCTTGTTAATTTCACATAGTATTTTTGAAATGTCCCTGCCTCCTCACAAACAAACTATCCTTTTTGAAGGAAAACACACATAGGCGAGTGTAATTGAAACAAAAATTTCTTTATTAAGGGCTCACAACCAAACAAAGAGGGAGGCAACGCTGGAGAAACAGCTGAAATTGATGAAGCCTTTGGCCCCCAGGGCACACCTCAAGTATTTTACTGCAAAATTGGTGGCCTGAGGAGTCCATATCTAAGGGAGTGCAGTCTGGTCCCGAAGTCCCAGAGATCATGAAAGCAGCAGATGACATCTGTGTCCCTAGGCTGTGGTCATACAAGAGCCTGCATCTTTTGCCAGACCAGACTGAACCCAGGGCCATCACTCTCTGGTCTTCCTTCAACGCTTCCTTCCACGCTGTGGCTGTGGTGGTGGAGTTGTGGCAGCAGGAGGAGGAGGATGGTCCAACTCAATCACGTCAGTCTTGGGTGTGATTTTGCCACTCACCCCCTTAGTTAGGACTTTATAAATAAGTTTCTCACACATGAGGCGTTGACCCTCCTGCAAGCCCTTCAGTTTGGTGGCAGCCATGCAGGCAAAGACCTCTTCAGGAGTGGGTAAGGCTCTGAGGGACGCAGAAGCCTCCTGAATGAGCCTGAGTGCTGAATCCTGCATGTGAGTCGCCTTCCTCGGTCTTTTGTATGGAAGGCAGAGGGGTGGGACCAGCGATTCTGTCAGGCTGCGACTGGTCCCAGGCTTCTCCTGGCTGCAACTTACCCCCGCCTCCTCCTGGCTGCCACTTTCCACAGCCTCCTCCTGTGTACCACATTCCAGAGCCTCCTCCTGGCTGAGGTCTTCCTGTGTATGAAAAAGGGACATCGTTTTAGTTTTTTATTCATCAATCACACACAATTGTCACCTCATGACTGTTGCAAATTGAATGTTAAGAAATATAACTGATGATCATTCTGAGCCCAGCATTTTTCATTCTTGTCCCAAATATTTTTGACCACTACTGTCTATTGATATGTAAAACACTTTATTAAATCAGCAATTAGTGATCAATAATGACATCTAGTAAAGATCATTTATTTATTTACCAGAAATCTGTAGAACAATGCTATTCCTGACTCCATCTGGGCTCCTCCACTTCTTCCTGGCTGGAAGTCCCAGGTTGGACATCGGAAGCCTCAGCTGGGGTGGAAGGAAGAGTGGAAGGAGGAGTTGAGAGGGATTCCCTGACTCCAGTCTGGTCTGACAGAAATCGCAGTCTCTCATAGTACCACATTATGGGGACATAAATGTCATCTGCTCCAGCTCCGGATCTCTGGGAATCCGTGACCTTCTTGCACTCCCTAAGATAAGTGTTCCTGAGGCCACCAATTTTCGTTTTTAAATAGGGGATGGTTGCTGTGGGGACCACCGGCTTCACCAACTCCAGCAGTTTCTCCAGCGCTACCTGCCTCTTTTGTTTATTGTTGTATTGGGGGTGTTTGACCTGCCACAGACAGGGCAGCTCCCTGTACTTGTCTATGAACAGGGGGAGGAAGTTGTGGTCATTGAAGCCATCCATTTTATCTGCAAGACACAACACAAGACAAACCCTAATGTCAGGCAAAACTCTCCTAATCTTGTTACAATATAGGCCTCAATCTAGAAGCAGTATAGGCCCAAGTTTAGATCTTACCTTCGTTATCACGATCGGCGCCTCCTATACTCCTTCCTCCCCTCACAGATCATACGTACTACGCACGCGTGTTACGCTTTATACACACTGCGCATGCGTGTAACTCCGCCTGCCCCTGACATTCTTTCTAGTCTATTCCCCGCCCCTTTTCATTCGGCGCAGTGGGGGAAGAGTACATGGCGGAGACACAACAGGTGCGTGCTAATTACAGCAACGAGGAGGAGGAGGAGGAAAGCCCGGAGCCGGAAACGTCTGGATCCAGAAGGAGAAGATTTAAGGCATCAAATATGTCCTTTGGGGAGATGTTGGAGATGGTGGACATCCTGAAGAGGGCCGACTATGATGAGAAGTATGGACCTTACCCGAACCCCAATGTCAGAAAGGCCAAGATCATGGCGAAAGTGGTCAAGAGTCTGCACCGGAATTTCGGGGTAGGACGATCGAAAGATCAGCTCAGGAAACGGTGGTCGGACCTCAAATTAAGAGAACACGAGCAGTACAGAAAGATCCAGAGAGTGCTGCAAAAAAGTAAGTAGTTGTAGTGCTGTGTTTCTATTCTTTTTGTGTTTATTACGTTCGTGCTGATCCATGTGCTTTTCTTAACTGTTGTACAGTTTAAAATGGCAACTTTCATGTTCATGGGCACATTATTCGTTCGTATCAAACATTTTTCTTTCGGCCTATAAAACACCATTGTTTTGCCCATATGCATTTGACCACATTTTTTAGGGCCTACTTGTATGAAAATAATTTGGTTGTGTAGGTGGGTTTGTTACTAGAATGAAATGCAAACTAGATTCTGTGTAAAGAGAGGACACTCAGCAGCTGTTTACACATCTGGACGCTGGAGCACTAATGTGGGACACAAGAACACCCTTTTTATTAGGGGGCCCACACAGGTGCTCCAGTGTATACTATAGGGGTGTCTCCATCTGTGAAGCTTGTACAAAACAGGTAAAGTATTGAAGTTTGACAAAGGACAATAAAAATTCTACATCTTGTACCCCACTTCCAAGCAATGTTTCATATTTATAGTTCTGCCATAAAATATCTGTGTGCTAAGTATACCATTTTTTTTTTACAATGGGGAGAAAAGACTCGGAGGACACCCCTCATCCGAGGAGACCCCCCACCTCTGGAAGAAGGGGAAATCCCCAAAGACAAGAAGAGCAGGAGGAGGAAGACGTGGTGGAACTAGTCACCACAACAGGTGAGTGTCTGCGACCATAGGCTCAGGTAAGAGATGGATGCTGGCATATTTATAATACATGTTTTTTTTTGGTTTCTATCTTTTTAGGTGATCGTGATGTTGTGGATCCAGATCCTTTCACCTTGGAAAGTGCACAGATCCTGATTGGGGAGATCATGGGGTGTAATGTTGTATTGGAAAACATCAAGAAAAACATCAATGATGTTATTCAAAAAAATAAGAACATCATTGATGTTTTGGGGAGAGTTAAAACCCCTCCAAATCCCTTTCTTTTATAGGGTGCTAGAAGAAAAGTCAAATTTTGAAGAGGCACACAGTGTGTCAACATGTGCTATCTGCCATCACGGGAGATCAATGGACGTGTTTTGGGGGTGCAACCCCTTCCTCAATAATAAAGTAGCTGAGAGGAAGGGGTTGCTTCCCCAAAACACGCTCCTTGATCCCCCGTGATGGCAGGTAGCACATGTTGACATTGTTAAATTTGTGTGCATCTTCAAAATTTAGCTTTTCCTGGGGTGACTTCACCCCATCTGAACGCAATATCAAACACAGTTCCTAAATACTCATGTCTGATATTGCCTTCAAGTTCTACCAAAAGTGAACTTTGTAAGTTCAAGATTTGTGTCTTTCTTGTTGGTTTGAAACATGCCTGTTTTATCTTAAATGGATATTTCTACTTTTTCTAATGTGACCCCAAAAATTGTTATACAACAAACATGTTGGTTTGTTTTAAAAATCTTTTCTAAATGCACATGTGATTGTGCAGGTATTAAAAAGATTGTTAATCAAGAATGTGTGGATAATTGTCTCAATGCTCCAACACTTATGTTGTGCTCTAATTGCTGCTTTCTGTGACAATGGGGGTTATTTCCTAAAAGGGCAAATCCACTTTGCACTACAAGTGCAGTTTCAAGTGCACTTGTAGTGCAAAGTGTCTTTGCCTTTAGTAAATAACACCCAACAGTGCTTTGTTAGGTTACACAATCACGCCATTTTCAGGACTCACCACATTTCTGTCAGGGTCAGCTAAAACAAACACAAGCAGTAAATGTCACCAAAGATTTGCTTAATTTTTTATTTGATAAAGGTTTCACACATTGTCTGGCATATTGATAGCCCCCCTACCCGCAAAGAATTCAAGGTATCTTAGCCGGACATCACGGGCACTCGGGGAGGGCAAGCCAGGACGGCCACTTTCAAGCGCCGTCAGGGTTGGTTCATTTTGAATTCCGGCTTCAGGCCCAACTGAGCCAGCATAGTTGGCAGAATGTTGCCGCAAAAAGTTGTGTAGAACACAGCACGCCAGGATAATGTGATTCAGTTTGTACTCCGCCATATGTATGGGTGTAAGAAATAGGCAGAACCGGATGGCCATGATTCCAAACGTGTTTTCCACCACTCTTCTGGCTCTGGCCAACCGGTAATTAAAAACCCTCTGGTCCGGGGTGAGGGTCCTCATCGGGAATGGCCACATAAGATGGTCCCCCAGCGCAAAAGCTTCATCCGCAATGAAGACGAATGGGAATCCATCCACATTGTCTTCTGGAGGTGGCAAGTCTAAGCTGCCATTCTGGAGACACCTGTAGAACTCGGTCTGGGCGATGACTCCACTATCAGACATCCCGCCATTCTTCCCCACGTCCACATACAGGAACTCATAAGTAGCCGACACTACCGCCAATATCACAATACTATTGAACCCCTTATAATTATTATAGTATGACCCCGAGTTGGGTGGTGGGATGATGTGAACGTGTTTCCCATCAATTGCCCCTCCGCAGTCAGGAAAGTCCCACCGCTGGGCAAAGTGGGAGGCCACAGTCTGCCATTCCTGTGGCGTGGAAGGAAACTGTTGAGGAAAACAAAAAAAGGCTTTTTGCACATAAACATGGAAAGGAGATTAGACACAAACATTCTTGGCCAATAAATAAACACTGTACACATTTGAGCACATTTGGACATTCTGCTATTACCTATCAAGATAATAATAGTATACAAAAACTTTAAACATTACCATTTGAAAGTATACAGGCAGGCCCTTGCACTACATGCTTTGGGGAATTCATCCATACATCTGACCACAAAAGAGGTGGGTATAGTGTGCATGGGTTTGGCAAAGTCGGTAGATAGATGATTGAGGATAGATAGAGAATTGGTATCAGCTGACTTAGCAGTTGGGGGGAGGGAAGGTTCCAACTGATTTGGGGACACCCAAAAAAAAAGCCTCTGGCACTCTGCCTGAATTTAAAGCACAAATCACATTTAAAAACATTTTAGGGGGTGTTTGGGGTAAAGCACTACTATGGAGCTGATAAAATACATTGTTAACAGACCACATGAGGTGAATATAGGGCCAGGAGAGCATGCTGGGGAGGTAAGTGAAGGCAAATATGTATGAAGGAGAAAAAAAAATAATTACATAAAAATCCAGCATGCATGAGAACAAAGGGGACATTCACAGCATATTACAATCATGGTAATTAGGGAATGAGATAAGAAATACAATATATTAACAAACATTAAATACAATAAAATGTGATATTAAAGGATAAATCTTACCTTAATATACTCCTTCTGCAGGACTTGTATGATGGCAGAACAGGTCTCTGGGATAATGATACCCAGAGCTTGGGGGGAGATGCCTGTCGAGAACTTCAAGACCTGCAGGCTTCTCCCCGTCGCCAAGTACCGCAGGGTGGCGATGAGCCTTTGCTCCGTAGTGATGGCTTGCCTCATGCAGGTATCTTGCCTGCTAATATAAGGGGTCAGCAAAGCCAACAAACGGTGAAATACGGGGTCCGTCATCCGGAGAAAGTTCCTGAAATCATCAGGATTATTCTCACGGATCTCACGGAGCAAAGGCATATGACAGAACTGGTCACGCTGAAGCAACCAATTCTTGGTCCATGAACTCCTCCCCACCCTGTTCATGGACTGGACTTGTGTCAAGGTCAGGACCCCAACACCAAGCCCCCGCACAGCACGAACTCTACAAGGAGTACGTATACGCAACATGGCTAGAAAATGGTCGGCTGCTCAGAACGAAGTAACAGAACGCACTGAAGAACAGCAAGGCCTGTGAAGAGCGACCTGAAAAACAGTAACGAACGAACAAGAACACAATGACAAGTCACGCGTAGCTTGCTTGCACGCACTGAAGAGCAGATACAAACCCACAAGCACAAACTGAACAGCAGAAAACGATCTGAAAACCACGAGCCTGAAAAAGCACGAATCGTCTCTCACCAAACTTTTACTAACACGAGATTAGCAAAAGGAGCCCAAAGGGTGCCGCGCTTGGTTCTGAATTGGCCTTTTCTAGTCTCATCGTACGTAGTTTACGTCACCGCGTTCTTGGCGATCGGAAATTCCGACAACTTTGTGCGACCGTGTGTACGCAAAACAAGTTTGAGCCAACATCCGTCGGAATGTCGGAATGTCCGATCAATGTCTGACCGTGTGTACGGGGCATTTCAGTTGACTTTAGACCTTCGACTACTTCATAGCCAATTTGTTAACAATTTGCCCCTGAAGGCACAGATGAAGTAAAAAAAAAAACAAATTGTCATAGAGAGAAAAATAAATGCTGCAAGTAAGCATTTAACATACGTGATTTTCTGTGCTTTTACCGGGAACATTTTTAAAGTCGTGTTTCACCACAAAAAAAAAAATACATGAATGTGCCTAAAAAAAAAATAAAAAAAAAAATTTGGAAATGTTTTTTATTTACTCACCTCTAAATGCCTGTTGCTAGGGGGTCCCTTGTAGTCTGCCTCTTTCAGTGCCTGGGCTGGTGACATCACTTCCCCTCGGCACAGGAAGGGCCCAGCTCTGCTCCCTCCCTCTTGTCAATCATCTGGGACCCATGCGCAGTGGGTACCCAGCTGTGAAGCCACAGCCCGGCGCCCACAGTTGCAATGCTGGCGCCGCCGAACGGAGGGGGAGACGAGCGGGGCTTCGATCCCCCGCATCGCTGGACCCTGGGACAGGTAAGTGTCCAATTAAAAGTCAGCAGCTGCAGTATTTGTAGTTGCTGACTTTTAATTTTTTTAATTTTAATGGGAACTCCTCTTTAAGTTAGTGACACAATCTTTTTAAGCTTTCACAACGTATTGCACGTTTAGTATTTTCAGGAAATTCTGCTATGAATTTTTATAAAAAAAAATGCATGGCTAAAATTAGGAAACCTGTAATGTTGTAAAATGGTATGCTTTGCAAGTGAGTTTGTCACTTCTAATGTGTGCTGGCCCAGTAAAGCCACAGCAAATTCCTTACACGGCAATAAGAGCCTATTTCGCTTGCTTGAACATTCAGACAAGAGCCCGGACATACTGCATAAAACACTAGAGTTATGGCTGTGAAGATTAGATTCTGCC
Organism: Lithobates clamitans; assembly: GCA_037952925.1. Classification (NCBI taxonomy): domain Eukaryota; kingdom Metazoa; phylum Chordata; class Amphibia; order Anura; family Ranidae; genus Lithobates; species Lithobates clamitans. The sequence continues at coordinate 11,872,309 of JBBGZY010000502.1, read as the reverse complement.
TCCACACAAGCTCTAACATAAATATTTTATGTATCTGGTTATAAAGTTAAATTCAATCTGAAATGGGAGGAAAAACACATTTAGTATTTTTTTAAATATCCATTCTTTCCTGTAGTAATACATTCCCGTTTATAGTATAACAAGCCAACAGAATTTGCTATAAAACTATAGAGGACAACATGCATATTTAAAAAAAAAAGGAACCTGCCATCTAGAGCCCTTTTTAAATCGTAAATTTACCCAACATTGACCTTGTTTGGAAGAACAAAAAAAAAATGTAATTGTGCCACTACCTCGCCAGTCTATCGAACATAGCCTGTATGCTAAATACACATCTGCTCTTGCTATATATGTCAGCAGCAGGGGGGGGGTAATTTTTGGGATTGGTTAGAGATAGAAATTAGGGCATAATGATTTATTTTAGAAAAAAAGAGTCAAAATTTGGATATTGTTATACCTATTGATATATACTGTTCATCGTAATTTTGAAAGTACGACTGTGTTTACATGTTTGGTGGGTGGAAAGGTTTTCTTTAAAGAAGTACTTTCACCTCAATAAGAAAGCTTAAAGCAGTACAGTAAAACCTTGGATTGCGAGCATAATCCGTTCCGGAAACATGCTTGTATTCCAAAGCACTCGTATATCAAGGCAAATTTCCCCATAAGAAATAATTGAAACTCAGATGACTCACAACCATTTATTCCTAAGTCCTTCAGTTTATAGTCCATATAAAAAGATTATAGCAATGTGATAGGTTGTGTAACCATAAAATGTTCATCCACAAATGGCAGCCTCCACAAGGGGATTAGAAGCAAAATCCAGCAGGAGCTACAGAGTATAAAAGTGAAGAGAGGTGCCTCTAAGTGTAGCAATATGGTTGCATTTAATGAAGGTATAACATTTAGCAACAAACATGGTTCATGATTAAAAGAGGCTAAGTATGCAGGCATCCGGGGTAAAGCTGTCCACATAGACCATCCTCCGCACCGCCGGCTCTCACCGCTGTCAGTCTGCAATCGTGACCGCGATGACCGCCGGGCACCCGTGATCGCCCGTGACAGAGTGAGAACTGGGATCTGTGTGTGTAAACACACAGATCCCGGTTCTCTCAGGGGAGATGAGACAGATCGTGTGTTCATACTAAGTATGAACACCGATCTCTCTCTTCCCCTAGTCAGTCCCATCCCCCCTACAGTTAGAACACACCTAGGGAACACAGTTAACCCCTTGATCCCCCCCGTGTTAACCCTTTCCCTGCCAGTGACATTTATACAGTAATCAGTGCATTTTATAGCACTGATCGCTGTATAATTGTCAATGGTCCCAAAAACGTGTCAAAAGTGTCCAATTGGTCTGCCGCAATATTGCAGTCCCGATAAAAATCACAGATCGCCACCATTACTAGTAAACAAATAATAATAATAAAAATGCCATAAAGCTATCCCCTATTTTATAGATGCTATAACTTTTGCGCAAATCAATCAATATACGCTTGTTGCGTTTTTTTTTACTAAAAATATATAGAAGAATACATATCGGCCTAAACTGAAGAAAAAGTTAGTTTTTTTGAAAAAAAATGTGGGATATTTATTATAGCAAAAAGTAAAAGATATTGTGTTTTTTTTTTGGTATTCTTTTGTTTATAGCGCAAAAAATGTAAAACCGCAGAGGTGATCAAATACCACCAAAAGAAAGCTCTATTTGTGGGAAAAAAAAGGACATCAATTTTGTTTGAGTACAGTGTTGCACGACCGTGCAATTGTTATTTAAAGCGACGCAGTGCCGTATCACAAAAAAATGGCCTGGTCATTGAGCAGCCAAATCTTCCAGGGCTGAAGTGGTTAATACCATTTTAATGAAAAATAGAATTGTAAAATACATATACTGTATAATACATACTATCAGAGTTGGATGAAATCTTCATTTCCTTTCGGAGTTACAAATACCCACGGCATCCTCCTTATTTGGTGCATTGAATGCTTGTGTCTCAAAGCTCCCAGAGGTAACTACTTTCCTCTAGTCATTATGTCATTAGTGTATAATGTGTTCCTTTGAAGTCAAATCCTTTGTGCCAAAAAATTCCACTTGTTTGCATCTATACAATAACTCTACTTGATTGGGCTTGCCTTGCTTTGTACTAAAATTTTATCCTGAACTATAGGTGTTAGTAAATATATGTATTTAGTTGCAAACTGCACACCGTCCCACTCAACCACTGAACACCATTTGCACATGGTCCACCTTAGCTTCGTCAGTGTAATCCTGGCATATTTCCACCTAAATAAAATTCCCTTCCTAAATAGAGTTTTTTTATTTTATCAGTGTGAGTTCATCTAGGCACTGTGTGCCTCTGACTACTGGTCTCGCAGGATTTGAAGCGAGATTTGGTGATGCCACTACTGTGCTGTTTGCTGGATGGGAAGCTGTAGCAGAAGACCTGCAGTGCAAGTATCTCCCTGCTTCTGTTTTATTCTTTCCTAACTTCTGCACCTCTCTCAGTGCCTTCTGAATACTTCTGCACCAATCATCATGTAGCATACCCCACGTAGGAACTGCTAAGTTAGGATTCCCCACTGCTACACGGCCAGGCACACAGCTATTCCTTCATGCACTCCAACACAGAAAACAGTCCGTGGCTTGTTTTTGATGTTTTATTAGGGGTTAATAACTTGGATGGGTTAGGGAATTATGGGATGCCAAACTTGAAAAATGTCCAGAACTATGAAGAAAGGGGACAACTTCCTCACTATTTACACAAAGTCCTCTTCTTCCTTCCTCCTGCACAAACTTGGTGTACAGCTCCTGTTGATCACTCCAGGGAAGCTAACAGTCTTTAGTGTTAATTTAGCAACTGCCCCTTAAAGGCTGGGAACATCTTGTCCCTTTGTGGATAAAGTAGTACAATATGGAGTGAACAGCATCTCCTTCTGCCTTCCTGTAGACCCTGAGCCCAGTTCTACTGCTGCAGAAGATACCAGCCCACCTGGCTACTTGCTTCCCCAGTCCTCCTGACTGGCACACGCTTTCCCAGTCCTTCCTGACTGATGCACTTCCCCAGTCCTTCCTGACTGGCACACTTCCATGGAGATTCCCCAAGGCAAGGATGAAGACTTAAGGACACCACTGCCTTTATAGAGCACTGTTACAGCTGACAGTCTCTCCCCCTTGTGTTGTCCCTGCACTGTGCTGATATTACTCACTGTCTTTGCTTGCTCTTTCCCGCTGCCTCTTCTGGCATGAATCCCTCCAGTTGCCTCCTATGGTGGGATCCTTCTAGGCCAGCTATGCCGAGCTCCAGCCCAAGGTAAAACCCCTCCCCAGCAGGGGTCCCTCAAGGGCCACTGACAGCCACTCCTCAGCACTGCATCTCCAGCTTCCACTTGACTCCCCTGCTGGCATGGCCCATGTCTTTTTATGAGATTTTCTCAGCCCCCCCCTGCCAGCCCACTTCTGGGGATTGGCTGAGGTCCCATAAATATTCATGACAGCTCCTCCTCACATTTGCCCTCTAGTTCTAGAACATTCTCCAATATTCCAGATACCAGAGAGCTGCCAGGATGAGTCATCCAGCCCTGGCCTCTAGTAACCCTGACCCAGATTCAGTGACTCAGGTTTTAATCCTAGAGCCAGCCAAATGCTTTTACTTACAATACTCTTCTTGTAGCACACACTAGAGTGTGCTACAATCAGATCACCAGTTATTGGTTTTAAGCTCTGTCACGAACAAGCAAAACATATTCTTCTACAAAGTTGGCTGTTTACATCTAGAGGCACAGTGCAGCACAAGACCACAAATGGGAAAAAATAAGATGCAGGGAGGTGGCAATACTGGATACTAGTCATTTGTCCTCTGCTTGCCTTTTTTGGGCACAGATTTCAAAGACAGGTAATATTTTTATGACAGAGGAGACCCTCCTCTGCCATAAACCCTTCTCCCTGCCTGTCAGCATTTATGCACACTGAGTGGTGCATGCGCAGCTCAGCATACATTTATGGCACCGCTCTGTGCCACGATCGTGACTCCAGTATGCATGGAATAATATAATCGTGGCCCAGACAAACACATAGCCGAAGTTTAGGAACCCAGAAGGAAAACTGGGAGAAGATGGCAGTGCCCGTGACTGATGTGGAGGTTTAGTCCCACTTTAATTACGATATAACAGATTCTTATTTTTTTTATTTACACTTATTCTTATATATTTTTTTCATTATTAGAGACAATTACAGCCTTAGACTCAAACATGTTGATGTTTTACATGAATATAGCTGAAGGAATTGGAAATATGTATTATTATACTGTATCTTTTTTTTTTTTTTTTGATCCTGCAGATCTTCTATTTTAACGAGAAGTTCCTTGGCTTCTTAGAACATTCAATGCCTTTACAGCTTCACAATCCAAGCTCCATTACATACAAATCTCTTTATCTGTTCCTGTCCTTGTGTTCATTCATAGGGCAGATATCCTATCTGTAATGACATAATTAAATATAGACAATAAAAAAGGAATAGACGGCTGCTATGGGAAGAGTAGGAATGTAAAGTATAGAAAATGAGCTTTAAACTGCAATCCTTTATTATATACATTTGATAGCATCCGCTTACTACATACTGTATTCTACGTGTCTCTGCTTTCATTTTGCCTCTTTGTATTATACAGTTTTGGATTTGTTCAAATTCCACATAGAGGAAATTGCTTTCATTGTTGCTTTAGGGCATCATATGACTCACATAGTTTAACGCCCACTGGAGTGACAGCGAGTCGGTTGGTATACACATCACCCACAAAAACAGTTCAGCACAGACTAAACTGATTTCATGGATTAGAGCAAGATACGGGGATATTGTTTAACATTGATAGGACTGCAGTAACTCTACTAAGAATTTGTTTAAAATAACTCATTTGCATATTTCTAATTTCCAAAACAAATTGATCAATGACAATAGATTAACAATAGATCAATGACAACTTATACAAAAAAGTGATTATGTTGCAACAATGCAATGATAAGATTACAAAGAGGAGGGAATAACTCTTGTAATGCCCTTGTGTTAAAATCAAATGTAATTTAAGTTAAAGAGAAAAGCAGTGGCAGCCTTGCTGTCTCGATAAATGAATTGTGGACAGGCAGGCTAAAACTTATTATACACATTACAATTTAATTGCACAGTCTGTAAAATATCCTTTAGATTTTCAAAAACCTAATGTGAGTACTTGTCTAGACTGTCCATTCATCTTGCATACAGGTCCTTGCACTACATACCGTGTTGCCCCGAAAATAAGACCGAGTCTTATATTAATTTCGGCTACAAAAAACACACTAGGGCTTAGTTTCCGGGGATGTCTTATCTATGTCCCCTGTCTTCTCTCCCCCTGTCAGCTCAGGAGTCATCATTATGACATCTTTAATCCCAAAAATAAACCTTAGTTAGCTTGAGTTCACATTGCTGCGGGTTAGAAATAGATTTCAACCCGGCAATGCAGTCCGACTTCAGGGGTGATTTGACAGACATCTGTGCGGGTTTTGGGAATCGGTACAGCGCCGCAAAGTTGGCGCAGCCGCCGATTTGGCATGCGATTTGACATGTCAAATCACTCACAAAATCGCTCAAATGTGAACCTAGACTTAAAGTCATTGTAAAAATATGTAATCCCTTTTGTAAAAAGATTATATAATGTCCAGTGTGTCTCCTTTTGTAACTTTATTGTTGAAAATACTTTATTTACAGTGCCGCTGGGCACTCGCGTGATCCGCCAGAGCTCTTCTTCTGCGCTCCGAGCACTGCCAAGGGAAGGGTCGAGATCCCTGCTGACCCCCGCTCCGAGCACTGCAGAGGGAGGGGCCGCTGTCAGCCGGGAGGAGAGGAGAAGATCTCTAAGCGGGTCACGTGAGCGCCCAGCGGTGCTGTAAATAAGGTATTTTCGACAATAAAGTTACAAAACAAGACAAAGTGGACATTATGTAATCTTTTTACAAAACAGAGTAAACAGAGCATATATTTTTACAAGACCAAAAAGTGTAGCAAATAATTTTGCGTTACCTCCGATATCAAGCAGCTAACACGCCAAATTGGATAAATGCAAGAGGCAAAAATAAAAACAAAAAAGTGTAGCGCTATAACATAATGGGCTGTGGGCCCAAATGACATCTAAAAATTAGAAACAATGAAAATAAAAAATAAATTGTGGCATAAAAAATGACAATATTAATGAAAACACAAATCATATAATAAAACTGAGTGACCATATAAATAACGACACTAGTGACAATACGACTGAAACTTAAATAAATGTGCGATTCCAATCTATATATTTTTTAGAGTTGTAAGACTCTGTAACAAAAGTTCCAGTGAAAAAAACATGTCTATCCAAGGATAAAAATCTGTGACTGTGATAGGACCACCACCATGTGAAGAGGAGCCTTACCGGAATGTTTGAACATGCCAGAACATATGCTCTGCGTGTCAAACAGGCTTGTAATGTGGTGGGTAGATGCAGGAGATATTGATTTCTCTGAGCTGGAGATTCCCCGTTCACAATCAAAAAGGCAGCAGTGGAGACCTTCCCGACGTGTTTCATCTCCAAGGACCCCAGATGATGTCCTTGGAGACGAAACGCATCGGGAAGGTCTCCACTGCTGCCTTTTTTATTTAATACAAGTGCTTTTCTATCTACAATCATGTGAGTGTTTTAACTTTAATAAATTTTAAATTTTACATACGGAATTACACTATTTGGTCCCTTTTTGCTTCTCCCTTTGCCACTTCACATCTGTGAATGTCGGAGTGCCGCTACCTATGAAAGGCTACTTTCCATCTGCCCTCAATTGGATGTGAACGGGGAATCTCCAGCCCAGAGAAATTAATATCTCCTGCATCTACCCACCACATTACAAGCCTGTTTGACACGCAGAACATATGTTCTGGCGTGTTCAAACATTCCGGTAAGCCTCCTCTTCACATGGTGGTGGTCCTATCACAGTCACAGATTTTTATCCTTGGATAGACACGTTTTTTTCACTGGAACTTTTGTTACAGAGTCTTACAACTCTAAAAAATATATAGACTGGCATCGCACATTCATTTAAATTCCAGTCGTATTGTCACTAGTGTCATTATTTATATGGTCACTCAGTTTTATTATATGATTTGTGTTTTCATTAATATTGTCATTTTTTATGCAACAATTTATTTTTTCTATTCATTGTTTATAATTTTTAGATGTCATTTGGGCCCACAGCCCATTATGTTATAGCGCTACACTTTTTTGTTTTCATATTTTTACAAGGACTTTACTAGGGCTTTTTTTTGGGGTAGGGCTGGGGTAGGGCTTATATTGCAGCCCTCCCCGAAAATCAGACAAGGTCTAATTTTCAGCTTATTTTTGGGGAAACATGTTAGTTGTTGGTAATTCTAATGGAGATTTTGCAAACATTGTAAAGTTTATGATCAACTTTAAAGAGACCCTCTCAGCACCCCATGTATATTAGGAGTACAATGTTACGTAAAAGGTAGTGACTACCTCTCTTTTACAATTCTGTGCTAATGGTGCACTGCAAATCTTGCATCTATTCTTTACTATCACTAACACTTCTGGGATTGCTAAATTACGCTACAGCTCCCCTTCGCCTGGTATGACAATGGGACTCCATTCACACTTGTTGTTTCTGGAACATGTGACAATATGCACAGAAAACTCACACGTTGCTGTGTGTTTTTAGAAATGTGCTGTAAACCTGCACAGTGCTTGAAGTGCCATTAATTGTTAATGCCACCCCAAGCGCTGCTAACAGGTGCCTCTTTGCCATGCATTTTGTCATGCAGCAAACGTGTTACAAATGCACCAGAACGCGCAGTGGGAAAATGCGCTCGGTTCCAAATAAGGTTTTGGAGCTTCTTTGGGGAGCTTGTTATGCATTGAACAGACCATTCATGTGCAAAAAAAACCACAACTTCCCGCTACGCTCTGGTGTGAACCAAGCCTAACTCTATTCCTGGCAGTAGTCAGCAAAGCCTTTTGTGATCTGCAAAGACTATGCAGTTGAGGCAAGACTTCCTGGGGCAATACTAGAAAAACTGGTAGTAGGGCTGGGGAGGGAAGCTACAGTGTCAGGCTAGAACATAGAATATGTAACACTCCAATAAGTGTTGGAGTAAGAGAAGAATAGTTGAAAGTCTACGGCACAAAATTAAAAAAGAAGAAAGGTAACCACATGTATTACATTTTGGGTAAATTTACAAAAATCCCCTAATATACATAAGGTGGTGACAGGGTCTCTTTTAGTCAATATGCAATAATGTTTAGAGTTTCTGACTAGGGGGCTTAAGGACTAGGGGGCTCACCAGGAGAAGGTGGGTGATGTGGATGGAAGAGGGTTCTTCCTTTCATTGCTCCTCATCTGAGGACTTCCTTATAGACCAGGCTCCAAACAGCATATTTACTCACTAAAAGGCCTGAAGAATTTTATTTAGCCCATTTATACTGGAAATGTATAGGATTTGAAGCTAATTACACTGGTGATACAAGTGAAGGTAAAACAGGAATATGGTAGAGACTGATTACCTTTAGTATTAGACAGAGAAAAATTGGGCCAAAAAATGGGCAACCATACCTTTACACCTTATATATTGTTATATGCCCTCTCTGGTAGATGCACCAAAGCAAGAAAGCATGTCCTTACAAGGATAACTATGGCCATCAGAGCAGTGGTAAGAGGTCAATTTTAAATGTCCCCCCCCCCACATAAGTTTTAAAGGTATCAGTTAGAAGTCATTCAAAAATGTTTGAATACAAGTACGTTTATATAGAAACGTGCCGAAAAACATACAGACTGCAAAAGCTGGCCTCTTTTGAAAATGCATACAGACAACCAAGAGTTTTTTTTATAATGAGATGATCTGTGACAGTATATATTGTATATGTCTATCAGTACAGGTTACTTACCTTAAAATATTTGTTGAAAGATAAAGCAGAACAGTTCTTCCTGTTTTATTAACATGTCAATTCAAAAATTATAATATATTTCTTCCAAAGCCATTAAAATCATAAATTTGATGAATGAACTTCAGCTACAAAATCCCATTGAGAAGCAGTAAATTATCTTCTTAGAGTGCATGCATGCCAGATGGTTGTTAGCATCTTGGAGACCAAATAGAAAAGTTAAAATGACAGCGATAGCAAATGTGAATAATTTAATTACTGAACTTGGAATGGCAAGATGATTGAGTTTGAGATGTATTTAAAAATATAACCTTATGCAGAGACAACCCAATATGCCTAATTCTCCTCTGAAGAATTATTTTTTTCCAGGATTGGCATGCGATATTGAATACCAAGGAAAAATGTAGTTAGATGTAAAATCCTACAATTTAATCATCACCATCATTACAAAGTGTAATGCTTGAACAGAAATAATAAATACATAAATGTAGTGCCACCCCCCAATGGAGCCTCTGGATTTTCGGGCCTGTTGCCCCCCTCACAGCACCCACAGACAGGCAAAAGGAAATTTCCACACTCTCCAAATGGCTCAAGAACCAGGCTAGGGGTTTTGTTTTTTTGTGTTTATTTTGGGAACGTTGAACTTGGATGGGGATTGGGGGTACATGGGATGCCCCCACAGTAGAAAACTGCTAAAGTTTCTGGCTGCTCTTATCCAAACTGAACTGTACTGCAACACAGTGGGAGCAATGGTGCATCTGAAACAGGGAATAAAAGTCACAAAAAGTTGTGTTGAAGGTGTACTGCTCTAGGCCCAAAGTTAAAGGTGTTAGGGTGCTCCTGGCTGTCTTGCACTGCATTTAGGTACTCCTGGTTCTAGACACAAGGTATTGCACTTCACTGTCCTCTCTTTCCTTTGGGTGTATGGCTGGCTTGGACTCACTCAGTCTCTTTAAGTAGCTCCCAGAATCCAGAAGGCTGCTGTACTGGCCTTTTGCTGAACAGGCTGCTTCTGGCTTGGTCTGAAGTCTGCGGCGACGCCTAGCTAAGACCGTAACTGAGCGAAGTCCTAGAGCAGGGATATGCAATTAGCAGTTGTAGTTTGGCAACAGCTGGAGGTCCGCTAATTGCATATCCCTGTCCTAGAGCTTCCTTTCCATCTCTCTCCTCTGCTCTTGCTCATTCTCCTCTGTCATTATCTTCCTAAACTGCTGAAGTAGAATTGGGTGGGATTCAACTTTTGTGTCCTACAGAAGTAGTATGAATGAGACACATAGTAAACAGTTGTTTCCTATGTGTCCTTGCACTGACAGACGTTTTACAATGCGGTAAAAGGTCTGTCACTGCTGACTGTGTGAATTAGCCGTTAAGCCACTTGCATTGTCACACCACAACCCACCCCCCTCCTTTTTTCAACTGGTCACTGAGGGGGACCACTGATGTAAGGCTACTCTCAGAAGATTTGGATTGAGGCTTGGTGATATCACTATTGTGCTGCCCACTGTTCTTCTTACAGAAGAGGCAGTTGTACCTATTCTGAGGCTGCAGTTGAATTATATCCCTTCTTCTGCTTCATTCATTGTGTGGATCTGTGCTTTCTCAGCCTGTCCTCCTGCTGTTTACTTGTCATTACCCTGTAGCAGAGTGTCCATTTGCCATTCTCAGATGCAGGCACAGATACCCTTAACCGCTTTTTTCCAAAACTTCCTGGGTTACTGAACATGCCCAAGGAAGATAAGGTCCTCAGTGTCCCTTCCTCAGCAGCTCAGAGAGAACACACATGATGGGCAAATGTTCTGCAGCCAGATGAGTGGCCCTCCATTGTTAGAATGAGTGTGCAGGCAGCTGGACTGGGGATAATACCATGCAGCTTCTCTTAAAGACTCAGCTAGTTTGGGGAGCCCTTCCTCAATTGCTACCAGAGTATTCGAGCTCCAGTGGGTTGGCGCTTCACCCTTGGGTCTTGAATCTTTCCAGCTGTTCACCTGTGTTACTGGCAGTGCTGTATTTAGGCCTAGGCCGACAAGGCCCAGGCCAAGGGCAGTACTTTGCGGGGGGGAGCGGCGAAAGAGCCCTTCCTGATGTCCCGGATCCCGCAACGTTCTCCCGCACGAATGCAGGCTCCGGGGGCTGGCTTGCTGTAGCAGTGTTGGTAAGTAGTATGGTGTGATGGCGTGCTTGGCGGGGGGGAGCGACTCGCGCCCCCATAAGCAGCCGGTGACTGGCTGCATGTAATTGGACAGGTGGAGCCTAAAGCTCCACCTTCTACTCTACTCCGTTCGGCTTTAACTGCATCGCTCGTCTCCCTGGCCCAGGGCGGGGTCTGCCTGATGACAGGAGGAGGAGAGAGAGAGAGAGAGAAGCACGAGGGGAACCCCCTAGCAAGGTAAGCAGATAAAATTGAGTAAATTACCATTACTCTTGTAATGTGCATGTGCCAAGCAGCAAATCTGTGCTCATTATGGAAATGAATATACAGATCATGATATTGCAATAAAGTGATCCATGCTACAAACTCATAAAACTCATTAAACAGTCCACCTTCAGTGAAAGTTCATGTACTGCAAACTTTGCAGTACATGAACTTTGCAATACAATCTTGTAGATTGTAAGCTCTAACGAGCAGGGCCCTCTGATCCCTCCTGTATTGCTTTGTATTGTAAGTTTACTGTCTGTCCTCATGTTGTAAAGTGCTGCGCAAACTGTTGGCGCTATATAAATCCTGTATAATACCGTATTTGCCGACGTATAAGGCGACTGGGCGTATAAGACGACCGCCTATTTTTCCAGTGGAAACATAGGTTTTGGGCTATACTCGCCGTATAAGACTACCCCCACTTCTGAAGCAACACCATTTAAAAAAAAAAACATTAGAAACATTAAAAAAGCAAGAATGCCAGCTACTCATCCACCATGCTGTGATATGTCATACAGTAAATCAAAAATGAATAACACAGACAGAGATCTCTTGAACGCCACACCTCTGGAAAGTAGAATTTTCACTAACCAAACCTATGCCACTTTTGGGTTATATTCTATGGGAATTGTCCACCAAAATGCATTTAATAAATGTATTAAGATTCACTAGTAATACAACCACCCCCCTGTCCTATGTCCCAGATTCACCTGTTCCTCTTGGGTGCTTGGGACCTCAAAGCAAACAGCAGGATGTATAGTAGTGGGAGATCAGTGAGTGGATTTTTACCCTGTGATGTATGGTGAGTGATGTATTCTTTTAATGAATACAAAACCTGCTTGGATTGGCAGAGGCTGTAGCCTCATCAGCCAGTGCCTCTCTCTCTCTTTCAAAGCCAATCCGAGCAGGCTACTGTATGTAGCCTGTTCGGATTGGCAGAGGTTGTTACCCCAATCCAAGCAGGCTCTGTATTCATTAGAAGAATACATCGCTCACCGGGATTGGCTCAGCGGCGAATACTGTATGTGGCTGAAGCCAAATACAGTATTACCGGACATCCAGTGGGCATCCAGGGGGCTGACATCCATCGGGCAGCATTCTATACCCGGCCTATAAGACGACCCCCTAACACAGATTTAGACAGATTTGTAAATGATATTTGAGAGAAATGGGCCTTTTGTGTACATAGAAAACGTCATAGATCTTTGAGTTCAGCTCATGGTGAATAGGGGCAAACACAAGATTTTTTTGTTCAGTGAAGATGATCTCCAGGTGGAAGAAGTTACCAAACAACCCATAGCACAAGCCTTGTTCTTGGCTAGAAAGCTAATCTTCAGACATTGGAAATCTGATGAACCTCCCTCCTGGAAGGAATGGATTGCAACAATGGGAGATACAATCCATTTGGAAAAATATATCTACCAGCATAGGGGTAGCTCACATAAATTTCAAGCAATATGGTCGCCTTGGCTTGATACCCCGGGTTATCGCCAGTTGACATAATTCTGGATAGAGTCTTGTATAGGTAGCAGTATCATACTCTGAATGTTTATATATGAAGTCAATGTGGTGTGTTTGTAATTTGACACTTATGATAGGAATGTTTTGTTTTACATGTACCATTGTGACAATGTTGGACTTGTCACTAATACCATGGTAATTTCTCTGGAATGGTTCAATGACTTGTACTTGCAAAATTTATTATTCAATAAAAACTTTCTACTGAGGAAGGCCTGTGATTGGCCGATATGCTTCTAGAAGGTCAGGAGCTGATCACGTTCAGCCAGGCACTGTGTATGTGGACACGATGATGCTACTCTGGAAGTTTTTATGTGATTTTAAAAGTTTTTATCTTGTAAATGCAACTTGTCTGTTTGGGGGCTATGAATACATTTTTATACGGAGAACACTATGGTCTCTATACTTATTATTTACATGTCCTGAACTCATGGAATCTTGAGCCAAGCTGGGAGATGACCCGTTTTTTTGGATATTAATGAGCTGTGTTACCATTAAGAAAAGAGCCAATCTGGATTACCCACCACTGATTGGGAAGAGGAAGTGAGCGCAAAGAGCTCATGGGAAGATCCGCATATGAGTTTTGACTCATCTGGGAGGTGAACGCGCATTTTTACTGGTGGTGGTGTGCACTCCTTTTGAGGACGAACAATCACTGTGGTGGAATTGTGTGGATACACTGATCACAAGAAGAGTTTTTCATGTTTTATTTCTTCATTTTTTCATTTTATGGACTATTCATTTATATGTAGGATTTATTTATTTTAGAGATTTGCACTTTATATTTATATTTATAATTTTACACATAGCGCTACATTTATTTATTTACTATCCATTTTGAAATAAGTGTGGTGTACCACTCGGAATGTTTAGCAACTGTACATGTTTATTATTAGGTTATCTGATTTAAACATCACAATATTTTTTACTTGTGGCGCTGATTGTTTCATCTCATAATTTAAAACTTTATTGAGTTAACAAAAAAAAATTAAGCTTTGACAATAAAACCTAGAAGCTGATTGGTTACTATGCACCATATTCTCTGTGCACCGATTTTAGTAAATCTCCCTTTTTATCTCTCAGTTTATTAGTTGCACCTTTACCATCTCAGTCTGACACTGAACCAATCCAACAAGGTTAGTATTTATGAAATGCAACTTTTCTTTCACAAATTGTTATGGAAATGATTTAGGCTCCAATCGAGCCCAAGGTTATCTGCTGCTGTCTCTAATTTGAAAAGTGTGGATATGCATGCATATAAAAGTAAACACTCTGAGACACGCTCAGAACTGCTAACTCATTACACTTGTGATTTATTCAAGGCGGTGTTAATGTTTTATACACACAAATACGTCATTGCTATGTTAGTCTAATAGGTACATCTCATTGGTTAAGATAGAAAAAGAAGATGGAGAATTTTCATAACGAGGTTTGGCTGTCTTTGTTCTTATCTCCAGTTCCGCGTTCTTTTGATGTGTGGGAGGTAGGGGGTACACGCCATCTTGAGAAAATATAGGAACAGAGCAAATCTGTATACTTATATAATGAGTAAGGAGAAAAATATGTATGCACATAAGAAAATAGACATTTTCAGATTACTATTATTATCTACATCACATTCCTTCACAATCCCCCCTAAAATGACTATTTTCTCCTTTCTGTCCCTAATACTAAAGGTCCCACTTTGGCCTGGCCCTTCTCCTCAGCAACTCTTTTAAGCTGTATATAGAATTGGGCAGCAACTGTTCACTTCCCTCCTCGATACAGCTGGAGAGGTGCAGTCAGGCGCTATCTATCCCTAAAAACCCTATAGGATTATGAGGTTATGGACAGGGAGTGACTGTAGAGGAGTGAAGGGTTTGTCATCTTCCATCATAAGGGGGTCCTCTTCTTCTTGGTGGAGAAATGTAGGTGTGCTATTGTCTACAGCCTTGCTCATTAACTTTTTACGAAAGGTAGAATACAGCATACAATCAGGGCTAAAAGAACCAGGATTATTAATACCGTTACCCGTATCTGGGCGAGCACCTTCTGCCACCCACTCATCCAGCTAAAATATTGGTCCCATGGGTCTGTGATACCTGAGTTCTTCTTCAACTCTAGTGACAGATCTTCTAATTTCTTTATAGCTAAAGTAACCTTACCATTTGGGCCAGTATTATCAGGAATGTATGTACAACAGGTTCCCGTTTTTTCCTATGATTTTACAAAACACCTCCTTTCCCAGCTAGCACCATGTCTAAGGCCATCCGGTCCTGGAATGTCATGTAGGAAGTGGGGGCTAACTGGTCAGCAATTCCCTGGAGGGCATTTTTAGTGTAATTTACAAATCTCTGTTGGTTATAATATGTGTAGTGTCAGGTCACCTAGAGGCTGGGTGACAGATGCACACCGTTGGGATCAGGAGTGCACCGCAAGGTAGTGGACCCTAGCACTGACTGCTGCGGATTGTACCTTGGGAGGTTCAGGAAGCAGGTCTACTGGATCACTGACACAGATCCCACTGGGAGCTAGAGCATAGATTCCCCAGGGCGCGGAGTCTAAGAGCCAGCAGGTGTTCACCAGAGCCTCTAGTGGTGAGGATGGACTGCGCTGCAGTCTGGCTCCAGGTCGCGGTCCCCAGGGTCTCACAGCTCACGCTCACGGTAGACTACAGAAGATGAGGAAGGAGGCGGCTGGCTGGAACATCAGGGTCACAGGCAAACAGGGATGGCCGGGAACAGGCCAAAGTCGGTAACAGAAATCATATGTAGGAAACACAGCAAGTACACACAGAGGCTAACACACAGTGGTTGATCAGCACTGCTGGCTTGCAGTGCACAGGTTAATATAGGGTTCCCTGATAGGGCCTGGGGTGGGGCCATGCTTAGAGGAGAGGTTACAAAAGCAGTCAGGTGAGGGTCAGCTGGTCTCTAGAAATGAACACATGGAGACAGGTATGCTGATCGACAAACTCTATTGTATAACCATGACATGTAGTTAATCCAATCTACATTCTTGCTGACAGTTGTTATGGGGATCAAAGACTCAAAACCAGCTTTTACCTGATCCCTGCCTTTAAACTCATCAGGGACCCCCCTTGTAACCCCTATGACATGTATGTATACATGAGGATCAAAGCTTCCGGAGAGAGCTGCTCGCTTCCTCCTCTGACTGTGTGCTGGGTCAGTGTATGTATCAGGGGTATCTTTGGTTAGGATATGGGGGCTTTCTATTTTCATCTTTTTTGTCTAATGCACTCTGTGGTCGCCCAGTCTGGCCCTGTGTTCCAACCCACTGGCCCCCACAGAAACCACAACTCTGTCCCCAGTAACTGTCTGTGTGGCATACATATTTGACCTTACCGTCAGGGATATCACTGTACCAATGGCATCACCATGAAGGGTCAAACGGACAAGGTACTATGTCACAGTAATCTAAGGTAAAGGTGGTCACATGTGTACCTGAAGAGTTACACCAAAACGTAATTATGTTATCATTTTTGTGATGGCCACCTCCTGGGCCCCTCCCCCCTAGATCAAACAGAAAAAGGATATGCAGCACCCGAAAACACTCTCTCCTGCAGTGATAAGCGTGCATTCAGGTGTTCTTCCTGGCCAACTTGACTGAGGTGGCTGTGGTCAGCAAAACTTGGAATGGACCATCATAACTTGGCTCAAGGATCTCCAGACAGTAGTTGGTGTGTTCCTGTATCTAATTCAGGATCTGGAATGGAAGAAAACACCTGGACATGCATTCAGGTTAATTCTCGTGATAATGTGGTTACATAATTAGTCAACACATCAGACTGTAACTGTAACTGTTGTGGAAAGTAACAACCAAGTCTGGGAGCTGAACCAAACAAAATTTCATAAGGGGATAGGGCATGTTTCCCCTGGGGGTGTGTCTGACACTGAACAGGGCAATGGGCCAACTCATGTTAGTCTATTGGGCCATCTTTAACATCCTGTTTTTAGTGTCCCATTCATCCTTTCTACCTTCCCGCTAATTTGAGGGTGGTATGGGATGTGTAGTGCCAACTGAACCCCCAGTGCTGCCCAAATCTCTTTAGTAAGGGTTGTTGTTAAGGCTGGTCCCTGATCTCTCAATATCACCTCTGGGACCCCAAATCTACATACTATCTCACTCAGTAGTTTCTTAGCTGTGGTCCTGGCAGTCATGACCACTTCCACTAGGGCGTATTCGAATCTGCCACTTCTTGGCACTTGAGAATGATCAATTTGCATCCTCTGGAATGGGGTATAGGGCTTTTGCCAGGTGCTTCTTCTGTGCATCCTGGATTACATTTGGTGCAGATAATGCATGATCTGCAGAAGCTGTCGGTCAGTGGAGTAACTCTTGGTGCAACACTTGTTGATAAGAGAGTTCATAAAGTCCATGTGCCCATTGCACCACGGCTGGGTACATACTCCTGAGTAGACAAGGCTTCTTGTTGCACTCGAATAGTCCATTTCTGAGAGTTGCTCCTTTTCTCCATTTCCAGCTTTCCTTCTTATCCGGACTTGTTGTTTCCTGTAGTTCTTTTAGATAAACTCTGTCCACTGGGAAAGTCTGTAAGGTAAGCACGGGGTGGTCTTCTTCTACCACCCTGCTGTCCACTTCCCGTGGACCACCAGCTGTCTGTTTGGCAGCTGTATTGGCTCGATGATTGCCTCGAGCTTCCTTTGAGTTCAGTTTGTAGTGTGCTTTTACTCAGAATAGTCACTTGGGTTGTGAGAAGCAAGGCATCAATCAAGTTTTTACAGGTGTTCCTGCAGCCATCAGGAATCCTCTGTCCTAGATAACACCATTATCATGGGCAATGCTGAAAGCATATCTTGAGTCCATATGAATGTTGGCTCTTTTTCCCTCTGCCCATTTACGTGCTGTAGTAAGTGCTTACAGCTCTGCATCCTGTGTAGACATCACCGGTGGTAAGGCTTCAGCTTGTAGAACAGTGTTTTCAGTGGTGACCGCATGTCCTGTGTGGTCATGGGGTGACAAGTCAAGACTCTACTCCTCTTCCTTTCCCCCCCTCGAGAAGTGGAAGAAGGGTGGTAGGGTTCAGTGTTTGACAACTTAATAGAGTAATGCTGTCCAGTAGGAGGGAACACAGGAGTCTCAAGTGTCTGGTAGTGGACAAGTGTTTCGGCTGGATCTTGGTTGAATATGGCAACAACGTCATGGGGAACAAGCAGAACGAGGCAGTGTCCGAGGACCAAGTTCAAAGTTTTGTCAAGCAAGGCTTGTGTAGCAAATCCAGCTCGCAGACACAATAGGCCTCCTCTTGCTACCGCATCCAGCCGACAGGAATAATATCCTATGGGGCGTAGGCTGATGTCGTGTGATTGGGTGAGTACACCTGCAGCATGTCCCAGACGTTCGGATACAAAGAGCTTGAGCGTTTTGTCGTAGGCTGGGAGCCCTAGCGCCGGGGGTGGCGCACTCAAGGGTTTTAAACTTTAGATATTTCTTCAGGAGACATCTGGAAGGGTCTGATTGCAGAGCATCAGTAGGAAGGCTTCTGGAATCCATGCTCTGCACTAGGAAATTAGTCCAAGGAAAATGACAGGTGTTGAGCACCACTGCAATTTGGGCTTTGAGACTTTGCAGCCCTGGTTGGCAAGATAGCACAACAGGCTTTCTGAGGTGACTTCAACAGGGGGTAAGTCAGCTGCACAAAGGAGAAGGTCATCAACATGTTGGAAGAGAATCACTTCCGGGTGTTCCTCTTGTCATGTGTTAAGGATGATAGCCATAGCTTTTGCAAACTGGCTTGGAAAGTTCTGTGCCCCTTGTGGCACAACTGTTTAGGTATGTTGCCGTTTCTTTCCGTGGATGAATGCGAAAAGGTACCAGCAGGAGGGGTGAGGGTGGACACTGAAGAAAATGTTTGTAAGGTCCACCTCTGTGAGGTACTTTGCAGTCAAAGGCATCCACAGTAGGTACCTGGTTCTCTTTTTAGGATTCTCTTCTTGGGGTTATTGTGGTTTGCGGGGCAATGAAGCGCCCTCTTGACTGAAACTGGTGGCACCTTTAAGTTACCGTTGTCTTCCGGTCCTGTGGACCATAGGCACTCAGGGATTCTGTCAAGTACTTCCTGCAGTATTGAACTTGAAGTTTTTGCTTCAGTAAGTGTCATCAGGAGAGACAGAGAACACAAAGCAGATTAGTCTTCTAAAGATAGGGGAGTATGTAACTTCACCCCCCCTTCAGGCATGTCCTGATTGAGGCCTGTAGTCCGGACTACACATCAGCTCCTAGTAGATTCAAGGGACATGTAGAGGACACCACAAATCTGGCAAGCAAATCAGGAAATGTCCCCACTTGGAGTGGCTCTGCAAATGGACTGGAGCGGAGCACCCCATCCACTCCCACGCAGGAAACGTGTGTGTCTCTTTTCATAGTGGGAGAAACTCAGATCATCAAAGGCCTGTACGAGTTTAGTATGATACTTCTTCAGACTCCCCTTTATCTTGGGTAATATCTTGGATTGTGGTCTTCTGATCCGTCAACTTCTCCTTTGCCCAGTCGTGGAGTTGTGCACAGAACTCCACGCCTGAGGTGTAGGAAGTGGCACTTGTCAGGCAGGCATCATTGAAGGCCATCTGCATGACTGGCCAAAAGACATATCCTGCTTTGATTTGGCATAGGCTGATCAAGTCTCTCCAGGCAGCTGAGTAAGTTTCTTGTATCTGCACTATCCTGTGGCAGAAGGGAATTGGCTGCTTCTCTGGGTCAGGCAGACTTGTCACTAAGGCCGCTGCTTGTGATAGAGTAAAAGCGACATACATCACTGGTGCCCCTTGTGGTAACCGAGACTGTTGTTGGGGCAGGGGCTGACAAGAGGCACTGTTCTTTACGGTTGCCAGCATGTGTTTGAGATCCTCTCGGAACTGAGAGTCTGGAGCCGGATTGGGGGTTAAATCAGTGGGTGGCCTTGCTGCCTGCTGTCGGGCTTCCCACTCAGATGCTTCTTCATCATTAACATCCAGCCTGGGAATGTGATGCTCCCGTATTGGGGAAGACAGGTGTGTGGTATGAACCATCTTGGTTTAAAACAGGGAGGGCTGGGTACAGGCTGTTTAAGCTTACTGGGTGTACCAAGATGGCCGCCGGCAGGAAGTGTACTGGACTGGGTAGAAAGTGAAGGCATGGGTGCACTAAGATGGCCGCCGGGCTGAGTTGTCACAGTGGGTTGTGCTTGGGTGGTGAGAAAGGAGTGGTTGTTAGACGGAGGGCAGTGCTGTCCCTCCCCTCCTTTGTTTAAAGTTCCAACATATCATCAGCTATACATACATAATACAATCGCCATCTTTCTTAACTTCCTTTATCCAATTTTCTTTATCACACAGGATTTTTCTCCCTGTTTCTTCTGCAACATAACTTTCGTCACTTCTTTCAACTTTGTTAACTATTTCAACATCTTCTTCTCTCCTTCTTTACAATATCACTTTCATTACAATATCACTTTCTGTTTCTCGGCTAACGGCTTGAGAGGGGAATACATACAACCAAGGAGTTAATATTTTTCTCAGCGTTCTTATCAGCAAATTCCTTCGGTGGGGGCTCATACTGCGCTCCAAGTTGCTACTGTTTGCTATAACCCTGTAATGTACGGTTAATCTCAGAACAAGAACAAACACGTCAGGGGTAGTGAGGAGCAACGGCCCGCGACCCAACAGATCCCCCGGGCAGCCCCCCCCCCCTCCGACCTTAACCAGTCCCCACCCCCTCTCGTGTATATAGCAAACAATAAACCACAAATACAATCACGACAGGACATTACACCTGCCACTCTTCGAACTGCAAAATTTCAGCAGGCTAAAATAACCGCAAAGGCATACCACCCTGCAAAATAAACCCGTTTTATAGACGTTTTTCTACAGCTCTACACCAAGAGGCCGACAACTCTTCTTGGGGTGAGTCCTCTGTAACACTTTCAGACTGCAAAGCCCGCAGCTGAGATAACCCTCAAAGGTTCCTTGAACCTAGAGTACACCCGTCTATAAACGACTGCCACAAGGGAAACTATCTCACTCCAGAGGCCGACAGCTCGTCTGGAGATGAGAACATACATTCACACATGTAGCACCCTTAAACTGCTGAGTTTCGTAGCCCAAAGAATGGCAGACAGTGAACAAATACAGTCAGCAGAAACCCATCGACAGGTTCGTTAAACAACCTCAGGCGAGGAAATACCTGCCTCTAAGACAGTCTCAGCATACCGACAGAATCCAGCCGTCAACCGAAAGATAAGAGAGTCGTACAGTGGTAAGAATATCAATCAACTCACCGGTACTGTTAGGGCTGCGCAAGACCCCCTCTGTTATCTTTCAATTAACGCCCGAATGCTTGTCGCGGTATAACTTCGACCGTAGCCTGAGGTCCCGGGTTTCGGCACCATCTGTTATGGAAATGATTTAGGCTCCAATCGAGCCCAAGGTTATCTGCTGCTGTCTCTAATTTGAAAAGTGTGGATATGCATGCATATAAAAGTAAACACTCTGAGACACGCTCAGAACTGCTAACTCATTACACTTGTGATTTATTCAAGGCGGTGTTAATGTTTTATACACACAAATACGTCATTGCTATGTTAGTCTAATAGGTACATCTCATTGGTTAAGATAGAAAAAGAAGATGGAGAATTTTCATAACGAGGTTTGGCTGTCTTTGTTCTTATCTCCAGTTCCGCGTTCTTTTGATGTGTGGGAGGTAGGGGGTACACGCCATCTTGAGAAAATATAGGAACAGAGCAAATCTGTATACTTATATAATGAGTAAGGAGAAAAATATGTATGCACATAAGAAAATAGACATTTTCAGATTACTATTATTATCTACATCACATTCCTTCACAAAATAAACACAGATACAATTGATATGCATTCACCACTTTAATGTAATTCTTGTTCTAACCCTACAACGCGAAGTAGACCGCAATACAGAAAAAGCAGCTTGATTTAAGTAATTTTACCATGTGCTATAAATCATGTCTCAGCCCTCTTACCATAACATTGTTATAGACTTCAGTGATATAATAATATATAATGATCTGTTATCTGTCAACATGTCAGCTGGGACAGTGCACAATCTAAACTCAATAGTAATGTCCAGGTACACATTACTTAACTCACAGAAACATGATCAGCTCCTCTCGCAGTCACAATATCCACAATGTTTGTCTACAACGGTTCTTCTGTAACTGACAAGGTGACAGCAATTGATATTGAAAGACAAGGACAGAGAAGGAGCTTTAAAAAAGTTACAAAGTACATAAACAACGAATGTCTATTTAAAAGAAATTAATTGGTCATTCTCAGCAAAGCACTTATTTGATGCTGTTGGTGTTACATATTCCTGAAAATAATTTTGACATGGTTTTTATATTTTGCTGTGGTAGCATTTTGAAATTTTCTCAAGATCATTTATAGTGACAAAAGTGTGGCTCAAGCACACTATTTCTAAAGTTAGCTGGATTGACCAATTTAAGCAGTGATGGTTAAAGTATAACTAAAGGCAAAACTTATTATTTAGTTTAGGACAGAGTGCAGAGGGATTAGAACGCTTGTCAATTTTTATTGCGGTC
Source organism: Lithobates clamitans (assembly GCA_037952925.1). Taxonomy (NCBI): domain Eukaryota; kingdom Metazoa; phylum Chordata; class Amphibia; order Anura; family Ranidae; genus Lithobates; species Lithobates clamitans. The sequence goes on along the minus strand of JBBGZY010000502.1, from coordinate 11,849,865 downwards.
TGTGCCCCCCATTAGGGAGCTTCATCCTCTCTATTTTTCCTGTTTACTATTAGCATTTAGGCTGGGTTCACACTGGTGTGATGTTAGACACCCGCAGCGGTTTGCATAGGGCAGTGTGAACTGCCTGCGAGTCCTATGCAATGTGGGAACTGGCACTGGAATCGCACTGGTACCCTCATTGCGCTAGTATGAAACCGGTGTTCTGTCAAAAGAGCCAGCTCGTCAAAATCTCCAACCACCTCATTTCCAGTGATTCTCCAGCAGCAGTAATTGCAGATTTCAACGACTTGGCTGTTTTCACAGAACACTGGCAGTCCACCCGCTAGTAACCAACAACATGGCCGCCGCCATGTGTTCTCTCAAAACAGCCAAATCGTCGTGTACCGTAGTGTATACGCTGCCGTTGTTCTGTGAAAACAGCCAAGTTGTCAAAATCTGCAATTACTGCTGCTGGAGAGTCCCTGGAACTGATTAGTTCTCGTGATCTGGGGGTCCACAAGGAATTCTCTTAATTTGTAGGGATTTCCTCTCACCTCCTGTTTGGCTATGCGACAGAACGTGAAAGGAAATCTTTCCAATGGGACACAGATGGCAAAAATAAATAACCCTCCCTTACTAGTTCTACTTTAACTTTGTGAATTGGTTATGACCATATATGGTATATGGTCAAAGGCTTCACCCAGGATCCCTAGAGATGTGGTGATGACTTTACATTGAAAACCAAGATATGTGTGTGAGCCGCTCAGGCTGTAAGGGAATAAAGTCCTGTGCTCACCGATGTGAGTGCTGGCTGGGAAGGGTGATCGTCTATGCTCCAGGCATAGTACGCTCCAGTGGGTGGAGTGAAAGGCATTGGGGGCGTGGCCTGGCGGGGCTTCCAGGCTGAGACTGCCATTCACTATCACACAGCAGACTTTGACTTGATATGCGGCTCTCGGAACACCTGTCACTCTCTACCGATGACTTTACATTTTTGGATTTACACTGGGGGAACATTGTTTACAATTTTTTAATTGTAATTTTAACACTTGGACTTTCCAGCATTGGTGTGCTTATTTCCAGTTTACTCTTTCTGGGAATTAGTAATAAAGGGTACTAATGTACCTCTGTACTCACTCCCCTGGTATTGGACTCTCAGGTGTGCATGTGTTAGGAAATTAAGTTTCCAGAGGTTACTGCATGGACTGGGATTGCTCTTACAGAGGCCTAGAATCACTGGCCATTCCCTATTACCTCCAGTCAAGGCTGTTTCAAAAGGATTTTGTAAAAAGTTTGTCCTCCTGTTGATGTCTGCTATCATTTTGGAGTATCACTGTGATTCTGCCTGTGATTCCAAATCTTGCCAAAAGTTGGGTGCTATTATAGTTAATGGCACCCCAAATGTGTTGTGATTCTGCTGCAACAGAACTGCGTGGCAATAGCAGCAAAACACACACACAAAAAATTGCAAGTTAGTCCCCCAAAAAGGAGGAGGAGCTTCTTTTGGGCAACGATCACTCATTGAAATGAATGGGCTTCCCTATGCACGACACACAGGAAAGCAAGTAAATCAAGCTTTGAAAATTGCAAGCAGGAACGCTCGTTCCCGAAAAGCGATGTCTTTACTGGGCCTAAGTTTCTGTTTGAAGATTGCCATTACTAAACACTTCTAAAGGTGCCTTTGTTGTAATTTTTATGATAAGGGCGAAGTTACATTTTGAGGAATTGGGTGTCGTTCCATTTTTTACCAAAAGGCTTACTTTTCTTCTGCTGCACTGCAGCACTTCCTGCTTTCTGTCTCGGGCAGGATGACGTCCTGCTGTCTCCATGATTAGCTGTGGGGCACACGTCCACTGCGAGATTGCACACATGCACATTTGCGCATGCACGGGTTTGTCTGTTTCATGCACAAACAAGCTGCAAAGCACCCACAGGGTTTGCTGCCAGGAACCATCATGTGTGTGCACACATGTGAAATACACAGATGAGACACTGCGCTTTAGGACCTAGCGAAGACCTGCTACACGTCAGCGCATGTGCAAGATAATGAAAGATGGTGGCGCTGAAGAAGAGCATAAGATAACAATATCCTCCAGGTGAAGTTCCACTTTAAGTACTCTCCATTATATTTTTATTAGTCTTCTGTCAGTAGCAGTATCTGATTGGTTACAATAAATGACCGACAGCTCTTTCAATAATGAACACACTTGTAAAACAATTTATTGTAGCTTGTGAGCAGAATTAGTAATAACAAACTATGTTTTCTTGAAGCATATGATGTTTCGATGTCACTACTTGCATGTTTTTCCCATTTTCTTCCAATGTTGATATAAATCCTCACATTTCTAGGTAATATAAATTCTTGTGATATCTTCAAAGATGATGTGAACCCACTTGCCAGATGACAGTATTTTGATGAGTTTTATTAATATTCATAATTACAATACAGATACTACACTTCTGTATTGAGGAATTCTCCAGAACTCTGATTGCATTAAAATAGAATGTGTATTATTTTCATACATGTAAAAGAGATCCAATCAATATACTGTATAACCACATATTGATCCATAATATATATATATATATATATATATATATATATATATATATATATATATATATATATATATATATATATATATATATAATATTAATATTTGTGTTAACCTCTTTCAGTGAACATTATGCACAACAGGTGGGCCTTATTACCAGATGTATGCATATTTGTGTAAGTCAGCTCCATTGTTCTGCACTTCCAGCACAGTGACCGAACTGTCACTTTCTGGTGAATGCTTACAATTGGGAGCCTGTGGGAGGGACTTCTAATTATGTGACGGCTGTGACAACCAATTACAGTGATTTCATAAGCAAGAAGTCCTTCTTGACCTGTCGTCTTTCAGAACCCCTTAAAGCAGTGGTTCCCAACTCCTGTCCTCAGGACCCACTAACAGGCCAGGTTTGCAAGATAACTGAAATACATCACAGGTGATGTCATTTGCTGCTCAGTGATTGCAATATTCTAGTCTGCATCTCCCCAAGGTGATACTTAATATCTGGCCTGTTAGCGGGTCCTGAATACAGGAGTTGAGAACCACTGCCTCAAAGGGCCATCGGGAATCAGCGCAAAGTGATTAAAGCCCATCTTCATCTTTTTGGTAGAAGAAAACAAGTTTGAACTGCAATACTTACCTTCTATTAGGTCTTGTCATTCCTCTACCAGGTTGATCAATGCCCACAGTACAGAATGGTGCTCACATGTTACTATGAAGTCACTGTTCTGTCAGTTTTTACAAATAGAAATCTATTGTGCTTCTACTAAATTAAATAATAATAACAACAATAATATGGTATATAGCCTAATAGTTGCTTGTTTTCAGTTATATAAGTGTGTTTCTCCTTATATAAAATAGAGTATAAAATAAAAAATAAAATAAATTAAAATAAAATAAAATAAACTTTATATTAAATAAAGTTTTTATACAGTTTTACACTACCTTATGTCTCCTTTCCTGAGAGGCACTGAACTAGTGGAAAAACAAAGCATACCAGGGATCCTGAGGATTACTAACCCCTCTTTAAAAGGGGTACAAGTGTGATTGACTTGACTAAAGCTGTTTTGTTTACTGTAGGTGAGTCCCAGTTCATCTACGTGGGAAATGTCACCTGAAGTCACTGTAATTTGTATAGGATTCTGTGTTATATGTACCTATTAAGAGTGGACTTTCACTGCTGGATTCAGCAACAAACAATGATCCCAAACACACCGCCCGGACAACGAAGGAGTGGCTTTGTAAGCAGCATTTCAAGGTCCTGGAGTGGCCTAGCCAGTCTCCAGATCTCAACCCCATAGAAACCCTTTGGAGGGAGTTGAAAGTCCGTGTTACCCAGCAACAGCCCCAAAACATCACTGCTCTAGAGGAGATCTGCATGGAGGAATGGGCCAACATACCAGCAACAGTGTGTGATAACCTTGTGAAGACTAATAGGGCGTACACACGGTCGGACTTAGTTCGGACATTCCGACAACAAAATCCTAAGATTTTTTCCGACGGATGTTGGCTCAAACTTGTCTTGCATACACACGGTCACACAAAGTTGTCGGAAAATCCGATCGTTCTGAACGCGGTGACGTAAAACACGTACGTCGGGACTATAAATGGGGCAGTGGCCAATAGCTCTCATCTCTTTATTTATTCTGAGCATGCGTGGCACTTTGTCCGTCGGATTTGTGTACACACGATCGGAATTTCCGACAACGGATTTTGTTGTCGGAAAATTTTAACTCCTGCTCTCCAACTTTGTGTGTCGGAAAATACAATGGAAAATGTCCGATGGCGCCCACACACGGTCGGAATTTCCGACAACATGCTCCGATCGGACATTGTCCATCGGAAAATCCGACCGTGTGTACGGGGCATTACAGAAAACGTTTGACCTCTGTCATTGCCAACAAAGGATATATAACAAAGTATTGAGATGAACTTTTGATATTGACAAAATACTTATTTTCCACCATAATTTGCAAATTCTTTCAAAAATCAGGCAATGGGGGTTATTTACTAAAGGCAAATCCACTTTGCACTACATGTGCATTTGAAATTGCACTGAAAGTGCACTTGGAAGTAAAGTGGTTGTAGATCCGAGGGGGACATGCAAGGAAAATAAAAAACAGCATTTTAGCTTGCACATGATTGGATGATAAAATCAGCAGAGCTTCCCCTCATTTCAGATCTACCCCTCAGATTTATAGCGACTGCACTTCCAAATGAACTTTCAAGTGCACTTGCAGTGCACTTGTAGTGCAAAGTGGATTTGCCTTTTGTAAATAACCTCCAATGTGATTGTCTGGATTTGTTTCCACATTTTGTCTCTCATAGTTGAGGTATACCTATGATAGAATTCATGGATGTGCCACATGATTTACAAAAATGGTATGATATCATTAGTAGGTACCATCATCCCAAATATGAATAAGGCAAAAGAATGGGAATGAAAGAGAAAACAGAGCAAAGACCCCTCCAATTGGGTCCTGCCTCTTTCAAAGGGATGGGGACTATTGCGGTACCAAGAGAAAGAAGACTTGTGTTTAAAAATTATTAGATTTATTTCAAAATAGCAATAAAAAGTCCTGTAAGGGACTTGTACTATACATCAACATAATTTAACATACATAAAGAACAGTAATTGTTACAGCATTGTTGACACTTAGTAGGTGAAACTAATGCCCACACAAATGTATGGACAGAGGTTAGAGTGTCAACAATGCTGTAACAATTACTGTTCTTTATGTATGTTAAATTATGTTGATGTATAGTACAAGTCCCTTACAGGACTTTTTATTGCTATTTTGAAATAAATCTAATAATTTTTAAACACAAGTCTTTTTTCTCTTGGTACCGCAATAGTCCCCATCCCTTTGAAAGAGGCAGGACCCAATTGGAGGGGTCTTTGCTCTGTTTTCTCTTTCATTCCCATTCTTTTGCCGTATACCTATGATGACAATTACAGGCCTCTCTCATCTTTTTAAGTGGGAGAACTTGCACAATTGGTGGCTGACTAAATACTTTTTTGCCCCACTGTAAATGTAGGTAAAAATGTTTTTTAAAAAAATCTATACACGGGATGTCACCTACAGCTAGCAGCTACTCCAGCTAACACTTTATAAGCAGTTACAGCAAATGCTTTTTTTCCCTTTTGGGATAAAGGCTTTACAAAAATAAATAAAAGTTGATCATTGTAAGCATCCCAGTCAGTAGTAAATGGTTAGTCTCAAACCTGTTACTGCAACATCTGCAGGGCAGCTTGTTATTTTGAAAAACAACAGATTTATTGGCTGGATCCCAAGGTAAAAATAAAATAAAGAAATCCTAAAGCAGAAAACTAATGTAGCCATCTCAATCTAAGATAATAAATGTTTGCTTTTGGGTTTAATATTACTTTAACTCTGGACCTAGTATTATAGATTAGATGTCCACTCTTGTTTAGGTTTTCAAATGTTATATAAGTTATTGGGCTTAACCTGTGATGTTACTTCACCTACCAGTTGAATGCCAGTGAGGCACCACTATTTGTTGTTACATGCTGTATCTGCTTTTATCTCTGTAAGTATGCCTTTTTTTTTTATAATAATTTTTTTGGCAGTTTTACACTATGCACAGCCTCTGTTCCTCTCTATGAGTATGGATGCTGTCTTGGAGCCTGAGGTTGGCGGAGTCCTTTCACCATTGATGGATGCCTGGATGGTCATTGATGAACTTGGTGAGCTCTCTGTTATGGGGAACCAGTTCATTTGGTAGGAGGCCATTGTCGTCTGTGGTGGAGGGAACAAAGTGTTTGTTCGGCTTTTCAAGATAACTACACTGAATCGTGGATGGTTGATTGTTTCACTGACTCTTTGAATTTTATTCTCTGTTGTTACATGAATTAAGCTGAAGAGTATCAAATCACAGAAATCGGAATATCTTTTCACATAATCTGTTTCTTTGGACTTTATTTGGGTAGATGCTAGACATGTGCATTCGTTATTGTCCAAATGCATTTTTGTCCGAATTTCGGGATTTTCGTGTTCGTTTTAGTTTTCGATGAAGCAGCTAAAAACATACGATCGCCGTGAGCGGACATTTACGGTCAAATGCTCTACCCATAGCCATAGAAGAATTTTAATGTTGTTTGACTAGTAATAATAATTATTAATTATAATTATTACTAGTCATACAACATTAGAATTCTACTATAGCTTGTGGGCGGAACATTCGACCAGAAATGTATGACTGCGGCATCGCACAGTTTAGCTGCTTCGTCAAATCTTCTTAGAACATCCGACAGACACCATAGGCCTTCAATTGACAGATTCGACATTAATTATTTTTCGTACGTATGCATTTTTTAACAAAACAAAATAAATAAAAACTAATTTCGGGAGTAACTAAATAAATGTATTTTTCAGACGAAACCGAAGTTCCGAAACAAAATATTTCAGTGTGCACATGTCTAGTAGATGAGCTCCTTTTATATGTGTATGTATTTAGATCTAACATCCAGTATTCTGATGTTTTATAGGTGCAGCTCTGAAGACATATTGTTGCACTAAGTGCAAAATATTTTTTCTTTATTTATAATATATCCAAACATATAGATACTAGCATCTTATTCCTCTCATAGCTTTTCAATTTGTTACTCAAACTATCCTCAGGCAGATAATTAACAGTCTACATACAAAAAGCTCTCTAAGGTGTAAATCATATAGATTAAATGCTAATGTGCTCTAGACTCCCCCTCACATAGGATGCCACAAGGTTGGTGTTTTATGATATTGTAAGTGGATATTAATAAAAATTAATACTATAATATGTGATTTCAGTACCTTAAAATTCCCATACAGCTATTTTGAATTCTTTGGTTGTCAGTGTTTTTGGATAAACTCTTCTGGTATAATTAACAAAAATAAATCCAATATGTGTGGGGCATTGAAGGTGTCCAGATTGATGTACAATATGCACCATAATTAAAATTCATACATCTATTTGAATTTTTTAGGGTTTAAAAATTCCATCACATTCTGGCCAAACATGGCTTCTTTGTGCATCCACAAAATAATGAACAATAAAATATGGTAAATAGCTTCACAGCAGATTGCAAAAGTGCTGTTATCTTTACTTGCATTCACCCAAGTGATTTTAAGGACTTTGAATGGCAATAGCAGGGGGGATTGCAATGGTCCTTCTACAACACGTTTCGAGGGGTTCCAAATATCTCACTTCCCCATGCTCTGTGAAACTAGATAAATAAAATCATCATACATTTCCATCCAATAAATAGATTGTATAGCAGCAATGGATGTGATTTACATGATATACAATACAAATCCTATTTCCATGAATCATAGAGTCAGGAAACTGGAAAGGAAACACACCAAACCTCTCATTGGGAGGGGAACCAGACAATCACAGAGAAGAACAAAAACAGAAGAAAGAAAAAAAAAAAGGAAGGGGGACATCTACATTTTGGGGGACTTGAGGCATTGGGGTATATACACATACCATTAGAAGAGCCCCAAAGAGTATCCTCTCAACATAAAAGAAAGAAATGTGTACCACTCTGTTAAGTGTTCTCATTTAACCCACAATAGATAGTGTGTAATCACTGGGGGGGGGGGGGTTGGTGGCTAAAGGCTATGTAGCTGTATATTTGACCTAGAATATTAACCTCCCTGGCTTTGTATGATTTGTTCATATTTTTGATGCTGAAAGCGGTACAATTATTTTGCATGGAAATTTGGCGTTTTATATTGTAGGCCTGCAATTCTTAGCAATATACATTTAAATCTGTCCAAACCAGAGTCTAGTAGACATCTCGGGTATGATAAAGTTTGAAACACGAAATCATAAATTATAATATAATAAATAACTATAAATAATTATACCAAATAATAATATAATAATAATAAAAATTATTCAATAATGTAATCAAGTTGCAGAATTGTCGCTGTCATTACTTTTCAGTGTTTGATGACGGATCTCCCCACAAATCACTATCACTCAATTCTGCGAGTGATTCTAATTTATTATCGCTTTCTAGCTGGTCTAAAACCGCTTTTGATGTAAAGGATCGGTTTTGGTTGCTATGGACATTCTCCAGTTTTCAGGCAGAAAGAACAGTTTTTATAATATAAAACTGCATGCAGGGCACTGGACAGACCACTAGGGACAAAAGGGATGTGAAATAATTTCCTACAGAAAAAGAAGGAGGGCGCACTAACCTAGTGCATTACCACTATAAAACTTTATTGCAGCATAAAAACAGCAAAGATTATACTCACAAACGAGCTATCGAAGCCAGCTTTAAAAAGGGCGCAAATGCGCTGTTCTATGGATCGACACACCAGGACCTATTGCCAAGAGGATCAGACCGGTGCAAATGGCCAATGGCTAACGCGTTTCAGGGGAGCACCCCCTTCTTCAGAGCCTGAACGGGCAATGGCTAGCCATTGCCCGTTCAGGCTCTGAAGAAGGGGGTGCTCCCCTGAAACGCGTTAGCCATTGGCCATTTGCACCGGTCTGATCCTCTTGGCAATAGGTCCTGGTGTGTCGATCCATAGAACAGCGCATTTGCGCCCTTTTTAAAGCTGGCTTCGATAGCTCGTTTGTGAGTATAATCTTTGCTGTTTTTATGCTGCAATAAAGTTTTATAGTGGTAATGCACTAGGTTAGTGCGCCCTCCTTCTTTTTCTGTTTTTTCTAGCATGAATACCCATTGTTCAGAGGAGGGCTGCAAGACGCTAGGCAATACCTTTTTATAGGTGGTCGCACCACATGTTCAGTTCCTGGACACCTGAGCGCAGGAGAGATTTGTTTTGTGTTTAAATAATTTCCTACAGCATACTGTAATCTGTAAGTATTGTGTGTGTTTCACTTTTTGAATTTGGCGCCGTTCTCTGTCCCCATGCGTCGCAAAGCTCACAGGAAATGGAGCTCGACTCCATGATGAATCGAACGGAGGACGAGCCGCTCCCACTTGGGGAGACATCGCAGGATCCAGGGGACAAGGTAAGTAAGCTCTTCCTGGATCCTGCAATGCAATCCCGAGTCTGGCTCGGGTTTACCGCTTTTGGTTCTGAAATTCCACCCCGAGCCAGACTCGGGAATACCGACAGGGAGGTTAAGGGATATTAGTTCAAATATCTCTGAAAAATTAATAGATAAATCTTGTCCCTTCTATGTTCCCATTTTAACCTATATAATCGTCCTCGAGAGGGCCTCCCGAAACTCCAAGCCTGCGATACACATAATGTACAATAATAAAGAAGACCCCTTAACAGAGCATGTAAAATAATTATGGCAGCTCTACACCTAAATATAAAGGGACCCTTTATATGCCCAATCACTCATGTCACCTCCCTTTATACAAATAGAAACACCCACCTTAAGCCATCCAGTAAACCGATATATATTACATGTGTTTACTCAAGTAGTGCAACAGAAAGACTGCGCCAGGACATATTACTAGTATACGATGCCCACATATTATGGCTTTGCCTTGCAAGTAAAAAAAAAAAAAAAATGTGCAGTGGTTTGTAACCGCTTAAAATTAGACTTGAGAAACTTAACATAAATAAATCACCGGGACCAGATGGCTTGCATCCGAGGGTACTTAGGGAACCCAGTCAAGTGATTGCCAGACTGTTGTTCCTAATTTTTACAGACAGTCTACTGACTGGAATGGTACCAGCTGATTGGAGAAAAGCCAACGTAGCACCAATATTTAAAAAGGGCCCAAAATACACCCCTGGGAATTACAGACCAGTTAGCCTAACATCAATAGTATGTAAACTCTTGGGAAAGGAAAGCCCATAGACGTGGTGTTTCTGGATTTTGCAAAAGCATTTGACACAGTTCCCCATAAACATTTACTGTACAAAATAAGGTCCGTTGGCATGGACTATAGGGTGAGTACATGTATTGAAAACTGGCTACAAGGGCAAGTTCAGAGGGTAGTGATAGATGATGAGTACTCGGAATGGTCAAGGGTGGGTAGTAGGGTCCCCCAGGGTTCTGTGCTGGGACCAATCCTATTTAATTTGTTCATAAACGACCTGGAGGATGGGATAAACAGTTCAATCTCTGTATTAGCAGACGATACTAAGCTAAGCAGGGCAATAACTTCTCCGCAGGATGTGGAAACCTTGCAAAAAGGTCTAAACAAATTAATGGGGTGGGCAACTTCATGGCAAATGAGGTTCAATGTAGAAAAATGTAAAATAATGCATTTGGGTGGCAAAAATATGAATGCAATCTATACACTGGGGGGAGAACCTCTGGGGGAATCTAGAATGGAAAAGGACCTGGGGGTCCTAGTAGATGATAGGCTCAGCAATGGCAAGCTGCTACTAACAAAGCAAACAGAATATTGGCATGCATTAAAAAGTGCATCAACTCCAGAGATAAAACAATAATTCTCCCACTCTACAAGACTCTGGTCCGGCCGCACCTAGAGTATGCTGTCCAGTTCTGGGCACCAGTCCTCAGGAAGGATGGAAATGGAGCGAGTAAAAAGACGGGCAACAAAGCTAATAAAGGGTCTGGAGGATCTTAGTTATGAGGAAAGGTTGTGAGCACTGAACTTATTCTCTCTGGAGAAGAGACGCTTGAGAGGGGATATGATTTCAATATACAAATACCGTACTGGTGAGCCCACAATAGGAATAAAACTTTTTCTCAGAAGAGAGTTTAACAAGACTCGTGGCCACTCATTAAAATTAGAAGAAAAGAGGTTTAACCTAAAACTACGTAGAGGGTTCTTTACTGTAATGCCCCGTACACACGGTCGGATTTTCCGATGGAAAATGTCTGATCGGATCGTGTTGTCGGACATTCTGACCGTGTGTGGGCTCCATCTGACATTTTCCATCGGATTTTCTGACACACAAAGTTTGAGAGCAGGCTATAAAATTTTCCGACAACAAAATTCGATCGCGTCAATTCCGACCGTGTGTGGCCAGTTCCGACGCACAAAGTGCCACGCATTCTCAGAAGAAATTCCGAGACGGAACAGCTCGGTCTAGTAAAATTAGCGTTCGCAATGGATACAGCACTTTCATCACGCTGCAATGTTAAAAATGGTTTAATACAGCTCACTCTCTTCTTCTTTATAATGTGAGAAGAATGAAGTAGTTTTGCTGCTCATATTCACACAGACTTCTCACAAACTTCTTTCTTTATTATTTATCGTGATTCCCTCAATATATTATTATTTGTCACATCTGACCAATTTTTTTTTGGTTGGTTTTTAAATATTTCTTTTTTTTTTTTGGTCAAGGCATTTTTTTTGTGTTTTTTTATTTTTTCCAAGGCTGATGTTTTTTTTTTTTTGTGTTTTACTCCATAATATTTTTGTGTGTGTTTTGTGTGTCAAGTTACCACAACACTATTATTATCTTGTATTATTTAATCTCAAGAAGGTTGTTTGGTGTTGGTGTCTCTTGTTAATTTCACATTGTATTTTTGAAATGTACCTGCCTCCTCACAAACAAACTGTTTTTTTTGAAGGAAAACACACATAGGCGAGTATAATCGAAACAAAAATTCCTTTATTAAGGGCTCAGAACCAAACAAAGAGGGAGGCAACGCTGGAGAAACAGCAGAAGTTGGTGAAGCCTTTGGCCCCCAGGGCACACATCAACTATTTTCAAGCAAAATTGGTGGCCTGAGGAGTCCATATATAAGGGAGTGCAGTCTAGTCCAGAAGTCCCAGAGATCCAGAAAGCAGCAGATGACATCTGTGTCCCCAGGCTGTGGTCATACAAGAGACTGCATCTTTGGCCAGACCAGATGGGTGACTTCACCCCATCTGAACGCAATATCAAACACAGTTTTTAAATACTCATGTCTGATATTGCCTTCAAGTTCTACCAAATGTGAACTTTGTAAGTTCTAAAATTGTGTATTTCTTGCTGGTTTTACACATGCCTGTTTTATCTTAAATGAACATTTCTACTTTTTCTAATGTGACTCCAAAAATTGTTAAACAACAAACATGTTGGTTTGTTTTAAAAACCTTTTGGAAATGCACATGTGATTGTGCTGGTATTAAAAAGATTCTTAATCAAGAATGTGTGGATTATTGTCTCAACGCTCCAACACTTTTGTGGTGCTTTAATTGCTGTTTTCTGTGACAATGGGGGTTTCAAGTGCACTTGTAGTGCAAAGTGCCTTTGCCTTTAGTAAATAACACCCAACAGTGCTTTGTAATGTTACACAATCACGCCATTTTCAGGACTCACCACATTTCTGTCAGGGTCAGCTACAAAAAACACAAGCAGTAAAAATGTCACCAAAGATTTGAGTTATTTTTTTTTTCTAAAGGTTTTACACATTGTCTGGCATATTGATAGCCCCCCTACCCGCAAAAAATTCAAGGTATCTTAGCCGGACATCATGGGCACTCAGGGGGGGCAAGCCAGGACAGCCACTTTCAAGCGCCGTCAGGGTTGATTCATGTTGAATTCCGGCCTCAGGCCCAACTAAGCCAGCATAGTTGGCAGAATGTTGCCGTAAAAAGTTGTATAGAACACAGCACGCCAGGATGATGTGATTCAGTTTGTACTTCGCTTTATGTATGGGTGTAAGAAATAGGCGTAACAGGCTGGCCATGATTCCAAACGTGTTCTCCACCACTCTTCTGGCTCTGGCCAGCCAGTAATTAAAAACCCTCTGGTCCAGGGTGAGGGTCCTCATAGGGAATGGCCGCATAAGATGGTCCCCCAGCGCAAAAGCTTCATCCGCAACGAAGATGAATGGGAGTCCTTCCACATTGTCTTCTGGAGGTGGCAAGTCCAAGCTGCCATTCTGGAGACGCCTGTAGAACTTGGTCTGGGCGATGACTTTACCATCGGACATCCGGTCATTCTTCCCCACGTCCACATACAGAAATTCATAAGTAGCCGACACCACCGCCAACATCACAATACTATTGAACCTCTTATAATTATAATAGTACGACCCCGAGTTGGGTGGTGGGACGATGTGGATGTGTTTCCCATCAATTGCCCCTCCGCAGTTAGGAAAGTCCCACTGCTGGGCAAAGTGGGAGGCCACAGTCTGCCATTCCTGTGGCGTGGAAGGAAACTGTGGAGTCAAAACCCAAAAAAATTTGTATTTGTGCACTTAAACAGGGAAAGCAGATTAGACACAAACATTGTTGGCCAACATCAAGATAACATTTATTAGAGGAAATTATTAGAAACCAAAGTATAAGGTCCAACTATCAGATTCCCCCCCCCCCCATGGGCCATTTCTAACATTATAGGGGGGAACTCTTGGACAGGTAACCCTCTCCACTTCATTGAGTGATGAATGCCTAAATAATGGGTATTACTTTGAACAGCCCCTCCTTAGTTACACTATTGGCAGCCCACTGGACAGGTAAGAAGTGTCATAATACAAAGATATAAATACACATTGTACACATTTGAGCACATTTGGACATTCTGCTATTACCTATCAAGATAATAATAGTATACAAAAACTTGAAACAGTACCATTCGAAAGTATACAGGAAGGCCCTTGCACTACATGCTTTGGGGAATTCATCCATAAAGCTGAGCGCAAAGTCACCAGATAGATGATTGAGGATAGATAGAGAATTGGTATCAGCTGACTTAGCAGTTGGGGGGAGGGAGGGTTCCAAATGATTTGGGGAACCCCAAAAAAAACCTCTGGCACTCTGCCTGAATTTAAAGCACAAATCAGATTTCAATACATTTTAGGGGGTGTTGGGGGTAAAGCACTACTATGGAGCTGATAAAATACATTGTTAAGTGACTACATGAGGTGAATATAAAACCAGGAGACCGCAGGGTGGCGACGAGCCTCTGCTCCGGAGTGATGGCTTGCCTCATGCAGGTATCCTGCCTGCTAATATAGGGGGTTAGCAAAGCCAACAAACGGTGAAATACGGGGTCCGTCATCCGGAGAAAGTTCCTGAAGTCATCAGGATTATTCTCACGGATCTCACGGAGCAAAGGCATATGACAGAACTGGTCACGCTGAAGCAACCAATTCTTGGTCCATGAACTCCTCCCCACCCTGTTCATGGACTGGACTTGTGTCAAGGTCAGGACCCCAACACCAAGCCCCTGCACAGCACGAACTCTATGAGGAGTACGAGGAGTACGTATACGCAACATGGCTAGAAAACGGTTGGCTGCTCAGAACGAAGTAACAGAACGCACTGAAGAACAGCAAGGCATGTGAAGAGCGAACAAGAACACAATGACAATGTCACGCATAGCTTGCTTGCACGCACTGAAGAGCAGATACAAACCCACAAGCACAAACTGAACAGCAGAAAACGATCTGAAATCCACGAGTCTGAAAAAGCGCAAATCGTCTCTCACCAAACTTTTACTAAAACGAGATTAGCAAAAGGAGTCCAAAGGATGCCACGCTTGGTTCTGAACTGGCCTTTTCTAGTCTGATCGTACGTGGTGTACGTCACCGCGTTCTTGGCGATCGGAAATTCCGACAACTTTGTGCGACCATGTGTATGCAAAACAAGTTTGAGCCAACATCCGTCGGAAAAAATCCTAGGATTTTGTTGTCGGAATGTCCGATCAATGTCCGACCGTGTGTACGGGGCATAAGAGTGGCAAGGATGTCGAATTCCCTTCCACAGGCGGTAGTCTCAGCGGGGAGCATCGATAGCTTCAAGAAACTATTAGATAAGCACCTGAATGACCGCAACATACAGGGATATACAATGTAATACTGACACATAATCACACATAGGTTGGACTTGATGGACTTGTGTCTTTTTTCAACCTCACCTACTATGTAACTATGTAACTATGTAAATGGAAAAGCTAGCAGGGACTGTACCAGCGACAGGTTGAGATTACCTGACGCACTTGTGAATCTCCCTGTACTTGACAACTGTCCCCAGTGTTTGTGTGTGGTAGTCCCATATGTACAGAGATCAGTCCACTACATAGGAATCATCCTCTTGCCGTTCATCTCCTTTCTTCCTCACCACATCCCTATATGGACAGCCAACTTCAGCCACGAGCAGTCTGGACTGTCATGTGCATGGCTGACTTACTCACCTTTTGTTACCAGCGTTAACCAGCAGGATATTGGAGGACTTTTTAAGTACATTCAATCAGGGCCATATAGGCTTCATCTATAGCCACTAGCTAATACTCTTTTGACTGACTGACGTTGGACTGTGGGTGTGTTTGGTAGGGATACGAGTGGGCTGGCTGTTTTGATCGGGGTTATGCACTCTTGCTCTACTATGTGGCAGTGCCTCATTCCCCATTGTGGCTTTAAGGTGGAGCACTACACCCAGTGGGAGCGGGTTCATACATAGTCCCTGGCTAGGTGCATTAGGGCCTGATTACGAGGAGAGGGTGGGCTCAGCTCCCTGTTGGGACTGCATCTCCCACCCTTCGTTTTCATTTTGCGAGGGGTGGTGTATTCTGGTCCCAGTCTTAGGGTGGGGTTCTTTTGGGTGGTAGTTTAGGTGTTTTTTCTTGGGGGATCATGGGGACATGGGCGGATTCTGTTATGCTTGTATACACCCTTCAGTGGTTTATGCCCAATACATTTTGTAGTTAACTCAGTTTGGTTGTGTTAGGTCTTCTTGTTTTTTCTTTTTCTTTTTTGTTGGTATTATATCAAGATTACACCCCCCCTGATACACAGGGTGAGTACTACACTCTTATTTAGTGGGATTCCCATGTTCCTCATGTTTTGGATTGCACAAAGATCTTGACAGAGTAGGGTTTCAGGCAAGTATGCCTGTTTCCAAAATTCCCGGAAAGGGAAAGCCTGCTAGGGGTAAGTGCCCTATAAGCACACTTACCCTTTAATGATATCATCTTCTTTAAGTTTGTGGCAGAATTTTTATTATTTCAGGCGTTCTTTATGACCTTGTGCAAACAACATCTAAACTGTTAACACATAATTCTATCCATCGTTCCCTGTTTAGGCGCAATTATTCATTTATAGACAGACTCTTGGGCTTCTGAGGTTGGAGATGAACATCCTTGCCAAATATTTATGGAGTTTTATAGTGTATTTCAAGTAGCTGTGGTTTTCTGTAAACTTGATAATGGTGTTTTTGAGTTATGTCCATAAAGACTAAAGCATCATTACTGCAAATGTTTAAAATTTCAGCAACCACATAACGTGCTGCCATCCTATCAGATAACAATGACTGCTTCTACTTATATTCAGATGTAGCCTAATATCTTGCTCCACAACATAATAGACATCTGCAATACATACCCCACCGCTGTTACAGAACATTCAAACTTCTTAAATGTACCAAATATTACATTTATAAAGGAATTCATAATTAGGCTTTAAACCTGTCATGAATATGGCATTGAAATTACAGTTACAAATACAAACAAAAAAGTTCTAAAAAATATCCTAAAACATCTCAAAAAACAATAATCTCAAAAAAAAAATCAGAGAGGAAAAAGTATATTCAGGATCATCCAAGATATTAAGACTATATTTAGCAGCTAAAGTTGACTGCTTCGTTTCCTTGAGAGTCATAGACTTTAAGTAAATAAATACATCTACATTCTCTCTGTAGGATCCCAATCACACTCACTTTCACTTTTTTCTATCCTATCAACACATAACCTATCCTATCCTTAAACATCCTTTTTATTTTGCCGGTATAAAGCGAGCTTCATATGCAGCTCATCATGTAAATGACACATAATTTCACAGTTGGAAAAATGTCATGGCCCAACAGCTTTGCCTGGTAGAATTTTGAGTTCTTTCTCCTATAAAAAAAATGTAGCAAATACTACAACATTTGGCATTATTATGCACCCTTACTTATTTACATTTTCTTTCATGTTGCTATCACATTCAGCATGGACTAACTCATCTTTCAAATAACATGATTCCTTATAAACTATTAAAGATTTAAATTGTTTAGAAAGTCTCACATTTTTTTTGCAAAGCCTTTTTGGAGGATCTCACGCTGAGCTGAAGATCTGGTAATAAATCTTACTGATAAATACTCTTCATTTTTCTCTTCTTTTCACATTCATCTCATCTATCTTCCTTCTCTGTTTGGCTTTTTTTATTGGCCTTAGATAGTATTTTATTTTTTTAACCTCTCTTATTGAATCTTCATTCTAAGGAGGCAGCTTCTTTTTCAAATTCATGATCTAGAATGCTATTTTCTACTCATGTGTTAATGTCCATAAGATATTAGGGCCTGTAGATGACTACTACTGACATCCAAAATTGTGTATCTTGCAGCAGGCTCCCTAAAGCAAATTTGTATAAACTTTCCCTTCTTTGTCTTTACAATTTTTTATATTCAGGAAATGTAAATCTTTCCTGTCACTAGTGAATATAAGCTTTTCTTTTTTTTACTTCATTATTCTTTATTGAAAAAAAATTAATCTACATACAAACCATAAAATAACATTTACCTTTTCAACCCTTCAACTAACATAGCTTTCACTTTATAATACATGCTTATTCCAATTACTATATTGCCCTAGTTCGTCCCATCCACTAAAGCTTCCATAAAAAATTCTTTCCTAATCAACCATTATCCCCATTTATGACATTATTGTCTTGTTCATCCCTGCTTCACTCATTCTGCAGTAACCCCTAATTCTCTCGCTCACTCATACATTCCCATTGTTTGTTTTTCCTTATTAATAGATCACACCTCATCTATTAGTCAATTTGTTGTTGTTACCTTCCCTTTATATCTTAAATATACCTCTTTCCTTAGTTTAAAATTGTATGGTCCTTCTACCTTATATATATTCTTTATGAATTCTCCTCTCTTTCTGTAGGGAGGCTCTCCATTACATCCAACCAGAGTCTCCAAATCTTTTCAATTCTTTTTTAAGTTTAAGTTTTTAAGTAATACTATGCCAATCAGTGCCACATCCAGTATTGAGAACAAAAGAAAAAGGGCTCCCCTAGGGTGGACTTTAAAGATACATAAAAGTGGTTAAAAAAGTATAAAAATACATATACAAATATAAAACAATGAAATGTTTAAACAAGTTTCAGTGTTATCAACATATTTACAACACATGAGAAGTCCTCTTTGCATTCTTTTTGTGTGCAAAGAGGACTTCTCATGCGTTGTAAATATGTTGATAACTAGGGATGAGCTTTGCGTTCGAGTCGAACCCATGTTCGACTCGAACATCGGCTGTTTGGTTGTTCGCCGAATTGGAATCTGGTCTTCGTCCGAATAAAAACAACCTCTGAGGGGTATAATACGCTCTGTGCAACAAAAATAAATGTGACACTATCTGAGAGGGGGACATCGACACCAATGGGCCCAGTTTCAATATTCGCCTCCATTCTGTCTCTGTTATATCCCCTATATCTTCCTCCCACCTCTTCCTACTGGGGAGCTCTTCCATCCCAGCTATTGCCTTCTTACATAGTTGCAAATATATCCTAGAGAATAATCCCTTCAAAGTGTCTGCATCTATTACCTTACAGAGGAGAGGAACATTACACCATTCTAATACTTGCGTTTTAAACTACATCCCCAAAGCAAGTATTCTTCCCTAAGCTCCTGGAATGTTTTTAACGTCCAATCTTCATATATATGGGTGAGGAGGCTTATGCCACAATTTACCCATTCTTTAAATTCCTCCATTATCTGTACTTCATGTAGTTTTTTATTATTCCAAAGGGGGGAGGGGGAGTATTCTGTAAATCTATAATATCCCATTAAGGTCTTAGCTGTTTGCCATACTTTAACCATCAATACCAGTATTGGGCTCCTAACAGAAAAGGAATCTTCCTCCATTGCCTCTGTTACTGTATTATGGGATGTGTT
This sequence comes from Lithobates clamitans, assembly GCA_037952925.1. Lineage (NCBI taxonomy): Eukaryota > Metazoa > Chordata > Amphibia > Anura > Ranidae > Lithobates > Lithobates clamitans. The sequence goes on along the minus strand of JBBGZY010000502.1, from coordinate 11,830,539 downwards.
TGATAATACCTACTTCACCCCTCCTGGGTCTGTTGCTCCCCCCCCACCTGCTGTAACTGTTCTGCCAGAGAATAGCTTTATGGATGTGGTAGCCCCAATCCCAGGAACGTGCGGTGAGGTCAGTGGCTGGTGAGGCACTGGCTAGTATCAGAGCCAGATATGCACAGGTTACATACACAGCGATCGTTAGAGCGAGAGCAATAATTCTAGCACTAGACCTCCTCTGTAACTCTAAACATGTAATCTGTAAAAAGATTTCAAGCGTTGCTTATGGAGATTTAAGTACTGAAGTTTGGCTACATTCCACGAGTGTGCACAATTTTAAGGCTTTATATGTTAGGTATATATTTACTTGGCGTAACATCTTCTTTCACATCTTACAAAGAAATCTTTAGTGTTTTTTTTTTATTTCCATGAAAGTTTTTATTTTTAAACATGTTTGAAAAATTGCTGCTCAAATACCGTGTAACATAAAAAGGTGCAATGACCACCGTTTTATTCCCTAGGGTGTCTACTAAAACAATATATATAATACTTGGGGGTTCTGAGTAATTTTCTAGGAAAAAATTATGATTATTACATGTAGGAGAGAAGTGTTAGAATTGGCCTGGGTGGCAAGGGGTTAAATACCATAAGTAATATACAAATAATTATTATATATTGTTTTTAAGGTAATTTACTATATTTTCAAAAATTTTCAAAAACTGTACTCAAGCAGGTGGCTTAACAAATTACTGAAGTTTGAAGTTTTAACTTCCAACCCGTAATTTCACAGTAAATAGCATATAAATAGCATATAAATATATGATTTAGCTTGATTATAACAGTACCTTTTCAACAGCAGCAGATTCTCATTCTCCCTCTTAACTGTGTGAGAAAAACATGGGATTGTGGGTAATACTTATACCCATAAACCCATGTATTTCCTTGTAGTTGGGAGGGCTGGGCTGGAAGGGAGCATTTGTCTTTTAGGCACATGCCCCTTCTATGACACTGCAGTGAGAGGCGTGCCTCCACTGCAGCATTTTTATTGGACAGCTGGGGCTAATGGTACTTTACCATTGGTCCAAGACTCCAAGCTGTCCATTGAGCTCAGTGCTTCTGACAAGAAGTGAGGCGAGGCACTGTAAGCTCAACCCCTCAGTCTGCTGCAAACAGAGTGTGCCAACTTGTATTTAAACGGGCCGCTCTGTATGTAGCTTCTGACAGGCTGCACAAGGAGCCCCATATCTCCAGAACCATAGTCGTAGTTTTTACCAGTGGTGGGGTAGGACATAGGCTACCTACCCCCCAAATTTGAGGTCTCTGTGACTTAAGGTCGCCAAACTACGACCCTTGAAGCTCGATTTTTTTTTCTTAATGTTCATGGCAGGTGAGCCTCACCTGCCTCCCCTGAGTGCATGTCCCTGGCCAATCCTCCCTCATCCTTTTGTAGCGGTTCTGGCAGCTCCCTTTTTCCATATTATCTCTCTAAAAAGAGTATCAATTTTGTGGAACCATTTCTTATGCATCCATACTGGTGAGTTGTGCAACATATACAGTAATTGTGGCACCTATATTATTTTAATCAAATTTCATCGCCCCACTACCGACAAAGGGAAATGACACTAGATGTTGCTTTTCCGTTGAAATCTAGCCAGTAGAGGGATTATATTATTAGGGTCTCTCGTGATATATATTCCTAGGTATTTCATTTTCTCTACTACTCCTAATTGGGGGGTTTCAGCTGGTAAGGGATTACTGAGAAAGTCTACAGGAAAAAGCGCAGATTTTCCCCAGTTTATAGTTTAAACTAAAAAAAAACGAAGTCTTTGATTATATTCATTGTTGTCACCAGGGAGAGCTGAGTATCCCCCAGAAACAGCAAAACATCATCTTCAAATAATGCAACCTTTTCCTCTCCCACAGCCCTTCAAAAGCCCTGCATATCTGGGGATGATCTAATAGCCATTGACAAAGGCTCAAACGCAAGGGCAAAGAGCAGGGGGGATAAAGGGCACCCCTGTCTTGTTCCCCTCAATAATTGAAAGATCTCTGAATATTCATTATTTACTCTAACTTTCGCTTGCGGTGCCTCATAAAGTATTTTTATCCAGTTAACAAAGGAAGGGCCAAGCTGGAACTCTGCAAGAATCTGCCAGAGATAGTGCCATTCCAGGCTGTCAAAAGCCTTAACAGTGTCCAGTGTCAGGATGGCCCTTGACCCCTCATTATCTGTTGGGGTCTGTAGGTTTAGATATACCCGCCTTATGTTCATGCTAGTGGACCTATCTGGTATAAAGCCTGATTGGTCTGGATGTATAAGTTTCTGGATGATTTTATTCAATCTAGCGACCAACACTTTCGCCAGAATTTTAACATCTGTGTACAACAGGGATATAGCCCTATACGAGGATGCCTCAAGTGGATCTTTCCCTTCTTTGGGAAGAACGACTATAGTGGCTTCCATTATAGAGAGTCTTTTTTCCATGGCTTTCCAATTTAATACTTTTAATAATTCCGGAAACAATACCCCCCCCCCATACTATATATAGATTTCCACTGGAAGGCCATCCGGCCCAGGGGATTTTTGATTTGCCATGGCCGCTACCGCCTTTTGTAATTCTTCCAGGGTTATAGGGGCATCCATTCTTTCTCTATCCTTCTCTAAAAGGGTTGGGACCTCCAGGCCCTTAAAAAGGCCCCCATCTCACCTTCAGCGTCATCCTGTTGTGACCTATACAATTCTTCATAATACCCTTTAAATGTATCTGTGATCTTTGGTGTATATAATGAAATCCTGCTCTTTGATGTCCTAATTGCAGGGATAATGGAGTAGAAGCTTTCCTTAGCACAGCTGTTTGCTTTTCTTTTTGTTTAGCTGACCATTCCCTAAGCCTATCAGGTGTCGGGTCCTCCACATATTGTTTTTCTGCCTTTACCACTCCCTCCTTAATAGGCTCTTCCCTTTCTTTGGTCCAGCTCTTTAACTTCGATACTGGATTAGTATGCCCCGGAGATATGCTTTAAGGGCATCCCATATCACCCCTGCTGAGGCCGTACCAGTGTTTGTCACAACAAACTCTTTTAAAGCTATCAACCCCTCATCTGGTTTTCCCATTAATTCCATCCAGAACGGGCTAATTTTCCATTCACATGGACATCGACCCCCCCTCTAGGCTCACCGACATCACCAACGGTGAATGATCCGAGAGGCCTCTTGGCATATAATCTATATTCCTTACTAGCTGTAGTACCTCCTCATTTCCCAGGGCCAAATCAATTCTGGAGAGTGTGGAGTGTGTTCTGGAATAACAAGAATTTCGCTTACCATTTGGATTGCGCACTCTCCAGATGTCCATCAACTCCACCTCCCCCAAAAGTTGAGACACCCGACTATCGGATGCACCATCTATTGGTGACCCTGGTGAGAACCTATCCACTCTCCTATCCATGACTATATTGAAATCCCCCACTAAAATGACTGGTATGTCGGTCTTATCTACTATAAACTCCATTAACCTATATAGGATCTCAGCTTTAAATGGTGGAGGAATATATATGTTACCAAGAACATACATTTTATTTGCTATAGAGCAAAGTGAGTACACTCCTCACATTTTTGTAAATATTTTATTATATCTTTTCATGTGACAACACTGAAGAAATTACACGTTGCTACAATGTAAAGTAGTGAGTGTACAGCTTGTATAACAGTGTAAATTTGCTGTCCCCTCAAATTAACTCAACACACAGCCATGAATGTCTAAACCGCTGGCAACAAACGTGAGTACACCCCTAAGTGAAAATGTCCTAATTGGGCCCAATTAGCCATTTTCCCTCCCCGATGTCATGTGACTTGTTAGTGGTACAAGATCTCAGGTGTGAATGGGGAGCAGGTGTTATCGCTCTCACTCTCTCATACTGGTCACTGGCAGTTCAACATGGCACCTCATGGCAAAGAACTGTCTGAGGATCTGAAAAAAAGAATTGTTGCTCTACATAAAGAAGGCCTAGGCTATAAGAAGATTGCCAAGACCCTGAAACTGAGCTGAAGCACGGTAGTTAAGACCATACAGAGGTTTAACTACTCAGGACTCAGAACAGGCCTTGCCATGGTCGACCAAAGAAGTTGAGTGCACGTGCCCAGCGTCATTTCCAGATGTCATCTTTGGGAAAGAGATGTATGAGTGCTGCCAGCATTGCTGCAGAGGTTGAAGAGGTGGGGGGTCAGCCTGTCAGTGCTCAGACCATACGTCGCACACTGCATCAAATCGGTCTGCATGGCTGTCGTCCCAGAAGAAGGCCTCTTCTAAAGATGATGCACAAGAAAGCCAGCAAACAGTTTGCTGAAGACAAGTAGACAAAGTACATGGATTACTGGAACCATGTCCTGTGGTCTGATGAGACGAAGTTAAACTTTTTGGTTCAGATGGTGTCAAGCGTGTGTGGCAGCAACCAGATGAGGAGTACAAAGACAAGTGTGTCATGCCTACAGTCAAGCATGGTGTTGGGAGTGTCATGGTCTGGGGCTGCATGAGTGCTGTCGACACTGGGGAACTACAATTCATTGAAGGAACCATGAATGCCAACATGTACTGTAACATACTAAAGCAGAGCATGATCCTGTCCCTTCGGAGACTGGGCCGCAGGGCAGTATTCCAACATGATAACAACCCCAAACACATCTCCAAGACAACGCTGCCTTGCTAAAGAAGCTGAGGGTAAAAGTTATGGACTGGCCAAGCATGTCTCCAGACCTAAACTCTATTGAGCATCTGTGGGGCATCCTCAAATGGAAGGTGGAGGAGCGCAAGGTCTCTAACATCCCCCAGCTCCGTGATGTCGTAATGGAGGAGTGGAAGAGGACTCCAGTGGCAACCTGTGAAGCTCTGGTGAACTCCATGTCCAAGAGGGTTAAGGCAGTGCTGGAAAATAATGGTGGCCACACAAAATATTGACACTATGGGCCCAATTTGGACATTTTCACTTAGGGGTGTACTCAATTTTGTTGCCAGCGGTTTAGACTTTAATGGCTGTGTGTTGAGTTATTTTGCGGGGACAGCAAATTTACACTATTATACAAGCTGTACACTCACTACTTTACATGGTAGCAAAGTGTCATTTCTTCAGTGTTGTCACATGAAAAGATATAATAAAATATTTACAAAAATGTGAGGGGTGTACTCACTTTTTTGAGATGCTGTATAAGGGGAACAAGGAGTGCGAGGTTCCCCTACCTTTGGACACTTTTTTCCTTCTTTTTTGTTGTTGTACCAAAGAGAATAGATACGTCACTTGGGACACATGGAATGGTCATTTTTAGAGCCCCCCAGAGTAAGCCTAGAGAGGTTTAGAGTCAGAATGTATGGGGGGTATGTGGGGTGTATGTTTTAGGGGGGATGAGCAACTGTTTGTTTGTGGGATTTATAGACATAGAAACATCACAGAAAGGAGGTAAGGATTTTACACAAATGCAATTGTATGTGGTTCTTTCACAGAAAGGGGTTAAAGATTCTACACCAACGTAATATTATAAATAGGAAAATAATGATGAATCTGCGCAATGGGGGTAGGTAAAAAACTGGTTCAGAAATGCTGCCTCCACAAATGCAATCACCACCGAAGTGGAAAAAGCTGAACTGAGAAGAAATTAGATGTGGTAACGGCACTGTTCTGGTTTTATGGCAAAGTGTTATGGCACTGTGATAACATATTAACCTCCCTGGCGGTATGATTCTTTCGGATTTTAGGTGCTGAAAGCGGTACAATTATTTTGCATGGAAATTTGTCGTTTTATATTGTAGGTTTGTAATTCTTAACAATAACACACTTAAATCTGTCCAAACAAGAGTCTAGTAGATATCCCGGGTATGATAAAGTTTGAAACACAAAAACATAAATTATAATATAATAAATAAAAATAAATAATTAAAAAAATAAAAATAAAAATATAATAAAATAAATTTCCCCACGATTCACTATCGCTCAATTCTGCAAGTGTTCTAATTTACTATCGCTGTTTTCTAGCTGGTCTAAAACCATTTTTGACGTAAAGGGACACTTTTTGGTTGCTATGGACAATCTCCAGTTTCCAGCCAGAAAGAACAGTATATATAATATAGAACTGCATGCAGGGCATAGGACAAAGCACTGAGGACAAAAGGGATGTGAAATAATTTCATACAGTACTGTAATCTGCAAGATTACAGTACTGTATGTGTTATGCTTTTTACAGTTTTTTGAATTTGCCACCAGGCTCCGCCCCCGTGCGTCGTGACGCTCGCAGGGAACGGAGCCTGGCACGGAGAGGCTTCAGGCAGAGGACGGAGCCCACGGACACTGCAGGGGGCATCGCAGGATCCCGGGGACAAGGTAAGTAACGCCGCCCCAGGATCCTGCAATGCGATGTGGCGAGTGTGGCTTTACCGCTAATGGGACTGAATTTTAACCCCGAGCCACACTCGGGAAAACCGCCAGGGAGGTTAAAGTCACCTCTGATAGGTGAGTGAAAGTATGAAAATGTTGGTTGATAAAAATTCTTGAAAAACTTTATCCCAAAAAAGGAGTAACAATCAAAAGTGATTTTGCATAAAAATAGAAAATGATGTGTATGTAATTTGCTTCAGACAGTGGCTGATCCTATGCAACTCACTGTTTACCATGTGGTGCTGTTATATCAAAATATGCCCATGTATTCATACCGTACATTGATTTGAAGTGCTAAGGTGAGTGGGAAGGAAAAAGGAAGGGGGGGGGGGGGAATCCGGTCAATGGTAAAGTGACTTGTGCTCAAAATAACAAGCGTTAATCAGAAAAAACAATTTTGCTTTGAATAGTCCTAATTATAGTGCGCAGGTGATAGTTGTGCTTGAAAGCTTATTCCTCTTGGTAAACAATATTATTCAATGCAATCTTCTTATTCTAGTGTTCATTAGTGACAGTGCTTGATATTCGTGCTCTTCCTGTGCAAACACTCACCGGATACTTTCACCCCTGCAGGGATATTGGGCAGTCACAGTCTATGCCACTGTGCAGCAGTTCCTGGCAATCCCGGATCGTGTTATGTTAACATAAAAGAGAAGGGGTGCCCATAGCGTAAAAACGTTTAAAACCTTTATTCTAGAAGTAACAGAATGGTACTCACATTGTAAAAATTAAATTCAAGCATAAAAGATCTGAGTTTAAACCGTCAAACAATCCTGTATTCATTGGGAGATGACGCACGACGTTGGTCAGGCCACTTTTTTTTTGTTTGTTTAAGAATTTTTTGCACATGTTTAGGTAGGCTTGAATATATAGGATATGGCTTATCTGAATTAATCTTTAATGCAACCTAAAATGCTTAATATATGCTCCTGGAATGTTCGGGAGCTAGGGGATCCAGTTAAGAGAACTGCAGTCTTTTCCACAGTAGGTGCATATGGAGGTAGAGGTACTCTGCCCACAGGAGACACATGTCACTAAGGCCACAATGATACAACTTAAATGAAGGGATTTTCAGAACCAATATCACTCTGTTCACATCTCATATTTCAGAGGAATGAGTATTCTGGTTGGAACGGGGGTGGTGTTCCCCTGTAGACAGACTATTATAGATGAATAGGGTCGATATATTTTTTACATTGCTCTATAGAAAGTAAATGTAAACTTTGGATTGTAGTCATTCAAAGTCTACATCCAATCCCACCAAGTGGGTATCTAATGGTACTTCCAATCATAGAAATGAAATGTGGGGTGTCCCTTTCATATAATGCTAAGGTTTCTACATGTGGTTTTAGAAAAAAGTCAACAGAAAAGTAGCCTTTTCAGTCAACGAGTCTTTCCAAGAAACTGTTGGTCTCCCTTTTTTTCAGGTCTTTCCATCTATTTCTCTGAGAATCTTTGATACCTTTTTGGGTTGTCCAATATAGTTTTCACCATTTATTTATATTGTTTAAAAGTCATGATAAGCACATTCCCATATTTATCCATTGATTTAATAATTTGATCTTTATATTCTCATTACAATATTAATTTGTTCTTTTGTGATATCGTTCCTCTTATTGCCTAAAAAATTGTTCAGCATAATTTCATTGCCTTCCTTTCTAACAAATGAAAATAATGTCATATTTTGGGATAAGGGAATGAAGGAGGTTAACCTATTTCCAAACTGATCTTTTCTCCCTGACTTCTCCCAATTGATGGACGCTTCCTCCCTATCATCCATTTCCTCTTCTGCGATACATCCATAAGGCCATTAGATCTCTGAAGGCCCTATACTCTTTTCTGCTTATATCTTTCTAATCAGAGAATAAACATTGTGACAGTAAAACGTAATCGCCAGATATGTACATCTGTCTCTATATAATCCTGTTGTATTATGCGATCTACACATTTTGGCACCTGTGTTTTATCTCGTCCCTCTAATAAAGGCCCTTGTGCATGAGTGATATTATCTGTATTCTTACCATCATGTTATTGTGAAGTTTTGCTGTTTATTGTAACCCTTCTAAATTTTTGGGTAGTTCTTGTGTTTCTCTATCCACTCAATTTATTAATCCCTATAGTGATTACATATGATATTTTTATTATACACATATTACAATTATTGCTTCTAACATTCTAACATTGCATTGCTTTAGTAAATTGCAAATCACAGTACTCTCTCTCTGTCTGATCATTCACTGAATAACAATTACATTAAAATTATTCTTACATAAGTATTTACTTATCTTTAAATTATGTTTATGAATTTATCAACAGTGATATTAACTATTTAATATAAAGCCTTTAACTACCGGTATGTGATACAGGAAATTCTTTGTTGGTTTAATGGATCTTTATAGCATGTTATTTTATTTTGTATATATATATATATATATATATATATATATATATATATATATATATATATATATATATATATATCAGATGCAGAGAATATTTGATGGAGTAAATGGCTAATTCTGTGAATTTACATAACACAGATTTTCATAGCATGTAAACAATGAATTATTTACATCTGGCACACAGATTAAACCAGACAGATGTATGCTGGCTTATAGTTGGCAGCGATATTTGACACTAAGGAAAAGGGAAAAAATATGTGCCAAAATACGGAGTCATTGACCAAGGACAAGCTGAGCAGCCTAAATTATCATTATACTATACACACTACAGAAGACAGGGCCTTCGGGGGAATATCACAAGAGCTCCAACTCAAACCAAACAGAATATTTGTGTTTCATAATACGACAACATTAATGTTAAAAATATCTTTTAATAGTCTGGTGAGGGAATAAGATGTGTTTTCTATGTAAACAATGTACAATGCATAGCACAATAAAAGGATCTAGCTTCTAGATGACAACCCTAGTAACATTTCTTATGAAGCTCAACTTTCCACTCTCCAAATGTGTACTTCACAGGAAAAAAGTCCCTCTCTAGCCCATTTAAAGGAAACTTCTTAGCCACTCTCCCGCTGTAGATGCATTGCTAATGCTTATTTTGTGCTCCTTCCTTTTCTTTGGCAGCCCCATGGCGATGTTGAGGTCTTCTCTCTGTAAGATTGGGAGGAGGGATCTAAAAGATGCTCAGCATCCAGAGGAGGTGACACAGAGCAACCGCTAGGATTCCTGCTTCTGGTCTGGGTGGATACATTCCTACACTGATTGGCAGGGTGGGTTATTAGCAGTGACTAGCTAATATTGATCCTTCTCTGCAGGTTAGGATGTTGTTGCAAAGGGTGACAACACTGCAGTAAAAGTCAGGTGGACAATTCAAAGGTCATCCATTACGCTTTGGAGATCCAAAAACGCCCCCTACATCAAGGGCTTAATTGAACACACAGCGCATGAACTAGAAGTGAGTTGGACCTTTAATATTATTTATTTCAGGGTGATTACAAGAACTGGCCTTATCGGCAGTTGGTTTGGCATGTTTGGATCCTCTGAAAAACATTGATATTCTTTGGATTCTCCCCCCGGACTTTTATTAGAACCTGATACATGGACTGCTTAGCAGTGGTATGGTGCTTCAATTTCCATTTTTGTTACCGGTATGTTACAATACAAGCCAAGGAAAGCCTCTGGGATAGTAAAATCACTGTAAGATGAAATAGTGTTGTCACCCTGTAGGACATTCCATGAACTAGTATGATCGTCAAGTATTTATTATTAGAACACCATGGCTTCCCTAACTTTAAGGAGGCAATATAATTTGTTTGCAATGGAAATTTTTTTTTTTCATAGTTGCAATCTAAGGGGTCTATTTTTGTGAAAACACAGGATAAGAGAATAGGTGTATTTCAATAAAACCTTTGAATATGACATGTAATATATTAATTTAGTCACATATTCATTTATACCTTTTTTTAATGAAAATTGCTGTTTATTTTTTTTGTTCAGATATCAAATGCCTTCTTGATAGTTAAAGTGTTACTAAACCCAGGACCGTGCATTCACTATATCTGGTCTCCCACAGGACACAGAACATGGAAATGCAATCATAGTAAATATAAACTGCTAAATACATTTTCTAATCAGCAGTATATAGCAGTCTTGTGACTTCCATGAGTGTTTGGTTAAAGCTTGTAGGAGGAGTTTTCATTTTCCCACGATTGTCCTATCAGGCTGCAGTACCCCTGACCCTCTGTCTCGACCATGCTGATTGGCCCTGCGCTGATCATATGCACTCTTCCAAGAAAAAAAAAAACACTCCAGCATTATACACCAAACTGAGCATGTGCAGCCTGACTCCAGTAACTCTGTCTTATCCAGACCTATTTTGATGTCAGTGGAAGAAGAGGAGGATCTGTGCATACAGGATCAAACAGTCTTTTTACACAATACAGAGGATCAACCCCTTAGCTTAAGTAAGTATAACAAGCATGCTTTACTGCATATACAGAAATACAGCAGGGTCTGCTGCTGACAGGCTCCCCTACTCCTGCACAGCCAGGCAACACGCATTCTCTGCTTGCATCCAAACACAAGAAGTCAGTCCCTTGGCTTTGTTTTGATGTTTTATTAGAAGTAATAGCTTGGATGGGGTGAAGGGATTTATGGGATGCCTAGCTTGAAACAAAGAACAAAAGGGGGTAACTTCCCTCCTCTGTCACACAGTCTTTCGTGGATCAGTAGCAAAAGTCCCTTATAGATGAGGAGCTCTCAAAAAGCACAAAAATGAGGCAAGACTGCATGCAGGAGTATATCCTCTCCTAATGTTGAACTGCTCCCAGCTCCACTGCTTGCAAGCACTACCAGCCCTCCTGGCTGCTCTAAAGATTTCTCAGACCAAGGATAAAAAGGGTTAAGCACAACGTTGTCCTTTTAGAAAACTTGCTACATGTGGCAGTCTCTCCCATTGAAAATTGCTGGATGTGCTGACGTACTCACTCTAGCCTCTTTGCTCCCACTGCTCTCAAGCGAGATTCCTAATCAAATCGTGATGCTGAAAGGATCTTTCTAAGTCAACCCGAGCCCAAGCCTGGAGGTAGAAACCCTCCTAGACCTAGTGCCTCCTCAGTACTCCATACTCCATCCATCTATCGACCCCCCCAGTATGACTCATCCATATTTAGGGGCTGACCCAGCCACCCTGCCAGAACAGTACTACTGGGGATTGACCAGGTTCCCTCAAGTATGCAGATCAACCTTCCTAGCCCACTAACTTCTAGAAGTTTTCCAAACTTGCAGATCCAGGGGGAGGCACCAGAAACCTGCCTCTGTGAGCCATCCAGCCTGACCTGCAGTAAACCCTGACCCAGATTCAGACGCACTTTCCCATGAGTCAAATAAATTTTCTGCACTAATCTAGTAGCACACTAGATGGTCCTACAGTAAAATTCTAGTTTTGATGAAAATAAAGCAAACCTCTGCGGTCAGTTGCCTCCCCCTGGATCTGGAGGTTTGGAAAACTTCTAGAAGTTAGTGGGCGGAGGCCAGGAGGGATGATCTGCATACTTGAGGGAACCTGGCCAATCCCCAGTAATACTGCTCTGGTAGGGTGGCTGGGTCAGCCCCTAAATATGGATGAGTCATGCTAGCAGGGGAGTCGGTAGAAGATGGAGTGTTGCAGAGGCAATAGGTCTAGGGGGGTCTCTACCTCCAGGCTTGGGCTCGGGTATTTACATACAAGTGGTGTCCAGTGCTGTAATAATTGAAATATTGCATTGTTGGCACCCTTGGACAACAAAGATGGAAAGATCAGTTAAGTAAGCCTAATGGCAGTCATGGAGATGCCTGAAAATGTACAGTATTTCATGGTCTTTGCAAGTCTCTGGGAAGTACAGTGAACCAATTAAATAAGCAGGGAGACCATAATTCTTAGACCTTCTGTATACACGGGGGACTGTTGCCGTGATAGAAAACCATAGTTTAATGCAGAAAGAAATGAAAGTATACATTTTATCAACCATTTCATGCAACACAAGAGAGGGTTCATTAAAATAGTTCTAAACCTTAATCCCTGGATGGCATTTGGTCAGTTATCAGCTTGCAAGATTTCTGGCAAAGACATGTATTTTTTGGAGTTATCCAAAAGCTAAATTAAAACACTATCAATAGTGTATTTAGCAGACCTAAAGGAAACAAAAAAAAGAGATGTTCATTGTTGGGGTTTATATACATTTTAAACATTATTTCATTCTTTTTGTGCATCTTTGTGCTGCTGAGCTACTTCGTAAACAAATTTTATTAAGTGAGCTGCATAGATGAATTTTGGTTAAACAAACATATAACAAACATATTTTTGTTTTTATATTACGATTTAATGTTCTTATGTTCTTTGTATTAATTTTCCTTTCTTGAATATTTGATTGTTATTTGTATATTGCTGCTTTTACATTTTAAATTTAATTTTTTTCCACTCTTTTTTTTTCTGAAAATAAATAAATAATAAAATAATAGGACTAATGAGAGGCACAAAAAAAGTTGAAGAAGAGCCAGGATAGGTGAAAGGAGCTTCTGTAGCCCTCGAGATACACCTAACCTCTTGGTACCATCAATGTAAGACTTGCAGCAGAACAAAACTGCTTCCAGTTAGCCAGTTCAGTAATCCTTATGTTGGCTGCATTCCCACTTCAGCAACTGCAAACTTGTAATAGAAGAGTCCAATGACCCCTGCAGATCAATGAATAGCTGTGATCTGCAGTTGAAAAACTGTGGATATCAGCCATTCATTAAAAAATGTGACACCTCCCCACCACAACCGTTGCTCTGCTCCTGCACAACTCACTCCCCTTGTGTGCCTCCTGTGTCATCTGTGTGCCCTTCAACCCCTTATGCTTTCCCCTGCCTGTTCCAGCAGAGACAGGGTTGGGGAGTGGGTTTTGGAGTGTGGGCACTCAGCACGGAGGATCCAATCCACTAAGGATGGCAAGCGGAACATCAATAAGTATGTCTCAGGTTTACTAAACCCTTCCCTTTCCTATATTAAAACAGGAGTGCTTAAGCCCCTGATATTTCCCTAAAGGCCCCTGGTGACAATACTGTGTTAATTCATGTTACATATGTTGGTGCACCATGCCACAGTGCACCAACACACTATGGGCCCAAATAAAACCAACAGACTGTCAGAGAAGCAGTAGACCAGACTGTGTGGACTGCACAGAGAGAACCAGAAATGCATGTAAGATGAATATTAATGATGTTTATTAAGATAATAAATTAAAGTGATAAATTAGTAAATACAAACAGTGCACAACTAACCAAACAAAACCCCACAAACAACAAATAGTATATACAGCAAATGGGACAATACCAGAATCTCAGACGTAAGCCAGGCCAGGGTCATACACAGCAGATAGGCAAGTGAACAAGGGATATTCCGGAAACATAAACGTTAGCCAGGCCAAGGTTATACACAGGGAGATCAGTAGATGAGGGACAGGGAACCAACAGGACAGGGAGGGGATGGATTGGGCTGAAGGGTAAGGTAAAGGTAACGCAGGTGGAACTGGGTCAGGATAAGCTCGGAAACAGGGTCGGATGCAGACTCTGGATCGGGTAACAGGCAAGCAAGGTCAGGGCACAAGGAGAGAGATACCAAGGCAATGAGAGTACTCATCAGCCAGGTATTTATGAGACTGCCAGTAATTGCCCTCACATAACACCTGAGCGCAGGAAGTGTTGTCTGCTCCACACTGCCAGGATCCATCCATTGGTGGACACCAGCACTGCGGCCCAACGATGACATAACACCAGCAGGGAAAGGCTCCCCTGACAGTTCCAAACTGCCAGGAGACACCTGCTGGTGGACCTCAGTACTGCACGCCAATTGATAGATCTTACAAGCGGATGGACCATTTCCTGACACAGACATAGTGAAAAAAAAAAAATAAAAGTAAAAAAAAAATGGTCTGGCCACCTGAGGTTTAAAGAGGAAAGTAGGGCTTGGAAGCGAAAGGTTTAGAACTTATTGCACCCTTAAAAGCACCTCTCTTTTGTTTCCATTGTTTCCAATACATTTACCAAAATAGTGACATTTCATGTAAAATCTCATGATAGTTACCATAGTTTTTGGGAAATCTTGCTTATCCCTATTGACACCCCTGCATCTGTCACTGTCACAACTACATGTATATATCAGCAGGAACTATAGGCACAAACCTGTCACTGACTGCACCATCCACCTGTAAAGTGTGCACGTTGGAGATCTGCTCTGCAATTGTTCCATTATCTTGTTGCAGACACCTTTTGGTGAGTCTTATACACTTTGCATATAGGATGTGACATGCATGCCCGAATGCATGTCCATTCCCATCAAAGTCTGATCAAACTTTTTCAATATTTAATAATCATTGTATAGGACACTTTTTCACATAAGTCCTATTTTGGAAGGTAGATTTAAGATCCTTCATCTACTCCCCTGAGAGTGCGAGGACCTGAGTGAGTTGCTCAAAATATTCTTGTACAGTACATTGTTTAAGATCTCTAGACAACTATGGAATCATGCGATTGTAAAGGGAGGTTACTAACAATAATAAAGTAACTCCTTTGTAGGACTGCCAGTTACTACTTTATTGATTTACTCAAGAGTACTCATATTATTTTATATCAAGACTCTATAAATATATCCTTATCCATTGCCTTACTTCAGTCATAATCTCTCTTTCTTAACAATCCTATGTACACTATACAGCCAACTCTCAATAGGGACTAACCAATCTGCATCTTATAAATACATCTATTCTATAATCCACCTTCCAAAAAAAAAAGAGAACCAACACAATCCAACCCTCTTTCACTCAACATGTTTTGCCACATGAGATTGAGGCTTTATCAGGAATGCATAAAAATAAGTGATCAGGTGCTCTGTGCCCCCAAATAAATCAAACAAGATAACATGCTAGAATGCCATTGTCCTTGTGGCAACCATTTTTTTTATAGACTCTCCATCCATGCCTTCAACACATGTGCGTAAATTGCATCATTACTTCATAAATGCTCATGATGTGTTTGAAAGGTGGACTATGGGATAGATGTGGTTACAAGATGCAGATTGGCTAGTCTCTGTTGAGAGTTGGCACTGGCAGTATAGTGTACATAGGATGGATATTGGATTTCACTTGTTAGGAAAAAAGATTATGGCTAAAGTAAGGCAAGTGATAAGAGTACATTATAGAGTATTGATAGATAATAGTACACATACTTTTGAGAAAATCAAGACAGAAGTAATTGGCAGTCCTACAAGGGAGTTACTTTATTATTGCTAGAAACCCTCCTATACAATGGAATGAACATATAATTGTCTGGAACTCTTAAACCATGTAGTATACATAAATATATTGAGGGAATCACTCAGATCCTCTCACTTTCTAGAGATTGGATAATGGATCCTAAATCTACCTTACAAAACAGGAATTATGTAAAAAAAGTGAAAGTACGATACACTCTACACCTACAATATCTATTATTAATAATAAAGTTTGGCCAGACTCTGGTGGGAATGGACATGCATTGGGGCATGCAAGTCACACCTGAATGCTAGGTATATGAGATATGTATCTCTAGATACAGAGTTAACTCTTTTCTCCTATTCAAAAAGAAGAAATCTAATTTTAATTACAACTTTCGGTAAAGCAACATCTTCTGTCATTACCTGTATGATTCTAGAAAACAAGGGAGTAAATGTGGTTCCAACTGGGCTGTGAAGATCAGAGAATGGCCTGGCTTCCTAAGCCAATCCTTAATACCAGTAATAGCTGCTGGTTTAAAATGATATGACTAAACTGTGTAAAAGCCAAATAGCTCCAGACCTAGGAGGCAGTAAAGCTAACCAAGCGAGAACAGAGTATTTTACCCCAGAGAGTAGTGACATCATGTACTGTAGTAGAGTGGAGAACTGTGTTTACCTTGGGGCATACTTTTTGCTGGAGTGTGTTTTACAGTTCCTGAACACAATAATTGAAGCAAGGGTACTTCAAGATCAGTAAAATATTTTTTTATGTCAGATATTCTGCAACCATGGGCATTGTTTTGTTCATTCTACCTCAATCCTTTTTCAGTTGCTTTTTCTAAGGACAGCATACTCAATGTTCTTGACATTTATAGCACAAATGGTAACCAACGAGCTCAAGATAAAATATATTTTTACCCCTTTAAGCTGAACTCCAGGCATACACAGCATAAAAGACATACATTAAGTGATATTAAACCCAAAAAAGCAAAAGATTTAGACAGGTGTGGAAAAATGCTTCATGGCATGATGGATAAGTATTTCTCAGCATTGAGAACACCATTGATCCTGACCAAATCTGCAACTCCATTTGCAGAAATGCGGCCCCAAACCTGCAAGGAACCAGCACCATGCTTTAGTGTTGCCTGCAGACACTCATTATTGTACTGCTCTCCAGCCCTTCGGTGAACATACTGCCTCATGCTACAACCATATATTTCAAATTTTGACTCATCAGTCCAGAGCACCTGCTGCCATTTTTCTGTACCCCAGTTCCTATTTTTTCATGCTTAGCCTTGTTTCCATGTTGGAGGTTTGGCTTTTTGGGCACAATTCTTCCATGAAGACCACATCTGGCCAGTCTTCTCTGGACAGTAAATGGGTGTACCTAGATTGCACTGGTTGCCACCAGTTCTGTGCTGATGGCACTGCTGGAAATCTTCCGATGTCAAAGGGAAGTAAGCATGATGTGACTTTCAGTGGCTGCATTCCTTGGCTTTTCACTGTGTCTTCGGTCCTCAACATTGCCTGTTTCTTTGTGCTTCTTCAAAAAGCTTGAACAGGACACCTTGAAACCCCAGTCTGCTTTAAAATATTTGCCTGGAAGAAACCTTGCCAATGCTGTATAACTACCTTGTGTATTGTTGCTGTGCTCACTTATGCAATGATTTGCATATGACCTGTGACATGAACCTGTCTGATTTGATTTAGATTTTTGCATTTTGTAAATTGTTAAAAATAAAAAAAAAATTAAAAATATATATTGAAGCTTACCAATCCTTAGATATGGTGGCTGCATTAGCTTTTTTGCATCTAGACTTTTTTCCCTCAGCTTTCACCTGGTGATCTGGCCAGTAACACACCTCGTGTATTAGAGTGCCCCCACTCTGGATGAAGGAGCATAGGGCAGTGGTTCTCAACTCCTGTCCTCGGGACCCACTAACAGGCCAGGTTTGCAAGATAAGTGAAATACATCACAGGTGATATCATTTGCTGCTCAGTGATTTCAGTATTCTAGTCTGCATCTCCCCAAGGTAATACTTAAATTCTTGCCTGTTAGTGGGTCCCTAGGACCGGAGTTGAGAACCACTGGCATAGGGAGACCTTTGGATGGCAGTATTTCCAGTCTAAGGAGAGGGGAGTATTAGATGCAGTAGCATAAAGTTAGATAAAACGAAATAAGAAAGTTGTGCGCTGCCACTTAGTGGTAAGTGAATAAAAGTTGAATAACACAAAAGAAGTAATATCAAATAAGTGATGTGAAAATGAAGCTCCAGATGAAGCACTTCAGATGAAACCACGAGGAAGGTTGAATCAATAGAGTGGTAATGTGGATACGTATAAAGTGCTAGGTGCCACGTCCCAAAATCATTGTAATCATAAAAATAAATCTGGGCTTTGGACTTTATAGGCACAATAACCACTGTTATGTAATTAAAAGCTGAATTTTATTCAATATATAAAGTTTGGTTTAAAAAACAAGAGTACAAAAGGACAGATACACAAATCAGTTCATAGAGACACAGTTACAATTATGCACTCCATACATAGCTCTAAATTATGTAGATAGATTATATGAAAATGGAATACCAATCCTTTCACCATGAGGTTACTTTGTGGTTACAAAAGAGCTATGTAGTTGGTAATAATCAGAGCAAGCTCTAGACACAGATTATTACCAACTACATAGCTGGCAAGTGACAATCCGCAACGTGTGGCAAGTGACAATCCGCAACGTGTGGCAGGTGATGTGGCAAGTGACAATCAGCATCCGGTGTCAGGGAAGTGGCAAGTGACACGCACAGGGCTCCCACTGATTCTGCATTATGGTGAGTTGAACCATTTCATTTTATATTACAATGTAATAGTAGAAATAATGTGCTTCAATAATCCTGACACCATAACAACCGTGGTGCCGTGATGTTAAAAGCGCGAACACCAGCCACTGTCCCGATAACTTTCCCGCAAAAAAAACATTTTCTGCCAGTGCCCCTCCCGAGACTAGGCTCTGGATCCGCCCCTGGACCCTATTAGGGTCTATGAATGAGGTGAGCTTCCATTGTACCTGGTGAAGGGAGCATTAGTCACGGATTGTCATTTTGGTTGTGAAGCACGTTTTTCACAGTGAAATTTGAAGTGCACCATTTATAAGAAGAATCTTCATTTTCATCACACTATTTTCAATTTTTTATTCTTTATTTTGGACTTTTATTTACATGGACTTTACATTTTGATCATCCATCTAGCACAGGGCTCAAAATTTCAAGTCCTGAGTCACTAGCCAGGCCTTAAAGTGGTTGTAAACTCTTTACAACCACTTTTTACTACAGGCAAGCCTATAATTAGGCTTACCTGTAGCTACACTGGATATCTCCTAAACCTGCATGGTTTAGGCGATATCCCTGTATTTGCATGTGTCAATGTCATCGCCACATGCGCACTTGGCACCAGCCAATCACAGCTCCGGAGCCGCGATACACGGAAGTAACTCCCGGGAGAGATGTTGGCTGCCAGATCGGTGAACAAGGACCACTGTGGGGGCTTCGATCTCAGGTAAGTAATTCATAATGAGCTAGTATGCTATGCATACTAGCTCATTATGCCTTTGTCTTGCAGGTTTTTTTTTATTATTTTTTTTTTTTTTAGGGTTTACAACCACTTTAAGAGTTACTCGCCACCAGTTTCCCTACCCAACCCATACCCTGCCCCACCCCTAAATCCACCCCTAAAAACGCACTTGTAAATTATCTCATGAAATTACACTGTTAAATGTTTTATGCAGAATTAAGTTCCAGAAATAAATATTGCAGCGTATCATTGCCCATAAGTGCAGCCTATCAGTGCCCATCATTACAGCATATCATTTCCCACCAGTGCAGCATACCATTGTCCATTAGTGCAGCCTCATAAGTAGGGATGAGCTGAACATCCCCCGGTTTGGTTTGCAGAACATGCGAACAGGCAAAAAAATCATGCGAACACCGTTAAAGTCTATGGGACGCGAATGTGAAAAATCAAAAGTGTTCATTTTAAAGGCTTATATGCAAGTTATTGCCCTAAAAAGTGTTTGGGGACCCTGGTCCTGCCCCAGGGTACATGTATCAATGCAAAGTTTTATAAATGGCCGTTTTTTCGGGAGCAGTGATTTTAACAATGCTTAAAGTGAAACAATAAAAATGAAATATTTCTTAAAATATATTTCCCATGTTTATAACAGTGCCACAGCAAAATGACATTTCTAAAAGGAAAAAATGTAATTTAAAACTGCTCACAGCTGTAATGTATTGTATCGGGACAATGTAGATAAAAATACCAAAAATACAAAAAAAAAATGGCGTGGATGTCCCCCCCAAAATCCATAACAGGCGCTGCAAGCCTGGTATGGATATTAAGAGGAACCCCCAACCATTTTTTTTTTTAATGGTGTGGGGGTCCCCCAGGCACTATATACTCTGAACAGCAGTATTTATATTATACGGCCTGCCCTATATACTCTGCAGAAAAACTGGGCTTTAGGTGTTGGTGGTACCAGAACACTGTAAGTCCTCACAGTTACTCTTGTTGGGAGCAGGAACAGGCCCTGCGTTGAAATATTATATCAAACATTGTAATTACTAGCCCCTGTTAAACAGGGGAAGAAAAATTGGGCCTTGGGTGGTGGTGGTGCCACAACACTGTAACCCTTCACAGATACTCTTGTTGGGTGCAGGAACTGGCTCTGCTGTGAAATATTAAAACAAAAATTGTAATTACATGCCCCTGTTAAACAGGGGCAGAAAAATTGGGCCTTGGGTGGTGGTGCCCTAAACCAAAAATATTGTTGGAAGCTAGCATCATCAAGATTGAGGAGGAATAGGATAGTCAGCATAGGCAGTCTTCAAGGGATCCCAGATCCATAGCAAATTCAATCAGTCACATCAGCATCAGGTGTTTGATAGCTGCTGATTCATTTTTATGAATGTGAGCCTATCAACAAAGTCTGTGGACAGGTGCACTCTTTGATCCATTACATACCCTCCAACTGCACTGAATTGGTGTTTATAAAGCACGCTTGATGTAGGACAGGCCAGTAGCTCAATTGTATATTGAGCAAGTTCTGGCCAGTGGTCCATCTTCAAGACCCAGTAACCCAGTACATGCTCTGTTGGAAAGGTCTCCAAGTCTGCTCTTGCCCCTAGATATTCCTGCACCATATAATGCAGACACTGGCGATGGTTGCTTGAACCAATCAGACCTTGGCGCTAAGGACTGAAAAATTGTTTAAAGGCATCGGTCAGCCGGCCACCTTCTCCACTGCTCTTCCTCTGACTGAACAAAGCCTCAGCAACACGTTGTCCAGCACCAGGTAATGGTAACCTCCCAGTGTCTGGAAATGCGCTGCACAAACCTTTTTTTTAGACCTCCTGAAGATGTTACATCCTCTGCTCCCTCTGTGAAGGCAGGATGAGTTTTGCAACCTTACCCTTGTAACGTGGCTCAAGAAGGGTCGCCAGCTAGTAATGATCCCTCTCCTTGATACCACGAATCCTAGGGTCCTATCACAGGCTTTGCAGAATCAGGGAGGCCATGCAGTGTAAGTTTGCAGAGGCATTCAATTCTGAGTCCTCTGGGTCAATAAGGATCACATTATCCGTAACTACCTCCTCCCAGCCACGTACAACTCCTTGGCTGGGGACTGAAAACCATCCCTTGAAGACTACTGCTGAGTGTTATCCTCTACATCCATGCTGACACGATCATCCACCTCCTCCTCTTCTTCCTGTGTGTTTGGCAGGCCCACAGGAATGCGATCTGGATAAAGGGGGCCTTGAGAGGAAAGGAAGTCCTCCTCTTCCTCCCGCTGTTCTGCCTCAAGTGCTCTGTTCATGATTCCACGAAGCATGTGCCCCAGCAAGAAGACTAGAGGGACAGTGTCACTGATGCATGTATTGTCGGTGCTCACCATCCTTGTGGCCTCCTCAAATGGTGACAGGACAGTGCATGCATCCTTGATCAGTAGCCACTGTCGTGGTGAAAAGAAGCCAAACTTCCCTGACCCTGTCCTGATGCCATATTCGCACAGGTACTTGATGGCCCTCTGCTGTGTGTGCAGCTGCTGCAGCATTGCCAACGTTGAGATCCACCTGGTGGGCATGGCACAAATGAGGCGGTTGGTGCGCAGGTTGCATTCCCTTTGAATGTCAGCCAGCCGAGCACTGGCATTGTATGATCAGCGGAAATAACCACATACTTTTCTGGCCTGCCTCAGGAGATCTTGTAAGCCTGGGTACCTGCTCAAGAACTGCTGCACCACCAAATTCAGGACATGTGCCAAACATGGAACATGGGTCAAGTGTCCCTGTGGGAGGGTGGAGAGAAGGTTGGTGCCATTGTCGCATTCAACCATTCCTGGCTGAAGCTGGCGTAGCGTCAACCACCTCTGAGCCTGCCCCTGCAGAGTTGACAGAATCTCTGCCTCAGTGTGGCTCCTGTCCCCTAGGCAGACCAACTCAAGCACCACATGGCATCTTTTAGCCTGAGTGCTTGCGTAGCCCCTTGAACGCTTACGGAGCATCGCTGGTTCAGAGGACAAATCTGCAGAAGAGGCCATAGAGGAAGAATAAGAGGAGGGGAGGAGGAGAGAGCTGTGGCAGAATTACCACTAGCATTTTGGAGGCGTGGTGACGGAACAACACTGAACCCTGTCCTGCATCCTTCCCATCTGCCAGCAGAGTTACCCAGTGTGCCGTAAAGGAAAGGTAACGTCCCTGCCCATGCCTGCTGGACCATGAGTCAACGGTAATATGAACCTTACTGCTGACTGCCCTGTCAAACAAGGCCAAAATGTTGCCTTCTATATGCCAGTAGAGAGCCAGGATGGCCTTCCATGAAAAAAAACAGCGTTTTGAAACCTGCCACAAATTCAAGAAAGGGAGCAGAGTCTACCAGCTGAAAAGGCAGCAGTTGCAGTGCTAGCAATTTGGCCCAGCTGGCATTTAGACGCTCAGCATGTGGATGGCTGGGACACGAATTTCTTTTTATGGTTCAGTAACTGGGGTAAGGAAATGTGCCTGCTAAAATCAATTGCTGGTGTACTGCTAGCAGATTGGCTGCAAGTACTTGGGACACTTATTGCTATACCTTCATTCCTCTCAGTGCAGGTTTTTGAGAGGACTGGAGGTATAGTAGGGTTAGGAGATCCCAGATGAGGAGCAAGGAGAAGTCCACATTTTTCTTTGATGTGGGTCTTTTAAGTGCTGTTGCCAACGGACTGCATGGCAGGTCATCATATGTCTGGTCAAGCATGTGATGCCCAAGTGGCTGCTGTTCTGGCCATGCTTGATCCGCTTCAGACATAGGTTGCAAACAACATTGGTGCGATCTGCTGCACACGTGTCAAAAAAGGCCCACGCCAAGGAACGTTTAGAAGTCAGCGGAGAGTCAGCAGTGCCCTGCACCTGCGGAGCTCTGCGGTGTGATGCAATAGGCTGGCTGCCCTTAAGCTGCCCCCTAGAGAACATCCTGTCTCGTTACAGTTGTGCCTCATCCTTACTTTCCTCCTCTCTTCTTTCAGGCTCCCAAGTACAGTCAGTGACCTCATCATTCCCTCCTTCCCTGTCACTGGAGCAAACTTGGAAGTATGCTGTAGCTGGGGGAACATGACTGCCAGTTTTGTTCTTCTGTGGCACCCTCTCTCTCTAGGCTCACGTTACTCTTTCCCTCAACCTGTGAAGCAACATCAGAGCCTTCAAATCGCTGCGCATCCTCCAGCAGCATATAACCAACATTGTGGTCGAATAATTCTGGGGACTCCTCCATGCATGATGGTGGGGCTACGGAAGGAGTGACTGTGGACAAGGAGCCAGTGGAATAGGCCGCTTGGGCAGCTACATTGGAAGGCAAACTACTCTGAGCCTGGGTGACAGAGGATGGGGAGTATGAGAGCGGCTTCGTTATCCACTCCACCAACTCTTCTGCATGTTGTGTCTCAATAACACGGCCAGCAGCAGAAAAAAAGGACAAACATGCCCCACGGCCACCTGCAGGGAATGCACCATGGCCACGACCACCTCTGTTGACTGTAGACACAGAGGCTGCTTGCCCTCTTTTAATGGCCCGTGAGCATCTGCCTCTCCTTGATGGCTTTCCGGACATGATGTATTTTTTGTTTTGCAACGCCATACTACACTGTATTAGATACTGTGTACACCGCCTGAAGTATATTAGAAAGTGTACAACGACTGCACTGTGTTGTATACTGTGTACACCCCCAGAAGTGTAGTAGAAACTGTACTAGATACTGTGTACACTGCCTGCACTGTATTAGAAACTGTACAACTACTGCACTGTATTGTATACTGTGTACACCACCAGAAGTGTAGTAGAAACTGGACACACTGTATTAGATACTGTGTACACTGCCTGCACTGTATTAGAAACTGTACAACTTCTGCACTGTATTGTATACTGTGTACACCACCAGAAGTGTAGTAGAAACTGTACACACTGTATTAGATACTGTGTACACTGCCTGCACTGTATTAGAAAGTGTACAATGGCTGCACTGTAATGTATACTGTGTACATCACCAGAAGTGTAGTAGAAACTGTACACACTGTATTAGATACTGTGCACACTGCCTGAAGTGTATTACAAAGTTTACGCCACCGAATGCACTATATATCTAGGCTACACTGAATGTATATATATATATATATATATATATATATATATATATATACTAGACTGTATATATGTATTAATACACCACCTGACGTCTATTAGAAACTGCACACACTTTATTAGATACTGTGTACACCACCTGAAGTGTATTAGAAACTGTACAGCACCGAACGCACTGTAGAGTTAGGCTACACTGGGTGCAGAGTATATATATATATATCAAATACACTGCCACTAACAGAATAACCTGCCTGCTTAAAGCGGGGTTCCACCCAAATTTTGAACAATATCTGTATGTATTCTCTTCCTTGCCTAGATGCTGACATGCCGTTTAAAAAAATTTAAATCGCCTTAATTACCTTTTATTTTTCTATTCTTCTTTGCACTTCCTGGTTCTCCTCCTGTGGGAGTAGGCGTGTTTCTAGCCTCTCCAAGACTCCTGGGAGCTAGTCTCAGGCTTCCCAGGATGCCACTGAGCATGTGCGGGAACGAGCGGTGAATGCTGGGAGCACAGCATTCACCACATCCACGAAATAAATGCTTGTGGGCTTCAAATGCCCACAATGAAGATGGAAACCGCCTGCAGTGAATAATATAAGTTATTCTTTCCGCCAAAATCTGACACAGGCAGACATATTACACACAATATGTGAGTATGTAATGCTGAGAAGAAAAGTTTGTGAATGAACTAAAAAAAAAAAAAACGATAGATCGGTGGACCCCCGCTTTAATCTAACTCAAGCTTCCTCTCTGTCCATGCCAACAACACTACACATGCCTGCTCTGTAAGCAGCCTTATATAGAGTGGGGCGTGGACTTAGTCCCCCTGAGCCATGATTGGCCAAAGGCACCCTGCCTTTGGCTAATTATGGCTCTCTCAGCAGAGCGCGCTGTGATTGGCCAAAGCATGCAGGTCAGGTGCATGCTTTGGCCAATCATCATACAGTAATGCACTGCAATCTCGTATCTTATATACAAGCCACGTCTCAGCGGGAGATCTCCGCTCTGTGTGATCCGGGTGCCCAATCCTTCTGAAAGTTTCCTGGATGATTGCTTCTGGCAGAAGTGGTGCAGGCTTTTTTACAGGACATCAGAGCCCCCCTCAGGGCCGCTCTGATGGCTGCACCGCTTCTGCCAGAAGTGATCAGCCAGGAAACTGTCAGCCCAGTCTGCCCTTGTTCCTTACTTGCCCTCCACTAATTTCCACTCGCAAAATGCGAGCAGGCGAGTGGAAATTTTGAGGGCTGATCTAGCACATTTGCTTTAGCTATATATGTGTATTTAATGGCACTGATACTTTAACATCCCACAGTTGTTTGTGGGATGTTTCTAGTATTCATGATCTTCAACTCTTAGCAGCGCTATCAAATTTCCAACACTTAAAGATTTAGATACACTAACAAACTGAAGAAAAAGTCCAGCTGACACTGTAGTTACACAAGCAGTTACAGCAACAGTTTCTTTTGGGGTTTTTTTGGAATAAAGTTGTACATGAATAAATAAAAGCTGATCATTGTAAGCATCCCTGTCAATGGTTTGTCTCAACACTCTAAATGCTACATTTGCAGGACAGCTTGTTCTGTTGAAAGACAACAGACTTACTGACAGGATCACCAGGTAAAAATAAAGAAAAGAAAGCCTAAAAAAAGAAAACAAATGTAGCCATCACATCTAAGAATTGGTAAGCTGCAATATATTAAATGTTTGCTTTTGAGCTAAAAGCGGGAGTCTGGCGACCAATCTTTTTTTTTTTTTTTAGGTCATTGAGACACTTTGCTAACCCCAAAATAATACTCACAGTTTGGGTGTAATATTTCTGCCTCTGTTTTCGTACTGAAGAATAACTTAAAAAATGTGATGCTGGCTGTTTCCATCTTGCTTGTGGGCATGTGAAGCCCACGAGCATTGATTTCCTGGATGCGGTGATTGCTGTTCATTCCCAGCTTGTTCACACGCATGATCATTGTTTCCGCACTGAATCTTGGGAAGCCTGTCACTAAGCTTCCAGGAGACAGTGCGGCTCCGGGGAAAGGCAATAAACACGCCTACGCCCATCGGAGGAGAGACAGGAAATGCCACAATAAAGTACAATATAAAGGTAATTACAGCGATAAAACATTTTTCGTGCGGCATTTGAACATCTATGCAATTAACTGAAGGGGGTAAGATTAAGTTAAAAATTTGAGTGGAACCCCGCTTTAATACCTCTTTTATGAAACCATATATTTATTAATGAATCATTAATTATATCAGTTTACATGCAACTAGTGTAAGTACCTGTAATAGCCTGTCCAGCATCACTTGGACTGGGTGAGGAAGAGGCAACGCTAGGAGCCAATCAGATGAGCTGCATGCAAATGTGCTGGAGAGGAACAAGCAGACAATATGAGAGAACAGAATAAGGTGTTCTCACCAGATTCCTGCTCCTCCTTCATCATCTTATGAATAGGTGGGTGGTGCCACCCCCCACCCCCATCCCCCCCCCCCCCGGCTGTGCTGTTTGGCAGGAACTGCAAATTTCAGGACTGAATGGATTAAAAATGTTATCTCTATTAGGTAAAAAACAACTCCCATGTATGTATTTCCCTGCTTGAATGGAATTTACCTTTAATAGCTAAAGGATGTACATCTACACTACTACAGTGGATTCCTGCACGTGAGTATATATCAACCCCCACCCCCTTCGGTCAAAATTAATGTTCTTTGATTGGGAATATTCATATTATATCAATAATCATGCATTCCAAAGTAGTGTGAATTGTTAATTGCCTCTAACACTGCTCCTGTTTCTGATTGCCTAGGGTTGCCATGTTGCAGAAGGTGTAGCCCAGGGAACACAGTCATCAACAAGAGCTTTCCTTGCCTCCTCATTCTAACATGTCTATAGTCTATATTCCAGCACTAGAGCTGTACGTTGTTTAAACTATGATTGTATATCTGGGCTCCGCAGTCCTGTGATACTGAACCTTTCACACCAGATTCAGTCTAAATGCTGAGTACAGGAAAAAAATTGAGACTGTGTAGAACAGGTTAAGCCCCCGTTCACACCGGAGCGACGTCATGCAATTTGACAGGTCCAAATCTTATGACAAATCGCACCCTAAAGTTAAGCATAATTGGTATGTTTTAAATGCTTGCAAAACCTTTCTTAGTTGCCGACCAGCTGGCGGTTGGCTTGGCTGCGCGGATCACCGTAGGTGTACGTCACTCACTCCCGCGAGTATAGGGCACGCGCGTGCATTTCCCGCTGTACACGGGGCAATCAGATTCGCTGAGGCCAATTATTTCTGGCCTAGACCTGCTGATCGGTTCTGGCAAATGAAATGCCTCCTCTGCCAGTGTAATGTAAGCACAGGCAGAGGAAATAATGTCATCTCCCCTCGTGGAGCCCTTTTCGGTTCCAGTGAGCGAGGAGAAGACATCCATAGTTAGTACACCAAGCACTACACTACCACTCAGGGCTGGTGCAAGAATTCTTGACACCCTAGGCAAAACCTAATTTTACCGCCGCCTCTTTGGCTCCACCCCTGGCTCCAACCCCCTTGCTCTGCCTATTAATACCCCACCTTTTTAATGAAGCTCTCATCAAATGCAGCTCACCAGCGCCCATCAAATGCAGCCGTACCAGCGCCCATTAAATGCAGCCTTACCAGCGCCCATCAAATGCAGCCTTACCAGCGCCCATCAAATGCAGCCTGACACTATGTGTGAACGGAGTGGTGGCTGCCTGCTGATGCTGAGACTTAGTTGCTTGCTGCAGAGAGAAGAGAGGAGGAACGCCAGTGGATGGGCGCCCTAGGCAGCAGTGCCTAGTTTGCCTAGTGGTAGCACCGGCCCTGCTAATACCAGTACACATAGGCACACTTTTAACCCTCTGATCGCCCTCTGATCCCCACCCAATTAACTCTTTCACTCCCTGTCACAGTGTCACCAAGTGCAGTTTTCAGATTTTTCACTGATTACTGTATTGGTGTCACTTGTGACACTAAACAGCGATAGGGTAGTTAGTGACAGTTAGTGGTAGGGCCAGAAAGCTTTAGGGTACCCCCCATATAGTCCCTATTAAAGGTTTACCCCCTTGATCAACCCCAGTTAACCCTTGCACTCTCTGTCATTGTGTCACTAGTATAGTGTACAGATCTCTTTTCTGATCACCGTATTAGTGTCACTTGTGAATCTAAACAGCGTTAGGGAAGTTAGCGGTAGTCCCAGATAGGTTTAGGGTACCCGCCATACAGTCCCTAATAAATGTTTACCCCCCTGATCACCCCCCAGTTAACTCTTTCACTCCCTGTCACTGTGGCATTAGTATAGTGTACAGATCTTTTTTCTGATTGCTGTATTAGTGTCACGGGTTAGCTAGTCAGCGTCAGTTAGTATCAATCACAGACAGCGTCAGATTTTTAACTCTTTGATTGCCAGTAGTACTAACACACACGCACACACCATATACCTCCCTTACTAGAATACTGTTTGAAGAGATCAATATCTTTGATCAGATCAGATCTTTACTAGCATCCCCAATAGTAGTGTTCCCAAAAATGTGGCATTAGCAGGATCAGCCCAGACACCTGCCAGCACTTGCGTTTAGCCCCTCCACCCAGCCCAGCCCACCCAAGTGCAGTATCAATAGATCACTGTCACTTACAAAACACAACACACATAACTGCAGAGTTCGCAGAGTCACGCCTGATCCCTGCTAGCACTAACAGTTAATTTTTTTGTATCGATTCAAGCAGTCGCTGACAACCAGGTGTTTTTTTTACCTGTAAGTTGCACTAGCTGTACATATAAATTTAGTGGCCAAAATGTCCAAACAGAGGTACACATGTGGATTAAGCCACTGTGCTGAGTACGATTATACCTAGAGTATAAAGAAGTACCATGATTACAGAATGAACATATATAAATAGAACTCAACATTTTCATAAAATAGGAATTAGACATAAAAAAGTTTGACATATATAGCATAGAGATATAACTCTTACATCAATGAAAATAATATAAATATCAGCAAAAGAAGCAAAATAAGTCACATCTACTAATTTTTGACGATTTAGCAATGATCTTGCCTTTGTATTTTAGGATAATATAGATTCTCTTTATCTATGTTCATTCGTTAATCATTGTGCTACTGTATATGCTAAGTATAATTGTGCTCATCTCAATGACTTTATGGCTAGTACTCCTACCTAGAAAGACTCAGACCATGGGTTCAAATCCCAAGCATGGTATCACCTGCCTAAATTTTAAACAGTATAGTATGCTGAAAATAGACGAACGCCTAATTGCCACTGCCACATCAGCATGGTTGTTTCCATAATTTGCTTGCTCAATTGCATGCTATGGTATGTTATTTAGCAAAAATATTATTGTGTGGAAATAAAATAATCAAATTAGAGAACACGCAGGGTGTTAGCATGGTTGGGATTTTAACTCATGATCTAAGTACTCCTTGTGGATGAGTGTAGACCACTAGGCCAATGTACTGAGTACAATTAGACTTGCATAATAATTTAGTATGATTAAAGAATGAACATAGATAATTAGATCTCTATAGTCTCCTAAAAAAGAAATGTAACATGAAAAAAAAATTAACATATAGCAAACATGTAACTGTAAATGATAAATACATGTAACCTCACGGAATAGCAGGCATTACTCTGTAATAATCATTCAGAACAGCATTCGTTAGCAAAAGAAGAAAACGAACTATTCACAATAATTATAATATAAATAAATAGCCACATACAAGGTAGAGCACACCCAACTTAAGAATGGTTTATTGACATACATGTACATACATTATCATAGCTAAATACTGTAGTGCAGTTCCATATTGGAAACTCGTTGGCAATTGCCAGCTATGGAAACGTGACTATGCCGAATTGGAATTTAATAATGCTCACTTACTCACTTTTCTGTTTGCATGTTCACCTAGTTGAGTTCTTAATTGGCTTAATTGGGAGTAACTAGATGTAGACTGACTACTTTTTCTCCTTATTTTTAGTGAATTAGGCCCATTGTGTCACAATGAAATATATCATTCTAATTTTAAGATTTTTTTATATATAAATATTAAAACGCACCTGTGTAAAACAGTTTGTCTTCACCAGTCTTAGAACAAGTCAAGAAAAAGAAGAGGAGTAAGAAGAGCCGGCAAAACTGTAATCCTTGAAGTGTTGTTTATTGGTACATCAGAGTGACAATGAAACAATAAATCTGACGCATTTCGGCAATAGCCTTAAGTGTAGCTAGTTTGAAACAGATATGGCAAAATATATATATACTCACATACACACATGCAAACTCCATCTCTACATAATTGGCCTATCAGGTTAGTGTCACAGAAAATTAACATATTTAATTGATACAACCAATTATCCAAGTGGTTAGTGACTACACCGGTTTTTATAGCCAGCATGAGAAGGGGGAGAGGAAAGAAAGGCAATATAAAAAGTTATTTGGTTGAGCCAAAAAGAAGTGTGTAGAAAAAATGCTACATGAGATATTAGGACCTTATTACTCCAAGGGAGAAATGTATTCCTTAGAAGAAGGTGAAAATGCAGACTCATGTTCAAGTAAAATTCTTAGTGGTAGCAACACAGTGTGAAGTCAAAATTAATGGCAGGAAAAAAAAGGGAATTCAATATGTGGCAGGACCAAAAAAGGGGGATTAAATTTAAGGCAGGATCAAAAAAGGAGGGATTAAATGTATGGCGGGACCAGAAAAAGGGGGAATTAAATTTATGGCAGGATCAAAAAAGAGGGATTCAATTTATGACAGGATCAGAAAAAAGGGGAATTAAATTTATGTCAGGATCAAAAAAGAGGGATTCAGTTTATGGCAAGATCAAAAAAGAGGGATTCAATTTATGGCAGGATCAGAAAAAAAGGAGGGATTAAATTTATGGCAGGATCAAAAAAGGAAGGATACAATTTATGGCAGGATCAAAATAGAGGGATTCAATTTATGGCAAGATCAAAAAAGAGGGATTCAATTTATGGCAGGATCAAAAAAGAGGGAATTGGAATTTAATAATGCTCACTTACTCACTTTTCTGTTTGCATGTTCACCTAGTTGAGTTCTTAATTGGCTTAATTGGGAGTAACTAGATGTAGACTGACTACTTTTTCTCCTTATTCTTAGTGAATTAGGCCCATTGTGTCAAAATAAAATATATCATACTAATTTTAAGATTTTTTTTATATAAATATTAAGACATACCTGTGTAAAACAGTTTGTCTTCACCAGTCTTAGAACAAGTCAAGAAAAAGAAGGTTGAACCTTTCTACTGTCTTAAAAAGGAGTGAAAACAAGTCAGGATTTGTATGTATAATTTAAGTTGGAGTATGACTTATTTATATGGTCACTGTATGTCGACCTCACGCAAGAAGGATACTTTTGTCTTAAGAGGGGGCCAAGTAATGTATATGCACGACCATAATCCTGGCCAGAGAACACTTACATAATATATGTGAAAGCATAATACAAACGCTGCTTCTTCTAGGTGTATTTATTTACATAACATCTGTTTGTGCATTTATTATTTATGCCGTTAGTAAAAGTATTTGCTTTATCGGGCAGTGTGCCTCATTTATGGCATTACGCAATTGTCTGTACATATACATTCCAAAAAGGTGTTATTACCAATATTATAGACAAGGCGAAGCCATTAGTCATTAGTGCTTATTAACTATGATTTCAGTACAGATAAAATACAAATATACCAGACTTGCCACATTATTCTATACACTGTATAAATGTTACATAAATGAAGTTCAAATTTATACCTACACTCCTTGGTCTGACTTCTGGAGACATACTGTATAAAATTATATATAATTATATATATATATATACACAGTATACATACATATATATACACAGTATACATACATATATATATATATATATATATATATATATATATATATATATATATATATATATATATATATATATATATATATATATATATATAATATACATGATATATTCAATAGGCTATGTGGACATGACCAGGTTAACAATACTCATAGCACCAACATCCCAAGTGTGGCACTTTTTTGGTGCTTGATCCCTGTGGGGTCGCTGCATGTTTCAGCTCCACACATCACCCTGCTCGGTCAGACGTCCATTTCAAGCACACTTTCTCCAGTCAATGAATCCTGACTTGTTTTCACTACTTTTTAAGACAGTAGAAAGGTTCAACCTTCTTTTTCTTGACTTGTTCTAAGACTGGTGAAAACAAACTGTTTTACACAGGTACGTCTTAATATTTATATTAAAAAAAAATCTTAAAATTAGAATGATATATTTCATTTTGACACAATGGGCCTAATTCACTAAGAATAAGGAGAAAAAGTAGTCAGTCTACATCTAGTTACTCCCAATTAAGCCAGTTAAGAACTCAACTAGGTGAACATGCAAACAGAAAAGTGAGTAAGTGAGCATTATTAAATTCCAATTCCCTCTTTTTTGATCCTGCCATAAATTGAATCCCTCTTTTTTAATCTTGCCCCCTCCTGTCAGAGGGGGGTCTGCGCTGATAATCAGCACATTGATTATCAGCACAGCCCCCATCAGAGGTGCCCACCACAGATGAAAATCAGTGCCCATCAGACGCCAGTCAGTGCCCATAAAAATGCCAGTCAGTGCCACCAAAGTGCCAATCAGTGGCCATCAGTAAAGCCTGTCAGTGCCCTAAACAGATGCCAATCAGTGCCCATCAGTAATGACTGTCAGTACCTCATCATCAGTGCAGGCTATCAGTGCCATCTATTAGTGTCCATCAGTGCCGACTGTCAGTGCCCCATCAGTGCCATCTGTAAGTGCCTATCAGTGTCGTCTGTCAGTGCCCATCAGTGTCATCTGTCAGTGCCCATCAGTGCAGCCATTTAAGCCCCTCCCACTGTTGATGCAATCTGACGACACCCACAGTTTTGGCTTGGCGCCCCTATATTGCCAAATACCATTTTTCTTTTTTTCTTGGGGGTGCTGCAAAAAAATGGCCACTGACTGTATATTAGTGTTTCTTAACCCTTTTTCAGTCAAGGCACCCCTTAAAATTGCACAATCCAGAGGCACCCCATTCTAAAATGTTAAAATCTAAAAAGGGAGTTTTACATAATGCAGCAACATCCACGGATTCCACACACATAGGAGACACCCAACATTAGAGGTGATTTATTTTTCCAAAACAACACATTTTACTGGTACTGACTGGTATTCCAATGTTTCTCCTTGCCCTCAGTTTCTCTCCCTCACTCAGTGACTCCAGTGCTAATGGAGAGGGGCAGGGGAGGGGCAAACTACAATGCCGTGCAGGCACCCGACGTCCTCCTTTTCAATTGTGATTGTTAGGATGCCGGTTTCTAGAATGTTGTCTATGGTGCACAATGAGAACCTGTGTAACTAAAAGGCAGGCTTGCTCCACCTGCTGGCTTGTATACAGTTTTTGAGCAACTTTTAAGCATTTTTCCAAGGCACCCCTAAAGAAACCTGAAGGCACCATGGCTGAAAAAGGCTGGTCTATTGGTAGCACTTCTCGTCGGTCCTAAGCCTGGGGAAAAAGACCTTTCAACAAGGTCGGCTTAAATGTTTATGCCCTTCTTCAGCATGCACCACTGGTAACAAAACTCCTAGTAATTGGCAAGAGAAGGACACAGATATACTCCAGACCTACTGTATTGTCTCTCCAACCTATAATACCAGAGGCACTTCCTGATAACAGACAGGGGGAAACAACTAGGCTGGAACTAAGGAAACCATCTATCAATCAAGCACTGGCTAGATACAACCAGGTGCACTAGGTTAAATACACACTCCTGATTATGGTAGGGTGGCTACATATTTAGAGGCTGATTTACTAAAAGAGTTGAGACCCATCACACAATAAATGGTGTAAATATTCATTTCGATTATCCAATCATGTACAAATGAAATTACTGTAGTAAAAAGGAATTGGCTTTTTACCTATTTGGATAATTAAAGTGAATGCCTTATCAAGTGCCCACTGTGATTAGTTTTCTTAGTGGTCACATGATCGGGAGCAGTTCCCACTGGATCTGGATCATTGCCAGAGACTGAGCGCTGTCTTTGGCAGCTCAGTCACTGTGTGGCGTGTGGCTGTTAAAGGATACCCTCTTTGCTGCTGCAGATATGTGTTAAGTGGGTGGCAACAGGTTAAATCAGCCCCAAGGTGTCAATGTGCATTATATCCCTTTGATAAAGAACACTATGGTATCCTGTTAATGTGTTGCTCTATTGACATAACAAAATATTTCTTTTTTTTTGGTGCCACAGAAGGTGCTATTTTGGGCTTTTAGGCATATATTGGATACTAAATGACCATCATCATAGCAGCACAGAGG
Organism: Lithobates clamitans; assembly: GCA_037952925.1. NCBI lineage: Eukaryota > Metazoa > Chordata > Amphibia > Anura > Ranidae > Lithobates > Lithobates clamitans. The sequence continues at coordinate 11,795,862 of JBBGZY010000502.1, read as the reverse complement.
AGCATCTGCTTCAGCAAAGTAAGCACTACAGACTGTTTTGTGACACTTTATTATAACAAAAATATTGTTTTATTCAGCATAGGTCTACTTTCTGTTGTATTCCATTCATTCCACTTTCCTTATACAAAATTAGGATTGCTTTGCTGCTTTAGAACATTTATTCTGCCAGTATTAAGGTGAGAAACTGGTTAACAGTATATCGTTTGCAATGCAAAAATTTACAATGGCGAGATTAATACTCTTATCATCATGTTCTTTATATTATATCATTTTATTGTGTCCTGATAAATGAAGAGCATGTTAAGTAGGCTGCTATTATCTCGTTACAAGGCAGTTGTCAACGCCATGTCACTGCCATTGACTGGAACAAGCCCTTCATTCAGCACCAATAGCTGTTCACTGCTAACATTGTTTCTCTTTTTTATCTTCTTCCACAGAGCATGTCAAGTCCTCAGGACATTTCCTCCCTTAGTGCACCACAAGAGAAGACTCAAGAATGAATTACCCTTACACTAGTATTCCTGCAATACATTGTAAATATAATTCCCCTGTAATTATTCATTGCAAATTGAAAAAGGCACAACAGTATGGCAAGAAATCAGTTTTGCCAGCATACCAAACAAATGCAGGTCTCTCCCAGACCACAAAAAAACAATGGGTGCTTTAGGCATTTACAATGCTCACTATTGTTTGGTTGTGAACAGTTAGGCAGTTTAAGATACCTCACAAGTAATGCTTGAATCTGTCATATCTACAGTATTACTGTCACTGAGGCATGCATGTGAAGCCTTGAGACCTACAGTATCCCACAAGTGAGTACCCCCCTCACATTTTTGTAAATATTTTATTATATCTTTTCATGTGAAAACACTGAAGAAATGACACTTTGCTTCAATGTAAAGTAGTGAGTGTACAGCTTGTATAACAGTGTACATTTGCTGTCCCCTCAAAATAACTCAATAGACAGTCATTAATGTTTAAACCGCTGGAAACAAAAGTGAGTACACCCCTAAGTGAAAATGACCAAATTGGGCCCAAAGTGTCAATATTTTGTGTGGCAACCATTATTTTTCAGCATTGCCTTAACCCTCTTGGGCATGGAGTTCACCAGAGCTTCACATGTTGCCACTGGAGTCCTCTTCCATTCCTCCAAGACGACATCACGGAGCTGGTGAATGATAGAGACCTTGCGCTCCTCCACCTTCTGTTTGAGGATGCCCCACAGATGCTCATTAGGGCTTGGCCAGTCCATCACCTTTACCCTCAGCTTCTTTAGCAAGGCAGTGGTCGTCTTGGTGGTGTATTTGGGGTCGTTATCATGTTGGAATACTGCCCTGTGGCCCAGTCTCCAAAGGGAGGGGATCATGCTCTGATTTAGCATAGGTCACAGTACATGTTGGCATTCATGGTTCCCTCAATGAACTGTAGCTCCCCAGTGCCGGCAGCACTCATGCAGACCCAGACCATGACACTCCCACCACCATGCTTGACTGTAGGCAAGACACACTTATCTTTGTACTTCTCACCTGGATGCCGCCACACACGTTTGACATGTAAATAAGTTTATCTTGGGCTCATCAGACCACAGGACATGGTTCCAGTAATCCATGTCCTTAGTCTGCTTGTCTTCAGCAAACTGTTTGCGGGCTTTCTTGTGCATCATCTTTAGAAGAGGCTTCCTTCTGAGATTACAGCCATGCAGACCAATTTGATACAGTGTGCGGTGTATGGTCTGAGTACTGACAGAATGACTCCCCACCCTCAGCGACCTCTGGATATGGCGCTGAGCACGTGCACTTAACTTCTTTGGTCTACCATGGCGAGGCCTGTTCTGAGTGGAACCTGTTCTGTTAAACCGCTGTATGGTCTTGGCCACCGTGCTTCAGCTCAGTTTCAGGGTCTTAGCAATCTTCTTATAGCCTATGCCATCTTTGTATAGAGCAACAATTATTTTTTTCAGATCCTCAGAGAGTTTTTTACCATGAGGTGCCATGTTGAACTTCCAGTGACCAGTATGAGTGAGAGCGATATCAAATTTAACACACTTGCTCCCCATTCACACCTGTGACCTTGTAACACTAACGAGTCGCATGACACTGGGGATGGAAAATGGCTAATTAACTCAATTTAGACATTTTTACTTAGGGGTGTACTCACTTTTGTTGCCAGCAGTTTAGACATTAATGGCAACGGTGTGTTGAGCTATTTTAGGGGACAGCAAATTTACACTAATCTGTACATTCACTACTTTACATTGTAGCAAAGTGTTATTTCTTCAGAGTTATCACATGAAAAGATATAATAAAATATTTGCAAAAATGTGAGGGGGGTGTACTCACTTTTGTGAGATACTGTATCTGTCTGGGAATTGGTCAATATAAAATAGATCCAATTTTTTTGTAATGGATTTTTCTTATAAAATACTGTTTTTTCTTTTTTTATGTATTCTTGCATCTCAGAGCTGCTGATCTCCTGTGGCCTCTTTGAGTCATTTCCTCTCCACATGTACTCGCTCCAGTGTCAGCTACACATCATTGGACCAGTTTCCTGAAAGAAAAAAAATGACTGTGTTTGTGCAATGTTTTTAACTTTGGTTGTTTGTAGTCCAATGGAGCCACTAGAGTTGGTGTCACCTGGTGTAGTAAAACATGGTGTCAACTCCCACCCACCAAATATAGTCCCTCCTCAGTACAGACCACCCTCTCCTTCAAGTATAGTTTCCCCTCAGTACAGACCCCCCATCCACTAAGTATAGACCCCCCTTCCTCAGTACAGACCCCCTCCACTAAGTACTGTCCCCCCTCCCTCAGTATAGACTAGACCCCCCCTCTCTACTAAGTATAGACCACCCCCTCCCTCAGTACAGACCTCCCTCTCCACCAAGTATAGTCCCCCTCAGTTCAGACCCCCTCCCTCAGTACAGACCCCCCTCTCCACCAAGTATAGTCCCCCTCAGTTCAGACCCCCTCCCTCAGTACAGACCCCCCTCTCCTAGTGCAGACCCCCCTCCCTCAGTTTAGACCCCTCTTTCTACCAAGTATAGACCACCCCCTCTCTCAGTACAGACCCCCTTCCCTCAGTACAGACCACCCTCTCCACTAAGTATAGAACCCCCTCCCTCAGTACAGACCCCCTTCTCCACCAAGTATAGTCCCTCCTCAGTAAAGACCCCCTTCCACTAAGTACAGACCCCCACTTCACTAAATACAGACCCCCCTCTACTAAGTACAGACCCTCTCCCTTAGTACAGACCCCCCTCCCTCAGTACAGACCCCATCTCCACTAACTATAGACCCCATCCCTCAGTACAGAACTCCCTCCCCCAGTCCAGACCCCCCCACACTAAGTACAGGCTCCCAGACTCCAGACCCTTTACTCAGTACATACCCCCCCAGTACATTCACCCCTCTTCACTTGTGCTAGTAGGGAGCTTGGAGGGGGGGGGTCTGTTATGTGCTGGGGGGCACTTTGGGAGAGAAGAGGACTTGTGCTAGTTAGGCGGTAGGGAGTCAGATATGTATTGGGGGGCACTTTGGGAGGCAAGAGGGCTTAGGCTTTTGTGGGGGGTCAGATTTCAAATCCAACCCCCACTTCTAGCATAGGTACTCTCCCCAAAGTGCCCCCTCAGCACCATGTCTTTTTATCCCCCAGAATCACTCCTCCGTCTTATTTAACTTGCCCCCCTCCTCTTCCCAGTCGCTCTGTCCCTCTTATTTGTCCATCTACAATATAATACAGTACAGTGCAGACCTAAGCTTGGCATGCACTGTGGTGTCCCTCCTCCGGTCTGTGTAAATCTAAACAGCCGAGGAGGGGGGGCGGCTTTGGCTTCAGTCTGCTGTGTGAGACAGTGGGGGCAACCCAGACAGCTAATGAGATATGCGGATGCTGGTGCGGTTTTAGTGGTCCCCCTGCCAACGGGTGTCACTCTTTTGGCTGGTGTCACCTAAGTGCGGTCCGCACCCCCGTATCGACGCCATTGTTGTAGTCCTCTTTATGGTTGCATGTGATATTGCAGGAGCACAATTTGAAGAAAGTTGTCACCCCACAAATGGAAGTGACAGAACAAGAACCCTTATGGTAGGATTATCAGGTATGGTTTTCACGAAAGCTGAACTGTAAAGTAGCTAAACACAACGTGTATTTCAAAGCTTATATGAGCTTGTAGTGATTTAAATTTAAAGCGGTGTTCCATCCAAAAATGGAACTTCCACTTTAAGTGAAGGTGACCCCCTGACATGCCACATTTGGCATGTCATTTTTTTGGGGGGGAGCGGATACCCTTTTTTCTAGAGGCATCAAGCTCCCACTTCCTCCAGGGGCTCCGCGGAGCCGGAAGGAAGTTCAGCTCTCCCCCTTCCCTCCATGCAATTTTCTGGGATGTCACAAGTCCCAGAAGATTGCCCAGCTAATCACAGCATGCAGCTCGCGCATGCGCAACTCGTGCCCTGCTGTGAAGCCAGAACCGGGCGCCCACAGTCACGATACCGGCGCTGAGGAGAAGAGGGGGAGAGGAGCGGGGCTTCATTCGCCTGCATCACTAGACCGTAGGACAGGTAGGTGTCTGATTATTAAAAATCAGCAGCTACACTTTTTGTAGCTGCTGACATGTATATGGGTGGAACTCCGCTTTAAATTAAAGAGTAACTTCACTTTTGCTGAGAAAATAACAATCCCCTGTGGGTGATCAATGTGAATTTTAGGGATTCTAACAAACTTTGTTGCAGAGTCCGAACATTTTCTGCTCTGAAGAAAAAGCTTTCTCTTTTTCTTAAAGTTTCACAATATCCTTTGGATACTGATTCTGAATGGGAAAGACTGGTTCATTATAATCAGCTGGTGCCCTCTTGGTGCTCTGATGAGAAAAACTGCAGGGTCTGCATCCCTTTAGAAATATTTGCCCTTGATGGTATGCCTGGGGTGACCAGAATCAGCCCTCAGGGGGGAGTTACCAGCCGAAGGCTTTCTGTACAGGCCAGAGGAGATGTGCTCTCCTTCACCTATAAGGACAACATCTAAAAATTCAATGCATTCATGATCCATGACACCTGTGAATTTAAGGTTTAGACTATTATCATTAAGATGCATAGTCCAATCATGGACACTGCCTATAACTTTGGTGCATATGAACATCAAATCATCTATATAGCGGCGAAAAAATCTTATTTTAGAACGATGGAGACCACCAGTGCTAAAAATGTGGGACCTCTCCCACCATCCCATATATCTGTTGGCAAGGGAGGGGGGAAATTTGGTGCCCATCGAGGCCCCACACTTATGGAGGAAGTAGTCTCCATCGAACATAAAAAATTATAAATACCAGTAAGTAGATATTCCAAACACAAAATGAAGTCCTGATGCACCAAAGAATAGTTACTGTGATTTTTCAAGAAAAACGCAACAGCCTGAAGTCCCAAAGGGTGTTTTTATGTTATGGTTTTATTTTTTATTTTTTGTGTCATTTTTCTTCTACATCGCACTTGTGGTCTCATTTTAGTCTCCTTTTCTTTTTTTTCACATTAGATATTTACTGCTGCTATCACTTTCTTTATGTGGTATTTTTGCTGGGTGAAGGGAGGGGGATTTTCTTCTCTCCTCTCCACCCAATGGTTAATTCCTGAACTTTAGGTGGCCACAAGTGCGTTTCTCATTGGGATCTAATGACACACATGATTTACTCATTTGTTTAATGATATGTTTAATCATTTTGTTTGATATATGTAAATCTGTATGTATCTTTAGCACTCTAGCTATGACTAAGCACCATATCTGGTGTGAAACACGTCAGCAGCTGTGCAGTTAGTCTGTATTGCCCTGTGATGCTTTGATATTAATTTTTTAATAAAGGTGAACTTTTTTGGAGTGCGGCTGTCCAGCGTTCTATTTTTCCATTAACCCTTGTAGAATATCTGACCAAACTAAAATTTCAGAGAATACTAAAAATTTGACTTTCTATTGCAGAGAATACTGAAAATTTGTATTTCTGCAGATTTTTGGGAAAATCAGTAAGCCAATCACACAAGCAAGAAATTACATTTCTGGGGGTGTTCTGTACACCAGCTGTGTACAGAACGCCTCTAGGTTGCCATATCACAATGAATTTTACAGAAGATCACAGCAGCGCATATAGAAAAGGAAAGGTAATCTAGAATAACATTAGATTACAATATGGCTTGTGTAAAAATTATACAGTATATACTGTACTATTTTTTAATTTGCTCTATTATTTTTTCGCAAAAGGGTAGTTACCCTTTAAGCTCATTTTGTATTGCCACTGTATTATACAATGTTATGAGAAATACAATATTTGTTTCTAAAATGTTTGGTTCAGGAGACTGAGTCAGCCTATGTTTTTGACCAGCTATAAGATGCCCATGAACTTAGAAGGTAAGCATAATACAAATGTCCTAAGGGAAGCCCATTGTTCAGCTCAGCTAAGTGTTCTTCTTAACACCTATACAGTAGAGACTGGAAGAGGAATTTAAGGTAAACCACAAAGCAACCCAAACTCCCTATCCAATGAATGAATCCATTAGCCATTCAGAGCCTGGAAGGAGCTGTAGATATTTTTTTTAGGTATCCACAGGCCAGTTTTTTCATGTATTATCTACATGAATCTGTCATTAATGAGCAGCAAAGTGACTGCAAAGTTTCCCAAAATGTGAACAAGTGCACCCAATCTGTAAAACCTCATATAAGAAGATAACGTCATTTCAAAAGTCATTGGCTGCTTTCATTAAAGAGGTTGTAAACCTGATAAAAACAACAACCCCCCACCCAAAAAAAACCTGTAAGACAAAGGCATAGTGAGCTAGTATGCATTGCATGGGCGGCCGTTCCTTCAGAGCGCATGAGCTAATCATTTTGGCAGCAGCGTATACAGTAAATATCTCCTAAACAGTGCAAGCTATTATATTATTATAGGCTTACTTGTAGGTACAAAAAAACAAGAAAACTTTACTTCCTCTTTAAAATAATACATTGTGATCTTGCCATGAAGGTCCTTGTTCTGGAAGTTCCTGTTATATGGTAACAATGCTCATTCCCTGTCTCCCAGTTATGCTCCCTCCATAAACATTATTCCTATGGTACATTCTAAGGGTAGGCTAGAAGGTAAGTGGATGGTGCAGCAATTGCCGGCTGGAAGCTGGTAACATCATGTAACAGCATATATTTCCAGCACACAAGGGATCTTCAAATAATGTCCAAATGTTTTATACAAGATGATCACATCACAAAAGTGTCCTGCGCGGACCACAAATGTTGCATTCTTTTGCTATCATGTGATTGTCTTGAATACAACATTTTTATGTGTTGTTGTCACACGCTCTACCAATGGAGACTAAAGCAGCTGTGCTGATGCACATTGTAAGGGCATAGTCCACTGTTGCCACATTCAGAAAATCTATCCTGGGAAAAGAAATGCAGCCAAACAACCCACCTTACATGCGCTTTCTCTCCCTTGATGCAGTATCTCTAAGCTCAGTGTTTGAGAGCTCACTTCTGTGATGGTGGAGGTGAGCAGTAACAACTAGGCCTTGCTTAGAAACATCTTAGCAATGTCCTGGGAGTTATTATTCAACGTAACCCCTTCCCGACCGGCGTGCGCCGATGTACGTCAACAGAATTGCACGGCTGGGCAAATGGACTTACAGGTACATCCATTTGAATTTCCCGCCGTGCCATTGCGTGCGCGCCGCCGGCCGGGAGCTCCATGAGTCCGGTCGCAGGTCCCGCGGACTCGATCACCGCGCGGATACCCGTGATCATCTCACGGAGAGGACGAACGGGGAGATGCTGATGTAAACAGCATCTCCCCGTTCTGCTCAGTGACAAGTGTCACTGATCTCTGCTCCCTGTCATCGGGAGCAGTGATCAGAGTAGTGACACTGCTAGCCCATCCCCCCTACAGTTAGTAATCACTTCCTAGTACTGACTTAACCCCTCCCCACCCCCTAGTGGTTAACCCCTTCACTGCCAGTGTCATTTATACAGGAATCAGTGCATTTTTATAGCACTGATTGCTGTATAAATGACAATGGTCTCAAAAATGTGTCAAAAATGTCCGGCATGTCCGCCATAATGATGCAGTCAAAATAAAAATCGCTGATCGCTGCCATTACTAGTAAAAAAAAAATTATTAATAAAAATGCCATAAAACTATCCCCTATTTTGTAAACGCTGTAACTTTTGCGCAAACCAATAAGTCAATCAATCAATAAACGCTTATTGCGATTTTTTTTTACAAAAAATATGTAAAAGAATACGATCAGCCTAAACTGAGGGAAAAAAAATGCTTTTTTATATATTTTTGGGGGATATTTATTATAGCAAAATGTAAAAAATAATGCTTTTTTTTCAAAATTGTCGCTCTTATTTTGTTTATAGTGCAAGAAATAAAAATCATAGAGGCGATCAAATACCACCAAAAGAAAGCTCTATTTGTGGGGAAAAAAGGACGTCAATTTTATTTGGGAGACACGTCGCATGACCGCGCAAATGTCAGTTAAAGCGACGCAGTGCCGAATCGCAAAAAACGCTCTGGTCAGGAAGGGGGTAAAATCTTCCGGGGCTGAAGCGGTTAAGTCAGAGCTGCAGAGTTTGTTTTTACCTAGAGGGGCCCCCTATCTGCATAGGCAGTTTTTTGGTAAAGGTGAACTAACCCTTTAAAGGGGCACTGGGAACGTTTAGATTTGTATGTGTAGTGAGATGAAAGAAAACTTCAAACAAAAATCAATACCTGAGGCAGCTACCACAAAGCAAGACTTCCCTCAATGGGCACCTGACAGTAGCTCAAACCATAAAAATATAGAAAGGATCCCCAGACCAAAACCAGATGATAGAGTCTAAGATAATTTTAATTGTTGGTAAAATAAGTCATATAAAAACAAGCAATGTCAAAGAAAAAGATCCATAAGCCACACAACATGAAACATACCCATGTGCAAGAATGAGATGAATGGCACCCTCAGCCCGTGTTCCACAGTTTTCTAGGAATCCAGTCCATCCAAGGTTTATCCTGTTTTGAGCCTTGATGATGGGGGATTGGTGTTGTCCCCTAAAATGCATTGGCTGTTTTTACATGACTTACATGGTTTACTAACAATTCAAATAATCTTGGACCTTTTTCTTCCGGTTTTGGACTGGCACTCCTTTCTGAATTCTTATTCTTTTGTCAATGACACATTCCCTTTAGGAGACCCATGCTGGACTGATATTGATAAAGAAAAAAAATAAATGCCTACCTGTGTGAAAAGACCTACAAAAAAATATCTCAAGAAACAAAATGGGGTTGATTTACTAAAACTGGTGCACACAGAATCTGGTGCAGCTGTGCATGGTGACCAATCAGCTTCAAACGTCACTTTGTTCAATTAAGCTTTGACAGTAAAACGTTGAAGATGATTGGTTATTATGAACTGCTGCACCATATTCTGCGTGCACCAGTTTTAGAAAATCTCCCGCACAGTATAAAGCTGTAACAAATGGTCATATACCTAGAGCAAGAAATTAAACTGACCAAACAAGCAGAATAGTTTCCCTTAATGATATATCTTGTAGGCAATGGTAAAGCCTTGGAGATGGCCATGTCCTCTGTGTGTGGGTGTTCATTTGTGTGTAAACAGCACCAATTAGTTTATCTGTGATGTGCGATTGTTCTTACTCCAGCAGGAGCGCAATTAAAATGAACAAGTCATAAAGAAATATGATCATTGCGTGGAACATTATTTTCTGGTGTGGTTATACTCAGTGTGGGCAAAATGTGTACATCATTCAAAAATTCTTGTGTCAGCCCTTTTCTTTTTGTGATAATGACTGCAGAATTAGCATGCTGTGATAGCCGAGTTATAGACAAAGTAAACACAGCTTCTGATGTCCTTGTTTTGAAGTTATTACTGATTTTGAAAAGATTTTGGAATATTACAAAAACATGATCTAACTGTCCCAATGGTAACATTCACACCGTTACATTTTTTACAGTTGAGTTACATACTGTATGTAGCACCCTCTAATGAGCGGGTGGCGGAGTCTAGAAAGCATCATGACCGGCTGTATCCAATCACAGCCGGTCACTATGCAGAGCGGCGTGCACGCTGCTCGTGCATGTCCCTGGGTGCGCGCAGCGCGGCAATCGTGGTTGAGGCTTGTCACTCGGACAAAGCCCACCCCCGATCAGGGTAAAGAGCCAATGAAATGTCCAAACACAGCCGGTCACAAATGTAAACAAACCGTAGTGTAATGGCTGTTGCTGGGCTCCTCTCCTCACACACCGATCCAGTGTGAGAAGGAGAGCGAGCTAACAGTGAGTTACACTTTTACTGTGATTTTACTGTGCCCAGATTGCCCCCCCAATAAAGAGTACCTGCCATCAGTACCCATCAGAGTACCTGCCATCAGTACTCATCAGAGTACTTGTCATCAGTACTCATCAGAGTACCTGCCATCCATACCCGTCAGAGTACCTGCCATCAGTACCCATCAGTGTACCTGTCATCAGTACCCGTCAGAGTACCTGCCATCAGTACCCGTCAGAGTACCTGCCATCAGTACCTGTCAGAGTACCTGTCATCAGTACCTGCCATCAGTACCTGTCATCAGTACCTGTCATCAGTACTCATCAGTGTACCTGCCATCAGTACCCGTCAGAGTATTTGTCATCAGTACCCATCAGAGTACCTGCCATCAGTACCCGTCAGAGTATTTGTCATCAGTACCCATCAGAGTACCTGCCATCAGTACCCATCAGAGTACTTGTCATTAGTACCCATCAGAGTACCTGCCATCAGTACCCATCAGAGTACCTGCCATCAGTACCCGTCAGAGTACCTGTCATCAGTACCTGCCATCAGTACCCATCAGAGTACCTGTCATCAGTACCTGCCATCAGTACCAGTCAGAGTACCTGTCATCAGTACCTGCCATCAGTTCCCATAAGAGTACCTGCCATCAGTACCCATCAGAGTACCTGCCATCAGTACCTGTCAGAGTACTTGTCATCAGTACCCTTCAGAGTACCTGCCATCAGTACCCATCAGAGTACCTGTCATCAATATCCGTCAGAGTACCTGTCATCAGCACCTGCCATCAGTACCTGTCAGAGTACCTGCCATCAGTACCTGCCATCAGTACCCGTCAGAGTACCTGTCATCAGTACCCGTCATCAGTACATGCCATCAGTACCTGTCAGAGTACCTGTCATCAGTATCTGCCATCAGTACCCGTTAGAGTACCTGCCATCAGTACCGTCAGAGTATCTGTCATCAGTACCCGTCAGAGTACCTGCCATCAGTACCTGTCAGAGTACCTGCCATCAGTACCCATCAGAGTACCTGCCATCAGTACCCGTGAGAGTACCCGCCATCAGTTCCTGTCTGAGCTCATCAGAGTACCTGTCCATCCATCCCGTCAGAGTACCTGTCATCCCATCTGAGTACCTGTCCCGTGAGCCCATCAGAGTACTTGTCTCGTGAGCCCATCAGAGTACCTGCCTGCAGCCAATTACTAAAAAGCCCATTAGTCCCTGACAGCCAGCCCATTAGTTCCTGACGTGCAGCCCATCAGTGTCACCCGTCATACAGCCATGTCCAGAAAGGTATACACGCCAGAAGAGGCATACCAAATACTGAGTCTGACCAATGAGAGCAGCGGGGAGCTCTCACTGCCCAGTTACAGTTCTGATTCCGATTCTGGTTCAGAATATAAACCCGTCAAAAGCAGCACATCAGGATCTGAATCAGAGGAGGAAGCAGTCTGTCCAAAAGACGATGGTCTGAACACCAGGCAGCTACCAGCAGTGCCAACGGCGCTAGACCCCAGGAGGAGAGGCCCAGTACAAGCGCTGCTAGACCCCAGAATGAAAGTCCCAGGATTGCACGCCAAAGAATTAGGGCCCAAACCCAGCTACCAGATGCCTTGGCAAACCCATTGTGGCTGCCTTCTAGCACAGGGTCAGCCACGACCCCCCCTTTCACAGCACAGCCAGGTGTGCAGGTACACACTGAAGGTTTTTCCCAAATTGATTTTTTAAATTTATTTTTCCCTGTCGAATTAGTTCAAGGCATCGTGGACCAAACCAATCTTTTTGCCCAACAATTTATTGAAAACAACCCCAGCTCAAGCTATTCCCGCCCTTTTGAATGGAGATCCCTAACAGTGGCAGAGCTTAAATTTGTGTTTAGGCCTAACGCTCAATATGGAGCTTACAAAAAAAATGAAGTGCATAAATATTGGTCGACCAACCCTATCCACCACATGCCAATTTTTTCCTCTGTTATATCCAGGTCCCGATATGATATTATAAAGCGCTTCTTGCATTTCAGCGATAACTCACAGTGCCCCCCTCGAAATACCCCAAGCTTTGATAAATTATATAAAATTCGATTTTTCCTCCAAGAGATTTGCCGAACTTTATATCCCTGACAAGAACATCTCTGTGGACGAATCCCTGGTCCATTTCACAGGCCGTCTGGGAATCAAGCAATATATCGTCAGTAAGAGGGCGAGGTACGGCTTGAAGCTCAACAAGCTCTGTGAAAGCTCCATCGGATACGTGCACTCATTCCGTGTGTATGAAGGCAGAGACTCCCAGCTCCAGCCCCCTGAGTGTCCATCGTACATTGGAAAATTGTTTGGGAGTTGGCATTCCCACTCCTCCAAAAGGGGTATCACATATACATGGACAACTACTATACTAGTTTGCCCCTTTTTCTCCACCTATACCTAAAAAATACCTTGGCCTGCGGTACAGCAAGGAAAAACAGAAAGGGCTTCCCACAGAGTCTAGTCACCACAAGGCTACGAAGGGGAGAATCGGCAAGCTTAAGGAACGAGGAAGTGTTGGCTGTGAAACACCCACCACCTTCATAAAGTTTATTGAAGACATTGTCACTGCCCTGATCTATCAGAAAGTATCCCCGCCAGAAAGCATTCGCTCCGATGGTGTCAGCAGACTACATGAGCGCCATTTTCCTGACCATATTCCATCATCAGGATCCGGAAGACGACGCTCAAAAAAATGTCGGGTGCGCACCAAAAAAGGATTTAGGAAAGACACCAGTTTCCCTCCCAACCTAGCTTTTGCATCAGAGTATGCTTCAAACACTATCACACGCTTGTAAATTATTAGCCCATATTTCTTATAGACTGCCATTTCCCCCGTTTTCAATTTCTGTCCTGAATATTTCCCTGGTGCCTCAACCAACCATATCATTGTCTTCCATGTGAACTGACCCTGGCCTGTTTCTTGACTATGCCTCTGCCTGCCGTCTGCATTGTTTATCTGCCATATTTCTGCCTATCACGTGAACTAACACTGAACTGTATCAACTATGCCTCTGCCTGCCGCCTGCATTTTTTTATCTGCCATGTTTCTGCCTTTCACGTGAACTGACCCTGGACTGTATCGACTATGCCTCTGCCTACTGTCTATTTCTGCCTTTTACCTGCACTGACCTCGGCTTGTTGACCATGTTTTTGCCTGCCCTTTGCACTGATCTTTCACCCTGCTACACAGGGGTCTCACACATGTGAGGGGCACCAGAATAGTGTTCTGAGAGAAAAACAGTTTTTGGTTTTCGGTGTTCCCAGAACAGGGTCTGGTTGTCCGGAGGCTTCAAAGCGATTTGGGTGGGAGAAGCCTCTACCCCGTCCTCATTCTTTCCTGACCGATGCCCTAAGCTTGATGGGTCCTGCCTGCTCCCTGGACAAATACTTTGGCTGTACTGACCATATCTCTGCCTGCTGCATGTACTAACTATGGACAGTAGTCCTGCCTGCTGCATGGACAATCCTTTTGCTGCTGCTGACCACATCCCTGCCTGTTATCTGGACCAATGCTTTGGCTGTGCTGACAACATCTCTACCTGTAATGACTATGGACAGTATTCCTGCCTGCTGCCTGTTTTGCTGTCACTGTCCACGTTGCTGGACCGATGCTCTCCTCTGGACCACTGCACTACTAAAACCGCAGGTAATCTTTTCTTTACCCTTTCCTCAGCAGAATGTATTTTGGTTTGTAAATGGTATGTACAGTACATGCTATGTGTTAGAAATATGAAGGGCCTTCAACAATGTAATAAGTTGGCAGGAATTTATGTGTGTAATTATTCTCCTAGAATGCCTGACGGTGCAACTTCAATGTTGGGCCTCAGTATGTGGCCAGGCTGTGTAAAAGTCTCACACATGGGGGCGTGGCCAAGACCGGCATGTGAGAGGACGCACTTCTCACAGCTCCTGCCTGATCCGTGTACTGATCCTTCCCCGGCATCGCTGATCCTGGTTCTTTCAGCTCCCCAGCTGGCTACCGAGTCCCAGTACCCCCCGGACCCACCCCCGGCCCTCTGCACGAGGGGGAAAACCCGCCGAGGCCCGTGGGAGATGGCGGGACCGGAATCCCAAGATGGCGCCGTCGCGCCTGCAGCCTTGCACCAGCGCGCTCCCCGGACAGTGGATAGGATGAAAGACGGCAGCAATAAGAAAGCTCCAAAGACCCCGGGTAAGGAACAGTATAGAGATATCCTCTACTATGCCCAGAAGCTACAGGGCCCCGGGACAACAGACGAGGGGGGGTCAGCTTACAAAAGGGGAGAGGTGGATAAGACATTACAAGCAGACTGGGATATGGACACAGTGAGCACACCTAACCTCTTCATGGAGGAAGACACTCGCCCTCCCTCCCCCTCCCCTTCGGAAGACACACCAGAGACTCTGGAGCAACCTACACTAGCTGAAATCCTGAAAGCAGTTCATATGTGTACTGCTGCAGTCAATGTCATGAAAGATCAGTTGGGGGGTGTCAGGGAGGAGATGTCCTTTCTCAGACAGGATCTGCAAAAGGTCAGGGAAAGGGCCACGGCGGTGGAAAGCAGAGTGAGCGATATGGAGGACAAAATCCCCAATTGCACAGGAAGCTAGAGCAGCACACCGCATGGCTCAAGAAACATACAACAGGGCGGAAGACACAGAGAACCGTTTACGGAGGAACAACGTCCGCATAGTGGGGCTCCCTGAGAAGTCTGAGGGTAAGGACCCCACTACCTTTGTGGAGAACTGGCTCATTGAGATTTTTGGCCGGGAGGCATTTTCCCCTTTTTTCACTGTGGAGAGAGCACATAGAGTCCCTGGCAGACCCCCCCCACAGGGAGCCCCTCCCAGGTCCATGTTGGCAAAGCTACTACACTATCGAGACAGGGAAGCTATACTACGATGTGCACGGGAGAAAGCAAATGTTAAGTTTAATGGCGTCAGAGTCTCATTCTACCCTGATTTCTCAGCGGAGGTGCAGAGAAGCAGAGCGAAATTCGGGGAAGTAAAGAAACGTCTGAGAGCCCTGCAATTACCATACGCTATGCTTTACCCAGCTAAACTGCGAGTGACGGCGGATGGGCATGCACAGTTCTTTGAATCACCCAGAGATGCAATGATGTGGTTAGATCATAATGAACAAGCCCTGCGACACCGCCGGCCTGATGCGGAAGGAGACTGACCCTGATACGCAGCCAAGATTTCCTCTCAACACGGAGTATACTGATGTTGTTATTTTTTCTACTGACTAAGTAGATGTCCATGCCTACACCTTGTATGGTCATTCCTTGACCTACTCACTTGTTCTTTTCCTTGTTTAGATGCCGGGAACACATTTCATGTATAGAAACGCTGGAGATAAAAGAACTGAGCTTTTTTCTAATTTTTCTTTGTCCACGTGACTCTGTTTTGTTCGGGTGGCAATGCGAGCTCCTACAGTCAGCCAGCTTTTAGGCTGTGCTGCCAGGCTATGTTTGGCCTGGCCGATGAAGCTATTGTGGTTGATCCTACTATCCTGCCCCGCACTGGCGGTCATTGACGTCAGTGAGGGATACCTGCCTTGGTTCCACCATACTACAATAGAAATGAAGTTTGTTGGCACCGTTGTGCCAGGTTATGGTTTACAGTTTGCACTATCTTACAGTCCAGAGACTTACCTGAATTTGCTTACTAGCTTCTTTGTCAATTTGCCACACATGTACAAGACTGCCTATCATTGTCTCCATAGACTCACCATACAGATGACCACTGTTTACCCATGCCAACTGATGACGACACTTCCACAATGGCGGGATCTTCGCTGATTTCCTGGAATGTTAGGGGCATGAACTCCCCCCTTAAGCGCACTATGATATTTACTTGTCTAAAGAAGTTTTTTCCTGCTGTTATATGTCTACAGGAGACACATCTCACTACAGTGACCAGGAGCTGTTTGAAGCACAGATGGATAGGATGGGCCTATCACTCCACCCACACCTCTTTTTCTCGGGGTGTGAGTGTAGTGATACACAGATCCCTGGATTTCCAGGAATTTGCTTCTAAGATAGATGTAGAGGGGAGATTTGTATTTCTGCATTGTCGCATTGGAATTTTGCATTGTATTCTAGCCTGTGTGTACATACCCCCCCCGTTTGATGCACGGGTGCTTCGGCTTTTCCTGGAATTTCTGACGGATAAGCCGAACCTCCCTATGCTCATTGTAGGGGATTTCAATAGTTGGCTAAACCCCGCTCTAGATAAACATCCACCCCCGGGAAAACAAGCCCCATGCAGGGCAACACCATTGGCTAGAATGTTGCAGGAGCTGGGATGGCTAGACATATGGAGACATAGAAACCCAGTAACTAAGCAATTCTCTTGCTTTTCAAAAACCCACGGGTCTCTATCCAGGATAGACTTGGCTGTGGGAAACTCGGATATGCTCCCCTCGGTCTCTGAAGTTTCATATAAACCCAGATGCGTTTCAGATCATTCCTATATGGTACTAAAACTAGTCACAACACAGGGGTCTATGCTCCCGAAGGCACCATGGAAATTTAATGCCTTTTGGCTTCAGCTGTTCGCATCTCCTGAGAGACTAGAGGAAAGCATCAGTGGGTTTTTTCAGATTCAGCCAACTCCAGCGGCCGTTGTGGCAGAGTGGGAGAAATTTAAACTATATCTCCGTAGACTGCTAAGCAATGAGGTTACTAAAGTTAAACAGCGCTCTGAAACTCTCAGGGAAACACTGGAGATGCAGGTCCATTCCCTGGAGGAGAAATATGTGCAGGATCCCACTGATTCCGCAAGGGAGGCCTGGCAGGCAGCTCAATCTGCTTATGGGCACCTCCTGGCCTCCTCGGCGGAAAAGAAAAGATTCTTCTCTAAAACTGCCTTTTTTGAGGAGGGGGAGACAACGGGCCGCCTTCTTGCAAGAATTGCTAACTCAGAACAGAAGTCCCCAGTAATCGGAGCCATAAAAACTAAAGGGGGACAGTTGGTACAGTCGCCTGATTTAATATTGAACACACTAGCCGAGTTCTATGAGACATTATATCGCCCAACCTCATTAAAAAACCCGGGGGAGTTGGGTAATTACTTGGACGGCATTGTTTTCCCGCAGCTCTCGGCATTACAATGCCGGGAGTTGGATTCTTCGATATCACTGGAGGAACTGCAGGTGGCTGTGGCTGCATTTCCCAACTGTAAAGCCCCAGGGGGGGATGGTATCCCCATGGAGATATACAAAAAATACTCTGAAATATTGTTGCCCAAGCTCTTGGCAATGTTTAACGCGGCCAGAGACCAGTCTGCCCTTCCACCATCTATGTCGCAAGCCCATATTGTGCTGATTTTGAAACCAGGTAAAGATCCCGTAGATCCAGCATCCTATAGACCGATATCGTTACTCCAGTCAGACATTAAAATCCTGGCCAAAGTACTAGCTCTTAGACTAAATAAGGTGATCACTTCAGTGATACATCCAGATCAGGCGGGATTTATGCCTAATAAATCCACGGCGATAAACTTGAGAAGGCTATTTCTTAATATGCAGACGCAGACTGACAACATGGGATCAAGGGCTCTTTTGTCACTAGATACTATGAAAGCCTTTGATAGTGTGGAGTGGCCTTATCTTTGGGAGGTTCTGAGGCGATTTGGCTTTGGGGACACATATATCACCTGGGTACGTTTGCTGTATCACTGCCCTCGGGCTGCCATAAGGGAGGCAGGTAGAATGTCGCTGTCGTTTGCTTTGGGCCGGGGCACGCGGCAGGGGTGCCCTTTATCCCCCCTGCTGTTTGCCCTGGCGATAGAGCCCCTAGCAATTAAGATTAGAAATCACAAGGGTATCACAGGCTTCTGCTATAGAGATAGACAGGAGAAAGTGATGCTCTATGCGGATGACACCATGATATTGTTGGGTGATATGGAGCAATCCCTGAGGAACACGATGGACACAGTGATTCGGTTTGGGGAATTTTCAGGTCTGAAGATAAACTGGGCCAAATCTGCTTTGATGCCCCTAGACGGTGCCAAAGTCCAAGACGGTGAGAGAGCAGGAGAAATTCCCGTTACCCATTCCTTCAAATACCTGGGGATATGGATTACACCCCAAATTAGGGATTACGGTCAACTCAACATTTCCCCACTTTTAGCCAGGTTTCGACAGCGGGTCAAGACATGGAACGCTCTGTGTATGTCGGTTGCGGGCAGAGTGAATCTAATCAAAATGATTCTGATGCCCCAACTGCTATACATGCTACATAATTCCCCAATAGTGATCCCACTGAAGATCTTTAGGATAGTCAACACCATATTCCGTGAACTTATCTGGAAAAATAAGCCCCCGAGGATAAAACTAGAACACTTACAGCGCCCTAAAGACGAAGGTGGCCTTGCTCTCCCGAATCCATGGTTGTACTATCTGGCGTCCCAGATGCAACACTTGATAGGTACTATGGCCATGGAGGGTGTAGTGGGCGACAGATCCCCCAGTGCTTCCGAGGCTATTATGCTCCATGCAGTGGGTGGGCGATCAGTCCCGACTGCTCTTGAGGCATTGGCCTTTGGTAAACCTCAAAAAACCTTCCCCACATACAGTCTTATACAAAAAGTATGGAATAAGGTCAATTATTTGCAGGGGGTCACGGGTTTCACTGAGTTTAGCCCGATTTGGGCAAATGGGACCTACCCGGAGCTAGCCAAATTGCAGCACACAGACAAGTGGAAGGGACATGGTATCTTCTACCTGGTTTAAATTATAAGTAACGGGAAACTGGTGTCCTGGGAAATTTTGAAAGAGAAATACGGGTTACCTCAACATATGAAGTTCTACTATATGCAACTCAGACACGCATTTATAGCCCAATCTAGGACCACTGAGTGGCATATGGACCCTAATCCCATTCTTTCCCAACTTAGAATTGCAGAGGTCTCCAAGGGATTTATTTCCCAATGCTATGGCACATTATCTACTCAATACCATTCCAAACACCCCCTTACGGTCAAAAGAAAGTGGGAAACGGACATAGGGCCCCTAGATGACGATCAGTGGGAGGAAGCCCTGCAATCAGTGGCTATCTGTTCTCTAAATGTGACGCAAAGGTTGACCCAACTATACACACTTCTGAGAGTATATTACACGCCCCATAGACTCCATGCTATGGGACTGACGCCCTCCCCGCTGTGTACTAGGTGCAAAAGGGATCATGGTGAGTTGATACATATGCTTTGGCGCTGTCCCAAACTCCATGTGTATTGGAGGGGGGTGATAGAGGTTCTGTCTGCAGTGTTTGGGGTACAGATTCCTCTGGACCCTAGACAGTGTATTCTGAACTTACTGGACGAATTAGAATGGGAAACACATATTAGAGAAGCCCTCACACGGACCCTTTTCATGGCCCGTAAATTGATTATGATACATTGGAAGTCTGAGTCGCCCCCTACAGTTAAGGAGTGGATTACAGCAGTGGGCAATACGCTAAGGATGGAGAAAATCATATACCAGCATAGGGGATGTGCTGCCAAATTTGAAAAATTGTGGGAGCCGTGGCTGGGAACTCCGGGATTGGCCCCGGAGGACCTGGTCATGGATAGACTCCTGAGACTTAATGCGGGCTGAGAGACCCCACACCCTAATAATCTGACAGAACATACATTTAAATACAGATGTATTGGAAGTTATGCAGGGTATCTTGAGTGTGGAGTGTGTAGGGGAGAATGGCATGTTATGTTATATTATTTTGCATATTTGTGGCTTGACTCCCAGGGAACTGGGGGTGTTATACCATGTCGTAATTGTAAGGCTTATGAATCTCTGGACTGTATGCTGTTAATTTTCAATAAAGAATTTTTTTTCTGGATAAAAAAAAAAAAAGTCTCACACATATGGTATCACCATACTCAGGAGGAGTAGCAGAATGTATTTTGGGGTGACCTTTTTGCTATGTTCATGCTGTGTGTTGGAAATATCTTAAAAAATTGACAACTTTGTGTAAAAAAAAATGCGTTTTAATTTTTTTTCCACGTATTCCAAAAACGTGTGGAAAAAAATGAACCATTCAAAAGACTCATTATGCCTCATAGATTATACGTTGGGGTGTTTGCTTTCCAAAATGGGGTCATTTTGTGGGCGTTTCCGTTGTTCTGGTGCTCCAGGGCTTTCAATAGTGTGATAGGTTGTAATCAAATGAGATGTGCAATTTATGCTCGTAGAACGCCTGACGGTGCTACTTGGATGTTGGACTTCTGTATGTGGCCAGGCTGTGTAAAAGTCTCACACATGTGGTATCACTATACTCAGGAGGAGTAGCAGAATGTATTTTGGGGTGTCATTGCAAGTATGCATGTGCTGTGTGAGAGAAATAATTTGTTATTATGACAATGTTGTATAAAAAGAAAAAAAAAAAAATATTCCTAAGAATTGTGGGAAAAAAAATACAACTTCAGAAAACTCACCATGCCTCTTACTAAATACCTTGGAATGCCTGCTTTCCAAAAAGGGATAATTTGGGGGGTATTTGTACTTTACTGGCTTGTTAGGGTCTCAAGAAATGAGATAGGCCTTCAGTACATCAGGTGTGATCATTTTTCAATGATTTGCACCATAGCTTGTAGACTCTATAACTTTCACAGAGACCAAATGATATCCACTAATTTTGGTTATTTTTACTAAAGATATGTAACAGTATACATTTTGGTCCAAATTTATGAAGGAAAATGACTTATTTGCAAAATTTTACAATAGAAACTAAAAAAAGTGTTTTTTTTTTCAAAAATGTCTCTCTTTTTTTGCTCATATTGCAAAAAATAAAAAACCCAGCGGTGATTAAATACCACCAAAATAAAGCGATGTTTGTGAGAAAAAAATTATACAAATTTTGTTTTGGTACAGTGTAGCATGACTGAGTAATTGTCATTCAAAATGTGAGAGCGCTGAAAGCTAAAAATTGGTCTGGGAAGGAAGGGTGTATAAAAGCCTTGTATTGAAGTGGTTAAAATGTAATTTCATGAACCACTTAAATGGAAAGAGTTATTTTACCTGGATGTCTTTCACTGGATGTCTTTTTTTAGCAATCTGGGAATACTACAACAGAGTTTTTGCTGATATGGCATATTGTAATTTCATGTCATATGCATTAATTTACCTTTATAATGTGAATTGATCTAATTTGCCACCTGATTAGTCAATTGGTAGGTTGTAGAATTTTTGCTGACCTTCATGCAAAAATGGCTTAGTGTCAATAAGAAAGGCTGACAGACTTAACTGGCGAGATTAATTGATGTTTGAATTATTCTTAAAGATAACCAGTGCGGATAGAAATATAGAAGTTGCAGGCTATCATTCCTGTTCAAGTAAATCACTGACCTGGAATTGGCATGAAAACCAGTAACATTTGAAACCTAAGTCCAAGTCCCTATCCTTGCAGGCTAATTTCAAATTAGCAATGTAAACTCCCATTTTTCTGTTCTCAAAGGTTCCCTTTAACCATTTCAGCTCCGGCAGATTTACCCCCTTCATGACCAGGTCATTTGTTTTGCGATACGCCGCTGTACTACTTTAACTGACAATTGTGCGGTCTTGCTATAAAACATATCCAATAAAAAAAACGAAAAAAACAAATTTCTTCATAAATTTAGGCCAATATGTATTCTGGTACATATTTTTGGTAAAAAAAATCAAAATAAGCGTATATTGATTGTACTGTAGATGCTATAACTTTTCCGCAAACCAAACTATGGTGTGTATATATATGAAATTTGTATTTATTTTTTATTTGTAATGGCGGCGATCAGCGATTTATAGCAGGACTGCGATATTGCGGCAGACAATTCGGACGCCTAACTGACACTTTTGACACTTTTTTTGGGACCAGTGACACTAATACTGTGATCAGTGCTACAAATATGCACTGTCACTATACTAATGACAATGGCTGGGAAGGAGTTAACATGAGGGGCGATCAAAGGGTTAACTCTGTGCCTAGCTAGTATTTCAGTCTAGTGGGAGAGGTGCTTTTACTAGTAGAAGCTATGGATCGGTGTTCCTGCTTTACAGGAACACAGGATCCATGCCTTCTGTACTCACAGACTGACACTCTGACTTGTTTTCATAGACAGATCGCTGTTCTACCTGTGTACAGAACGATCAGTGGGTCCTAGCGGACATCGGGTCCACAGGACCCACTGATAAACTCCCGCTGTGTAGATTCACTGCAAGAGCTAGCCGCCGGTCTCTCTTACTCGCGCCAAATACCCAGAAGTGCAGGATCACGTATACAGTATCTCACAAAAGTGAGTACATCCCTCACATTTTTGTCAATATTTTATTATATCTTTTCATGTCGGGCAACTGCACCACAGAAGGTTTTTCACCTTAATGCATAGAATGAATTAGGGCCCATACACACTATTAGATTTTCTGCAGATTTGTGTCTTCAGATTTACCAAAACCATGTAGTGCAAGGGCCTGCCTGATTGCATACAAATTGAAACTCTTAAGGTTTGACCTCATATCATATGGTTTTGGTAAATCTGGTAAATAAAGACAAAAATCTGCAGAAAATCCCAGAGTATGTATGGGTTCAATAGGTGAAAAACCTCGAGACTCTACAACTCCTTTAAAGAGTCTAAAATGATGCATGCAATGACTGCAATAACAAAAGAAAAAATAAGTTACTTGCTGACCGCTCTATAGAACATTTACTGCCATAGGGCAGCCGCGCTTAGTGGGGATCACATTTATACAGTATCTCACAAAATTAAGTACACCCCTCACATTTTTGTAAATATTTTATTATATTTTTTCATGTGAAAACACTGAAGAAATGACACTTTGCTACAATGTAAAGTAGTGAGTGTACAGCTTTTATAACAGTGTAAATTTGATGTCCCCTCAAAATAACTCAACACAGCCATTAATGTCTAAACTGCTGTCAACAAAAGTGAGTACACCCCTAAGTGAAAATGTCCAAATTGGGCCCAATTAGCCATTTTCCCTCCCCAGTGTGATGTGACTCGTTAGTGTTAGAAGGTCTCAGGTGTGAATGGGGAGCAGGTGTGTTAAATTTGGTGTTATCACTCTCAATCTCCCATATTGGTCACTGGAAGTTCAACATGGCACCTCATGGCAAAGAACTCTCTGAGGATCTGAAAAAACGAATGGTTGCTCTACATAAAGATGGCCTAAGCTATAAGAAGATTGCCAAGACCCTGAAACTGAGCTGCAGCACGCTGGCCAGGACCATACAGCAGTTTAACAGGACTGGTTCCACTCAGAACAGGCCTCACCATGGTTGACCAAAGAAGTTGAGTGCACGGGCTCAGCTTCATATCCAGAGGTTGTCTTTGGGAAATAGACGTATGAGTGCTGCCAGCATTGCTGCAGAGGTTGAAGGGGTGGGGGATCAGCCTGTTAGTGCTCAGACCATATGCCACACACTGCATCAAATTGGTCTGCATGGCTGTCATCCCAGAAGGAAGCCTCTTCTAAAGATGATACACAAGAAAGCCCACAAACAGTTTGCTGAAGACAAGCACACTAAGGACATGGATTACTGGAACCATGTCCTATGGTCTGATGAGACCAAGATAAACTTATTTGGTTCAGATGGTATCAAGCGTGTGTGGTGGCAACCAGGCTAGGAGTACAAAGACAAGCATGTCTTGCCTACAGTCAAGCATGGTGGTGGGAGTGTCATGGTCTGGGGCTGCAAGAGTGCTGCCGACACTGGAAAGCTACAGTTCATTGAGGGAACCATGAATGCCAACATGTACTCTGACATACGGAAGCAGAGCATGATTCCCTCCCTTCAGGGACTGGGCCGCAGGGCAGTATTCCAACACACCTCCAAGATGACCACTGCCTTGCTAAAGAAGCTGAGGGTAAAGGTGATGGACTGGCCAAGCATGTCTCCAGACCTAAACCCTATTGAGCATCTCTGGGGCATCCTCAAATGTGAGGTGGGGGAGCACAAGGTCTGTAACTTCCACCAGCTCCATGATGTCGTCATGAAGGAGTGGAAAAGGACTCCAATAGCAACCTGTGAAGCTCTGGTGAACTCCATGCCCAAGGGGGTTAAGGCAGTGCTGGAAAATAATGGCAGCCGCACAAAATATTGATATTTTGGGCCCAATTTGGATATTTTCACTTAGGGTTGTACTCACTACCTTACATTGTAGCAAAGTGTCATTTCTTCAGTGTTGTCAAATGAAAAGATATAATAAAATATTTACAAAAATGTGAGGGGTGTACTCACTTTTGTGAGATACTGGGGGTCATTTACTATAGAGCCGCGGCGCTAATTAGCGCTAATTGCCGCTAATTAGCGGTAATTACCACTAATTAGCGCTAAAACGGTATTCACTATAGCGCTGGTGAGAAAATACTCCCAAAATCAAATTTACTATAGTTCCCTGAAACCAAATAGCACCCAAACCCTTACTCTGCTAAAACCTGGAGTAGTGCACATGGAAATAATGTTTAGAGCATGGCAAACCTTCTTTCCACTGCTCTCTTCAACACATAGGCGAGAGGTTCAACCACACTGATAGGCATTTTTGATAATTTCTTATACCTATATACTTCATTTTACCAGGATATTCACTCATCTCTACACATACACCCAGTGGCTTCATATCCACATCCTATACACATTTTTTTCATCTCTCTTTTTCCTTTGGTTAGTTTTGTTATACTCCAGCTTGACTTGTTTTTACTTCTTACTTTACTTTGTTGCACTTTTTCACCCCCTCACTTTTCCTTTTATTTTTTCCTCACTTTTTTTTCCCCACTTTTCTTTTTCTTTTACCATCTTCCCTTATGCTCTGCAGGAAATTTTGGATACCCTGCACTAGTACACACATTTTATACCCTTATTATACTGCTATCCTGGCTACCTCAGATCTTGTCTGTAGGATACTTCTCAATATTGTATACTATGTACATTACCCTATACTTTTAGGATATTGATACTTTTCAATATTGTGTACCATGTACATTACCCTATATTTCTAGGACATTGATATTGTAGTTACCCCAGTTTTACACACATACTTATACTCATATATTCCATACAGTGAGTATGCCCTGCAAGATCCATGGGCGAAGTTTGGGTTCACACCTCCTTTTCCAATCTTTGCCATGCCTGCCCCTACGTCTGGCCCTGGTTCTCCTTGCTGTGGTCCCCGTCCCTTCATCTCCCGGGGGAGATGCCCTCCGCCGACCTTTGCTTGGGATCAGCCTCTGAAGCCAATCGTTTGACAAGTAAGTATGGGATGATCGATTCAGGCCTCATGCTCTTGTCCAATCATAACTATACTCTAACGTGGTGGTGGTAGTTAGTCTGCCACTAGGCAGAACTTTCTTATTACCTGCTGATAGGGAGGGGTAAACATAACTGTCCCTCTCTCTCAGATCATGAGGAGACCCGCTGTGTTGTTTCATCGTGATCTTTTTGGACATCCAACTCTATTTGGATTTACAACTCATGTTTCTTATTCTCTACTCCTTTTTCTCACTTTTCCTTTACTTTTTCAGGCACCAAGTTGTTTGGAGGCCCCGATCCAGCCTTGGCAGTCATATCCCTTTTCCATTGATCCATGGCGCCAGGTAATAGAAACGTATCCACTTTTTGGAGTGGAAACCCACAATGTCCAGGATCTGAACTTCCAAATGAAACGCCAAAATCACTTCTAAACCCTATTATTGCTTCAGATAGAGGTACTCCTGTTACAGGGAACACATTTTCCCAAATCATATAATCCCTCATTCATTCACACAAAATACCCCCAATTTTACTTGGCGAACGCAGAGAATAAAACCAGAGGGATGGGATCTTTTTCTCTAAAAACACCACCTTTTCTCCTACAGAGGTAATCAGATATATTCTCCTCTCTGGGTCCATTGCTGGGGCCCAATATACATTTGTCTCGTACTTTGCCCCGAACCGGGGCCAGTACGCCCTTTTCAATTCCATGATGGACGCTCTTTCCTCACACTTTCTAGGAACATTGATTTTAGGAGGGGACTCCAATGTAGCACTGGATCAAATGCTAGACAAAACTGGTAAGGGTCACTCCAGACTGCTCCGCCCCCCCCCCAAACAAAGCTTAAAGATTGCTAAAATTCTTTACACCCACGGGTTAGTGGATATTTGGAGAGAATTGAATCCTACAAGTAAGGACTATACTAATTTTTCTGCTCCTCATCAAATTGTATGCGAGGATAGATCACATATTTCTAGCGGCATCCGCTGCCCCCAGTGCCATCAAATCATTCATCAGAGACTCCCCACTGTCGGATCACTCAATGGTAGTCGTGTAGATTTTTGATGGGATCTGAATAAATCGCTCCTAAGTGACCCGGTCAAATGTAACGTACTAGACTAAGACATTGGGGAGTACATTCAGGTCAATAAAAATTGGGAGGTTGCTCCTGAAATACTCTGGGCAGCTCATAAAGTGGCGATACGGGGCAAGATTATCCAAATTTCCACTCAATTCAAACATGAAAGATTAGCTGTCATAACTACGTTAGTACAGGAATTTCTGAAACTCTTCAAAATCCACAAACAGAACCCTACTTCGAATTCACGTACCCTGCTGGAATCTACGCATACTTCCTTAAACTTAGCCCTAACTACCCAAGCGGACAAAAATCTCCGGTGGTCCAATGTTCGCTTCTACCTCCATAAAGATAAGGTGGGTCCCAGGCTGGCAGCCAAACTGACACCCAAATCTAGAACTTTCTCGTTCCCCAAAATACGTGACTCCACGGGTACACTCACGCAAAATTCTCGTCGGACTATGACTGCATTTCAGGATTTTTATGCTAATCTATATATGGCGAGTGATGTCTCTCCATCAAATCTTCTTCCTGAATTCCTAGATGAAGTTCCTCTGCCTCAATTGAAACAGGAACACATGTCCATTCTAGAAAAACCCATTACATAATTGGAAGTACTTGGGGTTATTAAGAACCTCAAGCGGGGCTCTACTCCAGGCCCAGACGGATTCTCATCATGTTATTACACAACCTTTGTCCCCACTCTATCACCTCGGGGGGGGGGGGGGGGGCTCCTTGCTGGATATAGTGAAGCTAACCTTGCTTATGTATCTGTTATCCCTAAACCAAGTAAAATAGCTCTGAGGTTGGCAATTACAGGCCTATATCACTG
Organism: Lithobates clamitans; assembly: GCA_037952925.1. Lineage (NCBI taxonomy): Eukaryota > Metazoa > Chordata > Amphibia > Anura > Ranidae > Lithobates > Lithobates clamitans. The sequence goes on along the minus strand of JBBGZY010000502.1, from coordinate 11,768,401 downwards.
ATCAACAATGATCTTAAAATAATAACCAAAATCCTAGCAAACCGGCTATCAAAATTTATAAGTAGCTACATTTACAAGGATCAGGTTGGCTTCATTCTGGGAAGGCAGGGCCCTGACCAGATACAAAGAGCTGTAGATGTTATATCCCTTTTACGGACACAGTGAGACGGTGGTCCACATCAAGAGGGGTACTTGTTATCGGTGGACCTACAAAAAGCTTTTGACACAGTGGAGTGGCCCTATCTATTCAAAGACCTACAAAGATGGGGGGTTTGGCCCTCGCTTCCTAAAAATCTTGGGAACCCTATACTCAAACCCTGGAGCCCAAGTTAAGCTTCAAGGTCACTACTCAAACCTCTTCTTAATGCATAGAGACACTAAACAGGGATGGCCCCTATCCCCTATTATCTTTGCTATTGCAAATAAAACCCTTGCTATTGCAATTAGGAATCATCCGGATATACATGGTGTTACCTGTGGCTCTCGGGTCCACAAATGTGCCCTATTTGCGGATGATCTGCTATTGTTCATCACCCCCTTATTTCCACTTCAAATGTATTTAAACTCCTACATGACTTTGGCAGATTATCTGGAATCAGAGTAAATATGAACAAGTCTGTGGCACTAAATGCTACTACTCCCACACCCCTGGTAGAGCAGCTTAAAAAATCATTTTGTTTCACATGGGACCCTGAGATGATCTCTTATTGGGGGTCAATCTGACAACTAGTATCGACCAACTCTACAATGCTAACTACCCACCCATGTATAAAAAAAATTGTCGCAGACCTCTCTGACTGGGGAAAGGGGGGGGGTCTTTCATGGTTGGGGAGGGTGAACTCTATTAAATAACGCTTCTTCCTAGGATATTGTATTTATTTTGTTCTCTACCTAACTTGATCCTGAGACCTCAATTATGCAGATTTCAATTCAATTTCATTATACGCTTTATTTAGGGCAATAAGGGTTACCAGTGTCCCAAAAGCATACTATTTAGAAGACGTTCCAAGGGAGGCCTGGGAATGCCTAATCTTTGGAGGTACTTCCAAGCAGCTCAAATAGCTCAGTTCTCAATTATATAGTCTCAGGGTATTAAACCAGACTGGGATGAAATGGAAAGACAAGCAATTCCGTTACACCCTATAGAATACCTTGTTTGGGTCCCTTCTAAACATAGACCTCTTATCATGGCTCCTACTTTATCACACTCAATGGCCCTCTGTGATTATACAAACAGATCTCCCCACCTGATCTCTGCATTTCAGCCACTGGCACACATCTTTCACAATCCTAAATTTCCTCCTGGCCAAAATATTAAGGCATTTCAATGGTGGACGAACAAAAGCCTGTTTAGGATTGGACACTTCCTTTCCTCCTTGGGATCTCTCACGGCAAGCCATTGCATTAGCATATTGGATATGCCCTTATCTCAACGATTCCGACTACACCAAATTTGACACTTTATCCTCTCCTTAGGGACTTCCGAACAAAATCCTCCAAGAAACATATGAGAAATGGTGCTCTGGCAGTCCTGATATACCTTCTTACGCCCACAGCTGGGAACAGGATACCGCGGTCAGTTGGATTGCTGACTCCTGATTCTTGAATATTCAGCAATCTTTCAAGGGGATTACAAATGTCTCCCTTATTCAATCAAGTGTTAAGATTATTACAAGGTGGTACCATATTCCCTTATGCCTGGCCAAGATTTACCCAGGCACATCTCAGTTATGCTTTAGAGGTTGTGGGCTTACGGTTCTTTCTTCCACATCTGGTGGGAATGTCCTCGCCTACAAGGGTTTTGGAACAGGATATTTTGTTTGCTGCATAAAGGTGACAGGTCTGGCTGTTCCAAAAACGCTGGAGATAGCATTACTGAATAGTAGACCACTTAACTGCTCCAGATCTCTTCAGACTCTCACTCATTTTATACTCTTGGATAAAGGAAAATATCTAGGATAATGGTCCAGGAAAAGACGGTTAGCATCCTGCAGTCCACCACAGAAAAATACAGTTTGGTCTGGGAACCATGGCACTCCTATGTACAACAACCTAAGTGAATGCCCTCTTAGAGCTATAGCATTCACAGCCCCTTGGTACCTCACCTTTCATACCTTCTCTCTTTCTCTTCAATTTCCTTCCTATCCCATACCCTTTCTCTATGTGGTTACTTAGCTTTGGTTACTAAATGACAGGATGGGGTTTTGTCTCTCTGACGCGACAATAGACAGGGTGTGAGTTCCTCAAGCATACTTTGGATCTCAATATCCAAGGTATATATGCAAAGTTGATAGACCATTGGATTAGACCCCATATTTCTTAATTTTCTCAATAGTTTAGTTTACTGCCACTTGCTTTACAATATGACCTGAATTTTATGCTGTTATTATGATTTTACCTATCTAGGCCAAACCTCTTCTATGCATTTTGAAAGCAACTGATAATTTGATGATATTGTTTTCTTTCTCCTCATGACACTGTGTGTTCCCAATTGGGGTGTCTGGGGGAGGGGAGCAATAACCTATTTATTAGATCATTGCAATTTATCGAAATGTGGCCCTAAACCATTAACATCTTTAACCTTTATATGTCATTAAGAAAGAGGGTCGGGACTTTTTAAATGAGGTGTGTATATTGTGGCTAATCGAAGAAGTCAAAGTAAAACATGAACAAGTATTTATTTGTTTGCCACGATTGAGTAGGCACATAGCAGACAAGCAATAATGGCACATAATATAACAAATCATGTATCCAAATCATTTACATGTTAAAAGTATAAATAATTTAGCGCTGTTGGAGTATACATACTCTACTTGATTAAAACAACTTTAAAGTTTAAAAAGAGATACTAATTTTATGTGAGACACCACCTATTACGTTTTGTTTATCCGTTTTTTTTTTCTTTCTTTATGTTTATGATTTAATAACTATAACACTAATGAATATCAAGGCTAAATATGTATTTAACTTTATTTAATTTGTGTATGTATATGTGTTTTGTTGTTTGTGTAAAAATGCTAAAATAAAAAAAATAAAAAAAAAGTATAAATAGAGTATACAATAGTATTATCCTCCATAATAAAAAAATCACTATAATATAACAGTTATAATCCACAAACCATGTAGGTATGTATGCATTGCATCTAGGTTAATCCCAACGCGTTTCATGGGATCTATCCAATCATCAGGGGCGGATGCATGATACAGCTATATAAAGAGAGGTAAGTATATCAAAATCAACGATTCATAAACAAAAATTGGCAAAGAATATATATACATACAGGGAGGATAGGATAGTCATCCCTGTAAGACTCACATATCTGCTTAGTGTGAAACAAACACACCGCCGGGGTGCTAGGGCCGGAAGGAATGCCTGGTCCGGAAGCTGTGGTAGTAGGGTCCAACAGGAACACAGGGAGCATAAATGTAGGTGTGACCCAGAGTATCTGGAACAGTAGAAAAAATGGTCTCCATTCTATGAATCAATAAAAATATAAATACCAAATCGTACTGAAAATATAAAGAAGTAAGCTAATCAAAGAAAGGAGCCCAACTAGCATGAGTATGAACTCATATCAAGACAGCATAGGTGCCCAGAAATTGGTAAAGTCCTGAGATTGAAACACATATGAAGTCATAATGATAGTCAGGGCCGGACTGGCCTACCGGGATACCGGGAAATATCCCGGTAGGCTGGCTGCACTAAGTACCGCTGGGGCCGCTTGCTGTCTGTCAGCAATCTAAAGAGCAGCGGCGGCCGCCGCTGCCGCACTATGTAATGGCTGTGTCACTGGCTGCACTAAGTACCACTGGGGCCGCTCGCTGCCTGTGTCAAAAATTGTAAAGAGCAGCGGCCGCTGCCACACTGGCTGTGTCACTCACTGGTCACTGTCTGTGTGTCTCCTCCGTGCCGGCGCGCCGCCCACCACACTCATCTAGAGTAATATGCCTCTGTCTGTGTGGCTGAGGGGGAGGGGGGGAGGAGTAGGAGAACGCCGTGCTGCGCCAGCACCGCCCACTATCTGCACGAGGAGAATAGAAGTGAATGGCTGTCTCTCTCTCTCTCTCTCTCAACACTGTGCCCTGCCCATCATCTACTGTACCCATCAATTGCAGCCACTGTGCCCCATCAAACGCAGCCACTGTGCCCCATAAATTGCCACCACTGTGCCCATTAAACGCTGCCACTGTACCATCAAACGCAGCCAGTGTACCCATAAATTGCCACCACTGTGCCCATCAAAAGCAGCCACTGTATCCATCAATTGCAGCCACTGTGCCCATTAAACGCTGCCACTGTACCCATAAATTGCCGCCACTGTGCCCCATCAAACGCAGCCACTGTACCCATAAATTGCCACCACTGTACCCATCAATTGCAGCCACTGTGCCCCATCAAATGCAGCCACTGTGCCCATAAATTGCCGCCACTGTGCCCCATCAAATGCAGCCACTGTATCCATCAATTGCAGCCACTGTTCTCCCATTAAACGCTGCCACTGTACCCATAAATTGCCACCACTGTGCCCCATCAAACGCAGCCACTGTACCCATAAATTGCCAGCACTGTACCCATCAATTGCAGCCACTGTGCCCCATCAAATGCAGCCACTGTGCCCATAAATTGCCGCCACTGTGCCCCATCAAATGCAGCCACTGTATCCATCAATTGCAGCCACTGTGCCCATTAAACGCTGCCGTTGTACCCATAAATTGCTGCCACTGTGCCCCATCAAACGCAGCCACTGTACCCATAAATTGCCACCACTGTACCCATCAATTGCAGCCACTGTGCCCATTAAACGCCAATTGCAGCCACTGTGCCCTATTAGCCACTGTACCATCAAACGCAGCCACTGTACCCATAAATTGCCACCACTGTGCTCATTAAACACTGCCACTGTACCATCAAACGCAGCCACTGTACCATCAAACGCAGCCACTGTACCATCAAACGCAGCCACCGTACCATCAAACGCAGCCACTGTACCCATCAATTGCCACCACTGTGCTCATTAAACACAGCCACTGTGCCCATCAATTGCCATCACTGTGCCCATTAAACACAGCCACTGTGCCCATCAAACGCAGCCACTGTACCATCAAACGCAGCCACTGTACCCATAAAACACATTTTTATGTGTAGTAATTAACTACTACTATTTTTGTGTCTTTGTGAGTAATTTATTTATGTTACGTTAATAAAGTTTTGAACATGTTTACGTCTTCCATACTTTGAAGTAAAGTTCTTTGATTATTCCTTATTCTGGCAATATATATCACCATAGCAATAAGTGGACTGTTCTTGATGATTGTTCCACTTTTAACTGTAATTTGCTTTTATATATATATGTATGTCTTATCTATATATAATGCACTCTTTAAATGTGCTTTAAAATGCATGGTTTTCCATTTTATGAACAAGAAAATAATGACATTATGCTGTTGGGCTGGTATAATAATGCTATGGGGCTGGTATGACATTTTTTCCAGGGCTGGTTTTCATTCCCAGTCCGGCCCTGATGATAGTGGTAGTTACCTATTGTTGCTGATATAGGAGTAAAGGCCAGCGATATCTGGTGCAGACTGCACAAGATGTGTATCAGTCAGAGGACAGACTGTGAATGAAAGAAGTGTGTTTAAATGCTCCCTATGTAATGAGCGGAGCCCGCCCAGTGGGAGTGAAAACTAGTAGTAACAGGTGCAGACTGCACAAATTATGTATCAATGTGAGAACTGGCTGTGAAAAAAAAGGGCTGTTTAAATGCTCCCTGTGTAGCGAGCGGACCCCACCCAGCGTCACGCAAGGCATGACATTTAGGACAGGCGCCAGAGTGAGGGCGGGAGCCGCTCACTGAACCCTAGACGTCCATCCACGCCCATCCCACCATCAGTCTGTGTAAGCAGACGGTGCAAAAGCATAGACTGCACAAGCATGATCTGATTTCTGTCGGTCAGTGTAACAGAAGGCATCAATGTTAACCTATATTTGTGTACCTGTCTACTCGTTTGTGAAAACTCTAATAAAAACATTGAAATATAAAAGTATGAACAATGTGCTAAGTATTGGATATATAGAGAATGTTTTCAATGGAGCAATCAATTAGTGTAAAAAAAGTCATACATATTAATGTTATCAAGGCTATTTTTCTGAAAATGCTAGTTACTGTATATGACCCAAAGGCTAATTACATGGGCATTTTTGTCTTAAAAAGTAGTATAACATATTTACCTTATTTCCTGCTTCCCTGGCAGCTGGTTCCCTCATCCACTTTCTTCCTCTGCTCTCACAATATGGCTGGATACCTGAAGTCCTCATATACAGTGAAGAGTGGCTGGTCCTGCATTGTACCTTATGACATTGATAAGAGGGGAACTTATTGAGAGAGGCAGCTGTATGACTGATGAGGATCAGGGACTGGTCTGGCAGGGATGACACCTGTGAGAGGAAGGAATAAGGTATTTTTTGCATTTTTGTTATAGTCCCCTAGACTTAAAGCAGTGTTATAACCAAAACCCAAAATTTAATATATTTTGCAGCCTACCAATCATTAGATATGGTGGGTGCATTTGTTTTTCTTTTTTAATCTTTTCCCCATCTGTTTAATTCTGGTTATCTGGCCAGTAACACACCCCCTGTATTAGAGTGCCCCCCACTCTGGATGAAGGAGTACAGGGGCACCTTTGGACAGCAGCATTTTCAGTCTGGGGTGAGAAGAGTGTTAGATGTACTAGCAGATAGGGATGAGCCGAACATCCCCCGGTTCGGTTTGCACCAGAACTTGCGAACAGGCAAAAAATTTGTAGGAGCATATGAACACCGTTAAAGTCTATGGGACACGAGCATGGAAAATAAAAAGTGCTAATTTTTAGACATGTGCATTCGTTTTCGTCCGAATGCATTTTCATCCGAATTTCAGGTATTTTCGTTATCGTTTTAACAAACGATAACGAAAGTGCAGAATCCGAAAAACAAAAGATCCGACATAAACAAATGCTTTATTTTTGTTTTCATTGCTACAACAGTTCGATATAGATAGGAGATTCGACATGATGATGACAATAACAATCTGTGTCCATCAAACCTGTGGTCGAATGTGCCTAACCTTAACTCTATTAGTCCAAGATTATTCGACACAGAGAGAAAAGATTTGACGTAGGGGAGAAAGATTTGACGTAGAGGAGAAAAGATTCGACGTAGGGGAGAAAAGATAAATAAAAATAATGATGATGATGAATGTTATTGGCTGATTGTAACCAAAGAGGAGGAGCAGTAAAATAGCTAGAATTAAGTACACACGTAGTTTGGCTTATGGTGTCTGTTGAAAGTTCTAAGAAGATTCGACGGAGCAGGTAAACTATACGGCGTCGTAAAGTTTAGCTGCTCCGTCGAATCTTCTTTGAACATTCGACAGACACCATAAGCCTTCAATGACAGATTTGACCTTAATTTGGATTTTCGGACTAATGCAATTTTTAACGAAAAACGAAATAAATAGAAAAAGGAATTTCGGGAGTAACTAAATAAATTTATTTTTCGGACGAAAACGAAATTCCGAAACAAAATATTTCAGTGTGCACATGTCTACTCATTTTAAAGGCTTGTTTGCAAGTTATTGCCATAAAAAGTGTTTGGGGAAGTTTTAAAAATGGACGTTTTTTCGGGAGCAGTGATTTTATTAATGCTTAAAGTGAAACAATAAAAATAAAATATTCCTTTAAATATCGTGCCTGGGGGGTGTCCTTAGTATGCCTGTAAAGTAGCACATTTTTTCCGTGTTTATAACAGTACCACAGCAAAATTACATTTCTAAAGGAAAAAAAGTCATTTAAAACTGCTTGTGGCTGTAATGTATGGTTGGGTCCCAGCAATATAGATAAAAATAATTGAAAAAAAAAATGGCATGGGTCCCCCCCCTCGTCCATTACCAGGCCCTTTGGGTCTGGTATGAATATTAAGGGGAACCCTGTACCCAAATTAAAAAACAAAACAAAAAAGACCTTCAGGTCTGGTATGGATTTTAAGGGGAACCCCGAGCCAAAATTAACAAAAAAAATGGCATAGGGGTCCTCTCCAAAATCCATACCAGATCCTTATCCGAGCATGCAACCTGGCAGGCTGCAGGAAAAGAGGGGGGGGGGGGGACGAGAGAGCGCACCCCTCCTGAACCAGGCCACATGCCCTCAACATGGGGAGGATGCTTTGGGGTCGCCCCCAAAGCACCTGATCCCTATGTTGATGGGGACAAGGGCCTCATCCCCACAACCCTTGCCCGTTGGTTGTGGGGGTCTGCGGGCGGGGGGCTTATCGGAATCTGGAAGCCCCCTTTAACAAGGGGACCCCCTGATCCTGCCCCCCATGTGAATGAGTATGGGGTACATTGTACCCCTACACATTCACCAAAAAAAGTGTCAAAATGTTAAAAATGAAAAGAGACAATTTGGGACAAGCCCTTTAATAAAAAAAAAACTGTCCTGCAATGTCCATTTATCTTTGATCACAGTGTCCGGCGACCCGATAAAAAAAAAATGTAAAAAACTCTGCCTCCATGGGAGGTTCCCGCTGACTGAAGCCTCTTCGAGATGACAGCTGTTATATAGCTGAGGGCTGGGCCACCCAATGATGTAAACAGGTGACCCCACCTGATGTTACATAACATCAGAGGGGGGCGGGGTCACCCGTTTACGTCACCAGAGCGCACCTCCTACAGCTTCTTAAAGGGCCGACGAGTTACGGCGGCTCACCCAGGGGAGCCAACCTGCCGCAGTAAAAGTGCAGCGGCTGGTCGGGAACCGCTTAATGAGTTGCAATGGAAGCTACCAAAATTCAATTTTTTCAAGTTGATCAGAGTTCAGCTGTAAAGAGTGGCCTATTAGTTATAAAGTAGCATGTTCTGCGCTACATTTTCTACAGATCATTTCATGTTATTAAACTGAGACATATGTGAGCTATACAATAATCTTGCTGTGCATCTTTCATCTATTGCCATGGTGTGAGGAGCGTCTAGCGCTCCGGCTCCTCATTCCAGCATCCGGGTTTTGGCTATGGCATTCTCCCTTTCTTTGCCCACCGGCAGGCTGATTAATGTGGTCAGTCTCTGGGTGGAATCTCAAACCTGTTATAAGCCAGCTAAACCCTCTTTTGGGTGCTTGTGATAGACAGTCATATGTGTTTTTGCTGATCAAGCTCCCTGTCTGTCTGCCCTGCTCTGCTAGATTGGATTTCCCTGTGTATGACTTTGGACCGAATTTTGGACTGTTCCCTGAACTCAGCCTGCCTTTTACCTGGACTGTCATAGAACCACGCTATCTGTCTGCTAATCGCAAGTATCTGTTTGCTTTGCTCAGTTCGCACCTGCCCTAACGTGGTGGCCAGGCACTATAGCATTGGGTATAAGTCCTGGGGGCCACGGAGTACCGGTTGGCCTGCTTGCCTTGCCATCTATAGTGTCTGACCACCTGCGTTGGGGTAGACATGACATTATCACAAGCCTTTAAAAAAAAAAAAAAAAAAAAAATTTCTGATAAGATGGACTCTACACAGGCTTGCTTACTTTCTGAGGAAATTTGTAAACTGACATACCAAGTCCAGGAACTGTCTGTGCGTGTAAATGCACCTCCAGCAGTAATGCAGGAGCCAGAGCCCAGCGTTTATCCGTCTTTTTTTTTTTTCTTGTGACCCCATGTGTTTTCCAACTTTAAAAATGGTTGTATGCTATACTTTAAGCTTAAGCCACACCTGATTATTACATGGTTGCAGGGGGTTCCCCAGTCTTGGGCGTTTAGGCTACCTGCAGATGACCCAGCCAGAGGGTCAGTTAAAGCTTTTTTCAAGGCCTTAGGTTTACTGTATGATGATCCTGATCATGCCCATTCAGCTGAAATGAACCTTAGGTCATTAGGTCAGGGTAAACGCCCCGCTCAACAATACTGTTTTGATTTCTGCCGCTGGGCTCCTGAATCAGGGTGAAATGACTAGACATGTGCAGTTTGTTTCGTTCCGAATTAATATTCTGACAAATTTTTCGTTATTTGGAGATTCGGATAAATCCGAATATCAGAATTTTCAACATAAACAAATTTTACCAAATGCTCCAAATAACGTAAGGAAATTCGTTCGAATTTCAAAATTCGGACTGAAATTCAAATTGAATTTTACATTGAACAAACTCCAGTCGAATTCTAGCTACAGATATTGCTGAAATCAAAGACTGTGTGTATTATTAGAGTACCATTTCAAAATAATGTTGTTTGTTAGGCCAAAGGTGATTTAAAGAGTCATCATGTAATCATTTGATGAAGATTTTTCTTTTTTTTGTTCACTTTGCTGAATTCAATTAGAAAACAATATAACATTTTAGTTTCAACCAAATGTATTTATTTGAACGTTTTGAATCAGAAAAAAAAAAAAAAATCGGTAAATTCAAAGAAAATTTGAAAATTCCGAAATACCAATTCTGAATACCAATTCCGAATACGAATTGAACAAATCGACCGAATTAAACTAAGCAAAATAACTAGATAACTAGACCTGCCAATGTTTGCATTACAAGGGGAACCCAGTTTGCAGTTTTTATCCAGATTAAGTAATTAAGTCTCATGTCCATGGGTGCCTGCAAATGCTCCCTGTTGACAAGAATTTATTAAAATAATATATATAATCTCGAAACTTGCATTAATTAAAGTCTTTACAAAAAACAAAAAACAAAAAATGCAAAAAAAACCCAAAACATAAATTTTGTTAATTATTTTATGCAAAACATGGGTCTGTTCTATGGGTAATAATGTCATAGGGAATATAGTGTTTCACTTTAAACTAAGTCATTTATGTAAAGTTTAGATATATTTCTTACTCTTTACATGTACTTAAGGAGATCTGCCATCCACTCAGTTGAAGGATAAAAGCAGAAATTGTCCATTTGAGGATCAAATAAAATCTGAGATGAGAAGGAATAATTTACAACTGGATGGCACTGACACAACTAAATCTCTGATAAATTTTACATTTTTTTATGAGCACAAAAGAATAGACAAAAAAATATATTCACGGCAAATATCCTGATGTATATAATATATAATTCAACACAAATACGATGTTAGCAATTAGCTTCATGTAAAAAAAACTGGAGGAGAATGCAGGCAATGCCTATACCGGTCAAATTGGTTTTAGATGTTATTTTGGTTTTACTACAGGTGACAAGACAGCATAACACACCTACCTGATTGTTTGCAATAAGCAACATTGCTTTCACATCTCATTGAATAGTGGCAGAATAGGGATTACATTTCCATATAGACGTTGCTCTGTTTTATTCCATATGATCCATCATTTGCAAACAGTAGAAAAGCAGTACAGTGGGTAACTTACTCTTCCAGAGTTTGCAATGTTTTAGGTCTGTGGGCAGGTGCAGTTCACTTTCTCCACTGCAGGTGGTGCTGCCACAGCGGCATTGCAGAGGGAGAGGAAGTCAAGGGTAACACGTTCCCCTATGGTTTCCTGGATCACTGGGGAGGCTATCCGGTTGGACTCTAGCAGAGTCTATTTAGAGAGGAGTTCCACCCAGGGGGTCCATTAAAAACAAAAAAAAATTAAAAGTCAGCAGCTACAAATACTGCAGCTGCTGACTTTTAATTGGACACTTACCTGTCCCTGGGTCCAGCGATGCGGGGGATCGAAGCCCCGCTCGTCCCCCCCTCCGCTCGTCGGTGCCGGCATTTCAACTGTGGTGCCGGGCTGTGGCTTCACAGCCTGGCACCCACTGCGCATGCGCGAGCGGTGCCACGCGCCGTGATTGGCCGCTCAATCACCTGGGACCTGTAATGGGTCCCAGATGATTGACAGGAGGGAGGGAGCAGAGCGGAGACTTTCCTGTGCTGAGGGGGAAGTGATGTCACCAGCCCAGGCAAAGAAAGAGGCAGACTACGAGGGACCACCTAGCAACAGGCATTTAGAGGTAAGTTAAAAAAAAATATCCAAATGTTTTTTTGTTTATTTTTTAGAATTTTTCAGGTATTTTTGTTTTTTGGGTGGAACCCCACTTTAAGACCCTGGCTCCCAGGCCTGGCGTGCATTTCATATGTGGTTTGTGTAGAGACAGGTCATCTATCTGGTAGAGACAGTGATTATTGGTAGAGAGGGGTTCCGGCCAAGTAGGGAAAGGATAGGAACACACCATCCTTCCTAGAGACCTCCCTATTTGGGTATGTACCGGCCGACAGACTCTGTCAGCACATCTGAGACCTGCTCTGCTACACACTGCTGTTACATTATGTGAGTGTTCCTGGTCGTGTGCCTGCCTGCTGGACTTGTGGTGAATTATTAAATTCTACATTAACACAAGTTCTGATTTCCGCAACTGGACTCCCCATGCTGCCTCTCCCCCCAGGTCAATCTAACCCATTCTCAGGCATGGAATTACATATGTTACGGGTATGAAAAAAGCGTAATGTCTATATTCAACTGTTTTAGAAACACCAGAGTAAGCCTTGAGTGTACATGAGAGTATTGGTTAAAACACAAGCATGATATAATATACAGGGCTGCATTCACACTACAGCGTTTCAATTGGGGCTTTCCACATCACGGGTAACAATGTCACCCAAAAAAAGTTTAGGAGCTACTTTGGGGCGACATGCTTCCCGCGATGCAGATTGCTGAGATTGCACGACAATCATGGCAGACCCGCACCACGATTTGAGGTGTCATTCAAATGAATGGCATCTCGAATGTGAGTCCCGCGATTTGTTATTCACGCATCAGTGCTGTCAAATCGTGGGCAGATTCATGGCAAAACTCTGTAGTGTGAATGCAGCCTTAGGTGTGCATTTTTGACCTGTTGACAAAGAATAGTCACAGCATACCAATATTAGTAGATAAATAGTTTCTTTACTTTTTTATAATAAATTATGCAATACAATTAGATACTGACATAAAGAAACATAGAACATTTTTGCTTCTTAGATTAAGCCCTAAAGGGGGTGTCGGTGGAACAGCAGAATTTGGTGAAAGAGGCAAAACATGTACAATAAATCTTAAAAAGGGACAGGAGTATTCATGTATTGCTAAGTACTCCTAGCACAAAGGATGAGCCGAACACCCCCCCCGGTTCGGTTCGCACCAGAACTTGCGAACAGACCAAAACTTTGCAAGAACTTTAGAACCCCATTGAAGTCTATGGGACTCGAACGTTCAAAATCAAAAGTGCTCATTTTAAAGGCTAATATGCATGGTATTGTCCCAAAAAGTGTTTGGGGACCCGGGTCCTGGCCCAGGGGACATGGATCAATGCAAAAAAAAGTTTTAAAAACGGCCGTTTTTTCAGGAGCAGTGATTTTAATAATGCTTAAACAATAAAAGTGTAATATTCCTTTAAATTTCGTACCTGGGGGGTGTCTATAGTATGCCTGTAAAGGGGCGCATGTTTCCCGTGCTTAGAACAGTCTGACAGCAAAATGACATTTCAAAGGAAAAAAAGTCATTTAAAACTACTTGCGGCTATTAATGAATTGCCGGTCCCGAGTCTCCCGACAATACACATAAAAATTCATTGATAAAAACAGCATGGGAATTCCCCACAGGGGAACCCCGAACAAAATTTTTTTAAAAAAATGACGTGGGGGTCCCCCTAAATTTAATACCAGGCCCTTCAGGTCTGGTATGGATATTAAGAAGAACCCCGTGCCAAAATTTAAAAAAAAAATGACGTAGGGGTCCCCCTCAAAATTCATACCAGACCCTTCAGGTCTGATATGGGTTTTAAGGGGAACCCCGCGCCAAAATAAAAAAAAAATTGGCGTGGGGTCCCCCCAAAAATCCATACCAGACCCTTATCCGAGCACGCAACCTGGCAGGCCGCAGGAAAAGAAGGGGGAATAAGAGAGCACCCCCCTTCTGAACCGTACAAGGCCACATGCCCTCAACATTGGGAGGGTGCTTTGGGGTAGCCCCTCAAAGCACCTTGTCCCCATGTTGATGAGGACAAGGGCCTCATCCCCACAACCCTGGCCGGTGGTTGTGGGGGTCTGTGGGCGGGGGGCTTATCGGAATCTGGAAGCCCCCTTTAACAAGGGGACCCCCAGATCCCGGGCCCTCCCCCCTGTGTGAAATGGTAAGGGGGTACAAAAGTACCCCTACCATTTCACAAAAAAACTGTCAAAAATGTTAAAAATGACAAGAGACAGTTTTTGACAATTCCTTTATTTCTTCTATCTTCTTTCTTCTAACTTCTTTCTTCCTTCATGCTTCGGTTTCTTCCTCCATCTTCTTCCTCTTCTGGTTCTTCTGGTTCTTCTGGTTGTTATGGTTCTTCTGGTGTTCTCGTCCAGCATTTTCCTCCGCGGCGCCTCCTTGTGTTCATCTTCTTTTCTTCATCTTCTTCTCGGGCCGCTACGCATCCACGATTGGATGGAAGTCTCCCGCTGTGTGACGCTTCTCCTCTTCTGACGGTTCTTATATAACGGAGGGCGGGGTCACCCGGTGCCCCCCCCTCTGACGCACGGGAACTTCCCTGTGACATTCCCTGTGACATCAGAGGGGAGCGGGGTTACCCGTAACGTAACGGGTGACCCCCTCTGACGTCACGGGGAATGCTACAGGGAAGTAAACACGGAAGTACAGGCATACTATAGACACCCCCCAGCTACGAAATTTAAAGGAATATTAGACTTTTATTGTTTGACTTTAAGCATTATTAAAATCACTGCTCCTGAAAAAACTGCAGTTTTTAAAACTTTTTTTTGCATTGATCCTTGTCCCCTGGGGCAGGACCCGGGTCCCCAAACACTTTTTAGGACAATACCATGCATATAAGCCTTTAAAATGAGCACTTTTGATTTCTCCCATAGACTTTTAAAGGCTGTTCCGCGGCTTTCAAATTTGCCGCGAACACCCCAAATTGTTCGCTGTTCGGCGAGCTGGCGAACAGCTGATGTTCGAGTCGAACATGAGTTCGACTCGAACTCGAAGCTCATCCCTACCTAGCACCCGTAGGTGGTGGGGTCTTTCTGGAGCAACAGCAATTTTTTGTGCATCACATTGACTCAAGATAGATAGATGTCATTCAAACAACATCGCTAATCACATTTAAAATGTAAAAAAAAAAATGACCACACACCAATAAGCGGGCAATTCATAATGTTATGAATGCTAAAACAACATTTTTTGCAAATACATTGTGTCACAATTAAGTGGCTTTGGGAAGAGGCCTAAAGTGTATGTATAACTAAACATTTATTTTGTATTATTAGTTAAAACCCCTTCCAGTTAATTTGTTGCTGTCCTTGTACTACAGCATTTCCCCTTCAGGAAATAAAGTGAAATTCCCCTTCACTTTCTTTCCTACAGATGAAACAGGAAGTTAGAGTGTATATCTAAAAATGAGGGGAATTCCTTTCTTAGACAGCTGTACCAAGAACAGACATGCCTTTTGGAAGGTTTTCCCATACCTCTTGTTCTGGGTACAACTCCAAAATTTAAATTTCCCCTCTTTTTATTTCCAAAAGTCATTGGTCACATAAATGGGGACACAACTTGATAGAGGGTCTAACCAGAGTCTACAGTAACACAGATCTGAAATGAGGGGAATCTCTGCTTAATTTATCATCCAATCATGTGCAAGCTAAAATGCTGTTTTTTATTTTCCTTGCATGTCCCCCTCAGATCTACAGTGACTGCACTTCCAAGTGCACTTTCAGTGCACTCTCAAGTGCACTTGAAGTGCAAAGTGGATTTGCCTTTAGTAAATAACCCCCATTGCACTGACAAGCCGAGGCTTCTGATGGTCGTTATTGCTAAAGACATTGCCAGGGTCTCTGCTACATTACTTAGCAATCTGTCTATGATGAGTAGAAAATGAGTCTTTAAAGAGAGTGCTATATACAGTACATATCCAGAAGCAGGCTGCTATATAAAACACAAGGGCGACAATGGAAAAACTGATTAGTATGAACCAGAAATCAGCCCAAATTTTAAATAGCTACCCAACCACCTGCTTTTAATTTAGCAGTTTTTTTTGTCCTTAAAGAGAGCTTGTCTACAAAGAAACTCTACCTCTCCTCAGTTCCAGTACTGAAAACCTTGAATGATGCTCTAGTATTTCTTGGAGTGTCCCTTGCCCTGTATCGGCACTTTCCTCTGACACTTACGTGACTTTTGAGTCATGCAATCACATGGCAGAAGGAAAAAAAATGAAGGGGGATATAAGCATCTAACCAACCTAGAGGTGTCGAATGCTGACGCAACATTCAGAG
The DNA here is from genome assembly GCA_037952925.1 of Lithobates clamitans. Taxonomy (NCBI): domain Eukaryota; kingdom Metazoa; phylum Chordata; class Amphibia; order Anura; family Ranidae; genus Lithobates; species Lithobates clamitans. The sequence goes on along the minus strand of JBBGZY010000502.1, from coordinate 11,752,153 downwards.
GTTGCAGCTCAGAAATAGAGGAGATGTAGAAGAATGTACTGCTAGGGAGGTGAGTATACTCAATCTTCTTTTGCAGGAATCTGCTGAGTTTAAATCTTTATGGACCTAATAAGATCATTTAATTTTTTTATTTTATTTGTAGATTAAAAAAAAAATGAAAAAGTAACCTCAAGAATAATAATAGCATGTGAAACCAGGCATAGGGAGGGAAACGGGAATACACATGACTGACAGCCAATGAATGGGCACTCAGTCATGCTGATACCAACCTATTTGCTATTCTGCAAGAGGGGTGTTAAAAAAGAAAAAGCACCACAAGTACTTATTGCTGAGCCTGGTTGCTGTGTGCCAGGCTGTTTGTCATCTCTAAAGGCATGCAAGCAAACTAAAAAGAAGAAAGAAAGAAAGAAAGAAAAAAAATAGCAGATTTAATTGAAACTAGATAGATTGGTAGAACTCAACAAGAAAACCCTATTTATATAAAAAAGAAAGTAAGGGGTAGGTGGCGCTCCCTGGGAGGGGTATCCCTATATAAATGTACAAAGAAAAATACCTAGATGTGTTGTGCTAAAAACCATCTGGATCCTAGACATCAACAATATATGTGAAACAAAACTTGCATATATATATATATATATATATATACAGTATATCACAATACCATAGCAGGTAGATATTGCATCAATACTTGGTAGTGTAAAAGTGTGAACAAATACCACTAAAGTGACATAATCAAGGCTATATATCCAGTATCCTGTTAACAGAAGGGATGGGATGGGGCCATCCAAATATTTCCCTGCTAACACCCAACGTATGCCTTGATTAACAGAGGATGTATAAAACATATAGTAATAATATTAATAAGTCCACGTGATAAGTGTCCACCCTAATAAAAATAGATATATAAGGAGTACTCCACATCAATTATATATATAAGTGACAGCCGTAAAAAATGAAAAAAATATATAAACTAAAAATAAAGGTGAAGCTCCAGATTGGCAAAATGTTCATACAAAATACATGACTTCTTGTGCTTTATCAATATCCGGTGACTTCTGTAATCCCCCTCAAGGGTCTCCACTCACCAGCTCCTGGTACCCCTGCGGGGGTAATGGGCATATAACAGCAAGATTGCATGGCTTCCTAGGTCCGGTCAGAGCATCCACATGTGTCCTCTATACAGTCCAGCCTCCAGCATTAGGTGGTACACCGACTTCTTGTGGCCATATCCTCATAGGAAAAAACAGGGCTCCCATAGTGTAGTAGTTTAAAAAGGCTTTATTAAAAACGAATATAAAACCAACTCGTTCCCACCAAAGGGGCAGCCAAAAAACACACACTACAACATATGGTGGATAGCAGTGTCTAAGGAACCGTGAGCATGAAGGCTGTATGGCGTGCGCCTCAGCTGCGCTCTTTTTATATATCTATCTCACCCTCCTTATGGGAGGTGTGATTTAGGGGAGGCTGCACACCTCTTTTTTCTAAGCGCGGAATTATAGTCCATTTTTATAAGAAAACCCTATTGATTGTCAGATGCCGCGTACACACGAGCAGAATGTCCAACAGAAAAAGTCAGACGGAAGCTTTTCATCGTCTATTACGATCGCGTGTAGGCCTCATCGGACTTTTTTTTTCGAAAATTCTGATGGACCTAGAAATGGAACATGTTCTAAATATTTCCGACGGAACCAATTCCTATCGGGAAAACCGCTCATCTGTATGCTGTTCAGACGGACCAAAAACAACGCATGCTCTGAAACAAGTACGAGACGGAAGCTATTGGCTACTATTGGCTACTGGCTATTGCACTTCCTTTTTCTAGTCCTGTCGTACGTGTTGTACGTCACCGCGTTCTAGACAGTTGGACTTTGGTGTGACCGTGTGTAGGCAAGACTGCTTGAGCGGAATTCCGTTGGAGAAACCTTCGGAGATTATTCCGACGGCAAAACAGGCCATGTGTACAGGGCATTAGGGTCTTTAGTAAAATTAGAAAAACACTTTTTATGAGCTTGTAATGATGTTTCCCTTATCTCCAGCATTCAGGAGCTCTGGTTTCTTTTTTCCAGCAATGCTGCCCACAGCTCCCAGTCCTATTACACCCTGTTACAGCAAGCCTAACAGATCACATGACCTGAGCCTTTTATTAGAACAGGTCAAGTGCTGAAGATTACCTGCCTGACTACTCTAAATAACAGGACTGGGAAATTACTGTAAGCTTGTCTCAATCATTGCAGTCAAGAAACGCCAAATCTAGGCTCCCAGATAAGGCATACTGTATAAAAACTGTGTAATTTAACAAATGCACTACATTTTTTTTTTTTTGTTGCAATACTACATAGCTTGAATGACCGAAATTACCGTACAGAGACCCATCTCTTTCAGCTGAAAAAAAAGACACCCCTAATGACAACAATTTTATTTGCATTATGAACTATTGACTGTATATCTATGTAGTTATTTAGGTTAAAAGGCACAATGTCCCAATGTCTAAAATTGTGATAGATAGATAGATAGATAGATAGATAGATAGATAGATAGATAGATAGATAGATAGATAGATAGATAGATAGATAGATAGATAGATAGATAGATAGATAGATAGATAGATAGATAGATAGATAGATAGATAGATAGATAGATATCCAGCTGAGTGAGTCACACTTTAAAAATTGGATACGTGTGCATCAGAGCAGGCTCCTATACTCAATCTGATGCAAACAGCAGGATGCAGCACTACAATCTTCTCTTGCAAATTTAATCTTTGTCTGTATTGCAAAGCAACCATCAAATGATTTCAGGTACAAACACAAGCTCACATTTGTATACACAATCCTTTGAAGCATACTTTGCAATAAAGGAAAAATGTTAATACAATGATATCACTGTATACTGTTTTATGGACATATATTGTGAGGCACTGGTAGTCAGGATTGTGGATGATGTGTCTCCTAAGTTTCTCACCTACACACAGATTGGGGTTCCAGGGTTTGTGATTGATGAGGAGAAAACAGACTTTTGATTTCTCAGAATCTTGATAAATCCTGTTCTAGGTACTGGAACCTGGAGGTTTGGGTCGGATAAAACCTTGATATCTATGTACACACCCTTGTGGGAGCCAGACCTCGTGATTACTCTCAGCTGTGCAAAGGTTTTTAACCACTAGACATCCGCGCTATGGCCGAATGACGGCCACAGCACAGACCTGCATTCCCGGGAGGCCGTCATATGACGGCCTCCCCTGTGCACGCTCCCTGCACGCACCCTGCAGGACACGCGCCGGGCGCGATGTGATCACCGAGTCACTGAGACTCGGCTGATCACCGATCCGAGTAAGGGGATGATGTAAACAAAAGATCGGTAATCATTTTTTTTTTTACTCAAGCTGACAGCGCAAGTAGAAAAAAAAGCAGATCACCGGCTGAGATGTCAGGGACATCGGTCCCGAAGTGGAAGAGGCACATCTGCCTCATCGGTGCCACCTAAAAAGTGCCACCTAACACTGCCCACAAGTGCCACCTAACAGTGCCAACAAGTGCCACCTATCAATGCCCACAAGTGCCACCTATCAATGCCCACCTGTAGTGCCAATCAGTGCCACATGCCAGTGCTGCCCATCACTGCCACCCATCAGTGCCCATCACTGCCACCCATCAGTGCCCATCCCTGCCACCTATCAGTGCCCATCACTGCCACCTCATCAGCGTACATCAATGAAGGAGAAAAATTACCCGTTTTAAATTTTTTATAACAAATATAAAAAAATAATTTAAAAAAAAAAAAAAAAATTCAGATTTTACATTTTTTTAACAAAAAGTAAAAACCACAGAGGTGATCAAATACCACCAAAAGAAAGCTCTATTTGTGGTGAAAAAATGATAAAAATTTCATTTGAGTACAGTGTTGTATGACCGCGAAATTGTCATTCAAAATGCATCAGCGCTGAAAGCTGAAAATTGGTCTGGATAGGAGGGGGGTTTAAGTGCCCTGTAAGCAAGTGGTTAAATATGTGAATGGACTGATGCTCAGAGCTCACTTTCATGCCTGGTTCACATTGGAGCGATTTGGCATGCGATTTGACATGTCAAATTGCATGCCAAATCGGCTGCAAATGCCGGCAATGGCACTGTCCGAATCAGTACAATGAAGCATTTGCGGCTCCACACCGATTCCCAACAGTAGTTTCTGTACTATTTTTAGCGACTTCGGGGAGCGATTTCCATAGACGTCTGTGCAGGAACCCGCACAGGTGTCTGAAATCGCCCCCGAAGTTGGGATTGACATGCCAGATGAACTCGCACAATTTCATTCCCGCTATCAGTGTGAACCTGGGCTCACTGCTGTGGAATCTTATTGTGTGAAAGGCCTGAATGCTGACAGAACACAAAAAAATACAAGTTTGTTTTGGGGAACCCATTAAGGAACAATCTGTTAGCCAGGAACTGAACTAGTTTGGTTACTGGCTTGGACAAACAGATGTTTTGCTTTGTTTTAAGCTATGGGCTTGCTGCACAAAGCCATTAAAATGATATATATGTTTACTGCCTTGTTCAATAAAGGTGAAGCAGAAACCTACATGACCAATACAGTTGAGTAGGTCCCACTTGCAACTTGGTTCTCAGATGCAGAAAGCACCTTCAAGAAACAGACATCTAATACTCGGTGGCGGATGGTGCTCCATCATTCGGGGGGGGGGGGGGCAGCAAACAAACTTGAGACATATATCCCCCCTGCTCCAGCCCGCCACCTCACACCAACCCCCACCCCACCCCATGTTGCTGGCTCGCTCACTGATCAATCGGCACTTACCCCATCCAGGTCGCAGCTTCAGCTTCCCCCCTGTCTCCTCTGTGTCCAGGTGGTCGCTGCTTTTCCCCCCGGCCAATTGGGTTTTGGGACTTCCGGCCAATGGGGTCTTAGGACTCCCGGCCAATCGGGTCCCAGGACACGCTTCCTGATTGGCCGAGAGGAGAAACAGGAAGACATTAGCAAATATTAATTTGCCAATGTCGCACAACGGGGTTGGCTGAGGTTGCAGCGATCTGGGCTCCGAGCCCACCCTTTTTTGAAGCCAGTTAGAGCCTCATGCTCTAATCATTTGCTTAAAAAAAAAAAAAACAATAGAAATCCATGTGTCCGGCGCCCTGCATGTAGATTAGGGGACGGGCGCATGGATTAGGTGGGAGGTAGCTTAACTATCCAAACAGATGTAAGAGCTTAGTGAACCTGCAACAACTTTGGACTGTACTAGTATTTGGTCCTCCCTTTTGGCTTTTTATGTGGTCCTGGCTTCATTTCAAAGAATGATCACATTTTAAGCTCCAAAAAACATATGCTTTGGCATTTTTAGAGTTTTAGATAATACTAGTGCACTAATTCAGCCAAAACATAAGTGAAATAAATAATATCCAATAGGTGATAATGGATTACAATCCTTATGATAATATTAAAAGAAAAGTGAAAAATAATAATGAATAAAGTCCTTTAGCAAATCAATTCATCAGTGACAGTTCAAAGGTGTAATTCCAAATATTAAACTCAATCCAAATAGAGACAATCCAGGTGATCCAGGTGATAATCCACTTTAATTGATACATTATTACAGTTTATGCACTTGTACCAACATCAGTTTCATTTGGGATCACATTGTGTATGCACATTGGGATTACACAGGAAAGTGGGAGGAGCAGCAAGGGTGATATTCATAGGCGTGTGCAGGGGGTGTGCAAAGTGTGCCTGGGCACACCCTAATCGCTCTGTGCAGAGCCAATTCCCCCCTACTGCCCAGGCTTCCCCTTTTTTGTGTTTTAGCTTTTGTGACAGCATATTTCACAGGGAAGTACAGAGTCAGTCTGGGTACAAAGGTGAACAGCCAAGTTGTGGGAAAGGGAGTTTTAGGAGCCCACACCTGCACATACCTCCCAACTTTTTGACATGGGAATGAGGGACACCTATCAGCAAAAGTATGCAGGCATAGGACACCCCCCCTACCACGCCCCTTTAATGGAAAATTGTACAAAAAAACAAGATTGGTTAAACCCACAAACGCTTTTTTCCCACTACTATTCCTTTATATTGGCTTTTGGAATATACAAATGCAGCAATTTAGAAATTGGATGAAAGGTTTAGCGCTGGAAAACACTTTTTGATAGATGAAAAGTGCATTTTATATACATCTATATAGATCAGACCAAAATGAGGGACAAATGAGGAGGAATGAGGGGCATTGCTCCAAATCAGGGACAGCCCCTCGAAATCAGGGACAGTTGGGAGCTATGCCTGCATCTGAGCATGGCGAGTCAATGCTGTAAATGCAGACAATTGTTTGGAACACTAATGTGTGAATTGCAAACAAAAGGTCAGTTGTGTCCAGTCAGATCAGACACATTTTATATATGATTTAACTACTTCCCAACCAGCCTCCGCAGAGATACTGCGTCAGGTTGGCTCGGCTCCTCTGTGTGAATTGATGTACTAGTACGTTGGTCTGTGCAGTAGCTTTTGCAGGCGCGCACTCTCAGCGTGCCGCGGGACCTCATCTGCGGGTCTGGCGAACTCGATGTCCAACAGCCACCCGCGGGAAAGAGAGCCAGAACAGGGATTTGTCAATGTAAACAAACAGATCCCCGTTCTGACAGCAGAGGAGAGAGAGATCTACTGTTCCTGTGATCATGAACAGCCATCTCCCTCTTCTACCAGGCAGCCCATCTCCCATACAGTTAGAAACACCTACCAGGGGAAATTTAACCACCTGATCACCATTAGTGTTAACCCCTTCCCTGCCATTTATACAGTAATTAGTGCATTTTTATAGCACTGATCACTGCATAAATGTCACTGGTCTCAAAAAAGTGTCAAAAGTGGCCGATCTGTCTGCCGCAATGTTGCAGTCCCACTGCAAATCGCTTATCACCGCCATTACTAGAAAGAAAAAATAATAAAAATGCCATAAAAATATCCCCTATTTTGAGGACGCTATAAATTTTGCGCAAACCAATCAATAAACGCTTATTGCGATTTTCTTTTTTTTTACCAAAAATATGTAGCAGAATACATATTGTCCTAAACTGATGGATAAATTAGTTTTTTCTATATATTTTTTTGGATATGTATTATAGCAAAAAGTAAAAAATATTGTTTTTTTTTTAAATTTTGGCTTTTTTTTGGTTTATAGCGCAAAAAATAAAACTGCAGAGGTGATCAAATGCCACCAAAAGAATGCTCTATTTGTGGGAAAAAAAGGACATACATTTTGTTTGGGTATAACATCGCAGGGCCGCGCAATTGTCAGTTTAAGCGAGTGCCGTATCGCGAAAAATGGCCTAGTCTTTAACCACTTCCCTGACCGGCGCACGCCGATGTACGTCGGCAGAATGGCACAGCTGGGCAAATGGGCGTACCCATACGTCCCTTTGAATTTGCCGCCGTGCCATTGCGTGCACGCCGCCAGCGGCGCGCGCGCACGTCGGCCGGGAGCCACGTGAGTCGGGTCGCGGGTCCCACAGACTCGATTGCCACGGAGAGGACAAATGGGGAGATGCTAATGTAAACAAGCATCTCCCCGTTCTGCCTAGTGACTGTGTCACTGATCTCTGCTCCCTGTGATCGGGAGCAGAGATCAGTGATGTGTCACACGTAGCCACGCCCCCCCCACAGTTAGTAACACTCCCCAGGACATACTTAGCTCCTCCCTAGCCCCCTAGTGGTTAACCCCTTCACTGCCAGTGTCATTAACACAGGAATCAGTGCATTTGTATAGCACTGATTGCTGTATAAATGACAATGGTCCCAAAAATGTGTCAAAAATGTCCGATGTGTCTGCCATAATGGTGCAGGCATGATAAAAATCGCTGATCGCCACATCGTACGACCGCGCAATTGTCAGTTAAAGCGACGCAGTGCCAAATCGCAAAAAGTGCTCTTGTCAGGAAGGGGGTGAATTCTTCCGGGGCTGAAGCGGTTAAGGAGGTAAATCCTTCTGAAGTGGTTAAAAAAATTCAAAAGGTAGAAACTGGTTATTCTGAATCAATCCTACCTTTCACTAATAGCATTCTGTAAAAAAAAAAAAAAATATTGTTAAAGGTTGCACGCGAGCAGTCTAAAATAAAAGCTTTGCCCCCAGGAAAAAAAAAAAATTACTAGCAAGAAGCTTTTAGAATACAGCAAAGCTTAAGACTTTAGCTCTATTATGGAATGTCTTTAGGACACTCTGTACTGTAGCTTGCTGGGCAGAAAGCTTATTCCTTCTGATGAATGTAACTCTCCACATGAATCATTTATTTGTCAATCATAAAGGCCACATAAGTCCATAAAAAATAGAAACACTGACTGTGCATCTATAAATGATATAGGGTCTCCAAAATATAGCAATAATTTATACCGCTCTTCAGGTTTCCTTGTTCCAAACAGTTTTATTAATCATAAAAATCACATTTGACAGGAAAGAAATATTCAGCATCCTGGTATAAATCCAGCTTGTGTTTGATGTCTGGTTATTTTGCTTTCCTCTTTATTGCGAGGGTTCAGGATGTAATGAATGTGTGCTCAAGAGCTGAGATGCTGGGATATGTGTGATGTTCTAAAAAAAATGACTTAGGGCTCATTCTCGGTGTGCAGTGACCTGCATTTTTCTGCCCTGTTTATCACTAGGGCTCAAAGAAAACTATTTTTTCTATGTGCCCTATGCATACTGCAACACTGGTGTAATGCGTAGACCAGAAAAATGCAGCATGTCTGTATTTTTCCACACCAGAAGGCACTGCATGTCATCGCACAGCAGTTCACACTGTGCTGCTGTGCAGTGATATGAAGGGAGTGACACTTCAAATAAAGTTGTAAGAAAAAAATAAGCAGGGCAATGCACTGATATGTGCATTGTACTGCCCCCTGCTGGGGCATGGTAAAATGCTGCATTTTACCATGCAGCCTTAGGGTGGTCAATCCATTTCAGTGGAAATGGCTGTGGAATCCATTTCATCCATTTCATTGAGCTATTGCAGTGACCACAAGCCCAAGTTAGGCAATAAAAATTTATTGTAGAAAGGTTCAACACAACTTATTCAGGGCGGGCAGGTAGGCACACCCATCCGGAGCCACTTATGAACTATAACAGCAACTTGAAAATGCTGACAGCATCTGCAAGGAGGAGCAGAATGCAGCCTGGTTGGTCCACACCAAAAGGCGAGGCTTCATGGAGAGAGGTAGACATAGTCCCTACACTATCCCTACTCCTCTGGAACCTTACCCTACCTCTAAGAACTGTCCCTGCCAGACAGGGAACCTGTCCCTATGCTAGCCACTCAAATAAAGTGTGCCAAACCTGTGAGCAGGTTCTTAAAAAGACTCTGCATGACCCAAGATGGTCACTGGAGTCACATGGGGCACCAGCGTCCAATTCGACAGCTGCCTCCTGGTGACCGTAGGAAGTTGTAATGGAACCAAGTTCCTCACAACTTCCTTGTCTTCTGCTTTGCCGCATTGGTTGAGTGCCACCTGCAGAGGGGAGTACAGACTGCGCTTGCCAACATGCTGCCTATTGCTGCTGTAGTCTGTTGCCTACTCTGCAGACACAGCATGGTTCAGGCAACAGGTATTAAAGCCCTAACAATCTACTTCTCTTATTTAACCACCTTTGGCATGCTAAATATACTATTAGATCAGATGCGTAAATAGAACCTTCAGGGCCCCGGTGCAAGAAACAATAAAAGGCCCCCCTGACCCCTGGCCGGAGCCCTTCTCACTAATCCTGGGGCGCTTTATTACGGTCCCGCAGGACTACAGTGGGCCCCTTTCCTGCCGTCTTGGGACCCACCCATGGTGGCAGAATGCCAGAGCCCAGTCGCAAGTGCAACCTTAGCAATTCTGGTAGTTCTGCCACTGGTGTCAGTATTTTTGTTTTTTTTGTTATTTTATTTATTTATATATATATACAGTATCCAAGTGAGTACACCCCTCACATTTTTGGAAACATTTTATTATATCTTTTCATTTGACAACACTGAAGAAATGATACTTTGCTACAATGTAAATTAGTGAGTGTACAGCCTGTATAACAGTGTACATTTGCTGCCCCCTCAAAATAACAAAAACACACAGCCATTAATGTCTAAACCGCTGGCAACTAAAGTGAGTACATCCGTCAGTGAAAATGTCCAAATTGGGCCCAAAGTGTCAGTATTTTGTGTGGCCACCATTATTTTTCCAGCACTGCCTTAACCCTCTTGGGCATGGAGTTCACCAGAGCTTCACAGGTTGCCACTGGAGTCCTCTTCCACTCCTCCATGCTGACATCATGGAGCTAGTGGATGTTAGAGACCTTGCGCTCCTCCACCTTCCGTTTGAGGATGCCCCATAGATGGTCAATAAGGTTTAGGTCTGGAGACATGCTTGGCCAGTCCATCACCTTTACCCTCAGCTACTTTAGCAAGGCATTGGTCATCTTGGAGATGTGTTTGGGGTTGTTATCATGTTGGAATACTGCCCTGCGGCCCAGTCTCCGATGGGAGGGGATCATGCTCTGCTTCAGTATGTAACAGTATATGTTGGCAATCATGGTTTCCTCAATGAACTGTAGCTCCCCAGTGCCGGCAGCACTCATTCAGTCCCAGACCATGACGCTCCCACCACCATGCATGACTGTAGACTGTAAGCATGACACACTTGTCTTTGTACTCCTCACCTGGTTGCCGACACACATTCTTGACGCCATCTGAACCAAAATAAATTTATCTTGGTCTCATCAGACCACAAGACATGGTTCCAGTAATCCATGTCCTTAGTCTGCTTGTTTTCAGCAAACCGTTTGGGGGCTTTCTTGTGCATCATCTTTAGAAGAGGCTTCCTTCTGGCATGACAGCCATGCAGACCAATTTGATGCAGCATGTGACGTATGGTCTGAGCACTGACAGGCTAACTCCCCACCCCTTCAACCTCTGCAGCAATGCTAGCAGCACTCATACATCTATTTCCCAAAGACAACCTCTGGATATGACGCTGAGCACGTGCACTCAACTTTTTTGGTCGACCATGGTGAGGCCTGTTCTGAGTGGAACCTGTCCTGTTAAACCACTGTATGGGCTTGGCCACCGTGCTGCAGCTCAGTTGCAGGGTCTTGGCAATCATCTTATAGCCTAGGCCATATTTATGTAGAAAAGGTAATAATAACAATTGTACAAATCCAAAACAGGTGCCTATCATTATTATAGCAGTGCTACTATCATAAAGTTTATGATCAGCTTTCATGTGTATATGGTACACACAAGTGGTAAGTAGTTGACAGATAATGTGAGTCCCAGAAACCTCAGATGGAAATTTTGCTATGTTATAACATGAAACACCCGACACTGAAGTCTGTGCATCAGCCTCCCATTTGGGGTCCACACTCACCAGAGGATTGTATATATCAGGCATGGATTGATAAACCACAGCTCTCCTCAGCAACAAGGAAGGTGTCACAGCATATCCACCAGTTTTCAGGGCAGAAAAAAGGCTCCAATAGTGTAATTCTCCAATAGTTTTCTCTCTTTAGTTTATTAAGTAAAAGTTTTTCCATACAACTTCATCTGTCAAAAACATTCAAAACTCTCTAGGCAAATGGACGGGCATTCCTCACAACTTAGGGCATGACCTTACAATGACCAAATGGGACGAGTGCGTTCCACGACCAGGAAGAGACAAACCAGGAAGAAAGCGGTGGACGCTGCTTCCCATATAACGTGAGTCGCTCCTTCCCTGTGTTGTGAGGAATGCCCATCCATTTACCTAGAGTTTCGAATGTTTTTGACCGATGAAGTTGTATGGAATGAATACTTTCAGTTCCTCTAATCTTTCCTCATAGCTGATCTCCTCCATGCCTCATCTCAGCTTGATTGCTTTTCTCTGCACTTTCCCCAGTTCCCCCGATATTCTTTTTTGTGAACTGTTGCCCAAACCTGAAGTGCGTATTCCAGATGAGGTCTTAGATCGCTGATCTGCGCAGATCACCAGATTACTTACCAACTGGACTGACTTGGACGAGTGCATGACAGCTATGCCTGCTGAGATGAAAAATGGAGGCAGTGAATGAACAAGTAGATTGTATTTAATTGTAAATGTTGACTGAAGTGCACTGTTGAGAAGGTCATCACTTCATTTTAAACAGAACACACAGCATTTATTCGAATGGACATTCACATTTAAATTGCATTTTTTCCCTCTGTAGACTGATAAATAACAGGTAATCTGTTTTATCGCAGGACAGAAACAACATGACTATGTAATGTAATTGACAAAGAGTGCTACGGACTTAGAAATAATAGAATGGGAGCTGTCATTCCAAGTGACTTGAAGTGTTTTCATTGTAAATTGCAAAGTTGATGCATACATTCGGCAGTCCAATATTTATTTTACATTTTGGCACAGCAAGTAATGAGATTTTGCAAAAAATAAATAAATAAATAAATTTCAGCTTAATGGTGGGAAATTGTGGCTCCCCCACTGCCTTCACTAACTACATTGATCAGAGGAAAAACGTTACATGCTGTGTTCTATGACAACTTGTATTTCATAAGCTGACTGTCACGGCAGAGGACATTTTTAAGGCCACAGTTATTAAACAGTTTTAGCCTGTCAAAAGCATAGAAAACTGAACACATAATATGAAAAGGTTAGAAAATATTTATTTAGCTATATAATCATTATTATTAAAAACTTTATTCACTCAAAGCTATTAGTATGCTGTTAAAGCCCATTTCCAGCCAAAACTTTGAATTTGGTTTAGGATAGAGTGTGGAAGGGTTAGCACCTCTGTTGTAGTCTTATTGCTCAGGAGGTAGAAAAAAGGTGTCAGGCACTGGATGTAACTTCTTCCTGCCAATGTCACAAAAAATTTGAATATTGTCAAAAAAGTAATTTATTTCAGTAGTTCAGTTTAAAAAACTCGTATATTTTTCATAGAGATTAATTACACACAGAGTGATATAGTTCAAGCATTTCTTTCCTTAAATTTTGATGATTATGGCTTACAATTAGTGAAAACCCAAAATTCAGTACCTCAGAAAATTAGAATATTACGTAAGACCAATAAAAAAATGATTTGTAATAAATGTTGGCTTACTGAAAAGTATGTCCATGTACAGTATAGTATGCACTCAATACTTGGTCAAGGCTCCTTTTGCATGAATTACTGCATCACTGCAGCGTGGCATGGGGGTGATCAGCCTGTGGCACTGCTGAGGTGTTATGGAAGCCCAGGTTGCTTTGAGCCTTTACCTGGTCTGCATTGTTGGGTCTGGTGTCTCTCATCTTCCTCTTGACAATGCCCCACAGATTCTCTATGGCAGGGGTAGGCAACTTCGGCCCTCCAGCTGTGGTAAAACTACAAATCCCATCATGCTTCTGCCTCTAGGAGTCATGACTGTGATTGTCAGGGTCTTGCAATGTCTCATGGGACTTGTAGTTTCAAAACAGCTGGAGGGCCGAAGTTGCCTACCCCTGCTCTGTGGGGTTTAGATCAGGTGAGTTTGCTGGCCAATCAAGCACAATGATACCATGATTAGGGATGAGCTTCGAGTTCAAGTCGAACTCATGTTCGACTCGAACATTGGCTGTTCGCAAGTTCGCCAAACAGCGAACAATTTGGGGTGTTTGCGGCAAATTCGAATGCCGCGGAACACCCTTTAAAAGTCTATGGGAGAAATCAAAAGTGCTAATTTTAAAGGCTAATATGCAAGTTATTGTCATAAAAAGTGTTTGGGGACCTGGGTCCTGCCCCAGGGGACATGGATCAATGCAAAAATTTTTTTTAAAAACGGCCGTTTTTTCAGGAGCAGTGATTTTAATAATGCTTAAAGTCAAACAATAAAAGTGTAATATCCCTTTAAATTTCGTACCTGGGGGGTGTCTATAGTATGCCTGTAAAGGGGCGCATCTTTCCTGTGTTTAGAACAGTCTGACAGCAAAATGACATTTTGAAGGAAAAAACTCATTTAAAACTACCGCGGCTATTGCATTGCCGACAATACACAAGTTCATTGATAAAAACGGCATGGGAATTCCCCAAAGGGGAACCCCGAACCAGAATTAAAAAAAAAAAAGACGTAGGAGTCCCCCTAAATTCCATACCAGGCCCTTCAGGTCTGATATGGATATTAAGGGGAACCCCGGCCAAAATTTAAAAAAAAAAAATGACGTGGGGTTCCCCCTAAATTCCATACCAGACCCTTCAGGTCTGGTATGGATTTTAAGGGGAACCCCGCGCCAAAAAAAACAAAAAAACGGCGTGGGGTCCCCCCAAAAATCCATACCAGACCCTTATCCGAGCACGCAACCTGGCAGGCCGCAGGAAAAGAGGGGGGGATGAGAGTGCGGCCCCCCCCTCCTGAACCGTACCAGGCCACATGCCCTCAACATTGGGAGGGTGCTTTGGGGTAGCCCCCCAAAACACCTTGTCCCCATGTTGATGAGGACAAGGGCCTCATCCCCACAACCCTAGCCGGTGGTTGTGGGGGTCTGCGGGCGGGGGGCTTATCAGAATCTGGAAGCCCCCTTTAACAAGGGGACCCCCAGATCCCGGCCCCCCCCTGTGTAAAATGGTAAGGGGGTATACCCCTACCATTTCACTAAAAAACTGTCAAAAATGTTAAAAATGACAAGAGACAGTTTTTGACAATTCCTTTATTTAAATACTTCTTCTTTCTTCTATCTTCCTTCATCTTCTGGTTCTTCTGGTTCTTCCTCCGGCGTTCTCGTCCAGCATCTCCTCCGCGGCGTCTTCTATCTTCTTCTCCTCGGGCCGCTCCGCACCCATGGCATGGGGGGAGGCTCCCGCTCTTCTCTTCATCTTCTTCATCTTCTTCTCTTCTTCTTTTCTTCTCTTCTTCTCTTCTTCTCTTCTTCTCTTCTTCATTTTCTTCTCCGGGCCGCTCCGCACCCATGCTGGCATGGAGGGAGGCTCCCGCTGTGTGACGACGCTCCTCGTCTGACAGTTCTTAAATAACGGGGGGTGGGGCCACCTGGTGACCCCGCCCCCCTCTGACGCACAGTGACTTGACGGGACTTCCCTGTGACGTCACGGGGAATGCCACAGGGAAGTCCCGTCATGTCCCGTGCGTCAGAGGGGGGCGGGGTCACCGGGTGGCCCCACCCCCGTTATTTAAGAACTGTCAGACGAGGAGCGCCGTCACACAGCGGGAGCCTCCCTCCATGCCAGCATGGGTGCGGAGCGGCCCGGAGAAGAAAATGAAGAAGAGAAGAAGAGAAGAAAAGAAGAAGAGAAGAAGATGAAGAAGATGAAGAGAAGAGCGGGAGCCTCTGCCCATGCCATGGGTGCGGAGCGGCCCGAGGAGAAGAAGATAGAAGACGCCGCGGAGGGGATGCTGGACGAGAACGCCGGAGGAAGAACCAGAAGAGCCAGAAGAACCAGAAGAACCAGAAGATGAAGGAAGATAGAAGAAAGAAGAAGTATTTAAATAAAGGAATTGTCAAAAACTGTCTCTTGTCATTTTTAACATTTTTGACAGTTTTTTAGTGAAATGGTAGGGGTACTTTTGTACCCCCTTACCATTTCACACAGGGGGGGGGGGCGGGATCTGGGGGTCCCCTTGTTAAAGGGGGCTTCCAGATTCCGATAAGCCCCCCACCCGCAGACCCCCACAACCACTGGCCAGGGTTGTGGGGATGAGGCCCTTGTCCTCATCAACATGGGGACAAGGTGTTTTGGGGGGCTACCCCAAAGCACCCTCCCAATGTTGAGGGCATGTGGCCTGGTACGGTTCAGGAGGGGGGGGCCACACTCTCCTCCCCCCCTCTTTTCCTGCGGCCTGCCAGGTTGCGTGCTCGGATAAGGGTCTGGTATGGATTTTTGGGGGGACCCCACGCCGTTTTTTTTTTTTTTGGCGCGGGGTTCCCCTTAAAATCCATACCAGACCTGAAGGGTCTGGTATGAAATTTAGGGGGAACCCCACGTCTTTTTTTTTTTGTTTAATTTTGGCCGGGGTTCCCCTTAATATCCATATCAGACCTGAAGGGCCTGGTATGGAATTTAGGGGGACTCCTACGTCTTTTTTTTTTTTTTAATTTTGGTATGGGGTTCCTCTTTGGGGAATTCCCATGCCGTTTTTATCAATGAACTTCTATGTGTATTGTCGGCAATGCAATAGCCGCGGTAGTTTTAAATGAGTTTTTTCCTTCAAAATGTCATTTTGCTGTCAGACTGTTCTAAACACGGGAAACATGCGCCCCTTTACAGGCATACTATAGACACCCCCCAGGTACGAAATTTAAAGGGATATTACACTTTTATTGTTTGACTTTAAGCATTATTAAAATCACTGCTCCTGAAAAAACGGCCGTTTTTAAAAATTTTTTTTGCATTGATCCATGTCCCCTGGGGCAGGACCCAGGTCCCCAAACACTTTTTATGACAATAACTTGCATATTAGCCTTTAAAATTAGCACTTTTGATTATTCATGTTCGTGTCCCATAGACTTTAACGGTGTTCGCGTGTTCGAACGAACTTTTTCCTGTTCGCATGTTCTGGTGCGAACCGAACAGGGGGGTGTTCGGCTCATCCCTAACCATGATCATTAACCACTTGACCACTGGGCACTTAAACCCCCTTAATAACCAGACCAATTTTCAGCTTTTGGTGCTCTCACATTTTGAATGACAATTACTCAGTCATGCAACACTGTATCTATATGAATTTTTTGTCCTTTTTTTCACACAAATAGAGCTTTCTTTTGGTGGTATTTAATCACCGCTGGGTTCTTTATTTTTTGCGCTATAAAAGAAAAAAGACCGAAAAATCTGTAAAAAAATAAATTTTTCTTCGTTTCTGTTATAAAATTTTAAAAATTAGTAATTTTTCTTCATATATTTTGGCCAAAATTTATACCACTACATATCTTTGGTAAAAATAACCCAAATTCGTGTATATTATTTGGTCTTTGTGAAAGTTATAGCGTCCACAAGCTATGGTACCAATATCTGAAAATTGATCACACCTGAAGTACTGACGGCCTATCTCATTTCTTGAGACCCTAACATGCCAGAAAAGTACAAATACCCCCCAAATGACCCCTTTTTGGAAAGAAGACATTCCGATGTATTTAGAAAGATGCATGATGAGTTTTTTGAAGTTGTCATTTTTTCCCACAATTCTTTGCAAAATCAAGTTTTTTTTTTCTTTTTTTTTTTTTCACAAAATTGTCATATTAGCAGGTTATTTCTCACACACAGCATATGCATACCACAAATTACACCCCAAAACACATTCTGCTATTACTCCCGAGTATGTCGATACCACGTGTGAGACTTTTACACAGCGTGGCCACATACAGAGGCCCAACATGCAGGGGAGCACCTTCAGGCGTTCTGGAGCACCCAGGCCAATTCTGACATTTCTCTCCTACATGTAAAAATCATCATTTATTTGCTAGAAAATTACATAGAACCCCAAAACATTATATATGTTTTTTTTAGCAAAGACCCTAGAGAATACAATAGCGGTCATTGCAACTTTTTATCTCGCACGATATTTGCGCAGCAATTTTTCGAACGCGTTTTTTTTGGAAAAAAAAAAGTTTTTTGCTTTTAAAAAAACTTAACAGTAAGGTTAGCCCAATGTTTTTGCATAATATGAAAGATGAAGTTACGCCGAGTTAATAGATACCTAACATGTCACCTTTCAAAATTGCACATGCTTGTGGAATGGCGCCAAACTTCGCCACTTAAAAATCCCCATAGGCGACACTTTAAAATTTTTTACTGGTTACAAATTTTGAGTTGCAGAGGAGGTCTAGGGCCAAAATTATTGCTCTCGCTCTACCGATCGCAGCGATACCTCACATGTGTGGTTTGAACACCGTTTTCATATGTGGGCGGGACTTACATATGCGTTCGCTTCTGCATGCGAGCACACGGACAGGGGCGCTTAAAAAAAATTGTATTTTTTTTTATTGTTCATTTTACTTTATTTATTTTAGTTTGACACTTTTTTCCAAAAAAAAAAATTTTTTGGTCACTTTTATTCCTATTACAAGGAATGTAAACATCCCTTGTAATAGGAATATGGCATGACAGGTCCTCTTTACAGTGAGATATGGGGTCAATAAGACCCCACATCTCACCTCTAGGCTGTTCCTGAAATAAAAAAAAAAAAAAAAAAAGATCCTGGCTTCGATCGTAGCGGTGAGTCGGTAGAAGCACCGGAGGGCGGCGGGAGGGGGGGCGTCCCCTCTCGCCTCCCGTAAGAACGATCAAGCAGTGTAACAGCTGCTATGATCATTTTTATGGTGTAGGGAATCGCTGGCTGAAAAAGATGATATCTGAATGATGCCTGTAGCTGCACCCATCATTCAGATATCCCCGCACAAAATCAAGGACGTCGTATGACGGAAGGCGGGAAGTGGTTAAAACTCTTTTTTTTTTTTTAACACAAAGTTGTCCATTTATACAATATTTCTAACACATATCATGTATATACCAAAAATGACCCCCCAAAATAGATTCTCCTACTCCTCCTGAGTACGGCGATACCACATGTGTGAGACTTCCACAGCCTGGCCACATACAGAGGCTGGGTATGGCTGAGCATGGCTGGGTATGGCTGAGCATGGCAGGGTATGGCTGAGCATGGCTGGGTATGGCTGAGCATGGCTGGGTATTGCAGAGTATCGCCAAGTATGACAGAGTATGGCTGGGTATCACCGAGTATTGCAGAGTATCGCCGAGTATGACTGGGTATGGCAGAGTATGGCTGGGTATCACCGAGTATTGCAGAGTATGGCTGGGTATCACCGAGTATTGCAGAGTATGGCTGGGTATTGCGGGGTATTCCAGAGTATGGCTGGGTATGGCAGAGTATTGCGGGTTATGGCAGAGTATTGCAGATTTTTGCGGGGTATTGCAGAGCATGGCTGGATATGGCAGAGTATGGCAGAGTATGGCTGGGTATCACTGAGTATTGCAGAGTATGGCTGGGTATTGCGGGATATTTCAGGGTATTTCAGGGTATTGCAGGGTATGGCAGAGTATTGCGGGGTATTCCAGGGTATGGCAGAGTATTGCGGGGTATTGCAGGGTATGGCAGAGTATTGCGGGGTATTGCAGGGTATGGCAGAGTATTGCGGGGTATTCCAGGGTATGGCAGAGTATTGCGGGGTATTCCAGGGTATGGCAGAGTATTGCGGGGTATTCCAGGGTATGGCAGAGTATTGCGGGGTATTCCAGGGTATGGCAGAGTATTGCGGGGTATTCCAGGGTATGGCAGAGTATTACGGGGTATTCCAGGGTATGGCAGAGTATTGCGGGGTATTCCAGGGTATGGCAGAGTATTGCGGGGTATGGCAGAGTATTGCGGGGTATGGCAGAGTATTGCGGGGTATGGACAGTTATTGCGGGGTATTTCAGGGTATTGCGGGGTATGGCAGAGTATTGCGGGGTATTTTGGGGTATGGCAGAGTATTGCGGGGTATTTTGGGGTATGGCAGAGTATTGCGGGGTATTTTGTGGTATGGCAGAGTATTGCGGGGTATGGCAGGGTATGGCAGAGTATTGCAGGGTATGGCAGAGTATTGCGGGGTATTCCAGGGTATGGCAGAGTATTGCGGGGTATGGCAGAGTATTGCGGGGTATTCCAGGGTATGGCAGAGTATTGCGGGGTATGGCAGAGTATTGCGGGGTATTCCAGGGTATGGCAGAGTATTGCGGGGTATTCCAGGGTATGGCAGAGTATTGCGGAGTATTCCAGGGTATGGCAGAGTATTGCGGGGTATTGCAGGATATGGCAGAGTATTGCGGGGTATTGCAGGGTATGGCAGAGTATTGCGGGGTATTCCAGGGTATGGCAGAGTATTGCGGGGTATTGCAGGGTATGGCAGAGTATTGCGGGGTATTCCAGGGTATGGCAGAGTATTGCGGGGTATTGCGGGGTATGGCAGAGTATTGCGGGGTATTCCAGGGTATGGCAGAGTATTGCGGGGTATTCCAGGGTATGGCAGAGTATTACGGGGTATTCCAGGGTATGGCAGAGTATTGCGGGGTATTCCAGGGTATGGCAGAGTATTGCGGGGTATAGCAGAGTATTGCGGGGTATGGCAGAGTATTGCGGGGTATGGCAGAGTATTGCGGGGTATGGCAGAGTATTGCGGGGTATGGCAGGGTATTGCGGGGTATTTCAGGGTATTGCGGGGTATGGCAGAGTATTGCGGGGTATGGCAGAGTATTGCGGGGTATTTTGGGGTATGGCAGAGTATTGCGGGGTATTTTGGGGTATGGCAGAGTATTGCGGGGTATGACAGGGTATGGCAGAGTATTGCGGGGTATGGCAGAGTATTGCGGGGTATTCC
Source organism: Lithobates clamitans (assembly GCA_037952925.1). Lineage (NCBI taxonomy): Eukaryota > Metazoa > Chordata > Amphibia > Anura > Ranidae > Lithobates > Lithobates clamitans. The sequence goes on along the minus strand of JBBGZY010000502.1, from coordinate 11,731,825 downwards.
AGGGTATGGCAGAGTATTGCGGGGTATGGCAGAGTATTGCGGGGTATTCCAGGGTATGGCAGAGTATTGCAGGGTATTCCAGGGTATGGCAGAGTATTGCGGGGTATTCCAGGGTATGGCAGAGTATTGCGGGGTATTCCAGGGTATGGCAGAGTATTGCGGGGTATTGCAGGGTATGGCAGAGTATTGCGGGGTATTGCAGGGTATGGCAGAGTATTGCGGGGTATTGCAGGGTATGGCAGAGTATTGCGGGGTATTCCAGGGTATGGCAGAGTATTGCGGGGTATTGCAGGGTATGGCAGAGTATTGCGGGGTATTCCAGGGTATGGCAGAGTATTGCGGGGTATGGCAGAGTATTGCGGGGTATTCCAGGGTATGGCAGAGTATTGCAGTGTATGACAGAGTATTGTGGGGCATTGCAGAGGGAATTGCAGAGTATTGCACAGCATTGCAGGGCATGCAGAGTAGTGGGGATGGCGGAGCATGGATGGCTGGATGTCTCTGTGCAGCGCTGTGGGCACTACAGATGCAGCCCACAACGCTGCAGCCATCCATCCATCCGCCTCTCCGCTTACTGTGTACCGATCGGTACACAGGAGGGGAGGAGAGGGGGAGGAGAGGAACCGGCGTCATCAGATGACGCCGGTTTGTTTACATGTGATCGCTCCGTCATTTGACGGAGCGATCACATGGTAAACGGCCGCGATCTGCGGCCATTTACCGGGATCTGTGATGCGCCGGGTCCTCTGGACCCGGCGGTCACGGATGCTCTCGAGTGCGCGCCCTAGGGGGCGCGCGAGAGCAGAATTCTGGGAGGACGTCCCTGGACGCCCTCCCAGAGTTAAACAACCGCCCTGTAGCCGTCATTTGGCTATGGGCCGGTTGTTAAGTGGTTAAACCAGGTATTGGTACTTTTGGCAGTGTGAGCAGGTGCCAAGTCCTGCTGGAAAATGAAATCAGCATCTCTGAAAAAGCTGGTCAACAGAGGGAAGCATGAAGTGCTCTAGAATTTCCTGGTAGAGGGCTGTGCTGACTTTGGACTTTATAAAACACAGTGAACCAACACCAGCAGATGACATTGCTCCCCAAATCATCACAGACTGTGGAAAACGTTGCATTTCATTTGGAAATCACAGTCCCAGATTCTGGAGGAGGAGTGGAGAGGCACAAAATCCAAGCTGCATGAGGTCCAGTGTGAAGTTTCCAAAGTCTGTGTTGATTTGGGGAGTCAAGTCATCTGCTGGTGTTGGTCCACTGTGTTTTATCAAGTCCAAAGTCAGCGCAGCCCTCTACCAGGAAATTCTAGAGCACTTATTTCCCTCTGCTGACCAGCTTTGTGGAGATGCTGATTTCATTTTCTAGCAGTACTTGGCACCTGCCCACACTGCCAAAAGTATAAATACCTGGTTTTATGAGCATGGTATCACTGTCTTTGATTGTCCAGCAAACTTGCCTGACCTAAACCCCATAGAATATCTGTGGGGTATTGTCAAGAGGAAGATGAGAGACCCCAGACCCAACAATGCAGATGAGCTGAAGGCCGCTATCAAAGCAATCTGGGCTTCCATAACACCTCAGCAGTGCCACAGGCTGATCGCATGCATGCCACGCTGCAATGATATAGTAATTCATGCAAAAGTAGCCCTGACCAAGTATTAAGTGCATACTATACTGTATATGGACATACTTTTCAGTAAGCCAACATTTCTGTATTACAAATCTTTTTTTTTTATTGGTCTTATATAATATTAAAATTTTCTGAGATACTGAATTTTGGGTTTTTAATCATCAAAATTAAAAGAAAGAAATGCTTGAAATATATCACTCTCTGTGTAGCGCATCTATACAAAATATGAGTTTCACTTTTTGAATTGAATTACTGAAATAAATTAACTTTTTGATGATATTCACATTTTTTGAGATGCACCTGTATATGTGCACCTGTGTTTTGTTCTGGGAATGTGCTCCACTGTGCGTCTCCAGCACTGAGGCGGAGCTGTCAAGCCTGGTACACACAGGCTGAATATCGACCGCTATTGATCGGTTCAACAGAAACCGGCCGACATTTGCCATGTTTGTACAGCAGCCTGTCCACCAGAAGCTGGCTGAACATCTGGCTCCTGTGAAACGGGTATGCTGGATAAACAGCAGCTGATCGACATCCAATCAGAGCTCGCAGCCAAAAGGAGAGAGAGAGGCGACAGGTAGCTGCTGGTGCATTAAATTTTAATTAATTAAATGTTTAAAAAAGCTCAAAAAAGAACATGAGCTTCTTTGGGGCAGATTACAGGCGTTTTTCTGCCTTTTACATTGGTGACCGGAAACAAAATGCGGTTAAAACACGGTAAAAATGCACCAAAATCGCCGTAAAAACGCATGACTTTGAAACGCTGAGGTGTGAATGCAGCCTAAAACCCTAGTCATTTTTTGGTGCCATTGTGCCCTATGGGAAGGTTTTCTTTTACTTTTTGTCCTGGAGACACAACATTGAAGAAAGGGATGTAACCTTAGACATTTGTCACTGGAACAAGCATCCCTATCGGACAATTTCAAATCAAGTTCTGAATGTTATCATTTCCAGTCTCAGTGATGATGGGTACCAGGATCAATAGACTGGGTGGATCTCCCCTATGGGGACACTGACAGATAATTCAGAGCACAGTGGCTCCAGTAAGACTGCTCTGAACAAAAGAGGGGGCCCTAAAATCAGGGAGCCCAGATTTAAAGATTTAAGTGCGCACAATCCAATAAGGTCACCAAGTCAGAGAAAACTTTTAATATTGACAATCGATCATTTGAAATGTTTAATTTGCCTACAGGGAGGATGTCTCTTCTGCATTAAAGTTACTTGCCTGCCTGTCCACACTGTACACTGAGCTGCACATGCGAAGCTCAGTGTCAGAATTTTTCCTTTGCCAAAATTACTTAACTCACACACATGTGCAGGAGTGACATCATCTCAGCCCAGGCAAAGGAAACGGCTGGAGATCGATACCTGGAAGCCACTGGGCTGAAGATGTCAGCAGCCGGTGGGGAGCTCCAGGAGATCACAGCACTAGAGAACAGATGAGTATAGTTCCACTTTAATTTATTAATAATTCATAAAATATTAACTCATAATATATAAAAATTATGACAAAATTCACTTTATGTACTAATATAACATACAATTCGATAAAACAGAATATTAAATTGTAACTGATATTGCTAAAAATATAGAAATATAGATATTTGGTTTAGAGCTACTTGAAGATGGTCTGTAGCGGTGGTTGACATTGAAGGCCCCTTTCACACAGGTGCCTCCGTCTGACGGACCCTGCTTGCTTAGCGGGGGATTGCTCTGCTGCTTTCCGTTCAGCAGGCAGATGGCAGGTCAGTCTTTGCTCACTGTGCAGAGCAAAGACAGACACAGTTCCGCTCCCCTCTATAGAGAAGCCAGGTGAAAATGGACTGCCTGTCCATTTTCATCCATTCATATCCAATCCGATTCGCCAGACGGATGGAAAATAGGACCACCACCTGTCTAAGTTTTGTGGACAGGATCGGTTCGGATAGCGGCAGATGTCAGTGAACATGTCGCTCCACTGGGGAGCATGCAAGGCCCGATCAGGTCCGCCTAAAAAAACTAACAGGTGGACCTGATCAGACAGCCCATGTGAAAGGGGCTTAGGCCTAGAGTATGAGGTTCATGGGCATGATTGCTACTGGACACACTAGGGGAGATTTATTAAAACAGGAGAGTGAAAAATCTGGTTCAGCTGTGCATGGTTACCAATCATCTTCTAACTTCAGCTTGTCCAATTAACCGCTTCAGCCCCGGAAGATTTTACCCCCTTCCTGACCAGAGTACCTTTTACAATTTGGCACTGCATCGCTTTAACTGACAATTGCGCAGTTGTGCGATGCTGTACCCAAACAAATTTGTTTCCTTTTTTCCAACAAATAGAGCTTTATTTTGGTGGTATTTGATCACCTCTGCGGTTTTTATTTTTTGCGCTATAAGCAAGAAAAAGAGCGACAATTTTGAAAACAAAAACAATATTTTTTACTTTTTGCTATAATAAATATCCCCCAAATTAAAAAAAAAACAAAACAAATTTCTTCATCAGTTTAGGCCAATATATATTGTTCTACATATTTTTGGTAAAAAAAAAATCACAATACTAGTAACCGCGGTGATCTGTGATTTTTAGCGGTCAGATCGGACACTTTTGACACTTTTTTGGGACCTTTGACAATTATACAGCAATCAGTGCTATAAATATGCACTGGGGGTGATCAAGGGGTTAATTGTGTGTTCCCTCACTGTGTTCTAACTGTAGGGGGATGGGAGTGACCAGGAGAGGAGACATATCATTTTTCCTACTTAGTAGGAACAAACAATATGGCTCCTCTCCTCTGACAGCACAGGGATTTGTATGTTTACACACACAAATCCCTGTGCTGGCGCTCGTGCACGCGATCGGGCGTGGCCGGCGTTGATTGTGTTCCGCCGGCCACACGCACCGTATCCCCAGCTGTGCAACGGGCGCGCTCCCTTTGGTGGCCAAAAAGTGGAAGGATGTACCTGTACGGGGTTTCGCCCAGGGGAGCCATTCTGCCGCAGTATATCTGCGTGAGCCGGTCGGGTTAAGCTTTGACAATAAGCCCTGGAAATTGATTGGTTTCTATGCAGAGCTGAATCATATGGCACTCTTCAGTTTTAGTAAATCAACCCCAATATCTGCATGAAGCTTCGATGCTTTCTGCTGTGTTTGTGTGTTAAGATATGCTGCCAAATCATACATGTTTCAGGTAAATTGTGTGGACCCCCCTGGATGTCTGTAGTGTTTTTTGAAGGCATTATAAATTAAATACGCTGTTTGACTTTGTATATTTATCACAGTATTCAATGCATGGTATAATTATGTCCTGGAGTGAATTACTGGCAAATTACATTTACAATCAATCCCATAGATTTTATATACAGGGGATAGGAGGTTCACTATATTTATATTTTTTCACATATGAATTTTCTTTAGCAGTAAAGATAACAGTGACATCTACTGGCCTTGTTTTGTATCTATCTATCTATCTATCTATCTATCTATCTATCTATCTTGATATGGGGGTTCAGTAGTAGAAGTGTTTTTAGAGATGTTCCTGCCATTTTTCCTTATTATAAAAAATACACTACATATGAAATGGAAATATATTGCAATAAATACATACAATTTTTCTGGACAAGCTTTTTGGGTATGTCCCCTTCTTCAAGCTCCAAGGAGTACTGCTTGGACCTTGAAGAAGGGGACATACCCCGAAAGCATCGCCCCTGATGTTAACCCCTTCCCTGCTAGTGTCATTTATACAGTGACAGTGCATTTTTTTTTAGCACTGATCACTGTATTGGTGTCATTGGTCCCCAAAAAGTGTCACTTAGTGTCAGATTTGTCCCTCGCAATGTGGCAGTCCTGCTAAAAATCGTTGGTCGCCGCCATTACTGGTAAAAACATTTAAAAAAATTAAAAGTCCATAAATCTATCCCATAGTTTGTAGACACTATAACTTTTGCACAAACCAATCAATATACACTTATTGGGATTTTTTTTTTTACCAAAAAATACGTAGCAAAATACATATTGGCCTAAATAGATGAAGAGATTAGAAATTTTTTACATTTTTTTAATTGGATGTGTTTTACAGTAGAAAGTAAACAGTATTGTTTTTTTTTTTTAATTGTTGGTCTATTTTTGTTTATAGCACAAAAAATAAAAACCCCAGAGGTGATCAAATACCACCAAAAGAAAGCTCTATTTGTGGGAAAAAAAGGACATCAATTTTATTTGGGTACAGCGTCGCGCAATTTTCAGTTAAAGCAACACAGTGCAGTATTGCAAAAAAATGGCCTGGTCAGGAAGGGAGCTGAAGTGATTAAAAAACAAACACACACATTATACCCTTTAAAATTATTTTACCATTCATTTTAGCAAGTGTAAATTGCTTTAAATTAGGTGGTAAAAAGTGTTATAGGTGTTATACCAAGTCTAGGCAAAAGATGGCAGCATTTCCAAAGGAATTCACATTGACCTATCCATATTTGTTGTATGGGATATAGAAAGGGCATGGGGCGAAATTAAGACTAAATAAAGAAAACACGTTAAGGTTTGCTAAAATAAATACCTCTTACCTGGTACCGAGCACTGTGAATAGCATAGGTACTCTTTAGAACATCTACTTAGACACTTTACCCTTCCTAAAAGGTATTTGTATCATTTCACAGCTATCATTTATATACTCAAGTTTTCAAAATTAAATATAAAGTCCATGTATTGAAGCTTCTGTCAATGATCGCATGTTTAAATATCTCAGTGCATACATATATCCTAATATCACTATCAGAGTGGCAGTGTTGGGAACATTGACAGGGATGGACAGATCCGTGTAACCAAAGAGGGGCACAACCCTGGCTCACTTTTATGGAAAAAAAAAAGACATCAGATCTCTTTTTTTTAACAACCTTTCTTTAAAAAAAACTACTGCCCATAGTAAACCAGTCAAGGATGGGTTGGTATTAGGGATACACCAATACCAGTTTTTTTGAAAGTAGTACAAGTACTAATACTTTTCGAGACGTACTCGCCGATACCAATTACCGATACTTTTTTTTAGTGTTGTGATCGTTTTTTAGGACTTGTTCACACCATACTTTCATGAAAACTGATGGGAAAACTGCACAGATTTCACTTGTAGAGACATCAGTTTCACATTTCATGTGCTTTTCAGTGAGTTTTTACAGCCTGTTTACATACACTATATTGCCAAATGTATTGGGACGCCTGCCTTTACACGCACATGACCTTTAATGGCATCCCAGTCTTATGCCCCGTACACACGATCGGACTTTCCGACAACAAAACCGTGGATTTTTGTTTGAAGGTTGTTGGCTCCAACTTGTCTTGCATACACACGGTCACACAAATGTTGGCCAACAATTACAAACATAGTGACATACAAGACATCTCCATTACCGATGCTAGTTTTACAAGACCGATCGCTTCTGGCTCGTACTTGATTCCGAGCATGGGTGGACTTTTGTCCGACGGACTTGTGTACACATGATCGGAAAGTCCCGCAAAAAACATTTGTTGGCGTAAAATTTAAGAACCTGCTAGCCAACATTTGTTGGCGGAAAGTCAGACAACAAATGTTCGAAGGAGCATACACACGGTCGGACTTTCCGCCAACAAGCTCACATCTAACATTTGTTGTCAGAAAATCGTGTATACGGGGCATAAGTCCGTAGGGTTCAATATTGAGTTGGCCCACCCTTTGCAGCTATAACAGCTTCAACTCTTCTGGGAAGGCTGTGCACAAGGTTTAGGAGTGTGTCTATGGGAATGTTTGGCCATTCTTCCAGAAGCGCATTTGTGAGGTCAGGCACTGATGTGGACGAGAAGGCCTGGCTCGCAGTCCCTGCTCTAATTCATCCCAAAGTGTTCTATCGGGTTGAGGTCAGGACTCTGTGCAGGCCAGTCAAGTTCCTCCACCTCAAACTTCCTCATCCATGTCTTTATGGACCTTGCTTTGTGCACTGGTCCAAATCATTTGGTGGTGGGGGGATTATAGTGTGAGGTTGTTTTTTAGGGGTTGGGTTTGGCCCCTTAGCTCCAGAGAAGGGAACTCTTAAGGTGTCAGCATACTAAGACATTTTGGACAATTTCATGCTTCCAACTTTGTGGGAATAGTTTGGGGATGGCCCCTTCCTGTTCCAACATGACTGCGCACCAGTGCACAAAGAAAGGTCCATAAAGTCCTGACCTCAACCCCTAAGGGAGGGTTATAACCCCTGTAGATTTTTTGGCATCTGTGTCTCACTGGGGAGATTAACCCTCACCTCCCTTCCCAGAGCCACAACAGAAAGTGAGAAGAAATCCCTCCAAAGTGATGGAATCCCTGGTCACCAGAGCTAGTGCTCCCATTGGAAGATTTCCTTTTAGTTCCTGTTCTGGCGACAATCCAAAATTTTGGATTTTCTTTCACTTTCATACTTGGTGATTCTGGTAAACAGGACAAATAGAGGGTGAAGGACCCTAACAGGACACAGCACACAGCAAAAAAACCTGACAGATGTTCTAATCCCTCTCTCTTTCCAAAACTAAAAAAAAAAATTTGCCTTTAGTTATAAAAGGTTGATTTAATAAAAATATACTGTTTACTATAACCGAAAGTAGGCTATAGCGGGGGCTTACTTTGTCGGGAGGGCGTCCATGGACGTCCTCCTGGGATCACACTGCCTGGCGCGCTGTGATTGCTGAGCCCTTTACCACGTGATCAGCTGTGTCCAGTGACACCTAAACATGAAAGTAAACAGAAGCCAGTTATCAGCTTTTCTTTCCTCAAGCTGATAGCTTGAAGAGAGAAGAAGAGGCTTGTGTTAAAGGGACATTGGTTATCAGTGTCCGGATTATCAGTACAGTCCCAACAGTGCCGCCAATCAATGCCCACCAATGCTGACAATCAGTGCCCATCAGTGCCGCCAATCATTGGCCACCAGTGCCCCCAATCAATGCCCACCAGTGCTGACAACCAGTGCCCATCAGTGCTGCCAATCAGTGCCCATCAGTGCCTCCTCATCAGTGTCACCTATCAGTGCTGCTTACCAGTGCCCATCAGTGCCACCCACCAGTGCCTATCAGTGCCGCCTATCAGTGCCCATCAGTGCCATCTATCAGTGCTGCCTATTAGTGCCCATCTGTGCCGCCTATCCATGCAGCCTCATTAGTGCCCATAAGTGCCACCTATCAGTGTCCATCAGTGCAGCCTATCAGTACCCATCAGTGCAGCCTCATCGGCGCACATCGGTGAAGGAGAAAAATGATTTTTTATAACACATTTTTCAAAAATGTTGTCATTTGTTTAGCAAAAAATAAAAAACTTAGTGGTGAGCTGAGGCCGGCTGCAATTCATATGTAAATAAAGGTGACATTGATATGTATATCATGCCTCTCTGCAGTGAAGAGATGAAGAGATGATGTGGTGTAACCTCTAGCAACCAATCAGTGAGCATTATTAATGTACAGTAATCTCTAGCAACCAATCAACAAGAAGAAATCATGTGTGGTAACCTCTAGCAACTAATCAGTGAGCCATAATGTGTGCTGTAACCTCTAGTAACCAGTCAGTAAGTGGTAATGATATGCTGTAACCTCTGGCAACCAATCGCAATCACTGCTTGATCTGATACAGTAAACTGATTTTAACTCTAGCTGATATTTATTGTATGTCTCAGAGCAGGTGGAGAACAAAATTGCATGGGGGGCAAGAAAATTTGTGCCCAGGGTCCAATCAACATTAAAGACGGCCCTGCTTAAATGTCCATATTAGCAAAGAAAACGTCCATCAATCCCAAGAGGCACCCAATAGATGAAAAAATCTTAACTAAAATGTAAACAGTAATCTTACACCAACACCCCAGTAAGCCAAGCCTCTTACCCTTACAACTGTTTGTATTTTCATTTATTTAGCAAAGAATAAAAAAAAAAACTGGTGGTTAATAAATACCACCAAAAGAAAGCTCTATTTGTGTGAACAAAATGCTAAAAATTTCATATGGGTACAGTGTTGCATGACCGCGCAATTGTCATTTAAAGTGCGACAGCGCTGAAAGCTGAAAATTGGCCTGGATGGGAAGGGCGTAAAATTGTTCGATATTGAAGTGGTTAGAGTGTGTTTAAGCCAAAACAATGTACTTCAATTTTTTTCCCTTTTGGTCAGTTACATTTTGTCATAGCTGTTCCATAAGCGCAAAAAAAACAAAAAACTGTTGATCTTGATCCTAGAGGAAGTAAGAACTGTCTTGTGTATTGGGCACACTTCCTGAATCTGAAAGAGGTTATTTAACCTTCCTAGTTTTTTTTATCATGCAATACAAAATTATTAACCTTTATGCATTAGGGATCTGAAAGTGAGAATAGATGGGTAGTTTATAACCGGGGTGCCTCCCAAGATAAGAAGAAAAAAGAAAAAAAAGAGACAAAGGCTGCGGAAGAGTTCCTTATGATGTAATAGTTTGACAGATCATTGGATAGAATTTAGGAAGAGAAGATAAATTGCAATTGTGTAATCACATCTCTGAGGTTGCTGAGCTCACTAATGGGAGATTAGACAACCTGGACTGAAAGCCTGCAGGGAAAATGATTGTCCATGCGCAGAGTAAGGTTGCTCCTAATGCTCGGTGGCGTGATCCAGACAATCCTATACTCTGCGGTCTCAGGATTTTGGTGTGTTCATAGGCCTCTTATGGTTGAGTGATTTAGCAAATGACACTGAGCAGTGCTGACCATACTCAGTCCACAAAAAGTTGTGTGTTGTCAGCCCCAAACAGGACTTTAAGCTGAATTCCATGTATGGCAATTTTTACATACTTACATTGCTCCAACTTGGATTAATCTAAGTGCCATACCTGTGGAATCCCCATGGAAGCTGGAAATTACTATAATAGGTATCACTTCAACAGTGATCCTCACTTGTCATACTCAGCTTCTGGGTTCATTACCAAGCAGTTGCCCTGCTGTGAACAAAATGGGGTTGATTTACTGAAGACAAATAGACTGGCCACTTTGCAAAAATTCAGTTTCACTCTGCAAGAGGAGGTGCTCCAGAGCTTAGTAAATGAGCAGAAGCTCTTCTGACTTCCATCATCCAATCATACGCAAATAAAAATGCTGTTTTTTCAGTTTTCCTTGCATGTGATTGGGTATTCTTTGCAAAGTGAAGTTTTACCTCATTTACTAAGCTATGGAGCAACTGCACCCACAGAGTGCAACTCCATAAAGTCTCTCGCTAAGCACAGGCATTATTCAGTAAACACTTTGGATATGTTGCATCCTCACCTCCTGTTTTAACCAATAAAAGCCCTCAGCGCCATGCTACAATCACATGTATCACAGCCCAATTCAGTCCCGGTCACATTCACTTGAACAGACCATGTTTGGTGGCAATATTGCCGTTGCCAAATGTATACATTTAGACAAAACACACCATAACTGCTAAAGGGGGTTTTAATATGTAGCTTGGCAGTCCAAGGGTAGTACAACTGTGGCTTAAGTGCCTGATTTTAACTGCCCTTCATTTGAATGCATAAATTAGGTCTTATAACTCTTCCTCTCCCACATCTTATGTACTATATTATTTACCTAAGTATATTTTACCTCAAATGTTTATACTACACTTAACAAGTTATCCAACCACCAAATTATTGCAGTGGTCATTTCCAAATGGTAATCATATGGAAACGTAGCAATAAAAAAAAATGTATTGAGCATTTTTAATGTCTTATTTTCTGTATTATTGGACATGTGTCAAGACCTAGCGGGTTGTTTACTAAAAGCAAATCCACTTTGCACTGCAAGTGCAATTGGAAGAGCACTTGGAAGTGCAGTCGCTGTAGATCCGAGGGGGACATGCAAGGAAAATAAAAAACAGCATCTTTGCTTGTACATGATTGGATGATCAAATCAGCAGAGCTTCCACTGATTATAGATCTTACCCTCAGATCTACAGCGACTGCACTTCCAAGTGCCCATCTTTTCAACAGTAGAAGGTTGGCAGGTATGAAAAGTACCACCTAGGCAGAAATAGGTGCATGAAGTTGTTGTGGTAAAGGGAGGTTTTACCCAGACTTCACAATAAATTACATGAGTTTATCAACAATATTTCACTCTGCAAACATTTAGAGATTGCCTACTGGTGAGTCTTCACAGTCATGTAACTATTCAAATAAAATAAAGCCTTGAGTTTACCAGACAATGGGAATGGTTTAAAGGTGGCACCATAGTCAAGTCTGGTCAATAAAAATATCCTTTAGTTTGAAAGGTCACTTTATCCAAAATTGATACTACGTTGTTGGAATGAGAAGTAGAATTAATAATTGGCTTCTTTTATTTTGCGTGGGCTCCCCCCTCTGCTGTTCCCAGCTATACTTCCTAAATAATCTCCCAGCAATGATGAGGCCACCTCTGATGGTTAAGGTAGCTTGGTGGACCTCAGAACCCAGCACAGAAAGCTTACCACTATGAAACTTGAGAGATTCAATGAGCTGATTCAACTTGCCCTATACATCCCATTCTTAACTGAAGATTGGTTGAAGAGATGAAACACATCCTGTTTTATCAGCATTCTGTTTGGTCCTCACCTGTGTTTCTAAAGTAGCTTAAATCTAGTTATATTGTTGTCCATTGTTAGACATTTGGGGCCTGTGTTGATGGGCTTTGAGCTTTTGTTGATGGCATGAGCTTGACTCTAATTTGAGATGCTTCTAAGATCATTCAGAATTAATTGAAATGTGCATTTGACTTGCAATTGGCCTCCTTCTGACTTGCATTTGACCTGCATCAAGCAGGATTTGCCTTACCAATTCAGACTTGTATGAGAATGCAATACAAATGCTGAACAAGAATAAAAGCCTGTCGACACAGTACCACATGGACCATGTTGCACTGTATTTATTTCACATTTTCACAGATGAAATTACAGCAAAGTAAATACTTCTACCGATACTACACAGTTTAGGCAACCATTTCAAAAACACTTCCTTAGAGGTGAATGAAATTTGAATGAAATCTTTATATCAATAATAAAAGATTCATGCACTAAAGTGTGACAGTCAAGTCTTTATCTGCCAAGAACTACATTATCCCTTGAGCATGCAGCACAACAAAACTTGATTAATAATTGATATGTTGCCTTAAGTTTCCTGTCCATCATCTGATGCTTCAATGGTCTTTCATAGTAAGAATAGTGTGATATTGTTGTTGATGTACAATTGGTTAAAGTGAACCTTTCAAGAAAATACAAGCTTTTTTGACAGCCCACACCCCCATAATACAATTAGTCAGGGCTTTTTTTCTCAGATAGTACAGTAGGTAAAGATACTCCCTCCTTCCAAGTCACCCCCTGTCTCCACCCCCTACCTACCTCTGAGCAGCATGCCTTAGTTCCACCCCCCTCTCACCTCCCAGTACTGCCCCTTTTAGAGAAAACAGAACCAAGTGTCATTTTGATCATATAAGTAATTTATATGGTATTTGTAAATGATAACATGAAAAGTACTAAAACAAATCCTCTGCAGCCAGCATCAATACCCCCAGCAACAATACCTCCCCCCTTCAGAAACCATAGATCCTCTCGGCATCAATAGAGCACCCTATAAATATACCTCCCAGCAACAATAGACCTGCAGCAGGCAGCAACAATAAACCCCTCCTGGTACCATTTGACCACCTAGCAACAATAAACCCATTCCTCAACAATAGATTCCCCCCATGACAATAGTTCCCCTTCGCAGCCAGCATCAATAGTCCCTCCAGCACCCCTTGCCATTATTTACATTCAGTGCAGGAAGTGGAAGGGAGTGAGTGAGGGGTTTCGGGGGTAGCAACTGAGATCTGGGGGAGTGCAGCCCACCTCAACAAGCCCCCCATACAGACAAGAGGCATTTGCTTGCCTTGCACTTTGTAAAATTTCTGCTTTAGTTGTTGCCGGTGCTTTTACAAAAACTGCACCCCCCAGCATCCCTTTAGCTGTGCTTATGCCTGCATTCTCTGTGCTGCTGTGGCTTCTATGCAAATAGGTATACACGGCAACCCTCCATACCTGCTAGCCACCATGGCTACTCTTTTTGCTTTTGGGTTCTTTCAGACATGCCCCGGGCTGCATACAGAACTTTTCCGGGCCAATAGGCAGGACACCCCTATCTTAGAGTTTATCTAGTTCCAAAACCAAAAATTTTATATAGCGCAGCTTACCAGTCCTTAGATAAGGTGCCTAAATTCTTCAGGCTTTTTTTAAAATTATTTTCACCTGATGAGCCTGCCAGAAACACACTTTCTGTCCTAGGATGACACTGTTCACTCACTGAACTGTATCTATGGAGCATGCATTGTTATCCCAAAAGAGTAAGCATGGTAGGAATACAGAACACTGCTCCCTCTATTGTTCTCTGTAACATAAGAAGACAGCTGTTCTGTAGTCTTAATTAGGAATAATCTTGGGGGCGGAGCCACCAATGAACTGGGTGGTAGGGGATTTCCTAGCCCACAGCTGCATGTTCAAAGGGGCTAGGATGTTCATGACATCAATGACCTAATATGGCCACATGGTCCCCTGGGGGATTCCCCGCCCCTTTGTGTACATACAGCTGCGGGGCAAGGAATTCATCACCTGCAGCTCATTGGCCCAGGAATGACAGCTGTCTTCTGGGTTGGCTCTTCACTAGTTGTAACACACTTTCTGATAACATTGAGATAAGCCTGCAGAGTTTACATATCACATTGCAGCACTAAAATTATGACATAATCAACTGATTTTTTCTTACAAAAGTTAATCAAAATTATTCCCCATACTACCATTATCTCAATATCTATATGCACTAATGTGAGGAAAAAATATCCATCTACAGTTGCAGCTAAACAATATAATTATACTATATTGTGCTCTGTGCACCAACTAAATATTGCTCAACCCATTGCTCAACCAATTGAATTGAGCAATGTTTTGTTCATGCCCAGATCACAATATACGAGGGATGTTCAAGTCAAACTGGGACTTTTTTTACAGGTATAAAAAGCAGGGCTTTTTTTCTCGGAGAATAGGTGCAGGAACTCCCCCCGTCTGTAACCCCTTCTCTCTGCCCCCTACCCACCTCTGACCTCCGTCCCTTGATTCCACCCCCTTCCCACCTACCAGTACTGTACCTTTTAGAGAATACAGAACCAAGTATCATTTTGTGGTGCTAAAGCATTTGTATGGAACATATTAATGGTAAAAAGAAAAGCAGTAAAATAGATCCCCTGCAGCCAGCAACAATAGAATCCCAGCAATAGATCCCCACACAACAATAGACTCCCCCAGCAACAATGGACTCCACCCCAACAATAGATTCCCTGCAGCAACAGTGAACCACCCACAACAAAATATCACACTCAGTAACAAAATATCCACCCAAGCAACATTAGACCCCCCCAGCAGAAACAACAGATCTCCCAGCAGCCAGCATCAATAGATCCTCCAGCAGCCAATAAAATAGACTTCTTCCTCAACAGTAAGACCCCCCAGCAACAATAGATCCCCCATCAGCAACAATAGACCCTCACACAAAATCAGATCCCCACCAGTGACAATAGATCCCCCAGCAGCCAACATCAATAGACCCTCCAGCACACCCCACACCCCATGCTATTACATACATTCAGTGCTGGAGGTGCCGGAACTGCGTTCCTCCACATTCCCGCTGAAAAAAAGCCTTGATAGAGGGCACACATATCTCGGGCCAGTCCAGAGACCGTTAATCAAGATGGCAGTCAACAGTGTTAATGCATGCATGGAACAGCTTGTGGTGATGAAGTATCTTGTGAGCGAAGGTGTAAAACCGACAGATATCTACACAAGACTTCAAGCACAGTACGGTGATGAGACACTCAACCACAGTAAGACATTTAAATTGTGTAAACGTTTCAAAGATGGTGGTATGTCCATTAGTGATGATCCCGGCCGTGGTGGTTCCCAGCCCACAGCAGTCATTCCTGTGAACATTCAGCATATAAAACGCCTTATCCTGGATAATCAATGCATAACCTGTCATGAAATTGCACAAGAGATGAATCTTTCTGTGGGAACAGTGAACACAATCATTCATGAACATTTGCATTTTCGAAAAGTTAGCGCATGCTGGGTACCAAGTTTTCCGCTTTTGACCGGCACATAAGGAAGGGCGTCTGTGGAAAAAATGGCCTGGTTTGATCACTAGGGGCGTCCTGCTACTCCAAGACAACGCACAAGATCATACTGCTCACCGCACTGCTCATGTGCACATTACAGCAACTCAGCTGGGAGGTATTGCCACATCCCCCATACAGCCCGGACCTTGCTCCGAGTGGTTTCCACCTATTTGGACCCTTGAAAGAGTTCCTCAGAGGTCAGCATTTCAGCAATGATGACGAAGTGAAGTAGGCTGTCCTAGGATGGTTCAGGCATACTGACAAATCTTTCTATGCCGAAGCTTTTCAAGCATTAGTTAACCACTTAAGGACCGAAAGGATTTGCCCCCTTAATGACCAGGCCATTTTTTGCGATATGGCACTGCGACGCTTTAACTGACAATTGTACGGTCGTGTGACACTGTACCCAAACAAAATTTATGTCCTTTTTTTACCCTCAAATAGAGCTTTTTTCTGGTGGTATTTAATTGCCTCTGCAGTTTTAATTTTTTGCGCTATAAACAAAAAAAGATTTTTGAAAAAAGAAGCAATATTTTTTACTTTCTGCTATAATAAATATTACCCCCAAAAATATAAAAAAAAATAATTTCTGCCTCAGTTTAGGTGTATTTAATGTTTAATGTATTCTTCTACATATTTTTGGTAAAAAAACCCGCAATAAGCGTATATTGATTGATTTGCGCAAAAGTTATAGCGTCTACAAAATAGGGGATATATTTATGGCATTTTTATTATTATTATTATTTTTTACTAGTAATGGCAGTGATCTGCGATTTTTAGCAGGACTGCGACATTGCGGTGGACAGATCGGACACTTTTGACACTTTTTGGGATCATTGATATTTATACAGCGATCAGAGCTAAAAATAGCCACTGATTACTGTATAAATGTCACTGGCAGGAAGGTGTTAACACTACGGGGCGATCAAGGGGTTAACTGTGTTACCTAGGGAGTTTTTCTAACTGTGGGGGGATGGGACTGCCTGGGGGAGGAGACCAATCCCTGCTCCTAAACAGTAGGAACAGGAGATCAGTTTTTCCTCCCCTGCCAGAACAGAGATCTGTCTATTTACGTTTACAGATCTCCATTCTGTCTCTGTCAGGAGCCATCACAGGTGGCTGGCAGGCATCGCGCTCGCTGGCCACGCGCATCGGCTCCAGAGTTGCGCCGCGGGGGCGCACGTTCGCCCCCTACAGCTCTTAAAACAGCTGATGTACAGCTACGGCGATTCGCCAAGGGAGAGCCAATCTGCCGCAGTATAACTGCGCCAGCTGGTCCTTAAGTGGTTAAATGCTGGAATAAGTGTGTACATGTAGCAGGGGAGTATATCGAAAAATAAATGAAGTTTCCACTCCTTGAAATTTGTTTTTTGTTCTTGTTGTTATATAAACTCAAAAGTTCAGAAGAGTTATATTAAGTCACTGTTTTATTATTAGATTGAACATTATGAAACATAGTTCAAGTTTGGGTAATGGTATTTGATAATAAAGTTGATTTGTTGCGCTGCACTTATTGAAGTCCTGTCAGAACTACATTACATTTTTTTTTCTACTCTGGATCTTCAAAGTACATATCACATACCTCCCAACTGTCCCTGATTTCGAGGGACTGTCCCTGATTTGGAGCAATGTCCTTCTGTCCCTCATTCCTGTCCCTGTCCCTCATTCCTCATTCCTCATTCCTCCCTCATTTTTGGTCTGATCTATATAGTTGTATATAAAATGCACTTTTTATCTATCAAAAAGTTCATTTCATCTGATTTCTAAATTGCTGCATTTGTAAATTCCAAAAGCCAATATAAAAGACTAGTAGTTGAAAAAAAAAGTACTTGTGGGTTTAACCAATCTTGTTTTTTTTTTGTACAAGTCTCCTTTAAGGGGGCATGGCAAGGGGTGTGTCCTATGCCTGCATACTTTTGCTGATTTTTTTTTTTAGTAATGAGGACCTGTTCCATTTCAAATATGTACCTCATGGATTAGCCTCAGCACCTAGTTGTTTTCAAAGATTGATGTTTTCAATCTTTAATAACATACCTGGTGTACAGTGCCATCTGGATGACATAACGGTACCATAACGGTACATGGCCTATCTGTGGATCTTTACAAATTTAACCTAAAATTGTCCTAAAGCATATTGAATGTGCAGAACTGAAAGTGAATCATTATAAATATTGCATTAAACAAACTCGGCTGTCATTTCTGGGTCACATTATATCAAAAGAGGGACTATTGCCTGATCCTGAGCATGTGAAAGCTGTGATACAAGCATCTGACTTTCAGGCATTACGTCATGTTGTGGAGTTGTGGAGCCAACGAAAGCACTACTCTGTGGACATGCAAGTACAGTTGTAGCAAGCATGTTGTAGTCTAGTGTCTCTGAAACCATCAGTTGTTAAGACTATTAAAAAAAAACAGAAAAACAATAACATGAAAAGACATCTACTTATTAACCACTTCAGCTCCGGAAGATTTACCCCCCTTAATGACCAGGCTATTTTTTGCGATACAACGCTGTCAGGTTAACTGACAATTGCGCGGACGGGCGACACTGTACCCAAGTAACGTTTTTGGCCTTTTTTTCCCCACAAATAGAGCTTTCTTTTGGTGGTATTTGATCACCTCTGCGTTTTTTATTTTTTTGCGCTATAAACAAAAAACGACTGACAATTTTGAAAACAAAACAATATTTTTTACTTTCTGCTATAAAACATATCCAATAAAAAAATGTAAAATACCAAATTTCTTCATCAATTTAGGCCAATGTGCATTCTGCTACATATTTTTGTTAAAAAAAATCCCAATAAGCGTATACTGATTGGTTTGTGCAAAAGTTATAGCGTCTGCAAACTATAGGATATATTTATGGAATTTTTATTTATTTATTTTTCACTAGTAATGGCAGCGATCAGTGACTTATAGCGGGACTACGATATTGTGGCGGATAAATCGGACACTAACTGACGCTTTTGACACTTTTTGGAAACCAGTGACACTAATCCAGTGATCAGTGCTAAAAATATGCACTGTCACGGTACTAATGACACTGGCCGGGAAGGGATTAACATCAGGGACGATCAAAGGGTAAAGTGGTTGTAGAGGCAGAAGGTTTTTTTATCCTAGTGCATTCTATGCATTAAGATAAAACACCTTCTGTGTGCAGCAGTCCCCCTCACCCCCCCTAATACTTACCTAAAGTCCCTCTAGCTCCAGCGATGTTGTAGAAATGTCTCGTCGGGGACTTCCCTCCTCATTGGCTGAGACAGCAGCATTGGCTGCCTCTGCTGTCCATCAAAGTCAGTCAGCCAATGAGAACAGAAAGGTAGTGGGGCCAGGCCGCAGCTCCTTGTCTGAATGGACAGAGGGAGCTGTGACTCGGCTCGGGTGCCCCCATAGCAAGCTGCTTGCTGTGGGGGCACCCAGCAGGAGGGAGGGGCAGGAAGACCCAAAGAGGGACCTTAGAAGAGGAGGATGCCGGCTGCTCTGTGCAAAACCAACTGCACAGAGAAGGTAAGTATAACATGTTTGTTTTTAATTAAAAAAAAAAAACAAGACTTTACAATCACTTTAACTGTGTGCCTAGTTAGTGTTTTAGTGTAGTGAGGGAGGTGCTTTTACTAGGGGAAGGCATAGATCCGTGTCCTAGCTTTGCAGAAACACAGGATCCATGCCTTCCTTACTGACAGAATGGCAATCTTCCTGGTTTACATAGGCAGATCGCCATTCTGCCTGTGTACAAGATGATAGCGGGTGCAGGCGGACATCAAGTCTACGGGACCCGCTGAATGGCTCCCGCTGTGTAGAATCACAGCGGGAGCGAGCTGCTGGTGGCACACACTTGCACCCGATACCCAGAAGTGCAGGATCATGTGTACATATTTATATGTGATCCTGTGCAGCACAGCCGCCCTGTAGCAGAAAAACTACTATAGGGTGGTCGGCAAGTGGTTAAAACAGAGGTGCAAAATAAATAAACGTTCAGCCTGGATCTCGATTTAGAATTAGTAAACCTGACTCACTAAATTAGAAAAGCCCAAATATTTCAACGCACTTAGAGGGACAAGTTGACAAGGACCTTACACCTGATGGATGTACTGTATATGGAATGCTAGCCATCCTGCACCTGTTAGGTGTGATGTGATAAAATTAAATTGCCTAATATTGTTTTGTGATCTCATTCTTTATCTTGTTGTCTGTATTTTTCAATATTGAGAAAAACAATTCTTTTGTACTATGAGGGAAATATGTAATGTTCATACCTCTGTCCTGTAGATGTCACTATTTACATTTATTACGTGTATAATACTTTCTATACTCTGACAAAGTTCCAGTTCCTGTTATGATATGCTCAGAAGCCAGCACATGTATTATGGATAAAACACATATCCACTTTAAATGCAATCACAAAGTGAAACAAAAGCAAAAAACATAAACATGAATAATAAGAACAAAGCATGAACACATATGTGCCAAAAAGTCAAAAAATTATATTAAAAGTCCACCAGTGGCTTAAGGTGCTTTAATTGAAATTCAAAGGGAATATAACTGCTTCCAGTGTTCAGGTGCCACTCCCTCATGCACAGTCTCTTACCAGAGAAAAGACCACAGAGTAGTGGCGTCACACCCATACGGGGCGCAGGGGGGCACTGCCCCCCTAATCTTTGCGCCTGGCCCCTAAGCTACATGCAGGACGCATGGATTCCAATGGGTTTTTTTTTATTTAGAAGCACATGATTAGAGCCTGAGGCTCTAATTGGCTTCGAAAAAGGGTGGGCTCAAGGCGCAGAGCACTGTTGTGTGACAATAGCGAATTAATATTCACTATTGTCTTACTGATTCTCCTCCCGGCCATTCAGGAAGCCGATCCTGAGACCCATCACCCGATTGGCTGAGAGGAGAAGCGATCCTATTGACCACCGAGGAGGAGGAGACACAGGGGAAGCCGCAGTGAAGCCCAGGAGGAGGAGATGCAAGGTGAAGCCACCACCCGCCGCCCCGAATAAGCACTGCCCGGGACATATATGGGGTAGTGCGGGGCTAGTGCCGCCCCCCCCCAAAGATATACCACCAGCTGCCACTTCCACAAAGCCTTGAATAATGCTGAGGGAGGATATCTATCACCTTAGCCCACACTCAAATCTGCAGGTAATGGCCAAATAAAACAAAAGAAAAGTGTCATAGTGCAGTACAACTTAAAACATGAATTTATTTTAAAAAAGTATTGCACTCACATGTTCAGCAGGAACAAACAAACTGTAAAGAGTATACACAGCGCCACCGCAAGACCAGCTGGCATGTGAATTGACGTCACAGAGCAGCTCCACATAAAACGTTTCCCAACGAACAGGCGTCCTCAGAAAAGGAGACTGGTCTGTAACATCAGGTGCATCCACTAAATAGCAGTCGGAGTGCAAAGGAGGAGGGACAAACAGCAAAGATTGTCTTAAAAATACAAATAAAAAACAGAAGGCGCCACATTACATGACAACCCATCATTTAGCCAAATATAAATTATGCAAAAAATATATATAAAAAAAATATATATGTGTATACAACTTAAATGGAAATGGAAATATATTGCGGGTATTCCCAAAGATACAATATATATAAAAAGCACATGAAGAAAAATAAGTGGTTTGAAGTTACCAAACAGTGACAGTGGAAGAAGGCGCTATTTTTTTTTTTAACAAACAGGTGTGCTTTATTGTATCGCAAGGAAGAAGGTTACATAATACCTCTTGACATAATACAGAACATTACATGACAGATAAGCATGAGCAAACGCATAGCAGTGTCATACATGTGCAGGAGGTGAAACATCAGTACATGTCAACATTCTAGACAAAATGATCACAGAGAAAAGTACCTCATGTATCCGGGGATTACCCCTCCCTCCCCCCCACATAATACATGAATCCACCGTGGCTCCCTAAGATGAGAGCCAAGGTGTCCACACCTTCTCAAATTTCCATGGACAACCTCGATTAATATATGTGATTCTGTACATAGGTATAACTGCCTCAATCTGTGCCTCCCAGGCCGACACTGTCGGGGGTGAGGGGTCTGTCCACTTCATCAGTATCTCCTTCTTGGCATAAAAAAGTAGAAGGGAAATAAGCAGTTTTAAGTGATAGGCTCTCTGTTCATTGTCATGAATCCCGAGAAGGGCCAACTCCGGAGTGATTGGTATGGATATCTGCAACCTGGAGTTTATCTCTGCAAATATTGCACACCAATATGTTGCTATCAATGGGCATTCCCAGAACATGTGGAAAAAAGTTCCAATTTGGCATTTACATTTGTTACACATAGGATCTCTGTCAGGGAATATGCGATGGAGTCTCTGTGGGGTGTAATAAGTCCTATGTATAAATTTGACCTGGATTAACTTATCCCTGGATGCAATCACCAGTTTAAGGCCATTATCTAGACATTCCTCTTAATCCTCTCTGTCTAATGATGGAATGTCGGTGTGCCAACTGTCCCATAATTTTGCTATTTTAGGAGAGTCCTTACCCAGGAGTACCGCATACAAGGTGGAAAGGGGCTTAGAGACATCTCCAGACGCCAACAGCTCCTCAATGGGATCTGCCTGAAGTAAAGGCGTCTGAGGAAACTGAGCCCGTGCCGCATGTCTTAGTTGAAAACATCTAAACCTCATCCCTCCGGGCAGCTGGAATTTATTCATTATTTCCGTGATAGAGAGCAATTCCCCTCTGGGCATAATTTGTTCTATGGTTGTGATGCCGAACCTGGCCCAAAGCTGTGGGTCAGGCACAGTCCGGAAGTGGTTAAGAGCTGGATTTCCCCATAGCGGGTTCGCCGGCGATAACTGACCCGGAGAGAGGAATCTACGTCTTGCAGCCACCCACACCCTCCATGTTGCCCGAGTGGGTTCAGGAACTCGCGTATACGCACCCGGACCTCGATAGGGAAAGTTACGTAGATCAGTAAGGGTGCCCAAATAGTTTGCCTCAAGGCAGACTGCTGCATTCATTTTAGAACCTTGAAACCACCAGTAAACCGACACCAACATAGCCGCCCAGTAGTAGACCTGAAAATTGGGGAGGGCTAATCCTCCAAAACAGGTAGGTAGCCACAAAGTGGAGCGCGCCAATCTGGGGTTCCCACCCCTCCAAATAAAGGTTCCCACCAGACCACCAACCTCCCCAAAGAATGAAGCAGGGACCCACACCGGGGAGTTTCTAAAAATATAATTGAATTTAGGAAGCATCATCATCTTAATGAGGCCGATGCGTCCCAATAAATTTAAGGGCAAGTCAGCCCAGGCCAAACACTTCGCACGCAACATAATCACGATGGGGCTCAGATTTTTAATTATAAAGTCTGATGGGTTTTTTGTGATCACTATCCCCAAATATTTAAATTCCGTCACCCACTGTAATGGGGAGGATGATGGTCCAGAGGCAGCTGCGTCGTCCAGGGGGAACAGTACTGATTTGGTCCAGTTAATCTTTATACCAGATAACCCCCCAAAGTTGTCAAAGATTTTCAATGCCGCAAGAAGAGACGGGCCCGCATCATTCAGGTATAGAAGCGCGTCGTCCGCATACAGAGACAGCCGCTCTTCCAGCAGACCCACCCGCAAGCCCAGGACATCCGGAGCACTCCTGACTGAAATTTCCAGTGGCTCCAACGCCAGAGCGAACAGGCTGGGGGAGAGCGGGCAGCCCTGCCTCGTGCCGCGGAATAAATCAAAGGGCTCCGAGACCCAATTATTTGTACGGACCCTAGCTCTGGGGGCCTGATACAACAGTCGAATGCCATGTATAAACTTAGGGCCAAACCCAAATCTCTGTAATACCAGCCACAAATAGTTCCACTCCACAGAGTCAAACGCCTTTTCGGCGTCGAGTGAGGCTACAACTCTGGTCCCTGCATTGTCATGTGGAATAGTAAGATTAAGGAAGAGACGCCTCAGATTTATATTGGTTCCCTTGCCAGGCATAAATCCTGTCTGATCTATACCGACCAGATCTTCTATGACGTGAGATAAGCGGATAGCCAGAACTTTCGCAAAGATCTTGGCATCTACATTGAGTAGCGATATTGGCCTGTACGAGGCACACTCTAGCGGATCCTTACCCGGCTTGGGAATCAACACAATTACTGCCTCGTTCATGGACTCTGGTAAAGATTCTAGGGCCATAAAATTAGATAATAGCGAGGTTAATTTAGGAGCTAGAATCTCGCTGAAGTTGGAATAGACTTCAGATGGTAGACCATCTGCCCCAGGAGCCTTCCCCCCTCTGAGATGTCCCATAGCGACCTGAATCTCCTCTAGCGAGATATCCTTCTCCAATTCTTCCCTGGCTTCAGCTGTTAAATTAGGGATGGACAATGAATCTAAAAACCTGGCCAGGTCTGAGTCAGACGCCTCAGACCTGGAGGAGTAAACCTCTCGGAAATATTCCCAAAAACGAGTGTTAATATCCTGAGGGGATGTGAGTAACTGGCCGGAACTGTCCCTGATGGAACCAATAGGGGTAGCTGGGATATGAAGAAGGCGCTATTTAGTGGATGCACCGGACGTTACCGACCAGTCTCCTTTTCTGAGGACGCCTGTTTGCGGGAAACGCGCCATGTGGAGCTTCTCTGTGATATCAAATTGCATGATGGCCGATCCTGCAGTGCCACTGTGTACACTCTGTGATCTTTTCTCTGGCTGGAGGCTGTGCATGGGGGAGGAGCACCTGAACACTGGAAGCACTTATATTTGTTTTAATGTCACTTAAAGCACTTTGAGTTACTGGTAGACTTTTGATATAATTTTTTGACTTTTTGGCACATATGTAATAATGCTTGTCTCATATTTTTAATGTTTAGGTTTCTTGGTTTTGTTTCACTTCGGGATTGCATTTAAAGGGGACACACACACTTTTTTGTTTTATTTATTTGTTTGTCCTGTATTCCAATATTTGTGAGTGCTGCAGTCCCATACATTGAGCACAAGTTTTAATCTTTTAATTTTCCATGTAGTATTAATGCCTGAACTTGTACTCATTGCCAGACTTCAGCACACATCTTTTTTTCAAGAAGTATTTTTTACCCTATTGGAAAAAAAGAAAACTGCTCTCTGAGATAATAGAAAGCAGCTGACACTACTAGACAATTTGTGTAAACAAGTAAATAAAATAATAGTGCAGTGCTAAAAGTAAAAAATAATGATGTTCAATAAACAAATATTGATGAAATAAATGTTACATGAAAAACTGTTAATCTGCGCACAAATGACAGAGCAAAAAGTGCGGCAAAAAATAAATTGTGAATCCAAAGATGCATCAGAAAAAAAGAGACTGCTCACAAGTGTTACCCAATGCGTTTTGCCCTATTGGACATCATCGGGGGTGTGTGGATCGTAGGCAGACATTGCAGTATATATAGATGAACACCAATAACAAATGGCCCCGATTTAGCTATTGGGGACTACGGAAAGCAGAACTGAATGACGTTTCAAGTTGGCACCGACGTGCGTTCCACGCCTCGCTGTCATTCTCCATTGAAATGCAATGAAAAGAATGACAATGCCTTAAACGCTGCATTCCAAGCCTCACTATCAAAATTTAAAACAGCAAGATGGCGATGGCATGCATTACATGCCTCACTATCATTCTCCATTAGAATATAATGAAAGGAAAAGCAATGCCTTAAATATTGCATTCCAAACCTCACTATTAGGTGTGAGCTGAACAAACCCCGGTTCGGTTCACAGCAGAACATACAAATAGGCAAAAATTTGTTCGAACATATGAACACCGTTAAAGTCTATGGGACAAGAAGGTGAAAAATCAACAGCGCTAATTTTGAAGGCTTATATGCAAGTTATTGCCATAAAAAGTGTATGGGGACCCGGGTCCTACTCCAGGGGACATGTAATCAATGCAAAAAAAAAGTTTTAAAAACAGTTACTTTTTCAGGAGCAGTATTTTATTAATGCTTAAAGTGAAACATCTTTCCCATGTTTATAACAGTACCACAGCAAAATTTCTAAAGGAAAAAAATGTAATTTAAAACTGCTCGTGGCTATAATGTATTGTCGGATCCTGGCAACATAGATAAAAATTATTGAAAAAAATGGCGTGGGTTCCCCCTCCCAGTCCATTGCCAGGCCCTTTGTGTCTGGTATGAATATTAAGGGGAACCCCGCAACTAATTTTTTTAAAAAATGGCGTGGGGCCCCCCAAAATCCATACCAGGCCCTTCAGGTCTGGTATGGATATTATAGGGAACCCCGCGCCAAAACTAAAGAAAAATGGGGTGGAGGTCCACCAAAAATCCACACCAGGCCCTTCAGGTCTGGTATGGATTTTAAGGGGAACCTGCCCCAAAATAAAAAAAATGGCGTGGGGTCCCCCCAAAATCCATATCAGACCCTTATCCGAGCATGCAATCTGGCAGGCTGCAGGAAAAGGGGGGACGAGAGAGCACCCCCTCCTTAACCGTACCAGGCCACATGCCCTCAACATAGGGAGGGTGCTTTGGGGTCCCCCCAAAACACCTTGTCCCCATGTTGATGGGACAAGGGCCTCTTCCCCACAACCCTTGCCCGGTGGTTGCGGGGGTCTGCGGGAGGGGGGCTTATCGGAATCTGGAAGACCCTCAGATCACAGCTCCCCCTATGTGAGTTGGTATTGGGTACATTGTACCCCTACTCATTCACCCTACTCATTCACGGTTCAGGAGGGGGGGTCTCTCTTGTCCCCCCTTTTCCTGTGGCCTGCCCGGTTGCGTGCTTGGATAAGGGTCTAGTATGGATTTGGGGGGGACAGCCATTCTTATTTAAAATTTTGGTGCAGGGTTCCCCTTAAAATCCATACCAGACCTCAAGGGCCTGGTAATAGACTGGGGGGAACTCACACCGTTTTTCCAATTATTTTTATGTATATTACCAGGATTCGGCAATACATTACAGCTGCAAGCAGTTTTAAATGACATTTTTTCCTTTAGAAATGTAATTTTGCTGCTCTCATTCATTACAATATGTACTGCCATTATGTAAGCAGCCTTACATTGTGTGACTTAGCCCTCTGACCATGATTGGCAAAGCACCCTGCGTTTGGCCTATCTTGGCTCTCACAGCAGAGCGCGCTGTGATTGGCCAAAGCGTGTAGGTCAGGTGCATGCTTTGGCCAGTCAGCAGCCGTCAATGCACTGCGATCTCGCAGTGCATTATGGGGTGTTCCGCGGGCGCTCAAATTTCCCGCGAATGTCCCATAATGTTCTAAATTTGGCAAACGGGCAAACACCCGATGTTCGGATCGACCCTACTCACTATCAAACTGTGAAACAACAGAGGGGAGCATGTGAACGAACCAGAAACAAAACATTCACGGGCCCCCTCTGGTCACAGGAAAGAATAACTCAAAAAGGAGTAATGTTAAAAATAAAAATTAATCGTGTCATCTAAATCTCATTGAAAACATAGATGTTTGTACATTTGTATAAACAGTATCTATATGTAGATCTTAAATATCATTGAAATAGATCAGCATAATATCAACATAACTATATACAAATTGTATTGGCAAAAAAATGTAGTACAAATAAATGGATGATGTTGAAACATTATAACTGTTAGAGCGCCATCTAGTGGGAGCATACAAATAATACACAGATAAATCTAAATGCAATGTTTATAAATGAAATAAATTGATGGCTTTAAAATTAATATATCATACTTGAATATATGAATAAACCATAAACAATATGGCAATACCAAAAAATTACACTGCAAAAAAAGATGTACTAACGAAAAGTGGAGTGGACACATCAGGCCCTATTATTAAACGCATTGATGTCCCACTCCATGTTCATACCATAAGGATAATAAGACTTGCGCTCATATATCCAATAAGTTTCAAATTGTGGAACCCCTCTCTTAGCTGAACCACCCCACCATGGTGGAGTGTATTTATCTATCACCAAAAACTGAGTTCCTCTAGGATCCCTTTTATGGATTTGGGCATAGTGTTTAGGATTAGGAACACTGTGATTACTCTTACCACTTTTGATGTTAGAAATATGTTCATTGACTCTGATAGAAAAATTTTTATGAGTAAAAGTTTGTCGCCATTCCACGAGCGGGCTCAATTTTGAAGTGTGACATGTTGGGTATCAATTTACTCGGTGTAACATTATCTTTCACAATATTAAAAAAAATTGGGCTAACTTTACTTATTTTTTAATTTAAAAAAGTGTGTTTTTTCCAAAAAAAGTGTGCTTGTAAGATGTAAGACCACTGCACAAATACGGTGTGAAAGAAAGTATTGCAACGACCGCCATTTCATTCTCTAGGGTGTTAGAAAAAAAAAAGTATAATGTTTGGGGATTTTTCTAGCAAAAAAACTGTTTTTAACTTGTAAACAACAAATCTCAGAAAGAGGCTTGGTCCTTAAGTGGTTAAGCAGCCAACTCGCCCATACTCATTGTCGGTTCCAGTGCGCGATTCATTGCGTCACCAGGCCGACTCTTCAGCTCACTGCGTGTTTGTGAGTCTGTTGTTCTCGAGTAGTATGTTGCGGTTGCTCATTCGTGGTTTTTCAATCAAGTCTTGCTCGCTGTCACAGGTAGGAGTATTTACTTTGCATTCACATCTTGTTCGAAATCGTTGCCATTTGTTGTATCCCCCATACCGTGTTCAGTTCCCATCGCGGAACTTACAAATTTGCTTGCCAAATAATCAAGTCATGTTGTGAGCATCATACACGGCGCCACACCACACTCTTCGGATACATCGCATCCCCGCTTCAGACCACTGCGGACCCAGTCGCACGGCCACTGTCACAGGTAGGTTTCATTACCATGTTTTCTCATGTCAATTTGTAGCCACTTGCAGCGTCACCCATACCATGTATTCGGAATCCCGCAGTGCAACTTACGAATCATTCGTACGCACTTCTCTCATTTTTTACACCCAACTTATTCTTGCCTTGTGCACAGCACCACACCACACCTTCCCGATACGTTGCATCCCCATCACAGTCCGCCGCAAACCACTCTCATTGCTCACTGTCGCAGATAAAGATTCATTACCACTCTCTTTATGTCGTACCTATTCCTTACTATTCATTGTCCCCCAGGTAGTTCGTTAGTTCCCCCTACGGAACCTATGAATCGGTCGGATGCTGTCCTTATTCCTTGTACTACTTAGGGATTCGGTGAAACCGTTAAACAAGCCAGGTGTTTCTATCATTTTCTCACCAACCCAACACCCATTTGTTGAGACCCTGCATCCTCGCAAAACCGTATCAACCGTATCAACAGCCTGTCACTCGTGTTGAGACCCTTGCAAATATATAAACCCCCCTTTAGCCACCACGCAGTCTCGGCCCAACAACCTGACACTCGCATGAGACCCTTGCAAACGTAATACCGTCTCCGCAGCCTGACACTCGCAGAGACCCTTGCAACCACGTAATATCGTCTCGAAACAAACCTCATACTCAAGCCTTAACCTCATACTCATTGAGACCCTTGCAATCACGCAATATTGTCTCAGCAAATCAGACTGAGGCCCTTGCGACCACGCAATACCTTCTCAAAAACTAGCATCACACACATCGAGACCCTTGCGACCACCCAATATCGCCTCAGCAAACCAGACTTAGGCCCTTGCATTCATGCAATGTCGTTGCAGCACACCAGGCTGAGACCCTTGCAATCACACAATTTCGTCGCAGCAGCCTAAAAACACACAACCACGCAACGTCAGCTCATCTCCAGTAGTGTCAAAACATTTTAGGCACAAACCAGATTACAAACACACCACAGGGTACCCAATCAGCCTCACATACATGTAACGACATCCGGTTATACATTTATCTTCAGTGGCGTACTGGCTACTCATCATCCTCTCTGTCTTTTCCTCAGGTCAGTCGAGTTCAGGTTTTATCATCCTGCACCAGATTGGTCGTTTCTCCCCAGGTAGAAAAAAAATAAATATATATATAAAAAATAGCATGGCAAGGGTAGTTAATTTTTCTCAGCCAAAGGAACATACATGTTACTCTTATGTCTCCCTCATCGCAGGTTTCCGGACGACCCAGTCTTGATCCATGCCAGGACCTCGCTAATAGGGCGTTACTCAGGTGTGTAGTTCACGGATCCTTCTCCAAAACCCAGTCACTGTGCCCCACTTGCCTTCTGTCCAATACTATATCTCTTCATAACACTTTCACCCCCTTATTTTTCACAGTCAGAGTCATGTCGCAGGCCGGCAGTGATGACCTCACACCCGCCCCTCTGTCACCCACTACAGGCTCAGAGAGTGGCAGCCTGCAGTCCCTCCGCACTTGGACCAATCCCAAGATCATAGCTGAGCTTAGACGTAAGGCCATCCCCTACCCTGCTACAGCCAGGGAGGCAGAGCTATTCAGGCTACTCTTCCAGCCGACAGCTGCTACAGGACCCAACGCCCCTCAGGTGTCCTTGCAGTCCACATCCGGGGCCATCTCCCAGCTGCACTCCATGGTTTACTCACTGTCCGCAACAGTTGCTGACGCGCAGACCAGAGTCGCAGCCCTGGAGGCTCGCCCTCCCACGACCCTCCCTGACCCAAGCGTGGTCATGGCACTGGCATCCCCTCCTGCAGATACACCAAAGTCCTCTTCTACCATGCTCCCTGCTCACCTTGTCCCTGCCAGCCTCAGGAAGGACATCTTGGAGGGCAAGGACGTAAATTTAGCATCTCTGCTGATTTTGGTGCAGGATGTGGCCGACAACAGAGCATATACCTGGGGGGACGTCTCGGTGGTCATTAATTTGAAAACCCCAGGGTCACCCGCAAAGTTACAGTCACCGAATTCGTTTTGGCTTTCGGTATATTCAGGGATGTTGTCTGCTCAGACCTAGGGTGCAAGTATAGAAGGCACGCTTTTTATGACTACCACCGCTCATTTTCGGCCAAGGCAGCCGCCAAGCTCAGCCAGTTCCAGGTCAAGACAGACTGGAGCGTTTCTGACACGGAGCTATTCTGCCACTATTTCTCAGGCCTCTGCTCACCGCTGTGCACCGTTTTCCAGTCCACTACCCACATGGTGAGTTGGTGCTCTGAAGCAACTACAAAATGCCCCTTCTACTCTCCTTCCTCCTCTGGCACCAGTCAGGGCCTCCCGGCCCCCGGTCAATCACGACCAGATTAGACTAGGACGGCCTATCTTTTCTCTAGGAGGAGCTCCCATTTGTAACAATTTTAATCACGGTGGATGCTTCCATAGCTGGGGCAGGCTACTACATACTTGCACAGCGTGCCATAAAGCTCATTCGAGCACCACCTGTCAAGTCAAACAGGAGGGAAAGTCTTGACTAGTCCGCATAGATGTCAGCTGGTTGGGGTTCTACGTCTCTACACACCCCACTCCCTCACTGGTCATATTGCTGGTGCATGGCTTCACAAAAGGCTTCCACACTGGCCTAATCACTTTACCCCTCACTGCACAAGTGCAGGAACCTCCAGTCAGCAGCCATCAACACACAAGCAATTTACTCACTCACTGCCATCAGAAGTGGATAAAGGCCTTATTATTGACCCCTTCCCACAGTCACATTTTCCCAGTCTGGAGAGTCAGCCCTATTGGGCTTGCCCAGGGCAAGTACAGTAATAAAATCTGCTTAGTGTATGACTTGTCTGCGCCTCATTTTTCCCACATCCCCAGCCTGAACTCCCTGATTCCCTCCGAGGAGTTTTCCCTCAAGTATGCCTCAGTTGACTTGGCCATCCAAACCATCATTGGGATAGGTCCCGGCGCCTGGCTATCCAAAGTAAATATATCTGATGCTTCTCCCTATCGAACCGTCCCTCTGGCAGTGGCACGGCATTAAGTGGAGGGAGTCCTAATACTTCGCCACCACGTTGACCTTCGAGTCCAAGAGCAGACTGTTGCTGTTCAACG
Source organism: Lithobates clamitans (assembly GCA_037952925.1). Taxonomy (NCBI): domain Eukaryota; kingdom Metazoa; phylum Chordata; class Amphibia; order Anura; family Ranidae; genus Lithobates; species Lithobates clamitans. Next base: position 11,700,162 of record JBBGZY010000502.1, on the reverse strand, counting down.
TTTTCGCTCAGGCCCTCACATGGATTCTGTCTCACAAGGCCCGCTGTCACTCGGTCATCCACTACCTTTATGACTTCCTGCTTATCGAGCAACCAGGCACACCCCCCGGCAGATCGAGACAAGTTAAGAATAGTTTTTAGCAACCTCAACGTGCCCATAGCCGAGCACAAAGTAGAAGGACCGCCACATTCTATTACCTTTTTAGGTGTAACTCTCGACACGCAAGCTATGCAAGCTAGCCTGCCTCTTGACAAACTAGCTTGTATCAGGGCAACTATCCACGACTTCACCCAGTCGCAAGGGTGCATCAGGGGGCAGTTGCAGTCCTTACTAGGGATGATGAATTTTGCGATGAGGATTATTCCTCAAGGATGGTCCTTCATATCACGACTTTTAGTCTTTCTCACACCAGTACAAGACCCAGACTGAATTCTCAAACTAGATCAAGCAGACTTGGCTATGTGGGATAAGTTCCTCACCAGCTGGAATGGCATTTCAATGTTCATTCCGGCAGTGACAGACGAGTCCCCACAGGTGGTCACCGATGTCGGAGCCTCCACTGGCTTCGCGGCCATATTTTGCCGCCACTGGTTCGCCAAATCTTGGCCCCCAGAAATTCTCTTAACCACTTACCGACCAGCGCACTCCGATGTACGTTGGCAGAATGGCACAGACAGGCAAATGGGCGTACAGGTACATCCCTTTAAATTTGCCGCCGAGCCATTGCGTGTGTGCCGCCAGCACTATTTGTATAGCACTGATTGCTGTATAAATGACAATGGTCCCAAAAATGTGTCAAAATTGTCCGATTGTCATAATGTCGCAGTCACGATAAAAATCACTGATCGCCGCCATTACTAGTAAAAAAAAATTATCAATAAAAATGCCATAAAACTATCCCCTATTTTGTAAACGCTATAACTTTTGCGCAAACCAATCAATAATCGCTTATTGCGATTTTTTTTTAACAAAAATATGTAGAAGAATACGTATTGGCCTAAACTGAGGAAAAAGTTTTTTTTATACATTTTTGGGGGATATTTATTATAGCAAAATGTAAAAAATAATGCGTTTTTTTCAAAATTGTTGCTCTATTTTTGTTTATAGCGCAAAAAATAAAAACCGCAGGGGTGATCAAATACCACCAAAAGAAAGATTTATTTGTGGGAAAAAAAGTACATCAATTTTGTTTGGGAGCCACGTCGCACGACCGCGCAATTGTCAGTTAAAGCAACGCAGTGACGAATCACAAAAAGTGCTCTGGTCTTTGGCCAGCAAGATGGTCCGGGGCTTAAGTGGTTAATCCCCGGTTTTACCCAGTGCTCATCTCTCTTCGAGCTATATCCCATTGTCGCAGCTGCCCAGGTCTGGGGCCTCACGTGGACAAAACAGACGGTGCTTTTCACCACAGATAATCAGACCACGGCTGACATCATTAATAAAGGTAGATTCCAAGTCACTCCCCATCATGTCCTTCCTGCGCAGGCTGGTGCATCACTACTCCATTTAATTTTTTCTGTAGACATATTCCAGGCAAATACAATATCGCTGCTGATGCTCTGTCCCGTTTCAACCTTGCTTTGTTTTTCCAGCAGGAGCCTGGAGCTGACCCAACGACTACTCCTGTCCCACCCTGGTCGTTGCTGACGATGGGTTAAAATCGCACCTTGCCAACGCAACCCAGCTCATCAACCAATCCTTGGCACGCAACACATTGAAGGTCTATCGCACTGCTTGGAACACTTACCACAAGTTTTTGGCCTCTTGCCCAGAAGCAGCAATAGGCTACGTTAGACACGTCCTAGCCTTCATATCATATTGCCATATCCAGCAAGCCCTTGCTTACAACACGATCAGGCTATACCTATCCAGCGTCCAGCATTTTCTATCATTACAGGACCCCAGTAGACTGTCAGTATTCTCGGCCCATGCAGTTAAGTCACTCCTACGAGGCATACAGAAGCACCAATCTGTGGCCAGTGGCAAACATCTACTGTCCCGTCTATCCAACCAATCTGAAGATAGTCCACTGCTACCCTTTCTAACCAGCACCTTCAGTGGCAGCCAGTTTGTCAAGCATGTCAGGAACCTCCTAAGCAACTTGGGCTTCAAACCCAGTTAGTTCTTTGGACATTCCTTTCAGATTGGCGCAGCCTCAGCTGCCTCCCAACATGGAGTACCAGACCACGCAATCAAGAAACTAGGCCGATGGAAGTCCGCTTGCTTTGTCACCTACATACCAAATCTTCAGGAAGAAATGGCACAAGCCTTCACCAAGCTGGCTCAATAACCACAAGAAATCAATAAAGAGCTATTTCCCTATCTGTGTCTTTTGTCCCCTTTTCTTGGCATACCGAACAGACTATCAAGGCACACTTCAGGTCTATTTATGTTGTAAGTCTTTTTGCGTGTTTATGTGATTCACACCTCTTTAGGTCATAGGGCCACGACCATAAATAAGAAGGCCAGTATGGTGGCCTGAACTAATGGGAGGAGCCCGGAGGGTATTTAAGCAGCCCACTCACCATACTCATTGTCGGTTCCAGTGCACGATACCATCCCGCCCTTCCCTTTTTCAGGGCACTTCTCAACACATCCTTCTTCGCAAACTACCCATTACTTATCTCCTCTATGCCCCCTTTTCTTGGCATACCGACCAGACCATCAAGGCACACTTCAGGTATATTTATGTTGTAAGTCTTGTCGTATGTTTATGTGATTCGCATCTCTCTCGGTCATAGGGCCACAACCATAAGTATATATATATATATATATATATATATATATATATATATATATATATATATATATATACACACACACACACACACACGTTATATATGCATATATATATATATATATATATACACACACATTATATATATATAAAACATACACATATTATATATATATATATATATATATACACATAAATATGACAGGGGGACATGGCTAACGTCTTGGGGGGTCTGATCGAGGTAGAAGGAAGTTAATAATCTTCCTCCTTCCTCCTCAGTTCCCCCCGGGATACTCTGTTCACTCCCCGATTCTCCACCTTTGAGCTGGTGAATCGGGGAGTGTGAATTCTCACTCAGATCACCAGTGAAGTGCTGAGATCTCAGCTTCATAAACTGACCATTTCTGTATCAGTCAATGAAGATTCTCAGTGTGTGGAGATCATCGGCGGGAGAACATGTTCAAACTTGTTCTCCCCCGATTATCTGTTTCATAAACCGTTTAAGGACTGTAATCAGTGGTGATCCTCGGAAACACTGCTGTTCACTGCTTCATAAACGGACACCACTGTTTGAAAGTGCACTTATTCTTAAAGGGTATGATAGCTAGGAGGTGCAACTTTTCCTTGATGCCCTATGCATGTGCATATTTTGTTTAAAGTGTTACTAAACCTATCAATTTAATGATTTCAAAATACAGTTACATTCCTAGCATGCCGAAAATGCAGTCATATTAGTTGTGCTCTTAACCAAACTGTCAAACCATCAAATGGCTGGTGTCATAACTGATCACATATGCAGCACCATGGCAGTTGCAGATCAAACAGAAGCAGCCTCTTTGGCTGTAAAGGATAGGGGGGTTTAATTCCACTTTAATGGTTAATCCTGCCCTAGGAATAGGTAAACAGCCTGGCATACAGGCTGAGGCTTTGTGGAATAAGTAAAGTACAGCACAGTATACAGTTTGATGCAGTGTAGAATAGGTAATGTACAGCACAGTTTGAGGCAGTGTGGAATAGTTATTGAGCGCAATAGAGGGTACTTTTATGAGTTAAGAATATATACTTAAAGAAGAACTTTAGTCAGAAAATGAAGTCCTGCTTGATCACTTCAGGTTGCCCCCTTATTCACGTATAGCTGTAAATGTAAAACATTAAAAATAAGTGTCTATACTGTTTAAAATTCAGTAATACACTGCCTCACTCTGATCTTTACATGCTCAGTTGCTCTCCATTTTAGGCATTTTTAGGCACTGCTGAGATTGTAGAGGCCGATCTGCTGACAGTTTTAAAGCAGAATTAAACCGCCCTATCTTTCACAGCCAAGGACACTGCTTCTGTTTGATCTGCAACTGCCATGATACTGCACATGTGATCAGTTATGACACCAGCCATTTCACAGTTTAGTGGAGGACACAAGCAAGTGTGACAGTTAGCAATTCCAGGAATGTAACTGTTTTTTTAAACTGTTACATCAATGGGTTTACTTCTGCTTTATAAAAATAGTGCCTGTAAAGTGCCTGAAAAACGCCTCCCATGCCAGCCCAGTGTGAATGCCCAAGTGTTTTTACACTGGGGTGGTGCGCTTTCGGGATGTTACAAAAAGTCCTGCAAGCAGCATCTTTGGGGCGGTTTGGGAGCGCTGTATACAGAGCTCCTAAACAGCCCCTGCCCATTGAAATGCTTGGGCAGCACTTCTGATGCACCTGAAAAGCGATTCGAAAGCGCCGCAACATGGGCTGTTTTAACCCTTTTTTCGCCTGATAGCAGGCCACTTTTAACCCCCGCTAGCGGCCAAAAAGCTAAAACAATGGTAGAGCACTGCTAAAACGAGCAGTGCTTTACTGCTAAGGCGGCGCGGCCCCAGTATGAAAGCAGCCTTACAGCTATTAAGGGGCTCTGGGCTTCAAAAAAATAGCAGCCTCCAGCAAGAAGAAACAAGAACAATGCTGGAGGAAAATTACTGCACACACTAATTTTGGTAGCATAATAATAAATGTGGAATGTATGTTCCTTGCTAAAGAACATTATTTTTTATCAAGTTCTGCTTTCAATAGAATTTTTTTTAAACCAGAGTTTAGTGTACTTTAAATACTTCTCCTATGTTGCTCACATCCCCATTTCTTCTCCTGTTGCTGTCCCCTGTGTAGTGTCCGCTACCTATTCTGCTCATTCTGTTTGGGGGGTTGGCCCCATTCACACTGTCTAAGATGATGCCTGTAAGTGCACTGAAGATCGATGAAAATGCCATGGCAGTCCAGGAAGTAGACAAGTCACAGCTTGTGAGTCATGTCTCTCAGCTATACAGTGGCTGTTCTCTGGGCTGCCAATAGGCACCTTAGTCCCAGCAGAGAGACATGTGAGGGCCCACTGGAGAATCCTTCAGTTCTCCGGAAGGATAGACCGAACCTCAGCCTGTATGTTTTTTTTCATTTACAATAGATTTTTACTTTCATGCAATCTGCTAAATGAGCTGCAGGTGTCAGCAAAAGCTATATATTGCAATCTGGTTTATATAATGCAGAACAAAAGATATATAAGCCTTCTTAGCACTGATAGAATCAAGACAGTCAAATCAGGCAAGTGTATTCTTGTATTCATTAACCCTAATGAATACATCAGCTCTGCACTGATATCCTGTTGCACTCAGTTTGTAATTTCTTGCTTACTTTAGTTAAAATAAACCTGAAAACTTTTTCTTGAAAACTTACAATGATTTTATTTTCTGCGTATAGAATGTGCTCAAGAACTGTTCAACATAGAATCAAGAAGAAGCAATATTATATAGAGGGTAGTCAATTCACAAGATCCAGTTTAATGTTCTATTAAATGACTAGATTCTAGGTTTGAGAGGTGATCAGAGAGCCAGCCTTGGGTATAAAGTATTCAGCATTATTCTGATACAGCTAAATGTTTTGTTTATTTTGCTTAAAGTGGGTTAGACCCTCATTCATGTTTTTATTGCTGTCTGTATCTTCATCACAAGTCTGTGATGGCAGGCACATACACACTGGTCAACAGCTCTTTAGGAGACTCTTTGGTCAGGTCTCAGCTGCTAATTGCAAATTGAGCCAACATGCAATTTTTTGAGTGTTCTGTAGCACTCAGAGGGTTTGCTTCTAGGATAGCAGCTAGATTGCACCACCTAACTGCAGTGTAAATTTTATATTACACATGACAGTTATCATCTTAAGAGGGTCAACACCTGTAAGCTGGTAATTCTGCCTTGTGCTCTCTCTCGCATCTGAAGGCTGTATACCCTGCGCCTGATTTTATGTATTGCCCGCTAAATATCCTACAAATTACAAAATATTTACCATTCGTCTGCAATTTTACATTTGTAGTACCATGGGACTGACCAAGTAAAAAGCAGAAATTAAACACCTGGTCCAGCCATACATCAGTTGAAAGCCTTGAGATGCCCACAGGGAGCACAGCTTATTTACTCACTGCTCAGTTTTGCATACATGCTTTGCTGTAATGCACCAGTTTGCCTTGGTCACCTTTGTCAGTAACCTGATGATCTGACAAACCCCTTATTGTGATGTAGGAGAGAACATTTCAAACACACCCACTGCTTATTGTCCATACTATGAGGCTGGTGTATGGCTTATCTCTGAGTCATTTAGCTATTTGCTCAACCTAATCTCACTCGGTCTTTTCCAGTTTAGGGCCAAAATATTTGTGTTGTTGTTTGGAGTGTTACCTACTATTTGCAATAAAAAAAAAATAATATATATATAACAAAAATACACCTCCTGCACAAAAATGTAGTGTCCCAGTAAGGGGATTGAGAATAACTCCGCGTCATGGGGATGTAGCCACAAGCCTTGCTTCCCTCTCAGATGGGATGTCCTGAAGCCCCTACAAAACATGGACAAAATAGGGCGCACCAGCTTAGTGCATTATCCCACAAGATTTATTGAAAAGCAATTGTTTAAAATTATACTCACAAACAAGTGAATTAAAATTGAAACATCAAGCTACTCATTTTTAGCCCTGTAGTCCATGACACAGCTCAAACCAAAGTCCAGGGGGACCACAACAGGGCCCTTACTGGCTGACGCATTTTGATAGCTACACCTTCTGGCTCTGAGGAAGAAGGTGTATCCTTTGAAACGTGTCAGCCGGTAAGGACCCTGCTGAAGTCCCTCTGGACTTTGGAGTGAATTGTGTCGTGGACTACAGGGCTAAAAATGAGTAGCTTTGTTCTTTTAAATTTGGTCCAACTTTCCCAAACTTCCCCTATTTTTCCACTCTCATCCCACTCACCACATCGCAGTTGTTCCATTTTATCTCTGTATTCAATTGTTCTCAACCATTCACCTACTACAGGGCACTCTTGTTCCTGCCAATGTAGTGGGATTACAGTAAGCTTTTAGCAGCATTTAATAACTGTGGTATCAAAGTATTTTTATAATGTTTTATTGGGGTCTCTATACGATGGAATAGGCATACCCATGGATATTCAGGTATTTCTATTTTTATATTCTCCTTAATCAGAGATAAAACTTTTTTCCAATATTTTTTTTTTAATTTTGGGACAATCCCACCAAATGTGAGCCATATTTCCTAGAGTGTCACAGCCTTGCCAGCAGTTTGGTGATTTTCCTGTTTGATACTTATGAACTTTATCTGGGGTTATATACCATCTAGATAAACATTTATAGTTCATTTCTGTGGTATTTATATCCACTGCAGAACTATGTACCATTTTTATAATTCTTCTTAATTAAAACTCATTCACCCAGGCTTCCAATTCCTTTTCCCATTATTCGAAACAGTTTTTCTGTTTCGGCTAACATCAACAGTATTTTATAAATTTTGGAGTTTCTATGTCTAGTATTTTTAGATGTACACAACTATTCTAATGGTAATACATTTTCTCCAGATCTTATTGGTTGCGGTAACAATGTCACAAAATGCCTCAACTGAAAATACCGCCATTCAACAACCACCACCCATTCCTTTTTGTGCTTTAAGTCCTATTCTCTCTATATTTTTAATATTTTCTCTATTTGCACTCTTCTTTTTTCATTTGTTTCTTTAGTCCACTCTATTACTCGTGAATCATGATATTAATATTGCACTATAGTATTTTTCAACATCGGCACAGCTAAGCCCCCTTGCAGTATATTCCTACTTAATACCGAGAACTATATTCTCTGTTTTCTATTCTGCCAGAGGAAGAAGGTGTATCCTTCGAAATGTGTCAGCCAGTAAGGACCCTGCTGTGGTCCCCCTGGACTTTGGATTGAATTGTGTCATGGACTACCGGACTAAAATAAGTAGCTTGAGGCACAATTTTAATTCACTTGTTGTGAGTATAATTTTAAAGGATTGCTTTTCAAAAAATATGGGACAATGCACTAGGCTGATGCCCTCTTTTGTTTATGTTTTGTAGTTATTGTTACATATATACCTGAATAAATATTAATAACTTCTTTACAATAATTTGTTTAGTACTAAACATAACTCGTGGTGTCATGATGTCAGTGAGACCTGTTGGATTTAAATGTTTTTTCTGCTTTGGTAAAAATATAGCACCAGACAAATGTTTTTATTTATAACCTGGATAATCTGGAAGGGTTGGATACAGTGTTTAGTTTGAATCGCTCTCTGTGTCCTCATCTGGCAGTCTTTCTTGCACTTTCTGGCACGCAACATGCAGTGGAAATTTCCCCATAATGAGGTAAAACCCCACCTCTGAGAGTTGAGACTTTTGATTTGTTAATAAAACTAACATTTGCTTAAGTCCTACAACTGAGCAATATTTATAGTTTTATTGATTTTACATAGTAATTCATTCATTTAATTTAGTTAACGAAGTTCAGTTGCCATTTTCATCTGTTGTTTCTTTATTTCATTATTTTATTATAAATATTGTTTAAACTGGGTGCTGTTTTTTGTTCTTTACGGGTCAGGGGAAAGCCCTTATCATGCTTTTTTGTACTTTGTCAAAGTGTAATAACAAAATTATTTGCAAAAAAAAAAAAAAAAAAGTATGATGCTTTTTGGATGATATAATCTTGTATCAAAAGTGAACTTTTGTTGTCTATGTACTACCTGTGATTTTGCAGTTCTTCCTCAAAGCCAGGTCTTTAAAGCATACCTTTGTCCTACCTAAATATTTTCATCTCATTTACAAAGCTCTGGAGCAACTGAACTTGCAAATCCACCCCATTTTTTACTAATTGGGATGGATTTACTAAAGGCAAGTAGTTGCCCTATGCAGTTGCACTCATTGTTCTTAGTAAATGTGGTAAAGTTTCACTTTGTAAAGAATACCCAATCAGGCACAAGGAAAAAAAAAGAAGCATTTTGCTTACACTGATTGGATGATGGAAATCAGCAGAGCTTTGCCACATTTACTAAGCGCTAATGCACTTGGAATGTGCACTGTCTAGTTGCCTTTAGTAAATCCAGCCCATTGAATTGGTGTAAGGCATCACTGTATTTTTTAGGCTGGATGGCCCTTGTATGACTTCTTTAATTTTTAATCCAGTTAACATAAAAAGTGCTTGAAAATAGAAAGCTCAACATATTGTATTAATACAGATTGAAAGCATTATGTTATAAATCAGGAAGAACACCTGTAAGAACATTGAAACAGTAGCTATTGATTGACATTATGCTCTCTCTGTATCTCCAGATAAATCTTGTATTAAATTTGTTATGTTTACAACTACCGGCTCAGGATGCACTTGACCTAGCTGACTTGCACTTTTAATTAATGCATGCCTTTCCATCAGAGTCTTCATATTTCCTTCTATACCACATAGATTATAAGCTCTTCAGGGCAGGGTCTCTCTACTAATTGAGTAAACTTTATATCCTAATTATTAACTACTTCTTCTACTATTAGATTTCTTGGTACACTGTATACATGTTAGCAAAATGGCATACTTTTAGCTTAGGAAGCAGAACAAGAACACCAATATAATAATGCATTTTTATTGTCATATCACAAGATTCTAGAAATAAAAATTAATTGAAATCTTGTGAAATTGCAATTCACCCAAACACCTCCTAAAACCAAACTGTATAAGCCTGGCTCCTTTGGCTGTGTAAATAGCACTCTCTTCTTTTAACATGCTTTGGTAATTGGAATGTTCAAAGTCCAACCCTTTGACCTGTTCATTCATCCAATTGGCAAACATGTAATATATGTTAAAATGTTGCAGTCTGTGAAAGCACAGGATAATGGGTCTCTGCACTGGGACCTTAAGGTGTTGTAAATGAGGGGCAGAGATGAACGTTATTTCTGTTTTACATTACCCTTATCTGCTCCCCCATTCAGCACTTAGTGCTGCCAGTGTTCAGCAATGGGCAAAACCAATTCCAATTTGATGAACTTGGCCCCTAGGGTTTGTGGCGTTTTTTTAAATAGCATTCAGTCCCATTAACCTGTTTTGCCTGTTACCTTCCAGAACCCTTAGGACTTTGCTCAACAGTTTATTATTTTATGCCAGAAAGGCTATCCTTTTACATTGGAAAAAGCCCAACGCTCCCACACTGTCATTCTGGACGGGCCTGGTGAACTCTATGATACCACTCTACAGAGCAACTTATGTTTCTAGAGGTTGTATGAAAAAAATGGACAAAGTATGGCAAGTTTGGTTATCCACATCCTCTACTATGGGGGGATGTAGTTGGGTAATTTCTGAGCAGGAGTACAGTCTGATTACTATTAGAGGCCCTCTTCACCCCTGTCTGCCCTTAATAGGTACTTAGGAGCCCGTAAATTGGTACTGGTTTAGTTTAGTCCTTAACCACTTGCCAACCAGCCACCGTCATTATACAGCAGCAGGTCGGCACGTTCCAGCAAATTGCTGTAGCTGTACGGCGGCTCCTTTAAAAACCATAGCAGGTGCGCGCACGGCAGGGGACCCAATGCGCGTGGCCGGCAGTCGCAAACACACAAATCCCCGTTCTGACAGGAGAGGAGAGACAGATAGTTTGTTACTACTAATTAGGAATAATCTGTCTCCTCCTCTAGTCAGTCCCATCCCCACGCAGTTATAAACACACACGAGAGAACACATTTAACACTTTGATCGCTCCCTAGTGTGAACCCCTTCCCTGCCAGTGACATTTACACAGTAATCAGTGCATTTTTATAGCACTGATCGCTGTATAAATGTCAATGGTCCCAAAAAAGTGTCAAAGGTGTCTGATCTGTCCGCCACAGTGTCACAGTCCAGCTAAAAATTGCAGATCGCCGCCATTACTAGTAAAAAAAAAAAATAATAATAAAAATGCCATAAATCAATTACCTATTTTGTAGACTGTATAACTTTTGCGCAAACCAATCAATATACATTTATTGGGATTTTTATTAACAAAATTATGTAAAAGAATACATATCGGTCTAAACCAATGAAGAAATTCGTTTTTTTTTACTTTTTTTGGGAATATTCATTATAGCAAAAAATTAAAAATAATGTTATTTTTTCAAAATTGAGGCTCTTTTTTGTTTATAGCACAAAAAATAAAAACCGCAGAGGTGATCAAATACCGCCAAAAGAAATCCCTATTTGTGAGAAAAAAAGGACATCGATTTTGCTTGGGTACAGCGTCGCACAACGGCACAATTGTCAGTTAAAGGGACACAGTGCCGTATTGCAAAAAATGGCCTGGTCGAAATTGTTTGACAAAGGCAATGCTTTGGGTAGTTTACCTTTCTTATTGTGTATTTTATAGGCTTTTAGGTAGAACAATTACAATGTGTAAGGGCTGTGTAGCCACTCAATTGCTCTGCATTAGACTAAAAAACCTGAATCTTTGTATATTGGTCTTGTGTTTAGGGATGCTTTTGATGACCTTGGTTTCACTAAAGCATGAGGCATAAAAGCATATGCATAAAAGATCTGTCACAGATGCAGTAACGGGATGACATTGCATTATGATTACATTTAAGTAATATAGTTGGACTGATTTAAAGTCATAGAAGCACATCCCCAAAGATATCCTATTAAAATATACAATTCAGAATATTAGACTTTAAAGGTAGCAGTAACCAGAAGTACATTAATGTAAATAATTATTTAAAAAAACAACAGACTTTCTGACTTCTTTGTCATATTAAGACATTAATAAAATCCTATTTCTCAGGAGTGCACGCCATTACAAAATTCTGTTTTTCTCTATTACACGCGTATCTCTAAATACAGAAACCTCCTACTGTCTCCAGACCTCCCTACTGTTCGATTGATCTCAGATACATTGCATCTAATATTGCATATTATCTAATATTCAACTGTCATTCCATTTTCTAGACAATACTTGTGGAGGGATGTGACCACTTCTCAACACCTTTTCCAGGTGCTTCTTCAGGAAAAATCTGCGGGCAATGGCACACAAATCTGCTGGCAATGGCATGTACTTCAGATTATTGTTACTTTTTAAGTCCAAGGTTATAAATTGTTTGTTTTAGTATTGCATTATGATGTCATATTTGCATTCAAGCCAAAAGGAACAAAGGTAAGGTATGTCATATTTGCATTCAAGCCAAAAGGAACAAAGGTTAGATACATTGCCTTCAATGAAGTCTAATAATCACACAGAGTAAGCTAAATTAACTAAGTAGTTGACATGCTGAAGAAAAGTCTTCTTGCTGGAATGTCTCCAGTCATTCAGTGCAGCACAATGATTAAGGTAATGGTTAGGTAGGTCAAAAAGAACCACTGAAGTCCAATAGTATATACAGAGAGGTAAAACACAGCTCAGCTCTCAACACAAGCTAAAACTTTTTTTGTATTTTTATGATAGGATAGCATAGGGAAGCATTAAAATGTCTGTTGCATTTTTTCTGCAGTCTGTGCCACTAATTGAAAGGTTTCTGCTCACATCCCAACTTGAAGATCACTGTCACTGAGACAGGATATGAGGGGCAATCCTCCTGAACTAGAAAAAGATGGCAGTAAAAATCTGACAACCTTATTCTTGTTATCCTTTTCTAGATCTGGGAGGGAGTGAGAAAACTCAAACATTACTGGAAGTGATGAAACTTGGATTAAAACAACCCAGCATTCGGGCATATCAGGGCAATGAAAGCTGCTGCTAGTATTACAATCACCTTTAGGTGACTGCCTTCAAAGGTATGGATTTATTTTAATTATGATGTTTTGCTAGTAGAATATGCTATGCATATAAGTTATACCCAAACATAATATTTTAGAATTACTTAAAATTATTCAGTTTATCATTTTGACCTGTTAAATGCTCACTAAATGTTACAGCAACACACTCTAGTTGGTGGCATGGGGTCATCCCAGGTTCCGAGTCTAAGCATCAGCTGACCTACACTGGAGCTGCTGATAGTAAAGTTGAGTCGCAAGTCCTAATGGACCATTGAGCTTTTTTGCTATGGGCTGGTACCAGGTCACGGCCCTCAGGATCCCCCCACTAAGGGGTGAACGAGGACAAGAGAGCTTCAAAATGGAGAGTGTATATTAGGGAATAAGCAAGAGATAGTCAGATACAAGCAGTGGTCAAGACTAACAGTAGTCCAAAGGGTAGTTGGGTTAAATTAGGCAGCAAACAAGAGAGTAGTCAGGTCAATCAAAGGCTATCTCATGGGTATGTATTATAGCCATTTGTAACAAGGAGCAGCTGATGAGAAGACACTGCAACCGCGTCAAGAACTAGAGCTTAAATATCCTTTCAGTCAAAGGACACGCCTAGCATCATGTCAGGGAACTCTGGAAGTCCTGGCAAGGATTCTGGAATTATCATTGGAAGTACTGGCAGGGATTTTTTGAGTACCATTGAAAGTACTGGCAGGCCGAGAAGCTGCTTTATCAATCAACAGGTTGGATCGCCTAAAACTGCCAGATCACTGTAGATCACAACAACAGCCAGGCACCATGTTTACTAAATGTTGCCGATCAACTGAAGAGCTGATTTGTGTCACTAACTTTGCTGTAAAGATTTGGTTCAAGCAAAAGGGTTCATAAGATGTCTTTTTACACAGGTTATATATCAACTTGCAATATTAAATTATTACTTGTTGCTATATTGTGTAAGAAAGGCTCGATATAGCACATATTTGCAATGAGTTGGATGTGATTTACTTAATAGGAAGCAATTTTGTATTATGACTATACAACTTATATTTAAAAAAATAAAACTAATTAAATAATGTTGCAAATGAAGATTTCCCTTATTGATTGTACCCTAATAAATACAGAGTTGTAAAATACACATAATTTCTAGGAAAAGGAAAATGAGTAGAACTAAATGTATCAATTAGTAGTAATGTAATTAGTGTTAATTTGCAAATGTAGACATTTTTCTAATGTCACTTTTAGGTTTAGCTGAAATTAGGTCTAAATATTTTAATTTAGATTTTTGTCCTGATAAAGATTTGCTCTAAAACCCATATTAAAGGGAAATTATCACTGGTTCAGATTTCTAACTAAACTTGTATAATTAAATGTAGTTGGAAAAAACTGTCTGTGCAAAAATTTTAGAAGCCAATCAAGGCAAGTGGGCTATGTCTGTTTTAATAATTCGATGTATTACTATTTGGACATATTGTGCTTAAAGTAATAAAAATGTATTTAGTCTCCAGCTTAGAACTAACCTTTCGTACAGATTGTTTGTTGGATATTGGAGTATTAAACTATAGTTTTGAAATGTTTCATTCTGTGAAGCTAAATGTCTAATTTCTAAACATCTGGCAATAAAAGTGAGTACACCCCTAAGTGAAAATATCCAAATTGGGTCCAATTAGCCATTTTCTATCCCTGTTGTCATGTGACTCATTAGTGTTACAAGGTCTCAGGGGTGAATGGGGAGCAGGTGTATTAAAGTTGGTGTTATCACTCTCACTCTCTCATTCTGGTCACTGGTAGTTCAACATGGCACCTCATGGCAAAGAACTCTCTGAGGATTTGAAAAAAAAATATTATTGCTCTACATAAAGATGGCCTAGGCTATAATAAAATTGCCAAGACCCTCAAACTGAGCTGCAGCACAGTGGGAAAGATCATACAGCGGTTTAACAGGACAGGTTCCACTCAGAATAGGTCTCATCATGGTCGACCAGAGAAGTTGAGTGCACAAGCTCAGCGTCATCCAGAGGGTGTCTTTGGGAAATAGACATATGAGTGCTGCCAGCATTGCTACAGAGGTTGAAGGGGGGGTCAGCCTGTCAGTGCTCAGACCATACACCGCATCAAATTGGTCTGCATGGCTGTTGTCCCAGAAGAAAACCTCCTCTAAAGATGATGCACAAGGAAGCCCGCAAACAGTTTGCTGAAGACAAGCACACTAAGGACATGGATTACTGGAACCATGTCCTGTGGTCTGATGAGACCAAGATAAACTCATTTGGTTCAGATGGTGTCAAGCGTATGTGGCGGCAACCAGGCGAGGAGTACAAAGACAAGTGTGCTTTGCCTACAGTCAAGCATGGTGGTGGGAGTGTCATGGTATTGGGTTGCATGAGTGCTGCCAGAACTGGGGAGCTACAATTATTGAGGGAACCATGAATGCCAGCATGTACTGTGACATACTGAACCAGAGCATGATCCTCTTCCTTTGGAAACTGGGCCGCAAGGCAGTATTCCAACATGATAATGACCTCAAACACACCTCCAAGACGACCACTGCCTTGCTAAAGAAGCTTAGGATAAAGGTGATGGACTGGCCAAGCATATCTCCAGATCTAAACCCTATTAAGCATCTGTGGGGCATCCTCAAATGGAAGGTGGAGGAGAGCAAAGTCTCTAACATCCACCAGCTTTCTGATGTCATCATGGAGGAGTGGAAGAGGACTCCAGTAGCAACCTGTGAAGCTCTGGTGAACTCCATGCCCAAAAGGGTTAAGGCAGTGCTGGAAATTAATGGTGGCCACACAAAATATTGACACTTTCAATTTGGACATCTTCACTTAGGGGTGTACTCACTGTTGATGCCAGTGATTTAGACATTAATGGCTGTGTGTTGAATTATTTTGAGGGGACAGCAAATTTACACTGTTATACAAGCTGTACACTCACTACTTTACATTGTAGCAAAGTGTCATTTCTTCAGTGTTGTCACATGAAAAGATATAATAAAATATTTACAAAAATGTGAAGGGTGTACTCACTTTTGTGAGAGACTGTAGATTCAGTAAGATGTGTAACTGATGGAAAGAAGAAATAAGGAGAAAATACAATTTGTCAACCAAGGTCACGTTTTCTAAAAAAGACAATTAAACTCCAGGTTAGTATGCAGCCAAGGTTTGCAATTTGCCCCAAAAAAAACACTGAATAAATTTGAGACATGTGTAGGGATACAGAAGTTCGTTCATAAGGAGTATTAATATAAAGAAGCATTTTGCCCTAAATCCGATAAAAAGACATGAAAATGAATTGGAAACTAGGATGTATACAAAGTTACGGAACAAGTTAACATTTAACCCTAAAATTCAAAATAATAGACATGTTGACATGTTCAAAAAATTGGTAACCAAGGATTTGGAGACGTTAAATGTAAAGAAACCCACAGGTCAGGGTTATATCAAGGAGGGGATTAAAACTTTGGAAAAGAGAAAGGACCTGGTAATTAGACCAGCAGATAAAGGAGGGGGGTGTATCATGGTATAGAATACATCTCAATACAATATAGTAATGAGTGATTTATTAAATTACACTGAGACATAAAAGATATTGAAAGGGGACCCCACTAGACAGTATAAGAAAGAATAAGAAATACTTGTGAAAAAAGGAAAATAAAAAAAAATTATTAATGAGAAAGAGGAAAAGTACCTTATCCCTGAAACCTGTAGGATTCCCTTCATATATGCAACCCCTAAAATCTATAAAAATAGTACAAACCCACCAGGACGCCCAATTATAAATGGAATTGATTCTTTTTCCTCAAGATTGGGACAGTATATAGACTGTCACCTTCAGCCTTTGGTACAAAACACCAAGGCATATTTAAAGGACACAAAACATATATTACAAATTATGAAGGATATTATTGTTTCGGAAAAAACTATTATGGCCACAACAGACGTGGCATCCTTATATACAAATATTAACCATAAAGGGGCTATTAATGCGGCTAAATGGGCTCTAGTAAACAATAGAGATATGGATAGACTATAAAAAAAAGTTCATAGTGGATTACCTTGATTTCTGTTTAAAACATAATTATTCTTGGTGCCAGGATCTATTTTACCTCCAAATCAAGGGGGTAGCTATGGGGGCTAGGTTTGCCCCCAGTATAGCGAATTTATATATAGCCAAATGGGAAGAAAAAGAAGCTTTGCATAAGTAAACAAGTCACTTGATAATGTATAATAGATCTATTGATGATCTGATCATATTCTGGGATGGTAGTGAACAGGAGCTTAATGCATTCCTATTGAAAATGAACCAGAACAGTAAAAACATCACCCTAACCTGGGAATTTAGTTATAGGAAGATCCACATTCTGGACCTGGAAATCATTAATGAAAGTAATAAGATAATTACAAAAAATTCAAAAAAATCGTGTGTAGGCTTCATCGGACCTTTTCTTTCTAAAATTCTGATGGACCAAGAAATAGAACATGTTCTAAATCTTTCCGCCGGAACTCCGCCGGAACTCCACCGGAACCAGTTCCTATCATGAAAAACGCTCATCTGTATGCTGTTCCGACGGGCCAAAAACGATGCATGCTCTGAAGCAAGTAAGAGACGTAAGCTATTGGCTACTGTCTATTGTCCTAACGTCCTTTTTGTAGTCCCGTCGTAAGTGCTGTACGTCACCGCGTTCTGGACGGTTGGACTTTGGTCGGACTTTGGATTGACCGTGTGTAGGCAAGACCTCTGAAATGGAATTCTGTCACAGTTCCGTTGGAGGAACCTTCGGAGTTTATCCTGATGGACAAACCGGTCGTGTGTACGTGGCATTAGGCACTATCATGGCATATAGAAGACAATTCCCATAATAATATAGCCACTGTGACATAACACAACCCCCATAAGATAACAGCTATAGATTAGTTCTGATATGTGCACAGGAAAAAGGTGTTTCTGAGTGCACTGAATTTTTTCATCACTAGGGGTCACTTGACACTATGGGTAAATAGGCTTATATATGATATAGTAGTATACATATCAAAACAGCAGAATTAACTTAATAGAAAATTGTGATAATGTAAATTTAAGTATTGGGTTTTAAGAAACAGAAGGCGCACATATATATTATAATATGTCAGCATCTGATATTTAATAAACAATCCAATTGTAATTGGGGGCTACAAGAAATTGGTGGTGATCGCTGCTATAAAAAGCATGGGAAAAACGTCAGCCTATCAGAATTCACAGAGGAAGTCACAAGATTGTGACGAAACCAGTAGGAGGAGCTTGATCCGCTGACGAGGAAGCAAGTGAGGAGTCTTTTGTACTACAGGCTTAGGACGGGGCGAACACTGGGAACCGAGGCTGCAGATTCGGTCTCCAGGTGACATTATCAGCCCCCTTTCTGTCCATAAGCATACCAAGGTGTGTTTTTATTGTGCTAAATGTTAGTGCACATCTATGATTTTAAGTTGCAATAAACCCGTTTTAAAACGTTATCACACCATTGAAAGTCTCTATTGTCTTTCACATGTGTTATATATGAGGAGATTGCTGATAGCCAGGAGGAAACAGGGGCTTTTGATCAGGAGGAGTAACCTTTGTATGCCATAACTAGCCACCATATGAAAGAGGAACCATAGGAGGATCTTCCCAAGCTGATAATATTATTTATCACAGGCTTTTTAAAAAAAGCCCTTAAGGTGAGGGTACACCTGGTGGGGCTGTGTGTGCACATCGCATAAAGATATCACTATCACGGTTTATGTTTCTATGTTTATGAGTCTGCTCCTCTCTTTAGGAAAGTCACTGGCAGAATCAAAGGCTTGTGCAGTGCACAGGAGACAAGCACAGGAGACTCTTTCCCCTGTCTGGCTGTCACAATGCCAGTCTCTTCCTCTCTTCCCTCTGTCTGTCCTCCTCCTGGTGTCTCCTCACAAAGCTCTCCAATCACAACTCTCCTGGACTGCTATCCAATTATGTTCTTCCTTGCCTTTGCTGTTAGGGGCAGGCTTCCTCTTTAGCTACAGCAGTAAGCAATCTACCTTCAATCCTGCAGCTGTACCCAACAGTGTCTCTCCATTGTCTCTGTGAGTTTCAGTTTAGCCAGAAAATGCAATGCAATGTTTCATAGAGCAATAATCTGCACATATTACAGAGGCAATACTAAGCCGGTGCTACATTCACTCCCTTCCAAAAATCTTTGGTCCCCCAAAGAGAGAAATGAGTGCAGTTAATAAAATAGCATTTGTACAGTAATAACATAATATTTGTACAGTAACCTTACACATGGACCAACAACTTAGGACTGGGATCTTAGGCTGATTTTATGAAATGTACTACACAATAGGTAATGGTAACTGCCACCAAAGTGTGTTGGGAGATGTGTTGGGGACATCAGTCACTGGTACCACCATAGAATGTGCCTGGGAATCAGGAAGTCTGCGAACAGTGGGAATAGCTTACTCTGAGCTTGTTCCAGGGGTGTCATATGTTAATCTGAGTGGGGATCTCACTGTCCTCTTAAATCTCTGTTCTTTGGGCTCAGAAGGCCACAACCATCCTACCTCCAGATCATCATCACTGTAATCTGCTATTGTTGTGGCATCATCTGGCAGTAGAGGTTGAGACCTAGTAACTGGAACTTGCCTGGAAGGAGACGGTTTGGGTAATGAAGTCCGAGTTCTCACAGGTACCCTGACAGCTTCACTCAGAGACAGTAGATGATTTCGATGCCAGGTCTTCAGGGGGCCCTGTCTTCTCATCAGACTGGATTTGGTATACGAAAGACCAGGCAGTTGCTTACAGACGACATATTGTTGAGAACTCCACTGGTCAGCTAATTTATGCTTTCCAGAGAGACCCAGATTCCTCAGCAACAACTTTTCACCCGGCTGTAAATCATGAATCCTAAATTTCAAATTATAATTCTTCCAGTTCCACTGACCTCTAACACCAGAAGCTTCTTGCACCTTCTCATAGGCTGTCTTTAGGTTCTTTCTGAGCCTATCCACATGTAGAATGTAGTTGAAGTTCTGTCTATTGAGGTACCAAACGCCAAGTCCACTGGCAGACAAGCTTCTCTTTCAAACATCAGTCTATATGGTGAGTAACCCACTGCGTAATTTTCAGTACTATTATAGGCATGAACCACAATGGAAATGTGCCTACTCCAATGCTGTTTTTTGTCAGATGGAAGGGTTCCAAGCATATCAAGGAGGGTACGATTAAACCTCTCTCGTTGGGGATCCCCTTGAGGGTGGTAAGGTGTCATTCTTGATTTCTTGATGCTCAGAAGATCCAATAGCTGTTTAATGAGTCTGCTTTCAAAGTCTCTTCCTTGGTCAGTGTGAATTCTCTGGGGTAATCCATAATGAACAAAAAATTTCTCCGCTAACACTTTGGCGACTGTGGCAGCTCATTGATATCCTGTTAGATAAGCCTGGGCATAATGGGTGAAATGATTAGTCACTACCAACACATTCCCTTGATGACTCATGTCGGGTTCCAGACACAAGAAATCGATACACACCAGATCCATGGGACTCTGTAGATGGCCCATTGGGGCAGCTCTGGAAGTCAAAGTCTTTCTTTGGATGCAGCGAAGGCAGGAGTGACAGTAGATTTCACTTCGCATACACGGGCAGCAAAAATGATCCCTAACCAACTTAAAGGTTCTATCAGGCTCCAAGTGTCCATGTTCATCGTGTAATGCATTCAGCACTGTCCCCCTATGCTTCCCCGGGAGGAACAGCTGCCGACTCTCCTCTGGATCATCCGAGGGGCCCCTTCAGTAGACTACCCCATCTCAGAGCTACAGTCAATTCCAGTCCTTGTGAACCAATAAAGCCTCTTTTGGGAAATCTGCTGTGAGTAGAAGTTCTGGACGACTACTCTCCAAGGCTTTCAAAGTCAGAGAACAAAGAGGATCTTCTGTTTTATCCTCTCTCAAGTCTTTCTCGGAAAGGGTAGGCAGTCCCTCATCCCTCAAATCACAGTAGAGCTTTGGGACTCCAACAGTGGTGACTCCAATGGCTTTGGCCCCTGTCACTCCTCTGGCTCGGTACTCAATCCCTTGACACAAAGCCTGAATGCCTTCTGTCGTCAGTTGAGTCCGCTCTTCCTTTTGAGTTAGTGGGTCATAGGGTCTCCTTGACAGAGGATCAGCATCCCTATTTCCAACTCCAGGTTGGTACTTCAAGCTGAAACGGAAACTATAAAGCGCTGCCAATCATCAATGTCCCATGAATCTAGCTTGGCCGTGGTAAGAACATATGTGAGCAGGTCGTTACCCATTTTGACTTCGAATTCTGCACCATACAGGTATTCTTTCAGCTTGTCCATGACAACCTATTTCAATGCCAAAAACTTGTGAGTAGGGTAATTTCTCTCAGATAGAGTAAGGCTTTGGCTCACATAAGCGATAGGTCTCAGACATCCATCATGTTCTTGGTACAACACACCACCTAGTCCTTCTCTGCTGGCATCAACATGGAGCTCATAGGGCAGCGTAGACTAAAACTGGTGCATTGGTCAAGCTCCATTTCAATTGAAGGAAAGCTTGTTCGTATTGATCAGACCCCTTTCTCTCTATGGACTCTGGAGACTTTCTTGCTTCACTAGTTTGCTGGACTACTTCTGAGACCTCTTGCTCTCCATCGTCTCCAGCCCGCAAAAGTTCAGTGAGAGGTCTGGCTATTTTGGCAAATCCCTCTACAAACCTCCTGTAGTTGGAGCAGAACCCAAGAAAATATCTCAGCTCTTGCACATTTCTGGACCAAGTGGTAACGGCTTCCAACTTCTTGGGGTCAGTGGCCACTCCCTTCGCTGAGACAATATGCCCGAGGTAGGTGACTGATGACTGGTAGATCTGGCACTTCTCAAGAGACAGCTTCAGCCCCTCTTCATAGAGTCGCTTCAGAACCTTCTCTAGACGCTCTTTATGTTCTTCCAAAGTCCATCCAAAGACAATTATGTAATCTAGGTACACTAACACTTCAATTAAGCTCATATCACCAACGGTCCATTCCATCAAGTGTTGAAATGTAGCAGGGGCTCCAGACATACCCTGTGGCATCTGTTCAAACTCAAAGAACCCCAAGGGGCAGATGAAAGCGGTTTTCTCCAGGTCATCTGGATGCATGGGGATCTGATAGTACCCACTTCTCAGGTCCAATACGCTGAACCAATTAGCTCCTGAAAGGCATTGCAGGGCATCTTCTATTCGTGGAGTGGTGTACTGATCTGGCATGTTTTTTTTGTTGAGAATGCGATAATCGATACACATCCTTAACCACTTAAGGACCAGCCTCGTTTTGGATTTTAGGTGTTTACATGTTTAAAACAGGTTTTTTTGCTAAAAAATTACTTAGAACCCCAAAACATTATATATGTTTTTTTTTCTAACACCCTAGAGAATAAAATGGTGGTTGTTGCAATACTTTTTTTTGCACCGTATTTGCGCAGCAGTCTTAAAAGCGCACTTTTTTTGGAAAAAATTCACTTTTTTGAATAAAAAAATAAGACAATAGTAAAGTTAGCCCAATTTTTTTTTTATACTGTGAAAAATAATGTTACGCCAAGTAAATTGATACCCAAGTGCGCCCGCTTGTGGAATGGCGTCAAACTTTTACCCTCAAAAATCTCCATAGGCGACGTTTTTTGAATAAAAAAATAAGACCATTTTTTTGGAAAAAATTCACTTTTTTGAATAAAAAAATAAGACAACAGTAAAGTTAACCCAATTTTTTTTTTTATACTGTGAAAAATAATGTTACGCCAAGTAAATTGATACCCAAGTGCGCCCGCTCGTGGAATGGCATCAAACTTTTACCCTCAAATCTCCATAGGCGACGTTTAAAAAATTCTACAGGTTGCATGTTTTGGAGGTCTAGGGCTAGAATTATTGCTCTCGCTCACATGTTTGGTTTGACCACCGTTTTCATATGTGGGCGCTACTCGCATATGCGTTCGCTTCTGCGCGCGAGCTTGTCGGGACGGGGGGTTTTTACAAATTTTTTTTTTAATTTTTATTATTTATTTTACATTATTTTATTTTTTTACACTGTTTGAAAAAAAAATTTGTGTCACTTTTATTCCTATTACAAGGAATGTAAACATCCCTTGTAATAGAAAAAAGCATGACAGGACCTCTTAAATATGAAATCTGGTGTCAAAAAGACCTCAGATCTCATATTTACACTAAAATGCAATAAAAAAAAAGTCATTTAAAAAAATGACATTTAAAAAAATATGCCTTTAAGAGGTGTGGGCGGAAGTGACGTTTTGACGTTGCTTCCGCGCAGCAGTGTCATGGAGACGAGTGGGCACAGGACGGAGATGGATGCAATCGCCTCCGCCGCTACAGATGGCTCCGGTAACGGGTGCATGCAGGCCGGCCGGCTGTTTTATTTCCTATGTGCCTATATCCGTGATTTTTAATGTAAGTGCAATATCCCTTTGTTCAAATAAATGGTTTAACTGATTTACACTATGGAGAAAATTCTTTATTTCTCTGGGTCCCCCCGGCTTGTCGATTGAATCCACCGGACGGAGAGATCCTGATTTTTAGCTTACCTCTGGTAAGCGTGCATTTATTAAGGTGGAGGATTTTTCACTGGGTGTTGGTTGTTGAACATTCATGATCACCATTCGTATCTGCCTTGGCTCCAAGGACTGTTTCTCCTCTGACCATCCTTATTTTATTTTTCAGTCACTTTTGTCATTTGGTGCTTAATATTTGATTTCATTTGGGACTATTTTCATTATTTTTCACATTTAATATTATTGGTATCTTGTTTTCATTATAATATCAATACTTTGTGTCACTTGCCAGATTGATTTTTATCACAATTTATATATTCATGTGTGTATAGATATTAGTATTTTCATTTATTTAGCGCGGTCTTTTTGGATTATTCTTATATGTATTTGTGCACGGCTCACATTTAGGACTGCAGCTATAATTTCACAGAATTTTTTAGTTTTATCATCCTTTTGAGAAGCGCGGTAATTTTTGTTGTTTATTTGGTCTTTTTCTAGGATAGCTTTGACCAATTTGGAAAGGGTCAATGGCTTGTTCTGGTCTCTAGTCCCAAATTTCAACATTATGGGATCTAGTGGGAGTGCTCCTTTAAGAATTTGATCCAACAAAGCTTTACTTGCATGACTCGGCTCTATGCCCACTTCAATACAGGCCATTTTCAACCCCTTCATGCCCAAGCCAATTTAAATTTTTCAGTGCTGTCGCACTTTGAGTGACAATTGCGCAGTCATGCAACACTGTACCCAAATCAAATTTTTATAATTGTTTTTCCCACAAATAGAGCTTTCTTTTGGTGGTATTTGATCATCTCTGCAGTTTTTATGTTTGTGCTATAAACAAAAGAAGAGCAACAAGTTTGAAAAAAACACAATATTTTTTACTTTTTGCTATAATAAATATCAAAATTTTCTTTTTAAAAAACATTTTTTTCCTCAGTTCAGGCCGATATGTATTCTTCTACATATTTTTGGTTAAAAAAAATCGCAATAAGCATATATTGATTGGTTTGCGCAAAAGGTATAGTGTCTACAAAATAGGGGATAGTTTTATGGCATTTTTATTATTATTATTTTTTTTTTACTAGTTGTGCATTTTCTTTTTTTTTAAATCCAGTTCCCCCCTATCAAACTTTTCCCCGGTGCAAATAAATTATTTTTCTTTAGTGCCATCAATGGTGAATTATATTTCCATTTATTTTTCTTGTGTAATGCGTCCCAAGTTTTTAATACCATCCATGTCAATGTGTGTGTAGTTCTAAAATATGCTGGGGGTATATATATGGGGAGCATCTGAAACTTGTACATGATCTTCGCAAGTATTATCATCTTTAGGGCGTTAATCCGGCCTATCTATGATAGGGGGCGTGCTGCTATTCTTTTTATTTCTATTTTTATCTCCTCTAATAATGGGATATAGTTTGCTTGATATATTTCCTCTGATGATGCCGTTAATAGTTGCTGATATTTTATTTCCGTCCTCTTCCTCCAAGGGAATAGAAACTCTTGTTGTAAACTCTGTTCCTCTTTCAATTTTATATTTTTATTTAATATTTCGGATTTACTTGGGTTGATCTTAAAATTAGATAGATCTCCATATTCCTTTAGTGTTTTCATAAGATTGGGCATTGTAATTCGGGGGTTTGATATATAGAATAATATATCATCTGCGAATGCAGCTGTCGCCAGAAAAGGTTCCAGCGTCAGCACAAACAGGGGCGGAGACAGGGAACATCCCTGTCTTGCCCCGTTATTCATTCTAAAGGGCGGTGACAATGTTCCATTTACTTTCACCACTGCTGTAGGACCTTTATATAATGCTTGTGTCCACTATATCATCCTTGGGCCTATCCCCATGCTCTCTAGGGTGCTCATCATGAATCCCCAGTCTACCCTGTCAAATGCCTTTTTTGCCTTTTCGGCATCTATTGACAGGAGTAGACCCTTCTTTTATTTTTTGAAGTAACAGAAGTGTTCTTACCCCTTTTCCCTTTTGGGATGAACCAGCTCCGTCATTAAATCTTTCATCCTTGTTGCTAATATTTTCACGAACAATTTTGTGTCCGCGTTAAACAATGATATAGGTCTATAGTTTGAACACTTACCATTCATATATGTGCACAGTTTTGGGGTCAGGATTTCTTTAAACCTTTTTAAGTATAACGTCGTATACCCATCTGGCCCTGGACTTTTTGTTGGTGCTGATTCTTCTAACGCCCGATTAATCTCCTCTACCGTTATTGGTATTCTAAGGATATTGCTCTTTCCTCTGTTATCCAGGGGATCCCAGCTTTTTTTAGATAATCTTTTATTCTTTCTTTTTTCCCCTCATCCCATTGTCCTTTCTGATTTACTGAGTATAGTTGTTCATAAAAGTCTCGGACTACCATCGCTATGTCCTTTGTATTATAGATCATTTCCCCTTTTTTATTTTGTATTTTTTCTATGAAGTTCATTGATTTTTTTTTCTTAACATCATTGCTAGACACTTGCTATTTTTATTCCCCCATTGATATCTTTCCTTTGAGATCTTATTTGAAGGTTTTCCTTATTTCCTGTTCTAACAGTTCTTTTAATTCATCTCTTTTTATTACTAGTTCTTGTAAAAGTTCCTGATCTTGCCCTCTCCATTTTTTGTGTCTTTGTTCCAATAGGTATATTTCTAATATCAATGTTGCCCTCTTTTTTATTCTTTCCTTCTTTCTCCTAGTTCCCATTGAGATCAGGATTCCCCTTATGTAGACTTTATGAGCCTCCCACAGGGTATCGTCCGCAATCTCACTGGTTCCGTTTAAGCTGAAATATTGCTCTAATTCTTTTTTTATTATCTCCTCCCCTTGTTTATCTGGAAGATCTTCATTTAGCTTCCATGAATACGCTTGTATCTGAGTTTCTGGTATCTTTATTTTCATTGTCATTAGCGTATGGTCAGATAGTGTAGTTTTTTCTATATTGGTGGAGACTACCAAGTCTAGCATTCTATGTTCTATCAGCCAATAATCGATCCTAGTGTATGTCCCCTGTACAGGGGAGTAGAATGTATAATCTTGTGTCTTGGGATGTTGTATTCTCCATATATCTACTAACTGGTGGTGGTGTAATTTCTGTTTTATCGCCTTCAATTGGACGTTCCTCGTCCCCTGTACACGAAACGTACTATCTTGTTTCAGATCCATACAAAAATTCAGGTCCCCTGCCATGAACTCTTTCCCTTTTTTAGATTCCGATAATTTTTCCAGGGCTCCCCCCAAATATACGGTTGGGCCTTTATTAGGGCAATAAATATTAGCCAATGTGCATTCCATTCCCAACAGCTCCCCCCTTAAGAAGAGAAATCTTCCCTCCGGGTAACTTAATCTGTCCTCCAAGGAGAACCGTACTCCCGTACCTATTTCAATTGCAACCCCTTTTGCCTTATTTGTCATTGAGTCGTCATAGTACCAAGTTGGGAGCTGATGGGAATACAACCTCACATTAGTTTCATGGGACAGGTGTGTCTCCTGTAGGAAGACCACCCCAGCCCCATGATGCTCAATCTCTTTCAAGATTTTATGCATTTTTGTTGGTGTATTCAGCCCTCGCACATTGTAGGTCAAACAATTAACTGTAGTCATGGTATAGTTATTTACAACCTGTTTTCATAGAGATGGGTTATTTGCATCCTATTTTCATATAGATGTAATCAATTTCTGAGTTTACGATTATTCTTTATGGGTTCTAAGTTTTGTCCCCCCCTCCTCCCACCTCCCCCCGCCTCTCTCCGGCTCCTGACTTGCAAATGGAATCCTTCTCCATTTCCCTCCTACGAGTCTCCAACCCCAAGAGCGCACCGCTCTTCGCCGGGGCGCTCTAGGCTCCTCTGTGATGGGAACACACCATCAGTCTCCTCTCACCTGACAGGACGTGGATCTGTGTGTATACACACACAGATCCACAGTCCCGCTCTGTTATCGGGCAATCGTGGGTACCCAGCGGACATCGCAGCCGACAGGCACGCGCATCGGCTCCCGAGTGACGCGGCGGTGCGTGCGCCCCCCAGACAGCCGGGAAGCTCAGGACATCATATGACGCCCGTTCAGGATGGAAGATCCCTCCTGCGGATGTCATATGATAGTGGGCGGGATGTGAAGTGGTTAAGAATGACCTGATGAAGGATGTTATCCAGCCACCGGACATAAGTGGATTACTGTTCTCCTTCATTTTGATAGTTGTTTAAGAACATATAAATGAGCTCAGCACGGTACTCCACCCCATCAAAAATCTCTCGTAAAGCTTCTAGACATTCAATGACTGTGCAGCCCGGCTTGTCCCTTTTTAGGTTTCTAATTACATCTGAAGCGGGAGCTCTTAGGCTTTCGATTAACCTTTGTCTTTTTACTGTGTCAACGACTTCCCATTTTTTCACAGCCTGCACTGCCTGATCTATCCAGGTTTTAAAGTCCTCTTCCCCAGATGGTACAGGGACTTTCCTGGAATAGAACTGCAACTTGCGATATCCATAATTGGCAGATGTGGCTGAGTTTTGGACCACGTTTCTACCAGCTTTCTCATATCGGTAAAGAATGTAGCAGGAGGAAACCGTGTAGTTGGGGTGGAAGTAGTAGCTGATACTCCTGGTCCTGATGTTGTTGAGCTAGCCTTGTCAGGGTGATCATCAAGCATACTTGGCCATATAAGATGAGCTTTGAGGTCCCCTGGTACCAGTATGCTAACTCCCTGGAAACAGGTTGGGATCCCTCTTTTCCATTCTAGCAAAGCATAAGTGCGAGAGGCTGTCTGATTAACTTTCAGGTCCAATATGAATGTTTTCTGATTAGGCATCAAAGCTGACACTACTTGCTGGACCTGATTCTCAGTCCAGGTGGCACCAGTGAGACTCATAATTACACAGAGCCCAAGCCTGCCATTTTGCTCTTCACACCACTTGGCAGCAATGACAGGGTCTATCATGGTGACTTGGCTGGTAGAGGTAGTCATAACTCTGTGACAGGGACCAGAAGGTGTCCCGGACGAGAACCCCACGTGTAGCGCTACCCCCGCAAGGGCCGTTGTAATATACGGGTCTTCTGTCCTACCCCAGTGATGACTCACCCTCACCTGGATCCAAGTAACACCAATACACCGTTTAAACTTTTAGCTGGGCTTTATTCGAACTAGCAATAAGCCCTGGAAAGAGATAAACTGATTAACAGGGTACCAATATTTAATGCAATGATATAATACAACCACTCAGCAAATTAAAACAGGATTGGCGTTCGTTCACTTTAACCGCCAGTGAGAGGCCTTTCCTGAAATGCACTGAGCGAGTGGTGAATCAGTTGCACAATACAAAATAAATAATGTTCAACAATTACCCAAAAGAGATATTACTGACCATAAGAGCCTTTCTAGGTTCTAGCTAACCACTGGCCAGTGGGAATTCTGTGTTACTCAGCCTTTTGTGAATCAATACTTGTAATCCACAGAATGGAAAAGGGTATCTTCACAAAGTGACACAGGGTAACAAGATTAACAGATGTGCTGATCCACCTTCAGATAGAGCTCCATTAGTGGTAAATATAACCTAGCAGGATTAAGCAAGATCCACTCACACAGGGGAGGCAGAAGATCTCTCACCATTAGATACACTTGATATATCTTCCTTCCAGCATTTGGTAGATTAGTCGCTGTCTCAGCCGACAGGATGGCGATGGGAGCAACATAGGCTACAGAATCCTCCACACAGGATGATTGCCGCATTACGGAAGATGTCACTGCACTGTTAGCAGATCTTCAGAAATCGGGCAAAAAGGGCAGAATAACACACTGCAAAACTCCCATCTCAAGTCTGCTCCTCCTCTCCTTTGGAAAGTCACGGTCAGAATCACAGACTCAGGCAGGGCATAGGAAACAAGCACAAGGGAAACTTTCCCCATCTAGCTGCCACAATGCCAGACTCTTCCACTCTCCCCACTGTCTGTTTTCCTCCAGGTGTCTCCTCACAAAGCTCTCCAATCACAGCTCTCCTGGGCTGCTATCCAATCATGTCTTTCTTGCCTTTGCTGCAGCTGTACCCAATAGATTGTCTCTCCTCTGTCTCTATGAGCTATCAGTTTAGCCAGAAAAAGCAATGCAATGTTTCATAGAGCAATAATCTGAACATATTACAGAGGCAATACTAAGCCGGTGCTACACTCATAAAAGGTTAATATAATTCCAAAAGCCATATTTTTATTTTGGCAGCTTTCATTAAAATAATACCTGGTGATCCTGTAATGAACGCCCTTGTTCAAGCACTTCCTCGTATAGAGTGTTCTGTTACCGTCTCCCAATCGTTCTCCTGCAATGTCACTCTGTCACGTTGGCTTCCAAAAGACACTACAAAACACATTACAGACATAGTCCACTGAACATCAGGAAACCTGCTCTTAAAAATACCATGCAGCCATCTCTGAAGTGCACGCATGTATACTGGCAGTCGGTGCAAAGAGGCAGGTAATCAACCACAAAGAGTTGAAACAAATGATAGTAAAAACGTTAAAACAAGTATTTTATTTTTAAGAAATGGTAACTGTTTATGGTACACAGTTATTAAGCAAACTGAGCTTATTCAGTTAAAACATGGGTATGGGGTTAGTTTTTTTTCCTGAATCATGCTTACCTAGGTGGATGCAGCATCAGTCCCCCGTCGGCTATAACACTGAGAACCGAGTGATCAAACACCACCGCTCAGTTCTCAGAGCTCCCTAAGCAGAGAGCTGGTAACTGTCAGGCACCGCTGTCTGCTCTGCCCCCCACCCTCACTAGAGCGCTGAGCTGTGAAGGGGGCGGAAGCGGCCAGCTCAGGCTCTCAGTGGCTTACTGAGAGCCTGAGCCAGGTGCTGGTCCAGGCATATAGGAGGATCCTGACTTCATTGTCGTGTTCTTGCCTGACCAGCTCTGCGACATCAGCCGACAGCAGGTTTCAGCCTGCTGTCTGCTGAAAACAGGTCACAGGAGTGCAGAACGAATGAACTGATGTCACGTGACATCAGAGGGGGGCGGGGTCACCTGTTTACGTCACCGGGTGGCCCCCCTCATCTATATAACAGCTGTCCCCGGGAAGAAGCGTCACTCGGCAGGAGCCTCCCAC
Source organism: Lithobates clamitans (assembly GCA_037952925.1). Classification (NCBI taxonomy): domain Eukaryota; kingdom Metazoa; phylum Chordata; class Amphibia; order Anura; family Ranidae; genus Lithobates; species Lithobates clamitans. The sequence continues at coordinate 11,669,714 of JBBGZY010000502.1, read as the reverse complement.
GGAGGCGAAGCTGTTGCAGCTTTCTTTTTTCGGTCTGTCGGGAGGCGTGAGATGGATCTACATTGCGGGACATTTTTATGATTTTATTTTTTAATAAAGGACTTGTCCCAAAATGTCTGCTGTCTTTTTTACTATTTTTGACACTTTTTTTGTGAAATGGTAGGGGTACAGTGTACCCGTTACCAAGTCACATTGGGGGGAGGAACACGGGGGTCCCCTTGTTAAAGGGGGATTCCAGATTTCGATAAGCCCCCCGCATGCAGACCCCACAACCACCGGGCAAGGGTTGTGGTAATGAGGCCCTTGTCCCCATCAACATGGGGACAAGGTGCTTTGGTGACCCCAAAGCATCCTCCCCATGTTGAGGGCATGTGGCCTGGTATGGTTTAGGAGGGGAGGCGCTCTCTCGCCCCCCCTCTTTTCCTGCAGCTGGCCAGGTTGCGTGCTCGCATAAGGGTCTGGTATAGATTTTGGGGGAACCCCTACGCCATTTTTTAAAAAGTTGGTGCAGGGTTCCCCTTAATATCCATACCAGACCTGGTATGGATTTTGGGGGGACCCCCACGCAATTTTTTTTTAATTTTTGGTTCGGGGTTCCACTTAATATTCATACCAGACCCAAAGGGCCTGGTAATGGACTGGGGGAGGAACCCATGCTATTTTTTTCAATGAGTTTTATCTATATCACCTATTATGAAAATTCATTACAGCCGTAATCAATTTTAAATTACTTTTTTCCTTTAGAAATTTCATTTTGCTGTGGTACTGTTATAAACACGGGAAAAGTACACCACTCTACAGGCATGCTAAGGACTCCCGCAGGCATGATATTTAACTACTTCAGCCCTGGAAGATTTGGATGCTCAATGACCAGAGCATTTTTTGCGATACCGGACTGTGTCGCTTTAATTGATAGGGTGGGGAGTGCCAAGCCAAAGCTTAGGTACCGGAGGAGAGTTACTACCGGGTTTGGGGAACTGAATGTGTAATAAGGTTAGATTTGTCCTTATGTGGGTAGATTGTGTAAGCATGAGTACTCTGAATTTGTCTGAAAGTGTATCCAGCATGCCCATTTGACTCCGAACTTTGTAGGAGTGTCGCGGGTGATGTGAATTAGTTCTTCCATTTCGGCAACTTTACGAATTCTGTTAAACCATTCCTTAACTGAGGGTATGTAGGGAGAGCCCCAGTGTGGGGGGATGCACTGTTTAGCTGCATTAATCATGTACATTGCTAGAGATTTGTGGTAAGATCTGTGTGGTAGGGGTGAGTAGTGTAGTAGAAACTGGGCTGGGGTCATTTCTAAATCTTAAGAGGTTACATGAGAGGTGATATGACATACCTCTTTCCAGAAGGTTTGTATGGGAGTGCAGGACCACCATATGTGCAATAGTGTGCCTCGGTCTTTATGGCATCTACAGCATGTTTCTTTCTGGTGTAGTAGGTTTGAATTTGTGTAAAAGGGCTGGGGTGCGGTACTATCTAGATTGTATTTTATATCCATTTTCCTGTGTGGACACATTTATTGATCGTTTATGAATGTTCAGAAAAATTTGTTCCCAGTTTTCTGTTGAAAGTGATAGAGAAAGGTCTCTTACACAGTTTTTGAAAGCTTTACTATCATTGGATTGTTGGTCAGCAAAAAGTAGAGTGTGTGTGGTAGATATAAAATGGTTTTGGTGTGTTTATCGAGTACAAAGTATTTCAAATGAAGTTGTCTGGAGCACCATGAGTTTTTGTCTAGAGATCTTAGGTAATGTGTGAGCAGGAAGTATGTCCAGGGGGGGATGGGTGGCTAGGTGGAAGGCTGACTGAAATTTCCCTTGGTTATAAAACTGGTGGACTAGAATTTGTTAATGTGACCAATGATCTGTAAGAAAGTGACGATACATGCCTGGAGGGAAGTCTGGATATCATTTTATCGTGGTAAAAGGCCCAGGGATAGATGTTTTGTGTACATACCTTATTGAAGCTTTATAGAGTGGGTCCAATTAATGGATGAAGATATGTTTCTGCTAGGATGTGACGCATAGTTGTCCATGGTAGGGATTTGAGGGGAAGGGTGGTGGCAGATGCTTCTAGAGAGACCCAATCTTTGTAGGGGGAATGGACATTCCAGTCTATTATTCTGGAGCGGTGTATAGCTTTATAGTAGTTTAAGAGGTCTAGGAGGTCTATCTCTCCAAAGTGTCTGGGTTGGGTAAGCTGTGTGAAACTGATTCTGGGTTTAAGTTCACTCCAGAGAGATCTGGAGCATATCTTTTTATACGTTTTGAAAAATGCTGGTGGGACATGTATGGGTATCGTCTGTAGAATGTATAGCAGTCTAGGTAGAGCATTCATTTTCAAGATAGCCGCTCTGCCAAACCATGAGAATATTGGTTTATTCCAGTTTTTGAGATCAGAAGTCAAATTGTTTAGAATTGGCATGTGGTTTTTCATGTATAAGTCTGATAGATTGGCGGGGAGCTGTATGCCTAAGTATGTGATTGAGACTGGATTCCAGTGGAATGGGGAATTTTGCTTGCACTGGTCTACTAGGTGCTGTGGTAAAGAAATGTTGAGGGCAAAAGATTTGGTGAAATAGATTTTAAGGTTTGAAATAGTTTTGAAGTGTTGGAATTCTGCTAGTATTACTGGTAGTGTGGTAAGTGGATTTGTGAGGAATAATAGAATGTCATCTGCGAATGCAGTATATTTATATTCCCTGTTGGCTGCTTGGACCCTTTGCATGTTTGGGTTGTGTTTTATGGAGGAAAGGTTGCGTAGGAAAGGTTCAAGACTAAGTACAAAAAGGATAGGGGATAGGGGACAGCCCTGTCTCGTCCCGTTACAGATGGGGAAGTCATTTGACAGAGTGTTGTTGACTCTCACTTTGGCTGAGGGATTTGCATATAAAGAAAATATTAGTCCAATCATATTTGGGCCTATGCCTATGGCTTGTAGGACTACTCTCATGTAGTTCCATGACACTCTGTCAAATACCTTCTCTGCATCTAGGAATAGGAAGAAGCCTTTTTGGTTTGTTTTTGTTATCATGTGGTGTAGGTTGATTGCCTTGATGGTGTTGTCCCCGGCCTCGTGACCTGGGATGAAGCCTACTTGGTCTTGGGAGATAACTGAGAGGAGAAGTGGGAGGAGCCTGTTTGCTAGTATCTTAGAGAATATTTTGATATCTCCATTAAGTAGTAATATTGGACTATAATTCCCGATATGTGTGGGGTATTTCTCTTCTTTGGGGATAACCGTTATGTGGGCTTTAAGCATCCCATGTGTGAGAGGATTTGCAGAAGAAAGGGAGTTGAAAGCGTTCAAGAAGGGGGAATTTCGTGTTTCCGAGAGAGTTTTGTAGTATACTGCGGGTAGGCCATCTGGGCCAGGACTTTTGCCTGATTTTAATTGTTTTATTGACTGTTCCCTTTTAGAGTGATTGGAGATTCTAGCTCCTTGGTGGCCTCTGTGGGTATTGCTCAAGGGCCAAATTTGTCTAGAAATTATTTAATCTCATTATGCCTTTCCGAAGGGGGAGAGGTGGGGGGGTTAGATAGATAAGGTCATATAAGGTGGAATAATATCTTTCAAATCCTTGAGCAATGTCACAATTTTTCGTGAGTACCTTACCAGAAGGGAGATGGATTTGGTGTACTCACGAAATAGCTAAAATAGCTTTTTTCGTGTGGATTGCCTGGGCTAATAGATGGCCACATTTATTTCCAAATTCATAAAAGAGCTTCTTGTCAGAAACCATGAACCAGACCAAGACAGAAGTACAGTAAAATCACACTTGTTTATTAATAAAAATAAAAAGTTAAATAGAGTAAGCATAGTCAAAGCATAGCCAGAGTCCAGTAACCAGATCGGGTAGTCAGCCAAGCCAGAGTTCAGTAACCAGATCTGGTAATCAGCCAAGCCAGAGTTCAGTAACCAGATCAGTTAATCAGCCAGGCCAGAAGTCAGGGATCCAAGTAGAGGAACAGCAAGCAGGATAAGGAGACATAAGGGATGCCAGCAAAGCCAGTCTTTAAACAGGAACGCAGGAGATGGTTTCTTCTGATGTGACCAAGGCGAAGGCAGAAATGAAGTGAGCTAGAGATCTTTAAGTAGGCGAGACTGACGAGCAGATCCAAAACAGCTGGTTAACTGTGGAGAGAGATGAGAGCTGGCAATTAGCCGACAGCTGAGCAGCCAGCTCAGAGAAGGAAGGGCTGTGCCAGCCCTGACAGTACTCCCCTCCTCAACGACCCCTCACCCTCGGAGGACCACCGGGCTTGAGGGGAAAAGTCTGTTGAAATCACGGAGGAGGGCAGGAGCATGTACGTCCGAGGATGACACCCAGGAGCGTTCCTCCAGACCGTACCCCTTCCAATGCACCAGGTACTGTATGCGCCCACAGAACCTACAGGAGTCAACAATGGATTGTACTTCATACGCCTCATGGTTCTCAACCTGTATAGCATAAGGACGTGGCACCGAGGTGGTAAAGCGGTTGCAGACCAACGGTTTCAATAAGGAGACATGAAACACATTTGAGATGCGCATACTAGGAGGAAGGTCCAATGCGTAAGCCACTGGGTTAATCCTGCAAAGGATACAGAAAGGCCCAAAAAACCAAGGTGCGAACTTCGGTGAGGGAACACAAAGTTGGAGGTTGCGAGATGACAGCCAGACCCTGTCCCCAACCTGGTAGGAAGGCGCAGGCAGGCGTCTGCGGTCAGCATGGAGTCTGTACCTATCATTAGCATGACGCAAAGCCTCCTGGACTTGTGCCCAACTGGAACGAAGACCACAGAGATGCTCCTCTAGCGCAGGAATACTCTGCGGAACAAACGAGTCAGGCAACATGGAAGGTTGGAAACCATAATTCGCCATAGGGCAATGTTAGGTTGAAAGAGCGAGCAGCAAGGACCTCTCCAATTGGATCCTATCTCTTTCGAAAATATTAGGACTATTGCGGTACCAAAGGGATATAGACAAAGGTATTAAAAAGTTATTTAGTTTATTCAAAAATAGGATATTAAAAAGTCCCACAAGGGACACAGTGTGAACCATAACATAATAATGACCAGTTGTTGTGATGGTCAGAAATATAGCAATGTAGGAATTGCTCCAAGGACTGATTGGCTCATTCTGCAGCCCCATTGGACTGCGGGTGATTTCGCAGAGGAGAAAGCAAGCTGAATTCCCAGCTGTGCACAAAAGGCTTGCCAGAACTGGGACACAAACTGACTACCCCTGTCTGAGACAATCACCTTGGGTAGCCCATGTAAGCGAAGGATCTCCCAAGCAAAAATGGAACCAGTTCCTTTGAAGTGGGCAACTTCTTAAGTGGAATACAATGACACATCTTTGAGAACTGGTCAACCACCATAAGGATAACTGTGTTGCCATGGGAGTTGGGCAACTCCACAATGAAATCCATAGACGGGGATCCAGGGCCTCTCTCCATTGGTATGGGTTGTAGGAGGCCCACTGGAAGGTGTTGTGGAGTCTTATTCTGAGCACACACGAAACAGGCAGCTATGAAGGCAGTTATATCAGCACGTAGACTAGGCCACCAGAATTTTTGGGAATGGCCCAAACGAGTTGATTCTTACCAGGGTGGCCAGCTGCCTTGGGAGAATGGTAAGTCTGGAGTACGGCAGTACGGAGACACTCTGGGACAAAGCAGCGGTCACAAGGTTACTCAGGAGGAGCATGAGCAGCAAGAATTTTGTCACCCAAAGGACAAGTAAGACTGGTGCGAACCAAAGCCAGAATATGATCAGGAGGAATCATAGGAACCGGAACCGACTCCATCTTGGAAGTGGAGGAAAATTGTTGTCAGCCCTTACATTCTTAGTACCGAGTAAGAATGAGACAATGTAATTGAAGCTTGACAAGAAAAGAGCCCATTGCGCCCTTCTGGGAGAGAGGCATTTAGCCTCAGACAAGAATGTGAGATTCTTATGGTCAGTAAGAATGAGAACCGGCACATTGGTACTATCGAGGAGATGTCTCTATTCTTTTAGGGCTGAAATGATTGCGAACAGCTCTCTGTCATCAATCTCGTAATTGCACTCAGCAGGTGACAATTTCTTGGAAAAGTAGCCACAACTATGCATAGCACTCTCAGAGGTAGGATGTTGAGACAGAAGGGCACCAACACCAGTCTCAGAAGCATCAACCTCAAGGATAAAAGGTAACGTAGGATCAGGATGTGCCAACACAGGAGCAGAAACAAAGGCAGCCTTGAGACTTTCAAAGGCCCTAATGCATTCCGGAGACCAACTCTGTGGGTTACCATTCTTTTTGGTCATTTTGGTCAGTGGCTTGACCAAAGACGAGAAGTTACAAATAAACTTCCGATAATAGTTGGCAAAACCCAGGAAATGCTGCAGAGCATGTAACCCCAGGGGTCGAGGCCACTGTAGGACTGCCGAAAGTTTCTCTGGGTCCATCGAAAAACCAGCAGTGGAGATTACATAGCCCAGGAATTTAACCTGTTCCCAATGGAACTCACACTTCTCCAGTTTACAATAGAGATTGTTCTCTCCTAATTTCTGAAGCACATGACAAACATCTATGTGGTGGCTCTCCAGCGACTTGGAAAATATGAGGATATCATCGAGATAAACCACCACACATAACTGCAACAAATCTCGGAGGACATCGCTAATAAATTTCTGGAAAACTGCCGGGGCGTTACAAAGGCCAAAAGGCATTACGAGATACTCATAATGGCCTGTTCTGGTATTAAATGCAGTTTTCCACTCATTGCCCTCCTTAATACTCAGGGGATTGTAAGCCCCTCTCAGATCAAGCTTAGTGAAAACCGTTGCTCCCTTGAGGCAGTCAAATAACTCTGTAATCAACAAGATCTGATAGGCATTCTTAATCGTGAAATGATTGAGACCCCTATAATCGATACAAGGTTTCAGTTCACTGCTTCTCTTCTTCACAAAGAAGAAACCAGCAGGAGACAAGGATTTGGGAATGAGACCCTGAGAAAGTGCATCTGCAACATACTCCTCCATGGCTTTATCCTCCAAGACAGACAAAGGGTAAACCCAGCCACGAGGGGGAGTGGCACCAGGTTAAAGGTCAATTGCACAATCATATGGCCGGTGTGGAGGCAAACTACCGGCTTGACCTTTGTCAAAGACATTGCTAAAATCACGGTACTCCTCTGGCAAGGAGGAGAGTGAAGAGGTACACAGGACCTTGGCTACCTTCCGGAAGCATGTTTCACTGCATTGTGGTGACCAGGAGAGAACCTCAGCATGGAGCCAATCAAAAGAGGAGTTGTGCCTCTGTAACCAAGGATAACCAATAACCAGTGGAAACTTAGGAGAGGAAATCACTTGGAATTGGATTATCTCATGGTGAAGAGACCCTATGGCCATGGACAATGGAACTGTCTCATGAGTCACATGGGTAGGCTGTAGAGCTCTCCCGTCAAGAGCCCCAATGGCAAGTGGAGTGTCATGCAGCTGCAGTGGAATCCAGTGCTTTGATACAAAGGCAGCATTAATGAACAGGCCTGCAGCCCCAGAGTCGAATAGAGCCTGTATCTCGATAGATGACTTAGCCACAGAAAGGGTGATCAAAACCAGGGGCTTATCCTTCTGGATAACTGGGAATGACACAACACCACCTAAGGTCTGTCCATGACAGGACCTCAAGGTTCGGGTGTTCCCAGGACGGGTAGGACAAGACTTCAAAAAGTGACCTGCCTGGCCACAATAAAGGCACAATCTCTCCTTCCTCCTAAAGGCTCTCTCATCCGCAGAGAGACGCGTGAAGCCCAAGTGCATGGGTTCATCTTCACTGACCGATTCGGTACCAGGAGGCATGGGAGGTGAGGGAGGAATGGGTGGGACTGCAAAGCTCAGAGGTTAACGTACAGGAGGCTTCCGCAAATGCTCCCTAAAAGAAAGTCTTTCTCTGGCATCTGGAATCAATGAGGATGGCAAAGAGATCAAGCTCTCCAGCTCAGTGGGTATATCTCGGGCTGCTATCTCATCCTTGATGAAATCCGAGAGACCATGAGAAAAACCAGCCATGAGGGTCTCATTGTTCCAAGCAACCTCTGCTGCCAGAGTATGGAACTCAATAGCGTAGTCGGCAACAGTTCTTGTACTCTGTTTGATGGACATGAGGCACTTAGCAGCAGAAGTGGAGCATGCGGGAACGTCAAATACCCTTTTAAAGGAGGCCACAAACTCAGGGTAACTCAAGACAACAGGTTTTTGCCATAGAGGGTTAGCCCAGGCCAAGGCTCTCTCAGAAAGCAAAGATATCACGAACCCTACTTTGCTTCTGTCCGTGGAAAATGCCTGGGGCAGCATCTCAAAGTATATCTAAACTTGATTGAGAAACCCTCTGCATTGAACTGGATTGCCCCCAAATCGCTGGGGAAGCAGGGTGGAACCAAACATACCTCTTATAGAGGTAATACTCAAGGCGGGTGCCTGCACAGAGACTGGCACAGCAGCAGGGATGGCCTGCAACTCAGGTTGTACCGGAGCAGCCACAGTGGGGGATTCCAGATGAGCCGTGCGACTCAGGAGCGTTTGTAAATGGCAAACTGATCCATGCAGTGACCTTGCTCATCCAATCTGGAAAAAATATTACCAACAAGTGGATTGACTGTATCTTCTGAATTCATGGCCTTCGCCTACTGTCAGAAACCATGAACCAGACCAAGACAGACATACAGTAAAATCACACTTGTTTATTAATAAAAATAAAAAGGTAAATAGATTAAGCGTAGCCAGAGTCTAGTAACCAGATTGGGTAGTCAGCCAAGCCAGAGTTCAGTAACCAGATCGGGTAATCAGCCAGGCCAGAAGTCAGGGATCCAAGTAGAGGAACAGCAAGCAGGATAGGGAGCCAGAAGGGATTTCAGCAAAGCCAGTCTTTAAACAGGAACGCAGGAGATGATCTCTTGTGATGTGACCAAGGCGAAGGCAGGAATGAAGTGAGCTGGAGATCTTTAAGTAGGTGGGACTGATGAGCAGATCCACAACAGCTGGTTAACTGTCTAGAGAGATGAGGGCTGGCAATTAGCCGACAGCTGAGCGGCCAGCTCAGAGAAGGAAGGACTGAGCCAGCCCTGACACTTCTGTGATAGAGTGTATTTTTTCCTAAGATTGCATCCCAGTTCTTCCTGTAGACCGACATGAGTTCCATGTAGGACTTTTGAGCCAAGTTACGTTTATGTATCGCTTCAAGTGTTCTGAGCTTAGTGAATAATTCTGTAAGTCTGGATTTCTTTTCTTTTTTAATTGCTGCTGCTAGTGAGTTGAGCTTTCCTCTTACTACACATTTGTGTGCCTCCCATTGGGTTAGTTTGTAGGAAACGGGGGTGTTGTTTTCGTTGAAGTAATCAGCAAGGCATTTACAAATCTCTGCTTATCTGATTTAGTCTGTCAGGATGTTTGAGTCCAATCTCCAGATTTGAGTGTGGGTGATCTTGTCGGGAAAGGTAAGTGTGACTGATATAGGATGGTGGTCAGATAGGGTCATTGGTTCTATGGTTGCCACCTTCAGGTAAAAGAGATCTTGTTGTGTAAGAAATAGGTAGTTGAGATGAGAGTACCTTTTTTGTGGCATAGAGAAGAAGGTGAAATCTTTGTCCTTTGGGTGGAGAGTACGCCAGGTTTCATAAAGTAAGAGATCCTGAAGGCATATCCTAATTTGTCTAATTGCTCGATATGATAGATGGGACGTGCCTGATGAAGTGTCGAGAAGGGGATCTAAAGGGACGTTGAAGTCTCCCCCTAGAATTAAGTTCCCTTCTTGGAAAGTAGATAGTAGTCATGCGATGGTACGAAAGAATGGCATGTGAGCTGAGTTGGGACTATTTATTTTTCCAGCGTGATCAGTTTGTCTCTTAGAGTGCCTTTAAGAAAGATCTATCTACCCTGGTCATCTATGAGGGTGTCTGAAATTTGGAGGGGTGTTTTGGAGCAAAAATGTGTTTCTTGCAGAAAAACTACGTTTGCTTTCATGCTACGCATGGTGGATAAGATTTGTGAGCGTTTTTCTGGTATATTTAGGACTTTGGCATTCAGAAAGATTAATTTCGTGGACAGGTTGTTGGTTTTTATTTTAGGTGAAGTCATGACGAGTGTGGGGTGTTAAAGTTTTGGTTGTATCATACTGAGGGAGGGAAGACAGAGAGGACAGAGTGGGTGAAGAAATAAAAAAAAGGGGAGGGGAAGAAAAGGAAGAGAAAAAGAAAAAAAAGGGGAGGGGAATAGAAGGAAGGTAGGGTAGGTGGGGAGAGGGGGGTGTTTTGTATTGAAGATAGGTTTTTGTTAGGTGGGGTGAAGGTCAGGTGGTTATAGGATGCTTCAAGGGTGGGGGCATGGTAATACCAGATGTGGGTGTGTTTGCCAATAGTATTTTCAAAATGGAAAGCCTTGTCAACAGAAATTATTATACTGTATTTGTTTTTAAATTATTGATATAATTAACATAACGTTTGAGCTGCCTGTGCCAGCTCCAGTGTCTGCGCTATAATCATAGCTTCAGATCTCACTGAAATATTGGGATTGATTTACTAAAACTGCAGAGTGCAAAATCTGGTGCAGCTGTACGTGGCATCCAATCAGTTTCTAACTTCAACTTATTCAGTTAAGCTTTGACAAACAAACCTGGAGGCTGATTGGTTTCAATGCTGAGCTGTACCAGATTTTGTACTCTCTAGTTTTAGTATATCAACCCCATTGTTTCTGTTTATGCTGTATTGTGTTATTTATGGATTTAAGTGATTGTGCATTTACTTGCTGAAGTATTTGTTTGTATTTTCAAGTTGCTTTGTAACACTCTGTTACATAAGAGCACTTGGCCTTGCACCGGATAGCAAATAAAAAATGACAATTAATGAAGTCTGACAGTGTCCATGTACAGTGACCATGTAATAAAAAACTCACACTGGGTGGGCCAAATAATAACAATAAACATTATAATCAAAATATTATTATTATCATTATTATTATGAATCATTACCATCAACATATTATTAATAATAATAATAATAATAATAATAATAATAATAATAATAATAATGATTTGCCTTTTCCAGGACATTCTTTCTTGTGCAGCTTTCTTTACAGCTATTATCCTATGTCAGATGCAATTAAAAAGTGCCAACCCACTGATTTTTCACTTCTGGCTATTCGGCCACATCATCATCATCATCATCATCAATATAAAAAGAAAGACTGATGTTTTCTTTACAACATGCTCTTAACTCAGACTGCAAAGATATATCTTTGGTTGTAATAAGTTACATAATGGTTGTACAGTTGTACAGTTAAAATTTAAGTTGTGAACTTTCAGCGCAGTAACCCTTATAGCCAATAACGTGAAAATATGCTTCAAATGTTCACACAGTGATTCCACTTCTCTTTTATTTTATTTTATCTGCAAAACAAATTTGCAGTTTGGGTATCCATCATAATGTCTGTGGAATTTTTAATTTCATAAGATTAAAGTAATAATGATAACTATATTTCAGCTAGCCACAGCAGAATTAATACAGTTGTACTACAGTATATATATATATATATATATATATATATATATATATATATATATATATATATATATATATATAATATAAATACACATATATACTGTATATTATGTATATATGTACCTAACTACCCAACAAACTGATGGTCGGTATGTAAATATATTGTGACTGTTTTGGTGGTTTATTAAACACAGAGCTGCTTGTATTATATAAACAGGTCTTTTACTAGTGATCATTCTAAAGCAAGCCTTTGATTATATTCACTGTAAAGGCAATGTGCAGTTTATTTACATTTTTTCCCAGCTTCTTACATGTAATAATGAAAATTTAGACAGATGCAGAGTGTTTTGCAAATAATGTTAAACACTGGAAATTATACTCTGCATTTTAATAAAGCAGTTGGGGCAGATGTCTGATGTTTAATTGGTTTCACAAATGACAAAGAGGGTGAAATTATGCCACAGCCTCTTCTTGTAATGGGGAATCAAGATTTTAATTATATGTACTATCACTTTTTTCTAAGCTTTGCCTGGGCTGATCTGCCATTTTCTGCCAAATACTATAACTGTATATTTTGTGATCACTCAGCTAGACCAATAATCAGTTTTCAGAAAATCTCCCAAAGAGCCGTAAGACATGAAAATTGCTCTTTGCCATGTAGAAAAGATCAGCAAAGCGAATTGGGCTCAAAATATGTACTTGTTGGCATTGTCTCTTTAACCTTGTTGAAGACGTCTCCAATTTCTGTAAGACCAGACAAATCAGTCTGCTGTACATCTCCATTTCCTTTGGACAACTATAAAATTTTTGACCTATTTGAATGTTATGCTATAGTGTCATATAAATGCTGAACAGACCCTTAAGGCAAAAATCTCTTCTTCAATGTCATTTCCACTCTCTGGCTCAAAGTCTTTTGCTACAACTGGAAATGTACAGTTCAACCATATCTCCTTTAGCAGTCTGAGCATCCAATAGAGAGTGTGAACTTAATTATGCAGTCTGTCACGCCGTATATTATGGGTTTTAAAATAGTAGTCTTGACCATTCATTTACCGTAAGTCAGCGTTATATGTAATTTTTATTTTCACCGGGGGGTTAGATTGTGTCAAAATTAAATTTGAATTCATTAGTTTAACAACTCGATATGGGGCACTGAACTCTGAAGTTTTTTTTGCAAAGTATTTTCATTCATTAAACATGTTTTATGGGAGTCAGAAATGTATTGAGCTGATGAATTAATTAACAAATTAAAACAGGATGAAATGACTTTTAGGTGTTAATATATTAAAGAAAACTATTGCATGTTATTAGCTTTCTGTAAAAGATACATTGTGGAGGTCAATACTGCTAAAAGCAGGTGCTTGGCTAGATGTGTTTAAAATAGCTAGTGCTGTGTATAAGTAGAAGGAAAGTTTTCACCAACTATGTCTATCAATTTATTGTAACAATAACCAACTGAACCAAAATAAGATATGAGCTATGGTGTGATAAGGATCCCACTGCAAGACATATTTCAATCTTTCATCTGTATAAAACAGCTATATAAAAAATGTACAAATGTTTACTAGCCTAATAACACAGAAAATAATATTTAAAAAAAGACTTTGCAGAACCATAAATATCTAAACGTTTGTAAACGAGATGAGTTATGATATATATATAACACCTGCACATACACTCACTGCCCACTTTATTACATACACCTTGCTAGTACCTGGTTTAACCCTCTTTTGCCTTCAGAATTGCCTTAATTCTTCATGGCATAGATTCAACAAGGTGTTGGAAACAGATTTTGGTCCATATTGACTTGATAGCATCAGGCAGTTGCTGCAGATTTGTCGGCTGCACATCCATGATGCAAGTATTGCATTGGAGTAAAGTGAACTGATTGTCATGTTCAAGAAACCAGTGGTGAGATGATTTGAGCTTTGTGACATGGTGCATTATCCTGCTGGAAGTAGCCATCAGAAGATGGGCACACTGGAGTCATAAAGGGATGGACATGGTCAGCAACAATACTCAGGTAGGCCATGGCGTTTAATGCTCAATTGGTACTAAGGGGACCAAAGTGTGCCAAGAAAATATCCCCCACACCATTACACCACCACCAGCCTTAACCGTTGTTACAAGGCAGGATGGATCCATGCTTTCATGCTGTTTACGACAACTTCTGACCCTACCATCTGAATGTCGCAGCTGAAACTGAGACTCATCAGACCAGGCAACATTTTTACAATCTTATATTGTCCAATTTTGGTGAGCATGTGTGAATTGTAGCCTCAGGTTCCTGTTCTTAGCTGACAGAAGTGGCACACATTGTGGTCTTCTGCTGCTGTAGCCCATCTGTTTTAGGGTTTGATGTGTTGTGCGTTCAGAGATGGTATTCTGCATACCTTGGTCATAGCGCGTGCTTATTTGAGTTGTTGTTTGTCAGAAACCATGAAATCAGACCGAGACAGAATTACAGTTAAATCACACTTGTTTAATAATAAAAGTAAATAGAACAAACATAGTCAAAACATAGCCAGAGTTCAGGAACCGCAATGGAGCATAGTAAAACAGCAAGCAGGATCTGGAGCCAGAAGGGATGTCAGCCAAGCAAGTCTTTTAACAGGAATGCAGGAGAACGTCTCTGTGATGTTGACTAAGGACAAAGGCAGAGATCCTCTGGGCTGGACGGCTTAAGTAGGCAGGACTGATGAGCAGGATATCATCAACAGCTGAGTAACTGTGTAGAGATAGTAGCTGGCAGTTAGCCGACAGCTGAGCGGCCAGCTCAGAGAAGGAAGGACTGAGCCCAGCCCTGACACTGTTGCTTTTCTATCATCTCAAACCAGCCTGCCCATACTCCTCTGACCTATGACATCAACAAGGCATTTTCGCCCATACAACTGCTGCTCACCTGATATTTTCTCTTTTTCAGACCATTTTCTCTAAATCCTAGAGATGGTTGTGTTTGAAAATCCCAGTAGATTAGCAGTTTCATATCAGCCTCATACCAGTCTCACACCAACCCACCTGACACCAACAACCATGCTATGTTCAAAGTCACTTAAATCCTCTTTCTTCCCCATTCTGATGCTTGGTTTGAACTTCAGCAAGTGTCATAACCACGTCTAGATGCCTAACTGCATTAAGATACTGCCATGTGATTGGCTGATTAGCAATTTGTGTTACTAAGCAATTGAACAGGTGTCCTGAATAAAGTGGTCAGTGATACTGTACATACTGTATATATGTACTGTATTCATGGCCCATCTCTGCAATACATGCACATTGTTCCATATTTATCCCTTTACAAACACTGCAAATAGAGAAAATACCTTTTTAGTGTACTCCTAAATTCCTGTTTGGGCTGACAACGCGGTACAATTTCTGCTATGAAATCCTATCCAGCATTATCAGCCCTACCTTATGGACTACAGAATGTAGCCTGCTCCCCACCCCTCTTTTTCTCAATTCACATGCTTATATTAATTACTTTTCCAGCAAAATTCTGCTGGATCCCTTTTCTTCCAAGAGCCTGCCCTCAAAATGTCTGTAGGAAAAGTGCTCTAGGGTGATTTTTCTAAAACATCCACATTTAAATGAAATTAGGTCATGTTAGTCTTTTCTTTACTAGTCTGCACAAATATTGCCCATAACTTGAACACTTTTAATATCAGATTTGACCTTTGATGCCTCAAAACACGGAAGTTACTCAGAGATTTAGGACTGTTGGGCATGTGTAATATGGCAGACATACGAGGCACCTTATCTAGATTCGGTTCAGGGCTTGTTCATACCATAAGGGACGTCTGAGTGCAGTTGTTTTTTTGCAAAATTCTGCGTGCTCACACTCAGCGCATTTTGGGCCACTCATTTTTTTCAATGGGCTGCCCAATGTGTAGGAACATGCAAAAAGTAGAGCAGGCACAATTTTTTATATTACACTGCAATAAACTGCATGGTACTGTGGTACTATGCATTTGGTGGTCGCAAAAGCACCCATGTTTGCTAGATGCAAATTAATGGGTGCCACTAATTAGGAATTAGTGGCACCCACATGTGTCTGCAGAAGGGAGCACATTTCGATGCGGTGCACACTGTAACTGGTGTCAACAAGCACTCCAAGTTGTTAGATACCTTGCCTTTTTTTATAGTTGTGTCACTTTCGGTTTTCTTGTTTGCTGAGTAGGAAGATGGGAGGGATTTGATAGGATTTAAAATATAGGGGTGACTTTATTACTGCCATATATTCAGTTCATTTTAACATATTAATCTACTTGGAGAGTGTCAGTTTTATATCTCCTTTAATACATCATTGCATTATCCGCATTCTTTTTCATCACCACCTTAGACCTTCTAAGTGGTTCTATGTCAATTGTAATCTTCAATTTCCTATACTGGCATAAAAATGTTGTGACTCATATACCACAAATAAATGTATACCTTTTAAAATGTTGAGTCATACCACAGTAGTGAATTAAAATATCAAGGGCCCTGGGCACTTCTGAAGCTACAAGGTCTTCTGACATACATTGCTTGTGTCTGATCACCCATGGAAAAACGAATCATCTTTAGTTTGTTTAATATACTCCAGGCCTTTCCATTGAATCTCATTTTCTTTTCTTTGAATATCATATTTTACCACTGGTTTTGAATAGAAAGGTTTATCTTACCAATAAATATAGGGACTCTGGACTATCACCCAGATTACTACTTTTATAATTCACCAGTGAACTGTACTGCCTTCAGGGAAGTTTTAATACAATTGCCTCAAGAAATGACCACAATCATATGCAGCAGTTATGTGACTAAGTCTACTGTTAATCCATAAAAACATACAGTGACCCTCTCCCTTCCATTACAAATAAGGGTAATAGTAACATAAGTATCAAAATCTTGGAATATATACTCTGGGCATTTATAAATACCACAGACTTTTCATCCTAACCTCAATATGAGACCAAAGTATGAAAATATATACTAACCAAAAAAAAGAAATACCAGTTTTAAGATATAAAAGGTTAGTGGGTATGCAGTGATGAAATGGGCAGCTTTGGCTGCAAATCCACTATTGATCACCTTAGGTAATCATGCCATAGCCCAAGAATAAGGGCCTGTATTTTTGCTATTTGTTTACATATTTGTTGTTTTCACTTGCTTCAAGTGGTTGTAAAGGTAGAAGGTTTTTCACCTTAATGCATTCTCTGCATTAAAGTAAAAAAACCTTTATTAGTAGCTCCCCTGTGCCCCCCTAAATACTCACCTGAGCCCAATCTCGATCCAGCGGTGTGGAGTCTGCAGCAGCTCTTCTTCCCTTTCCCTGCTCTCACAGATTTGGCTTAGGGGGAGTCATTGAAATGGCCAAATAAAATGTGCCCATGGGACTTTTATGAGTGGTGCTGAATAAAATGGTCCAACAAAATATTAAAAATATGCAAAATGTATTACAAAATACATAAAAAACATTGATTTTGGGTAATATCGTCAAAATCCACAAATTAGCCATGTATATATAACATATCACCCATGTTTACAGAACCATGTAATATTCAAATCATGAAGGCTGTAAACTCTCTGTTACAGCGCTCTCTATCCCTCCTCCAGGGCTGGACTGGGACAAAAATTTGGCCCTGGACTTCATCCAGACCGGCCTACTGTAACTTTGCAAACATGCACAAAAACAGTATATAAACTATACGCAATTGCACAAATAAGCCTCCCCCTTACATCAGAGTCCCTATAGATCCCCCCTTACATCGGGGTCCCCAGAGAGCCCCCCTTTACATCAGAGTCCCCAGAGAGCCCCTCCTTACATTAGAGTCCCCAGGGAGCCTCAGTCTTGCATCAGAGTCCCCAGAGAGCCCCCCTTACATTAGAGTCCCCAGAGAGCCTCAGTCTTGCATCAGGGTCCCCAGAGAGCCCCTCTTACATCAGGGTCCCCAGAGAGCCTCCCCCTTACATCAGGGTCCCCAGAGAGCCCCCCACTACATCAGGGTCCCCAGAGAGCCCCTCCTTATATCAGGGTCCCCAGAGTGCCCCCTTATATCAGAGTCTCCAGGGAGCTGCTGTAGTTTGAGCCTAGGCTGCCATTCCTTTCTTTTGTCAGGGGAGCCATTGGCTCTTGCTGCTGTCAGTCAAAACCTGTTAGCAGAGAGCTGGAGCAGGCCCAAGTCAGGCTGTGTGTATGAATAGACACAAATAGCCAGGCTCAGGATTGAAAGCACACAAGTACCCCTGTAGGCAGATACTTCCGTAGGGGGCACCCGGCGGGAGGGAGGAGCCAGGAGCGCAGGTGGGGGACTTCAAAAGAGGAGGATTGGGGCTGCTCTGTGTAAGACCATTGCACAGATCAGGTAAGTATGACATGTTTGTTAATTCAGTGCAAAAATTGTAAGCTTTACAATCACTTTCAGTGCGCACAAAGTGTGTTCCCAAGTACATGTTTTGATCTTGACTCATTTAATCTTGAAATTTGGATTCTATTTTGTTTGCTTTTAAAATGATTCCTTTGTGTATAGAGTTGACTCCTTTGTTTATTTTTTAGCAAAGATTCTTTGTCTTATTATTAATACTTAATAGTAATGCTGATAATAATTTGATCATGTTGACTGCTGTTCGAAAAAGATAATACTTTCAACATGCCATAAAACATTATGTATTAGGCTATATACATAAGGATTATATTTATTAATTAACTACTTCCAGTCTGGGCCTTTTCTGGCACGTTCACATGTAACATATAGTATTTTTTGCTAGAAAATTACTTAGAACCGCCAAACATTAGATATTTTTTTTTTAAAGCAGGCCCTAGAGAATAAATTGGTGGGTTTTGCTATTTTTTATGTCACAAGATATTTTTGTGCATCGATTTTTCATCCACAATTTTTTTTGAAAAAATACACTTTTTTTAAGTTTTAATGAAAAAAAAAAAAACACAAAAGATAACCTAAATTTCTTGGAAATTATAAAAGATGAAGTTACGCAAAGTAAACTTCACCAAACGTCACGTTTTAAAATAGCACACACCCGTAAAATGGCGACAAACTACGTAAAATACACACAGTAGTATATAAAACGTAGATCAATATAATAGTCATATACTAAAACAGCGCTAATGTTTTACTACGTAAAATGTACTATCCATAGGCAACGTTTTAAAAGCCTTTGCAGAGGAGGTCTGGTGCTAGAATTACTGCCCATGGTCTGACGTTTGCGGCGAAACCTCATATGTGTGGGATGATCGATGTTTGCATGTGTGCGGGACCACACCTTTACATTTACCTTTTATTATTATTCATTAATTTATTTTTTACACTGTTGCTTTAATTTTATTTTTTTTATCACTTTTATTGCTCTCACAAGGAATTTGAACATCCTTGTGACAGCAATAGGCATGTGACAGGTCCTTCTTATGGAAAAATCTGGGGTCTATAAGACCTCTGCACTTAAGATAAGTCACCAATGACTCCTGAAGTTTTTATACTCCTGATAATGTGTGTGAGTGCGCGAAACAGCTGTAGATGTTTATTACTATACAACGCCTGAGGTTCTGGCCTCCACTCTGTTTCAGATTGGCAGCGCTTCATGTAAGTGCAAGCTTTCTATTCCACACATGATGTTTTGCATTTAAAGTACTGCCGCCATTAGCCCCAGTTGGATTGGTGGTTTTTCATGTAAGTGCTATAGGCCTCATTTTTTTTTTAATGTTTGTTTTTATGCCAATTCACCAATAAATACTTCGTCATGAGATTTTTTATTATTTTTTCGTTGGTGACTTATTACTGCGGATAGGATTTGCTGAGCTGTTTTTACCATGAGAAATATAACTTCCTGGTCATGATACATGCACTTGGATAGGGTCCTGTGATTCAGATAGAGGGGTAAGTACGAGCTAATGATGACTACATACCTCTGATGACCTGGACCTTATCATATGCAATTTTTGCTGTTCTATTTATAAGACAGCAACTATATCTGGTGAGTGCGTTTTTTTGACATTGGTGGAGGTCGCACTGGGTGATTCAAGCACTAGTGGAGGGAGACTACCTGAAACCTTTCACTTGATACTTCTTCGTAAGAACTATTCCATTTTGATTATTTTTGAATATTTTCAATGTTGGACTCGCTATCATAACACTTCAGGTTTTTGGGGTTTTTTGATATTGCACTGAGCACTGCAATTTTTCTTTGTTAACCTCCCTGGCGGTATTCCCGAGTCTGGCTCGGGGTGGATTTTTCATACCAAAAGCGGTATCCCCGAGCCAGACTCGGGCTTGCATCGCAGGATCCAGGAAGAGTTTACTTACCTTGTCCCCTGGTTCCTGCGATGTCTCTCCGCTGTGATCGGCGAGCCGCTGTGTCTCGCTCGATTCACAGTGCCGAGCTCCGTTCCCTGCGAGCGTTGCGACGCACGGGGACGGAGTTCGGCGGTAAATTCAAAAGTGAAACACACAGTACAGATACAGTATACTGTAATCTTACAGATTACAGTACTGTATCAAATAATGACACATCCCCTTTGTCCCTAGTGGTCTGTCCAGTGTCCTGCATGCAGTTTTATATATATAAAACTGTTCTTTCTGCCAGGAAACTGGAGATTGTCCATAGCAACCAAAACTGTCTCTTTACATCAAAAGTGGTTTTAGACCAGCTAGAAAAAAGCGATAATAAATTATAATCACTTGCAGAATTGAGCGATTTGTGGGGAGATCCGTCATCAAACACTAAAAGTAACAAAAGCTACAATTCTGCAACTGACCAAATTTCAGTGTTTTTGATTTGATTACATTATTATATAATTTTTATTATTATTATATTATTATTTGTTATAATTATTTATAGTTATTTATTATATTATAATTTTTTATTTCGTTTTTCAAACTTTATCATACCCGGGATGTCTACTAGACTCTTGTTTGGACAGATTTAAGTGAACTATTCCTAAGAATTACAGGCCTACAATATAAAACGCCAAATTTCTGTGCAAAATAATGGTACTGCTTTTAGCACCTAAAATCTGAAATAATCATACCGCCAGGGAGGTTAATGTAAACACAGATTAGTGTCTGCAGGGGCCCCAGCGGTCGCACAAAAAGTGCCACAGGTTGGGCACCAGAGCTATACATTATGTTAAAATAGTGTGATATAGTGCTACCTTCACTATTCTCATCCAGAAGTTATTGGAATGCATCAGAAAAAAGCAGAGCAGCACAATCTCTTGCACATACAAATTTTAACAACCAGTTTCAGACCTTGGTGTTATGGGGGCAGTGTAGTTGAGGAATATTTTTTTGATGTGCCTGGCATTCAGCTTTAATTACACATAGAACTACCAAACTGTTTCAATGAAGCAAATGGAGATTGTATTATTTTCTGTATTTTAACTAAAGAAATGCCTCGTGTTTATTGTTTAACTGTCAGCTGCAACATTGCTAAATATTTACATCAGAGTAATGAGGTAAGACCGAATTCACAATGAAATATATTTTTTCTTAACGAATTCTCATGACAAATGCCTTATGGCACAGTGCAAAAAATCTTTATCAGGAAGGGAATTCCCCCACGGATTAATTATAACTGAGGATTGCAGATACTTATCAACAAATAGTAACAAAGGTTTGGAGATAGTGTACAGTACACAGAACATTTCATTAATTTATGAGTGGTGCTCCTGTGCAAAAGTCTATGTATTTCTTACATGAAAATGAAGGGAAAATCTGTGTATAATTAATGTATATTGGTAAAGAAAATATAAAGTATGAGACACAGCAGGGCTCTTTGTGGTTTTTTCTTACCAAAGCATCATCATAATAAGATTTTTCTTTCTTCAAAAAACAACTACAGACCAGAAATATAAAGAAAAAAAATAGTACATTTCTTCATGCCTTCAAAAGTCATGATATCATGTTTTATGTACAGTATATGTATCTCAAATGTATAAATGCCAAATGCTATAAACAAAATGAAATCAGGCCTATGGTGAGGGTGCTTGCTGTGTAAGTTGGGTAGAAGGAAGACATTGAAGAGATTGATCAAGCATACCAAAGAGAAAGAGGCCATCTATGGTGTTGTCCACATGGGGACAGTGCCTGTACTCCACTTTAACTATTTTACTTCAGAAGCAATATGTACTATGGCAGGACAGAAGTGGATTGTAAACGAACATAGCGGTCATGGGTTTATTTATATTTTTGAATGCAGTCTCTGCAGGACATTGTAAACATGATTTGGCTGGATGTCTTGCTGCCTAATCACTTCTAAACTTGCCACATTTGCCTGCACACCCACAGGAAGCCCTCCCATGTTTCCAGAGCTCACCTGAAATCACTGGGAGCCCAGGAAGTCCAGATTTACATTAAGACTGCTGAACAGTGGGAGCCTGAGGAATTTCTATTCCCTAATTTCTTCTGCAATGCCTGAACCCGGAAGCACTCTGCCCTGAGCACTTTCATATTCTGAGCTGTCAGAACCTGGCTGCTAGACAGGGAGTCAGGGTTTCTCTGTCCCTGATCTGCAATAATACACACCCAAGCATGCTACCTCCGCAATGCTACCTCCCCATTATGATGAAATGTCCACAGCTGGAACAAGATGTGATGTCAAGGAATGACACAAATCAGGGCAGCCTCAAAGTATCCACTGGGATGGAGGGAAATAAAAAACATAAAACCAAAACACAAGCAGGAGCTCCTGAAAGAAACACATGGATCCTGTCTATGGATAAAGGGTGTATACACAAGGCTAATAGCATGCTGAGTTCCAGAGTCCAATAGGCCTGGTTTCCAAATAAAAAGTCAAAAGTTTGTTCCAAAAAAGTTAAAAACACAAGGAACATAACTGGACATTGAGTAGCATTACCAGCGATTGATCAGACCCGGACCTGTGACAGGAGGAATATGTCGGGGGACCAAGATGGCAAAGAGATCCTTGGTTGTATTGGGGGACCAAGATAGAAGGGAAGTCATGGTTAGGAGGTCTCCCACCGTGGCAGAACAGCAGGAGGACTCGAGTCACCGGAAGTGACATGACTGGAACACAGAGGTCAGCTGATGCAACATCAGAATGGTGAGAAGAACCAGGAAGTTGAGCCAGTTGCTAGGACTACATGTTTTGGGTCCCGTCCCTTTGTCCGGTTCCCCCGGCATACAGTATTCCTCCTGCCGCAGTTTGGGGTCTGGTCAACTGCTGGTAATGCTGCTCAACATCCAGTTATGTTCCTCATGTTTTTAACTTGTTTGAAATAAACTTTTGACTATTTATTTGGATAGCTGGCCTTGGTATTATTGGACTCTGGAACTCATCGTGCTATCAGCCCTGTATATACCCTTCATCCATAGACAGGATTCATGTGTTTCTTTCAGGAGCACATGTTTGTTTTTTGGTTTTATGTCCCTAATCTGCATATCCTCAGTGATGGGAGACATTATTAGTTTAGTATACTTTGAATGTCTTCATAAAGGGAACACGTCATGCTGTATTACTATTACATAATAAAGTTAAGTAAAAAAAAAATAAATGTGTTAAATAATAAAATGTTACAAAATAAAAAAACAAAAAAATTAAAGATCCATGCACATATGTGTACATATTATTGACAATTATTGAGCTGTGAAAAATTTTAAAGCATCGACAATAGAAAAAAAGAGGCCAGCAGTAGCAACTTAACAGGCTCATTTATACTTGCTTTGGCTTCAACACACATTAAAGCGCCTATTGCTTCAACATGCTTTTATGATGTGTTTTTGTTTTTTCGGTGGTGCTTCAATGAAGCTTCGGTGGTGCTGTGATGAAGCTTTGGTGATGCTTCGGTAAAGCATCGGTGATGCCTCAGTGATGCTCTTTTGAAGCTTTGTTGATGCTTGACAGATGCTGTGTGTGTGTGTGTGTGTGTGTGTGTGTGAATATCTCATACCTGCAATTTCTCCAAAACAAAGTTAAAGCTGAATAGAGTTCTATGGAGGTTTTGAAGACGCTTTGAAGCAGCTTTGTGGGGTATAATTATTGAAGCAAAGCTGAAGCAAAGCAAATGCAAGGTGTAAACATGACTGTAAGCTAACAATTTTATTTAGTCACAGAGGCTTTGAATGGCATTCAGAGAGCTTTACCAAAGCCTTGTTTTGAAGCAAGAGTAAACTAGCCCTTAAAGAGGAAGTAAACCCTGATGGGTTTTGCTTCCTCTTTTGCTCCCTGCAAAGCCTACAAATTAAAAGCATAATGGGCTAGTATGCATTACATACTAGCCCATTATGTGACACTTACCTGCAAACGAAGCCCGCGCTGTCCCCCGTGTCCATCTTCACCCCTCTTCCTTCCGGGGCCGCAGACTCCAGGCAGTCACAGAGGGCTCTGTGACTGGCCAGAGCCACATGATGTCATGGCACATGCTGGGGAAAAAACGTTGCGGAGGTCCGTTTCTTCACAGCGATTGCGCTGATGACGACATTGACGCACTACAAGTGAAATATCTCCTAAACTGCGCATGTTTAGGAGATATGTCCACTACCTATAGGTAAGCCTTATTATAGGCTTACCTATAGGTAGAAGTAACACACAAGCATTTACAACCACTTTAAGCAAAACAAAATGATAAATGCTCTATTCAGTTTTATCACTAGTTCTTTAAAGTATGATGCATGTGGAAAGGATCTTTCACAACACAAACATTTCCCAGCACACTTGACACCTAACAAAAAAACCTCTGTACAACTATTTCAATAATTTGCAGTAAAAGCTGAGGTTTTAGTTGTATACATTTGCAAATACATGTGGAAGCCTTACTGCTTTGCCATGGTCTCCTCAGCATGCGTTATTGACAATTAGGCTTGGAAAGAAGTGGCTAGGTGGCTTGGAAGTTATGGGCCCAACACAAATTACCTGAAAAGTTCAGAGACCTACTGTAAAAGGGAGAAGAAGAGGATGGGCATAGCATACACAGACAAGCAGGATGCAACTAAGCTACTTAAGGTATGTACCATTTGTGAGACATGAGTTTGTCTTATGCCCCGTACACACGGTTGGATTTTCCGACGGAAAATGTGTGATAGGACCTTGTTGTCGGAAATTCCGACCATGTGTAGGCTTCATCACACATTTTCCATCGGATTTTCCGACACACAAAGTTTGAGAGCAGGCTATAAAATTTTCCAACAACAAAATCTGTTGTCGGAATTTCCGATCGTTTGTACACAAAGCCGACGCACAAAGTGCCACGCATGCTCAGAATATATAAAGAGAACTATTGGCTACTGCCCCATTTATAGTCCCGACGTATGTGTTTTACGTCACCGCGTTCAGAACGATCGGATTTTCTGACAACTTTGTGTGACCGTGTGTATGCAAGACAAGTTTGAGCCAACAATCCTAGGATTTTGTTGTCGGAATGTCCGATCAATGTCCGACCGTGTGTACGGGGCATTAGGCTTTGGTAAAAAGCCTATTTTTATAGCTCCATAGATCAGGTTAACGACTCCTCCTTCCCTGCAGACTTTTAATTAGAAACAGACAATCCGAAAGAAAACAGCTTCTGTTGTTCTTACCTTTAGACAGCGGTGTCACAGATGCACCCTAGACTAAATGTTTATTTGTAAATATAACAATACTGTATAAAAAATAAAAAGATATGAAACATCATTTTCAAAATGTGATCTAAATAATGTTGGGGCAAATTTATTAGATTAGTAAAGGGTGTTCAAATAACACAGAGAACAAACATATAAGGACTTTGCAAAGTGTATCACGTTCTAGGAAAAATCATATTTTTCTTCTATTCCCTCACACGAAGGCAGTCAAGGTAAACACCTTATTTAGTGGGTATGCATTTTTTAGGTAACAATATTATGTGATATGTACTGTATTATTTTTTTCTCTATCTTCTCTCTCTCACCACAATATATAGCGGTATATGGGACAGTTATGATAAGTTTTTGGATTTATAATGTATATATAGAGGGTTGATTATTATGTACATTTGTTCATTCTTATGTATACACTCTTTTTTGTAGATGGATTGATAATACAGTGGGGATCTATATGAGAACACATCCTAAGTCCTAAACAAGCAGAATACCCACAAAATGTGTAGACTACTCATGATTGATATCATGAAGGAATGGTTCTGAGTTTTCTCATATATACATATATGTGTATGGTAGATTTTAATATACGGTAATTTGTAATAAAAAATGATTTTATGTATATGGATTTTATATTGATTTGATGACTTCATGAGGTGTATATTTGAAAATCCATTATTTATAATGTCTGGACATTTTTTTGTTTATTTAGGATGTTGCCCTCATGAATTTATTCATATATACCTTATTTACCAAAACTCAGTTTGAAACATGAAGACACACTTTGCAAAATTAACTGCCTTTACTCTTTAGAAATGTATTTCCAGTGTAAAGGAAGTGCTCCGTGTTGAATTTATTCTAAATGAAGGTTTTATACAAGTAATGGAAAATGTGACCTAAAAAGTTTAGTTTGAAAACTTATTAAATCAATGAAAAAAATGTTTAATAACATTTACCAAAACCATTATAGTTATTAGCATCCATTCTAATCACTAGTTAACCCAATGTACTATTCAAAATGTCTCCTTTAAATATAAAGTTAAAAAAAAAATTAAGGAGAAATTCCATAAGTAATCATGTCTTTTAAAATGGTAATTTCAAAAAAAGCTCTTGATCTATGGATAATACTAGAAATAGCCCAGAAAACATGCATTTAATTACATCTAATTCAGAAAAATCTATGAAAAACACTTTTTTAAAGCAAGCACTATTTCAGTGAGCTGACATAAAACTTCCGCCCTTTAGTCATTCACCTACTTACTGTTTTTAAATTTTTAGCATAATATTTCCATATTTATAACAGGCAAACCATAAAAAAATTTGCAGTCAGCAGATCTTGCAGACCATTAGAAAATGCTTTTTACTCTTTTTTTCTTGTACCAAATTTACAGAGCTAAGATCCAAGCCATGTCAGGCTGTGAGAATTATCTACCATTCATTCGTTTCATAATACAAACTTTTTTTTTTTCGAACACAGTAAAATGGAAGTCTCCAAAGAACTCAAAGGAAGTGCAGTGTCATCAGGATGTATACCACGGACAGCTTGTAGTTAAAGTTGAAAAGTGTCCTGCAGTAACTATTTCATTTAGAAGACTGGAGAAATTCAGCAAACAGAGTTAGGTAAATGGTTTTATAAGCTACCTGCTGGCATCCTCCTAACGATGCATGATCCTAGACATATGTCTTTGAAATGAATTCTTTAAATTGCCTTCACTCTATTGAAACATCAATACAGAATTTCAAATGTTCTAATTTGGGGCAAGCTATCGTGAATCAAGCCATCAGTTTAATGTTAACCTTTGAATACTGAAAGTATTATTCTTCAAAAATATCCTTTAGATCATAACATCATCCCAAGTAATAAAATGTGAGGATTTAATAAGCCTAGAAAAGTTTATACAAATGATGGAGATATAGAAGCTGAGAAAAAAAAGTACATACATTAAAACCACATTTTTGAACTATAAATGTATATATAAAAATCAATATATATTTGAATTATTTAACAAAAAAGATCCAATGTGGTTTCTCAGTGGCACACATTCTACTCTGTATTTAAAAGGAGACAGGTGGATTGTCTATAGATATCATTGGTTCGGACATACTATATAGAATGCTCATTAGTAGCTTAGTTCTGGGCACCCTGTTAGTAGAAAGGCAGGGATCACAGCAGGGAAGTTACATCTCTAGCTTCTCACATTCCTGCTCTATCTTAGCTGGGCTCCGCTCGGCTTTCTTTGGCAGCTCATTAGTAGGTCCACTGATGCATAAGAGCCAGTCATTAGGAGTATTTCTCAACATAGGCTTTTCATCAGGTGACTGAATTTACATTGCTTACATTGTTTTTTTTTGTTACAGATTCTTTGGCTAGATAACAAATTAAATACATTTTAGAAAAATGTTTTTCTTTAACAAGTGGAAAGCTCTTAACTGTTTTCCAGAAAAAAAAGATATTTTTTTGTAAAAGCTGTTTTCACAATTGCAACAGGAGCATAATGGAATTTTGTAGCTCTCCCCAGATAACAGAATGCCTGTCCAAAAAATCTGCCTCACTTTTACCGTGTGCTTGAAATACAAAAGCCACTTATAATTATTTGATGCTTTTCCAAGATTAAATGTTAGACCGACATGAAGATAATTGTCATACTGTAAAAATCTAATTTAAAATAATATGTTGAAAACTTTTTTTTTTCATGTATTTCCATAAACAGCATAGGTAATTTGTCTTTTTATTCTATTTTTTTTTTTAAGCACAAGGTGTTAAGTGTTAGCAACTATAATGAGTTAACCTTTTGTTATAGTGAATAGATAGTAAGTTAGTTGTGAGGTACATTGTTTCATTGTTGCTGGGTATTGAAATGATACTTTAGGAAACAACATGTGTGGGAAATAGATAAGTTATGTTATGTGACCTATTTTGAAAATAAATGAAAAAGAAACAGACAGCTGCCAATGAAGTTACAAAGTAGAAACTCATTTGGTATAAGTTAAGCTTAAAAAAATATGCTGTAGCCATTGCCTGCTTCTCTGACACCTTTCTTCATTATGAGGGCAACATTTAAAGTGTTACTAAACCCACAACAGTAAAATCAGTCTGTATGTGCCTTAAAGCATGCTTGTTATACTCACTGTGGAACCTAAGGGGTTAATCGTCAGTATTGTGTACAAAGCCTGTTTGATCCTGTCTTCTCTGATCCTACCTTGCTTCCACTGTCCCCTAATAATTTCCTGACAACACAGGGTCTATGGAGTCAGGCTGCACATGCTCAGTTTGGTGTGTATTGCTAGAGAGGCATTTTTCTTGGGAGGGTGCATGTGATCAGCACAGGGCCAATCAGCGCTGTCCAGGCAGAGGATCAGGGGTCTTGCAGTCTCATAGGATACTCTGGAGACTCCTCCTAAATACTTTAACCAGTGCTTGACTGGACACTGATAGAAGTCACAAGACTGCTCTAACTGGTATTTAGCAGTTTATATTTACAAAAATGTTTGCATTTCCATGTTCTGTGTACTGTGGGAGACCAGATTTAGTGAATGCAGAGTCCCAGGTTTGGTAATACTTTAAGGCTCTGCAGGGAGGATCTTAACACCTATGGAAAAGCTGTGTATTGAAATAGTGATGCCTATTCCATAATCCATTTTGGCTGTCAGGGGCATGCCTCATGATAATGGCACATAATGATTACATTATTAATTGGATTATGTTACTTTTACAGCTGGTTACTCTATGAGAGTAAAACTCATAGAGAGAGAGAGTGTCTGTGTTGCTGTTAAAGACAGAACTATAGATCTTTTTTTTTCTTGGGGGGAGGGGGGATTCAACCCAGAGAGCAAGGATAACTTGCCACACATTTGTATTTTTAAGTCTTGTGAACATACTGCACATCTTCCCTGGTAAGTTGTACACTTGCAGAGCATTTGAAGCACAAGTTCTAGTTGCCATTTTTACAATTTGTAGCAAATTTGCATGGAAAGTCTATAGCACGAGCCCTGCAAGTCTCCATTTTTAGCAAGAAAAAAGAAACAAGCAGCGCAAATCTATAATCCCACAGTCTGGTGATAGTGAACCCACTGCTATTAACCTAATCCCTTACTGTACACATGTGGAATACATTCAATCCAACAATCATATAATGATAAACCCTGTGTCATTGCGTAAAATAATTCATCTCTCATACAAAAAATATTTGTTTCTATGAAACAAACAATAAAGTGCAAATGTTGTTAAAAAAAGTGCAAAAGCAAAAATGGTGTTCTGACACAGTGAAAAAAAAGTGCTTAGTGCAAGAAAATATTATTCATTAGTAAAGTGCATGCATCAAAAATTCATTCATGTTTTCAAAATATTTGCAGTTTATTTTGCAATACCAGGAAAAATCCAAAATTATTATTATCGCTTTCTTGGATTTTTCCTGGGATTGCAAAATGAACTTCAAATATTTTGAACACATGTGAATTTTTGATGCATGCACTTTACTAATGAATAATATTTTTTTGCACTAAGCACATTTGTTCACTGTGTCAGCACACAGTTTTTTCTTTTGCACTTTTTTTTAACATCATTTGCACTTGGTTTGTTTCATAAAAAATGTTGTATGATAGATGAATTATTTTATGCAATGACACAGAGTTTATCATTACACATGATTGTTGGATTGAATGCATTTCATATGTGTACAGCAAGGGATTAGGTTAATAGCAGTGGGTTCACTATCACCAGATTGTGGGATTATAGATTTGCGCTGCTTGCTTCTTTTTTTCTTGCCAATTAATTGGAGATCATAGGCATGCACAGGGGGTGTGCCAGGTGTGCCTTGGCACACCCTAATAACCCAAAGTGCATTAGCATTATCATTCTGTGTGCAGGCAGGGAGATGGGAAATATCTCCCTCTGACCAGTTCTGCCATTCATGAAGTGCTACCATACTTCTCTTTCACCATACCGACTCTACCATAACAGTGTGTGTCTGTATGTGTATGTAATATATACCACACACACATATACACACACACACATGCATGTGTGTTTGATGTTTGGGGTGTACACCCTAATGCAATAGGCTACACACACCTATGCTGGTGATTCACTGGTATTTAGGTGGCAGCAATCTTATTTAATCCCTTAATCTTCCGTTAATATCTTTGGCACTAGTTTTTATTGTTGTTTGTCCAAGTGTCCATTTTTATAGGGTCTATTCACTAATAAGTGAAGAGAGTTGAATTGTCAGAACAATTGCAAAATCTAAGCCAAAGTGGCTGAAGTAGAAAAAAAAACAGCTCTCATTGAAATGTTTTTAGTTCAGCTTTTTTGGCCTATATTTTACCATTTCCCTAAAATAATTACCTCAGTTCACTGAATAGTGCATTAAGACAAAACTGATCTTTATAAAAAAAACTTTTATTAAAATATTTGAATAATATCAATACATAACGCTGGATTACATCTTTTTTTTTTATTAGGGTGAACATTTAACAAAACATAAAAGAGAATATTTATAATATGAAAAAGAACGTTCTCAAAAACAATAAAAATTATACAATAAAAAAACAAAAAAACCACACAAAACAAAAATTGCAGCAATATGCGATACAGTGATGCACTAATTCAAGAAGCTAAGCAGCAAAAGTAGACAAAAATGCCTATCCCTAATTAAAAAAAAAAAAAAAAAGCACAACACAAAACAAAAATTGCAGTAATATACAATACTATGTGAAACAGTGATAAAGTGCACTAATTCAAGAAGCTAAACAGCAAAAAGACAAATATGCATAAATGACTATCCCTAATTTAAAAAAAACCCCACAATAATATGCGATAATGTGTGAAACAGTGATAAAAGTACTCAAATCAAAAGCAGGTATTCATCTGATTTTACATAAAAAACAAAAAAATAAATCCCACATAATAAAGTGCATGTGCATCAAAATGTGATGAGAGATGTGATACTCAAAAAACAGTTCTTGAAAGTTGTGAACACAATTGTTCTCACCATCCAGGCATCCAGCTGGACTGTGCCCTAGCAGCTCACCTTAAACAAAGGCGACAACAGGTCTAGTGGCGCTTTGGTATACATATCCTTAATGGCAGTTCATGTTCCACTCTCCTCTCCTCGTCTGCATTGAGATCCACAGCTGGTCTGACACGACTTTAATATATGGATCCTTTATGGAAAATCACATTCCACTCCACTCTCCTCTCCTAAAAGCACCACTAGATCTGTTGTGGTCTTTGTTTAAGGTGAGCTGCTAGCATATAAACAAGAAAAAAAAAACATTCCAAATTGTGCTCCACCAATGGGATATTAGAGTTAGACATTTGTGATTTCTACCTCTTTGAACTCCATATCAGATCTCATGGATATCACTCACCTCTCCGTACACCATGCCCCAGCATCAATTAACCGCTTCCCAACTGCCTCACCCAGATATACTGCGGCAGAATGGCACGTACAGGCAGGTTAACATATCTGTACTCGCCCTTTAAAGCGGTTGTATACCTATATTTGTAACTTTTACCTACAGGTAAGCCTATAATAAGGCTTACCTGTAGGTAAAAAAAATATCTCCTAAACCTGTAAGGTTTAGGAGATATTCCCCTCGCAATGAGCCGCTAACTGCAGCGGCGCATGCGCACAGGGGACTCTCGGCTGACAGCCCGGCATGCCGGGCAGAAGTCTCCCGCGCGCATGCGCGGGAGTGACGACATCGCGGCTCCGGCCACTCACAGCGCCGGAGCCGCGATACCCGGAAGACACGCCGAGGGGAGATGTCGGCTCCCTCGGCGTGGACCAGGTGAGATGCCGGCGCCTCGTTCTAAGGTAAGTATCTCATAATGAGCTAGTATGCGGTGCATACTAGCTCATTATGCCTTTTCCCTTGCAGGTGTAAAAAAAAAAAAAAATGACAGCGGGTATACAACCGCTTTAAGAGGCGGCTCTCAGGCGCGCGCCCGCCGGGAGCTCCGTGACTGTGATCACGGGTCCCGCAGACTCGATGTCCATGGGCATACCCGCGATCGTCTCACGGTGAGGAAGAACGGGGAGATGCTAATGTAAACAAGCATCTCCCAGTTCTGTCTAATGACACTGACACTGATCACAGCTCCCTGTAATAGGGAGTGGTGATCAGTGACGTTTCACACACAGCCTCTCTCCCCCACAGTTAGAATCACTCCCTAGCACACACTTAACCCCTACAGGGCTACCTAGTGGTTAACCCTTTCACTGCCAGTAACATTTTTACAGTAATCAATACTTTTTTTAGCATTGATCGCTGTATTAATGCCAATGGTCCCAAAAATGTGTCAAAATTGTGTCCGCCATAATGTCACAGTCACTATAAAAATCGCTGATCGCCGCCATTACTAGTATAAACATTTTTTGTCTATGCCAATATGTAGCAGGGCTAGTGCAGGAGTCAGGGACCAGATTGTCCCAGTAATGGAGGAGACTAAAGTGAATACTTGGTTCCAGAAGGAACTCAAGGATTTGCAAAACCAAAGGGTATGTGCTATGGAGCCTATACTGCCACAGTTTCTCCATCTGTGGGTGGTTTTCTTTTAGGATTCCCAGTGGTTGGTACAGTGAGATACTTTAAAGGTTTCTGTAAATGCTCGTAGCCACTGGTCTTGGGTGAAAGGGACATTCAATCCTTCAGCCCATTTGTTTAAGGAATGTACTTGAGAGCAGGGTCGGGTGTCACTGAGACAAGAGTACATCAGGGAAATACCTCTGCTAGGGCATGGGGTAGAAAAGTAATACTGGTATATTGGTGCGGGGATATTTACTATGGAAGGTAGTTTAGATGTGCTCAGGAAGTGAGAGATTCGCGTGTATGTGAAAGCTTCTGAGCTTGGGAATTTGAATTTATCTTGGAGAGCTTCAAATGTATGCAGCGAACCATGGTTTATCATGTCGCCAATGGTTAGGATACCAGCAGAGTGCCACTGGGAGAGGTTCCAATCAGGGATGCAGGAAGATATGGTTCTTAGTGGTATTGGTAGTGATCTCCTAGGTGAGTTGTGGGGGTATGCATTTAAAAGTTTTCTCTAGGCCAGCAGTGAGGAAGAGATCATAGGGTTAATTTTCCGAATGGTTGGGGAGTATCCAGCTGTCGTTAGTAAGAGGTAGTTTGTTAGGGTAGCAGGCTGTGGATATGAGGCTTCCATGGTGGACCATATTTTTTCAGGCACAGGATGCCACCAAAAGTAAAGTTGGTCTAATATTGAGGCGTAGTAATAATTGTGGATATGAGGCAATCCCACTCCGCCTTTCCTGTGGGGCCTAGTGAGCATGTAGCCAGCACATCGAGGTGGTTTAGATTCCCAAATAAATTTAATTAGTTGACTCTGGATTGAGGTCAGGAGAGAGCGAGGAATAGGCAGAATGAGTGTTCAAAATAAGTAGAGAAGCTTAGGCAGTATAATCATTTTGAAGGTAGCGATACAACCCAGTGTAGAAAGGCCTATGTTGCTTAGTGATTTCAGTAGGAAGGGTAACTTTCAAGAGAAGGTTTGGTAGTTTAAGTCAATCAGTCCTTTTGGGTTGGGGCAATCTGAAGTCCCAAGTATGGGATAGATGTACCCGCCCACATGTAGGGTATGCTGGATTTCAGCCCGGGCAGCCATTTGTGGTGGGAAATGTATGGGGAGGACTACGGGTTTTGTGGTATTAAGTTTGTAATAAGATACAGAGCTAAATTGGTGGAGGGTGTCTTGTATTGCCTGTAGGGACTGGATGGGGTTAGTGACAATCAAAACCACGTCATCTGCAAATAGGTTAATTTTGTGGTCCATGCGATTGCAGGGGATGCCGGATATTTGTGGATTGGATCTAATTTTAGAGGCCAAAGGTTCCATCAGTAGGGCAAAGATAAGTGGGGAGAGGGGGCAACCCTGTTGTGTACCGTTAGAGATCTCGAAAGGGGTGGATAAAGTCCCTCCAGTGAGTACTTTAGCTGATGGGTTGGAGTATAAGGATAGAATTACATCCTGGAACCACCCTGTAATACCAAATTTAGTCAGCACTGCCTGAAGGAATGTCCAGTGGACTCTATCAAAGGCCTTCTCTGCATCAAGTGATGGTAGCAGAGAAGGCATTTGAGTATGTTCAGCATGGTGAATGAGGTTGAGCACCCTTCTGGTTGCGTCTGGGGCCTGCCTACCCGGGACAAACCCAACCTGGTCTGGGTGTACCAGCTCAGGGAGTAACACCATCAGTCTGCTGTCAATAACTTTAGCAAGTAGCTTGATGTCAGTGTTCATGAGAGATATTGGCCTATAGTTTGCGGCAACAGAGGTATCTTTCCCAGACTTTGGGATGGTGGATATGATAGAGCGTAACATATCTGTAGGCAAGGAGCCCGAGGAGCCAGCAGCATTGAAGAGGTCTGTTAGTTTAGGGACTAAGATGTCGGCAAATTTTTTCTAAAACATTTTACTGAAGCCATCCTCTTCTGGGGACTTATTCAGAGGGAGAGCCTTAATTGCTCTGAGGACTTCTTCCATAGTGAATGGTTTAGAGATACATTCGAATTGGGTCTCTGAATTTGTGGGTAAATTGATTGGGGTAAGAAAGCTATGTATTTGCTCTGCAGTTGGTTGGGGAGTGAGAGGGTCCTTTTTGAGATAATATAGGGATGCGTAAAAGTCACTAAACACATTAGCAATTTATTGGGGGTTGGTTAAAAGCTGCTTTGAAGTAGGGTGGTGGAGGGAAATAATTTTGGCTTTTGTACGTTGGGCCTTAACTTGTTTCGCTAAATGTGACCCAGCTCTATTCCCTAATGCATAAAAATTGGCCTTGGAGAATTTGAAGTTCTGTTCGAATTTGTGGAGCAGGATGGTGCGTAATTTCTGTCTTAACTCCAGGAGCTTGATGGCTTGCGCGTGAGAGGGAGAGGATTTGTTTAATTTTTCTATACAGGATAATTAGGACATAACCTCGTCAATCTGCTGGGTTCTCTGGCGTCTCACTCTTTTACTCAACTTTATGAAAATTCCTCGGAGGTAAGCTTTGTAAGTTGACCAGAGCGTAAATTTGTCAGTATCGGGCAGCTTGTTAAGTTCAAAGAAAGATTGGTGCTCGGTCTCTATTTCCCCTTGGACTTTAGGGTCATCTAACAAGGAGGGGTCTAGCCTTCATAGTCTCGGTGGTCCAGGTCATAGGTCGCATAGGGTTATTGAAATAGGGGCCTGATCTGACCATGAAATGAGACCAATGTCAGATTTCATGACATTTTGAAGGGTCCATTTATCCACCAGGAAGGAATCAATGTGTGAATAAGATAGCTGTGAGTGGGAAAAGTATGTATAATTACATTCTGAGCCACGTTGTGCTCTCCAGACATCGAAGAGATCTAGGTTGTGGAGCAGGAGGATCAAAGCCGGCTGATGTTGACCTTGTTTAGTGGAGGTGTCCATGGAGGGATCGCCAATTATATCAAGGTCACCACCTATAACTATATTTCATTGTCTCAGGTTATTAACCTTCTTGTAGAGGCGTATATATTGACCAGGGTGTAGGTGGTTTGAGCGATGGTGCAAATGAGTATTAGGTATCGGCCCTGTGGATCGCCATAGGTGTGTTGAAACTGAAGGGTTTTTTGGACAGCTGTCAACACTCCATTGTTCTTCCTTGAGCCCGTGGCAAGATAAACGGTGCCATACCCCTTGAGTCTGATCTTCGGGGTTTTTGATTATGCAAAGCGGGTCTCCTGTACAAATACACTGTCCGCATTTTGTTTGGTCATTAGCCTATGTAGATTAGCCCATTTTTGTGGGCTGTTTAGGCCTTTTACGTTTAGGGAAGTCAGTTTTATCTGCATTTTAAGGCAGTTGGTGATGTCTCTTTGTGGTAAGTCAATGATGTTAGGTATCGTAGTTAGTTGCTGATGATTCTCCATTGTTGCCTTGGAGAGATCTATATATATAGTGCAATTGCAGTGAAAGGGTCAGGGAGCTTTGGGGCTCGCTTGGCGGCAAACATCCCTTTTTCTTTTGCGTTGTAGAAGTTTATGTGCGCTAATACATCTCTTGATTTCTCTGCTGGGAGGTAAGGTGGTTTTGGTAGCCTATGGACTCGATTTCCAGGTCCCTGTCAGTCAAGTCAGGTACTAGCGCTTGCATTAGAGATTGTAGGAATTGTACCAGCTCGGGTTGTTGTACTGATTCAGGTATGTTGCGGAATTTAATATTGTTCCTGCGAGAACGGTCCTTGAGATCTGCTAGTTTAAGGTTGATTCCCTGCATCTCATCTTCATGCTCTGTGCATACATCATATATCATTATGGGCAGTGAAGAGATCAGACATTTTTTTTTCATCATGGTAATGACGCTGGTCCTGGTGTTGTATTACATTAGCCAGTGAGGACACTGCAGCTGAGAGTTCTGAGTACAATGTCTGTTTAAGGGAAATCAGCATGTTCTCCATCATCTGCTCAGAAATGGGCTGGTCTGAGGCAGGGAAGTTATCTATGGCTGAGGGGTGCTGGATGTTAGGAGGAGATAAGGTGAAGGGTATACTGGGGCTTTGTCCTGGGATGTCATCCTATTTCCTGGGCTTGGATTTTACTGGAGAGGCAGAAGTAGGTGAGCGGGGTGGGGGGTACTCACAGTTTGAAAGTAAGGGGAAGCCTGGGCATTGTGGTCCACCGCCGCTAGTGTGAGGAGGGAGCTGAGCTGCATGCCTGTGTGTGTTGCCAGTGCCATCTTGTCTGCAGCCCGCTCCGAGAAGAAGTCTGTCAGCTTCTGAGGCATGTTTAGCTGCTTCCTCCGTTTCTGCATTGTGCCTGGTCGTTGTGTGACCCACTGGAGGGGTGATCGGGTGGTTTGTATCTCGTTCCTCACCCTGTGGAGCCACTATTACCCACGTGCTGTGTGAAGCATACAGATTAGGCAGCCATCCGCGATGTCGGCAAGCAACACCCCCCAAAGAATGCCTCCTTTACTTCCTGTCTGGTAAAACATCATCAGGACAGGATGTAAAATAAATCTCTATAGTGGAGCCCCAGATAGCAGGGGTCCTAATCTTTTCCACTCTGTCAAAAAAGGAAAAGTATTTTGGCTGGGCAGACGCTTTGACGCTTCAGTATGGAAACATTTTAACTGAAAGCTTTTTAACCAATTAAATAATGTGTTCTATATAGAAATAACACCGAAAGCAATCTTCCAAAACATTTTATCTGACAAGCTGAGAACAGCCTTCATGCTAAATAAAGAAAAGAAACAAAGAAACAAACACAAAAGAAGCTACTAATACACATGGGACTTGCTAGAAATACATAACTATTAAAGTGGTTGAAAACCCTCACATATACCAAGTGAAGTGACTGGCTTCAGCTAATGCACAGAGATAAAACAAATCCTCCTGTGCCTGTATCCTCTTATATATTTTTATCTGCAGTCATCTGTCCTCTACAGTCTTCCAAAACACAAATTTTGCACAGTCTCATTTAGCTCTGAAAAGAAGGGGGTGAGGAGCTGAAGTTACATTCTACAAATCTTAGTGAGGAGAGCTCTGAGCTCTGATTGGAGGAAATAAACACAAACCCTCCTCACAGTACACGGAAAACAGGCAGAGCTAAGGATATCAGTCACAAGCTGTGTGCTGGAGCTCTCCTCCCCCATTGCCTTTTTATCTCATGTGTCAGGAAAGCCTTTCAACAGTGACTGATAACAGAGGAATGGGGTAGCAAAGAGAAAGGAAACTCATGTCTGAGGTTTACAACCACTTTAATATAACAACTTCAATATAAATAAAAATATATTTGCACTTTATTGATATATCCCAATTTAAAAAAAATAGTTGATGGCTGATTTCATATAATCCCAATGTATATATCAAAATTGATCACAGTGTATGTTGTTGTTAATACAAAAATAGCATCACATAATATGAGAGTTAGTTTGATTTAATACTTCCACCGCATTGGCTGTAGAATGGTTTTTACACAGATCCACCAGATAAGAGAATTTTCTCCCATCGTGTTTCATGAAATGTAATTCACTTCACCGGGAGCAGATTCTGTTGATAATATAGCTACAAAAATAAAATTCTGCAAAGTAAGTGACATGATAACAATAGCATATTTACTCAAATTGTTTCAAATGTGGCTTGACCAGAAAGAATAAAAACAGAAATCTCCAGACGAAAAATGACAGAGTTAGCCTAACCCTGGAGCGTTGGGGAACCGGGACCCAAACAAAGAGAGGATAGAAAAAGAAGAACAAAAAAAGCATAAAATGCAGCCCCAGGGAG
The DNA here is from genome assembly GCA_037952925.1 of Lithobates clamitans. Lineage (NCBI taxonomy): Eukaryota > Metazoa > Chordata > Amphibia > Anura > Ranidae > Lithobates > Lithobates clamitans. The sequence goes on along the minus strand of JBBGZY010000502.1, from coordinate 11,631,375 downwards.
AGAACGTAGGCAAACGTACTACAAGATGTATCAGAAAAAGAACACATGTTTAAACGAATAAGATCTTCCAATATGGGGATGTAATATTACATTTGCAAAAGCCATGTTTAAAGCTTACTAGATGTCCATAGGTTTGAAAGTCTAATAAATTATTCTAATTGCAATTAAAAAAATCCTATAGACATTCATTGTCTCATCCCATATATCTATACCACTTAGCATCCCATCTAACAGTCAGTTCAAAAAGTGTATACACAACTAGAAGCATGCCTAGTTGGATGTTGAATTTAAGGGGCAGTTACATTCCTTCCACTGGTCCCTAAAGCATGATGTCCTTCCTCCCACTAGTGCCGCTTGCTTTATCCCATCTCCCCCCCCCATACTCACTGGTCCATCTAACCTACATCACTACAGCATACCACAATGGACAGGTGTGAGTGAGTGGTAAAGAACTTTTTTTTTTAGATACAAACTAATAAATATATGTAGCATAAGCATACACACTCTCTGTCTCATTCCCTCCCATCTCCCTTTTTATGGTTAGAAATGAGTATGTATGGGTCAGAACTTTGTATAGTTTATTTTTTGCTTGTATTATGTCACATGTCCAGAAAATAAAGGGTTAACATAGCATCACTAGGACAGGAAGCCATGGAAAATCTTTTAATATGGACACACTAAACAATGAAGGCCCAAAAGATGTTCAAAGCATCCCAAATCTATCTAAATAAAAAGAAAAAATGGAAGAACTACAACAGAAAATACAATGTAGATAATTGTTCACGCTATATGTTTAGCATTGAATCTTTTAATCTAATATTAAAACCAGATGTATCTCCTAATACAACTAATTTGTGCCATCACCAAACTGATTGTACAAATAGCACAGTTCATAAACACCTGTATACATATGCCAAGTATGGATATCATCTGCAGAACCAATTAACTGCAACCTATGAAAGTAGGTAGGTTAAAATATGCCAACAGGAACTGATTCCCAGAAATATGAATTTATTTATATGCAACAGTTTTACTCAGATTGAAGAAATATGGTCTTCCTTTTAAAATAATGTGTGGTGCACCAATTCAATTTAAGCACATCTGCACTTAAAGTGTTACTATACCCAGGACTCTCCCACAGTACACAGAACATGGGAATGCAATCATTTTCGTAAATATAAACTGCTCAATTTCTTTTCTCATCAGCAGTATATAGCAGTCTGTGACTTCTATCAGTGCCTGGGTAAAGCTTGTAGGAGGAGTTTTCATACTGCACTGGCTGACCTATCAGGACACAGGACCCCTGACCCTCTGTCTGGACAGTGCTGATTGGCCCTGTGCTGATCACATGCACTCTCCCAAGAAAAAATAAACTCTCTAGCAATACACACCAAACTGAGCATGTACAGAGTGACTCCAGTAACTCTGTCTTTTCCGGACATGTTTTGAAGTGCAATAAGGGGAGGATTCATGCATACTGTACAAGATCACACAGCCTTTTTACACAATGCAGAGGATTAATCCCTCACAGTGAGTATAACAAGCATGCTTTACTACTTATACAGACTGATTTCACTGTTGTGGGTTTAACACTTTAAGCCTCATTCACCCAGGGCATACTATAGCATGCGCATAGGAGAGGGTTGTGTTTACCTGTACAGGGATGCACAGGTGTTCTATGGAATTGGGAGCAGTGGCTGTATCCATGCAGCAACTGTATCCCAATATATATATCAATGGGACTTCTTGCATGGGGATGCATGTGCATTTCCGTGTGGGTAAACACGGCCCTCGCAAATGCATATGCTGTAAAACACCCCATGAGAAGGGGGTCTTACTTTTTTCCCTATGCAAAGTCCCCCAAGCATCTGTTAAACTAGCCAGAGAGCAGCTGCGTCCTGTGATCATGTGGCAATGATGCTGCACTGCTCCTGAATTTTCCACAGGCTGTACCTGTTTGCACTAGAGTAACATTTTATTTTAGCAGGGGATGGATGTGGATCAGCATCATTACTTGTGAGTAGGGATGAGCCGAACACCCCCCTGTTCGGTTCGCACCAGAACATGCGAACAGGAAAAAAGTTCGCTCGAACACGCGAACACCGTTAAAGTCTATGGGACACGAACATGAATAATCAAAAGTGCTAATTTTAAAGGCTTATATGCAAGTTATTGTCATAAAAAGTGTTTGGGGACCTGGGTCCTGCCCCAGGGGACATGGATCAATGCAAAAAAAAGTTTTAAAAACGGCCGTTTTTTCAGGAGCAGTGATTTTAATAATGCTTAAAGTCAAACAATAAAAGTGTAATATCCCTTTAAATTTCGTACCTGGGGGGTGTCTATAGTATGCCTGTAAAGGGGCGCATGTTTCCTGTGTTTAGAACAGCCTGACAGCAAAATGACATTTCGAAGGAAAAAAAGCCATTTAAAACTACCCGCGGCTATTGCATTGCCGACAATACACATAGAAGTTCATTGATAAAAACGGCATGGAAATTCCCCACAGGGAAACCCCGAACCAAAATAAAAAAAAAAAAAATGACGTGGGGGGGTCCCCCTAAATTCCATACCAGGCCCTTCAGGTCTGGTATGGATATTAAGGGGAACCCCGGCCAAAATTTAAAAAAAAAATGACGTGGGGTTCCCCCTAAATTCCATACCAGACCCTTCAGGTCTGGTATGGATTTTAAGGGGAACCCCGCGCCAAAAAAAAAAAAAAAAACGGCGTGGGGTTCCCCCAAAAATCCATACCAGACCCTTATCCGAGCACGCAACCTGGCAGGCCGCAGGAAAAGAGGGGGGGACGAGAGTGCGGCCCCCCCCCTCCTGAACCGTACCAGGCCACATGCCCTTAACATTGGGAGGGTGCTTTGGGGTAGCCCCCCAAAACACCTTGTCCCCATGTTGATGAGGACAAGGGCCTCATCCCCACAACCGTGGCCGGTGGTTGTGGGGGTCTGCGGGCGGGGGGCTTATCGGAATCTGGAAGCCCCCTTTAACAAGGGGACCCCCAGATCCCGGCCCCCCCCTGTGTGAAATGGTAAGGGGGTACTTACCCCTACCATTTCACTAAAAAAGTGTCAAAATAGTTAAAAATGACAAGAGACAGTTTTTGACAATTCCTTTATTTAAATGCTTCTTCTATCTTCCTTCATCTTCTTCTTCTTCTGGTTCTTCTGGCTCTTCTGGTTCTTCCTCCGGCGTTCTCGTCCAGCATCTCCTCCGCGGCGTCTTCTATCTTCTTCTCCTCGGGCCGCTCTGCACCCATGGCATGAGGGGAGGCTCCCGCTCTTCTCTTCATCTTCTTCTTCATCCTCTTCTCTTCTTCATCTTCTTCATCTTCTTCATCTTCATCTTCTCTTCTTAATTTTCTTCTGCAGGCCGCTCTGCATCCATGCATGTAGGGAGGCTCCCGCTGTGTGACGGCGTCTCCTCATCTGACGGTTCTTAAATAACAGGGGGCGGGGCCACGCGGTGACCCCGCCCCCTCTGACGCACGGGACATGACGGGACTTCCCTGTGGCATTCCCCGTGACGTCACAGGGAAGTCCCGTCAAGTCACCGTGCGTCAGAGGGGGGCGGGGTCAACGGGTGGCCCCACCCCCGTTATTTAAGAACCGTCAGACGAGGAGACGCCGTCACACAGCGGGAGCCTCCCTCCGTGCATGGATGCGGAGCGGCCCGCAGATGAAAATTAAGAAGAGAAGATGAAGATGAAGAAGATGAAGAAGATGAAGAAGAGAAGAGGATGAAGAAGAAGATGAAGAGAAGAGCGGGAGCCTCCCCTCATGCCATGGGTGCGGAGCGGCCCGAGGAGAAGAAGATAGAAGACGCCGCGGAGGAGATGCTGGACGAGAACGCCGGAGGAAGAACCAGAAGAGCCAGAAGAACCAGAAGAAGAAGAAGATGAAGGAAGATAGAAGAAGCATTTAAATAAAGGAATTGTCAAAAACTGTCTCTTGTCATTTTTAACTATTTTGACACTTTTTTAGTGAAATGGTAGGGGTAAGTACCCGCTTACCATTTCACACAGGGGGGGGGCTGGGATCTGGGGGTCCCCTTGTTAAAGGGGGCTTCCAGATTCCGATAAGCCCCCCGCCCGCAGACCCCCACAACCACCGGCCACGGTTGTGGGGATGAGGCCCTTGTCCTCATCAACATGGGGACAAGGTGTTTTGGGGGGCTACCCCAAAGCACCCTCCCAATGTTGAGGGCATGTGGCCTGGTACGGTTCAGGAGGGGGCCTGCGGCCTGCCAGGTTGCGTGCTCGGATAAGGGTCTGGTATGGATTTTTAGGGGAACCCCACGCCGTTTTTTTTTTTTTTTTTTTGGCGCGGGGTTCCCCTTAAAATCCATACCAGACCTGAAGGGTCTGGTATGGAATTTATGGGGAACCCCACATCATTTTTTTTTTAAATTTTGGCCGGGGTTCCCCTTAATATCCATACCAGACCTGAAGGGCCTGGTATGGAATTTAGGGGGACCCCCCCACGTCATTTTTTTTTTTTTAAATTTTGGTTCGGGGTTTCCCTGTGGGGAATTCCCATGCCGTTTTTATCAATGAACTTTTATGTGTATTGTCGGACCGGCAATACATTAATAGCCGCGGGCAGTTTTAAATGAGTTTTTTCCTTCAAAATGTCATTTTGCTGTCAGACTGTTCTAAACACGGGAAACATGCGCCCCTTTACAGGCATACTATAGACACCCCCCAGGTACGAAATTTAAAGGGATATTACACTTTTATTGTTTGACTTTAAGCATTATTAAAATCACTGCTCCTGAAAAAACGTCCGTTTTTAAAACTTTTTTTTGCATTGATACATGTCCCCTGGGGCAGGACCCGGGTCCCCAAACACTTTTTATGACAATAACTTGCATATAAGCCTTTAAAATTAGCACTTTTGATTTCTCCCATAGACTTTTAAAGGGTGTTCCGCGGCATTCGAATTTGCCGCGAACACCCCAAATTGTTCGGTGTTCGGCGAACTTGCGAACAGCCAATGTTCGAGTCGAACATGAGTTCGACTCGAACTCGAAGCTCATCCCTACTTGTGAGTCACAAGTCTGTAGTTTGTCAGTCATCATCTGGACACATCTAGCTCTGTCCACTGTTTTCTGGATGACAGCCCTGCCCATGTAGATGCCCCTTTCACTGTAAGCTGCAGTGTCTGGGAGGGGTAGCATTAGAGAAACAAATGAAGGAGGATTAGGTTTAGTCAGGAAAGGTGAATGAAGTTATTTGTTTACTTTATGGGGCTTGTGCATCACATAGTAACTGTGTAGTTTAGATTGACATGCAAGAGCCTTTTGTTGTACCTTTAAAAAAAAGCAGATTACATTGATTATTAAAACAAATATACTCAGGAAAAGATTAATTTGATTTCCCCTAACAACATTTAGCTGTAGGTTTTGAAGAAAATATCACCACGTGCATAATTGTCTACAGGCACTATCTATACAAACAATTTTTAGGAAAATGTTTGCTGTGACCTCATACCCACTTATGTTGCCCAAGGTACAGATACTGAATTATAATTACAAACATCCTACATTACCATTTCAGGCTGCAGTTTGAAAAATATTTTTCTTGCAGCGTCTCTCAGTAAAATTCAAACACATTCTTTTAACATTGTTTACATTTTCCACAATAGGATCATGACAGACCATACAAGAATAAAAAGAAAATGTATTAGGTAAAATTGTTTGACCGGCAAATATAGACTGGACAGTACAACGTGGATCCTCCAGGACTGTAGCAATTTTAAAAAAAGAATGTCCACTAAAGTGCAGGGAAGATTCATGAGTATCCAATATTTGTAAATCACAGAAGGAACAAAGAAATGTGGGATTTTAGAGGTGCAAATGAACAAAACTCAAAAAATTAATTTATATAAAACACTATTACAATGTTATTATTTTACTTTTAAAATCATCATTAAAAGAATATGTTCACAACAAGCAGTTTCTGTATCATTATTTCGTCGTGGCAACAATGATGTTATTTTTTTTTCAGAAACGTTGTAGCTTTTAACAATAGAAATCAGTTTTTAATCTCTAGGCAAGTTACTTTGCCTGATGGAACAGTTTGTGTTGGGGGCGATGGAGGGGGGTGGGGGTGGCAACATGCACCTTTGCCTAATGCCGTGCACACACGGGTGGACTTTCCGACCGTGACTGGTCCGACGGACCGAATCCGGCGGACAATCTGACCGTGTGTGGTCTGCATCGGACTTCCAATGGACCGTTTCGGTCGGAAATCCGACAGGCTTTAGATTTGAAACCTGCTTCAAATCGGAAAGCCCCTTCGTCTGTATGCTGGTCCTACAGACCAGATGCGATGCAGGGGCAGAGTGCAGCCTCTCGCGCTCGCTGCAATAGAAAAAACAAATTTTCCTATTGCAGCGAGCATGAGGCGACGATGTCCCTTAGGTCTGGTATGGATTTTAAGGGGAACCCCCTACGCTGAAAAAACGGTGTGGGGGTCCCCCCCAAAATCCATACCAGACCCCTATCTGAGCATGCAGCCCGGCCGGTCAGGAAAGGGGGTGGGTACGAGCGAGCGCCCCCCCTCCTGAACCGTACCAGGCCGCATGCCCTCAACATGGGGGGGTGGGTGCTTTGGGGGAGGGGGGGTGCCCTGCGGCCCCCCCACCCCAAAGCACCTTGTCCCCTTGTTGATGAGGACAAGGGCCTCTTCCCGACAACCCTGGCCATTGGTTGTCAGGGTCTGTGGGCGGGGAGCTTATCGGAATCCGGGAGCCCCCTTTAATAAGGGGGCCCCCAGATCCCGGCCCCCACCCTATGTGAATGAGTATTCGCCTAGGGAAAAAAGTGTCAATAAAATTTATATAAGTCATCGCGGAGCGATCACACACCATTACAGCGGGGGAGAGCATCGTGTCAACATCGGAAGAAGAGAAGAGGGAAGAAGACGACACAGAAGTCTAGGCCACCGCTAGCAAAAGAGCGGCAGAAGATAGCGGAGGAGTCGGCAGAAGAACCGGACACCGGGAGAAGAGGTTGAACACCGGGAGAAGAGGTCGGAGAGCGGGAGAAGAACCGGACACCAGGAGAAGAGGCTGGAGACAGCGGCAAAGTCGGAAGAAGACCCCCAAAGTCAGAAGAAGACCCCCAAAGTCGGAAGAAGACCCCCGGAGCTGTCTAATAAATTACTTAAAAAACCTGTGTAGTGTGTTTTTTTCATTGACACTTTTTTCTCTAGGTGAATGGGTAGGGGTACGATGTACCCCATACTTATTCACATAGGGTGGGGGGCCAGGATCTGGGGGCCCCCTTATTAAAGTGGGCTCCCGGATTCCAATAAGCCCCCCGCCCACAGACCCCAACAACCAATGGCCAGGGTTGTTGGGAAGAGGCCCTTGTCCTCATCAACATGGGGACAAGGTGCTTTGGGGTGGGGGGGTCACAGGGCACTCCCCTACCCCAAAGCACCCACCCCCCATGTTGAGGGCATGCGGCCTGGTACGGTTCAGAAGGGGGGGGGGCGCTTGCTCATCCCCACCCCCTTTCCTGACCGGCCGGGCTGCGTGCTTGGATAGGGGTCTGGTATTGATTTTGGGGGGACCCCACGCCATTTTTTCAGTGCAGGGGTTTCCCTTAAAATCCATACCAGACCTAAGGGCCTGGTATGCCCCATGACGGGGCTCGCAAGGGGTCAATCTCGCCGATAAAAGCGGCGAGATTGACTTCCTTTTCTAGTCCCATCGTACCCGAGTCACGTTCAAAATGAACGGACTTGTTGGTGTGTGGGCAAGTCCGTTCATTTGGAAAGTCCGCTTAACTCTGTCGGGAACTAGGTCCGCCAGAAAGTCTGGTCGTGTGTAGGCAAGTCCGTCCGTAGTCCGGTCGTGTGTAGTGGGCAAGTCCGTTCGTAAAAAAAGTTAGTCGGAAGTCTGTCAAAAGTCCGTCGGAAAGTCTGTCTGACCAGTCCGGTCGGAAAGTCCGCCCGTGTGTACGCTGCGTAAGTAGACAAAAATCCTTGACTGGATAAATGTAAGGCTTTACAACCACTTTAAAAATTATGTTTGACATTAGTAGGATCAAGTTAAAGCATACCTATAGTCATAGCATACACTTTCATTTTAAACATTGTAATAGTAGTACCACCCTTTTTAGTATATATTCAATCTAATTGACTTTGCTATTTAACCTGTTTACAATATACTAATAATAATTATATAGCTCAGTAAAACTCTAAAAAGCCATATGTTTGTCTATCACAGACTCTTTTACTTTACATCTAAATTACTTTTTAAATGGCCCTACAGCTAATTGATTATTACTTACGTATTATGTTTTTTTCAGTTGAGACCAGCTCTCCTTTAACCACTTCAGCCCCGGAAGATTTTATCCCCTTCCTGACCACAGCACTTTTTACAATTTGACACTGTGTCGCTTTAACTGACAATTGCGCGGTCGTTCAACGCTGCACCCAAACCAAATTGGCGTCTTTTTTTTCCCTCTGCGGTTTTTATTTTTTGCACTATAAACAAAAAAAGAGCGTCAATTTTGAAAAAAAAAATATTTTTTTTACTTTTTGCTATAATAAATATCCCCAAAGATATTTAAAAAAAAAAATTTCTTCATCAGTTTAGGCCAATATGTATTCTTCTACATGTTTTTGGTAAAAAATCACAATAAGCGTATATTGATGGGTTTAATGCAAAAGTTATAGTGTCTACAAACCATGAGGATTTATGGCATTTTTATGGCATTTTAAATTTTTTTTTTTACTAGTAATGGCAATGATCTGTGATTTTTAGCGGTACTGTGACATTGCAACGGACAGATCAGAGACTTTTGACACTTTTTTGGGACCATTGGCATTTATACAGCGATCAGTGCTATAAAAATGCACTGATTACTGTGTAAATGTCACTGGCAGGGAACAGGTTAACACTGGGGGGCGATCAAGGGGTTAATTGTGTGTTCCCTCAGTGTGTTCTAACTGTAGGGGGATAGGATTGAATAGGAGAGGTGACATATTGTTTTTTCTACTTAGGAACAAACAATACGGCTCCTCTTCGCTGACAGCACAGGGATTTGTGTGTTTACACACACAAACCCCTGTGCTGGCGCTCATGCACGTGATTGCGCGTGGCCAGCGGCGATCATGCCCGCCAGGCCATGCAGATCAGGTTCCCCCGCCGTGCAGTGGGAGCGCGTGCCTCTTGTGACCTGCGCCTTCTGGTGGGCACTAAAATAATGGACGTACCCATACAGGATTTCTCCCAGGGAAGCCATTCTGCCGCAGTATATCTGCGTGAGCCAGTTGGGAACTGGTTAATAGAGCCTCTTTTCCTGCTCTGGTTCTTTTCCACCTGCAACATCCAGGTATATAAAAACATTGGCAATAAATATTACGGAATGACATTCATTCATACTGATACATATACAGTATTTCACAAGTTTGGCTGAACATTTAAATTACATTTACTATATTCCGGAACTATATATGCCTTTATTGCAGGATTTCTCCACCCTTTGACCCCCGCGAGTTCCTCTTGCCATCTTTCTTTTGTGGGGCCTAGAGAAGGATGAGAACCAGTTATTTGGGATAGATACACTATGCAGCATTAAGATTCCCTTTGATGGTTGAGATATTGGAGCAGAAAGTCAGAAAGCACAGTCCTTTTTATGCTTTCTTTGTTTTTAATTGCAAAATGATGGAATGTTAATCTGTTACATCACCACAACATATGTAAGTTTATCCTCTAATTTTTGTACAATTGTCATCCACAATATATATGCACATCTTTATGTTGTTTTGTACATACTTCTTTACAAATTATATTATAGATATATTTTCCTTTTCAATATACACTCCTGAAGAAGGAGATATCTGTACTCTGAAATCCAGGACTGGACATCTGAGCAATGCCCAAAGCAAATGACACTTATCGTTATCTGAACATTTATTATTTTCCTTCTACTAATATAGAAAATAAAAGATGAGATAATGTATCTTACAAACATGGGTCACCAGGAATAAAATAAAATCTAATGGCATGGAAATCTCTTTTTGGTGTGCCCAATATGTAAAAGAAGCAAGATGCTAAAATGACCAAATATCACTTTTGAGTGTACTGAGTAATAACTGAGTTTTCCTGCTGACTAACACAGAATTTTTTCATGCAACCTAAAACCCTTAACACCTAAACTACTCTATCACAAGGTGTCACTTTCTGTAGCCTTCTTCTGTGAGTTCAGGAGGGCTTGATAATATGCTTCAAGGGTGGTTCCTTGATACCCTGAGTTAACAGAAAGTGGGATGAAGGATGATGGGCATCTCTCAACCTGGGTGAAATCAGGTGCTAGAGTCTGTGGGAAATAAAACCAGAGATAGTGTAAGAGCTGCTTTTATTTTTATTTTGACTGTCTGGGTATTAATATTGTCCAAAAAAGGTGGTAGGTTGGATTAGGGCTTTAACACATACCTTCAACACTTTATCAATAGTCAATGTTTAAATTCATATATGGTATTCATTGCATTTCAAATATTTCTAGCCTACTCCTCAACTGAACTACTACTATGTCCTGTAAATATTCACTGCTTGTGTCAAACATTTCACAGATATATAGTGCTCAGAAATTGAAAGTTATCCCAGAAATGAGCACAGGTGAAGCCTCAAAGCATGCAGGGAATCCAAGAAGTTTTAAAAAGAGATGGTCACATTGGTCAGTAGACAGGCAGCAGACAGGCAGCATTCACAACATAAAATGGAATTTTTCAAGTACGCTTATATTGGATTATCAAAAATACCTATTGTTTGTATTCTTATTACAATGCTGATGTTTAAAATGAAAGTGTATGCTGTATTTGCTTTAATTTAATCCTACTAGTGTCAAATATCATTTTTAATGTTAATGTACACTTATAGCAATATGTAAGTGTAACACTTATGCCCCGTACACACGGTCGGATTTTCCGATGGACATTGTCCGATCGGAGCGTGTTGTCGGAAATTCCGACCGTGTGTGGGCTCTATCGGACATTTTCCATCGGATTTTCCGACACACAAAGTTGGAGAGCAGGAGATAAAATTTTCCGACAACAAAATCCGATCGCGTCAATTCCGACCGTGTGTGGCCTGTTCCAACGCACAAAGTGCCACACATGCTCAGAAGAAATTCCGACACGGGACAGCTCGTTCTGGTAAACTTAGCATTCGCAATGGATACAGCATTTTCGTCATGCTGCAATGTTAAAAATGGTTTAATACAGCGCACTCTCTTCTTCTTTATAATGTGACAAGAATTAAGTCGTTTTGCTGCTCATATTCACACACACTTCTCACAAACTTTTATTTGTGTTTTTTTAGTGGGATTCCCTGAATATATTGTTATTAGTTGTCACATCTGACAGTTTTATATTTTTTTTTTTTTTTTTATTTTGGATTTTAAGCCTTTTTTTTCTTTAATGTTTGGATTTTTTCCAAGGCTGATCTTTGTTCAATGTTATTTTTATTTTTACTCCAGAATATTTTTGGGTGTGTTTTGTGTGTCAAGTTACCCCAACACCATTGATATCTTGTATTATTTAATCTCAAGGAGATTGTTTGGTGTTGGTGTCCCTTGTTCATTTCACATTGTATATTAGAAATGTACCTGAATCCTCACAAACAAACTGTCCTTTTTGAAGTAAAACACATAGGAGAGTATAATTCAAAACAAAAATCCTTTATTAAGGGATCAGAACCAAACAAAGAGGAAGGCAACACTGGATCAACAGGAGAAATTAGCGAAGCCTGGGACCCCCACGGCAGACATCAATTCTTCAACATCAAAATTGGTGGCCTGAGCAATCCATATCTAAGGGAGGGCAGTCTGGTCCGGGATTCACAGAGACTCGGATAGCAGCAGATGACATCAGTGTCCCCAGGCTGTGGTACCACAAGAGGCTGCATCTTTTGGCCGACCAGACTGGACCCAGGGCAATCACTGTCTAGTCTTCCTTCCACGCTTCCTTCTGGGCTGTGGCTGTGCAGTTGGAGATGTGGCAGGAGGAGGAGTAGGACCTGGAGGAGGAGGAGGAGGACTGGGAGGACCTGGAGGAGGACTGGGAGGACCAGGAGAGGGAGGAGGAGGAGGAGGACCTGCAGGAGGAGGAGGAGGACCATCCCAAAGATGTGTGTGAGGTGTAATTTGGCCCCTCATACCTTTCTCCAGAGCCTCTGATATGAGGGCCCCACACATGGCTTTTTGGCCCTCCTCCATCCTCTGCATTTTATATGCTATGAATGCAGCAATGTTCTCCTGCATGGTGTGGGGTGCTCCCAGGACCTCTGTAGCCCTCCAAAAGAATGCTATAGCCACCTCCTCTAGGGTACTCGTCCTACTGCCACTTTCTGTTTTCAGGGGGGGTGGAGGGACCTTGATATCAGCCAGCCGGCTCGGCCCGGCCACCTCCTGGCTGAGACTTCCCTGTGTATGAAAAAGGGACATGGTTTTAGTTTTTGCATCATCAATCACAATCCTAAATTAGTACTCCCAACTAACATCTAGTTAACATCATTGATTGGACAAGCAGAAATATTTAGAGGAATGCTATACCTGGCTCAATCTGGGCTCCTCCACATATGGCCTGGAAGGCCCAAGTTGGGCGTCAGAAGCCTCAGCCAGGGGGGAAGGAAGCATGGAAGGAAGACTGGAGAGGGATGGCCTGGGTTCAGTCTGGCCTGCCAGAAAGTGCAGACTGTCGTAGTACAACATCCTGGGGACATAGATGTCACCTGCTGCTCCGGATCTCTGTGAATCCAGGACTTTCTTGCGCTCCCTCAGATATGTGCTCCTCAGGCCACCAATGAAAATCTTTACATAAGGGATGTCTGCCGTGGGGATCACCTGCTTCACAATTTTCACACAATTGCTCCAGTGCTGCCTTCCTCTTTGCTTGGTTCTTGAAATGGGGGTGGGTAATCTCCCACAGACATGGCAGCTCACTTAGCATATCTATGAATACTGACATGAAGTCAGTATCTTTCATTAAGATATCCATGTTCACTGCAAGACACAACACAAGACAAAGCCTAATGTCAGACAAAACTCTCCTAATCTTGTTACAATATAGGCCTCAATCTAGAAGCAGTATAGGCACAAGTTTGTCTCTTATCTTCGTTCTTACGATCGACGCGTCCAATGCTCCTTCCTCCGCTCACAGATCGTACGTAATACGCACGCGTGGTATGCTTTATACACACTGCGCATGCGTGTAACTCCGGCTGCCCCTGACGTTCTTTCTAGTCTATTCCCCGCCCCTTTTCGTTCGGCGCAGTGGGGGAAGAGCATGATGGCGGAGTTACAGCAGGTGCGTGATAATTATAGCAACGAGGAGGAGGAGGAGGAAAGCCCGGATCCAGGCACGTCCCGATCCAGAAGGAGACGTTTTAAGGCCACAAATATGTCGTTTGGGGAGATGTTGGAGATGGTCGACATCATGAAGAAGTCCGACTATGACGGGAAGTATGGGCCTTATCCCAACCCCAACATCAGAAAGGCCAAGATCATGGCGAAAGTGGTCAGGAGTCTTGAGAGGAATTTTGGGGTACGAAGATCAAAAGATCAGCTCAGGAAACGGTGGTCGGACCTGAAGTTGAGAGAGCCAGAGCAGTACCGAAAGATCCGGAGAGTGCTGCAAAAAAGTAAGTAGTTGTGCTGTGTTTCTATTCTTTCTGTCTTTATTCCGTTCGTTCTGCTCCATATGCTTTTAGTAATTGTAACGTTTAAAAAGGTCAACTTTAATGTTCATGGGCCCATTATTCGTTCGTATCAAACATTTTTCTTTCGGCCTCTAGAACACCATTGTTTAGGCCATATGCATTTTCACACATTTTTGGGGGCCTACTTGGATGCCAAATATTTGTTTGTGTAGATGGGTTTGTTACTAGAATGAAATGCAAACTAGATTGTGTGTAAGGAGAGGACACTAAGCAGCTATTTTCACATCTGGACACTGGAGCACTAGTGTGGGACCCCAGAACACCATTTTTATTAGGGGGGGGGCACACAGGTGCTCCAGTGTATACTATAGGGGGGGCTACATCTGTGAAGCTTGTACTAAACAGGTAAAGTATTGCAGCTTGACAAAGGACACTAAAAAATATACATCTTGGAACTCGGCTAAAATAGACAATTGTACCCCACTTCCAAGCAATATTTCCTATTTCTAGTTCTGCCATCAAATATCTGTGTGCTAAGTATACCATTTTTGTTTTACATAGGGGAGAAAAGACTCGGAGGACACCCCTCATCCCAGGAGACCAGAGACCCCCCCCCTCCGGAAGAAGGGAAAATACCAACCCAAGAAGCTGAGCAGGAGGAAGAAGAAGATGTGGTGGAGATTGGCACCACAACAGGTGAGTGTCTGCGACCACAGACTCAGGTAAACGAGATGGATGGTGGCAGATTTTTGAGACCTTTTTTTTGTTCTCTATCTCTTTTTAGGTGATCGTGATCTAGAACGCTTTACATCTGAAAGTGCCCAGATACTGATCGGGGAGATCATGGGGTGTAATCTCCAATTGCAAAACATCCAGCAACAAATCAGTGATGTTATTAAAAAAAATAATAACATCATTAATGTTTTGGGGCGAATTTAAACCCCACAAAATCACCTGTTTTATCTTTCGAAAATTTTTACAATGTTTAGAAAAGCCAAATTTGGAGGATGCACACAGTGTGCCAACATGTGCTGTCTGCCATCACGGGAGATTAATGGACGCGTTTTGGGGGTGCAACCCCTTCCTCAATTATAAAGTCGCATTGAGGAAGGGCTTGCTCCCCCAAAACACGTCCCTTGATCCCCCCTGATGGCAGATAGCACATGTTGACATTCGTAAATTGGTGTGCATCTTCCAAATTTGGCTTTTCCAGGGGTGATTTCCCCCCATCTGAACGCTATATCAAACACAGTTCCTAAATACTCATGTCTGATATAGCCTTCAGGTTTTACCATATGTGAACTTTGTAAGTTCAAGTTTATTGGCTTTCTTGTTGGTTTTACACAGGCCTGTTTTATCTGAAATGGACATTTCGATTTTTGATAATGCTACTGCAAACATTGTTATACAACAAACATGTTGGTTTGTTTTAAAAACCTTTGGGAAATGCACATGTGATTGTGCAGGTATAAAAAAGTTGGTTACTCAAGAATGTGTGGATTATTGTCTCAACACTACAACACTTTTGGGGTGATGTAATTGCTGTTTTATGCAAAAATGGGGGTTATTTCCTAAGGGCAAATACACTTTGCACTACAAGTGCAGGTTCAGTGCAGTTGCAAGTGCACTTGTAGTGAAATGTGTTTTGGCATTTAGGAAGTACCAGCCAACACTGTTTTTTATAAGGTTACCCAATCACGACATTTTCTGCACTCAACACATTTCTGTCAGGGTCAGCTAAAACAAACACAAGCAGTAAATGTCCACAAAGAATTTCTTTTGGTTGTTTTTTATTTGAAAAAGGTGTCACAGATTGTCTGGCATATTGATAGCCCCCCTACCCGCAAAGAACTCCAGGTAGCGTAACCGGACATCACAGGCATTCAGGGAGGGCAAGCCAGGACGACCACTTTCAAGCGCCATCAGTGCTGATGGATTTGGGATTCCGGCCTCAGGCCCAACTGAGCCAGCATAGTTGGCTGAATGTTTTCTTAAAAAATTATGGAGAACACAGCAGGCAAGTATTATATGGTTCAGTTTATACTCCGCCATATGGATGGGTGTCAGAAATAATCGGAACCGGCTGGCCAGGATTCCAAATGTGTTCTCCACCACTCTTCGGGCTCTGGCCAGCCGGTAATTAAAAACCCTCTGTTCCGGGGTGAGGGTCCTCATCGGGAATGGCCACATCAGGTGGTCCCCCAGCGCAAATGCTTCATCAGCAACGAACACAAATGGGAGACCTTCAACATTGTCCTCTGGAGGTGGCAAGTCCAAGCTGCCATTCTGGAGACACCTGTAGAACTCCGTCTGGGCGATCACTCCACCATCAGACATCCGGCCATTCTTCCCCACGTCCACATACAAGAACTCGTAATTAGCCGACACCACCGCCAACATCACTATACTATTAAACCCCTTGTAAGTATAATAGTACGACCCCGAGTTGGGTGGTGGGACGATGTGGACGTGTTTCCCATCAATTGCCCCTCCGCAGTTAGGAAAGTCCCACCGCTGGGCAAAGTGGGAGGCCACAGTCTGCCATTCCTGTGGCGTTGAAGGAAACTGTTGAGGAAAAAACAATAAACATTACTATTTTTTCAAAGATACATGGCAAGCAGATTATACACAAATTATGGGGCAACCCCCAGATAGCATTTACTAAGGGGAATTTAACAACAACAAAGTATAAGGTACACCTATCATATTCCCCCTCCCCCTTCTCATGGGCCATTTCTAACATTATAGGGGGGGGAACTCTTGGACAGGTAACCCTCTTCACTTCATTGAGAGATGAATGCCTAAATACAGGGTATTACTTGGAACAGCCCCTCCTTAGTTACACTATTGGCAGCCCACTGGACAGGTAAGAAGTGTCATAATACAAAGATATAAATACACACTGTACACATTTGAGCACATTTGAACATTCTGCTATTACCTATCAAGATAATAATAGGATACAAAAACTTTAAACAGTACCATTGGAAAGTATACAGGCAGGCCCTTGCACTACATGCTTTGGGGAATTCATTCATAAATCTGAGCACTAAAGAGGTGGGTATAGTGTGTATGGGTTTGGCAAAGTCAGCAGATAGATGATTGAGGATAGAGAATTGGGATCAGCTGACTTAGCAGTTGGGGGAGGGAGGGTTACAAAAAATTTGGGGACACCACAAAAAAAGCCTCTGGCACTCTGCCTGAATTTAAAGCTAAAATAACATTTCCAAACATTTTAGGGGGTGTTTGGGGTAAAGCAATACTATGGAGCTGATAAAATACATTGTTAAGTGACTACATGAGGTGAATATAGGGCGGGAGACACCATGCTGGAGAGGTTATTGAAGGGCAAATATGTATGAAGGACCTAAAATAATAATTACATAAAAATCCAGCATGCATGAGGACAAAGGGGACATTCACAGCATATTACAATCATGGTAATTAGGGAATGAGGAAAGAAATACAATATATTAGCAAACATTCAATACAATAAAATGTGATATTAAAGGATAAAAATCTTACCTTCATATACTCCTTCTGCAGGACCTGGATGATGGCAGAACAGGTCTCTGGGATAATGATACCCAGAGCCTGGGGGGAGATGCCTGTCGAGAACTTTAAGTCCTGCAGACTTCTCCCTGTGGCCAAATACCGCAAGGTAGCGACCAACCTCTGCTCCGCAGTGATGGCTTGCCTCATGCAGGTATCCTGCCTGCTGATATAGGGGGTCAGCAAAGCCAACAGACGGTGAAACACAGGGTCCGTCATCCTGAGAAAGTTCCTGAAATCTTCAGGAATATTCTTACGGATCTCACGGAGCAAAGGCATATGAGAGAACTGGTCACGCTGAAGCAACCAATTCTTGGTCCATGAACTCCTCCTCACCCTGTTCATGGACTGGACTTGTGTCAAGGTCAGGACCCCAACACCAAGCCCCCACACAGCACGAACTCTACGAGGAGTACGCATACGAAACATGGCTAGAAAACGGTCGGCTGCTCAGAACGAAGTAACAGAACGCACTGAAGAACAGCAAGGCCTGTGAAGAGCGACCTGAAAAACAGCAACGAGCAGGCAAGATCACACAGAAAACTCCAATACGAACTGACTGCACGCACTGAAGAGCAGATACAAACCCACAAGCACAAACTGAACGGCAGAAAACGATCTGAAAGCCACGAGTCTGAAAAAGCGCGAATCGTCTCTCACCAAACTTTTACTAACACGAGATTAGCAAAAGGAGCCCAAAGGGTGCTGCGCTTGGTTCTGAACCGGCCTTTTCTAGTCTCGTCGTACGTGGTGTACGTGACCGCGTGGTTGTCGATCGGAAATTCCGACAACTTTGTGCGACCGTGTGTAGGCAAAACAAGTTTGAGCCAACATCCGTCAGAAAAAATCCTAGGATTTTGTTGTCGGAATGTCCGAACAAAGTCCGACCATGTGTACGGGGCATTACAGTTATTTATTACCTTTTACAGAGATCATATTACTCCCCTTGTTGATGCTTTCATCTATCTTTTATCCAGATGGACAACATCATCTACAGGGGCGTAACTAGAAATAGTAGGGCCCCATAGTAAAATGTTGTATGGGGCCCCCCCTGCAAACAGCCCCCCCACAGCTGCCCTAGTGTCAATGCAGCATGAGCTGTGCCCAATACAGCGTGACCTGTGCCCCATACAGCGTGACCTGTGCCCCATACAGCGTGACCTGTGCCCCATGCAGCGTGACCTGTGCCCCATGCAGCGTGACCTGTGCCCCATTCAGCGTGACCTGTGCCCCATACAGCGGTACCTGTGCCCAATACAGCGTGACCTGTGCCCCATACAACGTGACCTGTGCCCCATACAACGTGACCTGTGCCCAATGCAGCATGACCTGTGCCACATGCAGCGTGACCTGTGCCCCATGCAACATGACCTGTGCCCAATGCAGCATGACCTGTGCCCCATACAGCGTGACCTGTGCCCCATACAGCCTGGTCTGCCTGTGCCCCATTCAGCATGACCTGTGCCCCATACAGCGTGACCTGTGCCCCATACAGCGTGACCTGTGCCCCATACAGCCTGGTCTGACTGTGCCCCATACAGCCACCCGGATCAGCAGAGAGCGGGATTGCCCACTGTAATAGCTTTCTCTCCTCTCTCTTCCCCTGGCTGGGAGACTGTGCCGGCGGTGCTCTCATCCTCACTGGGCCCCACTCGGCTGCGGGCCCCATAGCGCCCGCATGGGTCGCTATGGTGGTAGTTACGCCCCTGATCATCTATGTTCAGGCATAATTCAGGGTCAGCATCCCCCCTGCTCCAAAGCACCTTGTCCTTATGTTAATGGGGACAAGGCCCTTAACCCCACAACTGTGGCCGGTGGTTGTGGGGGTCTGCAGGCAGGGGACTTATTGAAATCTGAAAGCCCCCTTTAACAAGGGGATCCCAGATCCCACCCCCCCCATTGAATTAGTATAGAGTACATAGTACCCCTACCCATTCACCAAAAAAGTGTCAATAAGTAATAAAAACACACAGACAGTTTTTGACAATTCCTTTATTAAAAAACAAAACAAAAAAACAGATGTACATCTATCTTCAATCACGCCGCCCGCAGCACCCGAAAAAGAAAAAAAACACTCTCGCCGATCGCCGAAATGAAGGCTGGCTGCATACTGCAGGCCAAGCTGTTTGACATCTCTTATATAGGGAAGGGGTGGGGCCACCTGGCTACATCACCTGGTGGCACCGCCCCTTCTGATGTCACAGACTGGAGGGCATGGTATGGATGGGGGGGACCACATGTCGTTTTTTTTTTAACCAGCTTTTTTTTTTTACTCAGCTGTCAGCAGAGAAACACATTGACAGCTGAAGGCTCATCAGTTATTAAGGACGCTGCAGCCGGCTTCCTGGCCCCGCTCCTGAACCGGTTTCCGACCGGCGCACGTCGATGTACGTCGGCTGAATGGCACGGCTGGGCAAATGGGCGTACCCGTACGTCCCCTTGTATTTGCTGCCATGCCATTGCGTGCGCGCCGCCGGGAGCTCCATGAGTCAGGTCGCGGGTCCCACGGACTTGATCGCCGTGGGGATACCCGCGATCACCTCACAGAGAGGACGAACGGGGAGATGCTAATGTAAACAAGCATCTCCCTGTTCTGCCTAGTAACAGTGTCCCTGATCTCTGCTCCCTGTGATTAGGAGCAGATATCAGTAACGTGTCACATGTAGCCACGCCCCCCCACAGTTAGCAACACATCCCTAGGGCACACTTAACCCCTCCCTAGCCCCCTAGTTGTTAACCCCTTCACTGCCAGTGTTATTTACACAGGAATTAGTGCATTTGTATAGCACTGATTGCTGTATAAATGACAATGGTCCCAAAAATGTGTCAAAAATGTCCGATGTGTCCGCCATAATGTCGCAGTCATGATAAAAATCGCTGATTGCTGCCATTACTAGTAAAAAAAAATTAATAATAAAAATTCCATAAAACTCTCCTATTTTGTAAACGCTATAACTTTTGCACAAACCAATCAATAAATGCTTATTGCGAATTTTTTTTACCAAAAATATGTAGAAAAATACGTAAATATGAAAAAAAATACGTAAACTGAGGAAAAAAAATGTTTTTTTAAATAATTTTGGGGGATATTTATTATAGCAAAAACAAATAATAATATGTTCTTTTCAAAATTGTCGCTATTTTTGTGTTTATAGCGCAAAAAATAAAAACCGCGGAGGTGATCAAATACCACCAAAAGAAAGCTCTATTTGTGGGGAAAAAAAGCGTCAATTTTGTTTGGGAGCCACGTCGCACGACCGCGCAATTGTCAGTTGAAGCGACGCAGTGCCGAACCGCAAAAAACGCACTGGTCAGGAAGGGGGTAAATTCTTCCGGGGCTGAAGTGGTTAACAACCAGCTTATACTGCACCCTGATTGGGCAAAGCTTTGCCCAACCAGTGAGCAAAATGCACTGTGCAGCGTGCAGTGCATTGCAGGAAATTCGGAGGGATGAACAGCTAATGTTCGACCCAAACTGATGACAACTGATAACTGATGATAACTCTAAACTGATGAGCTGCAAAAGCATTCAGATCATTTTGGGCACAGTCATTTTTTTTGTTTATGTTTTATGGGTACATCCAATTTTTAGGCTGGACATATTTGGTATATATTTACAGGACATGACCTTATCCTTCATAATTTACCAAAAAGCTTTGGGATTATATTGTGTTTGTGCACTAGGATTAATTTAGATGTATTTTATGCTGAAAATAAAGATTTGATTAACAGCATAAATATTGTGTGACATAAAAACTTGCAACCACCGACATTTTTTTTTTTAGAATTGATGTTAGAAAGTATAAAAATACTATAACTAGTGACTCCATTGGAATATTTCCCCTCAATTCCTGCTCTGGTGAAATCCCAGAGTTTGGGGTTTTCTTTCACACAACAGTAAACAGGGCACATAGAGAGGATGAATTACCTAACAACATTTATTTTCTACAGAAGGGAATCCAAAGATACATTAGGGTATAATTGGAGGGAGAGAAAATAAGCAGAAAATAAGTGCAAGCAGAAAATAAGTGCAACACTAAAAGGTCCAAACTTGTTTGTTTCACTAAAATTACTTCAACAATATCTTTAGGTGCAGCCAAAACATGGGTGCCAAAATTGCATTCCTCATCAGGGCTTATGTTGTATGTAAAAAGGAAACTTGGTGGCCTTGGAAAGATAATAAAATTATAGTGCTGGAATTCACAGGGATGATAGTTATCAACTGGTTTAGAGGGAAATCCTGGATTCCCAAAATGTATTGCTTACATATACAGATCTTGTTTTAACAACTTAAGAGCTCTTTGGGCTCTTACCTCTTGGGTTTACCTTCTGTTTTTTGCTCCCATCTAACTAACATTTTTTGAAAGAGGTCAGCAATTGTAGCCCCCAAATTTCTCTCATGGATTTTCACTTACGCTTAGCTAACCTATACTTACTTAAAGGCTAAGTTCACTTTTTTTTCTAAATTCCAGCTCCCCTATGTATCAATATAGCATTAATGTACTTCTTTTGCAAAAATAAAACAGCTGTCCATTTATTCTACACACACCTCACTGTCCTTGTGGCTGTTTAAACACACTGCTCCATTACTTCTGCCTACTTCCTGCACAGACTTTAGGTCATGAAACAGGAAGGAGTTAACCAGCCGAGGGTAGATGGTGCAGGGTGTGTGCTAATTAGATCAGCTGGTCAACTCCCTTTTGTGTCATGACCTAAAGTCTGTCCAGGAAGTAAGGCAGAAGTAATGGAGCAATGTTTTTTACATTGCCGTTAGTATAAGTAAGTCATACCATGTAAATTGAAAGACATTAAATAATTTGCCTTTTCACAGATTGATGATGGTTGGATTATAATATCTATCAAGAAGCTAAAAAATCTTTTCGCTAGTGATATAAAAAAAACTGTAAAAAGCTGTATATACAGTAACTTTAGAAAATACATTTTGTAAAGTATAGTACAAAAGGTTAAAGAGAGACAAATTAAATGTAATCATTAAACTGAGAAGACGTCTTCCTTATTTAATCACAGTTCATTCCAAATGTGCAAGAAAATATTACAATTACATAAAAATTCCAGCTCAGATGTGGACTCCTGCTATCTAATCTGCATCTATTGCTTGCTGTTCTTGTTACATATTCCTTTTCTTTTGCTTTTTTTATACTTCCACATTTAAAGAGAGAGAGAGTAAGCATTGTAAACACATACGTTTTCTTTTTCAGTTATTATAAAAAAATATAAATCTGTAGTTGGACACAGGGATGCAGTGATCAGTGCCTCTGATTTGCAACCTAGCATTCATTTATTAAACATTTATTAATCACTTGCCGACCACCCCATTGCAAATTTACTGCTACAGGGTGACCTGTATATATATATATATGTATATATTATATATATATATATATATATATATATATATATATATATATATGTGTGATTCTGCACTTCCGAGTTTTGGCCGTGAGTGTGTGCCACTGGCGGCTTGCTCCCACTGTGATTTTACACAGCAGGAGCTGATCAGCGGGTCCGGCACCCGCTGATCTTTCATTACACTGACAAAATGGCAGTCTGCCTATGTAAACTAGGCATATTGCTGTTCTGTCAGTACAGAAGGCATGGATCCTTTGTTTCTGTAAAACAGAAACACTGATCCATGCCTTCCAGTAGTAAAGTAGTAAAAGCACCTCCCCCACTACACGGAAACATTAACTAGGCACACAGTTAACCCTTTGATTGCCAATTATGTTAACCCCTTACCTGCCAGTTTCATTAGTACAGTGACAGTGCATATTTTTAGCACTGATCACTGTAATAATTTAACATACATAACACATATCTCCTGCGCTTTAAGGTGGGCCCAACAGTGGTGTTACTTTAGGCTTTTGTCCTGGCAAATCCAAATAAATGCCACCTTGCTGTCCTCATAAGACTGGGGGTGTCCAGTTGCACTGAAATTGAGAAATAAACAGAGGGTGCACTGGCCTAGTGCATTATCCTCAATAAATTACTTTATTGTATAAAAACAAAGAATGAAATTATTAGCAGCTTTAAATCCATGGTATCACATTGCAGATGAATTGTCCTACAGTAAAACTGATGAAGAGGTAATACCTTAAAAAGCTTCAATCATTTTTACGGTGGGATGTTTCATTTGTAATGTGATACCGTGGACGTAATGCTGCTAATAATTTGATATGCTGTATTCAAGCGCATGTTTGTGAGTATCATTCTTTGTTTTTATACAATAAAATAATTTATTGAGGGTAATGCACTAGGCCGATGCGCCCTCTGTTTATTTCTCAATATCACTGTAATAATGTCACCTGTCCCCAAAAAATTGTGAAAAGTGTCAGTTAGGTGTCCGATTTGTCCGCCACAATATCGCAGTTCCGCTATAAGTTGCCGATCGCCACCATTACTAGTAAATAAATCTATCCCATAGTTTGTAGACACTACAACTTTTGCGCAATCCAATCAATATATGCTTATTGGGGCTTTTTTTTACCAAAAATATGTAGCAGAATACATATTGGCCTAAATTAATGAAGAAATTAGATTTTTTAAATTTTTTTTATTGGATATGATTTATAGCAGTAAGTAAAAATTTATTTTTTTGTCACCTTTGTTTCTAGTGCAAAAAATAAAAAACGCAGGTGATCAAATACCACCAAAAGAAAGCTCTATTTTTGGGAAAAAGGCATTTATTTTATTTGGGTACAGTGTCTGTCAAGAACGCATGCCGTCTTGACAGTCTGGCATGCCAGCAGCCAAAATGGTGGCCACAGAAGACGTCCTGGGCTTCCAATTTCTGTAAGAGTGATGCCACGGGTGCGCCTGCATGCGCCGGTGCATGTGCACGTGCTGTGGTGCAAGCGTGCGCCCTGTGACGGTTCATGGCACCAAATGGGCTATTTTTAACAGTGTTCCCGTGTGTCTCTGCTACCCGTTACCTGATATCTGTTACAGTTGTTTGACCCAGCTTGTTCCTGACGTTCCTGCTGTCTGACTGCATCGGATCCTGGCTTGTCTCTGATTCTGCACCTGCCTGTTCCCTCTGCTACCTCACTGCCAGCCTGTTACCGATCCAGCCTGTCCCCTGACTCCGGTCCAGTCTCTGCATCTGTTCCTGACTTGCTCACCTGTGTATGACCCAGCCTGCCTGTACTTGCCTTCTCTCCAGCCCTCTGGGAGCATCCATCCCACCTGCAGCTGCACCTGCTTCTCAGCCAATGGTGTTCCAGCATCAGTCTGTTCCAGCTTCCTGCCTACCCACTGTTCCTGGTCTTCTACTGTGTCGGCGTTCCACCATCAACTCCGCTTGGAGTTCCAGCTCAGCTCCACTGTCAGCGATCCTGCCAGGCTCTCGTGCGACTCTGCACACCTGCGCCTCCTGTCTGCTCTATCAGGGGCCCCAAGTCAGAGGTGTAAGGGAGGCCATCCTCTGCATATCAGGCTCTACCACCAGGTACGTGACAGTGTTGCACGAATGCGCAATTGTCAGTTAAAGTAACACAGTGCCGTATTGCAGAAAAGGCCTGGTCATGGAGGGGGGTAAACCTTCCGGAGATGAAGTGGTTAACAATTTTTTATAGATAGCCCACCTATTATATGACCTATCTGAGTGTAGAGATATGCAGATATGTAGCCACTGGTTTGGATGCTGCCCCCTCTCTCAGCTCACTGTTTCCTAACCTCTACACACCCCATGAAACATGAATGGGTGGTGCACAGCATAGAATCATGTGACAAGAGATTGCTGTACTACCCAAAATATTGAATAAAGAGAGAAGAATCTGATGCAAATATATAAAAGTCAAAATATAGCCCAACTTCTGGGGCTTCTCCCAAATTTAGTTAGTGTAAATACCTATATTTGCTTTGATATTAGCATCCTGCAATCCTATGCACAGCAGCACAAAGACTTGGAGAGGGAGAGTCAGCATAAGGAGCCATGCTGATAAGGGGAGGGAGGAGACTAAGCAAAGCTAATGGTTTCTGTTTTACTGCTCATTGTTGTCCAATTAGCAGTCTGGGCAGTGGTGGCTGTTCATGCAGGGCGCAGGGGCGCCCCCCTCCTAATCAATGCACTCGGCCCTAATCTACATGCAGAGCGCTGGATGCAAAGATTTTAATGGGGATTTTTTTTTTGAAGCACATGATTAGAGTCTGAGGGTCTAATTGGCTTCAAAAAGGGTGGGTTCAGGGTGCAGAGCACTGCGCCTGGAGCCCACCCAGTTGTATGACAAATTAATATTTGGTAATGTTTTCCTGTTTCTCCTCCCGGCCATTCAGGAAGCGGGTCCTGAGACCTGATTGGCCAGGAGTCCTAAGACCCAATTGGGCGCGAGTCCTAAGTCCTGATTAACCAGGAGGAGAAGCAACCGTCGGGAATCAGGATGAGACGCAGGGGGGAAGCCGCCGAAGCCGAGACCTGGATGGGGTAAGTGCAGGGCTGACAGGGGGCCTGGTGGGCGATGGGTTAGCAAAGCGGCATTGGAGCGATGGGGTGAAGCAGCGAGCGAGGGCCTCCCCCCCAAGAAAATTGAGCACCACTGAGACTGGGGTGTGTTTTTTGACTAAGCTGCACTGCTGTACTTTAAGGTTGAGGCCCTGCAGTCTGGATGCACAGAATTACAATCTTTCGACAGGCAAAAACAGATTTTATATGAAATTCAGATATTTATGTAGAAACTTACCTGTAGATGGGCTTGAAACACATGTGCAATGCGTTTTTAACATTACTAAGTGTTAAGAAATGAGCTTGTTTTCCAAAGTTGGTGTTTTAATAGATTTTGATTACAAGTTACTAGTTAGATGCTTTGGCAGTAAACTAACAAGACCAGACCCGGTTAAATACAGTGTGTAGAACACACAGCCATTTGCCCTGCCTTAAAGACATTACAATGTTTGTTAACCTTCGGGGTCATTCTTGATTCACTTCCGCAGACAGAAAACAAGATTTATATAGCACAGATCAATACCACCCAAAGACTTTCACCACTGAAGAGGCTAGATTGAAGCTCCTCTCTTTATCAGTTTACCATGACACTAATGTATTTTGCCTGTTTTGCCTGGGCAGTGATAAATCTGCTGGCAGGAGAAAACAAATACGTTCTCTTGTTGAGAGACATGTTGTCCATGATTTGTCTCGGTAGACATGCCAACTTGCTGGTCAATTCATTTCCTATTTAATTTAAGTGGCATATCTGTCTTCTTACTTCAGAAATGTCTTTTGTCTTGCATACTGGCAAAGAAGGAATCTCAGTGGAAGACCTTTCCCGAGTAGCTTAACCATACATCATACCATAACATATTAATATTTCTTCTATCACAAAACCGATATAAAACATTAATCGTGCAGTAACTATAAATCATGTATATTGCTGAAATCTCTTAAGAAAAGATTTTTTTTTACTATTCAGTACTTTTTTTTATTACCACTACAATGTTCACTGTTGTTGAGTATAAAATATAAAAAATATATATATTTCATATTAACAGTAATATATATAAAATATCACATTACAAGTGTAACCAATCAAGACAGCCATAAGACTTGAGTCAGAAGACAAGTGTGGAGTGTATATCACAAATGTCTTATTGTGCAAAAATAGGAACAGGTTTCTTTTAACTAATATCCAGCCTTAACCTACTTCTAGACAAACATGTAGACATACATATGAAATATACTGTATATACAGGTGCATCTCATAAAATTAGAATATCATCAAAAAGTTAATTTATTTCAGTAATTCAATTCAAAAAGTTAAACTCATATATTTTATATAGATGCATTACTCACAAAGTTATATATTTCACACAGTTAATTCTTTTAATTTTGATGATTATGGCTTATAGCTAGTGAAAACCCAAAATTCAGTATCTTAGAAAATTACATAAGACCAATAAAAAAAAGTATTTTTAATACAGAAATGTTGGCACTCAATACTTGGTTGGGGCTCCTTTTGCATGATTTATTGCATCAATGCAGCATGGCATAGAAGCAATTCAGCCTGTGGCACTGTTGAGGTTTTATGAAAGCTCAGGTTGCCTTGATAGCAGCTTTCAGTCCATCTGCATTGTTGGGTCTGGTGTCTCTCATCTTCCTCTTGACAATACCCCACAGATTCTCTATGGGGTTTAGGTCAGGCAAGTTTGCTGGCCAATCAAGCACAGTGATACCATGATTATTATACCAGGTATTGGTACTTTTGACAGTGTGGGCAGGTGCCCACAGTCCTGCTGGAAAATTAAATCAGCATTTCCATAAAGCTGGTAAGCAGAGGGAAGCATGAAGTGCTCTAAAATTTCCTGGTAGAGGGCTGCGCTGACTTTGGACTTGATGAAACACAATGGACCAACACCAGCAGATGACATGGCTCCCAAAATCATCACTGTGTCTGTGGAAACTTTATACTGGACCTCATGCAACTTGGATTATGTGCCTCTCCACTCTTTCTCCAGAAACTGGGACCTTGATTTCCAAATGAAATGCAACATTTTTGCACAGTCCATGATGATTTAGGGAGCCATGTCATCTGCTGGTGTTAGTCCACTTTTTGAATTAAATTGCTGCACCTGTGAGATGCACCTGTGTATATATACATGATCTGGCTGTACCGGGTTGATTTTCACGCATTCGTGCCACCGGTGGCTCGCTTCAGCTGTGATCACACACAACGGCACTTGATGTCCGCCGGCACTCGCGGATTGTTTAGTACACAGGCAGAACGCCGATCTGCCTATGTAAACAAGGCAGATTGCGTTCTGTCAATAGGGAAGGCATTGATCCTGTGTTCCTAAAAAGCAGGGACACGGATCTATGCCTTCCCTAGGTAAAAACACCTCCCCCACAGCACACAATCACTGGCTAGGAACACATTTAACCCTTTGATCACCCCTGATGTCAACCTCTTCCCAGCCAGTGTCATTAGTATAGTGAAAGTGCATATTTTTTTTATCACTGATCACTGTAATAATGTCACTGGTCCCCAAAAAGTTTTAAAAGTATCAGTTAGTGTCCAAATTGCCTGCTGCAATATCGCAGTCCCGCTAAAAAATTAAATAAAAATATCCCATGGTTTGTAGATGCTATATCTTCTGTGCAAAATAATCAATATACACTTTTTTTTTACCAAAAAACGTGTAGCAGAATAAATACTGGCCCAAATTGATGAAGAAATTTGATTTTTTTTCAATTTTTTTTTATTTATAGCAGAAAGTAAAAAAATCTTTTTTGTTTTTTATTTTTTGTTTATAGCGCAAAAAATAAAAACCAAGTGAAGTACAGTAGGTGACCGCGATATTGTGTCAATCTCGCCGCACTTCTCGGCGAGATTTGACACCTACGAGCCCCGTCGCAGGAGCCAGCGCCGAGATGGCTCACTCATCGGGAAAGGAAAACTTTGTCTTCCTCCCGCGATGAGTGACAGGCAGCGCTGACAGCTGTCTAGTATGAATCCTGAGGCGGGAACACCGCGCCAAATTTTAAATGAAAAAACCGGCGTGGGTTCCCCCCTCGGAGGCATACCAGGCCCTTGGGTCTGGCATGGATTGTAAGGGGAACCCCCTATGCCGAAAAAAATCGGCGTGGGGGTCCCCCCCAAATCCATACCAGACCCTTATCCGAGCACGCAGCCCGGCCGGCCAGGAAAGGGGGTGGGGACGAGCGAGCGCCCCCCCCCTCCTGAGCCGTACCAGGCCGCATGCCCTCAACATGGGGGGGTGGGTGCCTTGGGGGAGGGGGGCGCCCTGCGGCCCCCCCACCCCAAAGCACCTTGTCCCCATGTTGATGAGGACAAGGGCCTCTTCCCGACAACCCTGGCCGTTGGTTGTCGGGGTCTGCGGGCGGGGGGCTTATCGGAATCCGGGAGCCCCCCTTAATAAGGGGGCCCCCAGATGCCGGCCCCCCACCCTGTGTGAATGAGTTTGGGGTACATGGTACCCCTACCCATTCACCTAGGGGAAAGTGTCAATAGAAAAAAAAACACACTACACAGGTTTAAAGAGTCATTTATTAGTCAGCTCCGGGGGTCTTCTTCCGACTTCGGGGGTCTCCTTCCGACTTCTCCCGCTGTCCGGCCTCTTCTCCCGGGCCCCGCCGCTATCTTCTTCCAGCTCTATTGCCAGCGAGGGGCCCGGTCTGCTGCCGCTGTCTCGCCGCCGCTGTCCGGCCTCTTCTCCCGCTGTCCGGCCTCTTCTCCCGGTGTTCGGCCTCTTCTCCCGGGCCCCGCCGCTATCTTCTTCCAGCTCTATTGCTAGCGAGGGGCCCGGTCTGCTGCCGCTGTCTTGTCGCCGCTGTCTCGCCGCCGCTGTCTCGCCGCCGCTGTCACTTCTTTTCTTCTTCCCCGATGTTGACACGACGCTCTCTCCGGCTCGAATGCTGTGTGCGAGCTGCGGAGCCATTTATATAGGCGGTAACCCCACCCCCTTACGACGTCATGGTCCCAGCATGCGCAGGGACTCTGGGGCCACGCCCCCTTATGACGCCAGAGTCCCTGCGCATGCTGGGACCATGACGTCGTAAGGGGGTGGGGTTACCGCCTATATAAATGGCTCCGCAGCTCGCACACAGCATTCGAGCCGGAGAGAGCGTCGTGTCAACATCGGGGAAGAAGAAAAGAAGTGACAGCGGCGGCGAGACAGCGGCGGCGAGACAGCGGCGACAAGACAGCGGCAGCAGACCGGGCCCCTCGCTAGCAATAGAGCTGGAAGAAGATAGCGGCGGGGCCCGGGAGAAGAGGCCGAACACCGGGAGAAGAGGCCGGACAGCGGGAGAAGAGGCCGGACAGCGGCGGCGAGACAGCGGCAGCAGACCGGGCCCCTCGCTGGCAATAGAGCTGGAAGAAGATAGCGGCGGGGCCCGGGAGAAGAGGCCGGACAGCGGGAGAAGTCGGAAGGAGACCCCCGAAGTCGGAAGAAGACCCCCGGAGCTGACTAATAAATGACTCTTTAAACCTGTGTAGTGTGTTTTTTTTTCTATTGACACTTTCCCCTAGGTGAATGGGTAGGGGTACCATGTACCCCAAACTCATTCACACAGGGTGGGGGGCCGGCATCTGGGGGCCCCCTTATTAAGGGGGGCTCCCGGATTCCGATAAGCCCCCCGCCCGCAGACCCCGACAACCAACGGCCAGGGTTGTCGGGAAGAGGCCCTTGTCCTCATCAACATGGGGACAAGGTGCTTTGGGGTGGGGGGGGCCGCAGGGCGCCCCCCTCCCCCAAGGCACCCACCCCCCCATGTTGAGGGCATGCGGCCTGGTACGGCTCAGGAGGGGGGGGGGCGCTCGCTCGTCCCCACCCCCTTTCCTGGCCGGCCGGGCTGCGTGCTCGGATAAGGGTCTGGTATGGATTTGGGGGGGACCCCCACGCCGATTTTTTTCGGCATAGGGGGTTCCCCTTACAATCCATGCCAGACCCAAGGGCCTGGTATGCCTCCGAGGGGGGAACCCACGCCGGTTTTTTCATTTAAAATTTGGCGCGGTGTTCCCGCCTCAGGATTCATACCAGACAGCTGTCAGCGCTGCCTGTCACTCATCGCGGGAGGAAGACAAAGTTTTCCTTTCCCGATGAGCGAGCCAGCGCGACATTCACAGTACCCTGTCGCCGAGAACCAGCGCGATGCTATCGCGCTGGAAACACAATCTCGCGGTCAGGTACTGTACCACCAAAATAAATTTGTGGGAAAAAAGAACATACATTTTGTTTGGGTACAGCGTCGCATGACCGCGCAATTGTCAGTTAAAGTAACGCAGTGCCGTATTGCAAAAAACAGCCTGGTTTGGAAGGTGTGGGGTAAATCTTCCAAAGGTCAAGTGGTTAAAATAACATGTTATACTTACCTGCTCGGTGCAATGTTTTTTCACAGAGGAACCACAGTCCTCTGCTTCTGGGGTCACCTGCAAGCACTCTTGGCTCCTCCCCCCACCGAGTGGCCTGTTATGGGGGCACTCATATGTCCTCACTTGTGGGTCTGCTCTGTGTGTCAATAAGACACACAGAGTGGGGCTCGGTACCGCCCCCTGCTCCTTTGTAACTGACTGTGATTGACAGAAGCAGGATCCATTGGCTCCCGATGCTGTTTCTGAGTTAATGAGGAAGGAGAGAGCTGAGAGAGCCTCTGCTCTCCTGCACATCGCTGGATCAAGATTGGGCTCAGATATGTATATAAGAGGGCTGCAGGGGGAGCTGGATGCAGAAAGTTTTTTTACCTTACTGCAAAGAATGCCTTTAGAACCACTTTAAAATAACACAGGTTTTATCCTACCCCAGCCTGTGAATGAACAGTGAAAAGAGAAGCAGGAGATTGATTAGTTCATGTCTTTGTTCCTGTTAGCAGGTTCCTTGCGCATCAGCACTGCAGCACAGATAAGCTTTAATCCTAAAAACTAAATTATTCCCTAAATTACTGGGTCAGTACTTTATTTCTTATAATAGTAGTACTGATTTATATTGGTCTTGGCAGCAAATGGTGTTAACTCATTATGGTGCTGAAATAACAGCATCTCTACTGTAGCTGTAGATCATATATTAAAATACTAAGCATTCTGCATGTAGCACCTCACATAATCTGTATCAATTTAAATACCCCTTTTTTTAAATCATTTTACAAAAAAACCTAATGCCTCTTGTTCTGGGCTATAAATATCCTTTATACTTATTAAGTAGACTTCTTAACCAGAAGAATACTCAAAGAATACTGACCATCATATGTGCATATATAATTTTAAGCATAAAAGTTGCAGGATATGACAGCAAAGGTTAAAAAAGGAACAAATTAAATGTAATCTGTAAAATAAACGATCCAAAGTGGGGCGCATGCGCGGCTTCTGACCATGGCGGACATGTTAGACTCCGGCTCCGTCCCCCGCTGACTTTCTGAGACTCCTGCTGGCTGATACACAGCTCCAACAGCCATGGGAGTCACTTCCCCATACTCCCGCATCTGCCGTACATCCCGTGGGCAAAATAGGAGATCAGAGGCATATATATTCCGCTTTTCCTGGGCCACGGACCTCCTGCACCATGGATCGATACCTACTCAGGCCTACATCCCCGGCCTCAAGTACTCAAGATGATGCGCCGAACCCACCAGAACACCACACACCTGAGGCAAGTACCCTTTTTGATATCTCCCGCACCCAGTCACAGGGATCTCTCACCCCTCTTACAGCAGAGGTACTAGATGCACAGCTGCATTCTCTGCTACAGAACCTCACTCATAACATTGCACAAGAGGTGGGGAAAACTCGCTAAGGAATTGAGAGAGGAAATTGTACAATTAGGAGAGCGCACTGATACCCTGGAGACAAAGTTTGATGAACTTATACAGTATGTACAAGTCCTGGAAGAGGACAATGCTGCTATAAAACATACCGTCACCCAGCTCCAAGCTCAACAAGAAGACCTGGAGAATAAGGAGTGTAGACAAAATCTGCGGATCAGGGGTATTCAGAAACAGTGGGAGACCAGGACCTCCATCCCTATCTACTGAGTTTATTCAACAAGTGGCTCCCAATATCCCTGATATTGACTGGCGATTAGACAGAGCTCAAAGGTCACTAGCTCCTAAACCCCCGGCTAGGGCAAACCCGAGGGATGTTATTGTCCACTTTCATTATTACGACAGCAAAGAAGCTTTAACCATTGCTACCTGCAATAAAACTAGGCTTGAATTTAAAGGGTCCAGGATCCAGCTCTTCAGCGATCTTTCCCCTTTATTCTTGCAAAACATAGAAGCTGTTAGGGGAATAGCAGAGTCAGAGCCTGTCAGTATCAGCGCTTTCCCATGCGCCTGGTAGAGTTGCACATCAGCATGTACCGTTACACGATCGGCAGGTATGAGCGCGTGTTCTGAACGGATTAGCTCACGTGGGTGCACGATGCAGTGCATCCGCACGAACGCGTGCGCGCACAGCAGGACGTCCCCCCGGCGGGCCTATATAAAGACTGCTATGTCCTGTGGTTGTTGCTGGTTTGTCTTTTTAGCTACTGTAAACCTGTTCCTGAACCTGTGTACCTGTACCTACCTGTTGTGACCCGGATCGACCCTGACCTCGCCTTGAACCTCTCCTGTGTTTGACCCTTGGCTAATCTTCTTGACTTCTCTACCTGCCTGATCACCCGTGTTTGACCCTCGGCCTGCTTCTGGACTTTGCTTCTGCCTTACCCCAGTGTTTGATCCACAGCCTGCTTGACTACCCGTGTTTGACCCTCGGCCTGCTCTTGGCCTTTGCCTCAGCCTTATCCCAGTGTTGGAGCTTCAGCCTGATTACTTCTGCATGTGTTTGACCCCCGGCCTGTTCTTGGACTTTTGCCTTGTGTTTGACACTCTGCATCCTCTACCGGCTCCAGTCTTCATCTCCAGACTCCTGCCTAACCAGTTCCAATGAGGTGTCAGCCACTCAGCACGGATCACTTCTTTACCTGAAGAACCTGCCAGCTGCTCTGCTACCTGTTGGTGACCCGTGATTCTTCGTGCCCAATACCTGCTGTGCCACTTCCAGAGGGTATCGTGAGCCCAGCTGCAAGGGGAGCCTCTCTCAGCAACTCGGCCTTGGTGAGTACCTTACTTCTGCCTGTGTTTGACCCCCGGCCTGTTCTTGGACTTTTGCCTTGTGTTTGACACTCTGCATCCTCTACCGGCTCCAGTCTTCATCTCCAGACTCCTGCCTAGCCAGTTCCAGTGAGGTGTCAGCCACTCAGCACGGATCACTTCTCTACCTGAAGAACCTGCCAGCTGCTCCGCTACCTGCTGGTGACCCGTGATTCTTCGTGCCCAATACCCGCTGTGCCACTTCCAGAGGGTATCGTGAGCCCAGCTGCAAGGGGAGCCTCTCTCAGCAACTCGGCCTTCGTGAGTACCTGACAGAAGCCTTCGCCCGGTGACACTCCACCTCCAGGCTCACAAAATTGTATATCGTTGGGTTTTCCCTTTCGCCTCTCTGCCTCTCGTGAAGGTGTACAGTATTCCACGCATGATCTTCAGGAAAGTGATGCCTTCCTGCGCAACTTGGGCCTTCCTCCCCTCCCCAAAGAGGATTTTGTACCTTTTCCTGCTACTTCTAAGCCACCGTTGGCTCCAAGTCGCATCTGGACCCCAGTACGACAGAAGCAGCACAAATCTACCTTCATGCCTCAGAGGTGCCCTTTGTCAAGATTCCCAACCTGACATTTCTCTATGGCCCCCTGACATTTCACTATGGCCAGTGTCCCCGCATGTTTTTTTTCGCCCCATGCCCATGGGGTGCACCACTTGTTGCAACTATTGCATTTTGGTTTATATGTTTAATTCTGTATATGTTTAATTACATGTTTTTATATTCCAGATTCTCATAATCTGGAAGGCGGTGGGGGACTCTCCTCCCCCATTTTTTGGAGGTCCAAATTCCTCTCTTCCTAGCCCAAGTCTTTGGCCCTGGCTCCCTGGAGGCACCCTACCCTTCAGGGGTTTTTTGGATGTATTTTTTTTTTATTTATTTTTTTTATTGTCTTTCTCCTTTTTTCAGGTCTTTTTTTTTACCTGTGGCTGCTACACTACATGGATTTAATGTATAACTGTTACCGTGCTACTATTTTCCCATCTTATTTTGTTGCTTTATACCTATTGCATGTTCCACACACCATGGAATTTTCTATACTATGCTGTATATCATTTGCCTTTTAAATGGATTCATTTAATATGGCGCTGAAGTTCCTTACTTGTAATGTTAAAGGTTTAAACTCTATTCAAAAGAGAAAGGAGTAGCTTTGAAAGAGTTTAAATCTTCTAGGGCGGATGTGATTATGATCCAAGAGACTAATTTCCGCCCTGGGGGGGGGCTTTAAATTTGCTAGCAAATGCTTGCCAACAGCTTTTATGGCCCCTGACCCTTCTGGGAAAGCAGGAGTGGCAATCCTAATTAAGCGCTCGTGCCCCTTGCGAATCAAATCTTCATATCGGAACCCCCATGGCAGATTTATTATCTTGGATTGCGCATACCTCAACCATTCACTTACTTTAGTCAATGTCTATGCTCCTAACTCTGGCCAAATTCAGTTCCTTTATACCGTGTTTGACAAATTAGACAAATTCTCTCAAACTTTTACAGTCATGGGCGGGGATTTTAACATGACTATGTCCCCCGGCAAAGATAGAAGTATATTATTCCCCTCCACGACGGCTACTACAGTCAACCGCCTCTCGGCTTCCTTCCATAAACTCATAAAAGCTCGTAATCTCCTAGACAGTGGGACACCTTTTCCCTCTCTCTCCTAGGTCAGATCAATGTCCTTAAGATGTCTATCTTACCGAGGCTACTGTATTTGTTTGAAACCTTGCCAGTCCCCATTCCAATGTCACAGCCAGGCCCGTACTGGCCATAGGGCAGACCAGGCCGGGGCCACCTACTCTGTGGCATGTTGATGCACAGTGGGAGGTAAGTGGTGGCCGCGGCCCAGACATTGGTAACACAGGCCGCCGCTCGCCTACTGCTATGCGGGCAAGCCTGTGTCTTCTCCAACGAAACTAGCGGCTGCATGGGCTGAGCTGTGTATCTCTCTCTCACACAACTCAGCCTCAGAGCCAATGCTGACAGTTCTGCTCTACGCTCCTCCTCCTCCAGCCGTGGGCATCTGCATGGTGGGGAAATGGGGGGAGCTGCGGGCCGCTGTCAGGATGTTTCCCCTGCTTGCCCCCCATTCTCATGTCGGCAGCATGGGAGAAGAAGAGAAAGCTTTCAGCCTGTTCTTCTTCCTTCCCCAGCGGAGGGCCAATCAGAAGAAACTAGAGGGGCATCATGGGAAATGTAGTCCAGAGATTGGTGGTCCAATTGTTTTCAGCAAGGAGCTGGCTACAGTCCCCAGCATGCACTCTGCTGGGGGAAAAAAGAAAACCCGGAAACAAGCTGAGGAGTGCTACACTGTAGCAGCTACTACAGGAGACATGGAAAAAGAAATAGAGGACTGTGCTGGGGGAACTAATAGCCCCAGCACCACCAGATAGAACCACGCTGTACCTGCACTACCAGAGAGAGAGAGAGCCACACTGTACCCACACAACTAGAGAGCTGTGCTGTACCAGAGAGAGCCATGAGAGCCACGCTGTACCCACACCACCAGAGAGAGAGGGAGAGAGCCACGCTGTACCCACACCACCAGAGAGAGCCACGCTGTACCCACACCACTGGAGAGCCACACTGTACCCACACCACCAGAGAGCCACACTGTACCCACACCACTAGAGAGAGCCACGAGAACCACACTGTACCCTCACCACCAGAGAGAGCCACGCTGTGCCCGCACCACCAGAGAGAGAGCAGGTCAGTGTCACTGGGCAGTGTGGGCACAATAGGAGACAGACAGTGCTAACAGTGTATGGCCGCAATAGGACTGGGACACTGTAATATAAAGGGGACTGCACTGTAAAGGGGCACTGTAATCATTGCAGTGCCCCCTTTACAGTGCAGTCTCCTTTATATCACAGTGTCCCTGCACATTACAGTGGACCGACACCAGCCACCCCCACAAATGTCTACCGATACCCCCTGCTCACCTGGCTGCTCAGTCTAAAATGCCCAGGCCTATTTTTTGTCCCAGTTCAGGCCTGGTCACAGCTCAAGGCCACACAGAGGTTATTCCTTAATTTTATTTTGCATAATAAAGCTCATCGTATAGCCAGCTCAGTGATATTAGCTCCTCGCTCTAAAAGTGGTTTGGGAGCCCCGGCCCTTATCAAATATTACTTTGCCACCCATCTTAAACCGATTATTACATGGTCCACTAGAATGCCATCTAGTATTTGGTCAGAGATAGAAATGAGTATAACATGCCCGGTTCATCCCTGCTCCATGATTTGGTCGACCCTAGAGGCCTCTATTGCCCAACTACGGGGCCTCTGTCTACACCCGATGTTATTAATGTTCTCTATATGGAAAAGATGTTCCCACCAGTTCTCTCTCTCTTCACAATGTCCACCTTTACTAAACGTGCTTTTCAAGCCCAACATCCTGGATAGTTTATTCTACAACCGAACGTATTCCTGGTCCCAGGCTGGAATTTTCCAGCTTCGAAATATAGTAAAACCACTCACTCGTAACCTTTTATCCTTTGCAGAAATTCAACGAACACACCAGATCCCTAAACAACTTTTCTACTCTTACCTCCAATTTAAACATTACTGCTTCTCTAAGTCACAAACCCTGACCTTAGATAAGCCACCCCATTTGAACTCTTATGTGCCCAGGGTCCGCACCAGACCCACCTTATTTTGGATAGCCATACATTTCTCCACATTGCCCTCCCACTGACTAACACACACTATCCATACATGCAGAAATGGTCCCAGGTCACCCAACAACCTATTTCTCTCCCTCAATGGCAGAAGATTTGGGAGTCTGTTTCCAAGTCATCAAGATGCGTGGAGCAGAGAGAGACAGCTTATAAGATATTGTTCTTTTGGTATAGAACCCCTGAGAATCTACATAGATATGATCCAATGGTTCCTCAGATGTGCTGGAGGTGCTTGGGTGACATTGGCTCACACTTCCATATATTTTGGGAGTGTCCTACTATCCAACCATTCTGGTCCTCCATTCAAGCCCTTTTACAAGGCCTTTTTGAAATGACTCTGCCCCTGGACCTGATTCATTATCTATTAGGCCTGCCTTTCCCTGGCATCCCCAAGCACACCCAAAAATTAGCTGTCTTCATCCTCTTAGCAGCCAAAAGGGCTATACCCTTGAGATGGTTATCTCCCTCCCCGCTTACTCTCTCACAAATTTTGCAGATATTGGAGCAGATCCGTAGAATGGAACACCTTACAGCGGTAGTACACGACTCACTTCCTCAGTTTTCTAAAATTTGGGATTTATGGGATCATTCTCTCAGTTTTCTAAAATTTGGGATTTATGGGATCATTCTGCAATATTTTGTTGCCTGTTTGTTATGCCTGCTCTCTTGGTCCATCCCCCCTCCCTCCCTTCCCCCTCCTGAACCGTTTTGAAGTTCTATAATGCTTTCAAATATGTATTATTGTATGTCCGATTTCATATCCTATGTATATGACTTATTTCAATTTTGCTGATTGCGGTTCTCACAATCTGCTTTCTGCTTTTCCTTTCCTGTAATTCCGTGAAAAACTTAATAAATATACAATTAAAAACAAAAGTACAATTACAGCTTTCATTTGCCTTTAGTTTGTTTGGGCCACACTGGCCCAAATGAACTATATCTATTACATTACTATGTATCAGCTACATACAATATGTGGCACTGTGTTCCAGCAGTAGTACAGGTCATTTATTGTGTGCTGCTAGCACCAAATTCAGTTGGCCTGAATGCATCTCCACCATTCAGAAGAATCCTTGTATTTTCATCAATAAATACAAGTCTTCCTCTGTTGGCCATGGTGGAAATCGTGAAATCATCTGCCCAGTTTGGCTAATCACAGGAGTCCTTGTATTAATTGATAAAAAAAGGCTTATCCTGAATGGCAGATGAGCACTCGGGCCAACTCATTACTTACTGTATGAGCTAATGCTAACAACAGTATGATATGGTGCACACAACATACACATGGGGGGTTATTTACTAAAGGAAAATCCACTTTGCACTGCAAGTGCACTTGGAAGAAAAGTCAGTGTAGATCCGAGGGGGACATGCAAGGAAGATAAAAAAAACAGCATTTTAGCTTGCACATGATTGGATGATAAAATCAGCAGAGCTTCCACTCATTTCAGCTCTACCCCTTAGATTTAGAGTGACTGCACTTCCAAGTGCACTTTCAGTGCACTTTCAAGTGTACTTGCAGTGCAAAGTGGATTTGCCTTTCGTAAATAACCCCCATAGTATTGTAATGGAAAAAATTGCTTGGTCCAGATTGACCCAAACAAATTATTTAAAGCTGAAATCTGGGTTGCAAATAAAAAAACAGCACTCAGTAGCATCACCTATATAAACCTATAAACTTTTATCACGTTAGATATAAATTTCACACTTTAGATGATAAATTGGAAGAAAGATCTGTGACCTCATAGCTCCAATGCATAAATGAATAGTGTCTGCCAGCTCCAGGAGGAGGAGTAAAGCAGGCATGCACATCACATCCTGTATTCTCACAGCACAGCCATGAGAAACTGCAGTTCCCATGATGCCATGGGAATTGTAATGGATGGACATGATTGTGGGCAGAAAAATATTTATATTATTATTATACAGAATTTATATAGCGCCACTGGTTTGCGCAGCACTTTACA
Organism: Lithobates clamitans; assembly: GCA_037952925.1. NCBI lineage: Eukaryota > Metazoa > Chordata > Amphibia > Anura > Ranidae > Lithobates > Lithobates clamitans. The sequence goes on along the minus strand of JBBGZY010000502.1, from coordinate 11,591,909 downwards.
ACATGAGGGTAGTTACAATAATATTCAATACAGGAGGAATCAGAGGACCCTGGTCATTAGAGCTTACAATCTAGAAGGGAGGGTCAAGTGAACCAAAAGGTAATAACTGTGGGGGATGAGCTGATGGAGAAAATTAAAATACAGTTGTTAGGTGTGGGTAGGATAGGCTTCTCTGAAGAGGAGGGTTTTCAGGGATTGTTTAAAAGCTAATAGAGTAGGAGATAATCGGACAGGTTGGAGTAAGGAGTTCCATAGGATTGGAGAGGCTCTGGAAAATTCCTGGAGGACGAGCAAAGGAGGAGGGGATGAGGGAGCTAGAGAGCAGGAGGTCTTGAGAGGTACGAAGAGAACGATTAGGTTGGTATTTTGAGACTAGGCTAGTGATGTAGCTGGGGACTAAATTGTGGATGACTTTGTAAGTTGCTTTTAGTATTTTAAATTCAATTTGATGGGTGAGAAGGAGCCAGTGGAGGGATTGACAGAGAGGAGATACAGAGCGATTTGTAAGGTAGATGAGACTGGCTGCAGCTTTCATGATGGATTGAAGGGGGGGTTAGCCTATGTAGAGGTAAGACAATAAGTAGGGAATTGCAGTAGTCAAGGCGAGAGATGACCAGGGAGTGAATTAAGAGATTTGTTGTGTCATTGGCTAGAAAGGGGCATATTTTGGGAGGTTGCAGAGGTTCAGGTGGCAAGATTTGGATAGTGATTGGACGTGGGGCTTAAAGAAGAGTTCAGAGTCCAGGACTACACCTAGGAACTTGGAATGCGGGGATGGGCTGATAGTTGTGCCATCAATTTTGACAGAGAGATCAGGGGAAGGGGCACGTGGTGGAGGAAAAAAGTTTGGTTTTGGATAGATTGAGTTTGAGGAAGTGGTGAGACATCCAAAATGATATATCTGTTAGTAAATTAGTGATACGTGAGGAGACTGAGGGAGTGAGCTGAGGGGTACAGAAATAGATTTGGATGTCGTCTGCGAAGAGATGGTATGTGAAGCCATGGGAGGCTATCAGCTGACCCAGGGAGGTGTAGATTGAAAACAGGAGAGGCCAAAGAACAGAACCTTGGGGGACCCCAACAGAGGAAGAAAGAGGAGTGGAGGAAGTAGAGTTGTAAGTAGCGCTAAAGGTGCGGTTGGATAAATAGAGAGAACCAGCAAAAAGTACAGTTACAGAGACCAACGGTGTGGAGTTTTTGGAGGAGGAGGGGGTGGTCAACCTTATCAAAAGACAACAGAAAGGTCCAGGAGTAGGAGTACAGAAAAGTGTCCATTGGTTTTGGCCGTTAGAAGATCGTTTGTTAGTTTTAGGAGAGCAGTTTCTGTGGAGTGTTGATGGGCAAAATCCAGACTAAAGGAGATCAAGAAGGCTATTCTCTGCAAGGTGGTTTCCCAGTCAGTTGTAGACCAGACGTTCAAGGAGTATGGTTAAAAAGGGGAGCAAGGAGATGGGGCATAGGTTGGTAGTGCATGTTTTAGAGAGTTGGGGAAGATGCCAGAAGAGAGGGAGAGATTGAAGATGTGGGTTAGAGAGTGTAGAATAGAGTCAGAGGGTGAACATAGCATTTGTAAGGGAACAGGATCCAGAGGGCAGGTGGTTAGCTGGACATTAACAAGTAGTTTAGCAACCTCGTCTATAGTGGTGGGGTTGAATGAGGGAAGTAATGATTATACCTGTGGGCATGAAGAGTAAAGCATGGAAGGTATCTGAACAGCAGAGATCTCCTCACAAATAGTTTACATCTTCTGTTTGAAGTGATTGGCGATCTCCTGGGTAGTGAGTGAGTTAGTGGGTGGAGGCAGTGGAGGAGGAAGTAGAGAGTTGAAGGTAGAGAAGAGTTGATGGGGACGGGATGATAAGTTGTTAATGAGAGTGATAAAATAGGTCTGCTTGGCAGTGAGCAGGCACAGGCAAAAATTGTATTTTTGGAGGGCAGATTTATACTGGTTGAAATCTTTCTGAGACTTAGTCTTACGCCACAGGTGCTCAAGAGCACAGCTATGTTTTTTTTTAGACTTCTAGTGTCATCTGTTTGCCAAGGTTGAAGGGGTTGGGACCTGATTCTGTGTGTAGTGAGAGGGGCCAGTGTGTCCAGAGAGGCTAAAATTGAAGCGTTGTAGACAGAAGTGGCTAGGTCAGTGCAGGGCAGGGGTGCGCTTTTGTCATAGAGGTGGTCAGTAGCAGAGTAGAAAAGAGAAGGGTTAAGATGGCGTAGGTTTTCTATGGGTAGCTGTTAGGCGGTTGGAGGGAGAGGAGATGGAGAAGAGGGAGAGAGTGAAACTAATGAGGTAGTGATCAGAGAGAGGGAAAGGATAGTTGGAGAGGTTGCACGGAGTGCATAGGTGGGAGAAAACCAGGTCAAGGGTATTGCCTTCAGAGTGAGTAGAAGCATGTATCCATTGCTTCAGGTCAAAGGAGGAGGTTAGACTGAGAAGTTTGGAAGTAGCAGGAGTGTTAGTACTACCCTGTTTCCCCCAAAATAAGACCTAGCGTGATTGACGGTGATGGCTGCAATATAAGCCCTACCCCCCAAATAAGCCCTAGTTAAAGTCCTTGTAGGTCTTATTTTGAGGGTAGGGCTTATTTTCGGGGAAACAAGGTGGGGCTTATTTGGGGGGTAAGGCTTATATTGTAGCCATCACTGACAGTCACGCTAGGTCTTATTTTCGGGGAAACAGGGTAGAAGGGATGTTGAAGTCCCCGAGAACAATTGTGGGGATTTCAAAAGAGAGAAAGTAGGGTAGCCAGGCAGAGAAGTCATCAAGAAAGGTTGATACTGGTCCAGGGGGCCGATATATCACAGCTATCCTTAGAGAAACTGGGGAGAAAAGACTATTGCAGTTTACCTCAAATGAGGAGAGTGACAGAAAGGGAGATGGGTGAAGTACCTGAAAGGTACTATGTGGGGCTAGAAGGATTCCAACACCCCCTCCCTTGCATCCACTCAGTCTGGGGGGAGTGAGTCCAGAGAAGACCACCATGAGATAGGGCAGCAGAAGACGCAGTGTCGGATTCATGAAGCCAGGTTTTGGTAATGGCGAGTAGATTAAATGAGTTAATGATAAAGAGATCATGGAGGATGGTGAGTTTCTTACAGACAGAGCGGGCATTCCAAAGGGCGCAAGAGAAAGGGATACTGGTCTTGAGAAGAAGAGAAATGGGAACTAGATTGTGTGCATTGTGGCTGCAGCCAGAGGGTGCAGGGTAATGGGTGCATTGGGTACAGTTAAATGATGAAGGCCCAGGGTTCGGGGATATATATATATGTGTGTGTGTGTGTGTATATATATAAGCTGTGGGGTGGAGAAGAGGAGTGAGGGAGAGTTAGTTTAAGGCTAGATGACACAGCTGTCAGGAGGAGTGGTAGATTGTGCATGTTAAAAGGGGACAAAGAACTGATGGGGTAAACAAGGTTACCTGTAGTCTGTGTTGTGTTTTTCAAAGTATTTTCTTGTGTTCATTTACTTTGTGCATTCACTGAAGTGCAGAGTCAGAAGTGCTCCCACTTAAAGAAATACCCCCACTTTGAGAAAGAACCCCATCTGCAAATGTGCCACCCCTTGGCAAATGAGCCGTCCCCAAGAGATGCTTAGTTATAAAATGCTAAGGATGGGATATAACAGTGTATGAGCTTGTGTGTTTTCCCACATTGTCCTCATGACATGCCCAAATTTTTTCACACCTGGACTAGTAAAAAAACAATAATTTAATAACTTTAAAAAGCACCTTACCTGTTCCTCACGGGCCAATATCGCATTTGGCTGTGGGGAGAAGCGCTTACACTGAGCCTAGTGCACATTTGCATAGCCCTATGGAAAGCCAAGACAGACTAGCAGACTCCCGGCCTGTCAGTAGGGATGAGCCCCGTCCGTTTTTAAAACTTTTTTTTGCATTGATACATGTCCCCTAGGGCAGGACCTGGGTCCCCAAACACTTTTTATGACAACAACTTGCGTATAAGCCTTTAAAATGATTTTTCATGTTAATGTACCATAAACTTTAATGGTGTTCCGGCGGCTTTCGAATTTGCCCCGAACACCGCATATTGTTCAGTATTCGCAGAACTTTCGAACAACCAAAGTTCGGCCCTAACTTATGTTTGGGCCGAACCGTTCACCCATCCCTACCTGTCAGTCACTGTGTGAGGTCATTGGAGGGGGGACAGGCCAGGAGTTTCCTAGCCTGTCAATAAAATGATGCTGCAGCAATGGGCAGGTAAGACTAGGAGCATGAGACTCCTGGATCCATCCACTACAGTGAGTGGGGACATAATTACGTCATCACTTGCTGCAAAAAACTACAGTGGGAAAGTGACAAGACTGGTGGCCGGGAGGATAGCGGGAATAATAGCCACCAGTCCTATAATGCAGATATTGAAAGGACTGAAACCTGGAATTTATAAAATTGCTTAATGGATTTCTGAGGGACAACAGCCTAGTGAATGGAAAGAAGAAAATACTGGATTAAGGTATGAAGGCAGCAACACTTACATGTAAAAAAAAAAAATCTGATCAGAATTCTTCTTTAAAGTCAAATGAAAGCTGGAATTCTACTTTAATAATTTCATTCACAAATGTGCAGTTCCCTCCATATGTACTGTATGTCTATAAATGGTAAAAAGACCATATATTCCATTCAGATATTGACCTTTAAAAACCAAGAATATATCACCTACCATAAATTGCATTAAATTAAACATTTTTTTCTGGTATTTTTTAAATAAGCCAATGGTTGCTTTCTTAAGCTACACATTTCCTTAAAAAATTTATTATTTAACTATTATCCTGCTCTAAGAGGATCATAAAGTGACCTTGCCACTCCTTGAAGGTAAGAAAGACATCTCTGATTTTTGACAGTGAGAGAAATTAAGAAAAAAAACTCATAGATCCTAAAAAGGCATAGAGAGTGCCTGTATTTCCGGCTAGAAGAAAGGGTGACAGTAATCAGTGAAGGCTGCCCTGGAAACATAAGCTTAGAAATATATATTTTGTAAAAATAAGGATCAGCAAGTGGGAACCTCGAAGGATCTTATTGACTAGGTGAAGAAATGGATCATGACTTATTGAAAATAGTAATTATACTTACACTATGACATGGTTTACCATTGGGTTTTCATATGTATGTGATATCAGTGCTTTTAATAAATATACTTTGAAAACTCCCAATCTGATCCTGATTTACACATACACATGGTTATAGTTTGCATAAAGGTTACATTTTGTATCCTTTCTCATTATTGAATAAGTCAAGTTTCCCTACTGTCCATACACCTTTGGATTTAATATAAAATTTAACAGTCTGTTAGGTTTGCGGCACTGGCAAATTTATGAGCAGATTCAACTGGAATGATTTTTTTAAACCATAATGAACTGCGTGACTTTTTGTATGATAGTTGAATGGTATTAGATGGACCAATAAAGGGGCTTTTGATAAACAAGACTCTTCACTATAAAAAGGAGGAGGGATGCACAGAGCATTTATCATGTCAGTCAACCAGAAGCTGTTACAGGGAAAGCATGAGGAAAGCTAACAAACTGCATAGGGTAAGCTTAGGATCAGTTAGGAAAACTGTGCTTTTAAAGCCCACTGTTGGCAAATGTCGCAGAGCCACTCCAGGCTCCGGAAGGATCTGAACCATATTGTCGAGATCCACCCAGCTGCCTGATGGACAGAAGACTCTGGCTCTCAGCTGAGAAATGAGAGCAGAAGCCAGTTGCACTTACCCACTCTCCTGCCCAGTGCTCCAGTGAGCGCTGTAGGGGCAGAGCAGAAAGTAGTGACTGACAGTCACCACTCTCTGCTGAGAGCTGACTGATGCCACATACACATGATCAGAAATTCCGTCAGAAAAAGCCGTGTCCTGAGGAAGCCTAGCGGCGAAACGCGTAGACATACAAGGGCTCACTGCACAATAATCATAGATGCATATATGTTACAATTGTCATTGTGTGTTGTTTTTTAGATATTTGTAATTTTCAATAAATATATATTTTTTATACTGCTATATCCTCTCCACTGTTTCTTAGCCTAAAAAGTCCGCCTTCCTGGGTAATACTCAGTACTACCTTAGTTTGTTTCCTCAATGATTTATGGATGTGGCTTATTTTTTTGTGCACTGTTTCCTATTTTGTGTCTTTGTTTCCTCCGTCAGAAAAAACTTGGATGGTTTTTCCGACGGAATTCCGGTCAAGCTTGCCTTGCATACACACAGTCACACAAAAGTTCTCTGAACTTTTGACTATCAAGAACGCGGTGACATACAACACTACGATGAGCCGAGAAAATTAAGTTCAATGCTTCCGAGCATGCGTCAAATTTTTTGCGTGTCCGAATTGCATACAGACGATCGCATTTTCGGACAGGAACTTTTTCTGACCTAAAAATAGAGAACATGCTCCCAATCTTTTACTGGCTGGAATTCCACCAGTAAAAGACCGATAGAGCATACACACGGTCGCATTTTCCGACAAAAAGCTCTCTATGGAGTTTTGCTGGCCTCATTTCCGATCGTGTGTACATGGCATTAGAACTGAATGATCAGCAGTCCTGTGATTGCTCAGTTCTCAGGCTAGGAGCCAGCGGGGGACAGCTGCAGCATCACACCGATGCTGCAGCATGCACGTGAGTATGTATGTTTGCTTTTTAACAACCTTAAAATTCTTTGATTTTGATTGCTATCTGTTTAGGCCAGGGATATGCAATTAGCAGACCTCCAGCTGTTGCAAAACTACAAGTCCCATCATGCCTCTGCCTCTGGGTGTCATGCTTGTGGCTGTCAGAGTCTTGCTATGCCTCATGGGACTTGTAGTTCTGCAACAGCTGGAGGTCCCCTAATTGCATATCCCTGGTTTAGGCCATCACCCCCTTTGCTTTATTATTATTATTATTATTTGGGGGAATGTTTGTCTTTCATTTTATTATGTGGTTGGTTTGGGATCAGCGGTTACTTTATGCTGCTGTAATGTTTATCATTTATTTATACTAAAATAATGTTTTTAGGGATGTTTTTAAGTTTTAGGTATTTAAATTTAAAAATTTAATTCACTTGTTATGCCCCATAAACACGATCAGAAATTCCGTCAGAAAAAACTTGGATGGTTTTTCCAACGGAATTCCGCTCAAGCTTGCCTTACATACACACGGTCACACAAAAGTTCTCTGAACTTTCGTCTGTCAAGAACACAGTGGCTTACAACACTACGACAAGCCGAGGAAATGAAGTTCAATGCTTCCGAGCATGCGTCGAATTGTTTCCGAGCATGCGTGATTTTTTGAGTGTCCGAATTGCATACAGACGAACGCATTTTCGGATAGGAACTTTTTCCGACCGAAAAATAGATAACCTGCTCTCAATCTTTTGCTGGCTGGAATTCTGCCAGCAAAAGTCTGATGGAGAATACACACGATCGGAATTTCTGACTAAAAGCTCACATCCGACATTTGCTGGCGGAATTTCTGTTTGTGTGAACGGAACATTACTCACCATGTTGTCATGGCTGGGCTCAGCCCTTCCTTCTCAAAGCTGGCGGCTCAGCTGTTGGCTAATTGCCAGCTCCTTTCTCTCCACAGTGACTCCCCTGTTGATGATATCCCACTCCTCAGTCCTGCCTACTTAAGCCATCCAGCCCAGATGATCTCTGCCTTTGCCTTGGTCGCATCTCTAGAGACGCTCTCCTGTGTTCCTGTTAAAGACTTGCTTGGCTGACATTCCTTCTGGCCCCAGATCCTGCTTGCTGTTCTACTACGCTCATCTCTGGCTCCCTGACGTTTTGGCTTTTCTGACTATCCGTTCTGGTTCCTGAACTTTGGATATGTTTTGACTACGTTTACTCTGTTTACCTTTTTATTATTATTATTATTATTAAACAAATGTGATTTAACTGTACTTCTGTCTCAGTCTGATTCATGGTTTCTGACAGTAGGCGAAGGCCATGAGTTCAGAAGATGCAGTCAATCCACTTGTTGGTAATATTTTTCCAGATTGGATGAGCAGGATCACCACATGGATCAGTTTACCATGGCATTACAAACACTCCTGAGTCGCACCGCTCACCTGGAATCTCCCACTGTGACTGCTCCGGTACAACCTATGTTGCAGGCCGTCCCTGCTGCTGCTCCAGTCTTTGTGCAGGCACCCGCCTCGAGTATTACCTCTATAAGAGGTATGTCTGGTTCCGCTCTGCTTCCCCAGCGATTTGGGGGCAATCCAGTCCAATGCAGAGGGTTTCTCAACCAGGTTGAGATATACTTTGAGATGTTGCCCCGGGCATTTCCCACAGACAGAAGCAAAGTAGGTTTTGTGATATCTTTGCTTTCTAAGAGAGCCTTGGCCTGGGCAAACCCTCTATGGGAGACACAAAAACCTGTTGTCTTGAGTTACCCAGAGTTCGTGGCTTCTTTTAAAAGGGTATTTGACATTCCCGCAGGCTACACTTCTGCTGCCAAGTGCCTCATGTCCATCAAACAGAGTACAAGAACTGTTGCCGATTATGCTATTGAATTCCGTACTCTGGCAGCAGAGTTTGCTTGGAACAATGAGGCCCTCGTGGCTGCTTTTTATCATAGTCTCTCGGACACCATCAAGGATGAGATAGCAGCCCGAGATATACCCACTGAGCTGGAGAAGTTGATCATGTTTGCCATGCTCATTGACTCCAAACTCAGATAAAGACTTCCTTGTAAGGATCGCTTGTGGAAGCCTCCTGTACATTTGTCTCTGAACTTTACAGTCCCACCCTTGCCTCCCTCGCCTCTCATGCCTCCTGGTACAGAGTCGGTCTGTGAAGATGAACCCATGCACTTGGGCTTCACACGTCTCTCTGCGGATGAGAGAACCCTTAGGAGGAGGGATAGATTGTGCCTTTATTGTGGCCAGGCAGGTCCTACCCATCCAGAGAACACCCGAACCTTAAGGTCCTGTCACGGACAGACCTTAGGTGGCGTTGTTTCATCCCCAGTTATCCAGAAAGATAAGCCTCTGGTTTCGGTTACCCTTTATTGGGCTGAGTCGTCTGTCAAGATACAGGCACTAATCGACTCTGGGGCTACTGATGCTGCCTTTGTATTGAAGCACTTGATTCCGCTGTAGCTGCGTGACACTCCTCTTGCCATTGAGGCTCTTGACAGGAGACCTCTACAGCCTGCCCATGTGACCCATGTGACTATTCCATTGTTCATGGCCGTAGGGGCTCTTCACCATGAGATAATCCAATTCCAAGTTATTTCCTCACCTAAGTTTCCGCTGGTTATTGGTTATCCTTGGTTACAGAGGCACAACCCCTCTTTTGACTGGCTCTGTGCTGAGATTCTCTCCTGATCGCCACAATGCAGTAAGACATGCTTCCAGAAGGTCGTATGATTGCGCAATTGACCTTCAACCTGGTGCCATACCCCCTTGTGGCCGGGTTTTTTTGTCGGTATTGGATGATAGGGCCATGGTGGCGTATGTTGCAGACGCACTTTCTAGAGGTTTCATCCACAAATCCTCGTCTCCTGCTGGTGCTGGATTCTTCTTTGTGAAGAAGAAGAGTAGTGAACTGAGACCTTGTATTGATTATAGGTGTCTCAGTCGTTTCACGATTAAGAATGCCTATCTGATTCCATTGATTATGGAGTTATCTGACCGCCTGAAGGTAGCAACGGTTTTCACAAAGCTTGATTTGAGAGGGGCATACAATCTCATGAGGATTAAGGAAGGCGACGAGTGGAAAACTGCGTTCAATACCAGATCAGGCCATTATGAGTACCTCGTAATGCCTTTTGGCCTTTGTAACGCCCCGGCAGTTTTCCAGGAATTTATTAACAATGTCCTCCTAGATTTGTTGCAGTCATGTGTGGTGGTTTATCTCGATGATATATCCTCATATTTTCCAAGTCCCTGAAGAGCCACCACACAGATATCTGTCGTGTGCTTCAGAAACTAAGAGAGAACAATGTCTATTGTAAATTGGAGAAGTGCGAATTCCATCCTGAACAGGTTAAATTCCTGGGTTATGTGATTTCCACTGCTGGTTTTTCGAAGGACCCAGAGAAACTTTCAGCAGTCCTACAGTGGCTCCAACACGTGGGTTTACGTCCTCTGCAGCGTTTTCTTGGCTTTGCCATCTATTGTCGGAAGTTTATTCGTAACTTCTCGTCTCTGGTCAAGCCCCTGACTGATATGACCAGAAAGGACAGTAACCCACAGAGTTGGTCTCCGGAGTCCATTAAGGCCTTTGAGAGCCTCAAGGCTGCCTTTGTTTCTGCTCCTGTGTTGGCACATCCTGATCCTACGTTACCTTTTATCCTTGAGGTTGATGCTTCTGAGACTGGAGTTGGCGCTCTTCTGTATCAACGTCCTACCTCTGAGAGTGCTATGCATCCTTGTGGCTACTTTTCCAAGAAATTGTCACCAGCGGAGTGCAGTTACGAGATTGGTGACAGAGAGCTGTTAACGATCATTTTAGCCCTGAAAGAATGGAGACATCTCCTTAATGGTACCACTGTGCTGGTTCTCAGTCTTGCTGACCATAAGAATATCACATTCTTGTCTGGGGCTAAATGCCTCTGTCCCAGAAGGGCGCAATGGGCTCTTTCCTTGTCTAGTTTCATTTACATTGTCTCATGCTTACCCGGTACTAAGACTGTAAGAGCTGACGCTTTGTCACGACAATTTTCCTCCACTTAAAAAATGGAGTCGGTTCCGGTTCCTGTGATTCCTCCTGATCGTATTCTTGCCACGGTTCGCACCAGTCTTTCTTCTCCTTTGGGTGACAAAATTCTTGCCACTCAGGTCCATGCTCCTCCTGAGGAACCTTGTGACCGCTGCTTTGTCCCAGAGAGTCTCCGTACTGCCGTGCACCAAACTTACCATTCTCCCAAGGCTGCTTGACACTCTGGGAAAAGTCAACTCTTTTGGGCCATTTCGCAACAATTCTGATTCCCTAGTCTATGTGCTGATGTAACCATCTTCGTAGCTGCCTGTTCCATGTGTGCTCAGAGTAAGACTCCACAACACCTTCCAGTGGGCCTCCCACAACCCATACCCAATGGAGAGAGGCCCTGGACCCACCTGTCTATGGATTCCATTGTGGATTTACCCAACTCCCAGGGCAACACAGTTATCCTAATGGTGGTTGACCGGTTCTTGAAAATGTCCCATTGTATTCCACTTAAGAAGTTGCCCACTTCTAAGGAACTGGCTTACATTTTTGTTCTGGTGATCTTTCGCTTACAGGGGCTACCCAAGGTGATTGTCTCGGACAGGGGTAGTCAGTTTATGTCCCGGTTCTGGTTAGCCTTTTGTGCACAGTTGGGAATTCAGCTTGCTTTCTCCTCTGCGTATCACCCGCAGTTTAATGAGGCAATCAGTCCTTGGAGCAATTTCAATGTTGCTATATTTCTGACCATCATAACAACTGGTCAGACCTCTTATCATGGGTGGAGTTTGCTCACAATAGTGCCTTGAACTCTGCTTCCTGATTGTCCCCGTTTATGGCGAACTATGGTTTCCAACCTTCCATGTTGCCTGACTTGTTTGTTCCGCAGAGTATTCCTGCATTAGAGGAGCATCTCCGTGGTCTTTGTTCCACCTGGGCACAAGTCCAGGAGGCTTTGCGACATGCTAATAAAAGGTACAGACTCCATGCTGATCACAGACGCCTGCCTGTGCCTTCCTACAAGGTTGGGACAGGGTCTGGCTGTCATTTCGCAACATCTGACATTGTGTTCCCTCTCTGAAGTTCGCACCTCGGCTTATTGGGCCTTTCCGTATTCTTCGCAGGATTAACCCAGTAGCTTATGCATTAGACCTTCCTTCTAACATGCGCATCTCGAATGTATTTCATGTCTCCTTATTAAAACCATTGGTCTGCAACCACTTTACCACCTCTGTGCCTCGTCCTCACCCTGTACATGTTGAGAACCATGAGGAGTATGAAGTACAGTCCATTGTTGACTCCCGTAGGTTCTGTGGGCAAATACAGTACCTGGTGCATTGGAAAGGGTACGGTCCATAGGAATGCTCTTAGGTCTCATCCTCGGAGGTACATGCCCCTGTCCTCCCATGTGATTTCCATAGACGTTTTCCCCTCAAGCCTGGTGGTCCTATGAGGGGGAGGGGTCATTGAGGAGGGGGTACTGTCAGGGCTTGGCTCAGCCCTTCCTTCTCAAAGCTGGTCGCTCAACTGTCGGCTAATTGCCAGCTCCTTTCTCTCCACAGTGACTCACCTGCTGATGATATCCTGCTCATCAATCCTGCCTACTTAAGCCATCCAGCCCAGATGACCTCTGCCTTTGCCTTGGTCACATCTCTATAGACACTCTCCTGTGTTCCTGTTAAACACTTGCTTGGTTGACATTCCTTCTGGCTCCGGATCCTGCTTGCTGTTCTACTATGCTCATCTCTGGCTCCCTGACGTTTTGGCTTGTCTGACTGTCCGTTCTTGTTCCTGAACTCTGGCTATGTTTTGTCTACGTTTACTCTGTTTACCTTTTTATTATTATTATTAAACAAGTGTTATTTAACTGTACTTCTGTCTGAATCTGATTCATGGTTTCTGACACATGTGTTGTTGGAGCTACCATATGTTCACTGCTGCATTGCTTGACAGAAAAAAACTAAGCGCAAGAACAGTGTGTACATAAACCATCTCACATTATAGCACTCACATTCACTGCCCCCCCCCCCCCCCCACACACACACACACATTCCCATAGATAAGGGAAAAATTAGGTGTACACCAGTTAGGCCTATCATTCATTAATTATTTTGCTACTGATCGATCAGTTTTACACTGCTTTGTCAACTTCAGTCTCCAAATTAAAGCTGTCCGTGCATGAGTCACTTTTTTCATTCAATCAGTGGATTGGATGAAAGAGCATGACTCATTTCCCCTATCCACACACTCTATGTGGATGGAGCAATCCCTCCCACTGAGCTATTGTATTCTTACTCCCCCCCATCAGAATATACTGATTAGTGCCATTGGCTATAGCTGATCAAGAGAAAGTTTTGAAAGCAGAGAAGAAGGTGCTTCTAAGTGCAGTAATAAAACACTTTAATGACAAGGAAGGGTTAAAACACTTACAAGATGGAAGTGAAAAACAGGCGTATAAATGGATCCATAATATCCAGCGTGGTGCCTCCTGGGAGTAAGGACAGCTGCAGGTGGAAGTTCCAGCTGACCAATGGTGGTAAACACTGTCTCTCTGTGCTGTCCCAGGAGGCATCCCGCTGGACATTATGGATCCTTAGATATGCCTTTTTTGTTCACTTCCATCTTGTAAGTGTTTTTAACTCTTCTGCCGCGTACACACGATCGGACTTCTCGTAGGAAAAAGATATGATGGCTTTTCTGACGGGATTCTGCTCAAGCTTGCCTTGCATACACACGGTCACACAAAAGTTCGCTGAACTTCCGACCGTCAAGGACTCAGTGACGTTCAACACTACGACGAGCCAGGAAAATGAAGTTTAATGCTTCCGAGCATGCGTCAAATTGTTTCCGAGCATGCGCACGGATTTTGCACGTCGGAATTGCTACAGATGATCGCATTTTCGAATAGAAACTTTTTCAGACCGAAAAATTGAGAATATGCTCACAATCTTTTGCTGGCTGGAATTCGGCCAGAAAAAGTCTGATGGAGCATACATGCGGTCACATTTTCCGACCAAAATCGCTCATCGGTCTTTTGCTGGCCGAATTTCCGATCGTGTGTACGCGGCATTCCTTGTCATTGAAGTGTTTTATTACTGCACTTAGAAACGTCTTCTTCTCTGCTTTGTTTTTCCTAAAGAATGTACTTCCCTCTTCTAAAATTCTGCTGTGGTGCATTAATCACATCTCAAGAGCCAGTCATGTACTGTTTGTTAAAGTCTCCTTGTCCAGATTGCCCTATTCTCCACACTCCTTCAAAAGAACATTTTCGACCAGCTTCCGCATGATTTTCAATACATGTATGACCGGCTTTATGTAGTAAAATACCAGCCTGTACTCCCTTTCTGTAATACAATTCGACCAGTTCTTGTTCATTAAAAATGTCCTAAAGGTTAAGTGTATGCAGCGCTAGAAGCATCAAATTATAAAATAAGAGTCCATAGTGTTAAAACAAAGTTTTTGTTCAGGGGAAATACTGGAACCACCCACGGTGCAGACAGAGATACAATAAGGTGAACATGAGATTATCCTCCCCCAAACATCAACACACCGGGCCTCTTACCAAAGAAAATGGACCACTGAATTACAGATGGTCAAACAAGCATGATATATCCACAGTGCCACGGAACCACTTCAATTGGATCATAGAAGGCTGGATCTTGTAGTCCCACTCAATGGTAATTCATAAGTACATGTATAGGATACAAGAAAGCAACTCCTCATGGTGTAGTATTTAAAACCAAGTTTTGCACCGTGGCTGGTTCCAGTATTTCCCCTAAACAAAGACTCTGTTTTAACACTATGGACTCTTATTTTATAATGTGATGCTTCTAGTGCTGCATATACTTAACCTTTATGCTTTTTATTGTCACCATACAATTTATGTCAGCTGCTTTATTATTGTTAGCGCAGTGATTAATCTTGAATTTATTAAAAATGTCCTGCTTTTGTCCAGTTTTACACTGCTGTATCATCCGTGGTCTCTTAATTCTTAATGTGACTTTAGAATGTGGCTATCAGGAGGATAGTTTTGTATCAGCGAGAAGACGGACAGCCACAGTGAATTACTGTCCAATTTCTATTCTCCAGTCAAAGCAGGTCTGGTACCATTGATCAAAAAGCAAGTGGGGCTGCTGAAACTACCTGAAAAAAAGTTTTTTTTTTTCAAACTGAAATGAAAAAGATTGGGATCCTGCTGCTGTTGCTGCTGTATGTAAGTCAATCTAATTGTAAAAGGAAAAATCCATTCAACTACCAAATTTTCTCTGTCAATATATGCTGCTGAAACTGTTAAAATAATTGTCTGTGCCCCAGGTGCCAGTCTTGGGGATAACTAATGTTACACACCACAAGTTGCCTTTTTAACCTTGTTATTAGTGTAATTACATACATTTTGCTTCAGGTACATTTTAAATTAGAAATATTTCTGATCAAAATATGTAGATGTTATAAAGCTTAAAAATGTAAATACATTTTTATAGGAAAAAATCCCTTAAATCAACACAAACAGCTTGTATGCATCTCTATACAAATTCTTGCTGTCGCTTGCAAAATGGCAACTGACTGCATCCTAGTAAGAGCAGACTATTTCCACACCACTGGCTTTGTCAGAGCTTTTAGCACACATATAATTGTAATCACGATGTAATCTTCATTTCCAAACATTTTACTTATACTGGAAAACACTGAAAACAAGGCAGTCTTGATTATTGTTAACCCAAGGCCACGGACATCTTTAAGTGAAGGATATTTGATGGAAAGGTTAAGAATATCCCTTCAATCACATTTGTTAGGAAGAATGCAAGATGTTCTTTGCTTTTGTAATAAATTATCTTCATTCATCATAAGAGAAACATTCTTAGTGCCTGCAATAGAATTCCTGTTCTTTAGAATTTTTAAGCAGCAAACATTGCATTACACAAGTACTGCTATTTCTGTCACTAACAAGATACATGTATTGTACGCCCGCTGAAAAATTCTTAATGTTTTTTTAAAGGATACTGTATGCTAAGATACCTGACCTTTTCCTTGTACCATTTTTATTAGGATTTAGATAAAATCACATCAAGTTAGCCAATAATTTTTATGATACTATCTCTCAAAATGAAGTAGCGTATGTCTTACTTAATGGCTAGATGGTAGGAAGGGAATGTGTGCTCACCACGGCAATGCTTAATAAATCCTTGCTTCGGGGTTTCAGTGTACTGTCTCTAAAGAGCAAAAATATAAAGATAACTCATAATTGTAGTTGTATTTTCAGAAATAGTTTCTGTCAGTAATCAGAGGTAGAACGTTGAGTTTCATAACCCAGCAATGAAATAATTCAGCAAGGTGGATAATGAACTTCTTTGAGAGGGTTGTTGATACTCTAATCGAGACCTGCAAAAGTCTCATAAACATAACCCTCTAAAAGAAAACCCACTCTCATAGGAGACTGCAAATATGGTATTTGGTAGGGAATGAGGGGTATCTAACTTTATTTAGGTCTTTTTTGAAATTGTCATGTAACAAGGGTGTGGTAGACTCTTAATTACAGCTGTACAAGTGCATATAGAAAAAAACATGACCAGCTATTTGCACCTAGGGTCTGGTATATCCTGAAAGTCTCAACGCATGCTTAGGTATAGGCTGATTTAGGTTTTGGGGTCCATGGTTCAATAAAGAAACAGGCCATGTTTTCTTTTCAATTAGCCTTAATATAACAAAATAAACATACACAAACACTGTTAAAACCTCTTATTAAACAAAACAAAAACATTGGATCAGAATATTTGAATTGAGTCTTTACAAAGAGAACAAAAATTAGAATGAAACATGGTTATTTTTTATAAAAATGAAGGGTACTCTTGAAAAACAAAAGAAAAACCAAACATATATGTGTGTTGCCATGGCTATTTGTGGTGATTTTATAATATGGAGTTAGATTTTAAGACCAAGTTAAGACTGTTTTGAGAATTTAAGGCTACCCCTATTGATATTCAAATGAACCAGTCAGACTGGTTTTTGAGCTCAGCAGAGGAAGTACAGGATATGATGCACAGGAAGTTAGGGGGAGGAATTAGGACTTTGAACAGGCATGTGGTCAGACAAAGGACAGGAGTTGTTCTGGAAGACAAAGAGGCAAGACATGTACTGGAAGACTATGGAGGAAGGTGTTGGGCTCCCGGAGATTACTCCATAATAAAGAAGTTGAGTAACTGTTTAGTTTACTTATTGCATACATATTGTACAGGCTTATTTTGCTAGAAAGGACAAAAGTTCTGTCTAAAAATGCATTAACAGCACGGCAGAGCCTAAATTGTAGTGATAAACTGAAGTAAGCTGAACTCACACAATTTCATTCCCGCATGTCAGTCCCGACTGCGGGGGGAATTTCAGAGACATCTGTGCAGTTTTCTGCACCAATATCAATACAAATTGCACCCCAATGTCGCACCAATGTGAACCAGAGGTGACACATACAACACTGCCTATTCACCAGCTGAATTCATTACCTGCAATTCTCCACAGCTGTTATATATATAAAGATTTCACCTTTAACAATTACTTGCAGGTGTGCTGAAGCCTAGGTTTACATTGGAGCAATTTGTCATGTGATTTGAGAGATCAAATCTCATGACAAGTCACAGCCTATTGGCAGTAATGGCACTGTTCCAATCGATGCAACATTGATTTTGCGGCACTGCACCAATTTGAAAAAGTAGTCCCTGCACTACTTTTGCCAATATCAGGTGTGACTTCAATAGACATCTGTGTATGAAGCCACACAGATGTCTATCAAGTAGCACCTGAAATCGGGCTGATCTTTCTACTTTGAAATTGCACTAATACCAGCAAACCAAATACCAGCCAACCTACCATCCTCCAGCTGTGTTTTTTTTAAGTGCACAAGCGAATTAAATAAACAAACAAAGAAATGTAAACTGCCTGTTAGCTAGTGTGTGGTGTTTGGAATTTCACAACATAATATTATTGAATACTTACATACCATTGCATGCATTTGAAGAGTTAATATAATAGAATCAGCCAAATTAAAGTGCATTGGCTAATTGGCATTCACCTATTTTCAATATATGCTGCTTTGGTTAATTGGCATCAAGTGAAGTAGTGCAATTTCAAAGTAGCACCAATGTGAAAAGACTAGTTTTTTTGGTGCACAAATACATATAGAAATAAGGTATAAAAAGTTATTGCACTTCCCCAAAACCACCCCCAAATACAAATTAAAAGAAAAAAAAGAGAAAAAAAAACCACCACAAGAAATAAGCTCAATAATGTACTTTTATTTTGCCAGCAGAAACAAAATTATGTACATTCATTTACGAGCTTCAAAAAAAAAAATTCTACAGGATATATGGTGCTACATTTAGCAAAACAGTTACCAATTGGGTTTTAAGGGCCCTGCTCATAGGAGCTTACAATCTAAAATTTGTCTAAACCTTAAAGTGGACACAGCTTTACTTTCATTGTATAACGTGCAACACATCACATTTTTATCTGCAAGATTATAGAAAGATACTTAACAGTCATTCTTACAAAGCATTCCAACATAATAATAAAAAAGCCACGTGTTCAAAATATAACACCCGCCACCAGCCCAATCCACACATACATAGATAGGTGACCATGTTCTGCTGGAAGCTGCATTCCTGTGTACATGATTAAGCAATGAGATCAAAGAGTATAAGGTCAGCACATGCTCCCAAACCAAGTTTGCACGGTCAGACAGGAACAATACACACACAACATTGACAGTATGGCCACATAAACCCACTTTTGATGGAAAAAAATGCACAAGAATTTCAGCAAACAACCCTAGTTGGGCACTTGTCATCATGCACACTATCATTCCTTCTCCCCCACAAATCACAGCAAAAAACCTGACCTTCTCAGGCCAAACAAACCCCCCCCCCCCACTGCAGCCCTTTATATAAGGTAGGTTGTATTGTTAGCACACTGACACATGCCCAATAGAAGTACACGACCACCAGTATCTTTCAAAGTGAATGCACCTGATGAGCAGAAACACATAAAACTATCTGCAACTGTGTTAGCCCTTGGCTATGTGTATCAAATCTCCAACTACAGGCCAAAGATCGAAGTCCATTTGCATGCACATAAACAAAGCAACAGTTTTCTAAGCATATGTACCTGTGCAGTGTAAACCCTACAATTTTAAATGTCCAACTGCCTGGGCATGATTAGTGCTAACAAACATTGAGGGTTATTTAAGAAAGGCAAATCCACTTTGCACTACAAGTGCAAAGTGCACTTGAAAATGCACTGAAAGTGCACTTGCACGTGCAGTTGCTGTAGATCTGAGGGGGACATGCAAGGAAAATAAAAAACAGCATTTTAGTTTGCACATGATTGGATGATACAATCAGTAGAGCTTCTCCTCATTTCAGATCTTACGCTCAGATTTACAGTAAGTGCACTTCCAAGTGCACTTTCAGTGCAATTTCAAGTGCAAAGTGGATTATCCTTTCATAAATAACCCCCATTAACACCACTCCCTGGCTGCAATGACTTCAAATCTAAAGTCCAAAATTAACTTTCTTACATTAGAGACTATTTCGACAGGAGACAAATAAAATGCCAGCATGTCTTTGGATTATGGTGAGAAACCCACACAGGGAGAACATATAAACTTCAACACAAGCATTAGCATGTTGGGCAAATGAACCAGCAACTCCAGTGCTGTTAGACAGAATTGCTACCCACTTAGCCAGCAGGCAGCCTAACACATGTCTGCATCTCTGTGGTGTGAACCAGCCCTAAGTCCATAGACATGCTCAGTGTCACGAGCAATATACAATATATTGGCCTAAGTATTGGGACGCCTGCCTTTACACGCACATGAACTGTAATGGTATCCCAGTATTAGTCCATAGGGTTCAATATTGAGTTGGCCCACCCTTTACAGCTATAACAGCTTCAACTCTTCTGGGAAGGCTATCCACAAGGTTTAGGAGGGTGTCTATGGGAATCTTTGACCATTCTTTCAAGTGCATTTGTGAGGTCAAGCACAAATGTTGGACAAGAAGGCCTGGCTTACAGTCTCCACTCGAATTCATCCCCAAGGTGTTCTGTTGTGTTGAGGTCAGGACTCTGTCCAGGCCAGTCAAGTTCCTCCACCCCAAACTCACTCATCAATGTCTTTATGGACCTTGCTTTGTGCACTGGCCCAAATCATTCGGTGGAGGAGGGATTATGGTGTGGGGTTGTTTTTCAACGGTTGGGCTTGAATTACATTACTCAAGAGTTATTCTTCTTGATTTATTCTGTGATATTTGGTGGTTCTTTGTGGATGAGTGTAGAATAGTGATATTAGTAGTGAATAGTGATATTATCCTCAATTTTTTGGGAATTACATTTTGATTTCTGATGTTGGTACACATATCACATTTTTTGGGCTCAAATTATGATTATTTGGAAATAATAAAAAGCGCAAAAAATCATGACTCATTTTAAATTCACATCAGCAATGGTATTGTTTGTGGATTGTAAAGTTACCTGTGTGATTTTGGGTAAAGATTTTTGTGAGATGGAGAGTAACAAGTGAAAGTGACAGAGAAAAATATATTTTACCAAAACATCAAAACATTTTACATTCTAGTATTCTTAAAAACAAAATACTGTAGATGAGAAAAAAAAAACAAAATCGAAGCAGCAACATTGTTGCAAGGAACATTTATTTCAGAGAAAGATACATTTCATTTCAACATTAAAAGTATTTATTTGGGGAAGTTACAATTATACCATTAGAATCAATGGCTGAAACTTGCATTGGACTATAATAGCACTGATTTTCATTCTCAAAAATGCATTTTAGCCAAGCGCTAATTTTGGTATTTACTATAGCACCTGGTTAAAAAGACATTGGAGCTAAAATGAGAGCTATTTGCAGGACAAAAATGGGGAATTTATCTCTTCTCAGACTTTTAAAGATATTTCAGTGTAGAAATCACCTTTTTCACACAGTTTAAAAGCAGATTATCTTTAAATAATATACAGCATATTTCAGTACCATTTAGGCAATTATATCATGCTCTAAACATTATTTCAATGTGCAATTCTCCAGCTTTTAGCAGAGTAAGGGTTTGGGCACTATTTAGGTTCAGGGAAATATAGTAAATTCGATTTTGGGAGTATTTTCTCACCATCGCTATAGTGAAAACCGTTTTAGCGCTAATTTGCGCTAAGTCCCGCGAATCGGCGAAAATCCGCGGCAATTAGCGCCACGGCGCTATAGTAAATGACCCCCACTTTAAATGGCAAAGTATGCAGTGAAGCAAACATTATGACAGATTTCTTATTAGCTTACAGCAGGATGAAACTCAAATTTAGTAGCATAAAGTGAATACACACATACCTAGAAAGTAGAGGATAAACTAGTATAGTTAGGCCAAAGAAAACAAACAACTGCAGATCATTATATCACATGGGCTGTGTGTGAAATCATTTGATCAAAGCCAAATTGACGTATATGAGCTGCTATTACAACATAGTGAGGCTTGAAGCTTTTTTTTTTACTGTTGTTTGTTGTTACTTATTGCAAAGGATATAGACAATCACCTTATTAACCTGGTAACATTTACTAAGAGTGACAGAGTCACTATTATAGTGAAACGGCATCTCAAACTAATAAGGTTTAAACTGTGGTTTATATCCCCACTGGGTAGATTCATCGCACCTAATAAAGACGCCACAATTTCACATGCTGGTCACATTCACTGCCTCTCTATTATCCTCTACGCATTTAAATCAGATCATGGTGGTTAAAAGGGTACAGTATAGTGATGCACATAACTTCCCTACAAAAGTAACAACACCTTTCTTATGAGTTATTTTCTTAAGAAGTAACACATTTTGAAATTACAGTGGAATCTCGGTTTGCAAGTAACGAGCATTTCCCAATACAAGCAATTTTTTTTTTTAAATCCTGACTCGGCTTGCGAGTGTTGTCTTGCAAAACGAGCAGGATTCAAGCCTCTACAATGTGCAGTACCACATTTGGCCAAGGGGTGAGGGGGGGGCACCGGTGACACTTGGAGCTGTTCTGAGCCGCTCGGAAATACTCGGAAACACTCGGAAATACTCTGTTCCTGAGTGCTTCTGAGCCTTTCTGAGGGTTTTCAAGTGCATCTGTGGGGTCTCCGGGTATTTCCGAGTGTCTCCGGCGCCCCCCCCCTTCTGGCCACATGCGGTATTTCATGCAATAGAAGTCAATGTGAAACAAATTATCTTCATTTCCATTGACTTCTATGGGGAAACTAACTTTGATATGTGAGTGCTTTGGATTACAAGCATTCTCCTGGAACCGATCCAAGGTTCCACTGTATGTGAAACATTAAAGAACAAAAATTACCAATGTGTAGCAAATGAAAACAATAACAACTTCACAATTTATATAATATGACTTCTCTAGAATTCTTTGAGTATATGGAACAAAAAAAAAAAGAAAACATAGGCAAAGTTTGCCTCACTAAAGTGTCATTATAGTAGATATATAAAGCTGAGTATTCAACAACAGTAAGAATAATGCATGCAGATGCAAGCTAATTTTACTATGCCTAATACAACAATAAGAAATCCCTAGTAAATTGGTATGGCAATAGGCACTACTAATAGTAGCCATAGGTGCCAGGATGACAAGGAAATATCACTGTTGTAAGTATGGGAATTTAAGAAGAGAGGGTGCTCATACTGGAGCAGCAAGCAAAAACCTGGTATAATTTCATTAGCTACCTACTATGCCTGCACATATTTCATGCAGCTCTCCTCTTTCCGTAAATCTTTTTTTTTTTTTATGTCTGGGTGAGTTTCTTTTGCTTTGATCACTTTTATTCATTTAGTTAGTAATTTGGCAAATTAGACTAACTTTCGCATTAAACAGCTATCACACTAATGTAAAAGATTTGCGCTTGTCTGTGCTATGTTGATTCTTAAGTGTGGTTCACCACAAAACGGCTGGCATACTTTCATTTTCTGCAAGCAGATTCCCTTCAGGTTCTTAAATGGGGTTTACCAATTCCGGGAGATCTTGGAAATTAGCGCTGTGCAGTCCTGTGCTGTTTTATAAATGTCGGAAAGGGCAATTTCTGAATGTATGCCTTGGTGAATTTATAGCACAGCCATGTTAGCTTTAATAAATCAGCCCCGTTATTTGTTATATGCAAATTTTGCTATTCATTTGAGAAATGAGAAATTTGCACACTTGACACAGTTGAGCACATTAGTCCACAAGTAGAAAAATACTTGACATGAGCACAGCTCTTATAGTCCTCCGCATCCAGTCTGACTGTCCTACTACAGTAGAAGCATTGTAGGAGGAGTCTGATGATTGCTGAGGACAGCAATAACAGTTCTTTTTTACAGATACTTGTCTACATGAGGCTTGCCATATTGATCTGTGAGCATGGAAAAAGAAAGATGAGAATTTGCAAACTGAAGCTGAATTCAAACTAAAACTTTATAAGCAGTTACAAACAGTTATTTTTCTTTTCAAGATAAAGGTTTTACATAAATAAATAAAATCTGACCATTGTAAGCACCCCTGTCAGTAGTAAATGGTTTGTCACAACCCTTCTGTTCTGTTGAAAAACAACAGACTAACTGGCCAGATCACTGCTTGAAAATAAAGGAAAATAAAGGAAAGAAGGCCTAAAAAAGAAGCCATCACATTTACTGTATGAATTGGTAAACTGCAATATGACTAATACCAATTGAAGTTTGTCCATAACGTGGCTCTAGCTGTATCTTAAAAATACAGTAAATAAGTATCTCCACTTTTGTTGAGAAAAAATTTCCCCCTCTGGGTGATGAATATACATTGCAAGGATTTTGACAACCTTTGTTGCAGACTCCTACCTTTTGCTACTCCGGAGAAATAGCTAATTGTTTGTATGTGTCCATGTGCTAAGTGAATCTGTATGGGAGTGTATTTAGAATTATCAATCAGCTGCTGCACTTGCAGGGTTCTAATGATGAAAGTGGCAGGGTCTGCATCCCTTTAGACGTGATTTCTTTGGGAGTAGCTCACCAAAAATTACATTTTTGTTGCAGGGGATACCGAAAATCTGACTTGTATCTTGGTGAAGACTTCTGGGAAAATCAGTAAGCGAATCACACAAGCAGGAAATTACATTTCTGGGGTGATGTTCTGTAAACCACCTGTGTGCAGAACACCTCCAGGTAGCCCAATTGCATTGCATTTTACAAAACATTACAGCACTGCAGATTGAAAAGGAAAGGTAATGTTTAACCTCCCTGGCGGTATGATTATTTCAGATTTTCGATGCTGAAAGCGGTACCATTATTTTGCATGGAAATTTGGCGTTTTATATTGTAGGCCTGTAATTCTTAGGAATAACTCACTTAAATCTGTCCAAACAAGAGTCTAGTAGACATCCCGGGTATAATAAAGTTTGAAAAACCAAATAATAAATTATAATATAATAAATAACTATAAATAATTATAACAAATAATAATATAATAATAATAAAATGTATTCAATAATGTAATCAAATCAAAAACACTGAAATTTGCTTAGTTGCAGAATTGTCGCTATCATTACTTTTCAGTGTTTGATGACGGATCTCCCCACAAATCACTATGGCTCAATTCTGCAAGTGATTCTAATTTATTATCGCTGTTTTCTAGCTGGTCTAAAACCACTTTTGATGTAAAGGGATGGTTTTGGTTGCTATGGAAAATCTCCAGTTTCCAGGCAGAAAGAACAGTATTTATAATATAAAACTGCATGCAGGGCACTGGACAGACCACTAGGGACAAAAGGAATGTGAAATAAATTGATACAGTAATGTAATCTGTAAGATTACAATGTACTGTATATGTATTGTGTGTTTTACTTTTTGAATTTGGCGCCGTTCTCCATCCCTGTGCATCGCAATGCTCACAGGGAACAGAGCTCGGGCACATTGATAGATTGAGTGGAGGATGGCTCGCTCACACAGCGGGGAGACATCGCAGAATCCTGGGGACAAGGTAAGTAAGCTGTACCTGGATCCTGCGATGCGATCCCGAGTGTGGCTCGGGGTTACCGCTTTTGGTGCTGAAAATCCACCTCGAGTCACACTCGGGAATACCGCCAGGGGGGTTAATAACATTCAGTTACAATATGACTTGTGTCGCAATTGTAATATTATTATTTTTTTTTATTATTATTTGCATTTTTTTCTAACGAAAGTAGAGTTACCCTTTAGGTATAAGTAGTATGAATCCTTTTTATACTTCTAACATAGTTGCATTCTTTCACTAATGTAAAAGATAAAAGTGAATAAATACAAAATATATAAACATAATATGTTGCTTGAGTGCTTACCGTAAGAAAATAATATTTTGGATATTAGTAGTGTTTAATATTTACAGCCTTTGAGTCTTTCTGATTTAGCAGCCCTGAATATAAAAGTGCAGAGAATCAGATCATTTGTAATAGACAATTAAATAAAGGATGTTTTGTTATGGCCAGTGCAAACTTTGCACTTGCTGTTAGTAAATAAGGTCTGAGGTCACTGCTATACCCCAGAGACTTGTTAGTGTCGTGTGAATTACCATGAACTGGATGGGTTCTCAATTGACAGTTGTATAAATATTTTTCTTCACTGAGCTCACAAAAGGCAAATGTCAGTTCACAACACTCTGGCAGGAGGTGACATTCAGAACAATTGTTACATTCCCACTTGACACACCACCAACAGAGGAACAGAGAGGTGTCTTTGCTTGGATCATAATACCTGATGGACCGTGGTAGACCTACTTCCTCCACCTAGCAGACATAGACACTATCAGGCTGGTTCAATAAGGAAATCTCCAGTCCGGTACACAATGAATGGAAATATGATCTTACATATGGAAATACATTTGCATTAGAATTGACCAAACTCAATTCTGCAATACATTTTGGCTACATTGTCTTAGTTAGTATGTTGGTAAATATACACAAGCTTGGAAAATTATATATATATATTTTATCATTAAAAGGCTAAAGAAGAAATGCAATTTGTCTTTTTAAAGAAAACTTCAAGTCCACAACTAAAATAAAGCAATATTGTTGGTAAAAGTAATATATATATATATATATATATATATATATATATATATATATATATATATATATATATATATACATACATATATATATATATGGGGGGAGGCTTATTTTAGCCAGTTGTGAAAAAAACGCAGTACAAATATATATTACCAAAAGTATTGGGATGCCTGCCTTTACACACACATGAACTTTAACCGCTTGCTGACCAGCCGCTGCCATTATACGGTGTCAGTTCGGCACAATTCTGCGAACCGTTGAAGCTGTACGTCCGCTCCTTTAAGCGAGATAGCAGGTGCGCGTGTGCCGCCGGAGGTGCGCGCACACGCCCGCTGCACTGCGGGGGTGCCGATGCGTGTGACCGGCAGTCACAAAGACCAGCGATCACGCACGATCATGGGCACCAGAGCCAGAACAGGGACGTGTGTGTGTAAACACACAAATCCCTGTTCTGTGAGGAGAGGAGAGGAAGATCGTGAGTTCCTGTTAGCTAGGAACCACGATCTGTCATGTCCTCCAGTCAGCCCCCTCTCTCTACAGTTAGAACACTAGGAAACACAGCTAACCCCTTGATCGCCTCCTTAGTGTTAACCCCTTCCCTGCCAGTGACATTTGCACAGTAAGCATTTTTATAGCACTGATCGCAGTATAATTGTCAATGGTCCCAAAAATGTTTAAAAGTGTTCGATCTGTCCGCCATAATGTCGCAGTCCAGATAAAAATTGCAGATCGCCGCCATTACTAGTAAAAAATAATAATAATAAAAATACCATACATCTTTCACCTATTTTGTAGATGCTATAACTTTTGCGCAAACCAATCAAAATACGCTTATTGCGATTTTTATTACTAAAAATATATAGAAGAATACATATCGGCCTAAACTGAGGGAAAAATTTTCTTTTTTCAAAAAAATTGAGGATATTTATTATAGCAAAAAGTACAAAATATTGTTTTTTTTTCCAAAATTGTTGCTCTTTTTTTTGTTTATAGAGCAAAAATTAAAAATTGCAGAGATGAACAAATACAAGCAAAAGAAATCTCTATTTGCAGGAAAAAAAGGTTGTCAGTTAAAGCGCCGCAGCGCCGCATTAACTGCCGCATTAATTGGGCAGCCAAATCTTCAGGGGCTGAAGTGGTTAATGGCATCCCAGTCTTAGTCCGTAGGGTTCAATATTGCAGCTATAACAGCTTCAACTCTTCTGGGAAGACTATCCACAAGGTTTAGGAGTGTGTCTATGGGAATGTCTATGGGAATTTTTGACCATTCTTCCAGAAGCGCATTTGTGAGGGCGGGCACTGATGCTGGACAAAAAGGCCTGGCTCGCAGTCTCTGCTCTAATTCATCCCAAAGGTGTTCTATTGGGTTGAGGTCAGGACTGATTGTGCAGGCCAATCAATTTCCTCCACCCCAAACTCGCTCATCTATATCTTTATGGACCTTGCTTTGTGCACTGGTCCAAATCATTTGGTGGGGGGGGGATTATGGTGTGGGGTTGTTTTTGAGGGGTTGGGCCTGCCCCCTTAGTTCCAACTTTGTGGGAACAGTTTGGGGATGGCCCCTTCCTGTTTCACCATGGCTGCGCACCAGTGCACAAAGCAAGGTCCATAAAGATATGGATGAGCAAGTTTGCAGTGGAGGAACTTGACTGGCCTGCACAGAGTCCTGACCTCAACCCAATAGAACACCTTTGGGATAAATTAGAGCGGAGACTGTGAGCCAGGCCTTCTCATCCACATCAGTGCCTGAACTCACAAATGCGCTTCTGGAATAATGGTCAAACATTCCCATTGACACATTCCTAAACCTTGTGGACAGCCTTCCCAGAAGAGTTGAAGCTGTTATAGCCGCAAAGAGTGGACCAACTCAATATTGAACCCTACAGACTTAGACTGGGATGCCATTAAAGTTCATTTGCGTGTAAAGGCAGGCATCCCAATATTTTTTGTAATATAGTGTATATATATATATATATGGGGGGAGGCTTATTTTAGCCAGTTGTGGAAAAAACTCAGTATATATAGATTCCTTTTACCAACAGCATTGGTAATATAGTGTATATAATATTCCTTTCCCTGTGTGCAGCCATCTGAAATCCTCCAAACTGCACCACTGCGAAAAGCAATTTAATTAGAACCTAAATTCTTCCAGGCTTAGCGGAGAGCTTTTTTTTTTTTTTTTTAACTTAGTAATTGTTATATTTTATTTTTGCTTTTCAACTGTAAATACTTCCATAGACAACATAAGATCTATATGCATTAGGCCTAAATGGTAATACATTACTTCCCCTTGAAATGTTAAACTGATCTTATTATTTTGTTTGGAACAAATATAATCTCTTTTATTATCTGATATTATGTATCCTATTAAAATGGAAACGTACCTTAAGGAGAATATTTTTTTTATACCTTTTGTCCACATCTGTGACCATGCCAGTAATGCCATCAAGATTATTTCTTAGATGAGCGCAAGCTTTTAGTTTAGCTTAGAATGTATAAATTGAATTAATGGCAATATGTTTTAATTAAGTGTTAAGGGGCATCTGAGTCAGCTATTTACCCACTTATGTATTTCTTTAGAGAACAATGTTACTATTCTCATCATTGCTCCACTATAAAACATTATGTTTTAAAAGACCAAATCACCACAGCAGTAAGTATGCTAATTGGAAATGACTGTACTCTAAAGAGGCATTAAATATATCTATTCTCCTGTGATATACTGCATAGTCTGCAAGAGGCATCAGCAATCTTGTATGCATAAGGATGAATTTTTTATACTTTAGGTCAGTTTCAAAACCTTGTAAAAGTTATATATTCATATTAGATAGAATGGCTGAAAAGGGAAATATGTATATTCATGAAATAGGACTTGCACACAATATTCAAAACATTGGTCATATACTGTCTTTATTTCATAATCACAATTAATGTTGTGCAGTTGTTGTGGGCCACAACAACTTATATGTTTCTAAAGGGAAATATTCCCACCTTTATTTGCAGTGTTTGGCAAACTGAAGTCTAAAATTTGCTGATTGAGAATCCTGGTATTTTACGGTGGAACAACAATGCTAGATTTCACCAGGAGTTGGAGCTACAGACTAATGCCCAATACACACGATCGGACTCTCCGACGGAAAATGTGCAATCAGAGCTTGTTGTCAGAAATTCCAACTGTGTGTAGGCTCCATCGGAATTTCCTGACACACAAAGTTTGAGAGTTGGAGCTAAAATTTTCTGACAACAAAATCCGTTTGAGTAAATTCTGATCTTGTGTAGACAATTCCGACACACAAAGTTCCACGAATGCTCACAATCAAGCAGAAGAGCCGCACTGGCTTTTGAACGTAATTTTTCTCGGCTCGTTGTACGTGTTGTATCTCACCACGTTCTTAACGTTCGGAATTTCTGATCAACTTTGTGTGACCGTGTGTATGCAAGACAAGTTTGAGCCAACATCCGTCGAAAAAAATCCGATGGATTTTGTTGTCAGAATGTGCGATCGTGCGTACAGGGCATTATTGTGCAAATTACAACTTGAGGGGGCTTTGCTGTGGGAGAAACCCCTCTTTGGTCAGTCTACCCAAAACCTATGTATATTTCAGTTTTTGGTAAACAAAGAGACAAAAAAAAAAAAGAAAGCAAATCGGTTCATACAAAACAGCTCATTGGAAAGTTACCTTGTTGGCTTTGCTTAAAGATTGTGGAACTGAGGTTCTTTGGCACTTTCAGAGCACCAAGAACAATTTGTTTTTATTTATTTTTTGTCACTGTACCGAAAAATAGAAACAGGTTTGACTGCAGTTCCAATTAGACATGTGCATGATGAAAAAATTTGTTTTGTTACATTTCGTTTAGATTCGTTATGATCTAGTTATTTTGTTTTCTTAAATTTGGTTGATTCATTGAATTTCTTTTCGGAATTTGTATTCGGAATTCGTATTCGGAATTAGTTTCCTTTATTATTTTGAATTTGCTTCGATTTTCCCGATGTTTTTTAGATTCGAATCGATCGAACTGAAAAATTTTGAATCGGCCAAATTAAAACATTTTGAGTTTGCTGAAATGGTTTCCTACATAAATAACATTTACAATTTAGACAAAAAAAAATCTATATTTCTTTCTTCTTTTCTTCTTATTCGTGTTTCTCACAGTCTCTTCAGGTGCTTTTTTGAAAAATTCAAGAAGACTTTACAGTAATGTGTTTGGCAATGAGGAGAGGCTTCCATCTTCATCTAGCCACTTAGCCATAATAAAAGCCACATCAGTGGAGGCTTGCAGTGATAGTTGTCAGTCTCAAAAATTGTCCCATCTGCACACAGGATCCCTGGAGCTCAATCAGAGTGACCAAACATTTGGTTATTATTTATACACATTGATCTTGTTTGTATTAATAATAAGTTTATTCAAAATATATGAAGTGTTCTAAATAATAAAAGTAATATCTTATTCAACATTTTACTGTATACAATACCGTGCAGAAGTTTTAGCCAGCTGAGAAAAAATAATGTAAAGTACAAATGATTTTAAATATATATATTTTAGTGCTTTCTTTTTATCAATTTTACACATGCTAAATGAACAAACAAAAGAAAAATCTTCACCATTTGATAAAAATCAATTTTTAAATCACCTTAGTCATCGTCAGTGTAAAGTATAGAAACCCTTTACTTCTTTGTAATGGGACTCTGGAAGCAACAAGACAGGACAATAGGTCAGGCTATGGTGAGGTAAGCGGAAGGGAACTACAGAAACCTCTAGTAAACCACAGTTATATAGTCATAACTTCTTAAAAAAATTACTTAATTCCACCACAATCCATCTGACAAAAGGTTTATTTTATATTTAGAAATAGTGTAAAAAGCCATGCAGCTAAATTACTATGCAAACATAACGTTTGGGTTTATTTACTAAAGAAATAGAAACTGTTTACTCAGATGAATGTTTGCCTTGGAAGGTGTGGAAAACCAATAGGAAGATTTCTCATCATCCAGGCAGAATCTTGGACACCAAAGAAGGACTCTTCCACTTTGTAGAATGTGAGAAGGAGAATTGGCGCATTGTGCACCTTCAATTTTAGTTTTTTGGTTTTTTTTTAATTTCAAAAGTTTAATTTTATTGTAATGAAAAACATACATATGCATTCTGAACATTGGTACAACAGGAGGTATTTGTTCTTACAGGAAAAAAAAAACAGGGGGATTCCAAGATGAAGTCCAGGGGAGTTAACAATTACTTGAAGATCTGAGGCAAGGGGCCTTTTGAGGGCATCGGCAAACAATTGAAAAACTCTAGAACTGTCAACCTTGCCCGAGTCATAGAATGGGAAATGATGGGCGACAGGAAGCCAAAGATTATTAAAAGGTTTGACAAGGGAAGGACAAGGACAAGGGACCACTTTGGCACCCAGCACCCTCAACGGGATCTAGCTGTGCCAGGTGTGGGTCTCCATGCCCGGTCCTACCCCCCTTCCCTTCTAAACATGTTGACTTCCTATGGAGAGGATATTTCAATAATACAAACGTGAAACAAAACTCCAAATGTTCATATACACTTCTGTTACCAATTGTATTCAGGAGTCGAATGAAGGATAGGTTAAGTAGAGAAAAGAGAGAAAGAGTAGAGAGTGGAGAGAGAAATAGGGATTAAGAATTGCCTAACATTAGGTTGTGGGCGGTCTCCGTCTGGCCTAGAGATGGTAGAGAGAGAGATGCCTACATGTTGTGCCCAGGGTTCCCATGTGGCTTTGAATATTTTTTCCGTGTCTGAGAGTATACTTGAGAGCTTTTCTTGTGCCATTATCCAGGAAATTTTCGGTTTGGCTACTTTAATGGACATTTTTGGTTGTTTCCATGCCCTGGCTACTGTTAGTTTGGCACCCACTAAAATAAAGTGAATCAGCCGCCGCGTGGGCGAGGGGACTCTTGGGATCGTGCCATTGAGAAAAGCTATCATTGGGGACCTGGGTATCTAGCAGCCTGAGACCTTGTCGATAATATTGAAAATTTTTCTCCAGAAAGGGTGGACCCTGGGGCATTCCCAACAAATATGGACCATCGTTCCAGACAGTTTGCATCCTCTAAAACATAGAGGGTCTGCTGAGGAATACATAGAGGCCAGTCTGACGAGAATATAGTACCATCTGGAGATCACCTTCACACTGGCCTCCATGAGGGAGGTGTTCAAAACTCCCTTAAAGAGCTGAAGTAGGCCGACTGCCATGCCTCCAGATCCAAGCTGAATTGGAGGTCCGACTCCCACGCATCCATGAAAGAGGACTTCAAGAATTTTACTCTGAAAGGCTCTAATGTGGGCCCTGTTGATTTGGATGGGGAGAGAGCGAAAAATGTATAGCAATTTGGGAAGAAGGGTCATCTTAACAGAGTTAATTCATCCTATCCAGGATAGGGTGTGTTTGGACCAGGCCTTTAGGTCTACTTCTAGTCTGCGAAACATAGGTGGATAATTACTATTGTATAGGGATTCTGTCTTAGGAGTCAAATTGATTCCAAGGTACTTGATGGACTTTTCAGGTTAACCGTGTTCAGCTGGAGGGAGACGTTCATGGCAAGGGATTTGGAATAGTTTACCTGAAGACCTGATATGCCCGCGAATGCATCTAGTGTCTGACATAGGTTGGGCAGGGATGTGATAGGGGACGTAAGGAATAAAAGAATGTCATCCGCATAGAGCCCGCATTTGTGAGTTTGCGAGCCACATGTTACTCCCTTTATATTTGGGTTTTCCCGGATAGCAAGTGTTTCAATCTCTAGTGCAAAAATTAGCGGCGAAAACAGGCAGCCTTGCCTGGTACCTTTTTCAATGAGAATTGGGTTCGAGTAGTATCCTTGAAGACAAACCCTAGCTTGTGGTTGGGAGTAGAGGGCACTTATTAAGCCCATGAATCTGTCTCCAAAGCCCCACCATTCTAAGATAGTGAAGATATATGTCCAGGAGACAGAATCAAAGGCCTTTTAGAGGTCTAAAGGGAGTAACATTTCTGATTGTCTGGGGCCCCCTTCCCAGTTAGATTGGAGAATAGATACTATATCGATCGCCCTTCCAATGTGGTCTGGACCTTGTATGCTTGGTATGAAACCAACCTGGTCTTTGTGAATGTAATTATTAATAAAAGAGGACAAGCGATCAGTGAGGAGTTTGGTCAATATTTTCAGGTCACAGTTTAAAAAGATGAAATTGGTTGATGGTTACTAACTTCCTCTGGGTTTTTATCTGGTTTAGGGATTACCGCTATAAATGCGGAATTAAGTTGTGCTTCTATCGAGTCTCCTTTGATCTTGGCAGTGAAAAATTTAATGAGTTGTGGGGCTAGAGTGTCTTGTAATAGGGGTTAGAAAAACCGTCAGGACTTGGAGCAGACCCACGTCTGAGTCCCTTAAAGACCCCCAGAACCTCCTCTTCAGAGAAGGGAGCTTCCATTAATTTTTTGTATCACACATATTCAGGGTGTAGCAGTTGTTTCGGAATTTTTAAAAGAGAGAGACACCAACAGCTGGGAATTAGGCCAATTCATTACAATATTATTGGAACACATCCTCACCAATAACATGTTTCTATTTAATGGCGTTACCTACCTCCAGGTACAGGGGGTAGCGATGGGGACCTCCTGCGCCCCATCGTATGCCAACCTGTACCTGGGGGGATGGGAACGCACTCTCTTCTCCAGTGAGGAGGCCTCGATGTACCTCTGCCACATTCTTCTTTGGCGGAGGTACATCGATGATGTCCTCCTCATCTGGACGGGTTCGGTGGAACTACTTAATGAATTCATGGAACTTCTCTCCCATAACAAATTTAATCTAAAGTTCACCATTCAATCTGATGCGGTTACCATCCCCTTTTTGGATTAACGTCTTGTCCTTAGAGATGACGGTACTATTTTTAGTACACTTTACAGGAAAGAGACGGCTGGGAACACTATCCTACATTTCTCCAGCTCCCATCCTCGTAAGCTGGTATATAGTATACCTTACAGCCAATATCTCCGGCTGCGACGGAATTGTGCCAGAAATGAAGACTTTGAAAGAGAAGCAAAAGCACTCTATGATAGATTGCTGAATAGGGGCTATAGCAAGAAGGTCTTAAAAAGGGCCTACCAACGAGCCAAACAGAATGCACGTGACACCCTTATCTTTAAACACAAAGTACGTGATTCACATCCCACCACAAAATTAATCACGACATTTACAGCTCATCAACAAATAGTTCGAAGCCTTATCAGGAATAATTGGCATTTCCTCTCTGAGGATCCTGTCATCTCAAAATATGTAGCCAACGTGCCACAGATCGTCTACAGAAAGTCACGATCCATCAGGGACACCCTAGTCCATAGTCATTTGCAACCCGTGGCCCCCTTATTGGGGGCAGAAGGGGGCAATGGTACCTTTAAATGTGGGCATTGTGAATTCTGCCCGTGGATCAAGGAAGGCATTGGATGCCCTCTCCCAAGGGGAGGTTTCCATAAGCTTAAGGGCTATGCCATCTGCTCCACGACAGGCATTGTTTACCTGGCTATGTGCCGTTGTGGTGCGTTTTATATAGGCAAAACAAAACCATTTGCCAAAAGAATCCAGGACCATCTATATTATTTGGATGCAGGGTTACTTTACACTCCCATTTGCAAACACATCGGCCTTCGACATAGCTTTGACCCCAGCTTTGTCTCTTTCTTTGCCCTAGAGGTCATACCTAACTTCGAAAGGGGAGGAAATATAGACAAAATAATATTGCAACGCGAGGCCAGATGGATATTTAACCAACGAGCGACTTATCCGCCTGGCCTCAACACAGCACTTTCGTTCAAACCCTTTATATGAAGGGTGGAGCTGGGATGATATGATTAAAATACAGAATGGCGCATTTATATAGAACTTACATATTTGCCTTATGTCTTCAAATCTTCATACATCATATATATGGTACCTTCTCTGTCAACCTCTATTCACCTTCTGCCTATTAGTCTCATATGTAATATGCCCAGATATCTACTAGGTGGGTTAATTCCCCCAGTGTTCCGCCATAGAAGTGATCAATTTATTGCAATGCATTCTGTTAAATCATGTGAAGCCTATACATGCATGTTTTGCTTGAAGGGAAGGATCCCTGTATGGGCGGTTAACATGTAAATATGTTTATGAAGCTACAGGTGTCTAAAATGTATAGTCCTTGCTGGACTGCCTTGTGCGCTCCCCCCATTCCTGGACTTCTCTGTGTTCGATTGGTGACAGGGGCC
The DNA here is from genome assembly GCA_037952925.1 of Lithobates clamitans. Lineage (NCBI taxonomy): Eukaryota > Metazoa > Chordata > Amphibia > Anura > Ranidae > Lithobates > Lithobates clamitans. The sequence continues at coordinate 11,556,943 of JBBGZY010000502.1, read as the reverse complement.
TTAGATGGGAGGATTCGGATGTCCCTGCTCAGGGGGCGGAGCTGCTCTTTTCCACCCCTACCTGCCCTTCACGGCATCGAGCGGAGTATGGGCGATGCGCGCGCAGGGACGTCCGGACCAGAAGCAATGCCAGAGGTCATTTGTGACCTTACTGCTTCCGGTGGGACTACACAGTTCATAAGATGGAGGCGCCGGTGCAGTCTGTCAGACGCATCCTGCAGCCATCCATCACGACGGGCAGTATCACACTCTCCGGATTAGGAGCCATGCTCTGGCTTCTTCCATCCACTCCTTACTAGGGGTAAGTCAATGCCTATGAGGGCACTTTACTCTATTTGCTGGTTTGCGTTATAGGATAGACTGGTCTATCACTGCGGTAAACTTAGTGACACGTGTCCTTATATCTAATTACACACTAATGGGGTGGATGTATAATTATATGTAACTATCTGGGGGGGTTGTTATTGCCCTAGCAGATGCTCATCAATTGGACTTTTGGATTGGATTGGTTTTTTCTCCCCCCCCCTTTTTCATCATGAGGGGGTGTCTTTAGTATTATTATTATTATTATTTTTGCTTTTCTAGTTATTATTAAGTTGCCCCTTGTCCTCATGCAAGTCTGGTGAATAGATCCCGCATTCAGGAGATTTATATGAGTGTTTGCACAGTATCTGTATCAATAATACTGATCTAGTAATGCTGCTAGTGGTTTTACTTATTATCTTTAGTGTATAGGAACTTATTGGTTTCCTGTCTCTCTTTTTTCAGTACGGGTCACCAGTTTTCCGCCCTTAACTGTGTGGTCCAGTCCTCCTATTGGCATTGTCCCCTTGGGATCTGGCACCCAGGGATAATCTGCATCAGTTGGTTCAACAGTAGATGCACGGTGAATGGTGGTGATTGCGCTGTTCTTTTTTTACCTTTATTAGTAGGTGAGGCAAAAAAATTTTTTTTTTTTGGATTAAATGTTTCATTTCAACATCTGTACATTTTAATTTGATTACACGTATGACCAATATGTAACTATAGATTATCTGTTGTTTATACAGTAAATATGAATCAGTGATATCGTGTCTAGCCCTGATGAAGCGAAAAGTTCTTTGCGAAACATGTTGGCTGATAGTCACGTATGAATTCTGAAATATACTACTGGATGGTCATATTTTCTTTAAATGTTAATTTTTGTGATATATTTTAATCATATTTAAATAAAATTTGTATATTTTTATCAACTTGATTGATCTTTACCTACTATTGATGGACTGAGTATTTCCTTGCAAAATCCCATTTGTTTTGGAGAAAGAGGCGTTCCTCTTTTTTCTTTTTTTTTATGATACATTCATTTTTTGTGTTCCGGATCTAAAACCGGAATGGGTAATTTGTTTAGGAAGTGATCAATGGCCATTGTGTTCTGTGTAGGGTGAGCCTTATATAGATTTGTGTAAAAGACCTGAAAGGCCTCTAATATTTTCGTGGGGTCAGCAGTGCATCCGTGTCCAGGAATTCTGATCACATGCATCTGCATTCTGGGGGATAATTTGGATGCTAACATGGGGCCTATCTTATCCTTCTGTGTGTAAAATTAGTGTCTATTCCACCTGAGGTATTTTTAAGCCTGAGCCGTGAGGGCTAGGTTAAGTTTTAGTTTGATTTTATCTAGTTGGACGATGGAGGTGTTTTTAGGGTTTTTTTGTGTTGTGCCCGTAGTGATGTGTATTCCCTTTCCAATTTTTCTATATCCGATGTTCTTTCTCGTTTTATTTGAGAGGACATTCGGATGATTTCTCCCCTTATAAAGGCCTTGTGGGCTGCCCACACAGTTTCTGCCGATGTGTCTTCTATCTTGTTTAGTTTAAAATATTCTTGTAAGGAATTATCAAGCATGGTGACTCTGACTGGGTCAGAAAGAAGGGATTCATTGAGTCTCCATTGTCTCTGGCCCAGTGTTGTGGCTGATATACGGATGCTCAATATTACTGGAGAGTGTTCAGACAGTACCGTGTCTCTGATGCGGGATTGTGTGACCAGAGGACTCACACAGGTAGGTATTAGAATGTGATTGATTCTGGAATATGTGTGGTGAGGAGCGGAATAATGTGTGAAGTCTCTCGTGGAGGGATTCAGTTCTCTCCATATGTCTGCCAGTCCCTGTGCGTGTATTAATTTGGCTCTTTTGTGGCTAACCTTACGGGGGTGAGTGAGCTAGAATAACTGTGCCCTCAATAATGGGATTAAGAGTGTCAAAGAGGTGAGTGAAGAAAGCCGCTTGTCCCTTGTTAGGGGCATAATAGGAAACCAGAGAGTACATTTGACCATCAATAGTACCTTTGACCAAAAGAAACCTGCCCTCTAGATCTTTATTTTCCAAAAGCAAGTTGAACTTACATGTTTTTGAGAAGGCGATGGCCACCCCTTTGGTTTTATTCTCTGCATTTGCCAAGGTAAAAATTAGGAAAGTGTGTGTGTAGGATTGTGGGACTATCCCAAATTGGAAAATGTGACATCAAGGTTGAGAGACTTGTAAGAATTAAAGATTTTTCTGCATTTAAACAGGGAATTTAAGCATTGTGCAAGGTGACTCTGAGATCGGTTGGTGTGGTGCTAGCCATTGGAACAGAGGTTGGGGGTGTAGACACACCCACTGTCACTTACTTCGAGAAGTCCTCATCCATGTCAGCATAAGACCGGAGTCCTCAACGTTGGTGAAGGGTAATGCTTGATGAATTATAGCCATGACCCGAGTTTATCTACCAGGTTAAAAAAGGTTAGCTGTTGCATGTTAGGCAATGGGAGGAAAAAAAGGGTAAAGCAGAGAGGGGAAAGGGAAACTTCTCCCTAATAAAAAGATGAATCCCAGGGGGTAGAAGGGAACCCGGGGAGACATCAAGCACCTAAAAGTTAGGTATAGTATCTGAGCCAAAGGTCTTGGGTGTCCTAAGCCTTGAAGACCTTAAGGGATTTCAAGGAATAATAGGAGGCGCATGGGTACCACCCCAGATCAGGGCGCCCAATAGTCAAAAACTGTTAAGCTATGTAGCGCTGCATTGACTAGACAAGAATTATGAACCCAAACAGATCTAGTTGCGAGCCTGAACTAGTTATAGGGGCAACTTTAAAGGCACAATAAGATAGAGTAACAGAAAACTTTGTTGACCCTATGGTTTTCCCCCCAGGGGGATTTCCCACTCCTTCGTTTTTGGGAGAATAAAGAGGCAGAAGAGGTGGGCTATATATAGTGGGAAGGGGAGAACCCGCTCCTAATTTGTGTAAATAACAAACAGAAATCACAAAAAGAGGAAAAAAAAGAAGGGGGCAGCAACCAGTGAGCCTCATGTTTAGCGTGGCTGAGGACCACAATTGGAGAAATAAGGGGCGGGGCCCCTAACCGGCCATTTAACTAAAGTCAAATGTTAGTATATAACGTTATATTAGAGCAAAAAAAAAGAATTGTAGGAAAAGGGAAAGGCCACCAAAAAAGAAGATAACCAGGAGCCAGGGCTTCTCTGGGGTGGATGCTCAGGTGGGACCTTCTTTCCCTGATCTTCGAGTCTGCGTCTTGTTCCAGAGGGGGGTCGATGGGCTGATGGGTGGAGGTCTCTTGGCGGATCCTGATGCGGAGGAGGACGTTCCATGTCTGATTCTTGGGATATAATCTTCAGGTTTACTAAGAGTTTTTCTCTCAAGATAAAGTTTGAGAAGCCTTGGTTTTGACCTCTGTAGGAGAATTTTACTGCGAACAGAAAGGCCCACTTGTATTTGATGTCTTTCTGGGCCAAGGCAGACAGCAATGGCTTCAATATGCATCTGCGTTGGATGGTTGAAGGTGAAAGGTCAGGGAAGTTCTGGATTGTATGGCCCAAGCAGGTCACCTGGGGGATAATACGCGCTTGTTTCATGACTGCTTCTTTTATGACTGCTTCTTTCACCGCATAGTAGTGTGGTTTGACTATTATGTCTCTAGGTGAGCCATCCTTCCTGGGGGAGCCCAGGGCTCTGTGTGCCCTATCCAGCTCTAGGCGGTGTTGTTGGGTGCTAGGTAGCAGTATTTTGATCAGGTCGTGGATAGCCCCTGTCACATCTGTAATGTTTTCTGGGAGGCCCCTGACCCTAAAATTGTACCGTCTGGATTGGTTCTCAAGGTCATCTACAGTGCAATAGCTAGTTGATCATGTATAGTTTAGATTAAATCAGAGTTCTGGTGAGAAAATGCAGCCGTGAGTTCCACTTTGTTTTCAATTGCTTTCATCTGGGAGCCTATATTCTGTAGGTCAGATTTAATGTCCCCTGTGATTTTTGCAGCTGTAGTAGCTAAGCCCCTCTCTAGGAGGGCTGACAGCTTGTTGAAAAGATCTGCTGCATTAAAGCTGTGATCCTGTAGATGCAGGCCTGGCATGGAGAATTCAGGGTAAATAGGCCTGTTAGGCCCTGCTGGTGAGAAGGCCTGGTCTCCTAAAGTATGGCCTATGAGGGATTCCGTGGAGGTAGGAGAGGGAGTCAGGGCTTGCTGGCTAGTCCCACAGGTTAGAGGGGTGTAGGTCAGGGTGGCAGGGGTGAGGACTTGCCTGTGTTCTGTGGCTCTGTCCATGCAGGCAGCATGCTGCTGTGTGCCAGATGCGGCCTCGGCCGCCATCTTGGTGCACCCGGCTCGGGTGGAGGCCTCGAACTGCAGGCCTAAATCTCAGCAGGTGGCCGCGATGCTCAACAATACTCAATCACGTGCAAGCAAGATAAAAAAAACACCATCTTTGCTTGCACATTATTGGATGATGGAAGTCAGCAGAACTTCTACTCATTTACTAGCACTGGAGCAACTGCTCTTGCAGAGTGCAACTGCACTTCGCAAAGTACACAGTCTATTCGCCTTTTGTGAATCAATCCAATAGTGTTTGCATTGAGAGATAGTTAAGTTGCTGCTATACTATACAGTGCCAAATAGTGCTGTATTTTGCTACAGAACTATTAATTTCAGTGTGGTGAGTTACATATTATTGTGTGCCCCCTTCCGAGTTCAAAGTGCATAGACTCAACAGTATTTTCTAGATTAAACTGTTTGTGTGTCAGCAATAACTTCAATTTCTGTTTAGCTGCTGTCTCTCCTTGCAATTTTTTTTCAGGTTTTATTTATTTTTTATGGGGTTGGGAATTTACTAGAGTATTTTTTATTTTTATTTTGGAATCAGCAGTGTGAAGTTGTTCCCACTTGTTCCCACCATGTAAGAAATGGGATCCAGAAAAGCGTATATAGTACACCAAAGAGCTCAATTGGCTAACATTTGAATTGTAAGTTTGTTCTAGCATATTTGCAATAAGCTCGTTTATCAATAATTAAACTAGAAACTTGTATTAAAGAAATGTAACTGTCGATGAGCTCAGAAATCGCCTGTTAGAAAAAGGAAGTGGCTTTATCTGTGCAATCTTTCTTAACATAATTTTATGCTTAGTTACTTATATGTCAGGTGTATGTCTAAATGTGTGTAAGGGTTCTTTTTCGTTTTTTTTAAATAACAAACATATCATATGTGCCTCCACTGTGCAGCTTGTTTTGCACAGAGTTGCCCCGAACCTTGTATTCTGGGGTCCCCCGGTGGCTCCTCCTCACATCAGATCACCCCCTAGGAAAAACGCTCTTCCGGGGGGTTACCTTGGGTGCGCACTCCCAAGTCCAGCATTTGCGTCCATAGACATGAAAGCCGGACTTGGCCCCGCCCCCGACGCTCGCATCATTGGATTTGATTAACAGCAGTGGGAGCCAATGGCTGCGCTGCTATCAATCTATCCAATCAAGAGCCCCCTGGAGAGAGGGAGAGCGCGTCTCCGCCGACAGAAATACGGGGCTCAGGTAAGTAAAAGGGCTCAGGTAAGTAAAACGGGGAGGCTGGGGGGCTGGTCACTGCCAGGTGTTTTTTCACCTTAATGCATAGGATGCATTAAGGTGAAAAAACACAAGGGTTTACAACTCATTTAATGAATAAGGGTATGGTGAAGGAAATATGTAATTTAATGTGTACCTATTATATACTATGCATTTATTTGTGTCACATATTGAATTCCACTATTGGATGTATAGTTTGGGGAAATACCCCTTAATTGGTGGAAAGAAATAGTTCCACCCATATGTCTTTGTATACTTAAAATGATGTGAAACACTGAATAAATAAGTTCTGCTTTTCATGATCCTGTGTGTGACTGAACTGCATCACTCCCAAAGTGCTCTATGGTCAAGGTAAAGGTGGAATGGAGGCTGACGGTAAGAATTAACCCCTGCACATAGTGCACATTAAGTCTGTACAATAATTCTGGTTGTTGTCTCATAAATAATACATTTTTTTTTCATGCCAAACCCTGCCTGGTCTCTGAATCTGCAGTCCACTAAAGCTGGTTACATAGAGTGCATTGAGTTTGAACAATATTTCTGATTTTTTTGTGAAGTAATTCACCTTAATTTTGATTTCCTTTTTAAAACCTGCCTGGTCTCTTCTCATAAGCTGTGGCCTACTAAAGCTGCTTACATAAGGTTTATCACATGTACAACATGTTTTTTTTTCTGTGAAATGTACATCCCAATTTAAATGTCTTGATTAAAACCTGCCTGGTTTTGAAATTGTAGCCTAGAAAAACTGCTTACATATAATGCACTTAGTCTGTATAATATTTCTGGCTGTTGTCACGAAAATAGTACAACATGTTTTTCCTGTGAAACATACATCCCAAATATAATTTCCTGATTAAAATGTGCCTGGTTTACACATATTATTGTTAATTAAATAAGCGCACCATTTTTCCTTTTTATTCATTTTTCAGTTAGTGTTTGAGTTCACTATTTATTGGTTGCAGCTGCTCATTTCTACTAATCCTGTTTTTGAGATTTTTACACTTAGTAGCGTACAAGTACACTGTCACTCACATTTTTTCTTTACTCATTATTCACTTGTGCTGCAGCTATGGAGATTTTTAAATTTGTTTAAAACTGCACAACCTAATTTATATGAAATATTTTCCACTAATGTTAACACTGATATAGGAGATATGGAAAGTATTTTTAGGGAATGTGGTCATCTTATGGAGAAAAAAGTCAGTTTTTGGTGGGACCTTATCACTCATGAGCAATATATTAAAGAACAATTGGTTCCAAGGAGACTCCGATGGAATGTTCCAATTAATGATGGTCTTATCGATAAAGACTTAGTTGATGAGTGGTATAAGTTTTTCAACGATAGGGGCCTTGAGGTGCTACAGTTTCTAATAAAAAGAAAACAAAGGAAAATGAATGCTATTCATAAACAAATAGCAGAATGTAAAGAGAAATTTGAACCACATAAAGATGTAGCCCAATTTACAACACTCACTTACCAAACATAAACATATGGAACATAAAGACTTAGAGGTTAAACAGAGGAAAAAAAGAAATACTTAAGGCATACTAATGACTACAAACAGGACCATGTATTCAAATGGCAGCTCCAATTACGAGATGGGAATCTCGTTTCCACAAATACAACACCTGAAAGAGAGATACATATTACCTCTCCTCAGGGATAGCAAGATTATAATACACCAGCCCTTCCCTCCAGGCAAGAATCTAGGGGTGACCACCAAGCGCCTAGGACTCCCAGACCATGGTGGCATAATAAAGGAAATCAGAAACCTTGGCATAAATGTCCAAGAAGACCCTATTGTAATAACCACGGGACCCATTATGAGAATTATGAGAATAATAATGGTAGCCATTATAGAAATAATTATGGGACCAACATTGGCAACCATCATGGAACTAACTATGGGAATAATAATGGAAATAACAACTGGTACAACAATAAAAGACAGATACAAATGACAGTGTATATGGATGCCCACAGCACCAAGCGCTTGAGGGCACTTATTAAACCCAAATCAATAAAATTTATATTGAAATAAAATTGTAACCAGTCTGTGTGCAGCCGTTTTAAAAAACCCTTCAAACAAAGATCCTCAAGCAATATGTGTGACAAACAAAAACAGCTCTCCTACATCTTCCCTTAATCAATGTAACAAGCAAATAAATGCAGTGCTGGTCATAAATGAATAAATATACAGTTCCACAAGGGGGATCAAAGAAATGGTGCTCCACTGTACAATAGACTCTCTGGCACCCGCTCACTCTGTATACGAATCCCACTCCCTATGAAGTATACACTTACTAGACCTCGGCAAGTGAAGAGCCTGAATGGATAGTCTCATCAATCCTCCTCGTGGGCTGTTAGTAATGCTGCTGGATGATTCTGGGTTAGGTGTATCTGGACATCAGGGAATGATTAGCTCATCCCGCTAATCATTCCGTCTGTAGTATCCACCGCTCGATCACCCTCCCCGTGGGCTGTTAGTAACACTGCTGGAGGATTCTGGGTTAGGTGTATCTGTGCATTAGGGAATGATTGGATCAACTTTATGGTACTGTGCAAAGGGTTTGCTCTTAGAAGCAAAAAAATTAAGATTATCAATTACAGCATCATCTTTGGGATTTCTGTGTGAGGACGATCGGGCAGTGGATACTACAGGCGGAACAATCAGCGGGATGAGCTAATCATTCCCTGATGTTCAGATACACCTAACCCAGAATCATCATTTCTGACTAATTTTCAGTTCATTACCAAATACATATTTTTTATTTGATGGCATCATAATGACAGATTTCTTTATTTATCTGATTTAGAACTGTGTTGATTACTATTTCCCCCCTGTACTGCTATAGTAATGTATATGGCCCCTGCACTTAATGACCAGTGACACCCCCCCTCTTTCTTGTGCAAGATAAGTAACATGTAACTTCCTCCTCACAACAAAAAATTCCAAGCCTTATTTCCACTAATGCCATGAAAAGATTACATGACAGCCTGAAGATCTGGCAGTTACTGGAGGGGAATTGTACTTTTTTTAAATTTTAATAAGGACAATTTTTTATTTTATTTTTTGTTTCTATGCTGTTTCCTTGTTTCTAAGGACCAAGTATTTTCCTTTTGATACGTTTTGAGTTTTGTTTAAGCTTTGATAAGTAAATTATGTACTTCAGCTTAAAAAAAAGACACAAACACTTTAAAATTTAAATTAAATTATTGCATTTGGTTTTTTTTTTCGTTTTCTTTTTAAATGTATTCACATTGGGACATTTGAAACATCTCCATAGTGCCGTTCATTTTTAATAATAAAAGTCTGGAATGCAAGGCAACAATTAAAATCACAGGACTGTCCAGGATAGTTGGTAAGTATCGTTTATTTACTGCAGTTGAGAGTTAATCATTATTGTATAAATATACAGATATATGTTGTATTGCATAAATATATAGATATAGTCATAAATGCAGCAATTGATGTTTATTTTTTTCCTATAATATACATGCTGGATTGACAGTGTATAAAATACATTATTCCTGTAGTTTGACCATCAACATAATGTAAAAAAAAATTCTCTCCATTAGGTAGCACAATATCTCTACTCTCATTTATCCAGGAACATTTATTACATACACCACATTTATATGTGCCTTTTTTAAAATACCATTTTAATCACTATGAATCAGCTTATCTCTAATGAAACTGGACCTCTGTCTTATTTTGAATTAATACTGGTTTATATCAACCAGTGACACTATAGTGAGCAAATATGTGTATTAAACTCCTGGAATAGTGTATATAAGGACCAGTTCCATTAGAGATAAGTGTTTTCATAGTCATTTTAATGGTATTGACATAGGGAATCTGTGTATCATAAAAGGCACATATAAATGCGGTGTACGTAATTAATGCTCCTGAATAAGAGTAGAGATACAGTGCTACCTAATGGAGAAAGAGTTTCTTTACAACATTATGTTTTTTGTCAAACTACATCAATAATATATCTAAAATTGCCACGTTTTATATAGGGAAAACGAAATGTCAATTTCCACACTGCATTTATGCTCATATCTGTTTAATTGAAAACTAAACTCTCAACTCCAGTAAGTAGACATGCCTATTCAATACTTCTGTTATCTACGGTATTTTGTAGCATTAGATCTAGTTTGGGAAGACCCTAAAGGTGGGAATTTTGACAAAATAATCTTGAAAAAGAATGCTAAATGGATACAAAAACTGAAGACCACACAAACATCATGTCTAAATAAAGCACTTATCTTTAAACCTTTCTATAATAACTGGTCTAAAAATTAAAAATTGGATAAGAATGGTTCCAGTTTCCTGCAACAACAGTATGTGATTTAGTAAGTAAGTAATGATGTTTTAGTAGGATATTACAACATGCTGTGTATTTTTATACAGTAAATGTTATGTAGTGTGAAGAGTGTAAAGTGTTATTTAATGGATTGTTGTTCATTAGTTTATTGTATTATGTAATTTATTTTTTGGGTGGTTGCACTTCTCCAGTTTATGTTTATCCTGTTCTGCTTGCTCCCTCTTCCTCTTTCTATTGGAGACTATTGTAGCTGTTATGCTTCTTACTGTGTCCCCTGTGTCCTGTTACACATGACAGTTTCTAGTGTCAACGTGCTTACTGCCCTTCTGCTGTCCATCCAATTCAGAAGCTGGGGTGACTTGCACTTGACATTGTGGGCTGATGCATTCTCTGTGGGCTCCCTTTAAGTGTATACTAGGAAGCCACACCTAGGCTGAATACATCATGCGCCACACTATCAGTAGGCATCAGTACTTTGGGGGATATAAGTGAGGTTTGGGCTTCCTCCCTATGGATATGATGGACATATTAGTAGGAGCCCTGCATTGGGTAGTTAACATGGGGTTTTTGAATACTGAGAGTTGCTAAATAACAAATTTAACCACATCAATACTGGGCACTTTAACCCCCCTCCTTCCCAGACCAATTTTCAGCTTTCAGTGCTGTCAAACTTTGAATGAGAGTTGCGCGGTCATGTAACACTGTACCCAAATGACATTTTTATCATTTTTTTTCACACAAATAGAGCTTTCTTTTGGTGGTATGTAATCACCGCCAGGGGTTTTTATTTTTTATGCTACAAATAAAAAAAAATACCAAAAATGTTTTTTAAAAAAAAGCATTTTTCTTAGTTTGTGTAAAAAAATTTAGCAAATAAGTAATTTCTCTTGATAAATTTTGACCAAAAATGATGCTGCCACATTTATTTGGTAAAAATAACCCAAATCGGTGTTTATTTGCTGTTGGCAGTGATGGGGGACAAACAGATGTTTTATGGGGACACTGACATGTGTATGGGGACAGGGGTATCAGTGGTGCTTGGTGTACTGTTTATGGGGTGATCTGTAACAGCTCTCTGTGTAAAATCATCCTCACACAGAGAGCTGTCACAGATCTGCAGATTCCCCCCCCCCCCCCCACTGAGCTCTCACTGAGCTCGGCGCGAAGAACTGTCACAGAGACATGCATCTCTGTTTACATTGTGACGGCTGTGATTGGACAAAGCCCTCACGTGATCGGGAGGGCCAATAACAGCGCCAATATCCCGATCTCTGCTCAGCTGGATTCTGTGATCATAATGATCACAGGATCGAGCTGCAGCACGCCTCGTGGCCACGCTGCGAGGACTCATTCTGAGGGACATTCCTGAACATTCACTCAGAACGAGGAAAGGACCACCAGGCCGTTTATGTGCAGTGGCCGGTTGGGAGGTGGTTAAATTACACAAAACTCCTATTTTGATATTACCTAAACTGACTTTGCCTTTACCTAAAGTGGTTGTAAACCCCATTTAAGAAATTTGATCTAAGCACATATATCTATAGTGTTTACTTATCTCTCTACAAAGCTCTAAGTGTTGTTTCCCTCTGGCACTCTGTTCCTCTGTTATCAGCATGGGTCACTTCTGACAAGTTCTCCAACACATGAGATAACAACAGCTGAAAATTTGTGTCGGGGAGGGAGCTTAGAGGGAGATAATGCTTGTCTATTTAGCATACAGCTCTGCATGTTCCTTTGTTCCTCTGCCTATGTGGAGGGGGTGTGTCCCTTTCCTCCAATCAGCTCTCACACAATGCAAATAGAGTCTCTCCACCCACCCCTATGTACTGCTGAATAATGAAGAAATATTTTTAACACAATCTGCACTTTTCAAAGGGTATAGAGAGGGGAAGACTGCAGATATACATGTAAAGCTTATGTAGGGAGATTTGTGTCATCTCTGTGTAACATCTGAGGCTGTTCACTTCACTGGGTATATGTGAGGGTTTACAACCACTTAAAATCATTTTTCGATCAGTTGCTACTAGAGGCTGAATAGCCAACAATATGTTTGCTTATATAAGTGAAGTCTTCAATCTTTTTAATAAAGTTTTGATTAACAACTGGATTGCCTTATCTAAGTGACGTTACCAATGGTTACCAATGGGTTTGGATTAACTTTGGTAAGGTTGTCACTGATATCTAGACTATACAAAATACATTTTAATATAAATGTAGGGTTGGGTTTATCTATCCCTTAATTTTAAGATTTACATTGACACTCTATCATCATTATATATTCTAGGAAGTACTGAAATCCTTGGGTAAGAGCACTTTTAGCCATTTATTTGGTATAGGGTTAATTATACATACAGTATGGAGCTTTTGGGATCCTAATACATTAATGTATAATATATCAATATAGTTTATTGATATTGGCCCTTGTAGCACTCTTATGTTACTTGCAGGTCCCCTTCCTAAATATGGGATGATGCAGGATTAGGTGCATATTTGTTGGAGCACATAAACAAAAGTGTTAATATGAATATTATGCTAGTGATGTTTGGAAGTATATGCCTTATATACATATATCAATGTTTGTATTTATATCATTTTGTAGCTCAACTACCTTTTATTTATCTCCTCAAAAGCACATTTGTAATCTTGGAAACGTGTTGAGAAGTGGTCTCATCCCACTGCAAATATCAGCTTTAAAATGTGAAGATAATCAAATCTTTAAACCAATAAGTACATATAATAGACTATGCAATAGGCCTTGTGAAAATAGGAGAATACTGTGTTTAAATTTTTTAATAGTGCCAAGGGACACATTTTATATGACAGTGGATTTCAATTAGTATTATTCTAAGTGTGTTTTAATGTATATGAACAAAAACTTAAAGACTTTTAATGTTTTTGTAAATATTTTTGTATTGATACCTTTAAAATCCCATTTTCCTAACACATTTTTACTAAGCAAATTGGGGATATGGTACCATCATTGTAATATCAGTCCATTAACCACTTCCCACCTGGCCTATAAGCAGAATGATGGCCAGGCAGTGGTTAGGTTATCCTGACTGGGCGTCATATGACGTCCAGCAGGATAACATACCGGTGCACACCCGTGGGGGCACGCAGCATGATGATTGCTGGTGTTGCGTGTCCAATCAGTGCCCACCACAGTGCCAATCAGTGCCCATCACAGTGCCCAGCAGTAACACCTGTCAGTACCTGTACCTGTCACCTGTCATCAGTGCTGCCCATCAGTGCCATCTATTAGTGTCCATCAGTGCCATCTGTCAGTGCCAATCAGTGCTGCCTATCAGTGCCAATCAGTGCCACCTATCAGCGCCCATCAGTGCAACCAATCAGTGTCCATCAGTGCTGCCTGCCAGTGCCCATCAGTGCCACCTGTCAGTGCCACTTATCAGTGCCAATCAGTGCCACCTATCAGTGCCCATCAGTGCTGCCTGCAAGTGCCCATCAGTGCCACCTGTCAGTACCACCTATCAGTGCACATCAGTGCCGCCTATCAGTGCCCATCAGTGCTGCATATCAGTGCCACCTTTCAGTGCCCATCCATTCTACATATCAGTGCCTCCTCATCAGTGCTACCTTGTCAGTGCCACCTTATCAGTGGCAACTCATCAGTGCCACCTCATCAGTGCCCGTCAGTAAAGGAGAAAACAAAATTTTATGACAGAAACTAAGAAAAACTTTTTTTTCCAAAAATTTCTGTCTTTTTTAGTTTGTTCAGCAAAAGATAAAACCCCAGGGGCGTAACTAGAAATAGCAGGGCCCCATAGAAAAATGTTGTATGGGGCCCCCCTGCAAACAGCCCCCCCCACAGCTGCCCTAGTGTCAATGCAGCATGACCTGTGCCACATACAGCGTGACCTGTGCCCAATACAGCATGACCTGTGCCCCATACAGCATGACCTGTGCCCAATACAGCATGACCTGTGCCCAATACAGCCTGGTCTGCCTGTGCCCCATACAGCCCCACCTATGCAGAGGGAGAGGCAAGCCAGCAGAGAGCGGGATTGCCCGCTGTAATAATAGCTGCATTTCCTGACTTTCCGAGGCTCATCGTCACATAGCCCCACCTCTTGGCCCGACGCCTTTGATGACGTCACATGTCCCGCATTGGATCGGCGTTCTGTCTATATAAGGCACGGGCCAAAAGGTGGAGCTATGTGACGTGAGCCCCGGGAACACTGGAAGTTCTAATGAAAGCTCTTACATCGGGCAATTCAGCTCTCTGCTGATACGGACAGCTCGCCTCTTTCTCTCCTCTCTCTTCCTCTGGCTGGGAGACTGCCGGCGGTGCTCTTATCCTCACTGGGCCCCACTCGGCTGCGGGCCCTATAGCGCCCGCATGGGTCGCTATGGTGGTAGTTACGCCCCTGCCCAGAGGGGATCAAATACCACCAAAAGAAAGCTCTATTTGTAGGAAGAAAATGATAAAAATTTTGTTTAGTTACAGTGTTGCATGACCGCAAAATTGTCATTCAAAGTGCGACAGCGCTGAAAGCTGAAAATTGTCCTGGACAGGAAGGGGTAAAAGTGCCTGGTATTGAAGTGGTTAATATATGACTTAAATGAACACAGTTTTGCATTATTTACCATGCTAAGTTGAAAAGTTGACTTGCACTTTGCAAAGTGAACATTCACTTTAATAAGTGAACCATCTCTATTCCTTTAGTAAATCAACCCCATGTGTGGAATGCTATATTAACCACTTGCCGACCGGCTCACGCCAATATACGTCGGCAGAATGGCACAGGTGCGCAAATCGACGTACCCGTACCTCACTCCATCATCAGCGGCTAACGGGCGCAAGAACCCGCCACGCACCACGGGAGCATGCCCACTGGTCCCGCGGACTCGATGTCCGCCAGTGGCCCGCAATTGTGGCATGGAGAGGCAGAACAGGGAGATGCCTATGTAAACAAGGCATTTCCCTGTTCTGCCTGGCAACATGACAGGGATCTACTACTCCTCACAGCGATCGGGAGCAGTGATCTCTGTCATCTTCTAGTGAGCCCATCCCCCCTACAGTTAGAATACACTGAGGGAACACAACTAACCCCTAGATCTCCTAGTGTTTAACCTCTTCCCTGCCAGTGACATTTACACAGTAATCAGTACATTTTTATAGCATTGATCGCTGTATAAATATCATTGGTCCCAAAATAGTGTCAAAAGTATCCGATCTGTTCGCCGCAATGTTGTAGTCACAATAAAAATCGCAGATCGCCGCCATTACTAATAAAAAAAATTATAATAAAAATGTCATCGATCCCCTATTTGGTAAACACGATAACTTTTGTGCAAACCAATCAATATACGCTTATTGTGATTTTTTTTTACCAAAAATATGTAGAAGAATTCATATTGGCCTAAACTGAGGAATACATTCGTTTTTTTATATATTTTTGGGGGATATTTATTATAGCAAAAATTAAAAAGTATTTTTTCAAAATTGTCACTCTTTTTTTGTTTATAGCGCAAAAAATAAAAACCGCAGACGTGATCAAATACCACCAAAAGAATGTTCTATTTGTGGGGAAAAAAAGAACATCAATTTTGTTTGGGTACAATGTTGCATGACCGCGCAATTGTCAGTTAAAGAGATGCAGTGCAGTATCGCAAAAAAGGGATTGGTCAGGAAGGGGGTAAATCCTTCCGGGGCTGAAGTGGTTAAAGCGGAGCGCCGCCGAAAGAAAAAATTTTAAAAGTCAGCAGCTACAAATACTGCAGCTGCTGACTTTTAAAACATGGACACTTACCTGTCCAGGGCGCCCGCGATGTCGGCACCCGAGGCCGAAGCGTCTCTCCGTCCTCGGGTGCTGCCGCCTCCACCTTCGGTAAGGGAATCAGGAAATGAAGCCGTGCGGCTTCACTTCCCGGTTCCCTACTGCGCATGCGCGAGTCGCGCCGCGCAATACGAATGCTCCCTGCTGCCTCTGGGACCCGTGTGTGTTTCCCAGCAGGCAGCGGGAGGGAGCAGGAAGTGGCGTAAATAACCGCAGATTCTGCGGCTATTTATGCCGGAAGTGGGTACAGATACCTGTAATATACAGGTATCTGTACCCCCCTCCCCCCTGAAAGGTGCCAACTGTGTCACCGGAGGGGGGGGGGAATCTGATTAGTGGAAGTTCCACTTTTGGGTGGAACTCCACTTTAAGTTGCTACTGGAAATTCTGTAAGGAAGATCATTTACAAGGAAAAAAGATTTAGTGCCATAGTGTGACTATAGCAGTCAGAATCAAGAGCAAATATATGTTTCTAAAGAGGAGAAAAAATGCAGCCCCTTGAGATAGAATTTCATATGTCACTATCTGTGATAGAAAATATGTATGTTAAAATGACAGTTACGTCCATAAACTAAAGACACTTTATATGACCTCTACTTACACGCTGCCCCATTTGACAGTACACTTGTTTCAACGAGTCATAATTGACCAGTTACATCAGCAAGGTTCAAACATTTCTTCTTTCCACAGTTTTGCTTGAAAAGCATTTCAGACCTCTGAGCTTTGGCCCACCAGTGTGCCCATACAAAGGAAAAAAAGACTGTACCTTCTCTGATGTTCCACTGCTTATTATAATAAGCCTTGGCTACAGTTTATTAACAAAGTGTCCTGCGTTGTCCCTACAATATAAAGTCTTTATATTTCACATGTCATTCATTCTTTTTAACTAGAGAAAATGAGATATAATATATGGTGAATTGATATACACTAGTAAAAGTGTGATCATTTCTTGAATAGCAGAAATGAAAAAGGTATGTATTATAGTGGACTGTGCTTTGAACCGCAGTAAAAAGAGGCAGCACTTTGTGGCATTGCAGGATGGCACATTTATGAAAACTTTTAGTGGACTGCTGTGGAGACACTGACTCATGCACCAAAAAGGTTTCTAGGAACACCTGTACACCTGCATATTTATGGAATTATTATTTTTTTTAATTAGAATAAAGTTTATTAACAACTTTTGACAGTACAATAAACAATGCACATTCCGAAGTATTACATTTATACAATACCTTCACAGAATACAAAGTAGAATAATGTTCTTGTACATAGCCAAAGCAGGTTTATAAAAGAAATTGAACCTGAGATGTCATTAGTTGTTATATCTCACAGTGTATGCATCCCTAGATATGGTTTAGGAAGACATTCTCATCATATCTCTTCTCCAGTACTTTAAATTCAGCTCACTCCAAGGGTGAAGACAAAGTGAGCGGTTGCATTCCCATGTAAGTCAATAGCCTATCAAGAATTAGATCTAATGGAGCCAAGCCAGGGGTAGCTAGCCAGCATCCTCAGATCTTATTGAACTGGGTCGGGCTGCCTCTATGCTGATATATCAAGCGCTCATATCTCAAAGTTAATCCTATATTGGCTAACCACATCTCTAAAGTTGGAGAGGTTTGAGAGATCCAATGTTGCGAGATCAGCTTTAGAGCTTGGAACAGTGGTCTGGACACCCCCTCTCTGACATATATGTCCATTAAAAAGTCATCCATTATACCCAATAAGCACAGTTTGGGGTCAAGAGTGACGATTACCGTATTTATCAGCGTATAACACGCACTTTTTTCCCCTTAAAATCAGGGGAAAATCGCGGGTGCATGTTATACGCCGATCCCCTACGATCCTGAGCTGACAGATGTTCAAAATCGCCGACCGCGATTTGAAAATGGCACAGCAATAAGGCTGCAACGGACACTGGGGAAGGCTGCACTGACAAGGCTGCACTGAGAAGGCTGCACTGACAAGGCTGCACTGAGAAGGCTGCACTGACATGGCTGCACTGACATGGCTGCACTGACATGGCTGCACTGGGGCAAGGCTGCACTGAGAAGGCTGCAATGATGGGCATTTAAACGTAAGTTTTTTTCCCTTCAACTTCCCTCCTAAAAGTTTTTTTAAAATTCCCTCCTAAATTGGGGTGCGTGTTATACGCCGGTGCGTGTTATACGCCGATAAATACGGTACTTGAAAAGTAATGTTGATGGTGTTTAATATGCCAGTCCAAAAAGCGGTGCAACTTTGGGCACCGCCAAAGGAGATGTATCAGGTTCCCATTAGCTCCCTTGCATGTCGCACACAATGGGTCTGGGAGGAATCCAAGAGCAAACAATTTAAGTGGGGTATGATGAACCCGCAACAATATATATAGTTGGGACAGTCTTTGAGTTACATTTAAAGAACAGCTGTGGACCCATTCCAGGGCCTCCGACCACTGATTTCCGTCTATATCCCCCACATCCTCCACCCTTTTTTCCATAGTCGTGTTGGCAAAATTTTCCAGGTACTCTGAAAGCAGCATCGCATAGCACCTGGAGATGAACCCTTTAGAGGATGGATTGCTGCATCACATTGAAAAGAGTGAAAAGAATGCTTGCGCTTTACTGGTATGCAGCAATTGAAGGTAGGGGAAGTACATTTTGTTTGACAAACCATATCTGGCTTGCATCTGGGAAAATGGAAGCAAACTGCCATTGCTTAAAATGTGACAGAGGTGAGTACCACCATATGCTCACCACCGGACTTCACACTGCAGCTTTGTCAGTTACGGGTAACTATTGTTATTACAAATGGGGCTGTGACTAGTAAACCCTGACACTCTTTGTAGTTGTTTTGCTTTGAACCAAATCTTATGTAGTAACCTATACGTGGGGTATCTTTTGTTGGACTTTAAGAAGAGCTGGGCCTCAATGGCTTCTGGGAGAGTCTGAGCCTCTACACAGTGTAGCGCCACAGCTAATGTGGAATCAGTGTGTGTTTCCCCCTCGGCCAATACACCATTCATGCCATTCAGCAGCTGCTGCCGCTGGGCTGTCAGGTAGTACAGCCAAGGGTTCAGGAAAGCTATACCCCCATTATCCTTGGACCTCTGGTGTTGCTCCAGCCTGACTCTAGCAGGGCCCGATTTCCATAGTAGCGGGCAAAATATGTAATTTACCACTCTAAAAAGGAGTATAACCACAGGTGTATTATGGAGTAAATAGAGCAGCTGGGGCATTAAGATCTTTTTTGCTAAATTAGCACTACGCACCAGTGACAGCAGTAGTTTAGACCACAATTTTATTGTATCCCTAAACCATGACAGCAGGGGAAATATGTTCAAATGGCAATAGTCCACAATATCAGCCGAGACTATGATCCCCAATCATCTGAACTGCCCCACTATAGGCACTAGGCAGAAAGAAGATAAATTGAGGTCAAGAGCTCCATCCAGCCAAAACAGGGCTGACTTGGTACAGTTAAAGCGGAAGTAAACCCATCCATAAAACAGTTTCATTTACGGCATGTGCCGGAAATGTAACACTCCCATTGGTTGTGCTCTCAGCCAAACTGTCAAACCATCCAATGGCTGGTGTTATAACGAATCACATGTGCAGCATCATGGCAGTTGTAGATTAAACAGAGGCAAGCTTCCTTGGCTGAAAACGATAGGGGGGGTTTACTTTAATAGTCAAGCCTGAATAAGTGCCAAATTCAGTGATTATTTCCATTACTGCCTGCAAAGAGGTGCCTGTGTATCCCATCAAAAGCAGCATGTCAGGGGCCTGGCCGACCATTGATGGCTGAAGAAGCACGCTGCTGAGCTCCATGCCATCCTGACAATAGCAGGCTTTCTAAAGTCACTGCACACCCGCGATCTCCATGGCAGTGGTGAGCTCTCACCCCCCCTGCTGAACCTGTTGAGCTCCAACAAGGCATCATGCAGCGCTATCTACTCCGAATGGCGCTGCTTGATCCCAGGACCCCCAAAGACAAGATGGCACCCGGCCGCAACACAGGGAAGATCTGAAGCCCACTGTCATATTTGTCCTCAGTCAAGTCTTGGGTAGAGAGACCTCATCACCAATTGAGCTGGATCATCTACACAGAGTGGGGGGGGGGGGGCGAGTGGTACCCGGGATGGTCACCCTCGAGATGTCCTTTGTCGGGTTCACTATTATACCCTAAAAGAGGAAATAATGCGTAAGGCTTGGAGCTTGGGCCCAGTGAACTTCTATGGATCCTCTATCCCTCTGTAGGCAGATCGATCTCACAACACGCTGTACATGCGCTGTGTGGTGCACCCTCTGCTTGATCTGATACAGCAAGCCAGGGCTTCCTATCTGGGGCCATTCCTTCAGCCTTAAGGTGACTCAAGATGACAGCAGATTCGTATTGTCAGACCCAGACCAGCTGCCTGACTTCTTTCTCTTCCTTGAGCAAGAAAAGGTTGATCTTCCGAATTGGCTGGATCCCCTAGATAACCATTCAAGACAGAGGGGACTTGACCCCTTCCCGCAATAGCATAGATGTCCTAGGTCTAGATCGGTATCCTCCAGTCCTAGAATATGACGACCTACCACTCCAGAGGATTGACCCTGATTTACCTTGGAGAACAAAGCCCTATCCTTATCCTCCACACCATTTACTTCATCGGGGGTCCTAACGGCTCTATCGAACTCCTGGCAGGTTTGCTCTGCTGTTTGCTCCCTTACCTGTGATATTTCCCTTGTGATCCATGCCCACCAGCACATTTGGTCAGGTACTGTTGGACTGAAAGGGGCAAAAGAAATGTGGGTTCTTTTCCTGCCCTTTGCTAGTACAACTGTCTAGCTGGGGCTCGGAAGAGAACAGTGGAAATTGATGCTTTTTGTTTCACACTGTGTTGGGTGTCAGGTCATACCAGATCACACTGAATGTCAATCCATCCTCTCACCCAAACCTACACTTTTGCATATGGTGTACCACTCAGTTCTGGGTTGCCCCCCCCCCCACTCTTGTCTGATACCTGATTGTTGATATTCACAGAGTTAGGGGGATAGGCTCTGTGTGGAGAAATGGCCTCCGGATTCGGGTATCTCCTGATGCTGCTTAGGCTTGTATAGTGCATGCCACGCACATAGCAAACTGGAGTGTCATAGGTCTGATTCCCATTACCGTGGGTCCTGTTCATACTAAAATCGTCCTTTTTGCGGATGACTTGCTAATGTTCGTGACCCAACCACAAGTACCTCTGCCCTCAATATTACAGGAGTTCTGGAAATTTGGAGACGTGAGTAACTTCAAAGTTAATCATAGTAAGTCAAAAATCCTCAATATTTCACTTTCAAGGGGGCCCTACAACAACTTTTGTCCTCCTTTTCCTTCAAGACGGGTTCCACCTCTATTCCTTATCTAGGAATTCACATTCCAATGGATGCATCTCGGCTCTTTTCAATTAGCTTTACCCCCTTGCTTCTCAGAACACAAGTGGATCTAACAAACTACGCATCCAAATGGCTTTCTTGGTTGGGTAGGGTGAATGCTTTGAAAATGGATGTTCTCCCTCAGTTCTTATACCTCTTTCAAACCATCACTATCTATATACCCACCTCGTTCTTTAGGAAACCTCTTCAGATTTTCTCCAAATTTATATGGAAGGCTGACCGTCCTAGGATAAGATATGATACTATGATTCTTCCAAAGGCCCGTGGAGGAGCTGGAGTACCAGATGCTTCCGTATATTACAGGGCAGCGTGACTTACTCGTATCATAGATTGGTTTCATCATCCCTTGTCCAAACCCTGGGTTCAACTGGAGAGTCATTTAAACACGATTAATGTCTGTGCTTTGCCGAGGACCCCTATGGCTCAACGTAAAGATGCCGTGCTCTCTACTGCTCTTACTTGTCAGATACTTCAGATGTGGGACCGTTTGGTCTCAACTGGTACTATATCTAAACCACAGGTTCTTATGACTCCCTTCTTTGGGACCCCAGCTTTCCCTCCAGCTGCAAGTGGGAAGATATTCGGACCCTGGAATAGAGAGGACCATAGAAGTCTGGCTCAGGTCCTTCGTGTGGACCCATCTTTGAGAACGGACTCACCTCCCCAGGCAGCTTTGAGGCACCCAACAAAGTGGCTACAGGGAAGCCAAGTTGTGTCGAACATTGGTACCTTTTCTTCCTTATCAGATATCCTATATCACCCAAAGAGAGCTTCGACTAGATGCTTTTACAAACCGATCTGCCGACGCATGTGGTCTCCTAACTTTACTCCCTATTACTCAACATTTCTACCACTGACCTTCCACATTACATGCAGAAATGGGAATCAGGCCTACGACACTCTATCTCACCTGCTGATTTGCAAAAGTGCTTCATCCTGACACATAAGATTTCTCTAGCAACTAAGACTCAAGAAAAAGAGTTTAAATTGGTGACAAGATGGTACAGATGCCCTGCGACTATACAACTCTTTAACCCATTTTTGCCAGATGCCTGCTGGTGATATCTGTCCTCTAAAGGTACTGTGCTCCACATTTGGTGGGATTGCCCTCCTATATGGAAATTCTGACAATTTCTGAGTCTTTGACTTACATGATGGCGACCTCAATTAAGCCCACACCAGAGGTAGCCCTCTTGTCTATGATGCCAGGGCCCCTCAAGTCGATTAAAAAACATATCCTGCGACACTTCCTCACCTCAGCTAGGACAGTGATTCCTCATCATTGGAGATCGACAATGACATAGCCATGCTGGAGTGATCCCTCACCCTCTTTACTCTTTTCTTTTTGTGGTATTCTCCTTTCTTTTCCCTAAATACCCTCCTTCCCTCCTTGAATCTAATATCTGAACTTCTGAGTGCGGTCCCATGTGGTTCCATGAACTTGTTCTATATCTTAAGATACTGAGAGATCCTTACAGCATTTTATCCCTTTTGGATAAGTTCTTGTTAGACCACTTTATTTTATAACTCTTCTCATAGTTGAAGATAGACTTTATGAGGGAATTTGCCAATATGTTAATATTCACTCTTATGTGTGATATGTTACTATAATATGTTTCATTACTACTCCCTCAGGAGTACTAAAAACAAAAAGTTTCAGATTGAATATACTTTGTATATGTTTATTTCACTGCACTGTGTAAATGACATTTCTGTACTATACTGTAATGTGGTTACATAGTTACATAGTAGGTGAGGTTGAAAAAAGACACAAGTCCATCAAGCCCAACCTATGTGTGTGATTATATGTCAGTATTACATTGTATATCCATGTATATTGTGGTCGTTCAGGTGCTTATCTAATAGTTTTTTTAAACTATTAATGCTCCCCGCTGATACCACCGCTTGTGGAAGGGAATTCCACATCCTTGCCGCTCTTACAGTAAAGAACCCTATACATAGTTTAAGCTTAAACCTCTTCTCTTATAATTTTAATGAGTGGCCAATTGTCTTGTTAAACTCCCTTCTGCAAAAAAGTTTTATCCCTGTTGTGGGATCACCGGTTCAGTATTTGTAAATTGAAATCATGTCCCCTCTCAAGCGTCTCTTCTCCAGAGAGAATAAGTTCAGTGCTCGCAACCTTTCCTCATAACTAACATCCTCCAGACTCTTTATTAGCTTTGTTGCCCTTCTTTGTACTCGCTCCATTTCCAGTACATCCTTCCTGAGGACTGGTGCCCAGAACTGGACAGCATACTCTAGGTGTGGCGGGACCAGAGTCTTGTAGAGTGAGTTGGAGTCTCTGGAGTTGATCCCCTTTTTAATGCATACCAATATTCTGTTTGCTTTGTTAGCAGCAGCTTGGCATTGCGTGCTATTGCTGTGCTATCATCTACTAGGACCCCAGGTCCTTTTCCATCCTAGATTCCCCCAGAGGTTCTCCCCCTAGTGTATAGATTGCATTCAGTTTTTACCACCCAAATGCATTATTTTACATTTTTCTACATTAAACCTAATTTGCCATGTAGTTGCCCACCCCATTAATTTGTTCAGATCTTTTTGCAAGGTTTCCACATGCTGCGGAGACGTTATTGCCCTTCTTAGCTTAGTATTGTCTGCAAATACAGAGATTCAACTGTTTACCCCTTCCTCCAGGTCGTTTATGAACAAATTAAATAGAATTGGTCCCAGCACAGAACCCTGGGGGACCCCATTACCCACCCCTGACCATTCCAAGTACTCCCCATTTATCACCACCCTCTGAACTCGCCCTTGTAGCAAGTTTTCAAACCAAATACTCACCTTATGGTCCATGCCAACAGACCTTATTTTGTACAGTAAACGTTTATGGGTAACTGTGTCAAATGCTTTTGCAAAATCCAGATACACCACGTCTACAGGCCTTCCTTTATTAGATAGGTTTGGCAAGAACGATTCTTCATGAATCCATGCTGATTACTGCTAATGATACTGTTCTCATTGCTAAAATCATCAAAGTTGATTTGATGATTAATAAAATCATCAGCGTTTTTAAATATTAGTGCTACAAAAGGGGGGGGGGGTCTCCGGCGCTCCACAGCATGTGATGTCTAAGGTAAATAGTACAATGGTAGCTATAATAGCACATTAACATAAGGCAGGTAAATTCTAGAATGAGGAGGCAGCCATCCTCAGAGGGTGTCCATTACCTCTGTTGGTAATCAATGTTGAAAAAAGGAGGGGTGTGGAGGCGACAACTGTGGTAGCTTGTTTATGCAAAGATGAAAGTTAGTGTAACAATTACACTTACTGGTTCGCAGGGTGGAGGTGTTTCTTTGAGATGGGAAATGTCCTGGGATGTGCTGTTATCTTGTTTCCGGCTCGGATTTCATTCCTTCGGGCCTCTGGGTGTGGAGTCTGTAAACAGGGTGAACCGCTGCATCCAGTGCATGGAAAGCTCCAGGCTGACCACTCTGGAGTGCAGAAGTGGAAATGACGTCACTGATGCACGGCAAACGTCCAGGCTGGTGTTGGGGATGATACAGGGATAGTACAGGTTACGCACTCGGGGCTCACAGCTCCTTCTACTGGCCTTTTTGCTCCCTGGAGGAGAGCAGCTTGAATATATAGTGGAGGCAATTAGGCAATTAGGCAATTAGGTTAAAGTGTATGGGCTGGAGGTCTGTGGCTGTGGAACCACAACAGCCAGCGGACCCACAATCTTCCAAAAAGCACAAAAAAGTTGAAAGTAAGGTATAAAGAATTAAAAATATGATGAATTGGGGGTAAGTTTAATAAATATAAGGATAATAATAGTAAGTGGAATTAGAGTTAAAACATTTATTTAAAAGATGAAAAAAATGTGGAAAATTAAAAATGAAATAAAAATAAAATAAAAAATAAAAAAATAAAAAATAAGATGAAAAATAAAAATAGGAAAAAACAATGAAAAATAGAAATAAAAATAAAAATAAGTATAAAAATAAAAGTAAATTTAAAATTAAAATAAAAATAAGAAATAAAAATGAAACATAAAAATAAAAAATAAAAATAGAAATAGAAAATGGGGAGAAAAAATAAAAATAAAAAATGAGATTAAAAAGCACTGGGATACACATTATGAGGATAAGCTCAGGGGGGACATGAGGGAAGGGAGGGAGGGGTGGGGGGGGAGAGGGGGGTGAAGTTGTTATATAGAACGGTGGAGTTGCTATCTGGGTCCACGAGGGGACAGCGGTCCCTCAGGTGACTGGATGATACGACAGCAAAGGACCATGGGGGTATTTTTATGTTGTAAAAACCTTCTACATGGTTTGTATAGTGATGGGCAAGGTGTATATATATATATATATATATATATATATATATATATATATATATATATATATATATATATATATATATATATATATCTAAGAAATATATTATCTATGGAAGAGACCTCACTCTTAAGCAAAGGTCTCACCTTTGCACCTACCATCCGCCCAAACTCATTCATGCTATTCAAAGACCTTAATAAATTTATACGAGACTTGACAGTGAAAAGATTCTACAATATCCAATCCTCTCTGAAACCCCCATCCTCGCAAGAACCCACTGAAACCATTAACCATGATGTCCTCCCAATAGATACCAACACAGATTCCTCCATCATCTTGGACCCAGATGAACTCCATACAGAATATCCCTTTGCAGATATGGAATTGTACATTCAACACTACCAAACTTCCCCTCTGATTCAATATACAAAATTCAAACCCAAGTCCATCTTCAATCCAGTACATAAAAAAGGCCCCTATCTACAGGCATTCTATCAAGTCATGTACACCGACCTTGTCCAAATGTGTAAATCGGCTCCCAAGAAAAGAGCTATCCTCTCTAAAACAGAACAGAAGGCCCTGGATGAGTTAACCAACAACCACAATATCATCATAAAGGCAGCAGACAAAGGAGGCTGCATTGTAATACAGAACAGTTCAGACTACATGGCGGAATCACTCAGACTATTATCCGACACCAACACTTATTCCAAACTCATTGCCTTATGTTAATGTGCTATTATAGCTACCATTGTTCTATTTACCTTAGACATCACATGCTGCGGAGTGGAGACCCCCCCTTTTTGTTTCCCGTGCCCTTCTCCGAGCTGCACCTCTTTTTGGATGTCTTCCTATTTTTTATGCCATAATACTAAGCACATATATACATTTTTATATATTTTTAATTAATTTAAAAACTTGTGGAATTTTTTTTTTTTTTCTGTTGTTGTACCGATACACACTTATGGAGCTCATCATAGAAATTGAGAAAGCCAAATTTAACATTTTAGATGAATTTTACTCTTTGTTCCCTACCAATTTCTTCAGCCCCACCTCCCCCTATCCAGGTCACCATGGTAAATCCCTATGCAAAAATTTCTTAAAATTATAAGACTTAATCTCCTCCGCCAATCAACATTGGTGGGATGTTTTTTTCCTGGAACAATATTTATCATATAAAATTACACCCAGAGGCTTGAGAGTGTTAAAACAGTGTTCCTTCTTAGACCCAGACCTATCCAAAGAATGGGCTTTTGTATCTGAATTCTGTACAGAAAAATGGATAAAAATTATTATTGCACAAAGAAAAGGGAAATATGAAACCTTGGTAGCTGAAATTAGGGAAACCTGCAGCGGATCACACAACACATTGCGCAACTTCCATACACTTGGCTCAGGACACTAAAAAGGAACACCATCAGACAAGAAAATGACCTTATCCAAAACAAATTAGGAAAATTCAGGAGGGACATTGGTGATTATACCAACAACAGGGTTTTATGCTGGAAGAAAAAACTGGTTGCTCCACCACCCTGGGGACCTGCACCTAGATCACTCTCAACAGGCCCCTCACCGACAACAACCACCCAGCACTCCCACCATAACCCTTCACCTATCCCTGTTCCCCAACCTCTTCTCCAACTCATTCCCAAACCACAGCGAGTGGCAAAAACAAACAAAAACAAAAAAACTCATAACCCCCAGTCAAAATCAATGCTCACACCAGTCAACAATACTCATGCGGATCCAGATCCATCACCAGATTCACCTTCAAACCCAGTGGTTGAACCTAACTCCACTACACTTTGCCCAAGTACTCCTCCCTTCAACACCAGGGTTATAACAAATACACAGTCCAACCCAGTCACCCCCCTTTTTCCTACTTCATCCTATAGCCCCACAGTGACCACAGTGACCAACAACACAGAAACAACCAAGGATGATGATTTTTTAGGGTCAGCCCCCCCACTCGGCACCTTCAAAAGAAAGTACGCAAGAGAGGAGGAAGGGGGGGCAGAGGAAAACTCAAAAGGAAAAGTATAAAGATTTTCAACTTATCCACCCATATATTATCTATGGAAGAGACCTCACTCTTGAGCAAAGGTTTCACCTTTGCACCTACCATCCGCCCAAACCCATTCATGCTTTTCAAAGACCTTAATAAATTTATATGAGACTTGACAGTGAAAAGATTCTACAATATCCAATCCTCTCTAAAACCCCCACCCTCACAAGAACCCATTGAAACCATTAACCATGATGTCCTCCCAATAGATACCGACACAGATTCCTCCATCATCTTGGACCCAGATGAACTCCATACAGAATATCCCTTTGCAGATATGGAATTGTACACTCAACACTACCAAACATTCCCTCCGATTCAACATACAAAATTCAAACCCAAGACCATCTTCAACCCAGTACATAAAAAAGGCCCCTATCTACAGGCATTCTATCAAGTCATGTACACAGACCTTGTCCAAATGTGTAAATCGGCTCCCAAGAAAAGAGCCAACCTCTCTAAAGCAGAACAGAAGGCCCTGGATGAGTTAACCAACAACCACAATATCATCATAAGGGCAGCAGACAAAGGAGGCGGCATTGTAATACAGAACAGTTCAGACTACATGGCAGAATCACTCAGACTATTATCCGACACCAACACTTATTTCAAACTCACTCATGATCCCTTACCAGAATTCACCCAGATAGCCACAAAATTAGCATACAGAGCACTAGAAGATGGTATTATTTCCAAAGCTGAACTGTCATTTCTCATCAATGATTTTCGTAAAACTCCCTATTTTTACCATTTACCAAAAATCCATAAAGACCAGTCCAACCCACCAGGCCGTCTCATAGTAGCTGCTATGGAGAGCATCACCAGCGGGTTTTCTATGTACATAGACCATTTCCTTCAACCCCTTGCGCAACACCTCCCATCTTATATTAGAGATAGTACCCACCTATTGGAGATGCTTTCCTTCTACACCTGGGAACCCACCTACCAGTGGGTATGCTTGGACGTTACATTTCTATACACATCCATCCCCCATGCAGTAGGCCTCAGAGCAGTAGAATATTTTCTCTCCGAGGACCCCCTCATCAATCCCAGACAGGCACAGTACATCCTGGAGGCTACACAATTCTGTCTAGAACACACTACACTACACACTACTTTGAGTTTGACCACACCTTCTATCTACAAACTCAAGGCACTGCCATGGGTGCCAATTTTGCTCCAAGCTACGCCAACCTGACTATGGGCTACTGGGAACTACAATACGTCTCACATAACAACACTTTTGCCGCCCATATCATATATTATGGGCGCTACATTGATGACCTGCCCATGTGGTCTCTTTTATGTGGGCAGGACCATAGGCCCCCTACGCCAACGTTTTGGCGAACACAGGCGTTTCATAGAAAAGGGCTGGGACAAACACAGTGTCCCTCTTCATTTTTTGAAGGAACACCAAAAATCTACCATGGGCCTTAGAGTCTAGGTCATCGAGGCCATGCCCAGAGGTCTTCCTGCTGCGGAACGTTTTAAATGCCTGTGTCAGCAGGAGGCCTACTGGATATATTCATTGGGTACTCTCTCGCCAGGGGGACTCAATGAAGAATTAGAAACACATTCTTTGTTGTAGTTTACTTCCCCCCCTTCCCCTTTCCAATCATACATTCGTTCTTCACTTTCTTAGTATATATATATACACCTTGCCCATCACTATACAAACCATGTAGAAGTTTTTTACAACATAAAAATACCCCCATGGTCCTTTGCTGTCATATCATCCAGTCACCTGAGGGACCGCTGTCCCCTCATGGACCCAGATAGCAACTCTACTGTTCTATATAACAACTTCACCCCCCTCCCTCCCTTCCCTCATGTCCCCCCTGAACTCATCCTCATAATGTGTATCCCAGTGCTTTTTAATCTCATTTTTTAATTTTTTTCCCCCATTTTCTATTTCTATTTTTATTTTTTATTTTTTTGTTTCATTTTTTATTTCTTATTTTTATTTTAATTTTAAATTTACTTTTATTTTTATACTTATTTTTATTTTTATTTCTATTTTTCATTGTTTTTTCCTATTTTTATTTTTCATCTTATTTTTTATTTTATTTTTTTTATTTCATTTTTAATTTTCCACATTTTTTTCATCTTTTAAATAAATGTTTTAACTCTAATTCCACTTACTATTATTATCCTTATATTTATTAAACTTACCCCCAATTCATCATATTTTTAATTCTTTATACTTTACTTTTAACTTTTTTGTGCTTTTTGGAAGATTGTGGGTCCGCTGGCTGTTGTGGTTCCACAACCACAGACCTCCAGCCCATACACTTTAACCTAATTGCCTAATTGCCTCCACTATATATTCAAGCTGCTCTCCTCCAGGGAGCAAAAAGGCCAGTAGAAGGAGCTGTGAGCCCCGAGCGCGTAGCCTGTACTATCCCTGTATCATCCCCAACACCAGCCTGGACGTTTGCCATGCATCAGTGACGTCATTTCCGCTTCCGCACTCCAGAGTGGTCAGCGTGGAGCTTTCCATGCACTGGATGCAGCGGTTCAGCCTGTTTACAGATGCCTGAAGGAATAAGATCCGAGCCGGAAACAAGATAACAGCACATCCCAGGACACTTCCCATCTCAAAGAAACACCTCCACCCTGCGAACCAGTAAGTGTAATTGTTACACTAACTTTCATTTTTGCATAAACAATCTACCACAGTTGGCGCCTCCACACCCCTCCTTTTTTCAAATATTGGTGCTACATTGGCCTTTCTCCATTCTGGTACCATTCCAGTCAGTAGACTGTCAGTAAAAATTAGGAACAATGGTCTGGCAATTACTGGACTGAGTTCCCTAAGTACCCTCAAGTGCAAGCCATCTGGTCCCGGTGATTTATTAATGTTACGTTTCCCAAGTTTCATTTTAATTCTGTCCTCTGTTTACCATGGAGGTGCTTCCTGTTATGTGTCATGAGGATAAACACTGCGGTTTTGGTTACTGAAGCCCCCCAATTCACTCATGAAGACTGAGGAGAAGAATAAATTCAATACCTTCACATCTCCCCAGCCTTTGTAACCAGATGACCTTCTTCATTCTTTATGGGGCCAATATAGTCTGTCCTCCCTTTTTTACTGTTTACATATATGTACCCTTACATTACTTGTTGCATTCCTTATAAAGTCTGAATGCTAATGATAATTCCTCAACCTTGTATTTTTTGAAGGCCTTCTTCTTTGCTTTTATATGCATTTTTACATTGGAGTTAAGCCATCTAGGACTTTGTTTGCTTTTTTAAATGTATTACCCAATGGGATGCATTGGCTAATGCCCTTATTTAATATGCTCTTAAATCAATGGAAAAATATGTACAAACACTGCGCTAACTACTAAAAAAGAGGAGAAGGAGCAGCTACATACAGTGTGACAAAAACAGTACAAATGAAAAGTGGAAAAATGTAGCGCATAGTAAACAAACGTATGAAGTATTAAATTAATAAAACCAAAGTAACGTCCATATGGGACAGTCCTTAGACTTGGTGCCAGATAATCACTGTGTAACAAATCATAAAGTCTAGAACCCAATCGTGAAGTGATAAAGTGTCCGACTGTGCCAGAACACAGAAACAACCACTCAAGGGTGATGGATATCCAAAAAGACTGACAAGGATGATGTAAATCCGTGGGTGAGACCAGCATCAAATGTAAACAGCATCAATGGGTAAGTAATAGATGGATACTGTCAGCGACATGGAGTCAAAAAGACAATGTGCCCGACCGGGCGGATGAGGGAATATCCAGGCAGTTGAAACTTCCAAGATGGACTCCACTGAACCTCCAGGGATCATCAGGGTAGGTCTTCACAGTTGGAACTCCAATTTGGAATCTTGGAAGTAAGCTGTACCACACATGGCCAAAGCTGGATAACCGCTCCCATCAAGGCAATATGTGGAGAAAAAAATGAAGCCTCCGCATAGTGCAGGTAAAAAAAGGTATTTTTATTTCTAAAAAACCAAACAAGTAAAAGCGTGATCACATTAAAAACGAGGGCAGCATGAAGAAGGTGTGATAGCCCAATGCGTTTTGACCTAATGGTCTTCTACTGGGGCATGGACAATACACTCCACGTTGCCTATATTTATAAATGAATAAAAAGTACAAGATCAATAGGAAAGGAAGAGTGAAACTGAATATCATTGGACCAAAAGTGATCACCTGGCTGACAGGTGTATCACATAATCAAATAGGCAAATAGCCAGGTACCTAAAAGAGACAAGCGGGCCGAACGGCCAATGGGCTGGCAGACCAGAAGATCAGGTCTGCAAGGCCATCCGCCCACGTGCCAAACAAAGGGATAGGACGTCGCGCTACAAAGCCCGCCAAGCGTCATTCCCAAGTCACGTGACTGATGAGGGAGAGGCGCTACGTGACCGCGGGAAGAGAAAGACTCATGATCATAGAGAAGAACATCACCGCGGTCGTGCGGGAGAGGCGCCACGCGTCAGCGAGAAGAGGAAATCTCGCGATCACAGAGAAGAACATCACCGCAGTCACGCAGGCGCATCCCAACACCAGTCAAAACACAGTCAACGTGACGTCAATTGAGATTTTTAAAGAGAACATATGTATAACACAGCAGGAACACACATATCTGTAGTCACAAAATAATCACTTAAAGGTAAACATAAGAACCCATTCATGTCGGGTAGAAGTCTGCAAAAAAGATTCCATAATGTAAAGCCTAAAGCAATCTATAGATCAGGTATACAACCCGAGAAAAATAAAACTGGGAAATGAAAATACTAAGCAGGAAAAATCTCTAAAATTGGTTAGGTGGAAGAGAATGTTTCCCATGTTCCTTCAGGCTCCACACCGCGGAGCCCCCATCTAACTGAAAGACTCCACAGTACGAAGCCCAAAGAAAAACACTGGGAAGATAAATAGAGCTGGGAAATAGAAAACAGTAAACAGGAAAAATCTCTAGGATTGGTTAATGAAAGAGTTGAGGTCCCACTCCACGTTCAACCCAAACGGAAAGTAGGACCTCAACTCATATATTCAATACGTTTCCAGGTGAGAAACGCCTCGAAGACGTGATTCGCCCCTCCAGTGAGGGACAAACCTATCAATTACCTGAAACAATGTGCCAGAAGGATCTTTGTTGTGGCACTGTAAGTAATGACGTGGTACCGTGTGTTTACTTTTCCCACCTTTAATTCCAGCCACATGCTCGTTGACTCGGATGGAAAAAGTCCTGATCGTGCAACCAACATATTGTTTATGGCAGGGGCAAGTGAGCAAATAAACAATATATTGGGAGGAGTACGTAGTAAACTGCTTCATATAATATACACAGGATGTAACCGTAGACTTAAATGTAGTAGACTTATGCCTCCCCCCAATGTTGTGAAGACACAGGTTACACTTACGGCACGGGTAATAACCCTTGCAATCCTGAAAGAGAGACACCTTTTTAGGGGGGTCGATTATATTCGGGGCAACTTGCCCCTGAATAGACTGTTCCCCTCTAAAGATGACTACAGCCTGTTCAGGAAGAGCCGGCCCCAATAGTCCTTAATTCAAAAGCACCTTCCAATGCCTTTTGATAATTGCTCGAATTTGTTTAGATTGGGTGGAATGAGTAGTCGTAAAGGACCATTTAAATCTGGAGTCAGAAGTGGTTTTCGGACGTTCTGTTAGGGTGGAACTTCTCTCAGTCAACAAAACCCTATTAATCTCCATGTCTAATGGGGCGTACACACGGTCGGACTTTTCGTCTACAAAAGTCCGACAGCCTGTCCGACAGACTTTCGGCGGACTTTCGGCAGACTTGCAGCGGACTTGCGGCAGACTTTCTAACGAACGGACTTGCCTACACACGACCACACAAAAGTCCGACGGATTCGTACATGATGACGTACACCGGACTAAAATAAGGAAGTTGATAGCCAGTAGCCAATAGCTGCCCTAGCGTGGGTTTTTGTCCGTCGGACTAGCACACAGACGAGCGGATTTCGGGGTCTGTCGTACTTACGACGTAAAGATTTGAAGCACGTTTCAAATCTAAAGTCCGTCGGATTTGAGGCTGAAAAAGTCCGCTGAAAGTCCGGGGAAGCCCACACACGATCGGATTACCAGCCAGCTTTAGTCCGTCGGCGTCCGTTGGACTTTTGTAGATGAAAAGTCCGACCGTGTGTACGCCCCATTAGAGTTCTAAGCTATAGCCCTTTTCTAGAAATCTATTCTTAAGCAACTGAGACTGGGACAGGTAGTCAGAAGTTTGTGTGCAATTACGACGCAGCCTTAAAAACTGGCTGCGTGAAATTGCCTTCAGCCATTGATCTTGGTGGCAACTATCGACCGGAATATATCCATTCCAGTCGGTGGGTTTGAAGTATGTTCTAAACTCTAAGTGTCGTTCTACCACCAAGATCTCCAGGTCTAGAAAGTGAACCTTAGAGGTACTAGTCTCATAACTTAAAGAGATCCCTCTATCATTAAGGTTGAGTGTGGCCATAAAGTTGTCCAATGACATACGGTCCCCGTCCCATAGGAGGAGGATGTCGTCTATGTACCTGGCCCAGAGGACCAACTCAGGTCTCTGGGCAGCATAGACGACATCCTCCTCCCACTGAGACATGAAGAGGTTGGCAAGGCTAGGGGCGAACTTCGCCCCCATAGCAACCCCTCTCTTCTGCAGATAAAATTGATTTTGGAACCAGAAATAATTATGCCGAGTGGCAAATTTCAAAAGCTGCATAATAAAGTTCCGTTGTAGGAAAGGGAGTCTGGCATCCCTAGATAGATAGTTCTCCACTGCATCAAAACCTAAATTGTGGGGTATACATGTATATAGTGCAGCCACATCTGCTGTGACTAAAATCATCCCTTCTTGGAATTGAACAGACTCCAGTAATTTAATGGTATCCCTGGTATCATTCAAATAAGAAGGGGGAGAACGGACCAAAGGTTGTAAATAAAAATCCACATACTTTCCAATCCAGGCCATGACCGAGTCAATCCCGCTGACTATGGGTCAGCCAGGGGGATTGACGGGGTCTTTGTGGACTTTAGGGAGGTAGTAGATGGCCGGGATACATGGAACTTGGGGAACCAAAAAACTTCTCTCCTTCTTATTAAGAATACCCAGTGAGAACCCCTCATCAATTAACTCCAACAAGTTTTTTTTTGTAGGCAGTGGTAGGATCAGTCGGAATGGTACTATATGTATCCGAATCATTCAAGATTCTACTCATTTCTTTTAAATAGTCTGCTTTATCCAAAACAACAATCCCACCCCCTTTATCGGCAGGGCGAATTATAAGATTTTTCCTCTCACATAATGATTTTAGTCCAATCTTAATATTAGGTTTAATATAAACCCTTTTATTACGATCAGATAATTTCTCTAAATCATCTAGTACCAGGTTTTTAAAAACCTGAACTGATGGTGCTAAAGTACCGGGAGGGTTAAATAAGGAGGGATTTGATAACCCCAAATGTAAAACCTTGTTTTCTTTGGATGGAATGGCATCCACTAGGGTGGAGGCCATGTTATGTAAGGGGGGCCTGAGTGGTTGGGCCAAGAAGTGTCTCTGTATGCTAAGCTTTCGCGTAAACTTTAGGACATCTATGAACGTGGTGAATCTATTAAGAGGTTTTGGGAGGACAAATTTGAGCCCTTTGTCAAGGACTGTTTGTTCTGCCTCTGTCAATATAACAGAGCTCAAATTAAAAATACCTGCCCCTTTTAAGTTCTTTTTCTTTTGGCCTTGGACCCTCCAGCCCCCTCTGGTCCCTCTTTTCTTTCTAAATTTCCTGGATATCCCTCCATCGGTCTCTGAAAACCCGAAATTTGAGCGGAGCCAGGATGGTTGTAATTATAGTGGTATGGCGATCTATTATATGGATCCTCTTCTCTATCGTATTGAGAGTATGGATCCTGACGCACATCGTAGGGAGCATTATCTCAAAGCGGGGTAAATCGATTATTTAAACAAATCGGGGTACGATAGTTGTAATCAGGATCGTATTGTGGCCTCCGACTGTTTTGTAAATTACATCTATTGTGAGGGGGGACCTCCTGACTTGTTTCTGTAATATGGATCAACTAAATATCCACTTTGTTGACCTCTTCCTCTACCCCTAGAGGTTCCACCCCCGTGGAAGTAAAGGGGGAAGGGGGACCCCCCGAGGGCCGAGGGGGCGCCTGCCTGGAACTCTGTTTTTTGGATATAGCGCCCTTAGGCCCTTGTATCTGGGAAGGCTCATAAACCAACCTTCTATCGGGATGAACCGATGGAGGGATAGAAGTATCCATAGATGGTACTTCGCCATTGGCAGAAGGGGATATCGTATTCCTCTTCTGCCAATTGAAGACCAGATTCGTAGTATAATCCATGAAGTCCCTATTATACTTTTTTGTTTTTTATTCCTTTGATCCTTTTCTTCCTTTTCTAAAATGTTTTTTAAATTGGTCGATAATAAAATGTATTCAGCAGTAGTCCTATGCGGAATCAACTTATCTCTCAATTCCTTAATTTCTGTATCAATGAGAGATAATTTGATTTTTTTCCTGTCTACCAAAAATTTGAGGAGTTTTAACCCACTTTCATTAAAGTATTTGAACCATGACTCAAGATCCGGTTCATCTTGTTGGGGGTTAATATCCCACCTAAGACCCCAGGGTACCATCTGTTCCTTGACATATTGTTCGAGGAAAGCTGTATCCCACTGGAGGTGAAGTTCACTGATCATCAGGTTTTTAAGCCTGATGAACAAACCTCCCATCTCTGAGTCTGGATTAGTGCTAACAAAAAGAAAATGATAAAAATAACGGCGCAATTCTCATTCAAAGTGTGACAGTGCTGAAAGCTGAAAATTGGCTTGGGCAGGAAGGGGATGAGAGTGCCATGTATTGAAGTGGTTAAATATGATGCACTCCATGGAAAGATCATGCTGTATGCAGACGACATGTGAGTAGGTAGCGCTGTTGCTATTAATGAAGTAGTTACAGTACAAATGTCCTCTGGGGGAATGGATGGCTGGTAAACAAAAAAAGATTTTTTTTGTTTCTGTTATAAAATGTTGTTTCCTCCTTCACTGACGGGCACTGATGAGGCTGCACTAATGAGCACTGATGAAGCGGCACTGATAGGCCCTGATATAGGGGCACTGATAATGTGGCACTGATGGGCACTGATGAGGAGGCGCTAAGACAAACAGCA
This sequence comes from Lithobates clamitans, assembly GCA_037952925.1. Classification (NCBI taxonomy): domain Eukaryota; kingdom Metazoa; phylum Chordata; class Amphibia; order Anura; family Ranidae; genus Lithobates; species Lithobates clamitans. The sequence goes on along the minus strand of JBBGZY010000502.1, from coordinate 11,519,986 downwards.
CTGATGGGCACTGATCGGCACTGATGGATGGCACTGATGGGCACTAATAGATGGCGCTGATAGGCAGCACTAATGAGGAGGCACTGACAGTCATTACTGATGGGCACTGATTAGCATCAGTGATGGGCACTGGCAGGTGTTACTGATGGGCACTGATTGGCATTTTAATAGGCACTGATTGACAGCTATGGTGGGCACCTCTGACAGGAGCTGCACTGATAATCAATGTGCTGATTAGGAGAGCTGCCGACACTTACTGACACTTCCTGGTTACCGCTGTGATCATTTATGATTGGTCACAGCTGATCACGTGGTTAAGAGCCTACGTCATAGGCTCTTTACCACAGTCTGAGTTGGGGTGTGTTGGAGCGATACACAGCACCACCGATCTCCGTGCTGCGCGCCCAAGCGGATTATCCTGCTGCACGCCATATGATGCTCAGTCAGGATAACGGAGCCACACTCACCCCTCCGTTATCAGCTGGTGTTTGTTTATTTATATAAAGTCATCTGAGGTTGACAGCAGTGGATTTGTTAGGCATAAAGTCAGCTTGGTCTGCATGAACAAAATCAGCAATTACTTTGTTAAGCCTCCGAGCCAGTACTTTAGCCAAAATGTATATGTCAGCTTGTAACAAGGAAATAGGTCTATAGGAATTAGGCTCCATAGCTGGCTTATCAGGCTTCAAAAGCAAAATAATACTAGCCCTGTTCATGGAAAGTGGTAACCATCCATGCTCATGGGCCTGGTTGAACACTTTCAACAGCTTAGGTAAAAGGATATCAGTGTTTTGTTGGAATACCTCCATTGGCAGCCCATCATCCCCAGGTACTTTGGAGTTTGGAAAAGCGATGGTCGCCTCCTTGATCTCCTCTAATGTAAGAGTAGCATCCAGACTTGCTCTGTGAATGTCTGATAGTGTGGGTATATTGATAGACTGTAAATAACTTGATAGGGCCTCTGGGGTATAGGAGACCTTAGAGGCTTAGAGATCCGAGTAGAATTTCACTAGTTCTGCCATAACCGTTTCCGGGGAATTGGCATAGCTCCCTGTAAGAGGCTTTAGGGCACCAATCACCAGAGCCGATGGGGCGTACATTAACTATTTTTGCAAGCAGAAAACCAATCTGTTCCCCCTCATCATAAAAGGTTACCTTAGAAAACAATATATATTTTTTGGGCTTTGGAGTTGATCAGTTGTGTCAGGGCATACTGTGCAGCGAGTCTAGCTAACCGGGGCTCATCTGTGGGTTGTGAAATATGCATCTTCTCCCTTTTCTGGACATGCTGAGTGAGATGTTTTTTGTGCTTTTTAGATTCTGTCTTTATATTATTCACGGCGAATATGAAGACTCCACGTATATAGCATTTAAAAGTGTCCCGCTTCAGTATAGAGCATTGATGGTGAACCTTGGCACCCCAGATGTTTTGGAACTACATTTCCCATGATGCTCATGTACTCTGCAGTGTAGGTGAACATTATGAGAAATGTAGTTCCAAAACATCTGGAGTGCCAAGGTTCACCATCACTGGTATAGAGCGTGTTATCCTCAAAGAAACAACCATGTTCTGTCCAATCCCAGCACTCTCAGGTATCAGTTTCAGCCAAAAAGCATTTAGACGCCATGGAGCTCTAGGAAGGGTCAGGATAGGTCTAACTGCAGTATATAAAAAAGGCGAGTGGTCGGACATGAGAATAACATGAGAATTGAACAGTTACAGGGTACTTTTCTCTCCATACATCCACCCATTTTACCTCTTCCATAAATCGTAGCAGTGGAGTTCCTCGTTGTGAGGAACCTAAATTTGGGGAGCCGGGGGGGGGGGTGTCTAGAGCAGGATTTAGGACATTGTTAAAATCACCCAGGACAAAGACTGGAATATCAGACTTATCTAAAGTGAAGACCAGCAGGTCTCGCAGCACTGAAATGGAAAAGAGTGGAGGTATGTATATCACAGCTATGATACATATTAAAGAGAAGAATTTGCAATATAAAAATATGTATCGCCCCTCCAGATCAGACATTGCAGCTAGTTCATGAAAATCCAGAGATTTGTGTACAAGGACACACACCTCTCTGGAGTATGAGGTATGTGCGGCATGATATAGCTTTTGTGCCCAGGAGAACTTTACACAGCTAAGAGTCTCTGGTGTAAGATGGGTCTCTTGGAGGCCTGTTATTGCAGGATGGTACTTACGGAGGACTGTGCTCAAAATCCCCCTTCTTAAAGGATCATGTTGTCCTCTAATGTTCCAGGTAACCAGAGGTATATCCATCATGTGACTAATGATAAGATCTTATGCAATGTGGCAAGTGAGATGCATCTGCATCTCATACTACTAAAGTACCTGCTTTGGCCTAGTAAGTATTGTAGATGAACAAGATAGCTCCGTAAGTGCAGAAACCAAAATATCTCATGAAAAATACCAAAGATTAACTCAGAAACAACCCGGCCGAGAAGGTTGAGAAACCATTCTTTCCTGCTATGGGTATCAATTAAACAAAACCATAACTTGTAGTGGTGCCTTTCAGGCAAAGCTTTCCAACAGATAACACTTATCCGGTGCATTTGCATTTGGTGGTGAGGCATCTCGCAGACAGAATTTCACGATCCCTGATAAGGGAGTGTCTGCATCTGAGCTTGTTGGTTAGCAACTCCAGTAAAATAGTGCAGCGCCCTTCAGAACCACTGAATCAAAGGTAAATGCCCAAGAACAAGGAAGCGGTCTCAGGCGTCAGCGTTGTCTCGGTGCCTGGCGCGAAGAGAGGGCTTATTGATATCCAGCCAGTCTGCAGCTTCCCTGGCTGAGTTGAAGAAGTGCACCTGACCTCTGGCTGTAATCCACAGCCATGCAGGGTAGAGCATTGCTTATGGCAAATTAAGATGTTTGAGACGTTGCTTGACATCTTGGAATTTGAAATGCTTCTTCTGCACCTCGGCCGAGAAATCGGGATAAATGGAGACTCTGGTAACATTGTAGTATATGGTGGTTTTCTCTCTTGCTAGCCTTAAAAATTTTCTCTCTGTTGCAGTAGTGTAGTATCCGCACCAGGAGTGGCCTAGGTGCATTGCCTGGGAAAGCCCTAGCAGGAACACAATGCGCCCTTTCAACAGTGAACGGGGGGTAAGGGCTTCTTTCCCGAAAAGATCCAGCAGCCATTTCTTGAGAAAATTCTGTGTGGTCACACCCTCTACCTTTCCTGGCAGCCCCAAAATGCAAACATGGATTTTCAATATCATCCATTTTGTCACTTGTGGAAGTGGCTATGCAGGTGGCTGTGCGGGTTTCAGCAATAGGTAGTTTGTCCTTTAAAATCACTGATGTGGCCTTCAGCAGCAGTTGTTCGTTCTCTCATCTTCTGGAGATCTTGCCGCAGCAGAGACACCTCCTCTGTCAGCCCCCCTAAGCACTCCTTAATTGTGTTAACTGAAGCAGTGCAATGCTGTACAGCTTGCAAGATTTGACTTAGGGTAGGTTGTACTTCTACCTCTATCATATCTGCAGTGCCTGCTGATCACTGTCAGGGAGAGACATGGTGTCAGGCTCAATCCCCTGCTCTGTCTCTATATACTGGGATGGGTCAGATTCTTCCTCCTGGGCTGCAGAGGATCCTTGCTCCTGCACCTCTGTGATTTTTTGTGTATAGTAGAGCATGTCTCAGGGGGCATCTTTTTAAAGACCCTTACCCACTTTGCTGCCTGTGTCTTTCTGCTTCTCAGAGCCTCGTGGTGTTCCTCCGGGCAGTGCAGCAGCAGCACCTTGTTGGATCTCCAGGGCTGTCCCTTCTCCCTTGCCTCCTTGGGTCATCATAGCTCAGATCAACAACCAGAGTCAGGATCAGTAGCAGGATATTAGTCAGGAGCTCTGTGAGGCTGTTCCACTCACATGCCTGGCCTGGCCACGCCCCCATTTATGGAATTATTTATTCAGCGAATGATGATTGTTGGTACTAGATGGGCTGGTTTGATTATTTCTGAAACATAAAACAGTTATCAGCAGTTATCAGAATGGAGATAAAGTATATAAAACACTGCGCTAACCCAATATATAAAAAACAGCAGCTACATAAAATATGACCAGTATTCTAAACATGTAATAAAAATAAATGTAGCGCTAGTAATAATGTTCAGTGGTAGTGACCACAAAGACAAGCAAGTGAGTATGACTCGTATAGCATAATAAACAAGTGAAATTCAATAGTGTTCAAGTGAGTGAAAATGGAATAATAGTCCCAAAATAAACAGTTTGTGGAAAAAGTCCAGCATACATGGAGAATCTTCACATCTGTGTATCATTGGTAATACAATCTTGTACAGGAAACAGATGAAATACGCATACCAGATAAGGTGGATTCGGATGCCGATGACACTGAATCAAACAGGCTCCGAGATCACAGATGGAGGGTGGTGGGTCTAAGAAACCCCAGATCTCAAGGGGAATCCTCCCTTTGAAGTCCCAATCACGACTGCCAGTCCGGAAGGCCAAAGGAGAGCCCCAGCCGCATGGAAAACTCGGATGTATAGGTGGTTCCCAAATATATATATATAAAAGCGACGATGGTGCAGATCAAATGATGTATTTATTGGAAGACACCAATAATCCACAAACAGTATAAAATAGCGTGATCACCTAAAAAAGATAAAATAAAGTGTAGGGAAGAGTGTAGCTCGTCCGACGCGTTTCGTCAACTGGGGCATCATTTTCACTCACTTGGACACTATTGAATTTCACTTGTTTATTGTGCTATACGAGTCATACTCACTTGCTTGTCTTTGTGGTCACTACCACTGACCTGTTTATCATCATTATTACTAGCGCTACATTTATTTTTATCTGAATGGAGATGCCTTGTTGGGGGGAGTGTGCTGCGTCCAGCAGTTATATGAGCATTGCAATTGCATCTATATACATAGCCTATATTGTTTCACTAGTTTATTACTTATGATTACTCTGCCACCTTGCATTCATTGTTTTAATTACATATCATATCTTTAATTTCTCCCCTTTTTGTATGATGTAATTTCCTCCATCCTCATTTGTGAACTCTTATGGTGTTTCCTTCAAGGCACACATTGAGGTTAGGAAAAAAAATATTCATTTTGATCACTTTAAACACTTCAATGTCATCATCTACTACATCATATTATTTGCCTCAACCTTCTGCTTGCAACAAAGATAGTTGTGGATGCCAAGGGGTTGATTTAGTAAAACCGGAGAGTGCAAAATCTGGTGCAGCTCTGCATAGAAACCAATAAGCGTCCAGCTTTTTTTGTCAAAGCTTAATTGAACAAGCTGTTAGGAGCTGATGGGCTACCATGCACACCTGCACCAGATTTTTCACTCTCCAGTTTTAGAAAATCAACCCCAAGTGTTTGGTTATCTGATGAAGATTGTCTTTAGTGAATGTCTCTACTACATTCAAGCCAGGCATAGAGGTCTCAGGAAGGTGTAAGTCACCATAACAACAACTAGATTCAGAATAGTGAGAGGTAGAAGAGAATGGCCAGACTGGTTTGAGGCAGAAATGCCATGGTATTCAAATAGCCACTCTTTATAAGTGTGGTGAGCAGGAAAGCATCTTAGAATGCATGACACATTGAACCTTGAGGTGGGTTTAAATCCCATCAGCCAAGACCACAAAGCAGAGGCTGCAGTGGGCACAGGTTCACCAAAACTGATTAATTGAAGACTGGAAAAATGTAACCTGATCTGAAGAATCTTGATTTCTGCTGAAACACAGATGGTGGGTCAGTAAATGTTACATAGTTACATAGTTACATAGTAGGTGAGGTTGAAAAAAGTCCATCAAGTCCAATCTAAGTGTGATTATGTGTCAGTATTACATTGTATATCCCTGTATGTTGCGGTCATTCAGGTGCTTATCTAATAGTTTCTTGAAGCTATCAATGCTCCCCGCTGAGACCACCGCCTGCGTATGGGAATTCCACATCCTTGCCGCTCTTACAGAAAAGAACCCTCTACGTAGTGTAAGGTTAAACCTCTTTTCTTCTAATTTTAATAAGTGGCCACGAGTCTTGTTAAACTCTCTTCTGCAAAAAAGTTTTATTTCTATTGTAGTGTCACCAGTACGGTATTTGTATATTGAAATCATATCCCCTTCCAAGCGTCTCTTCTCCAGAGAGAATAAGTTCAGTGCTCGCAACCTTTCCTCATAACTAAGATCCTCCAGACCCTTTATTAGCTTTGTTGCCCTTCTTTGTACTCCATTTCCAGTACATCCTTCCTGAGGACTGGTGCCCAGAACTGGACAGCATACTCTAGGTGCGGCCAGACCAGAGTCTTGTAGAGTGGGAGAATTATCGTTTTATCTCTGGAGTTGATCCCCTTTTTAATGCATGCCAATATTCTGTTTGCTTTGTTAGCAGCAGCTTGGCATTGCATGCCATTGCTGAGCCTATCATCTACTAGGACCCCTAAGTCCTTTTCCATCCTAGATTCCCCCAGAGGTTATCCCCCCAGTGTATAGATTGCATTCATATTTTTGCCACCCAAATGCATTATTTTACATTTTTCTACATTGAACCTCATTTGCCATGTAGTTGCCCATCCCATTAATTTGTTCAGATCTTTTTGCCAAGTTTCCACATCCTGCGGATAAGTTATTGCCCTTCTTAGTTTAGTATCGTCTGCAAATACAGAGATTGAACTGTTTATCCCTTCCTCCAGGTCATTTATGAACAAATTAAATAGGATTGGTCCCAGCACAGAACCCTGGGGAACCCCACTACCCACCCCTGACCATTCCGAGTACTCCCCATTTATCACCACCCTCTGAACTCACCCAGGTTTCAATCCATGTACTCACCCTATGGTCCATGCCAACGGACCTTATTTTGTACAGTAAACGTTTATGGGGAACTGTGTCAAATGCTTTTGCAAAATCCAGATACACCATGTCTACGGGTCTTCCTTTATCTAGATGGCAACTCACCTCCTCATAGAAGGTTAGTAGATTGGTTTGGCAAGAACGATTCTTAATGAATCCATGATGATTACTGCTAATGATACCGTTCTCATTACTAAAATCTTGTATATAGTCTCTTATCATCCCCTCCAAGAGTTTACATACTATTGATGTTAGGCTAACTGGTTTGAAATTCCCAGGGATATATTTTTGGCCCTTTTTAAATATTGGTGCTACATTGGCTTTTTTCCAATCAGCTGGTACCATTCCAGTCAGTAGACTGTCAGTAAAAATTAGGAACAACGGTCTGGCAATCACTTGACTGAGTTCCCTAAGTACCCTCGGATGCAAGCCATCTGGTGATTTATTAATGTTAGGTTTCTCAAGTCTAATTTAATTCTGTCCTCTGTTAACCATGGAGGTGCTTCCTGTGTTGTGTCATGAGGATAAACACTGCAGTTTTGGTTACTGAAGCCCCCGATTCCCTCGTGAAGACTGAGGAGAAGAATAAATTCAATACCTTCGCCATCTCCCCATCCTTTGTAACCAGATGTCCTTCCTCATTCTTTATGGGGCCAATATGGTCTGTCCTCCCTTTTTTACTGTTTACATACTTAAAGAATTTCTTGGGATTTTTTTTTGCTCTCCTCCGCTATGTGTCTTTCATGTTCTATCGTAGCCGTCCTAATTGCACCCTTACATTTCCTGTTGCATTCTTTGTAAAGTCTGAATGCTGAGGATGATCCCTCAACCTTGTATTTTTTGAAGGCCTTCTCCTTTGCTTTTATATGCATTTTTACATTGGAGTTAAGCCATCCAGGACTTTTGTTTGCTCTTTTAAATTTATTACCCAATGGGATGCATTGGCTAATGCCCTTATTTAATATGCTCTTAAAGCAAACCCATCTCTCCTCCGTGTTCTTTGTTCCTAATATTTTATCCCAATTTTTGCCTTTTAGCAAGGTTTGTAGTTTAGGGAAGTTGGCTCTTTTGAAATTCAGTGTCTTTGTGTTCCCTTATGTTTCCTATTTGTGTGATTTATACTGAAACTAATTGACCTGTGATCGCTGTTACCTAAATTTCCCCGTATTTCTACATCCGTGATCAGGTCTGTATTGTTGGTAATCAGTAGATCCAGTAATGTTTTATTTCTAGTTGGTGCGTCTACCATCTGACCCATAAAATTGTCCTGCAAGACATTAAGGAACTGGCGAGCCTTAAATGAATGCACAGTTCCCTCCGCCCAGTCTATGTCTGGATAATTAAAATCCCCCATTATGATAACACTTCCCATTCTTGCTGCTAATCCAAATTGTGATAGGAGATCTGTCTCCACTTCCTCCCTCAGGTTAGGGGGCCTATAGCATACTCCCAGTATTATTTTCCCCTTAGCTTCATCCCTTTGGAGCTCTACCCATAAGGATTCCACCTCCTCCCTAGCTCCCTCAATTATGTCATCTCTCACATTCACTTGTACATTATTCTTGATATATAGGCATGACCCTCCCCCTTTTTTACCCTCTCTATCCTTGCAGTAAAGGGTATACCCTTGAATGTTTGCCAGCCAATCATGAGAGCTGTTGAACCAGGTCTCTGAAATTCCCACAAAATCCAAATCCTCCTCGTACAACAGTATCTCTAGTTCACCCATCTTGTCCGCCATGCTCCTGGCATTGGTGAACATGCCACATAGTTTAGACCGGTCGCATATTGTCCTCGTATTGGGTGTTTGGAGATTGCAACTAGGACTTGCTACTATACTTGCCTTGTGTTTTTGTGCTTTGGTCAACCTACCACTAATGCCCCCAATACTACCCTCTGGAATATCTTCCGCGCTGACTATCTCTACCTCTGGACACTCCCCCCCATCGCCTAGTTTAAAAACCCCTCTAACTTTTTGGCCATCACAAGATCCGTGATGTGTCGAACCCGAGCACCCGGTAATGGATCAGAATCCAATAAAACATCTTTGGGAAGTGGTACAAAGGAGGATTTGCTGCATGAATGTGCAGCTGACAAATCTGCAGAGATTGTGTGATGCACTTATGTCAACATGGACCAGAATCTTAAAGGAATGTTTTTGGAATATGAGATCCATGCCACAAAGAACTGAGGTAGTTTGGAGAGCAAAGGAAGAGCAATTCATGATTATTACAGTGTTCCTAACAATTTTTCTTGATGAGTGTATATTTTGTAGTTCATCACTTCAAAGTAGAACGCACTAAGCAGTGGAAAGGCAGGCTGAAAAACAGAGGCGTAACTAGAAACTTCAGGGCCCGGGTGCAAGAAACCATAAAGGGCCCCCCTGATCACCAGCCGGGGCGCACCCATGGTGGCGGAACGCCAGAGCTTGGTCGCAAATGCGACCTTTGGGACCTTGGTAGTACCGCCACTGGTGTCAGTATTTTTTTATTTTAGTTATTTTATTTGTTACCATTTTATTTATTTATTTATTTTTTCACAATTTTTTTTTTCACATTTTTTAGGAGCCTGTTTGGGGTAGGGGAGCTTGGGTGAGATATCATATGTAGATATTCGCATATTCAAGAAAGATCACATCACAAAACCATGTAGTGCAATGTTTCGGAGCCATGCAGGACCCATTTGTCAGGCATGTGATAAGACATGGGACGGAATAGGCTTTTTCATACTGCTGGACACAGAACGAGCTCGCTGCTCGTAGGAGAGAGGCTTGCTCTGCACAGTTTTTTATGTGAGTACATCTGCTTAAGATTCTAAATAAAGCGCTATCTGGTTAAAACATACTTCACTATCAAGTACCTTTGTCCTGCATATTCCTGTATATATACATCTGAGATGTGGAGGCTGAGCTAGGACCCGCGCTGGTCCAGGACCCCAGCTAGGACCATAGCCACTTGTAACCAGCTGCCATTAGGATTACCCAACACCGGCAAGCGTGGATATAGGGACGTGTTTGAGGCTCAGGACCTGTCGGTTTAGCTACAATTCTTGCGGTTGACCTAGCACCGCTAGGTAAGGGGCCACTATTTACATTAGTGTTTTATGCACGAAGAGGACACAGAGTGAATTGCATTCCAGACACCCCACTGTTGTCCTATTGAAAACACCAGAATCTGTTTTTGCACCCTAAATGACTTTTACACTGGCACTTTAAGTTTGCTGCACTTACTGGCATGTCATTTACCATTTTATTGCAGGCCAGCACAATATTCTTTAATCACTATTGTTGGGACATTTTATTATGTTATTTATTACTACTTATTATTTATATTGCTTCGGATTGATTTGTTTGAATAGAGATATTTAGATCACTTTAAAGCACTGGCACTCGTTTTGCACTATCTACAAGGATACGTTTTTGATTTATATATTTTTTACTTATTTTATATGTATTTAATGTATGTTAGAGATATTCACATGTAGAAGCTTTTACACAATTCTTTTTCACTAACACATGATGTTGATTATCACGATTTTAATAGTTTTTTAGCGTCAACACATACTTATGCGATTTATTTATTATGCGATTTTATGTGTTATGGGTATTCAAGATATTTAAATTGATCACAGGCAGAGATTTACTGCTTTTTTCTGGTTAGCGCAGCACCCCCCCCCCCCTTGTATTGCACTACATCGTTTTGTGATATGATCTTTCTTGAATAAAAAGTTTGGATGAAATTGATGATCCTTGGTGTGCTGGCCAATATCTACATATCGTACAGATTCCAGTATTCAGCTGGCGATTGCTATAGTATACAGTACCATAGGAGCTCATTCCAGGAATGTGTGCGATGGGAATATGGACTGTGTGTGTGATATCAGGGGTCTAAACAGACCTCTGATGTTTTATCTTGAAACAGAGAAATTAGATTAAGGACACAACCCACAAACTCCATTATTAGTATCATTATTATTATACAGGATTTATATAGCGCCAACAGTTTGCGCAGTGCTTTACAAAATGAGGGCAGACAGTACACTTACAATACAAATCAATACAGGAGAGATCAGAGGGCCCTGCTCATTAGAGCTTACAATCTAGAAGGGAGGTCAAGTGGAACAAAAGGTGATAACTGTAGGAGGTGAGTTGATGGAGAAAATGAAAATACAGTTGTTAGGTGTGGGTAGGGTAGGCTTTTCTGAAGAGAAGGGTTTTCAGGGTAAACACAGTTTACTATGCCTCAGTTATAAATGAACTGGGTCAGTGATCCCTGCAGATCACTGCCTCTATTCATTAAGACAAGGGAGGAGCCAGTAAATTACACATTTACCGGCCCCTTCCCCACTCTCCATCCAGAAAGCATCCCCCACAGCAACCGGGAAGCAGAGGGGAGGGGGGAACCCAGCAGGACTGTGGGGGATGAAGGGGGCCAAAGAATACACAGGAGCTTGGGGCAGTAGGTGGTGGATAGGGGAGGGCATATAAAGGAACCGTTCCCCTTCATTTTCCTCCTGCAGCAGCTGAGAAGGGGATTGGTTCCTCTATATGCCACCCCTCCTATCCAGGTGTGCAGGGGGCTGTATGGTAAACCTGGAGCATGCAATTGTGACTCCTGCAATTCCTGTACACAAGCCCCTGCTGGTGGGATGGGATGAGTGACAGTGTAGGGGGGGTGAGTGACAGTGCTGGGGGGATAGGATGAGTGGGATTGCTGGGGGGGATGGGATGAGTGGCAGTGCTAGGGGGATGGGATGAGTGGCAGTGCTGGGGGGGATGAGTGGCAATAGTGGGGGGTGGGATCAGTGTCAGTGCTGGGGGGAGGGATGAGTGGCAGTGGTGGGGAGGGATCAGTGTCAGTGCTGGGGGGGTTGAATGAGTGGCAGTGGTGGGGGATTGGGATGAGTGTTGGTGGGGGGGAGGGATCAGTGTCAGTGCTGTGGGGGATGGGATGAGTGGCAGTGCTGGGGGGAGGAATGGGTGGCAATAGTGGGGGGATCAGTGTCAGTGCTGGGGGGGAGGGATGAGTGGCAGTGGTGGGGGGGTGTGATGAGTGTCAGTGGGGGGGGATCCGTGTCAGTGCTGGGGGAAGGGATGAGTGGCAGTGGTGGGGGGTGTGATGAGTGTCAGTGGGGGATCAGTGTAAGTGCTGAGGGGGAGGGATGAGTGGCAGTGGTGGGGGGAGGGATGAGTGGCAGTGCTGGGGGGGAGGAATGGGTGGCAATAGTGGGGGGATCAGTATCAGTGCTGGGGGGAGGGATGAGTGGCAGTGGTGGGGGGGTGGGATGAGTGTCAGTGGGGGGAGGGATCAGTGTCAGTGCTGGGGGGAGGGATGAGTGGCAGTGGTGGGGGGGTTGGATGAGTGGCAGTGCTGGGGGGGAGGAACGGGTGGCAATAGTGGGGGAATCAGTGTCAGTGCTGGTTGGGAGGAATGAGTGGCAGTGGCGGGGGGTGTGTGATTAGTGTCAGTGGGGGATCAGTGTCAGTGCTGGGGGGGAGGGATGAGTGTCAGTGGTGGGGGGTGTGATGAGTGTCAGTGGGGGGATCAGTGTAAGTGCTGGGGGAGGGATGAGTGGCAGTGCTTGGGGGGGGGATGGGTGGCAATAGTGGGGGGGATCAGTGTCAGTGCTGGGGGGAGGGATGAGTGGCAGTGGTGGGGGGTGGGATGAGTGTCAGTGGGGGAGGGATCAGTGTCAGTGCTGGGGGGAGGGATGAGTGTCAGTGCTGGGGGGATGGGATGAGTGGCAGTGCTGGGGGGGAGGAATGAGTGGCAATAGTGGGGGAGGGATCAGTGTCAGTGCTGGGGGGAGGGATGAGTGGCAGTGGTGGGGGGTGTGATGAGTGTCAGTGGGGGGGATCAGTGTCAGTGCTGGGGGGAGGAATGAGTGGCAGTGGTGGTGGGGTGGGTTGAGTGGCAGTGGTGGGGGGTGGGATGAGTGTCAGTGGGGGGAGGGATCAGTGTCAGTGCTGGGGGGAGGGATGAGTGGCAGTGGTGGGGGTAGGATGAGTGTCAGTGGGGGAGGGATCAGTGTCAGTGCTGGGGGGGAGGGATGAGTGGCAGTGGTGGACGGTGGGATGAGTGGCAGTGGGGGGGGATCAGTGTCAGTGCTGGAGGGAGGGATGAGTGTCAGTGGGGGGAGGGATCAGTGTCAGTGCTGGGGGGATGAGTGTCAGTGAGGGGAGGGATCAGTGTCAGTGCTGGGGGGAGGGATGAGTGGCCGTGGTGGGGGGTGGGATGAGTGTCAGTGGGGGGAGGGATCAGTGTCAGTGCTGGGGGGAGGGATGAGTGGCAGTGGTGGGGGGTGGGACAAGTGTCAGTGGGGGGATCAGTGTCATTGCTGGAGGCAGGGATGAGTGGGGGGGATCAGTGTCAGTGCTGGGGGGAGGGATGAGTGGCAGTGGTGGGGGGTAGGATGAGTGTCAGTGGGGGGAGGGATCAGTTTCAGTGCTGGGGGGATGAGTGTCAGTGGGGGGAGGCATCAGTGTCAGTGCTGGGGGGGAGGGATGAGTGGCAGTGGTGGGGGGTGGGATGAGTGGCAGTGGGGGAGGGATCAGTGTCAGTGCTGGGGGGAGGGATGAATGGCAGTGGTGGGGGGTGGGATGAGTGTCAGTGGGGGTGATCAGTGTCAGTGCTGGAGGGAGGGATGAGTGGTGGGGGGGTGGGATGAGTGTCAGTGCTGGGGGGATGGAATCAGCGGTGGTGGTGGTGGGGACTGGGTTCATTGGCAGAGCTGGGTGCAAGGATCAGAGACACTTACTTGCTGTCAGTGTCCACTCAGTTTCCCTGCATTGCTCCGTGTCTCTCTCGACTCCCTCCGCTCCATGTGTCTCTACTTACATCTGAAGATGGGGTCTCCTCACACAGCGGCCACGACCTCCTGCAGCTCCTCCCCCATCACTGTACTGGGTCAGCGGGCACTCTTCTAGATTTAGTTCCCCAACTGCACACCCCATCATCAACCTGCAACTGCAAATGGAATGGGCAGACCTGACGGAGAGAGTGTGGGCGGTCCGCTGTGCTGTGCAGTGAGTGTTACTGCTCCGACCCCAGCGTAACTAGAGAAGTCAGCGGGCCCCCCCCACAATGGCGGAACACTAGGGCCCAGTCGCAAGTGCGACTGCTGCGACTCTGGTAGTTCCGCCACTGCTGAAAAACCTAACCCTTCTACATTATATGCCTACAATGATTAGTATTATTTTTAAAGTGTTAGTTCCCCTTTACACAAAAAATGTAAAGGTGAACAAACACCAGACACTCTCCCTACCCCGCCAGTCCCTGCTGTACTTACCTCTGGGGTTTCCTAGCTGTCAGCACCCTAAAGGCCAATCCATTGGTCTAGAGATTTGAAATCCCTGCTCTTCTCCTTCTTCTCTGTCAGCTCTTCCAGTACCGACCAGATCATTTCTGATTGGACAGGGCCAGTAACAGTGATGGCACTGAACAATCAGAATTGATCTTGTTTGTCACCCAATCACACAAGCAGGAAAATACATTTCTGAGGGGTTTCTGTACTCCTACTGTGTACAGAATTCCTCTAGGTTGCCATATTGTATTGAATTTTACAGAAAATTACAGCGCTGTAGATTGAAAAGGAAAAGTAATTTTAATAGCATTAAATTACAATATGGCTTGTGTCGCAATTATATATGCTTTATTAATTTGCTATGTGATTTTCTCACAAAAATTGGGTTACCCTTTAAGGATATACAGTAATCATCTGTATTAGTCTACATGGGAAGGAGCTTAACGTCTACAGTCATAAAAGAATAATATACATGGTATGTTGGGTGGTGCTTAAAGTGGAACTAATAAAATACATATATGATACAATCTGTCACAAATAATAACACAACACTTTGCTGTTTTGTAGTGTTCTATTACCTACCCTGTTTCTCCGAAAATAAGACCTAGCGTGATTGTCGGTGATGGCTGCAATATAAGCCCTACCCCCCAAATAAGCCCTAGTTAAAGTCCTTGTAGGTCTTGTTTTCAGGGTAGGGCTTATTTTTGGGGAAACAGGGTAGGGCCTATTTGGGGGGTAGGGCTTATATTGCAGCCATCACCGACAATCACGCTAGGTCTTATTTTCGGGGAAACAGGGTATGAACTCTGACAGTAAATCCATTATTTTATCACATCCTGTTATAATGTGACAACACTGTTTTGAAATTGCACAGCAGCATTGTCACCATGTAAAGAGGGTAGTCTTTGATTAAAGTTACAATTCGTCCCCATTTCTCATGGATATTCCCTGTTGTGATGGGCTGTTCCTAGGAAATAGGTGCCCCGGATTGATTCTTGGTAGCCAACACCATCAGCTCTCACAATGTACAGGAGCTAATTCATTACACAGCACAGACATCAGTTTGTCTCCCAGTGTGTGCCAAAGTGGCGCCAGTAGAGTGCTCTGTATGTGCTCAGGCATTCCCGCTGCAACACACACATACTTCTCCAGCTGTGCTATTTTGGACGGACACCAGTAGGGTTGGATCAGTCTGCACTTGCATGACAGCATGAATGGTTATGTATGCACAGAGCACTCCACTGGTGCTACTTTTCACCTGATACTTTGCTGTGTAACAAATTGGAGGTGCTGCACTATGAATAATCTACCCAAATCCTGGAACAATGCTGGTTTCTGGGCTGGGGTGGACAGACATACGCCACAGTCTGTGAGTAACTTGCATGTTCCCTGAACTTTTAATCCTGACCTCTGAACCCCTGCCTTACTATTATCCTCTTTTATTACTAAGTTCATAGGTCAGAATTAAGTAACGCACAGAATTAAGGACCTGAACTCTCTGTGTTGTTTAATTCTGACCCCTGAACTCTGTGGTAAATAATCCTTACCCCTAAACTTGGTATCTTACTTAATTCTGACCCCTGAACTCTGTACACTACTTAATTCTGACCCCTGAAACCCCTAAACACTCTTTAGACCCATAGAAGCATAGGTTCAGGTTTTTTTTATAAACCAAACCTATTTAAGCTCTGGCCACAGGTAATTTTATGCAAATACAAATGATCTTCTCTGCCAAGGAATTCAAACCCAGGAGCTTGCCATTACACAAATGCATAGCTTCCAACTGTCCCTGATTTGGAACAAAGTTCCCCCTGTCTCTCTTTCCTCCTCATTTGTCCCTCATTTTGGTCTGATCTATATAGTTGTGTATAAAATGCACCTTTTGCCTCTCAAAAAGTATTTCCTAGTGCTAAACCTTTCATCCAATGTCTAAATTTCTGCATCTGTAAATTCCAAAAGCCAATATAAAGGAATAGTAGTGGTAAAAAAAAATGATTTTAAAACAGCTTACCTGTAAAATCCTTTTCTTGGAGTACATCACAGGACACAGAGCACCATAATAATGACTATATGGGTTATATGCTACCTTTAGGTGATTGGACACTGGCAACCAATAGTAAGAAGGTTCCTCCCATATAACCCCTCCCATACAGGAAGTACCTTTAGTTTTGTAGCAAGCAATGAAGATCCCAGAAAAGAGGGGAGGGACCTCTGTGTCCTGTGATGTACTCCAAGAAAAGGATTTTGCAGGTAAGCTGTTTTAAAAATCAATTTTTCTTTATCGTACATTACGGGACACAGAGCACCATAATAATGACTATCTGGGATGTCCTAAAGCAATGCATTTGAGGGGAGGGAACATAGTATTCCTAGACCCCCTTTTAGGCCCAAGACTTATAAAGCTGCTTGTAGCACGCTGTGGCCAAAAACAGTCTCCCTTTGAGACCTAACATCCAGTTGGTAAAACCTGGTGAATGTATGAACCGAAGACCAAGCGGCTGCTTTGCAAACCTGAGCCATAGACACCTGTTGGCACACTGCCCATGATGTACTAACTCCTCTAGTAGAGTGAGCTTTGAGATATCGAGGTGGAACCTTGTGTTTCAACCCAAAAGCCTGGATAATGACCTGGCGAATCCACCTAGAGATAGTTGAACTAGTTGCTGCCTGTCCCTTCTTAGGACCCTCTGGCAAAACAAAAAGAGAGTCAGTCTTCCGAAAAGGCGCTTACATACTTAAGTAAACCTTGACTGTTCTCACCACATCCAGTCAGTGAAGCGACCTTTCCTTCTTAGACCTAGGATTGGGAAAGAAGGAAGGTAAAATGATATCATGATTCAAGTGAAAATTGGAAACCACCTTAGGTAAAAAATCTGGACGGGTCGCATCACCACCTTGTCCTGATGTACAAACAGAAAAGGTTTTTCACAAGAAAGGGCAGCCAATTCTGACACCCTTCTAGCCAAGGTTATGGCCATCAAAAACACCAATTTCCTAGTTAATAGGATCAAAGGAATATGCCTAATAGGTTCAAAGGGTTGACTCTGTAGAGCTGATAGCACCAAGTTCAAGTCCCAGGGGCATAAAGGCGGCTTAACGGGCGGCCTTAAGTGCAGCACCCCCTTGATGAAGGTTCGTACAAAAGAATGAGATGCGATTGGCCTCTGGAAAAAGACCGATAAGGCCAAAATGTGTCCCTTAATGGTCCCTAGAGATAGGTTTAAATCAATTCCTGTTTGAAGAAAGGCAAGGACCCTCCCAATCATATACTTGCGAGGGTGCCATCTTCTCCTCTCGCACCAGGAAATGTACGATTTCCAGACCCTATGGTAAATACTTCTAGAAACTGGATTTCTAGCATTTATCAGAGTAGACAGGACAGATCCTCTGATACCACAGTCTTTCAGTACCCTGGTCTCAATAGCCACGCCATCAAATTCAGCGACCGTAAAGAAGGATGGTATATGGGACCTTGAGACAACAGGTCTGGACAGTATGGGAGGCACAATGGGTCTGACCGGAAACCCCCACAATCTGGACGTCCAGAATAGGAGAGCCAAGCGAGTTGCCCGGGTTTCCAGCAGATTGATGGGCAAGGTCTTCTCTACTTGGGACCATCTTCCCTGTACGGAAGCCTCTTCCAGGACTGCTCGCCAACCGAGATGACTAGCGTCCGTAGTCACCACCTTCCAGGTTACAGGCGGAAAGGATTTTCCACCCTTCAAGTTGTTGGTCTTTGACCACCAAGAGAGGTCCGGTTTTACCTGTAGGGATAGAGACATGGGATGATCCAAGGTTTGAACAGACTTGTTCCAAGCTTCCAGGATAGTTTTCTGGAACAACCTGGAGTGAAACTGCACATAAGGAACTGCGCTGAAAGATGACACCATCTTGCCCAGCAGCCTCATGCACAGTCGAATTGAAGGCCTTTTTACCCTTTTGACTTCTCGGACCAGCTCCACTATAGAGCTGACCTTTAAGGGAGGTAAAATTACTCTTTCCTGGGTTGTATCCAGGATCAGGCTTAGATATGTCAAGACTTGAACTGGACGAAGGGCCGATTTGTCCATATTCAGAATCCAGCCTAGGAACTTCAGGAAACGAACGGTAGTTGTAACGTTTTCTGCTAAGGCGGAGTAAGACTGGTCCTTTAACAGAAGGCTGTCCAGATATCCTACCACCAAGATCTTTTGGGACCTTTAGAAAAGCCAACACTGGAGCCAAAACCTTTGTGAAGACTTGAGGGGCCGTGGCTAGACCGAACAAAAGTGCCACAAATTGGAAATGACACCCCTCTACTGGGAAACGCAGAAATCTTTGATGCGGATCGAAAATTGTCACATGTAGGTACGCATCCTTGATGTCTATGGATGCTAAAAAATTCCCTCTTCTCAAGGATGCGATTACTGAACAAACCGACTCTATACGGAAGGTTCAGAGGTTTAAAAAGGAATTGAGGGACTTGAGGTCCAGAATGGGCCTTCCTCCCCATTTGGCTTTGGCACTGTAAATAGGTTTGAATAGAATCCTTTGAATTTTTCCTTGTGCGGAACCTCGACAATTACCTCCTGCCTTTCTAGCTGTTCTAAGGCTAGGAATAGGCTTCTCTTTTTCTCTGGGTCCGATGGGACTCTGGATACCAGAAACCGATTTGGTGGAAAATCCCGGAACTCTTTTTGGTAACCTTGTGTTATAGTGGAAATGACCCACCTGTCCTGAACCAATTTCCCCTATGTGTCTGCGAACCGCCGCAGTCTGCTCCCCACCCACAAGAGTGGGGGTGCCCCTTCACAAGGAGCACTTGGAATTGATTTTGTCCGGTTTCTAGGTCCAAGGTCTTTTTTGACCCTGAGGTTTCTTAAAGGTAGGTGGTTGAGGCCGTCGATACCTCTTGGGAGAAGAGGTGCTTGGCCCAGGAGCTTTGGGAATCTTAAAGGAAGGCTGCTTATTCCTTCTTTTAACCGGAAGCAAGGAGCTCTTTCCTCCTGAGATCTTTTTGATATACTTATCCAGGTCTTCACCAAACAAACGCTCACCATGAAAAGGAAAAGCCGCGAGTAGCCTTTTGCATGGCATCTCGGCTGACCAGTTCTTTAGCCACAAGACCCTGGGCATATGGATTGAGAGTAGCGCAAAACGAGACATCTGCTGGATCGAGTCCTTTAATGCGTCCACCGCAAAACATAAAGCGCGAGGAACAGGTAGGTTCCTGACCAATCTTTTAAAGTGGTCTTTCAAGGACTGACAAATACCGATAGCCGCAACTGCCGGTTGTATTGCTGACCCAGCCACTGCAAAGGAGGCTTTTAGTAAGGATTCCACCTTTTTATCCACTGGATCTTTAAACCCTTGGGCATTATCCACTGGACAGGTTAAGCTTTTATTCACTGATGAAATGGCAGCATCAACCAAAGGCGTATCCCACCTTTTTCTGAATTTTTCGAGTATAAAAATGAAAACCTTTTTGGAGACAAGTATATCCTGTCCGGGTGGTCCCAGTCAGCGTAAATCACCTGCTCCAATAATGGATGTACAGGGAATGCCTGGGCACCTTGCTGAGGCCGTAAGGATCCCAATGTAGAACAGGAAAGTCCCGGTCCCTGAACCGGGGTAACGTAAATCCTGCTCTCACTATTTCAGCCAAAGACTGGATAAACAATTTCTGGGATTGGGAAGCCGAAATCGGTTCTTCAGAACCTGAGTCCCCCGCTGAGGACTCTTCAGCCTTTGCCTCCTCTTTATCCCTTATGACCACCTCCTCCATATCCTCTGCCCATTCTTGATCCATATCACAAGGATCCTCCAAATCACAAGGACCCAACTGGCTAAGGGAGTCCTGGTGCTCAAGTTACTCTGCACTGGGACCAGGCTCAGGAGAGGGAGATCTATGACGCTTCTTCCCTCCCTGCATTACTGAGGCAATCATACCCGCTATTTTGCCTTCAAGGCCAGCTAGGGCTGATGCTAAGTCATCCATAGTAACATAAGCCGATGCAGGGATATTGGTAGTGGCCACTACGTCTGACAAATGCAATGGCTCAGCCAGGCCAAATGCTGCAGGTTATTCAGAGGAGATTGATGCTGCAGTAGCCTGAGGTTGGTCTCCTGTTTTCGAAGGAGTCACTTTAACCCCTGGACTTGCCCTGCTCCCTGTACCTCATTTTCTGGAAGACATTGCTTACAAGGTTCGAGGAAAAAAAGTACTCTCTCTGTGCTATATGGCTGAGATTAGCGTATAACAACTACCACGGCCTTTAACCTCCAACGTGTTCAGACTCCCATGCCCAGACCTCTGTGTCCCACCGCAGCAGGCTCCTGGATCTTACAAGCCTATCTGACAAGCAGCATTGAGACACACGGGCGCTGACTTCCCTCTATATGCATGCACCATCACGTGATGCACGCACGCCCGGGGCTGCACATGCGCACGCCTGCGGCGTCCATACAGTCATGCCGCGATGCACGTGGCGACCGCCATCCGCGTACACCAGAGCGCATGCGGATGAAATGCAGGCGCGTGGGCACGTGGCACACTTCCCCGACGCATGCACACGCGGTCCCCATGCGGGAGACACCCGCATAAGTGCATCTTGTGGCAGTGTTCTGTAACCTACATACATAAAATGTAAAGAGAAAAAGAATTGCGCTAGGTGCTCAAAAAAGTGAAAAAATTAATACGGAAATATCCGTGAAAGGGGTCCTGCTGCTGGACACTATAACCCCAATACGAGGGCACAAGAAACAGATATAAAGAGAACAGTGCAGCGCTGGACAAATATCATGAGTGAAAAATATTGTGAAATTATTGTTAAAAAATCAATATAAATAATTAAGCATTTATCAATAGTAAATAACACCTAATAATAATGACTAGTGAAAAAAAACATTGAATCAATAGGTCCATAAGTGATGAAAAGGCAAGTATAGCGAATGCAAATAAAAGTTCTGAATTATAATGTGAGTGAAGTCCAAAAATTATTCCATGCGGAGTTCTGGATCGATAATCCACCGCCAGTGCTGCCCACCACCTGGTGATAATGTAATGAAGGCTTACCAGGGAGCCAGCGACCGCCCTTACTCAGGGGGGTCAAAACAGGCTTAGTAGAGGGAGAAGTAACTTTGAGGGATGTCCCTTGAGAGACTCTGTAAGGAATCTTGCCAAAATGCTTCCTGGGCGACTACTCAGCAGCAACAGAGCGCCAGATGGAGTGAGCCTTACATTCTGGTTTCTGATCACAGCTTCTAGGCAGGGGAGACACTGGCCGTTCAACAAGATCCTGGGATGGGTCAGGATGCTCCAACACGGAACTGTAGGACCCCTATTACAGAGGTCTAATAGGCACAGACAGGAGTGAGTGGTCAGTCACAGGCGGCAACTTCAAACGTCCATCAGGATCCTCTCATCCACCAGTTTATCAGACTTTAATACATTCCATAGGACCCACGTTCCACAAATGGAAAATGAAGGCTTATGTTGCTCTAGAGAAGTAACTGTTTGCTATATCATATATATTCTTACTATTGGTTGCCAGTGTTCAATCACCTAAAGGTAGCATATAGCCCAGATAGTCATTATTATGGTACTCTGTGTCCCGTGATGTACGATAAAGAAAAACACTTGTGGGTTTAACTGATCTTTTTTTTTGTTGTGTATAATTCTCCTTTAGGGGGCATTGCAGGGGGTGTCCTATGCCTACATACTTTTGCCAATGGGTGTCCCTCATTCCCATCTCAAAAACTTGGGAGATAAGCAATTGTAAAAGTAATGACTGTCAACTGCAAAGCAAAGAATATTCAAATTGGCTGGATAGAAGGACCTGTAAAACTCAAGCAAACTATTTTGATGCTTGTTCAAGTGAATGGGTTTGCTCATTCATAAAAGTCATCCACAAATATTGGTTTGTAATGTTTGAAATATTGGCAATACTTTGTATTCCCAGTCTTTTCTTTGTGATGCTGTTTATCTATTGTTATGTTTGCCTTAATCTTGTTTATTTTCATAATAATATACAGTGTATTTCGTCAGCTCTATGTGGTTCATTTATTATTTTTTGTACTTTCCCTTGCAAATGTTGAGTAAAAATCTGTACATGGCAATAGTTCTCAGTATTAGCCACATGCAAATACCAATCTCCCTTGGGTCATTGATATGGAAATACATATGGCACTTTGTGCTATATTTTTGGTTGCCATTTCTCTGAAGTCTAGATGTCGTTCGTCATCCCGCAAGGTGCATGCAAATTTGTTCTTCTCACGGCCCACTACTGTAAAACTACATATGTCAATGTGTCCAGCTATTCTCCAAACATCTGAGCTACTAAAGGTACTTTGCTAATTAATCTGTGCAAGTAATATTATTAATTTCCAGTGTAATTTAATCATTGTAACAGAAAGAGATGTTGAGATGTGATTCTGACAAAATGGATGATATACAAATAATACAAGATAATAATTTAGATTGTAATTTGAAATGACATTGAAAAAGCTGTATCAAGGGGACATGTAGATATTCAAAACAGAATTCCAATTCCAAAAATGTAAATTTAAAATTGGTAATCCATTTGCAGGAAAAAAAAAAATTGAAAAAAGCAGCTCTTGCAGCAATACTCACCTTTAATCAGCAATTTAAGAGACTTAAGTAGAGACTACACTAATTCCTTTTTACCATTGGATATCTTCAGTCTTAAAGTGGTTGTAAAGGCTTAATTTTTTTTTTTTACCTTAATGCATTCTATGCATCCTTGGCTCCTCTGCTATGGGGCAGACACAGAAGTGGAGGAGCCAAGAGCACCTTCCCCAGATGAGGAAGTTCAGGGCCACCACCAAAAAATATACTGTATATATTTTTTTTATCTATAATAATGCTTTAAGGGTTGAATGACATCCAGCATCAGCTACCTCGCTTCCTCTAAGCCCAGTCTTTCATGGACCTGAACCCTGAAGAGATGTCATCATGCTGGTCTGGGCTCGACTGAGTATGACTTAAAAAGTACTGATTTCCCAGCCTATTGCATTTTATTTACTAAAGGCAAATCCATTGTGCACTACAAGTGCACTGCAAGTGTACTTGGAAGTGCAAATCAAGGGAGAAAAATCTGGATGGCCGCACTACTGGACGGCCGCACTACTGCGTATTCATAGCTAAGTTGAAGGTTGTAACAACCTTCAACTTAGCTATGAATAAGCATCGGTTGATGTGAAACGCATTAGCAGTTATCCTATATTATCTACTTTTTATGTGACTCATTTGTATTTTTTTGCTACAATAAAGGTGCTTTTTTCTTCACGGAAGTGCGGCCGTCCAGATTTTTCTCCCTTGATTTCCACTATTTGCACAGAGCCAGCACCTGTGAGGCTGAGTGAGGGCGTTCATCACCAAATAGGAGTGAGAGTCCTGTGAGCGGCTTTCTCTTTTCTTGTACTTGGAAGTGCACTTGGAAGTGCAGTTGCTGTAGATCTAAGGGGAAGATCTGAAATTATTATTATTATTATACAGGATTTATATAGCGCCAACAGTTTACGCAGCGTTTACAATATAAAAGGGAGACAATACAGTTATAACACAATAAGATACAGGAGGATTAAGAGGGCCCTGCTCAGAAGAGCTTACAATCTAATAGGGTGGGGCAGGTGGTACAAAAGGTTGTAACTGTGGGGAATGAGCTGATGGAAGTGGTAAAAGATTCGTTAGAGAGCTTATAGGCTTTCCTGAAGAGATGAGTTTTCAGGGATCGCCTGAAGGTAGCAAGAGTAGGGGATAGCTGGACAGGTGGAGGTAGCAAGTTCTAGAGGATGGGAGGGGGTCTGGAGAAATCCTGGAGATGAGCATGAGAGGAGGAGATGAGAGAGCTCCAGGGTAGGAGGTCTTGAGAAGAGCGGAGAGGACGATTTGGGTGATATTTGGAGACAAGATTGGTGATGTAGCTCGGGGCAGAGTTGTGAATGGCTTTGTATGTTGTGGTAAGTATTTTGAATTTAATTCGCTGGATGATTGGGAGCCAGTGTAGGGATTGGAGGAGAGGGTTGGCAGACACTGAGTGGTTGGTAAGGTGGATAAGTCTGGCAGCAGCATTCATGATAGACTGAAGAGGGGATAGCTTATGGAGAGGCATGCCAATGAGAAGGGAGTTGCAATAGTCAAGGTGAGAGATAACAAGGGAGTGAAAGAGGAATGAGGGGAATCTCTGCTGATTTCTATCATCCAATCATGTGCAAGCAAAAATGCTGTTTTTTTAATTTTCCTTGCATGTCACCCTCAGATCTACAGAAACTGCATTTCCAAGTACACTTCCAGGTGCACTTGCAGTGCACTTGTAGTGCACAGTGGATTTAGTAGAAAAAAAACATTGTCAAATGTCATTGCCTATGGGGTTGGTTTACTAAAACTGGAGAATGCTAAATTTGATGCAGCTGTGCATAGTAGCCAATCAGCTTTTAACTTTAGCTTGCTCAATGAAGCTTTGACAAAAACAACTGGAAGCTGATTGGTTTCCATGCAGAGCTGCACCAGATTTTGCTCTCTCCGGTTTTAGTAAATCAACCCCTAAGTGTCTACAGCCATAACAAACATCTTTTAAAAAACAAACACAAGAGGGCACCTCCATCTAGGTGTAGCGATAGATGGGCCCTCCTTTCTGCCCTGAAACATGTAGCCACATTCCCTCCACTTCTTGTCTTCTCCCAGCCGTGAGAGGTGCCGTTTTGGAGCCGCAGCCATCTCGCCACTTCTGGAAGCTGCTGATGCTTATGTTCCAACCTGAAGCCTGACAGCTGCAGTTCCTTTAAGAACTCTTCTTCAACCAGCCACATGCCTTCTGAGCTCTGCAGCCTCATGGTGATCCTATGAAGGTCTATATGGGTCTATGACAAGCCTTGATCTACTTTTATCTAGTGAGTGCATTTTAATTGTTTTTTATGTATTTTTAATTAAATCGCTACACCTAGATGGAGGCGCCCTCTTGTGTTTGTTTTTTTATATGTGCATTAGGATCTCAAGACCTAATTTGAGAGGAGCTGCATTCATTTACCTGGTGTTCTCCTGGCCCTTTTATGTGCCCCAGTTGGGTTCCAGTCAACGCAATAGCTTATTCTTTTTTCTTTAACAACAAAGAACTTTAACTAATCCAGCTGGTTACCGCCAAATTAAGCATAAATATATAGCCGTCCTTTTGGGTGGAAGAAGTCATATGCTAGACTGAGTTTTCCTGGTGAGTCGCTATTTTCCACAAATGTAAGCCGGTGCAATGCTTGCAACTCCATAGACATTAACTATCATGGTCGATGAATCTAAATGTGATCAGTGCCTATAATTCTAAGAACAGTTCTGATTTCTGAAGGTAAATCTTTGATTCCAAATAGTGGCACTGGCAAAGGGTTGGCAGAGTTGGCATTACTGAATTTGGCTGCTACAGGAATAGTTTTTTCTATAATAATCATCAGTGCATCTGAGTGATGATGACTATCGTATTTCATCTCTAAAGGCATGAAAATACATCTTTTGTGAATGAGGTATTGACGATCTATCTGACTATATCTCAAAATATGTGTGAGTAATTATGAAGCAAGCACGTCTTTTGCTAAATATTCTGGTTTCATCTTTCTTCTCTCAGGAAAATAATCTAGGATGTCCTCAAGTTTGTAGCCAGTCAGAACACTGATGTAGGTACATAAACAAACTATGGAGGAACACAAGTCTGTTCATCTTTTTTTTTTTTTAACATAAAGTTTATTTATTTTGAACAAAACACATAGAAACAGCGGTACAGTCTCAACAGTCATTATCTGTAACATGAGTGAAAACACAGCAGAATATTAGCCGTCAACAGTTCAGTGGATACATTCTAACCAATGGAGTACATTGCAATGAGAAGTCATATACCAGGTAAAATGAAATTCCGATGACTAGCAATAATACAGCAGAGAAAATAGTCAGTGGAGCATGTTATCTAGAGGGTATTGGGTGGAGTGGGGGTTTGATTCCCCATGGGTTTGTATATCTGAAGTTCTGAACCCGATTGTTGCGTGTAGTACAGCGAGAATACACAGGGATGTAGATCCAAAGAAGTAGGGACCTACATAGCTACCATGTTCCAACTGTGATATAGACCTGTGTGTGTGTGTGTGTGTGTGTGTGTGGGGGGGGGGTTGGGCTCATCCTAATGGTATTAAGTAAGGTCTCCTACAATGTCCTTAACCCTATTCCAAGGCAAGTTGCCTTTCCCAGGTCCATGCGCCCATATTTTTTCAAATTTCTTGGGACAGTTACGTCCTAGATATGTTAATGTATATAGTGGCAGGGCCGCATCTACTAGGGCTCTCCATTGTTGTAATGATGGGGGAATGGAGTCGTTCCATTTGAGAAGAATCGCTTTCCTTGGATAGAAGGCTGTATAGAATACGAACAGTTTTTTAGCCTGTGTTGCCTCTAGTGTGTCTACAATACCTAGTAGTAGTGGCAGCGGGTCACATGGAACTCTGAGTTTACCTATAGAGCTGATCTCGGCCACTACCCCCCTCCAAAAGGTTTGAAGATGTCGGCAGGACCATATGACATGAAAGAAAGATCCCCTCTCTGAGGTACATTTAGGGCATAGGGGACTCCTATCGGGATATATATTAGCCAGGCGCTCTGGCGAGTAGTAAGCACGGTGGATGAATCTAAGTTGAGTGAACCTATCCCTCGCAGATATCATGAGAGGAAGGTATTGCTGAACACCCTCCTCCCAGTCATCATCCGCAAGTTTGGGTATATCCGCCTGCCATTTCGAGAACAGCCGAAAAACCACAGAGGTATCCAGTCCAGGGCCAGCATGCGTTCAACAGCATTAGCCTCCAGTGTGATAGGCTGGGGGAATTGTGTCCGGTAAGCATGTCAAAGCTGGGTGTACCTGAAGAACATATAATTGGGCAGTCCTCGCTCTCCTTTTAAGTCGTCAAATGTCCTCAGCCCATCCGATGAAACAATGTCTGCCAGTGTTCTAAAACCATATCACGCCCATATCACAGGGTCCGGGATGGATTGGAAATGGGGTAGTCTCGGGTTTCCCCATAGTGGGGTGTGTGGGGACCAGCTGTTGGCCTACCCCACCTTAGCCTTTATCGTGTCCCAGACCCGCAACGTAACACGCATTGATGAGGTGATGTTTGGGTTAGATCTAGGATCCCTGTGTATTAGGTTTTCGGAGTTCGGAGTAGGAGCTTAGCAGTGCCTCCTCCAGCGTGGCCACAGGGTTAGCCGGTTCCTCGGACAGCCACCATCTGACCGTCACAAGGACTGCTGCCCAATAATACTTAATGAAGCAGGGCATCGCCAGACCCCCCAAAGTAATTGGGAGCTGGAGAGTAGTCTGTGCTATCCTGGGGTACCCCCATTTCACACAAAGGAGATAAGCAGGCTATTTCATTTCTGAAAGAATGTCTGTGGAATGAGGACCAGAGTCTGTCTAAACAGGTAGATAAATCTGGAAAGTATAGACATTTTAACCAGATTGACCCTACCAACAGGGGTAAGGGGTAGGGCTTTCCAGGCTGAGCATTTCCGAGTCAGGGAAGACATTACCGGTTCTAAGTTAAGAGGGATAAATTGACCTACATCTCTATGGATAACTATCCCCAGGTATTTAAATTGGGAAACTATTTGAAGCGGGGTGTCTTTTGGGTTTCCACTATCGGAGGGGTGCAGGGTGAATAGGATGGACTTCCACCAGTAAATGCAAACCCCTGAATATCTACCGAAGGTATTTATAAGTAAGAGGGCCTCCCTCGGTGAGGTGGTAGCATTTCAAAGGTACACAAGGGTGTCGTCGGCATATTGGGAGATCTTCTCCTCTACAGGACCTATGGAGATGCCGCAGACTGCAGGTGCAGAGCGCAGCAAGATTGCCATTTTCTCTATAGCCAGCACAAAAAGAGCCGGGGAGAGCGGACACCCCTGCCTTGTTCCTCTACAAAGGTGAAAGGGAGGAGAGAGGATCGACCCGATGCGTACTCTAGCTCTTGGGAAGTCATACAGGGCCTTCACCCAGGATATAAACTTAGGGCTGAAACCAAAGTGGTGCAGGACCTCCCACAGATAGACCCATTCAACTGAGTCAAATGTTTTTTTAGCATCCAGGGAGGCCACTGAGAGAGTAGGGGTCAACTGGTCAACTGGTCAACTGGTCAAGTGCGCCCCCAAACCTTTTCCTTGCTCGAGCTGAACTCAGACACAAATTGTGACAGCAGGTACGGGGAGAAGATCCCCAGCCTGCTGTCATAGCCACTGCATCTGAGGGGGCAAGGTATTTGTCGGAACCCAGAACTGTGTACAACCTCCGCAGGTTTATATCCATACCCTTACCCGGCATAAATCCAGTCTGATCTTCATGGGCCAGAGTAAGGATAACGTCATTCAATCTCTGTGCCAAGATCTTAGTAAGAATCTTGGCATCTGCATTGAGCAAGGAGAGTAGGGGAGCAAGGTCGGTAGGAGGAACACAGCTCGGGGTCCTTGCCTGGTTTGGGTATAACCACTATAACCACCTCCGCCATAGAGGCTGAGAGTGTTCCTTCCTTCAGGGTCTTGACTATCATCTCATGAAGCTTGGGTGTCAGTTTATCTCCATACTTTCTATAGAATTCAGAGGGGATCCCATCTATACCTGGAGTCTTCCTTGCCTGGAGGTCGCCCACAGCCTGCTGAACCTCCTCCACGTTTAAGAAGCCATCCAGGCATTCACGTGCTGTGTCGGAGAGGGTGGGGAAGTTGATCTGGTCCAGGAAGGAATTCAATTCCTCCCTAGAGTAGTCCACCCTGGAGGAATAGAGATCACTGTAGTAGGAGGCTAATCGGGTATTTATGGCCAGGGGGTCAACCAGCAGTCCACCATCAGCATCATAGATATGGACAATGGATGAGGTTGGTTGCTGCTCCCTAGCCTACCAGGCCAGAAGCTGACCGGTTCCCCCCCTGCTCAAAAATGCGCTGCACTTGTGCCAGGTGTTGCTTTTTTGTCTTGGACACCCTGAGAAGCATCACTTCCCGGTATGCCGCCTGCATGTCAAGATAGGTGACTGGATTTTGTCTGACTTTGGAGATAGAGGATTGGTATGCACCCCTAATATAGGCCTTAAATGCATCCCATGTACTATGAACTGCAGCAGTGCCCACATTCTTTAGACAGAAGTCAGTTATGTGTGTGGAGATTTCAGCCTCCACCAAGGGATCCATAATCCAGTATCGAGACAGACTGCCATAGTCTCTCAGAGGGGGGCATCTAGATTTGGAAAGTACACAGCATAGGGGCATGATCTAATATTCCCCTTGGTAAAATACCGACCACTCGGACCTGGGAGAGCATCCCCCCACTGACAAGGATCAGATCTATGCATGACATGGCTCTATGGGATGTAGAATGGCAGGTGTAGGCCCTGTTCATCGGGTGTCTCCAACGCCAGACATCCGTTAGGCCATATAGGGACACCCATTTTGACAGAGGAGAGTCCACACCGCCCCCTGCGATAGCCTATCTAGAGATGGGTTCAGGACCATGTTAAAGTTACCAGCAATAATTAAGTTATCAGTGGGGTACATAGAGATGAGAGGGGTCAACAGTTTTAAAAGGGCAGTTGTGGCCGGTGGTGGTATATAAAGGCCAAGGATTATCATTTCAATAGTGTCTACCACTGCATGCAATAGCACGTACCTCCCCCCGGGTCCACACATTCAGTAGTTTGTACGTTAAGGATTTATGGATCAGTATACTAACTCTGAGTGTGTGGCATGGTAATAGTGGCCAACCCAAGGTTTCTTTAAGCCCAGCACTTTACTCCCCACCAGGTGCGTCTCCTGTAAAATGCATACATGTGGACTATACTTTTTAAGGTATGTTAAAACTAAGGAGCACTTCATTTTGTCGTTAAGTCCCCGGACGTTCCAGGTGAGCAGCCTCATGTGAGCCATGGGGAGGTCTGCAATATGGAAGGGTCGGGAATATACCAATAGTGGACCCGAGGAGAGGCGCGCAAAATTAGTTATACATATAATCTTACATAAGACCTGATATACCCAAAGCAATAGTTTGAGCTGTAGACGGGCAAACCGCCAGAGAGAAGTACCTCAATACACACATTTTAACACAAACATGAGAACCTTAAAAAAAAAACCACAACCCCCCTCCTCCCACCCTGCACAACCATTGGGGAACTCAGAGTGCCCAATCCCTTAACCATAACTTAGCTCAACCTGAGCACTTTAGGTGTATCTCCTATGGGGGCAAGGAGAAAGCTGAAGGCAACCCGGGGGGATGCTAAGGCAGTTTTTCTGCAGTCAGTGCAAGCCTTAAGCAGCCGTCCCCAACCTGGATGTTAAGAACAGAAACCAGCAGATTGTGTACCGTTAAGTGAGTTTGCTTAGCTAAGGGCACATGCTTGTGAGGCATAACAAGGTGAACAT
The DNA here is from genome assembly GCA_037952925.1 of Lithobates clamitans. Classification (NCBI taxonomy): domain Eukaryota; kingdom Metazoa; phylum Chordata; class Amphibia; order Anura; family Ranidae; genus Lithobates; species Lithobates clamitans. The sequence continues at coordinate 11,489,400 of JBBGZY010000502.1, read as the reverse complement.
ACACAGCGTTCTCCCCATCACCTGCACCATCCCATCTCCTAGTAGCTAGCTGCTCCATGTTGCTCCCACTCCCCTAGCATACCGGAGCCCTCCATGTCACTGTCACCTTCCAAGAAAAGTTCATTCGGCTCGGTAACACCAATAGTTCAATCAATAATTCTGGAAGCAGAAGGAGGGTGAGTAGGGGTTCAACCGGCCATAAGGAAAAACCTTGTCATGCAGGTCGAGGAGGGGGGGTGGACAGCATCTGCATCAGTTCATCAGTGCCAGGCAGCACTGAGAGGGGGGCTGTCACCACTCCAGCACAGGCAGAGGTATACACTATTGGAGATATGAAAGTCAGGCCGGAAACATGGAAGTTATAGGAGCATTTTGTAGGCCAATACGGCATATATTGCCACCAGCCACAATGGTGGGATAGTATAGGAGACAAGCCGGTACATCAACAGGGAAAGAAACAAGGAACAATAAGTATACCATTACCGGGGTCTAGGCAGAGTGTCCAGCTACTGGGAGGCCTCTGGCGAGGTAAAGTATTGTGCAGATTCTCCATCCACCACCCGGAGGCGGGCAGGAAACAACATGCTATATTTGATGCTTTTTGCACATAGATGGGCCTTTACATGATCAAAGGTTCTGCGGATCGAATAATCTGGAAAAGCATAAGGCGTGCGTTATCATGACGAAACTCAGCCACCTTCCTTGCCTTTCAAAGCACCAGATCCCGATCCCGGAAATTTAACAGGCGGAAAATGAAGGTGCGTGGGGTTGCCCAGGGGAGCCCCGCACAGGGGGCATCCTGTGGGCTCTCTCCACCGCATAATGGGGGGAGAACACGGCATCAGGCAGGGTGCGGAGTAGATGTTCCATGAAGGCCACCGGGTCTTGTCCCTCAGATCCCTCGGGCAGACCCACGACCCGCTCCTCTTCTGCTCCTGTTTTCACTGGCCTCTGCTCGGGACTCCAGCGCCTTCACTCGTACCTGTAGTGTATGGAGAGAGGCTCGGTGTTCTCTGATGGAGTCCTCAGAGTCTCCCACACGGCGCTCAACCTCTGCAGCCGGACGCGGATTTTGTCCATGTCCCGGCGCATTAACCCAAAATCCGTTTGTAGCATATCAATCTTAGCTGTGAGGGCAGTTTTGCAGCCGGAGATAGCCTGCATCAGCGCCTGAAAGCGATCCTCCTCTACCGTTGCCAGGTCTGAGGCCAGAGTTTGGGTCACCATGTGCGAGCTGGCGGGAAGGCCCTGTTTCGGTATCCACTGCTGGGGAGAGGCTTTGGGAATGGAGGAGTTCTTCCGTCCGGAGCTGGACTTGCCTCTTCGCATACCCGAGGATCTCCAGGTGGCCCCAGGGAAGGATATTGAAGGTTTTGCCAGTATTAAACAGATAAAATATCCAGGTAGGAGCAGAGCTCCCCCAGCGCAGGTCCGATCAAGCCGCCAGCTCAACCACGCCCCCCCAAGTCTGTTCATCTTTAATAGTTATGTCATAGTGTTACACTTTTTTTTAGGCAAAATTCAATTTTAGGGGATAAACCCAAAATCTCTTGCTCATATAAATAAGTTTTCTGGTCTATACTTTCCTTATACCTGCAGCATTCCCAAAATATACCACTGTGTAAAATAGACTGTTCATTCACTTGGTAAATAGTAAATGTTTGTTTATGTTTTAAGCCTCTAAACCGATTACTTTTTTTTTCTTTTCTTCACTTAACAATCCTGCAAATAACATGCTTTTTATTCCTGGGTGACTACAATCACTTCTCCTCTACATCTATGGAGGGAACCATAGTTATCACCCAGGTCAAAGTTCAAAAATGTCATTCTCTCTTCATCCTTATTACCTGGGGTATAGGGATTGGTATTTTCACACGAGGGAGAAGGAAAAGCACATTGTTCATGTGTTCAGTTCATCAAACAGGATATACAGTAACTAGGACACTGCATTTCCACTGCATCTAAGGGCTGGTAAGCTGCAAAATACTAAATGTTTGTGCTTGGATTTAGATATCTTTTATTTTGTTAATTTTTTCATAGCAGCTGTCTGAAAATGACCAGTTTCTCCTGTAAAATACTCCATTAAAGGGGAAGTTATTAAATGGCAGGGGTTACATACAGATACATAGATATTCTAAATTATAAAGGTATTTTATATTTTTCCATGAGCATTTTAAAATAATACAAAAAACAACATGCAAAGTATTGCATTAAACCCTAGATCCACATGTATTCTTTATATAATGTATACTGAATAAACATAAATGAAACTGGCCTATTTCATCTATCCAAAATTTCTGCATTTTCTGTGGAATTTTGTCTTTTGGCAAGAGCTTTTAAAAGCTTTAAAATAATTTTAAATGTTTTTGTGTTCTGTTTTATATTATATTTTATTATATTATATTATATTTGTTTTTTTTTTTTATAAGATAATAGTTTTTTAGATAATAGTTAAAGCAACTAGTCCAAGTAGCAATATCCCAAAAAAATGAGAAAAAGGTCCCACCTTTTTTGTGGTTTTTTAACAATTTTTTTTTTTAATTTCTATTCAATTCTGGCAAAAACTGCTCAAAAGAAAGATTGCTGCTTTTGCTGAAAGATCCAGGTTCCCAAAATTTGACACTCATTACTAATACTGAACTATTTATACACAATGATTTGTTGGTCAGAAATGGTAAAACAATAAATCTGCCCTAAAGTGAGCTTACTTTATAGTGGTTGAAAACCCTTACAGACCACTTTTACCTACAGGTAAGCCTAGATTAAGGCTTACCTGTAGGTGCAAGAAATATCTCCTAAACCTACACGGTTTAGGAGATATTTGCAAAAGACAGGCACCGATGTCTACGGCGCATGCGTGAGTGTGCCGTTTCTAATGGCGATCATGCCGTTAGCGGCTCCCGCGTGCATTCGCTGGAGTGACGTCATTGCGGCTCCGGCCAATCACAGCGCCTGAGCCACGATACCCAGAAGGAAGATGGACGCTTTGTGGAAGAGGGGACAGCGGTGACATCGCAGGCTCCTGTGTCAGGTAAGTGACACATAATGGGCTACTATGTGATGCAAAGTAGCCCATTATGCTTTATCTTTGCAGGGAAACAAAGAGGAAGTAAAACCCATCAGGGTTTACTTCCTCTTTAAATTGATCATCCAATTTGTTGTGACAAACCAATATATGAATTATCATGCTGATATGCTGCTGTTTTCTTTAAAATATACCAGTCCAACCAAATGAAAACCAGTGCAAGAGAAAATCTGACTCTGTATGCACCACCACCTAGATGGATGGATGGACAGATGGGCTGAATGTAGATATACTACAACTAATAGGCTTATTTTATAAGGCAGGGTGTAGAGCAATAATAATTAGAGATGGACCGAACAGCCCTGGGTTCAGTTTGTACCAGAACTTCCGAACACCAGAACTTCTGAGCAAAAGTTCGGACCTGAACTCTGAAACCCATTAAAGTCTATGGGACCTGAACTTGAAAATCAAAAGACCTCATTTTGAAGGCCTATATGCAAGTTATTGGCCACAAAAAGGTTATGGGGCCCAGGTACTGCCGTGAGGGTATCAATGCAAAAAAAACTCTTATAAAAGAAGCAGTGATTTTAACGATGCTTAAAGTGAAACAGTAAAAATGAAAAACTCCTTTAAATATAGTGCCTGGGGGGTCCTCTTAGTCTGCCTGTAAAGTGGTGCATCTGTATAGAACCTACTGCAGCAAAACACACACTTTTAAAGAAAAAAATTACATTTAAATTGCTGGGACAATACCATTGCCGGGAGTAGCAAAGATAGCAAAAACGGCGTGGTGTCCCTCCCAATCCATACCAGGCCCTTCGGGTCTGGTATGGATTTTAAGGGGAACCCCACACCAACATATTTTTAAAAAGTGGTGTGGGGTCCCCCCAAATTCGATACCAGACCCTTATACGAGCATGAAGCCTGGCAGGCCAGAAAAGGGGAGACAAGAGAGCCACTCCCCAAACAATACCAGGCCACATGCCCTCAAAATGAGGGGGTGCTTTGGGGCAGAGGGGCTCTGCGCAAAGCAACTTGTCCCCATATTGATGGGGACAAGGGCCTTTCAGACAACCCTGGGCTGTGGTTACGAGGGTCTGCAGGTGGGGGGCTTAACAGAATCTGGAAGTCCCCTTTAACAAGGGGGCCCCCAGATCCCTCCCCCCACGTGAATGAGTATACCCCTACCCATTTAACAAAAAAGTGTAAAAGTGAATAAAGACAGTACAAGAGATTTTGAAATTTAAAAAACAATGTCCTCGATGCAGATCCATCGTCAATAACGACGCTGCGGTCGCAACTGCTGGAGCCGAAAAAAGAATAAAAAAGCTCCTCCATCAACAAAGGCTAACCGCCTACTGCAGGATCTGCCATTTGACAGTTCTTATATTGGTATGGGGTGGAGCCACCTGGCGATGTCACCTGGTGGCACAGCCCCTTGTGACTTCACCGACCCAGCATGCAATGGCAATAGAATAATGTAAAAAGGAAACCGCGTGGATGTCCCCTCTGAACCATACCAGGCCACATGCCCTCAACATGGGGTGGTGCTTTGGAGCAGGGGGGCTCTTCCTTCCTGCCTCAAAACACCTTGTCCCTATGTTAATGGGGACAAGAGCCTCTTCACCACAACCCTGGGCTGTGGTTGTGGGGGTCTGTGGGCAGGAGGCTTATCAGAATCTTTAACAAGGGGGCCCCCCAGATCCCAGCCCACCCTTTGGGAATGAGTATAGGGTACATTGTACCCCTACCCATTCACCAAAAAAAGTGTCAAAAAGAAATAACACAGACACAGTTTTTAACAACTCCTTTATTAAAACTAAAAAATGTCCCCCGATGTAGATCCATCATCAATCATGATGCCACTGCCGCCGCTGGACCTGGAAAAAAATGCACCGCCCACGACAAAGGCTAACTGCAGAATGCAGTTCTTATATAGGTAAGGGACGGGGCCACTTGGTGCCATCACTTGGTGGCACTGTTCCCTTCTTATGTCACCAACCTGGCATGCACCGTCGGTGATGTCATATAGGGGCAGTGCCACAAAGTGGGCTTCCAGATTCTGATAAGCCCCCTGCCCACAGACCCCCACAGCCCAAGGTTGTTGGGAAGAGGCCCTTGTCCCCATCAACATGGACCCCCCCTGCTCTAAAGCACCCCCCATGTTTTTGGAATGTGGCCCGGTATGGTTCAGGAGGGGGGCGCTTGCTCCTCCCCCTTTCCCTTTCCTGGCTTGCCAGGCTGCATGCTCAGATAAGGGTCTGGTATGGATTTTGGGGGGACACCTGCCATTTAAAAAAAAAAACTTTGGCATAGGGTTTCCTCTAAAATCCATACCAGACCCAAAGGGCCTGATATGGACTGGGGAAGGGACCCCCACGCCATTTTTTTTTACATTTTTCTATTGCCGAAAATGGTATTGTATTGCTGGCAATTTGAATGTCATTTATTTTTTTATCTTTATAAATGTCAGTTTTGATGCAGCAGGTTCTAAACAACATACAGATGCACCACTTTACAGGCTGACTAAGGGGACCCCCCATGCACTATATTTAAAGGAATTTTTATTTTTTATTATATTAAATTCCTTAAAATAACTGCTCCTGTAAAAACAATATTTAAAAAAAAAGTTTTTGCATTGATACATGTCCCCCAGGGTAGTACCCGGGCCCCCCTACACTTTTTATTGCCAGTAAATGGCATATAAGCCTTCAAAATGGGTACTTTTGATTTTTCAAGTTCGGATTCCATAGACTCTAGTTCTAACCTTTTATCAGTCTATCCAAATAGACTGATAGGTTATGCTTTTAGTTATATGTTAGCACACATAATTCAACTATCTTAGTAATGCTGTTAAAACATATTATAATGATCTGTTAAAATGGGTCTCAGACAGTTTATTCAAATGTCTTCAAAAAACATTTGGATATGTAGTACACACTTAATGACACCTGATGATTAGGACCATCAGAGGTATGATATGCCTAAAGCACAACAATAGAGAAACCATGGCACTACTGCCAGTTACTGTCCTAGAGTAAAATGAAAAATGTAAAAGGTTGCTTCTGTTATATGGTTTCATCTTTAATGGCCATCATCGTTAGCCTAACCTAGCTTTATCATTATAAAAAGAAACATTGCTTCCTGAATACAGTCTCTCTATTCACTAAAACAAATTGAGGTTATTAGCAAAGCAAAAATAACTGATTCTCTAATTCTGCCAGGTGTAAACATGACTGCTAAAGATTTATCACACATTTATGATTCATGAATATTTTAATAATACATTTATCTGATTGATATGGCCTATATTACAAACTGATCTATCATTCAGCAAATTTCATTAATAACCATGACCCTTTTTAAAGTCCATTAAGGTACTACCAATATGAAGTATGATATATGGAGTGTATGTGTTTTTGCAATAGCATCCATGTTTTATAACAACTGGCCCAATAAATGGTTCAACAGCATTAAAACTTGCACAAAATCAATCGGACCTATATATTAACGTTGTGCAAACACAATAACTGAGGTAGGTGGTGGCTACTTCACAGGCTAGAGATCAGGATGCAGTAGCTTGAAAGCAGCTGCAGAGTCGAATGCTTGAATAAGTGAAATCGCTCCCATTTTATCAGCAGCATGCATAGAAGCAGAGAGTGTCATTCCTGGAGTTACTGGCATCTGTTAACAGTGACAGCTAGGTTATACAGGCTAATACAGTCTGCTGGTTTGAAGTAGGTGCTACTCAGGGGTGAAGCACTAAAAGAAGAAGGGGAAAGGGGGTGTTCTTCCATTTGCTGAGTTGCTAAGGGATTACATCCATGCTGCTAGTGTGGTAATTGGGGATTACCAAGAGACAAAGAAAGCCACCTACCCTCTTCTGTGTCATCATTCCTTCACTGGCCAAACCAACAAGATTTTATGCCACTGGTGTTCCTTCACTGGTGTCAGAGATTCTGCAGCACTTCAGCAGTAAGAAAGTGACATCATACTAGAAGAGGAATGTTTTATTTAGCAAGCATTTTGCTAGCAAGGTAACACAAGTTACAGGATGGCTAGTGTGACATAGGTTATAATGTGCTATTGCAACTTGATATGTGCTAAATGAGGATTCTATAATATGGTTTTGCAGTATGATATGCTCCTACTAGGTGATATAGTTTGCTCTTGATGGGTTAAAGTTTGGTGTTTTTGCTGTTTAATAAAATTTGCTATAGTGGTGTTGTATAATGGGCTGCTCTGGCTTAAAATATAATAAGCTACATTCACTCAAATATAGCTCCATGCACCCTGAGGAGCATGTGACTGTCTCCCAATCCTCCCATAATGCAGAAATGGGTGCGTTATACAACCGTTTAAATTGTTCAGAAATAGGGATGGGCCAAACGGACCTCTGTTCGGTTCGCACCAGAACTTTCGAACACCGCAAAAGTTCAGACCCGAATAAAGAACCCCATTAAGGTCAATAGGACCCGAACGTCAAAAATAAAAAGTGCCCATTTTGAAGGCTTATATGCAAGTAATTTGTCATACAATGGTTATAGGGGTCTCGGTCTTTGTGAAAAACGTAATTTTTAAATGAGCAGTGATTTTTTTTATTTTTAAACTGAGAGCATAAAAACAAAAAATTCCTTCCAATATATTGCCTGGGGGTCCCCTTAGTTTACCTGTAAAGAGGTAGATCTGTACCATGTCTAGAATCTGCTGCAGCAATAATTGCATTTATAAAGCCAAAAAAATGACATTTTCTCTGCAAGCTGCCTTTATTTTGCTCAGCAACAGCTGGGGAGCCAGTGTGTATGATGAGGCCACAATGTAGTGCACTGGGAACAAGATCAGAGATTTTTTGGATACATTCTGGTGTCACTTTGACTTTTAATAGAAGTAACGTGTGCGTAAAAATTGGTCTTTGGGTGTCAGTGGTGCCTTTCCACTGTAACCCTATAGAGGTAATCTTGATGAAAGCAAGAATTGGCCCTGCTGTAAAAAATTGCAATGATATGCACCTGTCAAACAGGTACAGAAAAATTACTCTTTGGGTGTCGGGGGCACCTTCCCACCATAACCCTATAGAGCTACTCTTGATGAAAGCAAGAATTGGCCTTGCTGTAAAAAATTGCAATGATATGCACCTGTCAAACAGGTGCAGAAAAATTACTCTTTGGGTGTCGGGGGCATCTTCCCACTGTAACCCTATAGAGGTACTCTTGATAAAAGCAAGAATTGGCCTTGCTGTAAAAAATTGCAATGATATGCACCTGTCAAACAGGTGCAGAAAAATTACTCTTTGGGTGTCGGGGGCATCTTCCCACTGTAACCCTATAGAGGTACTCTTGATAAAAGCAAGAATTGGTCTTGCTGTAAAAAATTGCAATGATATGCACCTGTCAAACAGGTGCTGAAAAATTGGTCTTTGGGTGTTAATTGTGCCCATGAAACCTATACCAAAAACATTCTTCCAGATGAAATGATTGAACACCCTCAAACCTAGGCAGCCTTGAAGTCCTGAAGTGATTCCACATCCCAAAAAGACTTAATCAGTCACATAGGCATCAGGGGCTTCATAGCTGTTAATCCAGGACTGATTCATTTTTATAAAAGTTAAATGGTCCACGGAGCCTGTGGACAGACGTGCTCTATGATCAGTAACGAAACCTCCTGCAGCACTGAATGCCCATTCTGAAAGCACACTGGATGCAGGGCAGCCCAACAACTCAATAGCATACTGGGCAAGTTCTGGCCAGTGGCCTATTCTCATGACCCAGTAAGTCAGTGGATCAACAGCTGGAAAGCTCTGCTCTGTTTTGGCCCTGAGGTAATCGTCCACCATGTGATGTAGACGCTGGGATGTGGAAGCTGACAGCCCTGGGTGGCGAGGACTAAAAAAAATGCCTCACTTAGGCGGATGCCTTCTCCAACGCTCCTCTCTTGACCAACAGAAGACTCAAAACTAAGTATTTTATGACACTGTAACTTACTGGAGTCAGAAAGAACGTTCACTAAAATCCTCTTTAATGTGTCCTCAAGAGATTTTATCTTCTGCACTCTCTGTGGGGACGGGATGAGTTCTGAGACCTTCCCCTTATAATGGTGGTCAAGGAAGGTTGCCAACCAGTAATCATCCTTCTCCTTTATGCCACGTATTCTTGGGTCCTTCTTGGGTCCTTTCGCAGGCTTTGAAGCCTGAGGTTGCCCATGCGCCTCAAATTTGCAGAGGCTTGAGAAGCAGACTCCTCGGGGTCACTCAAGATGACAGCATCTGGAACTTCCTCCTCCCAGCCATGTACTACTCCCAAGGGTCCTGGGTTTGAAAAGCCATCGCTTACAGATTGATGCATGTCTTCCTCTTATTCGAAGCCTATGAATCCTCCTCCTCATCCTCCTCCCTGCTCTCCTCCTGTGTGTTCTGTGACATAGGAATGATGGTGTCTAGATAAAGTAGGCCTTAAGAGGAAAGGAAGTCCTCCCAGGCCTCCAGTGCCCTGTCCATAATGCCACGCAGAGTCTGCTCCAGCAGGAACACAACAGGGATTGTGTCACTGATGCATGCACTGTCACTGCTCACCATCCTTGTGGCCTCCTCAAATGGTGACAATACAGTGCATGCATCCTTAATGATCAGCCATTGGCGTGGGGAAAAAAAGCCGAGGCGGCCTGAGCCTGTTGTCGTGCCGTACTTGCACAGGTACTCAGCCCTCTGCTGCATGTGTAGCCGCTGCGGCATTCCCAAAGTTGAGTTCCACCTGGTGGGCATGTCATAAATCAGGCGGTTTATGGGCAGGTGGAATTCCTGCTGAATTTCAGCCAACTGAGCACTGGCTATGTATGACCACCTGAAATGGCTACAGACTCTTCTGGCCTGCTTTGGTACATCTTGCAACCCTGGGTACTTAGGAAATGCTGCACCACCAAATTGAGGACATGTGCCAGGCATGGCACATGTGTCAACTTTCCCTGTCTAAGGGCGGACAGGAGGTTTGAGCCATTATCGGACACCACCATTCCTGGCTCCAGCTGGCGTGGTATGAACCACCTCTGGGCCTGTCCCTGCAGAGCTGCAAGAATCTCTGCTCCGGTTTGGTTTCTGTCCCCTAAACACACCAGCTGAAGCACTGCATGGTACCTTTTAGCCTGACTCTGGGAATAGCCCTTTGAACGCTTAGGGGTACCTAAGTTCATGTTCATAGGACAATTCTGCAGAGGAGGGCATGGAGGTGGTGGAGGAGGAGGAGAGGGTAGAGCTCACAAGTCTGGCATCATTACCACCAGCTGTATAGAGACGTGGGGGCACAACAAGCTGCAGCACCGAGCCCTGCCCTGCATCCTTTTGAGTTGCAAGCAGCGTTACCCAGTGTGCTGCGAATGAAATATATTGTCACTGCCCATGTTTGCTGGACCATGTGTCAGCAGTAAGGTGGATTTTACGGCTGACTGCCTTGCCCAACGATGCCAGAACATTCCCTTCCACGTGATGGTAGAGAGATGGAACGACCTTACGTGAAAAGTAGTAACGAATGGGAACCTGCCATTGTGGTACAGCACAGAAGAGGGCAGAATCCACCAGGCTGAAAGACAGAAGTTGGAAAGCCAACAGCTTTGACAAGCTTGCATTCAGAAGCTGGGCATGTGGATGGCAGGGACTTTTTTCCACTGCAGCAGATGGGTCAGAGAAATTTGTCAGCTACAGTCTACAGCTGGTGGTGTGCTGCTGGCAGATGTGCTGCTAGGACCTGGGACACCCTGTGCTATACCATCAGCTCTGTCAGTGGAGACTGCTGAAAGGTAATGACTTGGTATCGCAGGGGCAGACTAAAGTGGCCGAGGAGGAGGAGGAGGGACAGATTTGTGCCCCTTTTGTGTGGCTTTTAGGTGCTCTTGCCAACGTGCTGAGTGGTTGGATGTTAAATGCCTTGTTAAGCATGTGGTAACCAAATGGTTGGTGTTTTTGCTACGTTTGATGTGCCTGAGACACAGTTTGCATATAGCAACAGTGCGATCTGCTGCAAATGTGCTAAAAAGGCCCAGACAGCTGAGCTTTGGGGAGTGAGCCAAGAGATAACAGCTGCAGAATTTTATGGAATAGGGTGGCTGCTCTCTACTCTTTCTTGATGTCAGCCTCCTTGGCGTTGTGCCGCCTCACCTTCAGTTTCCTCCTCTGCTCTATCTGGCACCCAAGTCACCTCAGTGACCTCATTATCACCATCATCATCTCCATCTCCTCCATCTTCCTCATTACCACTGGAGACAACTTGGCAATACGCTGCGGCTTGAGGAACATGAATGCCAATTTGTCTACCAGTGTTTCTTCCTCTTTCTAGGCTCATGTTCCTGTCATCCTCAACCTCAGAACCAACATTTGAATCCAATAATGGCTGGGAATCATCAAGGAGAAATTGGCTGATGCTGTGGTCAAATAACTCAGCTGACTCCTCAATGGCTGATGTTGGGGCTATGGCAGGAATAGATGTGGACAAGGAGGCAGATTTATCCACTCTGGCAACTGCAGAAGACTGCACACTTGTCTCTGCTTGCGTGACAGAGGATGAAGAGGATGAGGAAGATTTATTAAGCCAGTCCACCACCTCCTCTGCATGCTGTGGCTGCATAGCATGGGAAAACTCACTAAACAGAGAAAATGATGCCCTGCCTGAGGACTGACAACCACGTCCACCTTTGCCTGTGGACACATTTGTTGCTGCCCCCTTACAGTGCCAAGGGAACATCTGCCTCTCCTTGTTGTCCTCCCAGACATTATTGGGAGGAGCAAATGTAAAGAAGTTGAAATCTGTACGTAGATGCACTTTAATCAATGTAAAGAGGTCTTTGGTGGGGGACGTGGCTACCGCACAGCTGAATAGAAGCCTGTATACACAGCTCTGCTCCAGCAACGGGAACCTGCCACTTTTGGGATGACACCGCTAGCCCATATAGGCACCACCGCCTGTCCAAAGGTGCTGTCTCATCCACAGGATGACCCACAAATGTAAAGAAGTGGCCCAGCCAAAGAAATTGAAAGATTTCTTTACGCCAGGGGGCCACAATCCACACCAAAATGGCCCGGCCCTCCATCTCCCTCCAGCTGCTCCCGATCCACCGCATTGAGCCCGGGATCGCATGCAGTCACTGCTCATCAATCTCCTGATGCCTCAACCACTCTCTTCCACAAAGCCACGCATGGCTGAAGACATCCGACAGGTGAGCACATGTCAGGACTCCATGGAGGACACGAGGGAACTCGTGGATCCCTTCACTGCATTCCCCACCACGGATAAGCCTGTGTCAGACACCACTCTTAAGGACATGCTTGTCGTCCTCCGCAGCTCCATGCATGCTGTTATGTAACAGTGTATGAACAATTTTAAAACCGAAGTCGGAGAACTGGGAGGAAGGGTGGGTTAAATATAGAGAAAAAAATGGGGGACGTTGCGTCCTGACACAACACCTTGATTGATGCCCATAACAATCACTCCGATGACATAACATGGCTCAAAGCCAAGGTGGCGGACCTTGAGGACAGGTCCAGGAGGAGCAATGTAACGATTTGCGGGGTCCCTGAAGTTATACTTCTCGCACAATTACAACAATATGCTCATGACCTCATAAAAGTGTTCCTACCCTCCATACCTCACAGCTCGGTATAACTCGTAAGTACCCAGAATGGACATACTGTCTCTTCTGGTGTATTAAGTCAATCATTTTGATTAGTCTATATTCTATTGTTTCAGATACCCTTTAGCATCCGCCTCTGAGGAAGTGTTTTCACACGAAACGCGTCAGACATCAAGAATGTAGCTATATGCGCTATTAGGATCCCTATCTGACATATCTTTTATATGACCCTTCAATGTTTTACCTACGATACAACTTGTTATGTGCTGCTCAGCTTCGATGTGTTCACATACACTATGTCGTTTTGATTTTTTTTTTTTTTTAATAAATGTTTATTGAAGACTTTTTTTTTTTTTTTTTTAAAGGAAAATACAAAAAGACAGAATGAACTTAAGACATATGAGAAACAATCTTATAAGTACAAAACAAGTAGGTTTCAAAAGGCACAAATACTCATCGGGAAATAAAAATCAAAAAAGTGCCATCGAAAGATCTTAGAGGATTAAACAAGCATACATAGACTAGAATCAATCAGCTGTTTTAAAATATTATATGAGCTTGATGTTCAAAGTAGACATTAAGATTGAGACTGAATAAGATTTGTGATTGAAAGAGAAAAATAATGGACTGAAAAAGAAACAGAGAGAGAAAGGAAAAGAAAGGAAAGAAAATTAGAAAAGGGGGAGGGTAGAAATGGGAAAAAAGGGGGGTGATGGGGGAAGAGGGCGGGGGGGGGGAGGGTTGGCATGTCTGTCGTCATATCACAAAATGTTAACATCCTTTAGCCTGATAATATGTGGAAGGAAGGTAATTTAATTTAATTTGATTTGCTGTCAGTAAAGGGAAAGAGCTCTGAGAATAGGTCCAATGTTACCCAAGAAAAGGTTAGAGAGGTAGGCTCACATATGTTGAGTTATAATGTCTTTATAATGAGTTGAAGATGTGAATACTATCCAGGGTGTCCATGTTAGAGTGTGTCTCTGGGAGGTACCCCTGATGCTGTGAGTTATATCTTCTAGGTGGTGAACCTCCGAGACCTTACGCAACCAAGTTTGTATAGACGGGATTGTAGGTTGTCCCCACAATGTGGGGATTAGAGCCTTGGCAGTATTTAGCAAATGTGGTATAAGGGAGCGTTTGTAAGTACCTATGGGTTCTTTAGTGGCATGGAAAAGGACAACCCAGGGATCATGAGGGAGACTAATGTCTGTGATAAGTCTTATGAGGTTAATAACACTGGTCCAGAAAGGACGAATGAGCGGGCAGTGCCACCAAATGTGTGCATGTGTAGCTTCGTTCCCGCAGCTCCTCCAACACAACGGGGAGCTATCAGGGAACATTCGATGCATTTTAAATGGGGTGTAATGCCATCTGGAAAGGAGTTTATAATTGACTTCTGCCATCTTGGAAGCGGGTGAGGAGACATGAGCAAGTGTTAGGATTTTATCTTTCAAAGTGTTTGTTAGGGGGGAGTCTAAGTCTGATTCCCAATTTGCCAAGAAATGCGGATACCCCGGGTTAGCAAGGTCGATAAGAGCCTTATAAAACAGAGAGATTCCGTGTAAAGGGGGGTCTTTTGGGTAAAATATTTCTTCTATGCCATTTAAATCTTGTAAACCTCGTAGCGGGTGAGGGAGGGAATGTAAAAAGCGTTGTAATTGATGATATCTCCACTTGTCCAAAAATGTAAGTTGTGTAGTTCTGATAATCTCCGAAAGAGGTTTAATTGTGTTGGCGTGTATAACATGATGTAGCAGAAGAGGTTCTTCTGGGGACCAGGATTTAAATCCTGGATCCAGTAAACCTGGTAGGAAATAATGGTGGTTGAGAAGAGGCATCAGGGGGGAGTCATAAGTCCAGGAAAATTTCCTGCATTTGGCATCCCATATATCTAGTGAAGACGTGGTGAGTGTGGAAACAGTGTGGGAAGTGTGCCTATGGGTTCTGGGTATCCAGGGGATAGCCGAAAGATCGGCTCCACTCAGAGAGTATTCTAGTTGCACCCATAATTTTGAATTAATCGCGTATTTCCAGTCTGTGATTCTGGATAATATGACAGCATGATAATAGGTCTTAAAGTTTGGGAGAGCCAGTCCCCCAGAGCATTTGGAGCGGAAGAGAACGTCTCTGGATATTCTAGGGCGACTGTTCCCCCAAACAAATCGGGAAATCATTGCTTGTAGTATAGTGAAGAACCCCACCGGGACACCAAGTGGAATCATTTGAAAAATAAATAATACGCGGGGAAGAATGTTCATTTTAATTATGTTGATTTTCCCTAACCAAGAGTGGGATAGATTGGACCACTTTCTTAGATCTACTCTAATGCTGTTTAATAAGGGAATGTAATTATATTTAAAAAGAGAGCGTAGTCTAGGTGTGAGGTATATGCCCAAATACTTCATATGGGTCTGTTCCCATCTGAATGGGAAGAGGGGCTTCAGAGAGGTTGCTTCTGCCCTAGGGAGGTTAATATTGAGGATTTCCGATTTGGAGAGGTTTATTTTAAAATTTGATATCATTTGGAAGGTAGAGAATGCTGACATTAAGTTGGGCAGGGAGATACGCGGTTGTTGGATAAAGAAGAGTATATCGTCAGCATAAGCAGCATATTTGTGAGTTCTACTTCCTACCTGGATACTAGGGATGAGCTTCGTGTTCGAATCGAACGCATGTTCGACTCGAACATCGGCTGTTCGACCGTCCGTCGAATTGCGAACGTTATGGGCCGTTCGCGCCAAATTCGTGTGGCGCGTCACGGCCCATAATTCACTGCGGCATCGCAGTGCATTGCTGGCTGATGATTGGCCAAGCATGCACTATGACCCGCATGCTTGGCCAATCAAAGCGCCGTCAGTAGAGAGAGCTGTAATTGGCCAAAGCCAGGGTGGCTTTGGCCAATTATGGCTCAGGGGATTTAGTACACGCCCCACACTATATAAGGCCGCCTGCACGGCGGCCCTGTGTAGTGTGTTCCGGTGTGCTGATAGAGAGAGAGACAGACAGTGTCATTTGATTTGAGTTAGCTAGATTAGGTTAGATCTGTTCCTGCTATTTACATTTAATGCAGTGCGTCCTGCTCACAGTGTTCAGCTAGATCTGTTCCTGCTATTTACATTTAATGCAGTGCGTCCTGCTCACAGTGTTCAGCTAGATCCGTTCCTGCTATTTACATTTAGTGCAGTGCGTCCTGCTCACAGTGTTCAGCTAGATCCGTTCCTGCTATTTACATTTAGTGCAGTCAGTGCGTCCTGCTCACAGTGTTCAGCTAGATCTGTTCCTGCTATTTACATTTAGTGCAGTTCGTCCTGCTCACAGTATTCAGCTAGATCCGTTCCTGCTATTTACATTGAGTGCAGTGCGTCCTGCTTACAGTGTTCAGCTAGATCTGTTCCTGCTATTTACATTTAGTGCAGTCAGTGCGTCCTGCTCACAGTGTTCAGCTAGATCTGTTCCTGCTATTTACATTTAGTGCAGTGCGTCCTGCTCACAGTGTTCAGCTAGATCTGTTCCTGCTATTTACATTTAGTGCAGTGCGTCCTGCTCACAGTGTTCAGCTAGATCCGTTCCTGCTATTTACATTTAGTGCAGTGCGTCCTGCTCACAGTGTTCAGCTAGATCTGTTCCTGCTATTTACATTTAGTGCAGTGCGTCCTGCTCACAGTGTTCAGCTAGATCCGTTCCTGCTATTTACATTAAGTGCAGTGCGTCCTGCTTACAGTGTTCAGCTAGATCTGTTCCTGCTATTTACATTTAGTGCAGTCAGTGCGTCCTGCTCACAGTGTTCAGCTAGATCTGTTCCTGCTATTTACATTTAGTGCAGTTCGTCCTGCTCACAGTGTTCAGCTAGATCCGTTCCTGCTATTTACATTTAGTGCAGTCAGTGCGTCCTGCTCACAGTGTTCAGCTAGATCCGTTCCTGCTATTTACATTTAGTGCAGTGCGTCCTGCTCACAGTGTTCAGCTAGATCCGTTCCTGCTATTTACATTTAGTGCAGTCAGTGCGTCCTGCTCACAGTGTTCAGCTAGATCTGTTCCTGCTATTTACATTTAGTGCAGTCAGTGCGTCCTGCTCACAGTGTTCAGCTAGATCCGTTCCTGTTATCTTCCTACTGACAGGCAGGCTTGTCTGGTTACAGTATATAAAGCTACCTGAAGAAAATTACAGGTGTTCTATCCCAGCTTAGTGCAGCTACAGGCCATTAGTATGTCTGGAAGGCCAAGAAGGAGAGGCAGACAGTCACAAGCCAATAAGAGAGGGCAAGCAGGCTCTGTGTCTAGTGCTGGTCGTGGAGACGGTGCATCCTCATCAGCCCGTGGCCATGGGACACGCTTGGCCTTTTTTTCGGCAGCTGGCCGTGTTGAGCCGCAACATGCAGAAAACTTGGTCGAGTGGATGACCAAGCCGTCCTCATCCTCCTCATCCTCTCTCACCCATGCCCAGGGTGCTTTGTCTGGCAAAGCAGCGGCCTCTTCCCTCAGCTCAATGTCATCAGTGACTCCTTCCCTAGCTCCACCATGTCCTCCTGAGGATTCCCTCGAACTGTTTGACCACAGTGTTGGGTACATGCTCCAGGAGGATGCCCAGCGTTTGGAAGGCTCTGATGATGATACTGAGCTCGATGAAGGCAGTAACATGAGCACGGACAGAGGGGGTGCCCAAGAAGGACAGCAATCTGGCAGTCATGCTCCCCCTGCTGCAGCATACTGCCAGGTTTGCTCCAGTGATGAGGAGGGAGGGGATGATGAGGTCACTGACTCAACGTGGGTGCCTGATAGGAGAGAGGAGGAGGAGGAGGAGGAGGAGGCGGCACATCACCAACGAGGCAGGATGCCCTCCAGGGGCCAGCCTAAGGGCAGCACATTGACTGCATCACACCCCAAAGCTCCACATGTGCAGGGCGCTGCAGTCTCTGCGCGTTATTCAAAAAGTTCTTTGGTGTGGGCCTTTTTTGAGACGAGTGCATCAGATCGCACCGTTGCTATTTGCAACATATGTCTCAAGCGTATCTCGCGTGGCCAAAACATCTCCCGCTTGGGTACCACATGCTTGACCAGACATATGTTGACCTGCCATGCAGTTCGTTGGCAAGCATATCTAAAAGACCCACACCAAAGAACAAAGAGGATCTCTCCTTGCTCCTCATCAGCTGAGATTTCCAACCCCACTAGACCTTCAGTCCTCTCTGAGACCTGCAGTGAGAGGAATGAAGGTGTAGAATTAGGTGTGTCACAGCCAAGTACTTGTGGGCAATCTGCTTTTGGTACACCGACGTCAGATTGTACCAGGCAAATTTCCCTGCCCCAGCTGCTGCACCGCCGAAAGAAGTTTGCTCCCAGCCATCCACATGCCCAGCGGTTGAATGCTAGCTTGGCAAAATTGCTAGCACTTCAACTGCTGCCTTTTCAGTTGGTAGACTCTGCCCCCTTCCGTGAGTTTGTGGAATGTGCGGTTCCTCAGTGGCAGGTTCCCAAACGCCACTTTTTCTCACGGAAGGCGATTCCGGCTCTCTACCGGCATGTGGAAGGCAATGTCCATGCCTCGCTGGACAGGGCGGTCAGCGGTAAGGTGCATATTACCGCTGACTCATGGTCCAGCAGGCATGGACAGGGACGTTACTTAAGTTTCACGGCGCATTGGGTGACTCTGCTGGCAGCTGGGAAGGATGCAGGACAAGGTGCAGTAGTGTTGGAGGTTGTTCCGCCACCACGCCTCCAAAATGCTGATTGTGACACACCTCTCTCCTCCACCCCCTCCTCTTCTTCTTCCTCCATGGCCTCTTCCTCGGAACCAGCGGTGCTCCGTAGGCGTTCAAGGGGCTACGCAAGTACGCAGGCCAAAAGATGCCATGCGGTGCTTGAGCTGGTGTGCTTGGGGGACAGGAGCCACACTGGGGCAGAGGTTCTGTCAGCTCTGCAGGGGCAGGTTCAGAGGTGGTTGACGCCACGCCAACTTAAGGCAGGAATGGTGGTTTGCGACAATGGCACCAACCTCCTCTCTGCCCTCCGACAGGGACAACTGACCCATGTGCCCTGTTTGGCTCACGTCCTTAACTTGGTGGTGCAGCGGTTCTTTGGCAGGTACCCGGGCTTACAGGATGTCCTGAGGCAGGCCAGGAAAGTCTGTGTGCATTTCCGCCGGTCATATAATGCCAGTGCTCGGCTGACGGACCTCCAAAAGGAGTTTAACCTGCCCAAGAACCGCCTAATCTGTGACATGCCCACCAGGTGGAACTCGACATTGGCCATGCTGCAGCGGCTGCACACGCAGCAGAGGGCCATCAATGAGTACCTGTGCGACTATGGCACCAGGACAGGGTCAGGGGACCTTGGTTTTTTTTCCCCACGCCAGTGGGCCATGATCAGGGATGCATGCACTGTCCTGTCACCATTCGAGGAGGCCACGAGGATGGTGAGCACTGACAGTGCATGCATCAGTGACACTGTCCCCCTTGTCCACCTGTTGGAGCACACGCTGCGTGGAATAATGGACAGGGCACTTGAGGCAGAACAGAGGCAGGAAGAGGAGGACTTCCTTAGCTCTCAAGGCCCCCTTTATCCAGACAGTGTTCCTGCGTGCCCGCCGATCACATAGGAAGAGGACGAGGAGGAGGAGGAGGAGGAGGAGGAGGAAGATTGTGTCAGTATGGAGGTGGAGCCTGGCACTCAGCATCAGCAGTCTTTAAGGGATCAGTCCCAAGGAACACATGGGCTTGTACGTGGCTGGGAGGAGGTGGCTGCGGACGTTGTTGTCCTTAGTGACCCAGAGGACTCCGGACCGAATGCCTCAGCAAACCTACGCTGCATGGCCTCCCTGATCCTGCAAAGCCTGCGTAAGGATCCTCATATTCGTGGTATCAAGGAGAAGGACCAATACTGGTTGGCAACCCTCCTTGATCCACGTTACAAGGGTAAGGTTGCGGACCTTATCTTGCCATCGCAGAGGGAGCAGAGGATGAAACATCTTCGGGAGGCCTTGCAGAAAGGTCTGTGCAACGCGTTCCCAGAGACTGGGAGGTTACAAACTCCTGTTTCTGGACAACGTGTTGCTGAGGCTTCGGTCAGTCAAAGAAGGAGCGGTGGAGAAGGTGGCCGTCTGACCGATGCGTTCAGACAATTTTTTGGTCCGCAGCCCCAAGGTATGATCGGTTCCAGCAACCATCGCCAGCGTCTGTTTTACATGGTGCAGGAATACCTAGGGGCAAGATCAGACTTGGACACCTTTCCCACCGAAAATCCTCTGGGTTACTGGGTCTTGAGGATGGATCACTGGCCAGAGCCAGGGACAGCCGATCACAGGGTGCGTCTGTCCACTGACTCGGTCGATCGGCTGACCTTCATAAAAATGAATCAGTCTTGGATCACCACCAGCTACCAAGCACCTGATGCTGATGTAACTGAATAATTTTTTTCAGATCCCTTCAAAGACTGCCTATGCTGATGCTGAGTGACTATCCCTGAGTAATTATCCTCTTCCTCCTCAATCATCACGCTGATAGCTTGTAAGAACATTTTTGGTTCTGGGCGCCACCACCAGTGCCTAAGGCACAATTTTTCAGCCCCTGTCTAACAGGGGCGTGTAATTACAATTTTTGATGCAATACTTTGCAGCAGGGCTTGTTCCTGCGTTCCAACTAGAGTGTCTGTGAGGGGTTGCAGTGTTGTGGCACCAGCACCAGTGCCTAAGACCCAATTTTTCAGCCCCTGTCTAACAGGGGCGTGTAATTACAATTTTTGATGCAATACTTTGCAGCAGGGCTTGTTCCTGCGTTTCAACTAGAGTGTCTGTGAGGGGTTGCAGTGTTGTGGCACCAGCACCAGTGCCTAAGACCCAATTTTTCTGCCCCTGTCTAACAGGGGCGTGTAATTACAATTTTTGATGCAATACTTTGCAGCAGGGCTCGTTCCTGCGTTCCAACTAGAGTGTCTGTGAGGGGTTGCAGTGTTGTGGCACCAGCACCAGTGCCTAAGGCCCAATTTTTCTGCCCCTGTCTAACAGGGGCGTGTAATTACAATTTTTGATGCAATACTTTGCAGCAGGGCTCGTTCCTGCGTTCCAACTAGAGTGTCTGTGAGGGGTTGCAGTGTTGTGGCACCAGCACCAGTGCCTAAGGCCTAATTTTCAGCTCCTGTTCAACAGGGGCATGTAATTACAATTCTTGATCTAATATTTCACAGCAGGGCCCTGTGAGGGCTTACAGTGTTTTGGCCACAGCAACACCTAAGGCCCAAATTTCTGCTGAGTATATAGGGCAGGACCCTACTTTCAAACATCTAACTTACAAACGACTCCTACTTGCAAACGGAAGGAGACAACAGGAAGTGAGATGAAATCTACCCCTAAGGAAGGGAAATTCTCTCCTGTAAGAGTTAATATGGGAAAACAATTTCTCCTTTCCACTGATGCTTTCCAATCCTTGTTCCACAAAAAAACCCAAATTTTCAAAAAACATTTTTCATTGGGACAAAAAAGTGAGGTGAAATCTTCTGAAGAGGAGGAAAGACGCAAAACAAATGTCACAGGGGTGATAACCCTTCCCTATGTTTTCCAAAAAGCTTAGAAAAGATTTTTTGGCTGGAGCTAAACACATTAAAAATGTTCAAAATTACAAACAGATTCTACTTAACAACAAACCTACAGTCCCTGTCTTGTTTGCACCGCCTGTATACTGCTGTTCAGAGTATATAGGGACCTTTCCTTATTTTAATTTGGGTGCGGGGTTCCCCTTAATATCCATACAAGACCCAAAGGGCCTGGTAATGGACTGGGGGGTACCCATGCCGTTTGTCTCACTGATTTTCATCCATATTGCCATGACCCGACATGACATTAAACCCGCAAGCAGTTTTAAATGAGATTTTTTCCTTTAAAAATGACATTTGGTGCAGGGACTGTTCTAAACATGGGAAACACGCGTCACTTTACAGGCATACTATAGACACCCCCCAGGTACGATATTTAAAGGAATATTTCACTTTTTTTTTTTTACTTTAAGCATCATTAAAATCACTGCTCCCGAAAAAACGGCCGTTTTTAAAAGTTTTTTTTGCATTGATACATGTCCCCTGGGGTAGGACCCAGGTCCCCACACCCTTTTTAGGACAATACCATGCAAATTAGCCTTTAAAATGAGCACTTTTGATTTCGAACGTTCGAGTCCCATAGACGTCAATGGGGTTCTAACGTTCGTGCGAACTTGTGGTCCGTTCGCGGGTTCTGGTGCGAACCGAACCAGGGGGTGTTCGGCTCATCCCTACTGGATACCATGTATAATAATATTGCGTCTAATTGTGGCTAGGAACGGTTCCAAAGTGATAGCAAAGAGGAGTGGGGAGAGAGGACATCCCTGCCTAGTACCGTTGTGCAGGGTGAAGGGATCACTCAGTGAGCCATTTATGCGAATTTGCGCAGATGGGGCGGAGTACAGTGAAGAAATGCAATGGAACATCTTCGGGCCCAAACCAAAATGTCGTAAGGTCAACTTAAGATAGTCCCAGTCCACCCTATCAAATGCTTTTTCAGCATCAGTAGAAAGGAGTAGGGTGGGCTGGGCACACCTTTGAACATATTGGATTAGGGAAATCGTCCGTAAAGAATTATCTTTAGCCTCTCTGTGCGGTATGAAACCGGTCTGGTCTGCCGAAATCCAACTAGGTATGAAAGGGAGAATGCGGTTGGCCATCACTTTGGCAAATAATTTAATGTCCGTATTTATCAAAGAAATTGGTCTAAAGCTGCTGCAAAGGGTGGGATCCTTACCGGGTTTAGGTATAACAGTGATGTGTGCTGAAAGGGATTCTGGACGTAAGCCTGAGGTTTGGGAAATAGAATTAACATATGCTGTGAGGCGAGGGAGTAGGATATCTTGAAATGTCTTATAATAAAGGATAGTGAAACCATCAGGGCCGGGGGCTTTACCCGATGGGGAGGATTTTAAGGCGGATTGGAATTCTTCAATGGAAAAGTCCTCTTCCAATTCCTTAAGGGCTGACCTAGACAATTTAGGGAGGTTCGCCGCCCTCAAATAGGAGAGGATTCGGGAGCGCCTCTCAGATGGGGGTAGAGGGGCTAGACCGTTCGTTACATTATAAAGATCCGCGTAGAATTCTCTAAAGGCTTTAGCTATGTGTGGGGTTGCATGTACTAATTCACCCGATGGAAGTTTAATTTTAGGGATAAATGACTGTGTTTGTTTCGCTTTAAGGGACCTAGCTAATAGTCTGCTTGGCTTATTACCCCATTCATAAAATTTTTGTGATATGCGGTGGAATCTCTTTTTAGTATCTAAATCTAGGAGGGTTTGTAGTTCTTCGCGTTTAAGTGTGAGGGCTTTAAGATGTGCGCTATGAAGTGATAGTTTATGTTGTTTATCAAGGTCAGCTATTTGTTGCAGGACCTGTGCTATTTGATGACCATGCTCCCTCTTCTTCCTAGCACCGAGCTCAATTAAACGTCCCCTTATAGTTGCCTTATGCGCTTCCCAAACAACAGATGGGGAGGTCATAGAGGATGTATTCTCTTTAAAATAATGCTTCAGATGAGAGGCTAACATGGAGACTTCAGTTTGGTTAGAAAGGAGAGCTTCATTAAGTTTCCAGTTATTTGTGGTGCGAGATAAGGTGGGCATGGTCATACACATCGTCACAGGTGCGTGATCGGATAGGGTTGCTGTACCTATATGGGCAGATTTGAGGAGAGGAAGATGGAAGTGATCAAGGAATATATTATGTATTCTTGAGTAAGATATGTCGTTTTGATTTCAACCATGTATTGCTATGTGTTACTATATCAAGTTTGTTTATGTATGCAATTTGGCTAGGTTATGTGCTATGTACATGCTACCTGTATATATGATATTATTTACTCAATATACATATACAAAAGTACTTTCATTTTTCATTTTTCACCCCAACCAGTTCACCGCTTCATTTAAAGTCCCAATGTCCTTCCTCTTTACCCTCCATACCTGAGTCCCAAATGCTCGTCGATCACATTCATAGACTACTAAAACCACCCCATCTCACCGACAACAAGATGTCCTGATGTGGGTACATTTCTATCATACTAAGGAGTAACTCATGTCTGCTTTCTGCAAAAACCAGCAACCTCCACAAAAATTTGCACATATCCTATATCCTAACTATATGTGGATCTTTCACAATTTACGATGCACGAATGGGAATCCCTACTGCCTGTGACAAGGCCCTACGTAATTACAATATCCCATACAGATGGGGATATCCCGTAAAGCTAATGGTCACACACGAGGGCAATACCACAGTGATTGCATGTGTGAAGGATGGTCTAGCACTACTACTCTCCTTAGACATACTTCCTGACCAAACAACTGAAGGCCCTTCTCCCTCAGTAAGGCTGCACACCCAGTATGACCGGGAAATGGTATCGAGAAAGAAAAGCAATGAAAAATACAAATCATAATCACCCATTCATAGAAATTAGAATTGTCTACATTTATTGAGGTTCCTGAAACACTCTGGAGTACTCAGTGCGCAATTTTCCCCTCCTGAGTTATGGGCAGCTGTTCTGCTTTCAGATTCAAGTTTGAATCGATCTTTTTATTGAACTATTTGCTTTTATGTGGTTTGACATTGTTTTTTCTCCCTACCCTATTTTTTCTCCCCTATTACTGGTCTGACCTTCACGAACACTGCCTTACTATCACCAAAATGGGAACGAAAAGTCTACTCTACTCTGTTTTCTACCAGAGACCTGCTGCAAGAGGCCCTGCACCACCACGTCTAAGGTACTGTTAGCACCCTCACTTACCCTGCACATATGGCTCTTAACATAGTTTCTTTCAATGTAAATGGCCTCAACCACCTGGCCAAAAGAACCTCGGTCGGGAGAGGGGTGGTTAAACTCCAGGCTGATGTCCTCTGCATTCAGGAGACTTATTGCTCAGCCAGCAATACTCCCTACTCCCAGCACAATAAATTCCCTCACATCTTTTTGGCCTCAGCCCCTACAAAACAGAAAAAGAGAGTTCTCATCACCATTAGGGACTCCGTGGCCTTAAACTTGAAAGAAACCCACATCGACCCAGCAGGGCGATATCTCATACTTGTGGGAGAACTTAACAATTAACCTTTCACCATTGTGAACCTATATGCACCAAACTCCCATTAAATCCACTTCTTAAAAGGCTCTACCGCAAAATTGATTGCCACCATCAAAAAGGATCTTTGGTTATATGTTGAGATCACAATATAACAGCGGACTATACAATAGACACCACCTCCAGGGCTAAATGCCCACCACCTATGCTACAACCTCTAATAAACTCGGAAGATGTCTATGATGCATGGCGGTGCCAACGCGTGAACGAACGAGACTATACCTTCCACTCCTCTAGACATAATTCATACTCTAGAATTGATTTGATACTTTGATAAGTTACTTTTACAGGCAGTGTCCTCCTCCACCATACACAACATCACGTGGTCAGACCAGGCACCTGTGTCCATAACGGTGGTGGAGGGGCACATTCCAAGTCCTGCCTATATATGGTCGACTAATTCTCGTATATTTCAAATGTCTCCTCATGCTACCAACATTGCAAACAACCTGAGTTTTTCGCTATGAATACTCATTCTGTATCTGACCCTGCAATATTGTGGTGTGCACACAAAGCCTTTATTAGAGGGATCATTTTACAAATCTGTTCACGGGAGAAGAGGCAGAGGACCCAAAAACTGAATTAACCCCTCAATGATATTAAAACACTAGAGGCCCTAAACAAAAACAGCACTAATGCACACTTAGCTCAAAAACTCTCCCAACATCGCTCTGATCTCAGGCTCCTACTCATCGAACAATATGACAAACACATCCAATCACTTAAATTGTCCCACTATTCCTATGGTAATCGTGCTGGTAAATTTCTTGTCCAGGGACTCAAAACAGTTCGGACCAAGTCAAAAATCCCATACCTAATTCACTAATCAGAAAATAAAAAAATATTCAACCCCAGAGAAATAGCTAACTCCTTTGCCGAATATTATTCCTCGTTATATAATCTGGAGAAAGATTCTACCACTCCCCAACCAACTGATGAAAGTATACAAGCCTTTTTGCAAAGACTAAACTCCACTCCCTTTCACAAGCACAACTCATTTCCCTCAACAAAACACTCAAAAAAAGCGATGAGGACCATTGGGCAAATCCCCAGGTCCTGACGACTACCAAATAACTACTACAAAACCTTTCAAAATAATTTAGCTCCAACCTTACATTTGGTCTATGTAGCTGCAATGTCCTCTGCCTTGTTTCCCTCCGAGATGCTTAAGGCCTATGTGGTTACTATTCCCAAGCCAGGTAAAGAGCTCACATCCCCATCCAACTTTAGAGCGATTTCGTTACTCAATACTAATGTTAAATTATATGCCAAAATCCTAGCCTACAGGTTGCTCCCTATCATTCCCTCCCTTATAAAGCCTTCATCAGGCTTCACCCCTGGCAGACAGGCCTCTGATACTACAAGGAGAGTCATCAATATTATGCAATACGCTAAGTCCTGTCGAGTGCCTTCTCTGCTCTTCTCTCTGTATGCGGAGAAGGCATTCGACAGAATACATTGGGGCTATATGAAACATACCTTGCAATAGTTTGGCTTTAAAACCAGAAAGTGTAACCGCGCTAAAGCTTCAAAATACTATAAGCTCAAAGCTGCACGGATATAACACCAATATCAGTGTAGAAAACATTCAGATAAACAAAAACGTGCGCTAAGAATAGTATATGTGCAAAAACAAATCGCATTTAAAGCAATCCTCATTAATGTCAATCATATATTGAAATAACCATTGATCAAAACAGCTGATAATAATAAAGTGCAAAATGTGTTATAGAGTTAGCATACATAAATAAAGCAGCTTTATAAAGTGCAAGGTATACTAGAAAGTGGCCAAACATTAACAAACAAGCAGTTTAAATGGTCCCACATTCAATGCAGGGTAGCCCCTAAACAGTCCTGTAAAGAATGAACCACCTCAGCAGTGAGAAGAAAAAAATAGTCCATAATAAGATGTCAGAAGGAAGAAAAAGGGGAAGTTCCATAAACAATGCACCGCTTCCAGGGGACAACCGAAAATATCCACGGTCCGTCAGGTCACACAGCCCAAAAGGTGCATGAAGAGGAAGGAGGTGTATATGTGAAAGTTTCCCCGTGCTCTAAGGATGTAACAGATGGACTCTTACCCGAACTGATGGACCTCCCTTCTGGCGAGGTCGTACTGGCAGGCAGACTTAGCCCTCTGCAGGGACTGTGGATGGCTCCGAGTCCTCCGGTGTATCTTCCGTCCACGATCTGGAACAAACCAATACTTCCTCCTGCGGGGGGGTGACAGACCCACTCAACCCAGAGGGGAGTGGGTAAAAAATGGAGAAAAGGCTCCGATAGTGTAGTATTTGTAAAAATTTATTGGAGTATTACAAACAGCATAGCCACAACACATGGGCTCTGTCACAATTTAAAAACAAGTGTAAAAATCGCCGGCATAAAAACTAGCATCCACCCGTGCAGGTCATGGGGCAGGCTGAGAGATAGCTTACGATGCGTAGCCACGCCCTACATGTTTCGTCACACTCTGACATCTTCAAAGGGGCACCTAATAAGCATAAATCCATAAGTAAAAGTAAAAAAGTCAGGTCCAGAAAAGGCATGTGCATGTATAAATCCGGAAACAAGACATCATCCACCTGAAATATAGATGGAAATATGGATAAAGGGCCACTAGATAACATGATAAATAAAGTGGCCTGAATTTTGTATTAATAGAGCTGTTCCTGTGGATGGATAGACTGTAGCTGGATAGCGTGGAGTAAGCGTCTCACCGCGACTGCCTGTAGTGTCAGCTGGTGCACAGTCATAGGACGTAGTACTATTTGAGTGCACGTCCCGCCCATAGTCAACAAATCGGCGTGGCCGACGTGACGTCATCCGGACCGGCCAAAAAGATTCCAGTGCGCATGTGCACCGCTCGGCTGAGAGCGTCATCCTAGATTGGACGGTGCTCCCGTCCAGAGGAAGGGGCGCGCGCAGTATGGAATAACATTGCACAGGAAGGGGAGAAAAGCAAGCTCCCCCACTGGTCAATGTGTGCGTCGCAACATCAGATGGGCAGGTGGTGCGACGCTGGGCGGCCGCGTGGTAACTGAGAACTCACCTCCAGAGGGCGCCCGCCCAGACCAAGCAGTCAGACCAGCAAAGGGAAAGAACGAACAATTGGACAGTAACAATATGAAACAGATTAACAATTGTATAACCAAAATATACACGTAAACATCAACAGTTGTCCATAACAATAGTGCTCGATATTGAAAAAAGCGAGCACTAAGAGGTCGGTAAACCAATTGTAGTTATATACAATGTATGCATACATAATGAACTAGAATAGTGCATTAGAACTAGGAAAGCAGAAACACAGGCTGGCGATATGTGTATAGGAAGGACCAAGATATTAGATGTGACAAGCTAACTGCATCAAAGAGGGACAAATACATTTTTAATCAGGTAAAATAAAAATTATTAAAGAAAGGGTTTATAAGATTGAGCTTCGTTGATACCGGGAGCATGGATAGCATCTAAATGCTCTATCCAAAGTGTCTCTTTTTGAAGTATTTGTTTGTCCCAGTCAACACCACGTTGGTTTTTGGGAATCACTGCAAGGGCAATAAAAGAGACCACCGAGGTGTCAAATTTGTGATATAGGTCTAAATGTCTACTTACTGAGGTGACCATTTTTCCCCCTCCTGAATAATAAATATGATCTTTAATGCCGGAACGAAATTGCCTAATAGTCTATAGACTAAACCTTTGGTCTCGCAATTGGCATGGAAAGTGGGGGTAAATACTTCCCCATTGGGCAGTATGAAACTAGTGCCTGTTCGAATCCACGGGCAGAAAGTACAACTTCCACACCTGGTGATACCATTAGGGTGATGCTGGGATATTGAGTTATTAAGATAGTGACTCGATGTGAGTTTGTCCCGTAGGGACTTAGACCTACGAAAAGTAATATCAGGAGTAGGCCTGACATATTTGGCTAGAATAGGATCATCCCGCAGCAGAGACACATATGTTTTTTCAATAAACTATTTTTGTAACAGATTTTGTGTTACTGTGCCTATAAAGTCCCAAAGTCCCTTTCTCTCCTTTTTTGCTAGATTTATTTAGGACACGGCACTTTTATATTGTCCATGTATCCACAGTACCACTCTGTGTTATGATACATTAGTATTTGATAACCTTCCCACTGAAGCCTCAACGCACACACCAAATTGCAATATAATGTTTCTCACATTTAATAATACAATGCAATAGTTAACCTGTACTCAAGGGCTCCCCCTTGTTGGTAATTCAATGTTCAAACTGCAAAGTAGAACTGGGATGCTTCGCAAAAGATGATAAAAGTTCCCTGACCCCAGATATCTTCAGCTAGCCTGTAGTTTAAACTGCAGTATTTGTAATCCAACAAGGAAACAGAGAGAAAGCAAACTGTAGAATAAATGGTACGTTGATAACTGTTTAAATGAAGAAATAGGGCACTTGTAACACTTCCTCCTTATGTGTGAGTGTAATACAGTACTGACTTTACAGCACAGGGAATATCAAACCCCAAAGTTCATCTGTATGTGGCCTGTGAATAAGTAGAATCACTTCCGTGGAACTACAAGTCTCACCAACAGCCTGTAAATAACTTGCTCAGCAAACAGTGCACCTTATGTAAATGGGCAAGTGCCCTCTCACCACAATAGACTCAGAGGCTGCGAGGCACACTTTCGGCCCCACTGCATAGTATCCATCGTAAATCTTTGAATTCCCTGCTCACATGATATAATTGTGGTTCTAAACGATCAAGGTGCTCTAAAGCCCTCATGGTCAAACATAGATTAGTAGGAGGTATGGATTTAGTCAACATTTATGATTATTTCGGAGTATCCATTCTTACACAACTTAAGAGCTGGCTCGACCCAGCACCAGATACTCTCTGGAGCAGCATCGAGCAGGCTTTAAGCCCAACTAAAAATCTAAAATACCTCTTAATCCTAGACGTATGGCGACCATTTTCCATACACAGATTACCACTTACTATCCAAGCCTCACCGGAAGCTTGGAGGGATCTCCGCAGGCTACCACTTTCAACTTCCAAACAAATAGATATCCCTATACCCATAATGATTCTTACCTATGCCATTCCAAATCTCTTCATCTCTGACTGGCATGAAAAGGGAATCAAGCTGATTGCAGATTTATACCATAATGACTCCCTCATACCCTTTGCCACACTCCAAAGACAATTCAACCTACCACCTGCTGACTGCTACAAATACAATCAAATCTCCTACCTCCTTAGATCTATCAAATCACATCACATATATCTCGAGACATGGTGGTTCTACACCACTAACCCAACCCCCCTCAAGGGTATTTCTCTATTTTATAATCTCTTCCAACAAAAACGAAACTTCACTAAATCCCACCCTTATAGGAGGTGGTAATCTGATCTAGGTATGACCATTACAGGCTCACAGTGGCAGTATGCACTTTGATCGCTTTATACAGACTCTAGGTGTGTTAACCACTGGGAGCTGTCCCAAAAAATAGCCCTTAGGTGGTACCTCACACCCTACAGAATATCCAAATTTGGGCAAAACAACTCTCCGATGTGCTGGAGAAACTGTGGTGCAATAGGAAACATTCCCCATATGTTCTGGACCTGCAAACATCTAACCAGCTTTTGGAACTCCATCTTCCTCTCAATCTGGTCGCTAGAACATTAATTACAAGACACTGGAAAGCACCAAACATGTCTGAGGTAATAATTATAACCACTCAAACTCACTTTGTACACGAATCTCTACTGGCTAGTAGATGTGGCAATAAGAAACAGTTTGATACTTAATGGTAAATATGGATAAACTGGTTTAAAGTTAATAGATGAATCATCTCTTCACGGTGTTACATATCACCTTCATCTAACTCCCCCCTGCTCATGTGAAGGTCAGACCACAGCTAGCTTCCCTCCCCCTCCCCCCTTCCCACCCTATACTTTATTTTCTATATATGTTCTCCTCTTTATATATTCAACACCATACTGTTTTTATTTGCTGAAACAACCTCCTCGTACAGTCCCCCTTGGTTCAATGGTCCTTTATATCATGATTGAGACAGTTAGGCTGACTATTTGGGATGGAGAGGTTCGAACCACTCAATGTTGAATGACTAATTATTTGTGCCTTGAGACTATATCTCCAACACATCCAACCGTATATATATATTCTTTTATTGCCATTTTTTTTTACTGTTGTACTACTTGTTCTTTAAATACTGTAATTTGAAAATTTCCAATAAAAGCCAATTGCAAAAAAAAAGAGGTGTTTGGTGCACTTTAATTTGAGTACTCACACTACACAGACACACTCCATGGATACACTATAATATACTGCAATATAACGTACAGTGACGCACAGAACTATATGGGGTTAAACTGGCAGTGACGCACACAAAACTATATGGCGTTAAACTGGCAGTAACACACACAGAAGTAAATGGCGTTAAACTGTCAGTAACGCACAAAACTATATGGAATTAAACTGGCAGTAACGCACACAGAACTATAAGGCGTTAAACAGGCAGTAATGCACGCAAAACGATATGACGGTAAACTAGCAGTAACGCACACAAAACGATATGGCGTTAAACTGGCAGTAACACACAAAAAACTATATGACGTTAAACTGGCAGTAACGCATACAAAACTATATGGCGTTAAACTGGCAGTAACACACACAGAACTATATGACGTTAAACTGGCAGTAATGCATACAAAACGATATGGCGTTAAACTGGCAGTAACGCACACAGAAGTAAATGACGTTAAACTGGCAGTAACGCACACAGAAGTAAATGGTGTTAAACTGACAGTAACGCACACAGAAGTAAATGGCGTTAAACTGGCAGTAACGCAATCAAATAGATGGTGTTCAACTACACTGACGCTATCTGAACTGTCTCTACTCTAGCTATACACTAATGTCAAGATTACTGACATGGTCTCACTACACTACACTGAAACTATATGAGCTAGTAAAGTTTCAGTGTAGTGTAGTGAGACCGTGTCAGTAATCTTGTATTAGTGTCCCTACTCTACACTAAAGTATGTATGAATGACTACACTATAGTGAAACTATCTGAGCTGTCCCTACTCTAGCTGCACATTGTGCAAATCTGAATGGTGGTCCTCCTCACTACACTCACACTATTCCTAGACTGACACTAAACTAATATTCTACACTGACAATTGAAGCAAAATAGCACAGTATAGCACACTAACTAATAGCACTGAACAGAGCCCTGTTCTATCTCTCTCCACGCCGAAAGCACACTGAAAATGGCTACCATTGAAAGAATACTTTTATACTGTGTGGTGGGAATGAGCCGTGATTGGATAAAGACAGTGCTCTATGACCTGATTGGCTGAAGCTTTTTCAGGGCTTACAATGCACTGTTCAGTGCCGCAATGCATTGTGGTCAGTTCAGGGGTCGAACAAACAGTCGAATGACCCGTTTGTTCGCCAAAAGACCGAACAACGAAAGTTCGGCCTGAACTTATGCTCGGGCCGAACCGTTCGCCCATCCCTATTCAGAAACACATTCTGACACAGAAGCAAGGTGCTGCTAGAGGAACGCACACTTATACTACAGAAATGCAGGGAGGCATTCCTAAATTCCATTGACATCAATGAAGAGGGATATTTTTCCTGAGTATTTACCTGTGTTATTTTTCAATCCCATTGACACTTACAAATTTGGGGACCTATTTTTTTAGTCCTAAAGACGCCAATGAAACTGATTACCTTATTTCTCAGTCCCACTGATACTAATGCAGGAGGGGGCTTTTTTGCAGTCACATTGTGAGGAAAAAGCTTCCACTTTCATTGGTGTAATTGGAAATCCCACTGACAGTAATGAAGCAGGATTTTATTTTTTTGGCCTCACAGACCCAATTGAACATGGGGACTTTCTCAGTCCAATGACACAAGTGCAAGAGCAGTCTTTTTTTCTCTTGCACCAGTGCAGTAAAGAACTCTCTTTCTAACTCCAATAATGGGACTCGGGAAGAAAGTCTTGCATTTGTGTCATAACGAATCGAGAGAAAAAACCCTACATCATGTATCGTGACGTGATATAAAATAACATTATTATAATTTTTACCTGGTAATAAGTGTTGTCACTTACAAAATGAGGACTTTTAGGTCTGTAATGAGTATTACAGCATTGCTGTTTTCTAAGTAAGAGGGTAATACAAATCATGGCATTGCCAAGACTGTCCAGGAAGACAGACTAGAAACCAAAAGAAGTTCAAAGATATAGAAGGAAGAGGAAATGGAAGAAGAATATGCAAATACTAGGCATCCAGTGGAGAGAAAAAAGAAGAAACAGGAGCAAGTGCCACCTCATCCGATATGGCCATGGATTCCAGGTCTGATAGTGTGTATATTGTAGATATATATATATATATATATATATACATAGAGTATATGTACAGTATCTCACAAAAGTGAGTACACCCCTCACATTTTTGTAAATATTTTATTATATCTTTTCACGTGACAACACTGAAGAAATGACACTTTGCTACAATGTAAAGTAGTGAGTGTACAGCTTGTATAACAGTGTAAATCCACTGTTCACTCAACACACAGCCATTAATGTCTAAACCGCTGGCAACAAAAGTGAGTACACCCCTGGGTAGAAATGTCCAAATTGGGTCCAAAGTGTCAATATTTGGTGTCACCACCATTATTTTCCAACACTGCCTTAACCCACTTGGGTATGGAGTTCACCAGAGCTTCACAGGTAGCCACTGGAGTCCTCTTACACTCCTCCATGATGACATCATAGAGCTGGTGGATGTTAGAGACCTTGTGCTCCTCCACCATCCGTTTGAGGATGCCCCACAGATGCTCAATAGGGTTTAAGTCTGGAGACACGCTTGGTCAGTCCATCACCTTTATCCTCAGCTTCTTTAGCAAGGCAGTGGTCGTCTTGGAGGTGGGTTTGGGGTCGTTATCATGTTGGAATACTGCCCTGCAGCCCAGTCTCTAAAGGGAGGGAGTCATGCTCTGCTTCAGTATGTCCCTCAATGAACTCATGCAGCCCCAGACCATGACACTCCCACCACCATGCTTGATTGTAGGCAAAACTCAGTTGTCTTTGTACTCCTCACCTGGTTGCCGCCACACACGCTTGACACCATCTGAACCAAATAAGTTTATCATGGTCTCATCAAACCAAAGGACATGGTTCCAGTAATCCATGTCCTTAGTCTGCTGGTCGTCGGCAAACTGTTTGCAAGCTTTCTTGTGCATCATCTTTAGAAGAGGCTTCCTTCTGGGATGACAGCCATGCAGACCAATTTGATGCAGTGTGCAGCGTATGGTCTGAGCACCAAGAGGCTGACCGCCCCACCCATTCAACCTCTGCAGCAATGCTGGCAGCACTCATGCACCTATTTCCTAAAGACAACCTCTGGATATGATGCTGAGCACGTGCACTCAACTTCTTTGGTCAATCATGGTGAGGCCTGTTCTGAGAGGAACCTGTCCTGGTAAACTGCTGTATGGTCTTGGCCACCATGTTGCAGCTCAGTTTCAGGGACTTGGCAATTTTCTTATAGCCTAGGCCATCTTTATGTAGAGCAACCATTCTTTTTTTCAGATCCTAAGAAAGTTCTTTGCCATGAGGTGCCATGTTGAACTTCCAGTGACCAGTATAAGAGAGAGTGAGAGCAATAGCACAAATTTAACACACCTGCTCCCCATTCACACCTGAGTACCTTGTAACGAATCACATAACACTGGGGAGGGAAAATGGCTACTTGGGCCCAATTTGGACATTTTAACTTAAGGATGTACTCACTTTTGTTGTCAGCGGTTTAGACATACATTTCCGTGTATATAATTCAAGTGAGAATGGGCCTACTTCCACTATCTTAGCGATATGATACTTAAAAATCAAACACTCAAAACAAATAAATTATGGAGAGAAAAAAACTGCGCTAGTACGAAAAAACACTAAGGGTGGACAAAACCTCCAAAAAGCTGCAATTAATGTGAGATAAACTCAAGCAAAAAATAAAAAGGATAAAATTGCGCTAAATAAAGTCCACAGTGAAAAAATAATAAATGAATAAATGATTGTATGAAAAAAGTCCCAGTATAGAACGAACCATGTAGATGGTAGTTCACCAATCAATCAAATAAGCATAAACTTAACACCATGTGAAATGCAAGCTTACCAGATAGCAAGCCAAATCTCGCAGATGGCCGTAACCCCAGCCTGGGTTGTAGATCTTGTAATTTGGATCAAACACGTGTAAATTCGCTCAAAGCAGGTATAGATATAAATCAAAAAAATATAAATATGGCATAGTGTGATACTGTAAAGACTATATATTATCCATAGCTTAACTTCCGGTTCCGGCGCCGCATGGAGTAGCTGCACCCTCTCACAGCTCCCGCTCTGAGGACGCCTAAACCAGCCTATAAAACCGGCCCAGAAGCCAGAAACCCCCCTCAACCACCTCGGGCACCTGTACCCGCTCTATGGACCGATTCGTGGAGGTCCGCGGCTCCCGCTCCAACACGGCCCTGACGGCGCCGCCGGCCCTGCCGCAAATCGAGGCCCCGGCTTCGGCCTGCACGGAAGTCCACACAGGCGCGCAGCAGCAGCAGCAGCACACGGCGGAGATGGAAGTAAGTGGAAGCACAGCTCCACACACATCCCTTCAGGCATCCCCTGCCCAGCCACATTCTCAGGCCTCCTCTCCTCAAGCACCCTTTCCCCAGGCCTTCTCCATGCCAGCTACATCCCCACAGCTCGCCGGGGACCACAAAACTGAACGCATTGCACAGGCAGTGGCAGCACTTCTGTCCCCCATGATATCTGCCTCGGTAGAAAAGGCTGTTAATGCGGGGATGAAACAGATAAAGGCCCAGCTAGGAGAACACAACACTAGGCTAAACGAGCTAGAACATCGCCAATCAAGCATGGAGGAAGAGTTGTACCAAGCTCAAGCCACGGAACAAGCACAAGACAAAACCAACCAATACATAATCCAAAAACTCGACGATTTGGAGAATAGGTCCAGAAGGAGCAACCTGCGATTCGTGGGGATTCCCGAATCTCTCCAAGCATCTGCCCTAATGGACTTTTGCTCCCAACGCATACCCGAGGCGCTAGGCCTAACAGGCCCTTGCACGGTGGAACGCGCTCACAGGATGGGGTCATATAGTGAAGAACGCAAGAACCCCCGGCCCATCATAGCCAAATATCTGAACTACTCTGACAAGGCTTTAATTCTTCAAAAATTTCGACAATCCCGCTCGCTTCAAATTGACGGGGTGAGGGTCCTGATTTTTGCTGACTACTCCATCGAAGTCTCAAAGAAGCGCAAGGCCTTTCAACAGATATGCTCTGAACTCTTTAAACAACAGATCAAATTTACTCTGGCCTTCCCGGCCATCCTACGCCTCAAGACACCCAACGGGGACCAGCTATCCTTCCAGGAACCCTCAGAAGCAGAAGCCTACATGCGGTCTTTGCTCCCCAACGCCCAACAACACACCCCGTCGAAAGGCACTTCAATCAACCGCTCCTTGGATCAACGCAGCCCGCGCAAAGACTCCCCCAAGCGATTCAGACCCTCGGTTCCGGACCAGCATCGCTACACTCACCGCTGAACAGAAACCTGAAACCTACCTTCATTTGGTTTCCACCATTTTCTTTTTTGGACAGTAAATTTTCTGTCCCCCCACAGGTTCCACATATCCTCTGTTCCTCACCAACACGTAATGTATAATGTCTCTTATACATATGTTTGATCTTCCATTTTAAATGTTTTTCTTCTCTTAGGATTCATCCTAGCAAGTTACAATTTTTAAATGTTTTTCTCTACATCCTCCTGGCTTCACTGTGTGCGGACAACCGCTCCCCTCTCCCCCCCCCCCATATATACGACCCCTTGGTGCCCACATAAACATATGTCTCACGGCCAAGGGCTCTCTGGGGCTTTTCCATTACCGTCCCGAAATGGGAGTTGACCTACACAGTGACTCCATGCGGAAAAAAGCGAAGTTTCCATGTTCGTTTGTTTTATTGGTGATACTCTTCCCTATGTTGATTCTCCTACAGATAAACCCCTCTCCCCATCTCCCCTCTCTCCCGCACGGCCCTAGCCAACTCAAATCCACCTCCTTTTTTCTCTTCCTCCCATACAACAACACCATGCCCCTGGACACAACTGGCACTCTATCATACCTACCTCACAATAGTAAACCATACTTAACAGCACACACCCCCTTTCAACCCCCCTAATATGAAAATAATTTCATGGAATGTAAAGGGTCTAAGATCCCCCCAAAAGAGAATGAAAATCCTA
This sequence comes from Lithobates clamitans, assembly GCA_037952925.1. Classification (NCBI taxonomy): domain Eukaryota; kingdom Metazoa; phylum Chordata; class Amphibia; order Anura; family Ranidae; genus Lithobates; species Lithobates clamitans. The sequence goes on along the minus strand of JBBGZY010000502.1, from coordinate 11,452,298 downwards.
AGGCATCTCAAACGGCTCAAAACCGATATAGCACTAATACAGGAATCCCACCTACCAGCCTCAGATTTTCATCGCATGCAGAAACTCTGGGTAGGCACTGTGCTAGGCTCAGAGGCAGCAGGACGCAAAGCTGGCGTTCTCCTGCTCATACACAAGAACCTCCCGTGCACAGTCCTGTCTGTGAAAAACGACGCTCAGGGGCGTCTGCTCACGGTCCACATCAAAATAGGCTCCAAAGAACTAGTCATAACTAATGTCTATGCCCCCAATAATCCAGGCAGACAATTTTACACTGAACTATCCAGTTGGATACTAGACAACCCACATCTCCCTCATCTAATCGGAGGAGACTTCAATGACATCATCCATCAGATAGACGACAGATCTTCACAAAAACGACCAAAACAGGGCACTAACCCACCACCCCCTTCCCTCCTGGCCAGCACCATGGAATCCACACATTTCCAAGATCTTTGGCGCCTTTCCCACCCGGCAGACAGGGAGTTCACTTTCTACTCCAACCCTCACAAAACATTCACCAGGATAGACTACCTCTTTGGCTCTGACAACCTTCTCCCCTACCTCCAGAACTCCACTATCCACGACATAAATATTTCAGACCATGCCCCTATAGAGGTGACACTGGACAATCTAGACCTACCCCCACACCCCAATATATGGCGGTTCCCATCTTATCTACACAACAACACTGACTTCCAAAACTACATCTCTGACGCATGGGCTGAATACTCCTCCAATAACGCCCCACACATACACAACCCCAACCTATTCTGGGACGCTGGTAAAGCTTTCTTAAGGGGCCGTATCATATCTTATGCAACCTCTTTTAAACGTAACACCCTAACTAAATACAAAGAGGCCAGCTCACGCTTACACCAAGCACAACGAGAAATGTACACTAAAGACTCCCCAACAACACGCTCTGAATGGCAGATAGCGAAAAGGGAATTTGACACTTGGGTAAACACCCTAGAAAACACCAAGAAGGCCCATTTAGATGCCACATTCCATAAATTTGGAAACAAAGCAGGAAAACTCCTATCCAGATTATGCAAAGGTCCATACCGCCCCACTCACATCACGTCCCTACGTGATAAAACAGGCGCCCTACACGCCACTCCACTTTCAATTAACAAAGTCATGCAAAAATTCTACTCCACTCTTTATGCCCCAGATCCCATAGACAAACCAACAGCGCGCGCTTTTCTAGATAAAATAACCTTACCCAAAATATCCCCAACACAATTAGAAACCTTAAACGCACCTATCACCATCCCTGAAATATCGACAACCATTCGCAACTTAACCCTGTCCAAAGCCCCAGGCCCAGATGGATTCACCAGCGAATTCTTCAAAACCCTACAACCCCTACTAGAACCTACTCTCCTCCAAGTATATCAACATATATGGGCAGGGGGTGCATACCTACATTCGGGGAACCAAGCCATTATAAAACTACTGGCAAAAAAGGGTAAAGACCCCCTAGAACCGGGTTCATACAGACCCATATCACTTCTCAACCTAGATGTGAAAATCCTCTCAAAAATCGTTGCCACTAGACTAGCAGATATTATGCCCTCCCTTATCCACCCCGCCCAGTCAGGCTTTATTAAAGGACGTACGGCCACCCTTAACATCCGCAAAGTCATGCTGGCCCTAGAACATGCAATGCATTACCCAAACACCGATCATGCCATTATCACGCTAGACGCGGAAAAAGCTTTCGATAACGTCAGTTTCGACTGGTTATCCATGACAATGACGGCAATAGGATTCACTGGCCCCTTCCAACATCTAATTACTGCCATGTACACAGCTCCGACAGCAAGGTTAGTGGCGGCAGGCCTGCTATCAGAAGAAATCCACCTCCATAAGGGCACTCGCCAGGGCTGCCCCCTATCGCCACTCCTCTTCAATATAGCACTAGAACCACTCTCCAGATATCTAACGACAGTAGCCCCACTACATGGCTTAAAGATAGGCCCACACAACCTACGCACCTCACTTTTTGCAGATGACGTCCTTATATTTTCAGCCAACCCTACATCAGATATGCTAACCATAAAAAACGTATTCGATGAATTCCGCTTGTGCTCGGGCCTCCGTATTAATTACAGCAAAAGCGAAATTCTTCCCATCGGCACTCACTCCACACCAAAATGGACCCAGCAATCAATCTTCCCTGTTGCTAAATCTCACATCACCTACTTGGGAATAAAAATAGGAAAACTCCCTTCCTCACTATACCACCTCAATTACCCTCCTTTATTGTCAAAAATAACTCACGAACTAAATACCTGGATGGATCTACCCCTTTCGCTTTTGGGAAGATGTCATTTAGTAAAAATGGTCAGTTTTGCAAGACTACTCTACCCAATGCAAACCATCCCATTACTTCTCCACCATAAAGATGTGACCTCCCTCAACAACGCTATATCTAAATTCCTATGGCAGAACAAACGACCACGCATTGCTCTTAAAAAACTTTATCTTCCCAGACGCGAAGGGGGCATTAGTCTCCCTCATATTAGAATGTATAACCTTGCATGTTTGCTAAGAACAAGTCTAGACTGGATAACCCAGTCCTCTCGTTACTCAAACTTCTCTCTGGAATCTGACATGGCCCATCCCTACTCACTAGTAGCCCTCCTACACTGCAGATGGAAGTCGGTCCCCCATCCCCACCAACATAATCTCCTATTAAGAGATACAGCAGTAGCCTGGAGAGAAGCACGAAAGATCCTCAAGCTATCCCCTTTTGTGTCAATACACCTCCCGATCCAAGGAAATCCAGCATTCCCGCCGAGTTTAGAACATAAATCTTTCAAAACATGGAAACAAAAAGGTTTAACGAAATTCTCCCTCCTCTGCAACACCCAGACGGGTCAACCATTACCCTTTGCTGATATCGCGGAATCCTTCTCTCTACCCTCCACACATATCTTCCACTATGGGCAATGTATCAGCTTCCTAAAGGAGGCGTGCAATCAAAACGAAAAAAGGTTCCAAACAAACGTCACGGATCTAATGATAATGAGTAATGCTTACAAAATCTCGGACATATACAAACCACTCCTCAACAAGTCCTCTTCACCTCTCTCTTCATCATCAATCAAAAACTGGAACAAAGACTTCCCCGATCCAAACCTAGTAGAAAAAATCATCCAAGGGCTCAACGCTGTACAAAAGCTAACACCCAACGAAATATGGAGAGAAACACAACTGAAAATAGCCCACAGAGCATATATGCCTTTCTTAACCTCGAAAACTGACAAAAACAAAGCTCTCTGCCCACATTGTAACCACCAGAAACCATCCCTAGCTCATCGTTTCTGGCACTGCTCCTACATTTCCGCTTTCTGGGACCAAGTTCTTGCCTACATATTTGAAGTGACCCTAATCAAACTACCCAAGGATCCTTTGCTTCTTATCTTCGGCCACTGGGACCCAATTCTACTACCCTGGTCCAAAACCGCCACCACCAGGGACAGCTCCCCAAAACACCCGAAAGAAATCACATCACAAAAAGGGTGGTCCTTGACTTGCCTATTAATCGCAAGGAGAACCATTTTGAAAAACTGGATTACACCAATAAGCCCCAATATCTCCCAAGTCAAACGGGACCTCATGCATCTTCTATACAAGGACCGCCTAAACACGGACTTCAAGCACAAAAAATCCTCAGAACATTTCTACTCCAAATGGCTCGCCTTTATGCGATCATCTCTCTCACAAGCGGAAATAACAAACATCAGCTCGTCCTCCTTTTCCTACTACGACCCCTCCCACCCGCTGCCATCTCAAGACCACAACCGGTGCCACACTCTTATCCCTGGCACCAACCAACCCATTGCCAATGCCAATGTAAATGGGATTATTGGATAATTCTGTATGGCTCTACAACTTACCATAACAATTCTCCTACTCTTTCCAGGGCTCCCCCCCCCCCCACACTCAACCAACCAACCCAACCCCCTCTCCCCCCCCAGTTTTCGTATTTTCTTTGTATTTTTCAAGTTCAATTATAATATGTACTCAGGGTTTTCAAACAGATCCATCCAGGTATCCAGGTACCCACTAACTGTTATCATTTATTGAAATGCTATGTACAGGTAAACATGCTCCAAGCAGCCACCCTACATGGGTACATACACTGGAAACCCTCCCACGTCTTAAAAATTAGTTTACAATTAAGTAACCCTTTTATTTTGTTGCTTCCGTATATGTCACAAATACATACTGTACACTATACTGTATTGTTTTTGTATTCTCTGAAAATTCAAATAAAAACTTTTTGAAAAAAAAAAAAAAAAAAAAAGACTATATATTGTGCACAATAGAAACAGAGTGCCTTAACATCATGCCCAAGAAAGGACAAAATGCCACCTTCTTGAAAAGAACAAACTTATGTGACCCGTCACCACACAGAAGGCCTCCTTACCAAACGCTAAGAGAAAACAAGCAGATGTCTCCTTATAGAGGCAGTATGTCAGCTGTATCCAAATTGCACTTTAGATGTTAAACCCTATTGGCGCTCACAGCGTGGAATCAAAGGGACCGTCCAACCATAGATGCCTGTAACCATGGGTCCCATCATTTATTGAACTTGAGTGGAGTACCACAGTGTTTCATGATATGTCTCTCCTTCAGCAATGTGGAGTCATCTTGGGTATTCCAGTCCTCAGACGTGGGTGGTAGAGGCGCTATCCACTTTAACAGAATATATTTACCTCCTCTACTGCCACTTCCAGTGTCTCCTTTGTACCTCATGGATCGTTTTGTCTGCATCAGGAAGTGATGTCAGATGCAGACAAAACGATTGGAGTGTAAGAGGACTCCAGTGGCAACCTGTGAAGCTCTGGTGAACTCCATCTAAAGTGCAATTTGGATACAGCTGACATCCTGCCTCTATAAGGAGAAATCTGCTTGTTTTCTCCCAGCATTTGGTAAGGAGGCCTTCTGTGTGGTGACAGGTCACATAAGTTTGTTCTTTTCACGAACGTGGCATTTTGTCCTTTCTTGGGCATGATGTTAAGGCACTCTGTTTCTATCGTGCACAATATATAGTCTTTACAGTATCACACTATGCCATATTTATATTTTTTTGATTTATATCGATACCTGCCTTGAGCGAATTTACACGTGTTTGATCCAAATTACAAGATCTACAACCCAGGCTGGGGTTACGGCCATCTGCGAGATTTGGCTTGCTATCTGGTAAGCTTGCATTTCACATGGTGTTAAGTTTATGCTGATTTGATTGATTGGTGAACTACCATCTACATGGTTCGTGCTATACTGGGACCTTTTTCATACAATCATTTATTCATTTATTATTTTTTCACTGTGGACTTTATTTAGCACAATTTTATCCTTTTTATAGAATAAATTATACAGTTAAAATTGCTAGCAGCTGCTTAAAAATAAAAACAAATGGTCATTCAGATAGTAACAGAGTCCACAAATACATAAAAAGTACTGGTATTACTAAAGCAGCACTCCTGTCATTACTTGATATGACCGAATTTCATATGATTATAGCCATATGAGGAGAAAATTGGAATGACAGATGGTGATAAAAGTCCAGAAAAGACACAAACGGTGGTCCTAGTGTTGAATGATAAATGTGCACCTTTAACCAGAATCCTCAAACTGTGCATCACACTCCCCTTAGGGGTTCACACTCCCCAGATATGAGTCATTTTTAAGCCTTGAAATACTTTGAATACCTGTCATCCACAATGTGGGCTAGATCAGAGCTGCATAGGTACTCGGATATATGAGAAGAAAACTCCACATAGTGTAATTCCATTTTACTTTTTATTTTACATTGTTATTGTTATATTGTTCTCCAATCATTAAAATTACACTTTTCAACAGATTGAATAAGTTGGTCCAATGTCAGCACTACCAACAGACTTTAACAGAGCCAGAGACAACTAGAGGCACACGTTAAAGATGAGAAACTTCTGCTCATCCCTTCCGGTTGTCTCTCTCTTGATGTTGAATGAAAACTTCACTTACGATCTCCGAAAGGTCACGCACTGACGCGTTTCATCATTACAACTTTGTCTGAGGGCATGGCCTCGCGGCACGGCATCCTGGAATTTATCTCATATCGTCTGAGCAGATTTAACCTGCTGAATGCCAAACCGCTCCATTACTCAAAGGTGCACACTAGCGATGACATGAGCACTGCTCAGAGGATAGAAAAAAGAAGTAGATATGGCGCCGTTCCAGGCCTGATGGGTTCAGGTGTGTGCTGCTCCCTTAATGGGAGGAAGGTATTAGGTGGGGAAAAAGAAAGAGATGATGTAGGTGGTGCCTATTGAATGAGTGTATAAAGTCCTACACCACCAAATGCACAGTGCAACTGTGCATATTGTTGTGAAGCTGTGTTTAAACTCCTAAATGTGCATGAGTGTCAAGTTGTATACCTGACTCAATAAAGTGCAATGTGTGGAACACCAACTTATTTAATAAATAAATAAAACTAAAGTGCAATATTCCTAATCATTAAATACATTAACCATATAAACAATAACACAGGTAAATCAATAGTGTAAATTTAAAGTGCTGATGTGAATAAACAGGTGGACTTCTAATTAATATATGCAGTAGAGTTATAAGGTGCTATAGTGCTGGTGAAGAGATTTGCCTGGATTCTGGTGGATTTTTCAATGAGTAAGCCCCTCAGTACGTGCCTTAATCTGTGCTCTTATAGTGACTGCACTCACCAGATCCTTCACCCCCTCTTGGGGTCTCACACATCTACAGTATATGCCACTGTGTAGCAACGCAGGATAACTCCGTCCTTAATGTGGACTATGAGGGGATTCCATTATGAAAGAGAAAGAGGGAGCCCACATAGCATGATACTGTATAAAAATTTGTTTATTGGTGCAAATGTTTAAAAGGTACTCACATTCGGTAAGGATAAAAAGCCTATATTTCTGACACAAGCCTCTGAAGCAGGAAGTGATGCAAGGATGCATTCTGACTCTGCCTATGCGTTTCGTCACTCTGACATCATCTGGAGCGTGACGTCAGAGTGACGAAATGCGTAGGGCGGAGTCAGCATACGTCCTTGCATCACTTCCTGCTTCAGAGGCTTGTGCACCAATAAACTAATTTTTATACAGTATCACGCTATGTGGGCTCCCTCTTTCATCTAATTTCAGAGTAATACTATTTTATTTATTATGACTGTAATGGTCTAATGTTCAGTGTCGGCCGATATCAGCATAGTAGTGTGTGGTGGTTGCCCTCTGAGCAGTTCTCATATTATCGTTAGTATGCACCTTTGGATAATAGAGCAGTTTGGCATTCAACTGAGTAAATGTGCTCAGATGATATGAGATAAATTCCAGGATGCCGCGCCTCAAGGCCACATCCTCGGATGAAGTTGTAATGATGAAACGCGTCAGTGCGTGCCCTTACGGCGACTAAAAGTGACTATTGCGTTCCACAGCAAGAGAGAGACAACTGGAAAGGAAGAGCGGAGGTTGCTCATCTTTAACGTGATCACCTCTAGTCATCTTTGGCTCTGTTAAAGACTGTTGGTAGCACTGACACTTATACATTGGACCAACTTATTCAATCTGTTGGAAAGTGTCATTTTAATGATTGAAGAACTACAATAAAAGGTAAAACGGAATTACACTATGTGGAGTTTTTTTCTCATATATCTGAGTACCTGCGGAGGTGGTATGCAGCTCTGATCTAGCCCATATTGTGGATGACAGCTATTTAAAATATTTCAAGGCTTAAAAATTACTCATATCTGGTGCATGTGAACCCCTAAGGGAAGTATGATGCACGGTTTAAGGATTCTGGTGAAAGGTGTACATTTATCATTCAACACTAGGACCACTGTTTGTGTATTTTCTGGACTTTTATCATCATCTGTCATTCCAATTTTCTCCTCATATGGCTATAATCATATGAAATCCGGTCATATGAAGTAATTAAAGAGAAGCACTGCTTTATTAATACCAGTACTGTTTATGTACTTGTGGACTCTGTTACTATCTGAATTATCATTAATGGTTGTGTGTTGAGTATTTTTGAGGGGACACCAAATTTACACTGTTATACAAGCTGTACACTCACTACTTTACATTGTAGCAAAGTGTCATTTTTTCAATGTTGTCACATGAAAAGGTATAATAAAATATTTACAAAAATGTGAGGGGTGTAATCACTTCTGTGATAAGGTTGAATAAGGACCCCAGTCTATCCAGTTCAAACTCAGTGCCGGCGTGTGTCACTACCATTTTCAATATCCCTGTAAATCGTGTTCGCTAAAAAAACACAACTAAATTTTTTTAAAATTTATCTACACTCGCCGCTGACACCACCACCTGTGGAAGGGAGTTCCACATCTTTATCCGTCAGTAAAGTAACCCCTTACACAGTAGAAGTCTGAACCACCTCTTTTCCAACTTTATTGTGTGACCACATGTCTTCTTTAGAAAAAGATTAGACCCTTTTCATCCAATGATAAAGTTACTATTTAATGATTTGTATATTGCGATCATAATCCCTATTATGCATATCTTTTCCAGGGAGAATTGTATTCCTTCTTCCTTCTTCATAACTGAAGTCCTCCAGCCTCCTTAATAGCTTTGTTGCACTTCTCTATACTTTCTCCTGTTCAAGCACATGCTTTCTGAGGATTGGTGGCCAAAACTGGAGGGCATGCTCAAGATGTGGCCAGGCCAGAGTTTTGTAAAGTGGTAGAAATATATATTAAATCTGGATAAACACTATACAACTTTTTTTGTTAGATTTCCTTTAGATTTACCTTCAACTATATAGTGCAAGGGCCTGCCTGGTTGCATACAAATTGAAAGTATTTAGGTTTGACCTCATATTATATGGTTTTGGTAAATCTAAAGAAAATTGTATAGCGTGTATCCAGCTTAACTCTTGAGTAACTACCATTTTTAATGCATCCTAATAGTCTGCTGGCCTGGCTTGCTGCAGCTTGGCATTGCATGCTATTGAGTCTGTTATCTACTAGGACCCCAGAATCTTTTCCACCTCTGATTTCCCCCTGAGGTTCTCCCCCAATGAGGAACTTGAACATTGTGAAATATCTTGGCATAAGGAAAGGCTATTCAGGTAGTGCCCTTATAAAATAAACAGTAAACGGAACAGAATGCCAAGTATAAAGTACAGTAACCAAGGGTAGCTAACCATATTTAACATTACTCAAATCAGGCAGGTATGAGATGGATTTTGATTAGCTACTATGGTTACTGCACTTTATCCTTAGCACTTTGCCCCTGTTATTAATTTTTAATAAGACCAAAGGTGTTGAATTGTTGTAATAAAGTGTTGTGCTAGTTAGAATCCTAAAAAATATATATTGTAATAGCTAAATATTTTATATCAGAACATTTCTGCATGAAAGACCTTTGCCATTGTTAGAATGTTTAGAAATTTTGGGAAAAATGTGGCACTCCCTTCATTTGATTTCAGCTTTTTAATCCCTAAGTATAGTCCTCTAACTGCACAGCACCTGAGCTCTAGTAAATTAGCTTACACATAAACATATATCTGAATTACACTGCTTTTGACTCTTGTGTCAATGGAAACCATTTGACATTTATATTTATATTTTTTATGCTCCCAGAGTCTTGCCATTTGTCAGGATGCACAGGAAGTAATCTGACATGTTGTATCCAATGTTCAGTTATTACTGGTATTTTGAACGATGAAGCTCATTTTTATTTGTTTTTCTTGCTCATGAGATTTCCAATTTTCTTTTTTAGAAGAAAAACACATTTGGAAAAGATAAATTGTCAAGATGTATTGTATTGACAGACTAACACAGAAATGTATGTAATACTTAACTGACAATTTTGTTAAATTTCTCTTAGTAGGAAAATGTTTTTAGTATAGCATTGTCTTTCTTTCTTTGTCACAAACTGCACTTATGATACATTTTCTGTACATGACATTAATGCTTTCAGGATTAAAGTATTTGATGGTTGCTACTAAAAAAATGTACAAAGGTGAAAAATAAGGAAAGAAAATAGAAAATACATTATATCAATATAAACATTAGACAATAATAAAAAGTATGTTTATAAAAATATTTTACAGAAAAAAAAGGAGTTATGCTTTCTGAAGAGACCTCAACTACTTTGCAATAGTAACCTTTTAATGCAAGTGTATGTCCATGTTTACATGATAACAAAAGGAAAATAAAAGTTAGAAAAATAATCATGAATGCATTTATATACAGTCAGGATACATATACCTTTCTGTGATACCTGCTCTTAAACTGAAACATATATGATGCAAATTGTCACTAGCAGCAACACATCAGTTTATGTTTTTCTGAGTCTCCTCTGTAACATAGATATTTTGCTTGTTGATCCTGCCAGTAGATCCGTTTTTTTTATGTGCCCCTTTACAGGCATACTATAGACACCCCCCAGGTACAAAATTTAAAGGAATATTACACTTTTATTGTTTCACTTTAAGCATTATTAAAATCACTGCTCCCAAAAATCCGCCGTTTTTAAAACTTTTTTTTGCATTGATACATGTCCCCTGGGGCAGGACCCAGGTCCCCAAACACATTTTATGACAATACCATGCGTATAAGCCTTTACAATTAGCACTTTTGATTTCTCCCATAGACTTTTAAAGGGTGTTCTGCGGCTTTCGAATTTGCTGCGAACACCCCAAATTGTTCGCTGTTCGGCGAACTGGTGAACAGCCATTGTTTGAGTCAAACAAGAGTTTGACTCCAACTCGAAGCTCATCCATAGTCATGTCACTACATTTCCTGTTTTCTAGATTACTGTGCTCTCTCCAGCTGAGATCTTGCTTCTTGCATACCTGCTGATGTCCTTATCTTCGCTACCACTAGTTACCAACTCATTGACTTGGTCATTAACTATACTTCCATCTTATCCCATCCAGCTACTGCTTGGTACTGACCTTTGGCTTGTTTACCCCTTTACAGGGATATTGAAAATGGTAGTGACACACACACCGGCACTGAGTTTGAACTAATGCTTCTGCTTGATCTCTACCTGCTATATCTACTACCGGACTCTGGCTTGCTCACCTCCCGGTGGGGCAATCCTGAGGATGGTGGCCTGGTAATAAAATGCAGCAAAACCTCCACCATTAGGAGCTCTGGTAAGTACCTGTTAGTGTTTAGACCCTGCACCTCAGGTGAGCCTATGTCATCCACTAGGGGGATCTGCTTGTACATTTCCAGCTGACTACCTGTAAACCTTTGTACTGCTAGAGCCACTGGTCTCAGAGCCTGAAACCAGACCATGAAACTATCATAGCCTAATAGCTGAGATGAAAAAGATGGGCATGATGTACAGTATCTTACAAAAGTGAGTACACCCCTCACATTTTTGTAAATATTTTATTAGATCTTTTCATGTGACAACACTGAAGAAATGACACTTTGCTACAATGCAAAGTAGTGAGTGTACAGCTTGCATAACAGTTTAAATTTGCTATCCCCTCAAAATAACTCAACACACAGCCATTAATGTCTAAACCGGTGGCAACAAAAGTGAGTACACTCCTAAGTGAAAATGTCCAAATTGGGCCCAATTAGCAATTCTGACATGTGACTAGTTAGTGTTACAAGGTCTCAGCTGTGAATGGGGAGCAAGTGTGTTAAATTTGGTGTCATCGCTTTCACTGTCTCATATTGGTCACTGGAAGTTCAACATGGCACCTCACCTGGAGGGGTCACTTGAGGGGGGTCAGCTGCCTGCTTCAATGCTAGAAGCAACAATCATTGTGCTACAGAAAGAAGGGAAAGACCCATCAGACGTGGCCGCCTATAGACCAATCTCTTTACTTTGCACTGATGTAAAAATTCTGGCCAAAGTTCTGGCAGCAAGGTTGAATGGAGTTATCCATAAATTGATTCATGAGGACCAGGCGGGTTTCATAGCCAATAGATCTACGAGCTTGAATATTAGAAGAGCGTTTTTGAATTTACAATCTCCAATGGAGAATGTGGGCTCGAGAGCGTTAATGACTCTTGATGTATCTAAGGCATTTGACAGCGTGGAGTGGGGCTACATATGGCGCGTGCTGGAGAAATTCGGATTTGGTCCGTCCTTTATAGGGTGGATCAGAATGCTATATAACCGCCCTAAGGCAAGATTAAAAATTAATAATGAAGTTTCGGACTGGTTTGAGTTGGAGAGAGGGACAAGGCAGGGGTGTCCACTCTCTCCTCTGCTGTTTGCGTTGGCGATGGAACCCCTGGCCATCTCCATAAGGGAAAGCAGTGCGATAACTGGCTTCCAGAGAAAATCGGGAGAGGAAAAAATTGCGCTTTATGAGGATGACTGTCACGTACCTGGTAGGTTGTGAGCCTGAAGTGCAGAGAAGGACCTCCCTTACAGCTCCCACTCCTGTTCCTCTGGAATGGAGACAGAAGGCCAGGAGTGAGGAGTGGTATGGGTGCCTGGCAGGATCGACAGTCACCGGAAGTTCAGGAGTGGTGACACTCTCTGGGTCCAGAAGCTGAAGAGGACGCTGGATCGCAGAGAGAACCCGGAGCCACAGCAGATAAGGAAGCAGGTAAGTAAGCAGGTAAGTAAGCAGGACTGGAACCAGGAACAAGCAGCAGGTAGTAGCCTGGAACGCTGGACTGGAACCTGGAACAAACAGCAGGTGGTAGCCTGGAACACTGGACTGGAACCTGGAACAAACAGCAGGTAGTAGCCTGGAACACTGGACTGGAACCTGGAACAAGCAGCAGGTAGTAGCCTGGAACACTGGACTGGAACCTGGAACAAGGCAGCAGGTAGTAGACTGGAACGCTGGACTGGAACCAGGAACAAGGCAGCAGGTAGTAGACTGGAATGCTGGACTGGAACCAGGAACAAGGCAGCAGGTAGTAGACTGGAACGCTGGACTGGAACCAGGAACAAGGCAGCAGGTAGTAGACTGGAACGCTGGATACAGGTGTCAGACTGAGGGGTGGTCAAACAAGCCAGAGGTTGGTATCGGTCGATCAGCAGAGGTACCAGGGACAACACAGAGGGATGGTCAGGCAAGCCAAGAGGGTCTGGTGCAGGCGGATAGCAGGATGGTCTAACAGGAAGCCGGGTCAGATAGCAGAGTACACAGGTCAGATCAGGTTAAGGCACACGGAACGCTGTAGAGCAGACAGCGGGGATGGAGTGTGACAGGCCAGTTTAAATAGCCCGCCTGGCACTAGCAGGAGTGCGCGCGTGCCCGTGCGTGACAGCACCCGTGAACGCACGCGCATGCGCAGTGGAACCCGCGGCCGTGTCCCCCTGTGTCTGAATCGCTGATTATTGGCAGGATCTTCATGACAATGACATTCTGTTATTCCTGGGGGATTCGAGAAATTCACTACTGGGTGCGATGAGGATAGTGGAGGACTTTGGCAGTTTCTCTGGCCTGGAGATAAACTGGGAGAAGTCCGAATTCTTGCCGATAGATCCCATCAGCGAGTTAATAGCATGTGATATACCCCAGATGGTAATGGTGGATGCCCTGAAATATCTGGGAATTGTTCTGACGAAAGACCCCACCTTATATATCAGCAAAAACCTCGTCCCTCTTTTAACAAAATTGAAACAAAAAATAGGAATTTGGAGGCGCCTGCCTTTGTCAGCTGCAGGAAGATGCAGTTTAAAAAAAATGGTATGGATGCCACAATTGCTGTACGTCCTGCACAACTCTCCAATCTGGATTGGCAAGAAGTGGTTTAAAAGAATTGATAGCCTCTTTAGGGAATTGATATGGAGGGGGAAGCAAGCCAGGATTCGTCTTCGAGTGCTTCAACTCCCCACTCGGGAGGGGGGCTTTGCCCTCCCACATCCTGAGCGCTATTTCTTGGCAACTCAGCTACAGCAGCTGCTGGGATGTGGGATACCGAAAGGAGGCACCCCCAATGGCAAGCTGCTTCTGTTAAGTGCCCCACACAACACAATAATTGAATCTCTAGAAGCGGATATGTTTCATGACGAATTTCCAACTATTAAACTCTTAACTAAACTCTGGAAAACAGTCAAGAAAATGATGAGATATGAAGGTCCAACAGTCTACTCTCCTATTTGGAACAATCGCAACCTACAGGAAGTCCTAAAAATTGGCACATTCAGGGAATGGGAGAAGCTTGGCATTAGAAGGCTAAGTCAACTTTATAACGGCACCAAGTTAAAGAAATTCCCTGAACTAGCCAGGGAGTTCAAGTTACCGCGGAGTTCTCTCTTCCTATATTTCCAGCTAGAACATGCCCTTAAAGCTCAATTTAAATCTCAGAATCTGAGATGGGAAGAAATGCCCCTATTTCAGAGCATAATGCAGGTAAACCCTACGAGAGGGATAATATCAAGAATTTATGATCAATTAAGTAAATCAGATAACAGCAGGGGGATACTCCACGGGTTAAAGGCTAAATGGGAAGAGGATATAGGGGGAATGACTCAGGAACAATGGGTGAGAATCTTGGAGCTGGGTGTTCAGGTTTCTGTGTCCCCTTCACAGCGGTTCTCACATCTGTTGTTGCTAAATAGAGCCTACTATACACCTAAAAGACTGTTTAAATTTGGGAGTAGGCCTAATGACAACTGTTCCAGATGTCGGAGGTCGGGAGACCTCATTCACATGCTGTGGAGATGCCCCAAGTTGTTTAGATACTGGGAGGAGGTAACCGGGAATTTGGGAAATATCTTTGGTACTACAGTGGTAAAGGAGGCCATAGCCTGTATTCTGGGGCATAGAAAAGTGTTGGGAGAGAGACTGAGTATCACGCATGCCATTACGCGAGCCTTGTTTCAGGCCAGGAAGATGATAACACTAAGATGGCAATCAAAAGACCCCCCCTCGGTGAAAGACTGGATCTCTACTGTTAACGAAACCTTGAATAGGGAAAGAGTGGCGTATATAAAGAGAGGTAATCTTCAGGAATTTGAAAGTATGTGGAAGCCATGGATAGAGAAACTAGGGTGCCCCTGTGGGCAAGGCGCAGGATTAGATTAAGAGATGGGCTTAACACAGATATTTGGGTAATTGGAACCCTTGAGGACAATGAGTGCTACAGTAAAGTGTTCTAGTTATGTATATTTTTTTTTTAGTCAAATAAATAATCTAGATTGGCACAGGTTAAACATCGGGGGAGGGTGGGGGGGGGGGGGTGGATGTGGGAACAGGTAATGTTTTTTTTTTTTTTTGTTTTTTTTTTGTGCAACATCGGGTAGGGTAGTAGACGATGGGCATGGGGAGCCCATAAGTAAAAAAAAAAAAAAATGCAGCAAAACCTCCACCATTAGAAGCTCTGGTAAGTACCTGCTAGTGTTTAGACCCTGCACCTCAGGTGAGCCTATGTCATCCACTAGGGGGATCTGCTTGTACATTTCCAGCTGACTACCTGTAAACCTTTGTACTGCTAGAGCCACTGGTCTCAGAGCCTGAAACCAGACCATGAAACTATCATAGCCTAATAGCTGAGATGAAAAAGATGGGCATGATGTACAGTATCTTACAAAAGTGAGTACACCCCTCACATTTTTGTAAATATTTTATTAGATCTTTTCATGTGACAACACTGAAGAAATGACACTTTGCTACAATGCAAAGTAGTGAGTGTACAGCTTGCATAACAGTTTAAATTTGCTATCCCCTCAAAATAACTCAACACACAGCCATTAATGTCTAAACCGGTGGCAACAAAAGTGAGTACACTCCTAAGTGAAAATGTCCAAATTGGGCCCAATTAGCAATTCTGACATGTGACTAGTTAGTGTTACAAGGTCTCAGCTGTGAATGGGGAGCAAGTGTGTTAAATTTGGTGTCATCGCTTTCACTGTCTCATATTGGTCACTGGAAGTTCAACATGGCACCTCATGCCAAAAAACTCTCTAAGGATCTGAAAAAAAGAATTGTTGCTCTACATAAAGATGGCCTAGGCTATAAGAAGATTGCCAAGACCCTGGAACTGAACTGCAGCACAGTGGCCAAGACCACACAGTGGTTTAACAGGACAGGTTCCACTCAGAACAGGCCTCGCCATGGTCGACCAAAGAAGTTGAGTGCACGTGATCAGCATAATATCCAGAGGTTGTCTTTGGGAAATAGATGTATGAGTGCTGCCAGCATTGCTGCAGAGGTTGAAGGGTACCAGAATTGCTGCAGAGGTTGAAGGGGTGGGGGGTGGTGGTTCAACCTGTCAGTGCTCAGACCATATGCTGCACACTGCATCAAATTGGTCTGCATGGCTGTCATTCCAGAAGGAAGCCTCTTCTAAAGATGATGCACAAGAAAGCTCGCAAACAGTTTGCTGAAGACAAGCAGACTAAGGACATGGATTTCTGGAACCAGGTCCTGTGGTCTGTTGAGACCAAGATAAACTTATTTGGTTCAGATGGTGTCAAGCGTGTGTGGCAGCAACCAGGTGAGGAGTACAAACACAAATGTGTCTTGCCTACAGTCAAGCATGTTGGTGGGAGTGTCATGGTCTGGGGCAGCATGAGTGCTGCCGGCACTGGGGAGCTACAGTTCATTGAGGGAACCACGAATACCAACATGTACTGTGATATACTGAAGTAGAGCATGATCCCCTCCCTTCGGAAACTGGGCCGCAGGGCAGTATTCCAACATGATAACGACCCCAAACACACCTCCAAGATGACCATTGCCTTGCTAAAGAAGCTGAGGGTAAAGGTGATGGACTGGCCAAGCATGTCTCTAGACCTAAACCCTATTGAGCATCTGTGGGGCATCCTCAAATGAAAGGTGGAGGAGCGCAAGGTCTCTAACATCCACCAGCTCCGTGATTTCATCATGGAGGAGTGGAAGAGGACTGCAGTGGCAACCTGTGAAGCTCTGGTGAACTCCATACCCAAGAGGGTTAAGGCAGTGCTGGAAAATAATGGTGGCCATACAAAATATTGACACTTTGGGGCCAATTTTGACATTTTCACTTAGGGGTGTACTCACTTTTGTTGCCAGCGGTTTAGATATAAATGGCTGTGTATTGAGTTTTTTGAGGGGACAGCAAATTTACACTGTTATACAAGCTGTACACTCACCACTTTAAATTTTAGCAAAGTGTAATTTCTTCAGTGTTGTCACATGAAAAGATATAATAAAATATTTACAAAAATGTGAGGGGTCTACTTACTTTTGTGAGATACTGTATTTTCCATCCTACATCTTTTGAGCATTCCTTATCATAGTTGTCTCTAAAAATTCTATTCTGATCTCCACCTGCCACCTCTTGCTGTCAGTTTTTGTTAAAACCAGCCACTCCCTCGAAATGAACCAACACCTCAAATACTCAGACTTTTGTCACAGCATAGTAGTAGGGCTAGGTCAATGTTTTTATTCATTGTAAATTGACCTGCATGCAATCAGCTTGAGTAGTATATGTCTAACTGTCCACATAAAACTTGTTAGACCTATTAAACAGACGATAAAAACCAAAGCCAAGCATGAGTGAGCCACCAAAAACAAACACAGGTAAAATTCCATGCAAATGTAATATCGGCTTTGTTTTATCAAACAGCTATAAACAGGTAAACCTATATATTCACTCAGTAAATTATTTCAGTATTTTACAGCTAATTAATACATTTATTCCTACACCACAAATCTTATGATGAATGCCACCATGCCAACTTAGATGAAGGATGTCATTATTCACAGCGCTCTAATGTTGTCTATAATTTTGGTGTTAAACCTGACATTAGAAATCCTTTAATCTGAGTACTTAAAAGCTGCTCTATGGCTCATTTTTCAAATACAGTTTCTGGTACTGCTTCAGATACTGCTAATGAACCACTAGCTTGATATTCCTTTCTTAGATAAACGCTGTTGACCAACATTACTATTTGCTCCTCATATAATTATTTTTCTTCTCTCTTTTTTGAATTTAATAGCTTCAACAAAAGGCACATATAATGCATTTTTAATTACACTTCCCAAGTGACCTATGTAAAATAAGTTTCATAACGAAGCACTAATAATTAGTCTGTCACAGTCCAGTTTTTTTAGCTATTGTCTGCATGTCCTTTATGTATTCTACCTTCAGTTGATGAGCGTGATTAAGTCCTTTAGCTCTTGCAGCATACATTTTTATTTTTATTTTTTTAAATTGCAAGTGGCAAATTTATGGCTTTCTCATTTATTCCCAATGTGATGTTGAAAAGTCACTTGTGAAATAAAAATAACAGCCCACTCCAGAAAGTCTAATGGCCCTAGAGAATAAATAGTTTGTAGATATACCCGGTTCCCATAGGACAGATAATTGGTTTACACAGCTCAACATCTTAAACAAGCCATTAAAAAAACAACAATAAAAAAAATAAATGTTGCTATCGATGCTCATTAAATATAAGGCCAAATAAATCTTATATACAGAGAATGTTATTGGCTATATCATTCCAAGCAAAAAATAATAGAAAACAACTAAGTTATAGATTTTGTTTTTTTTATAAATTTGTATTAAAAGTATTATATTGTAACTTTTGTTTATTTTTCCAGTTTTTTTTCTCAGAAGCGTAACATTGATTATACACTATACTGACATCAGCCCTACAAAATAGTGTATATTAAAGAAGTTAAAAACATAATTAAATGGCCAGTACACCCAAACGTGATATTTTGGTGATACACAGGGTCTGGTGGGCTAATTTGTCTGCTATCTTCTTACAGCACAACCTAATACATAATTCTCTAACACACAGCCATACTTTACAGAAGAGAATTCAACTTGAATACAAAATTATTGGTTACAAATGTTTGCTAGCATATGTGGATGCTGCAAATTGTACAAGGATACCTATGTATTGTGCAGTTCTATTCCAAGATCTGAGAGCTCCAACAGTGGGGCATATATTTCAGAATTACGTTAATTAAAAAGAAATTTTTAAAATAATTTTGTATTTTTTTTTCGTGCAACTATTTCTATATTTCTTAAATTAAAGGAATTTATAACGCACATAACACAAAAACAGCACTAATGTTAAAAGTAAATATATCATAGATTGTTACTACTCAACAAAAATGTATAACATCATCAAAACTGTAAATGACACAATATATTCCCCACTAATTGTGCAAATATCATAAGCACAGCAAAAAGAGCAACTTATATGAATCTTAAAAACAATAAATGTGATAAAGTCTATGCTCAAAAGTGCTCAGTAATGGATGTGAACAAAAACCACAGCTAGTGCAAATACAATTCTACATTAAAGCCTGTGTATCAGTCAGCATTTTTGTGAAGACTGGTGGTATCCTTGTGTAAGCATGTGCTTACTGAGGTATTACTTGTGAAGTATGCTCATTATTTCCTGGGTTAGGTATATTTTCTGCTGGGCAAGTTGCACTGTTTAGTTAATGCTGCCCAGCTGGAGTAGTGCTGTTTGATAGGCAAGGAATAATACTGTTAAGCTTTCCCGGGTTTTTCAGAAGAGTACCACCCTCTTCTGGACAGAGCATATAAAAAGGGGAACTCTATCCAGATCAGGGTCTTCTCTTTGCTTTTTTCACTTTGCCACCTTTACCACCCCTTGTGGGAGTGCAGTCGGTGTTCCAAGGGATATGGACTTGTTGCTAAAAAGACTAATAGACTTTCTCACCTGATTAAGGTATGGCCAACTCATGGAATGCAGGAGAGTACCAGGGACATGCTAAAAGGGCACTTGGGGGACTTTGTTCAGGTATGTGTATGGAAGATGTTCTGAGAACAGTTCACTTGTTAAATTAACTACTCCAGTAAAATAAATTTGTTGTTAAGTCAATCCGCCTGTTCTGAAGTCACTAAAGGGCTGCATGTATCAAAGAACAGGGCTTAGAAGGGGGATGAAGCGAAGTGTGCAAAATTAACAATGATATAACCTGCAGTGGAAGGGGAAGACACCAAATTTCTTTTGCTAGGAGCAACCAGAGTAATGTTGAGTGCTTAAGCAGCCAACCAGCCAGCGGGAGTCTTGGTGACATGGCATGCATGGGTGACGGAAGGCCCTAGCAGTAAAGGAGTTTGCAAGCTTAGCCCCTCCTTAATGACCAATGTACCCACAAAAATATACATCAAATAACATCAAATCATTAGTGCACAAATGGTAGCAAATACATCAAATGACATCAAACCATTAGTGCACAAATGGTAGCAAAGTCCATAGATTTTGGAGAAATCGAGAGTCTGGTGAGGAGATAGGAGGAGTCCCCTGACAGTTCCCTGTGAAAACCAAGTGCTGATGAAGTGTGGTACGGACTTAGCAGTACCACTTGTAATTGCTGAATCCATTGGGAGAAGTTATTGTGCAGCCAAATATGAGGCCTACGCAATAAGAAGACTAACAGGAAGGGTTAAGTGTGCAAATAAAGTATGCTCGCTTCTAAGTTTGAGTACCACCTTAAAGATGGTTCCAAATGATAGCGGTCTCTGCCTGTGAGTACAGGCATTAGCAGGTCCCCCAGCTTGGGTACTGTAAGCCCCACCCACATCTGGGTGTCCCCCACTTCTGCCTGCACTCATCAGATCCAAATGACTCCTGGCACTTGACAGTGGGTCGGACAGCACTCAATGGTGTCTGAAATCCAGACACTCTAATGGATCTTTCCACCAGGTGGAGCTCAATAGGTCTTGTCATCATACCCAAAACAACATGTCCTCATTCTTCTCTGTTCTTACTGTTCTGCGCACTTTTGCGATGTCAGACTGAACCTGGGAAGAATGGAGGCGACAGCCAAACCAAAGCAATCACAACAACAAACAAATTGATTTAGCAACTAATTCAACACGATAACACAATTTGTAATGCAGAATATATACAATATAAGGGCTTAGGAGAAGAAGGGGGATAAGTGAGAGAATATGTATTAGGTAAGGAAAGTGATATTGGTAATGGAAACTGGACAAGCTCTAGTTACTAACAGATTTAAAGAAAATTGGTTAGGCAATTTTGAAAAGGTGAGTGGGGCCACACTAGCGATTCTGTCATTGGCAACAAATCATCAGTGACAGAAATGCTAAATTTCATCTCACTGTCTCCCATGGCATCGCTGCCTAGCTAGCTACACGAGTGAGAAATCATTTCATCACTGCTCTCTCACTAGCAGTCAAGATTCTGCAACATTCTTAATTATGAGTTGGTCAGAATTTCTAGTGCTACATCAATATAACGGTGTAAGAGAAGAAATTAACAGAGAGCTACGCTTTGCAGAAATTGCTTTCTGTGAGCAACCCTGCTATACATAACGTTTAAAAATGTTGTGTCTTTAATGAAACCTTGTCAAAATTTTTACTTTTCTTTAAATAATATTAAACCTAAAATGTTTCAACCAAGGTAATTTTTTTTCAAAACAGAAACGTAAGCCTTCATAAGGAAGACATTTAGCCATCACTGTTGCAAACTCACTGCTTAAAAGAACAAATTCATTGTTTTTTTGGGGTTTTTTTTACAAAATCTGCCCAGCCCACCTCTCTCTCTAGCCTCTGCAATATAGTAAACCGTGTCACCTTCCTCCCCCCAGATGTATATGGTTGTGGCTTCTCATCATCTGCAGCTTAACTACTAGTATAAATCTACTGCCTGGCTGACTGCTCCTGTGCACTAGCATCCTTAAGAATAGATAGGACCGGATGTACCTGTACTGCAAGTAATTGAGGTTTTCATTTTTTTCTTATTTTGTTTTTTTTATCTCAATGCTGTTATCTCTTCCACCCTCTTTCAGCCACTTTCTCTGTACATACATACACTTCAGCAGTGCTGAATGTCATAGCTTAGGGCAGGCCTGCACAATCAGTGTTAGCATTTTTGCTTGTAGTCCCCATTAGAAAAGCTTGTGATAGGGTTGAAGCCAGGGCAAGAATGGTGTCACCCCAAAATAAGAATTGCCTGAACAAGTGCTTTTATGACAGGTTTAAGGCCTCACGCACATTGGTTTATTGCAAACACTGTTTCTCCTAACATGAGAAAATCAGCATTAAAAACTCACCTAAGCTGTTTTTTTCAAACCAGTTTAGCAGGGTTTTGCAGTGTTTGGTGTTTGGGTGTTTATTTATTTCATTAGCCAGGATTTTAGTTTATTCTGGCCATTGAAATAAATAAAGGCTGAAGTGCTAAACAAGCCCAGTGTTTAGGCGAATTTAGACAATTTTAGCAGTGTTTGGCGCTTTTTTATGCCCAAAAGCTCCTCTTCTGCATTTAGGAGAAGGAGCTTTGACTGCCGCTAAACTCTGCTACTCCAAAACTCCTCTAAAAGCCTATGGGGTTGATTTATTGAAGGCAAATAGTCTGTGCAATTTGCAAATGCAGTTGCTTCAGAGCTTAGTAAATGAGTAGAAGCTCTGCTGACTTCCATCATCCAATCATGTGTTAGCAAAAATGCTGTTTTAAAAAAAAAATCCTTGCATGTGATTGGAGATTCTTTGCAAAGTGAAGCTTTACCGCATTTACTAAGCTCTGGAGCAAAGTGCACAGTCTATTTGCCTTTAGTAAATCAATCACAATGTGTGCACGGACGCATAGAAGTTGATTTACTAAAGGCAAATAGACTGTGCACTTTGTAAAGTGCAGTTGCCCTCTGCAAGTGCAGTTGTTCCAGAGCTTAGTGAATGAGGTAAGGCTTTACTTTGCAAAGAGTACCCAATTATGTGCAAGAAGAATACAAAAACAGCATTTTTGCTTGCACATGATTGGATGATGGAAGTCAGCAGATTTTCTGCTTTTTTACTAAGTTCTGGAGCAACTGCACTTGCAGTGTGCAACTGCGCTTTGCAAAGTGCACAGTCTTTTTACCTTTAGTAAATTACCCTCATAACCTTTTACTGAGGTGTCTTCAGAGGCTTAGGCAAAAAACACCAAAAGCCCCAAAAATGTCAGTTTAGGAGCAGCAATGTGCATGAGGCCTAACAGCTATTACTTTACTGCAGTAAAAAAAAAATCATGAATGACATTAATATTTCCAAGATTATCTGAAATTTTAGGGATAAGGTTTACCTCTACAATAAGAAAAATTCAGTGGGCTTTCTTAGTCTCAGTGTAAACCTGAAGAGACATTAGTGACTGGTGAGCACACTTACAAAACAACAGTTTTTCTTAAATATATAATTGATGTGTGGAGTTATTTTGGCCTGTTTATAGATTGCTGGATCACTGATGGATTGCTGTGGTTTATAATAGCAGTACCCTCCCAAGATGAGACAACTATTAAAATATATATATACAGTACATATTTAAAAAATTACATTATGATACATTTATGATGCAAAGATTATTTTAAGAATCACAACCTGTTTTGGTCAAACCCACAGAAAGTATCTCCATGTTTTTACAATAGATGATTCCATTACTCAGTGTTTACAAGGACTAGAAAACCTGAATAGTAATGTATTACATCTAATGCACTTAAGGAGTTTAAGAAAATTGTTTTGAAAATCTATTCATGGAGCCAAGTCATATACTGTATGCAAACACCTCTATTTAGACTAAGTTCAAGATACTAAAAAGCACCACTAATGCACACATACCATCATAATCCAATGTTTCTTTCACATACCATTATGCAAATTGAAAAATTTGAATAGGGTATTTGTAGAAAGTGGTGAGTACTCTACAGCAATTCTTAGAATGCATCTATATATGTGACTAAAGCTGACTTTATAGAACACTCAAGTGCAATATGCCCTAACAATATTGCTTTTTGCTATTGAAAATGTACCTGAGACATTACATATTCTCTAATGTTTGCCCCATGCAACATTATATAGTACAGACAGTCTGAATGTTTGAAGAGTCTTGGAAAGTAATACGTTATTTGGGTATATTCAATATTTTTTTTCTTTAAAGATTATTTCACATTAAAAAAAAAAAAAATATATATATATATATATATGTTACTAATATTACCAAAATGTGTTGTGCTTTCCAACAATAAAGTGCAAATGTATAAAATAAAAAAGATTACAGAATTCATCAAATAAAATAACGAAACTTATAAGACCCCTTTCACACTGAGGCATTTTTCAGGAGTTTTTCGGCTAAAAATAGCACCGGTAAAGCGCCTGAAAAATGTCTCCCCTGCAGTCTCAGTGTAAAAGCCAGGGGGCTTTCACACTGAGGCGATGCACTGGCAGGACATTAAAAAAACTCCTGCAAGCAGCATCTTTGGAGCAGTGAAGGAGCGGTGTATACCGCTCCTAAACTGCTCCTGCCCATTGAAATGAATGGGCACCGCTGCCAAACCGCCGGAAAAGCGCTGATATAAGGAATTTCATTTGAACTGTTTTCGTGAGCATGCACATTTTAATTATTCGTTAATACTATACTATATGTATAAAACCTTTGATTTTTAAACAAACGCTTATAGCTGAACATCTATACACAGCTGAGATGCATATAAAAGGACTTTGTATCTGCCAAAAGATTTGTGTTCCTCTTCATTCAGACCTGAGAATAACAGGGCCCTACCACATAGCAAGGCCACGTGGATAACACCACTTTACCTTTTACAGATAAGCAAGACAGTGATGTTATCTCCTTGGCCATAGTCTACCGGTGGGACATTAGAGCACATTCCCAGCTACTTTCTGTGGACATCTATATCACCCTGTACCACAGCTACTCTTTTTTCTGTCTTTGCTGAACCTCATGTGCTTCTTGGTCAGTCAACACAGCAGTATCAGTAGGTCTGCTTGCCTTACGGGAATGGGGGCTGCTATAATTGAAGCTACACTAAGCCAGCTATATGCCCTGACCACTCGTACAGGAGCAAGCATTACAGTGTGACAGTCAGTTGTACCCAAACCGTTGACCATATAGTGTAAATTAAAAGTCAAACAGGAAAAAGGGATCCCCTTGGTGTACCAGTGGCAAATGTGTAAATTTGGAAACATATGAGCACAGATCTTGCCATTAAGGGATGTAAAAATTTTTTGGGGATGCAAAAAGTATAATTCTACTTCTGCTGAAAAAAGAACAATCCTGCCCAACAGTTACACACATTGCAAGTATTTTAGCCAATTTGATTGCAGAGACCTTGCTGCTGATGGTAATGATACTTTCAGTTTCTATGTCCTGCAGCTACTTCTTGGTGTTGGGTGAAAGGGTCTTTCTGCTACAATCACATGATAAATCTCTGTGTTGCATTGATAAAAAAAAGGAACAGCAGTGAGCCAATCACAAGATCTGAAGATGTACAGAACACACCCATACAACAAAGCTCTGTTTGCATTTTTTTGCCAGTTTTGGAAAATCACAGCTGGCTTCAGATTTGCAATCACCCATGGCTAGAATGGGGTGCAAGTCCTTGATGTGGAAATATGAGTAAACCTAATTATATGTATAAACACCTATAATTTTTAGTAACATTAAAGTAAATAAAGGCTTTAGAAGTAGGTAGAGCTGCCCTTTAATCCGACAACAACCACCACAAACTAAAATATTAGCTTTAACTTTTCTGTTTTTTCAATAAATAAAGAACACGCTGTTCTTATGGCTTAAAATGACTGTTTTCAATAAAATTAAGTTTATTGGTAGTAGGCACTGTGCACCCAACTCTGCTGGCATGAACTATTTTCTTCAGTAAGACTGATGTTTTATAGTAATAAACATATTTGCCTTCATATTCATCCGGCTAGGTCATACACCAAAACATATAGCAGCTTTTCTAGCACAGAAAAAAAATGTCATTGTGTTGACTATTAGCATAAGAGCTGTGCAGTCATTTTGCACACACAATGGATTATGGATCTCCATCCTGTATGCAGCCTATTCTATGCCTTGCCTGTAACAGAAGCCCCTTTCTTCACAGGCTTTACGTGGCGATGGAATATTGAGTGTCTCTGTGTAAGGCTGATGCTGTGAAATGCAAAATATGCTAGAATTTTTCGAGCTGTGATGGAGCATTGTGAAAACGAGTCCCTGTGAAGTGTCAGGAAGGCAAGAACATAATAAAATCTGTCTTGTGAGGTGACAGCAGTCACCCTTTTGACTTCCCTCCAAACTGTTGCTTGGTTGGAAATATCAAGCTATTACTAATGGCTATTAATGTGTACATGCTTCATGTAATTTTATAGTATATTTTTTAATATCTGTAGCTTTAATGAATCTCAATTTAGCAAAGAAACCAATTTAATTTCCTTAATATAATATAATTATAGACCAAATTAACCCCACACTCGTCCTAATTATCTTTAGTTTCATCTGACTGGTCACATAGTTGCCATGCCATTTTATTTTCAGTGAAAAAATGAAGTTGTTAAAGTCTTCTCAAGCAAAGAGAGTTTCTTGTTCATTTGGTATAACGACCAAACCATTCTGAATATGTTTGTGTTGAACATGTCTTTAGTTTCAGCTATAAAAACTAGCATAATCTTCAAGTCAGGGGAATGCATAGGAATAATACCTTCTGTAAGCTTTTTGTTCCCTAAGTGATACGTTTTCTTACATCCTCTTAAATGAATTCTGACATATTGCTCTTTAAAAGATCACATTAATAGTAGGTATTTTAATGTGGACCTAAAAACCAATCACCAAAATGTTGTATGTAACGTTTAAAATGTTAATATAATTCCAAAACATGGTTTGTAATCTGTTTAACTATGTGGCTTTCATTTTCAAAAGAATACCTGCTGATCTTACCATGAAGGTTCTAATTCAGTCTTATTCTATCATGGGGTGACAGCTATCTTCTGGTTGTCCCACTGTTGTAAAGGTACAAGGTTTTTTACTTTTATTCATTCCATGCATGAAATTAAAAAACCTTCTGTGTGCAGCAGCCCCCCCAGACCCCCCTAATACTTACCTGAGCCCCCTGTCAATCCAACAATGTCCAAAAGAGCCTTGCCTCTCCAGGTGCTTGCACTCCTTATTGGCTTTTGGCAGCAGCAGCAATTGGCTGCTGCTGCTGTCAATCACAGCCAGTGAGCCAACCAGGAGATGAAGGGGCGGAGCAGCACATCTTCCAGGGTGCCCCTATAGCAAACTGCATGCTGTGGGGGGCACTCGGTAGGAGGGAGGGGCAGGAGTGCCAATGTGAGACTCAAGAAGAGGAGGCTCCAGGCTGCTCTGTGCAAAACCACTACACAGAGCAGGTAAGTATGACGTGTTTTTTTTTTTTTTAAATGAAAAACAAGACTTTAATATCACTTTAAATTGTGGTAGTATGGTTCCTGAATGATGGATCACTCAAAGCACTGTACTTAATCAAATGTGATATATCGTATGGACTGGCCCTGAAATTAAGCCCATATTAAAATTAATAAATGGAAAAAGGAATGCTACTGAACCATAAAATGTACTTTGAGTGAATGGAAAACCTCATGTACCTATTAAAATAATTGCTTGGTTCTCCTGAAATACTTTATAAAGTATCACTTTATAATGTGTTCAATTTAATTCCATGCTTTAAAACAGTTCCATGTTTTAGTTATAATCTATGCATAGACTAATTTTATAAATTGGGATACTCAGCGAGGACAAGCACGGGGTCATTTTTGCTGATCTATTTTGTATTCTACAACCAAACCTGTTCTATCCTGACCCCTTGTCTCAAGATATTTTCTTATTCACTTTGTACAAGTCCTGTGTCAAAGAATACTAGCTGTGCTCACGTGCTGTGTGACTCCGTGTCTGTGCACTGCTGGCATATGTGGCTGCCCTTTGCTTGAAGAGCTTAGAGTGTGACAAACAGTTTCAACACCTACCTGTGTGTGGTCAGCATCCAACAAACAGCATCATACTAGCATATGTAGTGTAACCTCCCAGGTGTACAATCAGCACGGACAAATGTTAGACCTTAAACACAGCATTAGGCTAAGTAGATAGCAATGGGGTTGTAGATACGATTGCAATGGTCTGAATTTTGAAAAGACAGGGCAGAAAGACTGCGGCTTTGATATGTCACATAAAATCTTTCCAAAATCCAAGACTGTAAATAAACCTATTTTTATTTCCTAGAGCTGTATAGAGTAACTGAATAATAAAATCTACTATGACTTTAGGACTTTGCGTTCATTTTGGAATATGGAGTTTTTTACATGCAGACATATAAAACATAAATAAGAGTAAAGATGCCATTTTAAATGTTTAACACTGATATAAAGTCTGTTGACATCCACAGTAAGTTTGATACTCTATAAACTGTGATTAGTATATGTACCTTAGTTCCTTCTAACACCTGTACACAGACAGGTACATCATCTTTAATTATGTGTAGCTTAGACACATGGACTTAAGAGCATAGGCGTTGGTTACTTCTGTACATCAGCTCTAACATACCTAATAACCAATAAATATATTTTTTTATCTAATCGGACTACCCAGCAATGAATATCTTAGATGCATTTCTTTTTACAAAATCCCTATTCTTTCCAGACCTTCTCTCCTTTAAAAAAAATAAAATAAATCCCTATTCCTTCCAAAATGTCACTCCTCTTTAATTAATGAATCAAATATTACTACATTATACTGATTAATTTTTATATGTATATATTGTACAAACCACAATCCCATATTTACTTAATATGGAATACGCCATTATGTATTTTATTAACTTAATCCTAGTCCATATTACTGCTCAAGCATATTTAATATACTGCTATATGATATGGCAGCTCTTAGATGTATATGAAATATCCTCTTATACATTTTTATACATTGTTATACATACAGGTATATATCTTCGATTTTCTGCATAGTTCATTTTAATTCATTGTAATTCATATTCATTCATTTTATTCTTACTTTTAATTGATTTGTACTTTATATTGGGATGTATGCATAAAGTCTTGATCTCTGATCCTTATTTATTATTATTCTCACAAAGGATTCATAGGCATGTATACTGTCTTGTGTCTCATCCTTAAGTTGCCATTCATCACGATTGCATACCCCACCCCCTACCCACCCCCTTCCCCTTATATTCTCTGGGCATCTTCATTGTGTTATCGGTCTGACGAAAGCGCTCCTATGCGCATGCTCTTAAATGCCTTACTGCCCCTGAGGTCACCACGCCCGTGCGGTCCACAAGCGAGGTACGCGTTCCACCTCAGCCTTGGGTGCCAGGCCCCCCCATGGTTCGGCTTTCCACATCCAGTGCTCCACAACACCTTCCTCCCTGACGCCCAGGTCACAATGGCTCTTTTTCAGACACCTCTTTCCCCCCATCATCCCCAGCCACAGCGTCTCCCTACAATACACCCCCCTCCAGCCAGAGCACCTCCTTGCCTACAAACACATTGCCATCCCTGCTCCCACTTCCAATCACAGGCACCTTGCTCACAGTATATCGCTTACTGAAGCCACCATTTACCCTCCACTAACAATATATCTCTCCTCGCATCCACCATTTACCCTCTACTAACAGTATACCTCTCCTTGCATTAACCATTTACCCTTCACTGACAGTTCATCTCTCCTGCATCCACCACTTACCCACCACTCACAGTATATGTCTCCCAGCATTCACCCTTTAGTATCCATTTACAGTACATCTCTTCCTGTACCCACCATTTACCCTCCACTCACAATACACCTCTCCAGCATTCACCATTTACCCTCCATATACAGTACATCTCTCTCTGCATCCTCCATTTATCCTCTGCTCTCATTACATCCCCCTTGCATCCATCATTCTCCACTCTACATCCCTCATAGCATTCAACATTATTTCCTGACTACATTCACTGTTTCACTAGCATAACAACCTCTTCCACTCCATCAATGCAAACCACCCCACACCTCACAGGTATGCACTACTTTCCACCCTACAGATCAGCTCCATGCCACAAATGTACCCATTCTGGAAACGGCACACTTGTGCTTGTCTCCAGACAGAAGTTTGTAGAAATGTGCATTTGTATCAGTTTTTCATTGTTGTATGTGCCCCCATTGTGTAGGATTTCCTTCACTTCCTGTTCCTAAGTGATGACATGATGTGTGTGGAAATCTCTCCATAGTGAGAGGAAATCACACATTTTCACCAGAAAACGTTTCTCCATTGGAAGTGTTCCCCAATGTGATGACACTGGCTACGATTATAACATTTTAGATTTGAAAAAAAAAACTTTAAACAGGCAAAGGTAATCTACCTTTAACAGTTTGGTTAGCATGGAGGGTAGGCGGCTTTTATCCATTCAGTTGTTTCTTAAGTCATAAGCTGATTGA
The DNA here is from genome assembly GCA_037952925.1 of Lithobates clamitans. Taxonomy (NCBI): domain Eukaryota; kingdom Metazoa; phylum Chordata; class Amphibia; order Anura; family Ranidae; genus Lithobates; species Lithobates clamitans. Next base: position 11,422,122 of record JBBGZY010000502.1, on the reverse strand, counting down.
AAATGTTAGAAGATAGTGGATGTGCATAGCAAGAATAATGCAAGTCAGCAATCACTGTTTTTGTGACCTGTCAAGTTCCCTTTAGAGTTTTGTAATAATGTTACTGTATATGAAAACTATGATATTTTGTACTGGGTGTTACCAATGTTTGGATTCAGTCTCTTGTAACTAATATTATTGTGCAAAGTGTCATTTTGGGTTGTTGACCGCTAGCTGTATAAAAATGTCAGCTCTGTACACCCTGCGAGCTGTAGGGTTTCAACATCTCAAGTATACAAACATGCACTTATGCATGCCAACCCCTGCTGTATATTTTTGTAACTTCCTGGGACAGCCATTGTCTGAGGAGTGCAACAAATGCCTTTATTAGTTCCATATAAAAAAACTGGTTAATAACCAATTAGCTAAAAGAAGTACCCAAAACACCAACAGAGGTTTTAAATACCTTGTCACTGCAGGAGAAGATTGTGATGAAAACTGGAAAGAGCACATGTGTGGAAGGTTAGGTAAAAAAATAGCAGTAATGGAGAAGAGTACAACATAACCAAATGGAGAGACACCACAACATGGAGAGGAGAATAAAAGTGGTCAAAGAGCTAGGAAACAATAGCTAATAGAAAATAGAAAGCCTAATTGAGAGAATAAATTAAAGGAATCTCACCATCCCCGTATTAATTTTTTTTCCAGCTTACCTGATGCTGTGTGGTGAACAGTTCAGATACTTACCCACTCAGCAGATCCAGAGTTTTCCTGCTGAGATCCTCTTCTTTGTAGTCTCCGCTCGGATCTGGCACTGCCATGTTCTCCCGTGAATTCGTTCAGAGGCTGCTAGCTCTTGCGCGATTAGGTGCAGCCTCCCAATGACATGCCACTAGGGCTGCCACCCACCTTAGTGAATAAAAAGACTGTAATGCTCCTGGTGCCTCCTGAGATATACATGTCACATATCCCAATTGGCACCGGGGGCACTGACTGACATCATTTTCCTAGGTGAGGATTGTTGATAGGGGCGGGCAGAAGCCTATTCATTAAAAAAGTAAGCAAACAAGCAAAAGATGCATATTTGTATAGCCAGGGCCGATCCTAGGGTCACCGACGCCTGGGTGCAGAAATATTTCTGGCGCCCTCACATGGGCGTGGTCATCTTACTAACCCCTCCCTGTTACTAATGTTTCTATGTCAACAACTCAAACAGAGATGCTCCCCTAAGGAGTATTCGTTACCCTGGGATCCTCCCATGATCTCTTAACAATAAACAAATTACAGGAAGAGGGTACACTAACGAAACCTGGAGGGGGGTCTCCCTCATGGACACAGAGAGCGCTTCTGTTAGAAAGTTTGGTAGAAAGAACCCCCAGACATACCACAGACATAGTACAGGAGACAGTCAGAGACCGCAGACATGATACAAGAGATGATCAGAGACTGCAGACATGATACAAGAGATGATCAGAGACTGCAGACATGATACAAGAGATGATCAGAGACTGCAGACATGATACAAGAGATGATCAGAGACTGCAGACATGATACAAGAGATGATCAGAGACTGCAGACATGATACAGGAGATGATCAGAGACTGCATACATGATACAGGAGATGATCAGAGACTGCAGACATAGTACAGGAGATGCTCAGAGACTGCAGACATAGTACAGGAGATGCTCAGAGACTGCAGACATAGTACAGGAGATGGTCAGAGACTGCAGACATAGTACAGGAGATGGTCAGAGACTGCAGACATAATACAGGAGATGATCAGAGACTGCAGACATAATACAGGAGATGGTCAGAGACTGCAGACATAGTACAGGAGATGATCAGAGACTGCATACATAGTACAGGAGATGATCAGAGACTGCAGACATAGTACAGGAGATGGTCAGAGACTGCAGACATAGTAGAGGAGATGATCAGAGACTGCAGACATGATACAAGAGATGATCAGAGACTGCAGACATAGTACAGGAGATGATCAGAGACTGCAGACATGATACAGGAGATGATCAGAGACTGCAGACATGATACAGGAGATGATCAGAGACTGCAGACATACTACAGAAGATGATCAGAGACTGCAGACATAGTACAGGAGATGATCAGAGACTGCAGACATAGTACAGGAGATGATCAGAGACTGCAGACATAGTACAGGAGATGATCAGAGACTGCAGACATGATACAAGAGATGATCAGAGACTGCAGACATGATACAAGAGATGATCAGAGACTGCAGACATAGTACAGGAGATGATCAGAGACTGCAGACATAGTACAGGAGATGCTCAGAGACTGCAGACATAATACAGGAGATGATCAGAGACTGCAGACATGATAGAGGAGATGATGAGAGACTGCAGACATAGTACAGGAGATGATCAGAGACTGCAGACATAGTACAGGAGATGATCAGAGACTGCAGACATAGTACAGGAGATGATCAGAGACTGCAGACATGATACAAGAGATGATCAGAGACTGCAGACATAATACAAGAGATGATCAGAGACTGCAGACATGATACAAGAGATGATCAGAGACTGCAGACATGATACAGGAGATGATCAGAGACTGCAGACATAGTACAGGAGATGATCAGAGACTGCAGACATGGTACAGGAGATGCTCAGAGACTGCAGACATAGTACAGGAGATGCTCAGAGACTGCAGACATAATACAGGAGATGATCATAGACTTCAGACATGATACAGGAGATGATCAGAGACTGCAGACATGATACAAGAGATGATCAGAGACTGCAGACATAGTACAGGAGATGATCAGAGACTGCAGACATAGTACAGGAGATGATCAGAGACTGCAGACATGATACAAGAGATGATCAGAGACTGCAGACATAATACAAGAGATGATCAGAGACTGCAGACATGATACAAGAGATGATCAGAGACTGCAGACATGATACAGGAGATGATCAGAGACTGCAGACATAGTACAGGAGATGATCAAAGACTGCAGACATAGTACACGAGATGCTCAGAGACTGCAGACACAATACAAGAGATGGCCAGAGACTGCAGACATAGTACAGGAGATGATCAGAGACTGCAGATATAGTACAGGAGATGATCAGAGACTGCAGACATGATACAAGAGATGATCAGAGACTGCAGACATAGTACAGGAGATGCTCAGAGACTGCAGACACAATACAAGAGATGGCCAGAGACTGCAGACATAGTACAGGAGATGATCAGAGACTGCAGATATAGTACAGGAGATGATCAGAGACTGCAGACATGATACAAGAGATGATCAGAGACTGCAGACATAGTACAGGAGATGATCAGAGACTGCAGATATAGTACAGGAGATGATCAGAGACTGCAGATATAGTACAGGAGATGATCAGAGACTGCAGACATGATACAAGAGATGATCAGAGACTGCAGACACAATACAAGAGATGGCCAGAGACTGCAGACACTTTTTTCTTAGAGAATAGGTGCAGGTATATTGCACAGTACAGGGTTCAGGAGTGTGCAACACACAGGGCTTAGGAGTATGCATTGCACAGGCTGCAGGGCACAGGAGTGTGTATCGCACAGAGCACAGGAGTGTGTGTTACACAGAGCATAGGGATAAGGAGCGCATACTGCACAGAGCACAAAGCACAGGAGTGCGATACGCACAGACGGCACAGGCGTGCGATACGCACAGACGGCACAGGAGTGCGATACGCACAGACGGCACAGGCGTGCGATACGCACAGATGGCACAGGAGTGCGATACGCACAGACGGCACAGGAGTGCGATACGCACAGACGGCACAGGCGTGCGATACGCACAGACGGCACAGGAGTGCGATACGCACAGACGGCACAGGAGTGCGATACGCACAGACGGCACAGGGTTCAGGAATGCATATTGTAAGGGTGTTGGGCTGAGGTTTGATTGTTTTGCTGGGCTGTGGAGTGCATGGAGTAGAGGGTTCAAGTGTGTTTCAGACAGTGCTCAGGAGTGTGCCATGCACATAGCACAGAGGTAACACACTGGCCAGTGTACAACAAATATTGCCCCCTCCCTATTCCCAGTACAGGATATCCCGCTTAAATTACCCCAATAGAGACTTTTCTCTACTCCTGGCTCTCCTTCAAGTCTGCAGAGATGGTATAACATGCTGTGTGTGACTTTTTACACCCATCTGTCTGTACGGGGGGAGTGTCAGGTGGACAAGCTGAGTGACTTTCTTATGTGTCAGCCTACTGCTCACTCCTTACAGCCTTCTACATTAATGGTAAGGGTGGCCAAGTCAGGGGGAAGCCAGTGAGGAGGTCAGATACGTTCACTCTCCCCCTCCCCCCTTCATTCCCGGGCTGTTCTTCTGAGCAGCCTGCAGTGTACACAGACATTCTGTCCTGCTGCTGCTAACTGATAAAGTAACAGGCTCACTCACCTACCCCTCCCCCTGCACATACCTGCAATCACTGGGCACAGCACAGAGAAAGCCTTCCGTAGTTCCTTTACACTTTACAGACTTCTTTGCAGATCTTCCAGGACTTCATGTCCCATGATGCACTGCTAGCATCTTCTGATTGGCCCTCAGCTGTGGCCAATGGGGACGGAAGAAAATCGGGCACCAAGCTGAGCAGATAACAAGCTGAGAGCTGCACTCTGCTGACAGGAGAAGGGGGAGATACGCTGACATACCGCAGCTAGCCTCCCTCTTGTAACAGCATGGCCGCTTGTGTTCACTGCACCGCGGCCGCTTTCCCCATAGTGACGCTACTTCACAGAACAAGGAGAGGAGGAGGGAGGGGAGCAATCTGACACTTCAGCGCCCCCCCTTCTGTGGCGCCCGGGTGCAGAGCACCCCGTGCACCCGCCCAGGATCAGCCCTGTGTATAGCAGAGTGGGTAATGGATAAGGAGGAGTAAAATTTTTTAAAGAATGAAGATCCATTTTAAGGGGACCAGGGTGTTTAACTGGGGAAAATAAGAGGGCAGATATTTCCTCTCTACTGGACACCACCATTTTTACTCCATATTACATTCTGCATTTTACGAGTAATTTGTAAAATGCAGGCCAGGGTGTGGAGTCTGTGGTGTCTCACAGACTAAAAACAAGGTTTGTGATAGGGAAGGTCTTTTAATACAGAAGAGACATACTATGCCCCTTCTGCATTAAATTATTCTTGCCTGCCTGCTTGCATTGTATGCACATGCAGCAATTTCAGCAGCTACCAAGATGACTGAATTTCAGCGCATGGGAAGAGTGATGTCATTTTGACCCAGCCAATCAAAGCAGCCTAAGATCAGGATCCAAAAGAAGACTGGGCAAAGATCTCGAAGGCCAAAAGGCAACTCCTGGACACTAAACTGGTGAAGTGGAGGTAAGTATATTTCTGCTTTAATACAGCAGACAGAAGTGATTTGGAGGAAAGGTTGGTCACATAAAATTGACATGTGACTGGACTCTCCCGCTGTGCTTTATAAATGTGCCTTTTTTAAAGAGGTTTAAAGTGATTACCCTTTCCTTATGCCATATCTTCCACAGACCACACCAGAATAAAGCTGAATTGCTAAAAAGGTTTGTAGTGCGGAGAATTGTTCAACGGTTACACAAAATGACTCTATAAAGTCTACAGCTCTTTTAGAAGCATTCGGCTCTAAAGCCCCATACACACAATTGCATTTTCCGACGGGAAATGTTGGATGTCAGGCTGTTGGCAGAAAATCCGACCGTGTGTATGCTCCATCAGACAAATATTGGCTAGCATGTCTTCAAATTTTCCGCCAACAAATGTATGTTGTCGGATTTTCCGATTGTGTGTACACAAGTCCGTCGGACAAAAGTCCAAAGTACAAACACGCATGCTCGAAAGCAGAAGCTGTCGGTCTTGTAAACTAGCGTTCATAATGAAGAATTAACATTTGTGACGTGGCAAATTATGAAATCTCCAAATGCAGCACACAATTCTCTTCTTCTTTATTGGGATAATAATGAAGCTGCTTTGCTGGTGATACTGATGGAGTTATTGCAAACAAAATTTAAAAGTCTTTTTTTTCTAGTTATATCAAGAATAATATTATTATGTTTTTTTTTTTTATTTGTGCAAGTTACCAGAACACCATTATCCCCTAGTTTATAAGATCAAAGACACAACTATGTTGGTGTCCCTTGTCATTTTTACATTGTATTTTTTAAAATGTAACTGCCTACTCCCACTCATTTGAAGTAAAACACAAATATTATTCTCCACAATTTTTTTTTATTGTGCATTAAAAAAAAAAAAAATTAGACATGCTATCTGCCAATAGAACTTAACCAAAAAGTGCATTCTATGCATCCAAAAATATAGAAAATATACCAAATCAAATCATTATTTAACAACAAAAAAAAGCAATAACTCCAAGGCCAATAATAACACGTTATCTCCTCCAATTCCGCAACATGTCTGGTTGATGAACGGCTGTTCAGAAACGAACTGAAAAGCACAAAATGAAAAACGTGAAAAGAAAAGCACGAATCAACACTCACCAAACTTCTACTAACACATAATTAGCAGAAGGAGCCCAAAGGGTGGCACTAAAGAGCTGAAAAAAACACGTAGTACATCTAGAATGTCATTACGTTCGTAATTGTTGGCCAACATTTGTGTGACCGTGTGTATGCAAGACAAGTGTGAGCCAACACCCTTCGGACAAAATTCCACGGTTTTGTTGGCGGAAAGTCCGATCATGTGTACGAGGCAATAGCATCCATTAAGATGGAAAGAGGGAGAAAACATTTCTGATGGTATTAAAGCTGAAGTCCAGCCAAACATTGTTTACAACCTTAAATATAGATGTGTGTGTGTCCATGTTGAGGAGATATTTCCTTACCTCTTGCCCCCATGATCCCTTATATCCCTGGCACACATGATAACCTATATACTGTATTAAATATTGATGTAACCAAATCACTGCATAGTAATAAGGCTTTACATTCTGACCCAATTAATGATATTTGGGGGAGTGAAGACTGATTGTTTTCTGAAGTCTCAAATTACAACATTTTCCCAGGATTCTACATTCGGTAAACAACTAAAGTTGTTTTACTATAATATTTATTGATATTAACCACTTCAGCCCCTGAATAATTTACCTCCTTCCTGACCAGAGCACTTTTTGCAATTCGGCACTGCATCGCTTTAACTGACAATTGCGCCGTCATGCGACGTGGCTCCCAAACAAAATTGACGTCCTTTTTTTCCCACAAATAGAGCTTTCTTTTGGTGGTATTTGATCACCCCTGCGGTTTTTATTTTTTGCGCTATAAACAAAAAAAGAGCAACAATTTTGAAAAAAACACATTATTTTTTACATTTTGCTATAATAAATACGCCCCAAAAATATATTTAAAAAAATATTTTTCCTCAGTTTAGGCCGATATGTATTCTTCTACAAAGAAGTACCCTAAACACCAACAGAGGTTTTAAATACCTTGTCACTGTAGGAGAAGATTGTGATGAAAACTGGAAAGAGCACATGTGTGGAAGGTTAGGTAAAAAAAGAGTGGTAATGGAGAAAAGTACAACATAACCAAATGGAGAGACATCACAACATGGAGAGGAGAATAAAAGTGGTCAAAGAGCTACAGTAGGAAACAATAGCTAATAGAAAAAAGAAAACCTAATTGAGAGAATAAATTAGAGGAATCTCACCCTCCCCGTATTAATTTTTTTTCCTGCTTACCCGATGCTGTTTGGTTAATAGTTCAGATACTTACCCACTCAGCAGATCCAGAGTTTTCCTGCTGAGATCCTCTTCTTTGTAGTTTCCACTCGGGGGCTGCCCCGGTCTCTCTCCTATGCGACGGACATATGCCCGCCCTGGCAGTCTTTTGACTGCTTGCGTCTCCTCGTTTGGGAACTAGACTCCCTTTGACGGGAGCGCGCGCTTGCGCAGTAGCACTCTTGGTGCACCTGCGCAGTGCGGGCGAGCAGACCCGGGTTACGTCAGGGACCGCCTCCGTTAGGACGTCCCTGACTTCCGGGTTGGGGTGCTTTTATAGCGGCCGGACACGGCCGCTGTATAAGCCTACAGCCTCTGACGGTGTGCCTCATGAGGAGCAGCATCTCGGGTAAGTCTTATCACCTTCCCCCCTCCTCGCTATTCCCTCCCGTCTTCTCCCCCGCTGGCCGGTGTTTCCCTCCTACTTACCTCTCCTCCCATCCATGTCGGGCTTGGTTACCATCGCCCGCACACACAGTGGCTGCTCGCAGCACTTATATACATTGCTTTGCTGGCATCCCAATATCCCTGTCTCACTGGGGACTTTATATAACCTGCTACCCTGTCATCTTCTGGTACTGGCTACCTGTTTTTATTATTTTTTTCTCTATGATATTTTTCATTTTTTTTTTTTTTTTTTTTTTTTTTTCCCCCCCTTGCGCCCCTCCCCCCTTTCCCTCCCTCCTCCTTTTCCCTCCCCTTTCTCCCCCCCTCTCTCATTCCTTCCCTCTCCCCCCTTCCCCCCCCCCTCCCCTTATTTCCCCCCCCCTTCCTCTTCATCTTTTCCTCTCCTCCCCTCCCTCTCCCTTCCTTTTTTTCCCCCCCCCCTCCCTTCCTGTCCCCTCCAACCACCTTTTCATCTTTCTCCTCTTTGCACACCGGGTTCTAAATTCATAGCTATTTTATGGGTACCCCTATACTCTACCACATTATGCCTATCCTGTGGTTTAATTATCCACACTCAATTATTGAAATATTTTACCCACCAGAGGCCGTTCTGTTACCCCTGTGTTCGTCGCAGGGGGATTTGTTTGGGGTCCTATATACCTACAGAGAATACCTGAACGGGTGAGCCTGTCCTTCTTTTATTCAACTTGTACCTTATTGTTTATTGTAGTATTTAATGATTTCGCTGTAACCACCACAAAAACCATGCATCTGTGAATTGTTATATATCTATTATTTGTTTTTTATGCTACATTACAGACTTTATTCTCCTGAGGAAGCGGTGAATACCGCGAAACCGGTCGAGAACCCAAGTCACTCTTGTAACCTCTGTTATTGCTAGACATAATTTATGTGGTTGTATACATTACTTTGCCCTGTATTACAACTGTATATGTTATTATTACTCTAATATTTAGATATATGTATATATCTTCTTTTAAAATGGTTTTCTATTAAAAATATAGCTTTTATCTTACCACCTTCTCTCTATTCCTTTGTATTATTATTTAATTATCCTTAGTACCGAAATAGTCCCCTGTGTTGTTTTTTTGCATGTGGGGGGTAGGGACAGTTGCCGACAGAAGTAGCGAACTGCGGCCTGCCCTACTCCCTGCCTCCCTCTATAGTAGTTTCCACTCGGGTTTGGCACTGCCATGTTCTCCCGTGAATTCGTTGAGAGTCACAGGAGCCCAGGAAGACTGCCGGAAAGTCTCTATTGAGGGATCCACAAGTCGTGTGTTAGCTGCAGCTGGGGCCTCGATAAGCCTCATGGAGACGTCGGCTGTGTGTCTCTGGGTGGGAGTGGTCCAAGGCTGTCAAACTGGGGAGCCGCCCACGCGCTGTCTGGCCACTCAGAACACGTTTCCAAGGCACTGCCTCGCCTTCTTCATCAGCTGATCCTCTAACAGTCACATCACATTTTTATAGAGGATACAATTAACCCACTCTGAGCCGCAATTAGCTGTGTCAGCTGGGAGGATAATGATTTAAAAAGCTATATGCTGTAATTGTTAAAAAGCAAGTGTACAACTTATGCCGCGTACACACGAGCGGACTTTCTATCCTACTTGGTCCGGCACACTTTCCGACGGACTTTGTCCACCAGGTGCGCCGGACTTTAAAACGGACGGACTTGCCCACACACGCCGGGACTTTCCGGCGGGCTAAGTCTGCCCGTCTTTCCGACGGACTTTCGCCGGAGTTCCGGCGGACTTTCAGAATGAACGGACTTGCCCACACACGGACAAGTCCGTTCATTTTGAACGTGACTCAGGTGCGACGGGACTAGAAAAGGATGTCAATCTTGCCGCTTTTATCGGCGAGATTGACACCTTGCGAGCCCCGTCGCGGGGCATACCAGGCCCTTAGGTCTGGTATGGATTATAAAGGGGAACCCCTACGCCGAAAAAACGGCGTGGGGCCCCCCCTAAAATCCATACCAGACCCCGATCCGAGCACGCAGCCTGGCCGGTCAGGAAAGGGGGTGGGGACGAGCGAGCGCCCCCCTCCTCCTGAACCGTACCAGGCCGCATGCCCTCAACATGGGGGTGGGTGCTTTGGGGGAGGGGGGCGCCCTGCGCCCCCCCCCCAAAGCACCTTGTCCCCATGTTGATGAGGACAAGGGCCTCTTCCCGACAACCCTGGCCGTTGGTTGTCGGGGTCTGCGGGCGGGGGCTTATCGGAATCTGGGAGCCCCCTTTAATAAGGGGGCCCCCAGATCCCGGCCCCCCACCCTATGTAAATGAGTATGGGGTACATGGTACCCCTACCCATTTACCTAGGAAAAAAGTGCAAGTAATAAAACACACCACACAGGTTTTTAAAATATTTTATTAAACAGCTCCGGGGGGGGGATCTTCCTCCGGCTTCGGGGGTCTTCTTCCGGCTTCGGGGGTCCCTCCGCTTCATCTTCTCCCGGCGTCCGGTTGGTTCTTCTCCGCTCTCCGGCCTCTTCTCCCGGTGTCGCAGGTCTTCGGCCGGCCCCCTCCGCTGTCTTCATGTAGCTCTATTGCAAGCGGAGGTCCGGGCTTCTTGGCTTCTTGGCTTCTTGGCTTCTCTTCTCTTCTCTTCCCCCAGATGTTGACACGACGCTCTCTCCGGCTGGACTGGTCTCTGAGGGCTGCGTTGTGACTTATATAGGCGGAGACCCCGCCCCCATATGATGTCACAGTCCCTGGGCATGCTGGGACTGTGACGTTTTAGGGGGCGTGGTCGACCGCAGGGCGCCCCCCTCCCCCAAAGCACCCACCCCCCATGTTGAGGGCATGCGGCCTGGTACGGTTCAGGAGGGGGGGGGGCGCTCGCTCGTCCCCACCCCCTTTCCTGACCGGCCAGGCTGCGTGCTCGGATCGGGGTCTGGTATGGATTTTAGGGGGGGCCCCACGCCGTTTTTTCGGCGTAGGGGTTCCCCTTTATAATCCATACCAGACCTAAGGGCCTGGTATGCCCCGCGCTCGCCGCAATAGGAAGATTTGTTTTTCCTATTGCAGCGAGCGCGAGATGCAATACCCTGCCCTCGTGTCGTATTTGGTCTGTCGGACCAGCCTACACACGAGCGGGCTTTCCGTCGGACCAGCACACACACAGGCGGACTTTCCGCCCGAAACTGAGTCCGACGGAAAGATTTGAAACTTTCTTTAAATCTAGGTCCGGCGGGCTTTTGGGAAGAAGTCCGCCGGAAAAGTCCGCCGCCGCCCACACACGGGCGGATTGTCCGGCACACTCTGGTCCGCCGGACCAAGTATGCCGGAAAGTCCGACCGTGTGTACGCGGCATTAGAGACATAATTTAGAATGCGTAATACATGTGTGAAAAATATGTAAGAATCATATATATATATATATATATATATATATATATATATATATATATACAGTATCTCACAAAAGTCTTTTCATGTGACAACACTGAAGAAATGACACTTTGCTACAATGTAAAGTAGTGAGTGTACAGCTTGTATAACAGTGTAAACTTGCTGTCCCCTCAAAATAACTCAACACACAGCCATTAATGTCTAAACTGCTGGCAGCAAAAGTGAGTACACCCCTAAGTGAAAATGTCCAAATTGGGCACAATTATGCCCCGTATACACGGCTGGACATTGGTCGGACATTCTGACAACAAAATCCATGGATTTTTTCTGATGGATGTTGGCTCAAACTTGTTTTGCATACAAACGGTCGCACAAAGTTGTCGGAATTTCCGAACGCCAAGAACGCAGTGACGTACACCATGTACGCCAAGACTGTAAAAGGGCAGTTCAGTACCAAGCGCGGCACCCTTTGGGCTCCTTTTGCTAATCTCGTGTTAGTAAAAGTTTGGTGAGAGACGATTCGTGCTTTTTCAGACTCGTGGTTTTCAGATAGTATTTATGCTATTCAGTTTGTGCTTGTGGGTTTGTATCTGGTCTTCAGTGTGTACAGCGAGTTACCATTGACTTTGTCATTGTGTTCTTGTTCATTCGTTACTGATTTTCAGGTCGCTCTTCACAGGCATTGCTGTTCTTCAGTGCATTCTGTTACTTCGTTCTGACCAGCCGACCATTTTCTAGCCATGTTGCGTGTACATACTCAGCGTAGAGTTCATGCTGTGCGGGGACTTGGTGTTGGGGTCCTTACTTTGACACAAGCCCAGTCCATGAACAGGGCGAGGAGGAGTTCATGGACCAAGAATTGGTTGCTCCAGCGTGACCAGTTCTGTCACATGCCTTTGGTCTGTGAGATCCGTGAGAATAATCCTGACGATTTCAGGAACTTTCTCCGGATGACGGACCCCGTATTTCACCATTTGTTGGCTTTGCTGACCCCTTATATTAGCAGGCAGGATACCGGCATGAGGCAAGCCATCACTCCGGAGCAGAGGCTAGTCGCCCCCTGTGGTACCTGGCGATGGGGAGAAGCCTGCAGGACCTTAAGTTCTCGACAGGCATCTCCCCCAGGCTCTGGGGATCATTATCCCAGAGACCTGTTCTGCCATCATCAAGGTCCTGCAGAAGGAGTATATTAAGGTAAGATTTTTATCCTTTAACATCACATTTTTTTGTATTTAATGTTTGCTAATGTATTGTATTCTTTCCTCATTCCCTAATTACCATGATTGTAATATGCTGTGAATGTCCCCTTTGTCCTCATGCATGCTGTATTTTTATTTTAATATTTTTTGGTCCTTCATACATATTAGGCTTCACTTACTTACTTACTTCAGCATGCTCTCCTGGCCCTATATCCACCACGTCTAGTCACTTAACAATGTATTTTGTCAGCTCTATAGTAGTGCTTTACCCTAAATACCCCCTAAAATGTGTAAAAATGTGATTTGTGTTTGAAATTCAGGCAGAGTGCCAGAGTTTTTTATTGGGGTCCAAAATCATGAACCCTCCCTCCCCCCAACTGCTAACTCAGCCGATACCAATCCTCTAGCTATCCTCAATCCTCTATCTGCTGACTTTGCCAAACCCATACACACTATACCCACCTCTTTTGTGGTCATATTTATGGATGAATTCCCCAAAGCAAGGGCCTGCCTGAATACTTTCAAATGGTACTGTTTAAAGTTTTTGTATCCTATTATTATCTTTATAGGTAATATCATAATGTAAAAATGTGCTAAAATGTGTACAGTTTGTATTTATATCTTTGTATTATGACACTTCTTACCTGTCCAGTGGGCTGCCAATAGTGCAAGTAAGGAGGGGCTGGCCAAAGTAATAGACATTATTTGTGCATTCAGCTCTCAATGAAGTGGAGAGGGTTACCTGTCCAAAACATCCCCCCCCATAAAATGTATAACATTTAGAAATAAATAAGATTATAATAAGATTTACTGCTTGTCTTTCTTTTAGCTGACCCTGACTGAAATTTGGGGACTCCTGAAAATGACGTGATTGTGTAAAATTAAAAAGCACTGTTAGGTTATTTAATAAAGGCAAAGACACTTTGCACTACAAGTGCATTTGAGACTGCACAGAAACTGCACTTGTGGTGCAAAGTGGATTTGCCTTTAGAAATAACCCCCATTGCCACAGAAAACACCAGCTTTACAAACCAAAAATGCTTTTGAGCATTGAAAGAAGAAGCCACACATTGTTGATTCTCAATCTTTTTAATCAAAGCACAATTGCATGTGCATTTATAAAAGATTTTTAAAGGTTTTTAAAACAAACCAACATGTTTGTTGTATAACAATTTTTTAGGTGACATTAAAAGTGGAAATGTCCTTTTATGGTAAAACAGGCATGTTTAAAACCAACAAGAAATACGCAAATCTGGAAGGCAATATCAGACATGAGTATTTATAAACTGTGTTTGATATTGCGGAATCACCCTTGGAAAAGCCAAATTTCGAAGATGCACACAAATGCCGAATGTCAACATGTGCTAGCTGCCATCATGGGGGATCAATGGACGTGTTTTGTGGGTGCAACCCCTTTCTCTCAGCTACTTTATAATAGAGGAAGGGGTTGCACCCCTAAAACGTGTACATTGATCTCCCGTGATGGCAGATAGCACATGTTGACACACTGTGTGCATCTTCAAAATGTGGCTTTTCTAGAATATGTCAAAAAATGTGCAAAAAATTATCAGAAAAATAAAGCAGAAAGAAGTAAGGGGTTTCGAGGGGTTTTAAACTCTCCCAAAAACATCAATGATGTTCTTCATTTTGTTTTGAACATCATTGATCTTTTGCTTGATGTTTTCCAAGTCCCTATTACACCCCATGATCTCCCCGATCAGGATCTGGGCACTTTCACTGGTGAAATGACCTTCATCCACAACATCACGATCACCTAAAAATATAGAAAAAAAAACACACCATGTATTATAAATATGCAGGCATCCATCTCTTACCTGAGCCTGTGGTTGCAGACACTCACCTGTTGTGGTGACAATTTCCACAACGTCTCCATCCTCCTCCTCCTCCTCCTCCTCCTCCTGTTGTGTTTGTGGAATTTCACCTTCTTCCTGAGGTGGGGGGTCTGTTGTCTCCTCTGATGAGTGGTGTCCTATAAGTCTTTTCTCCCCTATGTAAACAAAAAATAGGTATACTTAGCACACAGATATTTCATGGCAGAAATAGGAATATGAAACATTGTTTGGAAGTGGGGTACAATTGTCTCTTTTGGCAGAGTTTCAAGATGAAGAGACATTGTTTTCCTTTGTCAAGCTTGAATACTTTTTTGTACAAGCTTCACAGATAGAGTCATCCCTATAGTATACACTGGAGCACCTGTGTGGGCCCCCTAATAAAAAGGGTATTCTTGTGTCCCACACTAGTGCTCCAGCGTCCAGATGTGTAAACAGCTGCTGAGTGTCCTCTCCTTACACAGAATCTAGTTTGCATTTTATTCTAGTTACAAACCCATCTAGACAACAAAATTATTTTAAGAGAAGTAGGCCAGAAAAAATGTATTGAACTGCATCTGGACAAAACATGGTGTTTTACTGGCCAAACGAACAATGTTTCCTATGAACGAATAATGTGTCCATGAACATGAAAGTTGCCATTTTAAACTGCACAACAGTAAAGAAGCACATGGAGCAGAACGAACGTAATAAAGATAAAGAATAGGAACACAGCACAACTACTTACTTTTTTGCAGGATTATCCTGATCCCTCTATACTGATCGTGCTTTCTGATTTTGAGGTCCGACCACCGTTTCCTCAGTTGATCCTTGGATCGACGTACCCCAAAATTACGATGCAGACTCTTCACAACTTTAGTCATGATCTTGGCCTTTCTGACATTGGGGTTGGGGTAAGGTCCATGCTTCCCGTCATAGTCGGTCCTTTTCAGTATGTGGACCATCTCCACCATCACCACAAAGGACATATTTGAGGCCGTAAATCACCTCCTCCGGGATCGTGATGTTTCTGGCTCCGGGCTTTCCTCCTCCTCGTTGCTGTAATTATCAGAAACCTGCTGTCCCCGCCATGTGCTCTTCCCCACTGCACCGAACGAGAAGGGGCGAGGAATAGACTAGAAAGAACATCAGGGGCAGGGGGAGTTTCACGCATGCGCAGTTTATATAAGGCGTAACACACGTGCATCGTACGTATGATCTGTGAGCGGAGGAAGGAGAATAGGAAGCGCCGATTGTGATAACGAAGGTAACATTTAAACGTGGGCCTATACTGCTTAGACATTGAGGCCTATATTGGGACAAGATTAGGAGACTTTAGCCTGACATTAGGGTTTGTCTTGTGTTGTGTCTTGCAGAGAAAATGAATATATTGAATGATCAGGACTTTATCCCCATATTCCTTGATATGTTCAGGGAGCTGCCCTGTCTGTCGCAGGTAAACCACCCACATTATAAGAATCAAACAAAGAGGAAGGCAGCGCTGGATAAATTGCTGGAATTTGTGAAGCCGGTGATCCTCACGGCAGACGTCACCAATTTGAAGGCCCTAATTGGTGGCATGAGGAGCACTTATCGAAGGGAGCACAAGAAGGGCCAGTATTCCCTGAGATCAGGAGCTGCAGATGACATTTATGTCCCCAGGCTGTGGTACTATGACAGACTTCATTTTCTGGCAGGCCAGACTGAACCCAGGCCAGCACTCTCCAGTCTTCCTTACACGCTTCCTTCCCCCCCAGCTGAGGCTTCTGACATCCAACCTGGGCTTTCCAGGCAGCAACATGTGGAGGAGCCCAGCTTGAGCCAGGTAAAGCATTCTTCTAAATATTTCTGTTGGTCAAATTAATGATGTTAAATCTATGTAATTTTAGAGTACTAATTTCTGATTGTGATTGATGAACCAAAAACTAAAACGATGTCCCTTTTTCATACACAGGAAAGGCAGGAGGTGACCGGGCCCAGTAGCCTGCCCGATACCCAGGTCCCTCCCCTCTGTCTTCAAACAAAAAGTGGCAGGAAGAGGAGTAACCTGGAGGAGGCAGTAAATGGCCTATTTTGGAAGGCTACTGAGGCCCTCAGAACCCCCCACAGTATTCAAGAGAACTTTGCATACATAACAGCCTGCAAAATGCAGCAAATGGAGGAGGGCCAACGCCTAATATGTGAGTATGTCATCTTCCAAGCCCTAAATAAGGGGTTGCAGGGCCTACTCTCAAGCCAAAGCCACATTTGTGAGCTAAACCATGGTCCTCCTCCTCCTCCAGGTCCTCCCCCTCCTGCCACACCTCCAACACCAGAGCCACAGCCTGGAAGGAAGTTTCTAAGGAAGACCAGAGAGTGATGGCCTGGGTTCAGTCTGGTCTGACAAAATATGCAGGCTCTTGTATGACCACAGCCTGGGGATATACATGTCATCTGCAGCTGTTCATGATCTCTTGGACTTGTGGACCAGATTGTACTCCCTTATATATGGACTCCTTAGGCCACCAATTTTGCAGTCAAATAGTTGATGTGTGCCCTGGGGGCCAAAGGCTTCGCCAATTTCTGCAGTTTATCCAGCGATGCCTCCCTCTTTGTTTGGTTATGACCCCTTAATAAAGGTATTTTTTTTCTATTATACTCGCCTATGTGTGTTTTCCTTCAAAAAGGACAGTTTGTTTGTGAGGAGGCAGGTACTTTTCAAAAATACAATGTCAAATTAACAAGAGACACCAACAAGAAGCAACCTCCTTGAGATTAAATAATACAAGATAATAATGGTGTTGTGGTAACTTGACACACAAAACACACCCAAAACTATTCTGGATTTGTTAAAAAAAAAAAAAACAAGATCAGGATTTAAAAAAATCATAACAACAAAATTAAAATCTCAAAACATAACCAAAAAATTTTTTTTTTGGTAGATGTGACAAATCAAAATATTGTATTGATGAAATCACGATAAATAATAAAGAAAGAAGTTTGTGAGAAGTCTGTGTGAATATGAGCAGCAAAACAACTTCATTCTTCTAGCATTGTAAAGAAGAAGAGAATGAGCTGCATTAAACAATTTAAAACATTGCAGCGTGACGAAAGTGCTATATCCATTACGAACGCTAATTTTACCAGACCGAGCAGTTCCGTCTCAGAATTTATTCTGAGCATGCGTGGCACTTTGTGCGTCGGAATTGTCCACACACGGTCGGAATTGACGCAATCGGATTTTGTTGTCGGAAAATTTTATAGCCTGCTCTCAAACTTTGTGTGTCGGAAATTCCGATGGAAAAAGTCCAATGGAGCCCACACACGGTCGGAGTTTCCCACAACAAGCTCCGCTCGCACAATCCCACCGTGTGTACAGAGCATTAGACATTTTCCCTCCTCAGTGTCATGTGACTCGTTAGTGTTACAAGGTCTTAGGTGTGAATGGGGAGCAGGTGGGTTATTGCTCTAACTCTCTCACTCTGGTCACTGAAAGTTCAACATGCACCTCATGGCAAGAACTCTCTGAAAAAATAATTGTTGCTCTACATAAAGATGGTCTAAGTTATAAGAAGATTGCCAAGACCCTGAAACTGAGCTGCTGCATGGTGGCCCAGACCATACAGCGGTTTAACAGGACAGGTTCCACTCAGGCCTCACCATGGTCGAGCATCATATTAAAAGGTTGTCTTTGGGAAATAGACGTATGAGTGCTGCCAGCATTGCAGCAGAGGTTGAAGGGGTGGGGGGCCAGCCTGTCAGTGCTCAGACCATGGGCCGCACACTGCGTCAAATTGGTCTACATGGCTGTCATCCCAGAAGGAAGCCTCTTCTAAAGATGATGCACAAGCAAGCCTGCAAACAGTTTGCTGAAGACAAGTAGACGAAGGACATGGATTACTGGAACCATGTCCTGTGGTCTGATGAGGCCAGGGTAAATGTATTTGGTTCAGATGTTGTCAAGCGTGTATGGTGGCAACCAGGTGAGGAGTACAAAGACAAGTGTGTCTTGCCTACAGTCAACCAAGGTGGTGGAGTGTCATGGTCTGGGGCTGAATGAGTGCTGCCGGCACTGGGGAGCCACAGTTCATTGGGGGAACCATGAATGCCAACATGTACTGTGACATATTGAAGAAGAGCATGATCCCCTCCCTACGGAAACTGGGCCGCAGGGCAGTATTCCAACATGATAACGACCCCAAACACACCTCCAAAACAACCACTGCCTTGGTAAAGAAGCTGAGGGTAAAGGTGATGCACTGGCCAAGCATGTCTCCAGACCTAAACCCTATTGAGCATCTGTGGGGCATCTTCAAACAGAATGTGGAGGAGCGCAAGGTCTCTAACATCCACCATCTCTGTGATGTCATCATGGAGGAGTGGAAGAGGACTCCAGTGGCAACCTGTGAAGCTCTGGTGAACTTCATACCAAAGAGGGTTAAGGCAGTGCTGGAAAATAATAGTGGCCACTAGGGATGAGCCGAACACCCCCCGGTTCGGTTCGCAGCAGAACATGCAAACAGGCAAAAAATTTGTTCAAGCACACGAACACTGTTAAAGTCTATGGGACACGAACGTGAAAAATCAAAAGTGCTAATTTTAGGGTTAATATGCAAGTTATTGTCATAAAAAGTGTTTGGGGACCTGGGTCCTGCCCCAGGGGACATGTATCAAAGCAAAAAATGAAAAAAAAGTTTTAAAAATGGCCGTTTTTTTGGGAGCATTGATTTTAATAATGCTTAAAGTTAAACAATAAAAGTGAAATATTCCTTTAAATTTCATACCTGGGGGGTGTCTATAGTATGCCTGTAAAGTGGCACATTTTTCCCATATTTAGAATAGTCCCTGCACAAAAAGGAAAAAAGTCATTTAAAAGTACTCGCAGCTATAATGAATTGTAGGGTCTGGCAATACAGATAAAAGTCATTGAAAAAAATGGCACGGGATCCGCCCAGTCCATTACCAGGCCCTTTGGGTCTGGTATGAATATTAAGTGGAACCCCAAACCAAAATAAAAAAAAATTGCGTGGGGGTCCCCCTAAATTTCATACCAGGCCCTTCAGGTCTGCTATGGATATTAAGGGGGACACTACGCCAATTTTTTTTTTAAATGGCGTAGGGGTCCCCCTTAAAATCCATACCAGACCCTTCAGGTCTGGTATGGATTTTAAGGGGAACCCCGCACCAAAATAAAAAAAAATGGCATGGGGTCCCCCCAAAAATCCATACCAGACCCTTATGTGAGCTTGCAACCTGGCAGGCCGCAGGAAAAGAGGGGGGTGAGAGAGCGCCCCCCCTCTTGAACTGTACATGGCGATGCCTCTGAAGACATCTGTTACGATGAAACATGTCAGGCAGGCTGACATCCGTACGCTGATTGCTGCAGCCGTTTGTTCCTATCATTGATGCATGCTGTTTTAAGCTTCAACTATAAGTTACTACAATAAAAGTTTTTTTATCTATCATTACGGGCTTCACTATGGGTCCTTCATTTTCTTTTCTCGGATATATGATGACTATGCCTGAATGCCTAATTCTGAAGTGACCATTGGGAGATGTTTATATGTGAAGGAAATCCCACGGATGTTGTGGTCTGATGAGGGGTTCCAGTGGGCTGGATTTGCTGGATGCTATTAAGAATTTATCATCTATGCCTAATCCTTAAAACCTTCTGCTAAGCAGACTACATTACCACGTGGTGACGAGTGACTCTTTCTACATCTGCACAATATATTTGGTGATTGGATTCCTCCCACTCTTCAATTTCATTTTTGAACTTTTCAGCGCCGCAATCATTTTTTTGCAAATACTCTTCAATGCCCTGCTGCAATGCCCTGCCAATACTCAGCAATGCCCTGCTGCAATACTCTGCAATGCCCTGACAATACTCTGCAATACTCTGCCATACCCTGCCATACCCTGCCAATAGTCTGCCATACCCTGCCAATATCCTGCCAATACCCTGCCAATACCCTGCCAATATACCCGCCAATACCCTGCCAATACCCTGCCAATATACCCGCCAATACCCTGCCAATACTCTGCCAATATACCCTCCAATATACCCTGCCAATACTTTGCCACACCCTGCCAATAGGGAGATTGTGGATATTACAGTGGGGGAGATTTTTTTTTTGTTGATCCGAAAAAGATCTGAACCGTGACTCCTGATCCGAGGAACGATCCGAACCATGAGTTTTTTGATCCGTTGCACCCCTATATACTGTATATACCATCTCTCTATATATATCCTTTCATGGGTACATACTAATTAATTTATTATATATATATATATATATATATATATATATATATATACCGTATTTATCGGCGTATAACACACACTTTTTTCCCCTTAAAATCAGGGGAAAATCGTGGGTGCGTGTTATACGCCGACCCCCGCCGATCTACGCTGATTTTTTTCGATCGCGCCGACATACACAGCCAGATTTAAATATGGCGCCAGCGGACTCGACGAAGGGTAGAGCCGAGATGCGCAAAGCTGAGTGTACTCGGCTCTTTCCGGCTCCGCTCACAGTCTCACCACTGGGCGTGACTGTGAGCGGTGCCGAAAAGAGCCGAGTACGCAAAAAATCAGCGGAGATCGGCTGGGATTGCAAGGCTGCACTGGGGCAAGGCTGCAATGGACACTGGGGAAGGCTGCACTGACATGGCTGCAAGGCTACACTGGGGCAAGGCTGCAGTGGACACTGAGGAAGGCTGCACTAACAAGGCTGCACTGACATGGCTGCAAGGCTGCACTGGGGCAGGGCTGCAATGGACACTGGGGAAGGCTGCACTAACAAGGCTGCACTGACATGGCTGCAAGGCTGCACTGGGGCAGGGCTGCACTGACAAGGCTGCACTGAGAAGACTTCAATGACACTGACAAGGCTGCATTGATGGGCATTTAAATGTAAGTTTTTTTCCCCTAAACTTCCCTCCAAAAAGTTTTTTTCCTAAAATTCCCTCCTAAACTTGGGGTGCGTGTTATACGCCGATAAAAACTGGGGTATATATATATATATATATATATATATATATATATATATATATATATATATATATATATATATATATATATATATATATATTATTTTATTTTATTTTTTTTCAATATACCTTATAGACCTATATGAATGAACCCTAATCCAAAACCGAAGCTCCCACCTGCTCTAGTACTCTACAAGTGCTCCAACATTTTTCAAGCACGTTTTTAGTGTTGTTTTATACTTATACACTGAATAAATTCCTAAGCTGTTTAAAGGATTGGCTTGGCGCTTCTCTCTCCTCCTTTTGCTTTGCTTTTGTTCACAGTGATTGGGTTCCCCAGCCCAGGCCTGAAGCAGCCTCGCTCCCTTTACAGCTTCCATTTAGAGACTTTCTTAAAGGCTAATTTTTAGGGGTTCATCTCCCAGAACTTTCAATCCACTCACTATTCACATGGTTGCACCTTCATGTATCAGCATGCAGATGCATGCCTTTTCATTTACATGTTAAATTTTAATCTTTTTCATCAGATGGTTTAGCGTTTATATGTTTCCTCCTAATGTCAATAGTTTTATACAACTATAATAATAGAAATGCCTGCCACCCCATGTGGGATCAAGCTGTTAACAGGCCCCGTAGGAAAGGAACACAAAAGGTAATAGAACATAATGGTATCAACAACATTCTGGAGCTTCTCATGAAAATAACAGCTGGATGAATGCACTAAGCAGAAGAAGAGGGGTTAAGACATAATACACCATCTCAATTGTTTTAAAGCTTTAGGTTGAAATAACCAGATCTAACATTGCTTAAAAAATCTATCTGCTCTAAATTCTTTATAAGCCAACAGCATTTTGTATTGGCATTGGCTATTCAATCAGCTAATAACAGTGGATAAGTTAGAAGCCTCAGGGGACTTCCATTGACTGGTATGTGTGAGTCTGACTGCAAAGAACACATAGGCCACCACCTCTCTGCGTGGAGGATACATTTCTAACCCAAGGCTAAAAATCACCATAGCAGGTGTGAGATGATAACATTTGTAGGTGTGGAGACAGAAACCAATCTCCAAAAACTTGAATGTTTTTGCAACCCCAAAAAATGTTAAAAAGATTACTAATTGGATTACAGTTTCTCCAACATAACATGAAGACTGCCGGACCAGCTTTGGACATTCTATAAGGAGTCATGTACTATCTATGAAATTTTAAGAAATATCTCAGTGGTCTATATAGGCTGATGCCTTATTGTTATTAATACAAATATTTTTATGCCATCGTTCTGAGGAGAAAGATTGGGATAGCTCTACTTCCCATTTTTGCTATGGGTTTCTCATCTATGGGATGGTGAGTCAACAAGGTATAAAAAAAGTATATACCTTTCTCCTTTAGTTTGGATGTAATTGTTAGAAATTGCAAGACCGACTGAAGACATTCAAGTTTTTGTTGGATTACAAAAATGAGAGTGTATAATCTGATAAATCCTGCCGCTATATGCAATAGACTTGCCTGCAGCCAAATTTTCCTTAAAGTTGTAACCTTGTTTTATACAATATTGCACCGAAAAAAATGTGGATTTAGAAATGCTAAGGCTTTCAAGGGTGTATTGACAAAGTGTGAGATATCAGAAGTTCTTACAGTACATACCATGGATCTCTATGACTTCAGCTGATCTAATAAGTCAGCCTTGTAGTAAATTTGGATATTTGGGAGACCTATACCTCCATGAGCTCTAGGGGTAGTCAGTGAGGCAAATACAACCCTATGTCTTTTTCTCCTTGCATGATATAAGGCTGGGTACACATGTAAAGTTTATTTCATTCATCCCAGTGGGCTAAATGAAAAAAACAGAGAGGTGGCTGTATTAACTAAAAGATGTTAGTGTGTTGATCTCCCCCCGCTGTGCTATTGTGTTTGGACCGGGGGTCTGCCCCCATAGCAGAACACACTGATTTGTGCTTTCAGCCTTTGGCTGCCAGTACTGATTGGAAGCTCATTTTCCAGCATATCCCTTCAACAAAAGCCGGTCTAGCAGTGGAAGGATAATAGTACACATTGACCAATGGTCAACTAGTTCCTGCTGAACTGGCAACCCGTGTGTTATTAGATTAACATCTTACAGCATTTAGCTGGGAAAAGATTTGCAGATAAATTGGAATGGGAAGAGTCCAATATTGGTACTGGAGCTTAGGGAGTAATTGCATTTAAATGCAGCAATCCTGCATACCCAGGAGAGTTGAAATTTACCAATTTGTTTCAGATCTTTAGCAATTTAATCCAATAATATAGGGAAATTGGCTTAGTATAACATAGAGGTGGGATAAGTTAGTTGCACCCCTAGGTATCTAATAGACAAAGCCAAATCGGTTTATAAGGTCTTGTATGCTATGTATGGAGGACATTGGATTGGACAAGGACGAGTAATCCACAGATAAACCAATTTTGTGTTTGTATCCACCTATCAATATACCTTTAACCAATGAGTTAGACCTTATAGCTTCTGCAGATTAACTCAAATTATATAGGCTGCTCACTTTACAGGGGGGGTTGCCCCAGAGCTTAGTGAATGTAATAAAGTTTAACTTTGTAAAGCATACCCAATCACATGCAAGGAAAAAAACTGCGATTTTGCTTGCACATGGTTGTTGGTTGATTGAAGTCAGCAGAACTTCACCTTATTCACTAAACTCTGGGGAAAAAAGTGCAACTTTCCTTGCAAAGTGAACAGTCTCTTTACCTTTAGTAGATCAACCCCATTGACAACTGTCACTATGAGAATGCCAGACCAGAGAATGATGTGTAAACAATAAGTGCCTGAAAAGTGGCTGAAGGAAATCAACAGTTTTGAGATACACAGAAGAATGACTAAATATAAATCAGCATTTAATTAAAAACAGAGCAATTGTTTATGGTACTTTAAGAAGCTAAATGCCAGTCTCTTGGAGCTTACATCTACTTTAAAGATCTGTCAGATATAAAGTGACCTAGTTTCCTGTTAGTTGGATAATGCAAGTTTTCATGGGACTGACAGTGGTTGTGCTTGTTAGGAAGAGAACCTAGATGTGCAGAATGTGTGCCACCAAAAAAAAATAAAAAATTATATATTCATAGATTACGTTGTTGCGTTGTCAGATGGTATAACATAAGCCTTGCTCTATATACTTTTTAACTTTTAAAAACATTTTATTTAAAAATGTATTTGTATTAGGTCCAATTTTAATCAGGATATAGGTTTAATATTACATGCATTATTACTATTATCTAACCTAATTGATTAACCAATTTTTTTTTAATTCTGATTTTCACATTTGTTTGAGATTCTTACTATTGGCTATTGTGGATTTGGTTTTAAATGATGAGTTCACCTTTGGAACATGAAACACGTCCCATCCTTTTTTAGGGTGGAACATGTAATATATTCCAGTATCTGCACCACACACAGCTGATTCCCACCTTCATGTGACAACGGGCAGGGGGATCCTCTCTCCATACCCAGTGTCACAATTTGAAAACAGTGTGGCCGTGCGGGGCTCCGCCAACAAGGCCACATCATTAATTGATTGTTTCCTGTGAATAGATAGGCAACATGTACCATAAGCCATTGTAGCAGATTGCTTGTAGTTTTCAATGGACTATGAGGGCACTGGTGAGCGCTTTGGTAACTCATTGAGACCTGAAGTTCATGAATATATTGATGCTGACTACTGTGTAATTTTATGTGAGTTGCTGCTTATGATTAAATGTATTTCATCTTGAATTACTACACTATGGAGATTTTGTTTCCTTTCTTATGAGTGTTTTATGGAGGAGAGTGGAGGAGCCTAAGGAGAATATATCTATTCAGAAGGAATATAAGTTTATCTTTATCCATTGTCATTTCACATACTGCAACTTTATGGGATACTGCAATGAAATGATTTCTTAAAGGTCTGCAGTGACCTGAAGTGCCATAAGAACCATTGGGGTCTGTCTTTGAGGTGAGAGGCTGGGGCACACCTGTGGTGGATCACGGATGTTGGTGGAGGAGATGTTAACCACATATTAATAATTGAAGTTCACCTTTAATTGCCTTTGAAATACTGCATGTTTTTGGAACGTCTGTCCATGGACATTGAAGCTATTTTGCAAAACTGCATATTTCTCTTCTTTGTACATCTTTTGTTCTTTATATATTAAAAAAAAAAAATCTGCTAATTGTGGACCTTTGAATGTATATCTTCTGGACTTGTTTATTATTATTGCACATGCACTTTGCACATTTTTATTTGTTATTTGTATTTTTTTTTTATAAATTCTTTTTATTAATTTTAAAGACAAACAAACAGACAAACATTCTTCGACAGGCAACATACCATGTCGATGATGGCCTCGCAGGGCCTACAACAACTATTCCAATCTTTCTTAAATCCCACCCTCCCCTACCCCCAACCCCTCAACCCGACCAGCAGTCATAATATAACAGTTATGGAACTATGCATCCAAAAATTTCAATTATTCATAAACCTAACCTCTCGTCACGCTTACAGAATATCCAATATACCAACATGTGCATCAGGGAAAATTTACCTTCATCGATTTACCGTAACTAGATAATCAACAGAATGTTAGTTACACCACTCCATCCACCACCCAATCAAATAATATTCTTCTCAACTCACTGTAGCTGTAGAGTCCAGCCAGGCCTACCATACCTTAGTGAATTTCTTTTCACACCTGCTAGAGCGGTACGTTGCCTTGTATAAGTGAATAACCGAATTAACCAGTTTTTTCCAATATGACATGGTGGGAGCAGTAGTTTTTTTCCAGTTTAATAAGATAGCTTTTCTGCCATAAAATAACCCAATATTTAACAATGTGCGATGAGCACGGGAAGGAACGACCTCCTCCACTAGTCATATTAAACAAACTCTAGGCGTCAAAGGAACAGGGATGCTAAGTACCTCCGCCAGACATTCGGTTATCTGACCAAAACCTTTGAATGTGTGTGCAACTCCAGAATATATGTTCTGCATCAGCTGGAGTGTGAGAGCATCGCCAACACTGGCTACTCACTGACTGGTATACGCGAGGCAACCTAGCGAGAGTGAGATATACCCGATGGAGAAATTTAAAATGAATTAAGCGGTCCCTTGCTGAGACTAGATATTTAAATGGATGGTCCCACATATCGTCCCAATCCTCCCCCTGGATATCTGCTATCTCTCTCTCCCATCTTTCCCTACACTTGGTGATTCCCATAGGTGTTTTTTTAAAGAGAGATTTGTACACTGAGGATAAGGGCTTGACTAGGTCCTCCTCCATTAAAATATTCTCCAACATTGATGGTAGGTATTCAATCCTTTGCCCCGTAAATTGCTCTTTAAAAGCATGGCGCAGCTGTAGGTAGCGAAAGAAAAAGGTGTTGGGAAGGTCATGTCTGGCCTTTAGCTGGTCAAATGTACAAAGCTCCCCCTCTCTAGTAATGTCCTTCAACACCTTAATACCCCTGCATGCCCAAATCATAGGATCAGGAAGGGAGAAGAAATGCGGGAGTTTCGGGTTCATCCATAACGGAGCTGAAGGTGTAATCCCCGTATAGCTGGGAGACATTAAGGTAGTGGTGATTTCCCAAGCCTTAATCGTTGCTTTCATGGAGTCTGTCAGAGGTAGACAAGATTTCGGACCCCTATACAATAACATCTTTAAACGTTCGTAAGACCCCAAGTGAGCTGCCTCAACTACCGTGGGAGAATCACCAGAATCTGCTGTCAACCATCTCCTGGCAAAGACCATCTGTCCAGCAAGATAATATTTTTGCCAGTCAGGTAGAGCCAGCCCCCCTGACCCCATGGTTCCTGTAATACTTTAATACTAATACGCGGAGAATGTGGTGACCATATGAAGGATCCTATGATACTGTTTAACATTTTAAAATACCCTTTTGGAATCCATATAGGGGAGTGACGTAGGAAGTATAAAATTACTGAAAGGAATTTCATTTTTATGAGGCTGATCCGCCCCAGCAAGGAGAGGGGTAGGTTCTTCCATGCTGACGTTTTATGCTTAAGTCTGTTAACTAAGGGTTGGAGATTTAGGGACATGTAATCCTGAGTGTTGGCTGTTACTTTAACCCCTAAATAAGTTATTGATGAGACCCATTGAAGCGGTAAAGTGTCATCTTTTAGCTTTTTAGCTTCAGATCCTAATGGTAATATGGATGACTTACTCCAGTTTACTCGTAAACCCGAACAAGTGGCAAATCTATCCAAGATCGATAAAGCTGCCCTAAGAGACAGGCCTGGATCCTTGAGAAACAACAGCAAGTCATCAGCATATAATGCAATGCATTCATTTATGGACCCTACCCGAATTGCCTGCACCTCTTCTGAACGCCGAAGTGCCCTAGCCAAGGGCTCCATCATCAAGGCGAAAAGAAAGGGGGAAGCGGGAAATCAGAAACCATGGTGCCAAGCCTCACCGCCGTCCTAGGTGCACTATAAAGTAAATTAACCCAGCGACGGAAACCAGGACCAAACCCCATGGCCTCCAATACCTTGTGTATGTATTGCCAATCCACAGAATCAAAAGCTTTTTCAATATCTATGGAGACAACAACTTTAGCCGGGAACTCTGTATTATCCATCTGTAAATGTTCAAATGATCTCCTTAAGTTTGTATCCGTAGACATACCTGGCATAAAACCTGTCTGGTCAATGTCCACCAGTGTCGAAATGACCTTTGCTAGTCTTGTAGCCAACACTTTAGCAAGAATTTTTAGATCCATGTTAAGCAGTGCTATTGGGCGATATGAAGAGCACAGCTGTGGGTCCTTGCCTGGCTTCAGGAGAAGCACCATATAGGCTTCCATCATTGAGGTTGGCAAGGAACCATGTTCCCAGCAGTGCGTAAACAATACGTTTAATCTAGGGGCCAGTTGTGACATGTAGACCTTATAGAAGTCGGCAGGAAAACCATCCGGGCCCGGGGCTTTTTTGGGAGGAAAGGCAAGTATGGCTGCCTCAATTTCCAGCACAGAAATCTCTGCATCCAACTGAGTAACATCTGTATCTGTTAGTTTAGGCATTGAAAGGCTCCGGAGTAGATCTTCCAACTCTGTCAAATCATATGACGGGATAGGGGAGTATAGATTTTTGTAAAAACTGACAAATTCAGCCATAATTCCCGCTGGGTCTGATATTAGTGTCCCTGAACTATTTTTAATTACTGGAATGTTAACAGGAATCCTTTGGTCAGCTGCCAGGTTGGCAAACAGCTTACCATTTTTATCCCCCTCAGCAAATATATTTTCTGCCCTCCGCCTTGCCTCAGTATGAGCTAATCCCGTAAAGTGTAGTTCCATTGACCTCTTACTATGCAGTAAGGAAGCGTAGTTAGCCTCCGAAGGGGAGTCAGCCTGAAGCTGTGCGCAATCCCGCTCTTTGGCCACAAGGGTTTCGTATTCCTCATTATGATCTTTCCTGACCGCTTTAATTGCCGATATGAATTCACCTCTTGATACCACTTTGAAAGCATCCCAAACAATAGGTGGGTCTGCCGTATCCACATTTGTCGCCCAGAATTAGGGATGAGCTTCGAGTTCGAGTCGAACTCATGTTCAACTCGAACATTGGCTGTTCGCAAGTTCGCCGAACAGCGAACAATTTGGGGTGTTCGCGGAAAATTTGAATGCTGCAGAACACCCTTTAAAAATCTATGGGAGAAATCAAAAGTGCTAATTTTAAAGACTTATATGCAAGTTATTGTCATAAAAAGTGTTTGGGGACCTGGGTCCTGCCCCAGGGGACATGGATCAATGCAAAAAAAAGTTTTAAAAACGGCCGTTTTTTCAGGAGCAGTGATTTTAATAATGCTTAAAGTGAAACAATAAAAATGAAATATTCCTTTAAATTTCGTAGCTGGGGGGTGTCTATAGTATGCCTGTAAAAGGGGCGCATGTTTCCCGTGTTTAGAACAGTCTGACAGCAAAATGACATTTCGAAGGAAAAAACCCATTTAAAACTACTCGCGGCTATTGCATTGCCGACAATACACATAGAAGTTCATTGACAAAAACGGCATGGGAATTCCCCACAGGGGAACCCTGAACCAAAATTTAAAAAAAAAATGACGTGGGAGTCCCCCTAAATTCTATACCAGGCCCTTCAGGTCTGGTATGGATATTAAGGGGAACCCCGGCCAAAATTTAAAAAAAAAATGACGTGGGGTTCCCCCTAAATTCCATACCAGACCCTTCAGGTCTGGTATGGATTTTAAGGGGAACCCCGCGCCAAAAAAAAACAAAAAACGGTGTGGGGTCCCCCAATAATCCATACCAGACCCTTATCTGAGCACGCAACCTGGCAGGCCACAGGAAAAGAGGGGGGGACGAGAGTGTGGCCCCCCTCCGGAACCATACCAGGCCACATGCCCTCAACATTGGGAGGGTGCTTTGGGGTAGCCCCCCAAAACAAATTGTCCCCATATTAGTGAGGACAAGGGCCTCATCCCCACAACCCTGGCCGGTGGTTGTGGGGGTCTGCGGGCGGGGGGCTCATCGGAATCTGGAAGCCCCCTTTAACAAGGGGACCCCCAGATCCCGGCCCCCCCTGTGCGAAATGGTAAGGGGGTACTTACGACTACCATTTCACTAAAAAACTGTCAAAAATGTTAAAAATGACAAGAGACAGTTTTTGACAATTCCTTTATTTAAATGCTTCTTCTTTCTTCTATCTTCCTTCATCTTCTTCTTCTTCTGGTTCTTCCTCTGGCATTCTCGTCCAGCATTTCCTCTGCGGCGTCTTCTATCTTCTTCTCCTTGGGCCGCTCCGCACCCATGGCATGGGGGGAGGCTCCCGCTCTTCTCTTCATCTTCTTCTCTTCTTCCTTCTTCTCTTCTTCATTTTCTTCTCCGGGCCGCTCCGCACCCATGCTGGCATGGAGGGAGGCTCCCGCTGTGTGACGGCGTCTCCTCGTCTGACGGTTCTTAAATAACGGGGGGCAGGGCCACCCGGTGACCCCGCCCCCTCTGACACACGGTGACTTGACGGGACTTCCCTGTGACGTCACGGGGAACGCCACAAGGAAGTCCTGTCATGTCCCATGCGTCAGAGGGGGCGGGGTTACTGGGTGGCCCCGCCCCCGTTATTTAAGACCTGTCAGACGAGGAGATGCCGTCACACAGCAGGAGCCTCCCTCATGCCAGCATGGGTGCGGAGCGGCCCGGAGAATAAAATGAAGAAGAGAAGAAGAGAAGAAGGAAGAAGAGAAGAAGATGAAGAGAAGAGCAGGAGCCTCCTCCCATGCCATGGGTGCAGAGCGGCCCGTGGAGAAGAAGATAGAAGACGCCGCGGAGGAGATGCTGGACGAGAACGCCGGAGGAAGAACCAGAAGAAGAAGAAGATGAAGGAAGATAGAAGAAAGAAGAAGCATTTAAATAAAGGAATTGTCAAAAACTGCCTCTTGTCATTTTTAACATTTTTGACAGTTTTTTAGTGAAATGGTAGGGGTAAGTACCCCCTTACCATTTCACACAGGAGGGGGGCCGGGATCTGGGGGTCCCCTTGTTAAAGGGGGCTTCCAGATTCCGATAAGCCCCCCACTCGCAGACCCCCACAACCAACGGCCAGGGTTGTGGGTATGAGGCCCTTGACCCCATCAACGTGGGGACAAGGTGTTTTGGGGGGCTACCCCAAAGCACCCTCCCAATGTTGAGGGCATGTGGCCTGGTACGGTTCAGGAGGGGGGGCGCACTCTCGTCCCCCCCTCTTTTTCTGCAGCCTGCCAGGTTGCGTGCTCGGATAAGGGTCTGGTATGGATTTTTGGGGGGACCCCACGCCATTTTTTTGTTTTTTTTTGGCGCGGGGTTCCCCTTAAAATCCATAAAAGACCTGAAGGGCCTGGTATGGAATTTAGGTGGACTCCCACGTCATTTTTTTTTAAAATTTTGGTTCGGGGTTCCCCTGTGGGGAATTCCCATGCCGTTTTTATCAATGAACTTCTATGTGTATTGTCGGCAATGCAATAGCCGCGAGTAGTTTTAAATGGGTTTTTTCCTTCGAAATGTCATTTTGCTGTCAGACTGTTCTAAACACGGGAAACATGCACCCCTTTACAGGCATACTATAGACACCCCCCAGCTATGAAATTTAAAGCTATATTACACTTTTATTGTTTGACTTTAAGCATAATTAAAATCACTGCTCCTGAAAAATGGCCGTTTTTAAAACTTTTTTTTGCATTGATCCATGTCCCCTGGGGCAGGACCCAGGTCCCCAAATACTTTTTATGACAATAACTAGTATATAAGCCTTTAAAATTAGCACTTTTGATTATTCATGTTCGTGTCCCATAGACTTTAACGGTGTTCGCGTGTTCTAACGAACTTTTTTCCTGTTCGCATGTTCTGGTGTGAACCGAACAGGGGGGTGTTCGGCTCATCCCTACCCAGAATGTTTCCAATGCAGCTTGAAGCTGAGTAGTTACTTGTTCTTTTTGTAACCAACCCGGATCCAATTTCCAACCCCCTTTCCGCCCTCTAGTGGGAGAAGTCAGGGTAACCAGCAAGGGATTATGGTCAGAGGACCCTCCGGCTAAGTATTCGGTTTCATAAAGATTATTTAAGAGTAAAGCATTCCCAAATGCTAAGTCTATTCTAGCTGAAGATTTATGAGTGGTAGACAAATGTGAATAAGACACAACTTCCGGGTTTTTCCACCTCCAAATTTCAGTTAGACCCGCTACTGATGCCCAGGAGCAGAGATCCACTGAGGCTGGCCTATTAGCATTGGACGAATCCAATGTAGAATCCATGATGGTATTAAAGTCACCCATTAGTAACATAGGTAAATGCATGTGCGGTGCTAGAGTCACTAACAACTCATATAACAGTTGCACTTAAAAAGGTGGTGGTAAGTAGACATTCACTAATAATATTTTTTGGTATGCCAGATCTAATACTAGAGCCACATATCGTCCTCCTGGATCAGTGAACACCTGGTGAATGGTACATGTAATCGTTTTACTAATCAATATAGAAGTTCCTTTAGCATATGAGGAATAAGAGGAGTAAAAAGACCTCTGTATCCAGGGTTTGCGTAAAGAAAGAATCCTATTACCCTCCAGATGCGTTTCTTGGAGGAGAACGACATGTGGCTTCACTTGCTTGAGATATTGGAATACAGCAGCCCTCTTGAATTTATTATTCAAACCTCTAACATTTCAGGACACAATTTTTATCCTGCTATCCATTATCTCTAGGTAATATATCTGCTTTACGAATCTTCCCTGATGATAACACAAATATTGTCAAGTAAAATAATTCTGAAAGTGTGAGCATGAAAGGAACATCAGATGCAGCATATTCACAATACGTATGACTGTGGTCAATCCCTCCCCCCCTGCTGTTATACCAGAAACTGCGAACCTTACAAAAAAATAAAACAAACTAAAAAAAGTCCAGTATGCAGCTTTGACCCTGAAACAAAAAACTCCAAAAGAGTTCAACCAAAAGTGTCGATAGTTCGGCATAAGAAAAAACAAAACAAAAAATGGAATTAGTTTGTGTCCGCTTCTTGAGACTCCTTGCTCACTCCATATAAAAGAACAGCAGATTGAACATGACAGTATGAGATGTTAGACATTAACATTGGCAGATACTTGCGTTGTTATGTATACAATTCCATGTAGGCCCCTCTGTGTCCAGCTGCAGTCAGTTCTGGAGTAGAGAATAGAAAATCATATGCTGGAAACAACCCAACCGGAAGCTGGCCCTCATGGCACAAAGCAGCCACGGATCTGCACAAACTTTTCTACTTCCCCCCCTTTCTCCTTCCTGCAGCTCCTTCCCCCAAACAACCAGGGAAAAAAAAAAAAAGAAAAGAATAGTCCAGCATTTTAATAGGAAGTCGAAACAATGACGGAGTGCACATTCAAAAACTGTGTGGCAAAGAAAATAGGAAAAAAGTGAGAAAAAACAAAAGGAACATTGGTGTACTCACACCAGCGAGGAACAGTGACTTCACAAATTATGATCCAGCCAGTCACTAGCATCCTGCGTGGTTTCAAAGAATTTTACAGTACCTTTATATTGCACTCATAGATGACTGGGGTAGAGCATGCTGTATTTTAGTTCCTTCTCCCTGAGCCTCCTCTTCACATCAGTAAAGGAACGCCGTCTTTTCTGCATTTCAGCTGAAAAATCCGGGAACAGCATGATACAGGCGTTTTCGAATTTTAGCTCTTTGTGTTTCCTAGCTTCCGCTAGCAACATATCACGGTCCCTATAATTCAGGAACTGGACCAGGAACGGCCTTGGTGGGGCACCTGAGGGTCTGGTTCCCGTGGGGACCCTGTGTGCTCTTTCAGCCACATATGTGGGAGGGAGATCACCAAGAGAGAGCAGCGACTTAAAAAATTGTTCTGCAAAAGTGTTTGCATTGGTGCCCTCCGCTCCTTCCGGCAGCCCCACCACCCTCACGTTATTCCTTCGCTGGCGGTCTTCGGAATCATCTAATCTGCGTTGCAATGCGCCCACCATCTCCTTCAATTCCATTAATTGTGACCCATGAGTATGAGAGGTGTCTTCCACTTCTGATATGCGATCCTCCGCAGTGGTTAATCTACCTCTAATCTTGTCTAAATCATGGCGGATGAGATTGCACTCAGAAGGCAGGAGATCAATGCGCCCCACGAGTACCGATTTGGATGCCGCGATGGCCTCTATAATCGGACCAGTTATAGCCTCAGTGTCCTCCGATCGCTGTGCCAAGGCTGTGCCCTGCTGTGCCATCTTTACCTTATCTGTCTTGGCGCGCAGCACTGCAATCACAGGAGTCTGGACGGAGGAGGAGTGGGTGGGACTATGCGCTATGCTGCCTTGGGAGCGGAGATTCCTCTGGTCCTTCGGCGGTTAAGAACGGGGTTTTTGTGCTGCTTCGATGCCGAAGAGGGCATATTAAACTGCCCAGGTGTTCCGCTTACTGAGGAGCACTGTCAGTAGCCACTTAAGCCGATCAATACGATTTTAAATGAGCGGCGCTTATACATTTATTTACATTCATTACTGTGGGGACACACACATTTTTAAGTTGGCTGCTGCCCTTAATCTATTTAATTGATTGTTTTGCACATCAGGCTACTTATAATCAATTGATTCTTCCTGCTCTCAGGTGAACTGCCTGCCAGTACGATGTACAGGCAGAGAGCTATTCTGAGAGTCTGCAGGAGCCTGCATTTTGGGAGTCTCTATATCCTCTCCACAGGGTCATAGTTAAAGGCTAAGTTTACCTTTTGAAAGAAAAAAATAATGCCTGCACATTTTTTGCAGGTAAAAAAAAATGCATTGGGTTCTTGTTTTTATTGTCTCCTGACCCTTATTTGTAAAGTTGTAACTGGACCTTTCAGCAGTGCTATGGCACTTTAAGTCACATTTTTTTTTAAATAGAAAAAAATTACAAGAGATGTGAGCCAGCTGGGCAGTCTGTCACAGCATAAAACTAGATTGGTGTGTGGTCTGCAAACTCTCCATTTGATGCATAATCTCACAGAAGGCTATCTTATAACGGACATCAAAATCCAAAAGACAGCCTGACTAAGATGAAGCTGCAAGAACAATTTTGGCAAATCAATAATGTGGATAATGACATGCATTGCTGTTGATTTTCAAAAGAAGCAAAGACAGTTTACTTAGCAAATGTTTATTGAGCTAAGTAAAATGCCAATGCTCTGTTCACTTCAATCATGCAAACATTCAGCAATAAAAAAAGTCTTCTCCAAATTACCTTTCACAAGATTGGCTATTGAAAAATGAACATAGTTTCACTAAGCACAAAATTGAACATTTACTTGTTTATTAAATCAACCCCACTGTGTTTACAGAGCATTCCTGGCTTTCTGGTAAAGAGTAGAAGCTCAATTGTGGCCTGTCTCTCTCTGATTGATTCTCCATGCAGAGCTGTACGAGCTAGAGACAGGAAGAGCAGTGTCTCGTATATATACTAAGCTCAGAGAACGTTCACTTTGTAAAGTGTACAGTCTCTACTCTTTTAGTTAATGAACCCCATTGCCTCAAGTCCCTTGATAAAAAAAATATTTCAGAGGAGACAGATCCTCTTAAAACACATTCTTTTTACTCTAATTTAAATATTAGTCATATGTAATAAATGTGACTGACTTGACGTTCCTGGACGTTGGTTCTATGCATGATTTATAAACTCACGAAAATGTGATATAATATAAAGTGCTGCTTTAATACATAATTTGCATGGGAAACTGAAAGTATATATGTTAAAAATTAAGCCAATCATTTCTTCATTATAGATGAGCCATCTCTGAATAATAAACATATTGAAACTATAAATAATGTATTGAAGATTGCATGCGGAAAATGAACCATGCATGGAAAACTTGGAGTTAGTTGTTGAACAATCAGCTATCAAATTATTACACATTTTTTTTCAGATTAAAGATGAAGTGGAATAATTGGTTGATACTAATATGTAGGAGAAAATGGTAGTAGTGGAAGAAAGGGAATTGAATTAATTTAGTACAATTCACTGGGGGAGGCAAAATCCTGCATTATCTGCATTATTACAATCTTGAGTTGGGGGTTCACTGTTTTGCGCATTAGCTGGAAATGACTTATTGTTTCACTTTGCTTGAAGTGTTCTCTTATCCCTAAAATGATGAATATATTCCTCCATTTGCCTTTCCCTTTCCAAGGAGAACCACTTCTATATCTTCATTATCATACTCCTGTAAAAGAGAAGCAAAATAGTCTTACACATTGGAAAGCGATACATACAGTATAAACACTGAATGAAAACAGTGGTAACACTGCGCTAACCCAGTGTAAAAAACTCAAAGCTGCTACACACAAATGTGACCAATATTCAAAATGAGCTTAAGTAAAAAATGTAGCGCTAAGACAAAACAAAACCCAAAATTTGTATATATAAATAAAATTCAGTGGCCAGTGGGTAGTGTCCACTGTGACACAGAAAAACCAAAACCAAAATAAATATAAGTGAGTAAAATTCAATGACTCATGGATATTATCCACTGTGACATGAATATGAGCAACATAAGTGGTAAAGTCCCACAGTGCAATATGATATGGAAGCCAGTATGAATGGAAAATCTTCTAATGTGTATATGTAAATAAAATTCAGTGGCCAGTGGGTAGTGTCCACTGTGACATAGAAAGAACAAAACCAAAATAAATATAAGTGGGTAAAATTCAACGACTCATGAATATTATCCACTGTGAAATGAATGTGAGCAACATAAGTGATAAAGTCCCACAGTACAATATGATATAGAATCCCGTACGAATGGAAAATCTTCTAATGTGTGATTCATCAACATGGAAATCTTGAGGTAGAAATAGGTGAAATACTCTTACCAAAACGGGTGGATTTGAATGTCGGCGACACTGAATCAAAACGGGCTTAGAGATCCAAATGGATGGCTGTCCTGGAGGGAGATGGAAGTCCCAGGTCTCAAAGGACATCTCCTTTTCACTGGACCAGCTACAGTGATGATCATCAACCGAAGGGAACCGTGTAGGAAAGGTGAAAGTATCCGGATCTCGTATCTCCTTGCTGCAGTGCTTCTCTACCCTGATTCCTTTCCCATATGTGGTTTGGCTGTGCTCACCTAATAGGTGATTAACTGGCCAAGCATGTCTCCAGACCTAAACCCTATTGAGCATCTGTGGGGCATCCTCAAATGGAAGGTGGAGGAGCGCAAGGTCTCTAACATCCACCAGCTCTATGATGTCTTCATGGAGGAGTGTAAGAGGACTCCAGTGGCAACCTGTGAAGCTCTGGTGAATTCCATGCTCAAGTGGGTTAAGGCAGTGCTGGAAAATAATGGTGGCGACACAAAATATTGACACTTTGGGCCCAATTTGGACATTTTCACTTAGGGGTGGCCCCACTTTTGTTGCCAGCGGTTTAGACATTAATGACTGTGTGTTGAGTTATTTTGGGGGGACAGAAAATGTACACTATTTAACAAGCTGTACACTCACTACTTTACATTGTAATAAAGTGTCATTTCTTCAGTGTTGTCACATGAAAAGATATAATAAAATATTTACAAAAATGTGAGTGGTGTACTCACTTTTGTGAGATACTGTATATTAGGTTGTTAAGGTACATTGATAATAGGAGATAGAGAGATATGTGACTAACACTTACACCTTTAAAATTGTTTGTGTATGTTCTTGATGTTATTATGATGTATATGGTTTGAATATTACAGAATGTATATTGGGGATTGGATAGATCCCACTATAAAGATGGCGCATTGGTGTCATGTACCAACCGCTCCGTGAGGACATTAAATGATGAAACTAGGGGGCGTGGCCTGGCGCGCGGCGGAGATGGCTGCTCACTAAGGAGGCTCTGAGGCACACGCGGAGGTTCTGAGCCCTAACACCCGACCAACAGCTCACAAATGCCGGGTAGAAAGCTTCACTGGACGCCTGGACCACGGACACGCCGAAACTCGGCTTCTGCCAGTGCCAACATAGCTGAAATCTTCCGACATAAACCAGCGGCCCGTAGCGGGACCCCGAGAAGCAAGATGGCGCCGACGCCACAGGAGGAAGGAGAGAGCGAGGACTCACTGTCCGCTTCTGAAGATACCAGTAGGGGTAAGTCCAAACCGGACCACCCGCTCACATTTGCAGACATGACGGTTTTTGCTGCAGACATAAAAGCTACGTTTTCTGCCGCCATAACGGATTTGAAAACAAGCATGATGGTGATAAATGAAAAGATGGCGGCGGCCGAAAGTGCAGGCAGACAGAGAGATAAAGCAATCCACAAACTAGAGCTGGTCTCATCAAACCACATGCAGCATTTTATTAATATGAACAGACACATTGAAGATCTCGATAACAGGGGGAGGAGGTGTAATATCAGAGTCAGGGGGATTCCGGAATCAGTGGATCAGGATCAGATCACCACAGCACTCCGGAGAGTCTTCAACAGCCTACTTGAGAGGCAGGAAGACACGGAAATCAATTTCGTAAGAGCTCACAGAGCTCTCAGGCCCAGAGGCTCAGATACCGCACCGCCCCGTGACATAATCTGTTGCTTACAAAGCTTTGCTACTAAAGAGGAGATCATGCGAAAAGCCAGACAAAATGAACAAATCATATTTAATGGTGCCACAATTATGCTTTTCCAGGATCTTTCTCAGATTACTTTAAAGAACAGACGTGCACTGCGACCCCTGCTGGAGAAACTGAGAGCAAAAGACTTAAGATATACCTGGAGATTTCCTTTTGCGCTCACAGTTACATACAATGGCCATCAAGCTATCCTGCGTTCGCCAGCAGACCTACCGGAGTTCTGTGAAGCACTAGACCTGGAGCCAATGGATTTACCGGAATGGTATGAAGAAATTTTACAACCACCCTTGATCAGAAGTCCTCCCACCTCCCCACTCTCTTCTCCAGACAAAAGGCTATCGAAAAAACATAAACAGAATAAAGGAAACAGCTCCCACGCAGATACCCCAAGGAGATTGGCCGGCCCATCCAGAGCCCAAGAATGTGAATAGCTACATGAGTATCACAATGGACATGACTTTAGCAAACCTGCAGTCCAAATCTCAACTTTTACAGTTCTGATGTTCGTGTCGTAATGCTGTCGCCTGTGGAACATTTCCCCCAAGGGGGAGGCACGATGGAGAAAGAGGAGAAAGGGATAGACACTTCCACAAACTTCACACAGAGAGATGCTTATGACAGCATCCCTTGGCTCTCTGCACAGCCCTTAGGCTCAAGATGCAAAATTTCAAGCTTATCCGGGAGGAGACCTACCACCTCAGCCCCATATTTCTTGCTGATTGAAGACAGGGCCTTGATCCCAGATGCGACGACAGCTGTGCCCTGGACGTGGCTCACTGTTACATTGATGCCTAGCCCTGAAGCAATGGGATGCAAACCACGAAGATTTACAAAACTATACAAGAGCGAGAGGAATAGATGGAGGAGGGAT
This sequence comes from Lithobates clamitans, assembly GCA_037952925.1. Taxonomy (NCBI): domain Eukaryota; kingdom Metazoa; phylum Chordata; class Amphibia; order Anura; family Ranidae; genus Lithobates; species Lithobates clamitans. The sequence goes on along the minus strand of JBBGZY010000502.1, from coordinate 11,382,638 downwards.
AATAGGAGTAAAAATTGTTTGTTGTTGCCACCTCCTCCCTCCCCCCCCCCCTCCCCTCTGTCTCCCCCCTCCTCTCCCCCCCCTTCTGCCTCACCACCCCTCCCCTCCTCCCCTCTGCCTCACAACCCGTCCCTCCCCCCCCCTTTTTTTTTTTTTTTTTTTTTTTTTTTTTCTTTTCCACTAATGCTCTGAACAGATTTGCTATATGCAAATTAGATCTGATTATGTATATATATGGGGGGCGTTTTTCACAGGTGACGGCAAAGACTACCTAATTTGAAGATAGTCGGATGACATAATTGTTATAGTTATTTTTTGTGAGTTCAGGTTCTGGTTTTTCACGATTAGACCCGAGTTTATTTGCTATACACCTTGGTCGGGTGTGATCTTAATAATATCATTATTTTTGTTACTGTGAGCCTCCGTGTGTGTCACGCTGAGACTGAACATTTATAGTTCCACAACACTTCATTTACTTAGAGCCTAAGCCACGCTTAGTCGTATTCGCTTCCCACAACCCCCACAAATTCTACTTGATATTTTACGTTTGGGGGTATATCTCCACCTGGGGTGGTTGAGATATTCCTGGAGATTAACCCCCATAGTAATAACTCTTTGCTAAACCTTTCCCTGCTTTACTACTCACCCTTCCTCTTTCTCCTTCTCGACTTTCCCTTTTGTTCACTGGGGGGGGGGCACCCGCTCAGGCTATTGGAGATACTCTTTTTCTAGGTGAAGAACAGGTGTCAAACCGCATATAACTGTCTTGTCTTTACAGATTCGATATCCGCCCGTCTCCTCCTTTGCCGACACTATGGTATACTCATCGTTGGGGAATCGTCCCCTTGTGATATCCCACAACATCAGAGGCTTAAATATACCCGAGCGACGTTCCACTCTGCTCAGAGAACTTAAAAAAGGTAAACCTCAGTTTGTTTTCCTACAGGAGACCCATTTTAAAACAAACAACATCCCCAAATTAACATCCCCACAGTTCCCGAGAGCCTTCCATGCTACCACACCCGACTCTAAATCAAAAGGAGTCACGATACTAATAAGCAGAGACACACCATTTAAACTAAATGAACAGCTGTGTGACCCTGAGGGCAGATTTGTCTTCTTGAAGGGTACATACAATGACTTGCCTTTGACTCTCGCCAATGTGTACTTCCCAAATAAGTCTCATATATCTTTTTGCCAACTTATCGTGAGGAGGCTACAGGAGTTCGCCGATGGTTGTATTATACTTGGGGGCGATTTTAATATACCTCTAAACCCACTTCTAGATACGTCCAATGGAAGGACTTGCATAACTTATAAAATTCTGAAAAAGATTAAATCACTCCTTCACAAGCTCCAGCTGGTGGACTCCTGGCGCTTCCTTAATCCCGATGGTAGAGATTTCACCCATTTCTCGATACCTCACAACAGATATGCCCGGCTGGATTGCATATTTGTCCCTCAGAGAGACCTATCAAAAATTTCCGCTGCAAAAATAGGTACACAAACAATATCAGACCACGCACCTATCTCACTGACACTGGACTTACAGAACTCAAGTAGACGACAACAGACATGGAGACTGAACACGTCTCTATTATCAGATCCGACACTCTTACCTGTACTTACAAACAACATAACTGACTTCTTCAAACATAACAACACACCTGGGACAGATCCTCTACTTGTATGGGAAGCACACAAATGTACCATACGAGGAGTTCTGATAGGGATGGGTTCAAGACGCAAAAAGGAAAGAGATGCCCAGATTAGAAAATTACTCACCCATATTGAGTCACTGGAAGTATTACATAAACAATCTCTGTCAGAGACCTCAGCCAAGAGCCTGCTAGAGGCTAGGAAGGATCTACAGCAGATTCTCCATACTAAAGCCAAACGGATTCTCTTCTTTAAGAAGCGGCTCTATTATGAGTCAGGCGACAAAGCTGGGAGGTTCTTGGCGAGGGGCCCTCAAAGAACAAAATTCAAGTAATCAGATAGCTGGTATCAGATCCAAAGAAGGAAAGCTCGAGGTAAAACCTGAGGCTATAGCTAAACACTTCCACGCCTTCTACACGAAGCTTTATAACTTGCCCCCACAACATAAACCTCCGCAACTGCTAGGAGATAGGACACAAATCATACAAGACTACATAAGACATAGCGGACTACCATCCCTACCCAGGGATGATACAGATCTCCTAGAAGCCCCAATCACAACAGCGGAGGTCAAACAGGCCATCAAATTACTAAAACCAGGCAAGAGCCCAGGCCCCGACGGATATTCCGCCACATATTACAAATCCTTTATGGAGATTTTGGCTGAACCCTTAAAAGATGCATTGAACGCCTTATCTAAGCCAAGACATGTTACTCCTGGTTTTCTCTCTGCCCATATTACGGTTATACCGAAAGAGGGCAAGAACCCAGAGGAATGTGCTAGCTATCGTCCCATCTCTTTGTTGAACCTCGATGCTAAGCTGTTTGCGAAGATCATTGCATTGAGGTTGGGACCGCTGCTCTCAAAACTAATTGGCTTGGAACAGGTGGGTTTTATGCCAAACAGGGAGGCCAGAGATAATGTTACTAAAGCTCTCTTACTAACACAGGCTGTGAGACAACGGAAGATCGAAGGCTTTCTCCTCTCAACAGATGCGGAGAAGGCCTTCGATCGTGTGGCATGGGACTTCATGCTGGCGGTGTGTGGAGGGGTGGGCTTGGGTCCGAACGTGTTACATTGGATCTCGGCCCTTTACCAGAACCCAACAGCGGAATTAAAAATAAACGGAATTCTTTCAGAAAAAGTATATATTAAAAATGGGACTAGACAGGGATGCCCCCTGTCTCCCCTTTTATTTATTCTCTCACTAGAGCCCTTTATTAGAACAGTACAAAAAAACACAGCAATACAAGGTTTCCAGATTAAAAATAAAGAGTATAAAATAGCTGCATACGCAGATGACTTATTGTTCTTCTTAACGAAACCGACTACGACACTCCCTAACCTGTTACAAGAATTTGCACACTACGGATTTATATCCAACCTAAAAATTAATTATACAAAGTCAGAGGCTCTGAACCTCTCCCTTCCAGACAATGTACTCAAATTAACTCAGGCAAACTCAACATTTACTTGGGATAATGCCAAACTAAAATATCTAGGAATTTGGCTTACTCCATCTCTAAAAATAACATATGAGAGAAATTTTGTGACCTTCCTAAAAAATTGTGCGAAAGATCTATCGGTTTGGAATGAAAACTACTTTTCTTGGTTCGGCAGGGCAGCCATAGTAAAAATGGTCATACTGCCCAGATTTTTATATCTGACCCGCACACTACCGATAGAAATACCTCAGAAATTTTTCAATGAGCTTAATACATTGGTCACGAGATTTCTCTGGCAACATAAAAAACCCAGAATCAAACTAGGCACCCTGGTCAAACCCAAAGATTTAGGAGGAATCCAATTCCCGAACTTCCGCAGTTACTACCAGGCCTCACACATAACCAGAATCATAGACTGGCATTGCCATGAGTCGGAGAAGGATTGGGTATCACTAGAGACAACACTTGCCACGCTACCGCTTAGATACCTGCCATGGTCCCCTATCAAAACATTACCTCATGCCGTTAGGTTACACCCAATTACTGGTACCACACTGAAGATTATTGCCGGACTAGCCAAACAAAAAAAACTGACCTCAACACCCAGTCCTCTGACGCCCCTGACAGATAACCCAGACTTTGTCCCAGGTCTACATAACCCGACTCTTAAGACGTATCCCGCGGGGGATCCCTTACTGGCTGGAGACTGCTATCATGAAAACAAATTCAGAGACTGGTCGTCTTTTAAGACAGACTTAAACCGACCCCAAATGAAACTATGGACATATTTTCAATTAAGAAGCTATTTGGGTAACATTAAGGAACCTCTAACACTAAACAGACCCCTGACAGCTTTGGAGTCGGTGTGTCGAGAGGGAACCCCAATTAAAAGGGCCACTTCTGTGGCATATGAGTGGATGAGTCGCTCGGGGACTGAGATATCGGACGGGCACAGGAGGAGATGGTCGGAAGAACTTGATTTGGAGATCTCAGACAAACAATGGAGGTATGTGGCTGCCTTAGCACATAAATGCTCCATAAGCACGAAATTACAAGAGACAAATTACAAACTGTTGACCCACTGGTACAGCACTCCTGATAAAATACACAAATGGGATACACAAAAACCAGACACATGCTGGAGATGTCTCGCTGAAAAAGGCACACTAACCCACATCTGGTGGCAATGCCACAAAATTGAACCATTCTGGAATGAAGTTAAGGTTTTAATTAAAAAGATTACAGAAACCAAAGTGGAACTGACACCAGCATGCTGTCTATTACACCTGTCTAACTCCTCTTTTAAACGCTACAAACGCTCGTTGACGATACATCTCCTCAACGCAGCCAAATCTCAAATACCTCTGCATTGGCTCTCTACATCTACTCCAACTATTAGGGACTGGCTGGTGAAAGTCAATGAGATCCATGAAATGGAGGATGTATTGGCCCAAGATAAAGGTCATATCGAAAGATTCCACAAAACATGGCAACCCTGGTTGCTTTTCAAATACTCTGCAGAATTCCCTTCCTGAATTAGGTGTGGGAGGGACCATACGGTCCTGGGCGGGTGCCCTTCCTCTGCCCTTCCTCTGTACTTCCTCTGTACTACATCTTTGCCCTTCACATAAGCATTTCCTTTATCTTCACCTACTTCTTTTTTTCTATATTCAACTCCTTAACACTTCTTGGCTGTCCTATAGCCTATGTCCTCACTGGTATATACTTTGGAAATCCGTACTTCTCTTATAGACGTGAATTAGATTGTCTTAGAGAATCATAGAGACCACACTCTTGCTTGCTCTCAACAATACACAATTTGAACAATGGATAAGAAATGTTTGTCGCAATGGCTTGCGAAGTGTAGACAGAACTATTATGTTGTATTTCTTTTTATTACAGTCACAAAGTCAGCTTAATGGAAATAACTTCAGTAACGCAATGTCTGTTAAACATTTAGACTTCTACACGAGTGTCACACTAACTGTTTTTCTTTATTTTGTAAAAAGACGAAAAGTACGCAGTTGCACCTGCAAAAATTTGCAATATACAGTGTATTCTTTGTTACTATTCTTTATTTTTTTTTCAATAAACTTGAAATGATAAATGATGAAACTATTGTTTCAGGATGCCGGGATGACACTTGTAATATGTGGGTGTTTTAGAAATGTTTTTAATAAAATGTTTTTAATAAATCAGCAATTTTAAACGTTTTTATGCTATGAAGATTTTCCTTCCTCTTCCATAGATAAACCCCTTGCATGATTCAAGACGAGTCGGGAGAAGCAGCAGAGAGTCTTTCCAGTGGAATTTTTAGCGCTTCTGCTGGTTAATAACTTGTTTCTGGTGAGTGATCTTGGAGCAAATGGTGAAGGAGCACACCGGGTGTTATTTCACATGGATATAATATTCATCTTTGATCATGGACTTTGAACTTTTTTCTTTTGGGATTTTTTTAATGGACTTTTTTTATTATTTGGAATATATATGAATTTCTTTGATCACTTAAGGTACTCTATTAATGTATAGTAGGCACCAACTTTTTTGCACTTAGCACTTTTTTAGCATATATTGTTTGCACTTTGTATTAGCATTTGAACTTAAATTACTGTTTTATTGTAATTTTTTTCAGAACGTTTTTTATTCCAGACACAGTATTATGGTTTGCACAATATTGATTACACACTACATATGTCTAATAAGTGATTAGGCTCAGCAGTGGGTGTAATAGTGTTGGATTATGGTATTATAGATTTGCTCTGCTTGTTTCTTCTTTCTTATTACAGATGCAACTTGGGTAATAGTGATCATGGTGTAATCACATTTGCCAGAAATTACAGGGAAGAGAAGCATGTTGGTATGATAAGAAGCCTAAATGTTTTAAAGATGAACCAATCAAGCGTATTAATCATTGTATGCTATTGGGTAACAAACATAAAAGAATACAATTAAAACCTATGTGGCTAAATTCTATTGCAAAAACAAGTAAAAGAAGAAAAAAAAAAAAACATGTCTTAATAAAATAAAAAATGGAAGGGACATTCTCGGCATTCCAGATTTACAAGGAATACATCAAGAAATGCAAGGGAGCAATCAGGGTGGGTAAAATAAAATATGAGAAACAGAAAGCTACAGCAAGTAAAATCAAATCCATTTTTTTTCAAATACATCAATAATAAAAAAGGTTATGAATAAACAGACAGGCTCCATAACAGATGAAAAAGGGAAGCTGGTCAAAAGTTACAAGGGTAAAAGTAAATATAGTAGAATAGTAGTAGATAGAGATAGTATTAAATTAGTTTTTAAAAATAAGAAAATGGGTTTGATAGTGTTAATACCTATATTAATGATGTTTCACCAAACGAACCACTTTGGTTGACTGAAAATCAGATACAAAAGAGTCTAGAGAAACTTCATGTAAAAAAATCACCAGATCCAAATGGTTTATATCTGCAAGTTCTTAGGATACTTAGCTCATCATTTTTTCCCCACTAATAGAGCTTTCTTTTGGTGGTTTTTGATCAACTTTAGTTTTTTTATGTTTATTACATTTTTTTTTTTTTAAAGTACAAAACGTTTTATATTTTGTAAATAAATTTTGCAAACAGGTAGTTTTTCACCTTCATTAATGTACGCTGATGAGGCTACACTGGTGGGCACTGATAGGCTGCACTGATGGGCACTGATATGCTGCACTGATGGGCACTGATAAGGCTACACTGATGGGCACTAAAAAGGCGGCACTGATGGGCACTAATCGGTGGCACTGATAGGTGGCATTGGTGGGCACTGAGAGGTGGCAATGATGGGTGGCACTGATAGGTGGCACTGATGGGCGGCACTAAAGGGAATTGATAGGTGGCACTGAAGGGCACTAATAGGTGGCACTGATAGGTGGCACTGGTGGGCACTGATGGGTGACAGTGATGGCCACTGATCGGCACTGGTAGGTGACATTAATAGGCAGCACTGCTAGGTGGCACTGATGAGGCACTGATTGGCACCACTGGTGGACATTGATAGGTGGCACTTGTGAGCACTGATAGGTGGCACTGATTGCTGTTACTTACGTACTGTGGGCACTGTGGGCACTTGTTTGTGGCACTGGCAGGCGGTACTGGTGGGCATATAACTGGCTGTTCCGCTTCAGGACCAATGTCCCTGCAAACAGAAGCCGGTGATCTGCTTTTTTTCTCCTCACGCTGTCAGCGTGAGAAGAAAAAAAAAAGATTACCGATTCTCTGTTTACATCATGTGATCAGCTGTCATTGGCTGACAGCTGATCATGTGGTAAGGGGCCGAGATCGGCCCCTTACTCGGATCTGTGATCACCCGAGTCTCATTAACTTCAGGGGCGCGTGGTGAGCCTGCAAAGGGGAGGACGTCAATAGACGGGCTCCCAGAAAAACAGATCCACGCTGTGGCTGTCATTCGGCTATAGCACGGATCTGAAGGATCAACTATCGATGCCCCCCGCTGATACCATCACCTGTGAAAGGGAATTCCACATCCTTGCCGCTCTTATAGTAAAAAACCCTCTACGTAGTTTAAAGAGGTTAAACCTCTTTTCTTCTAATTTTAATGAGTGGCCACGTGTCTTGTTAAACTCCCTTCCGCGAAAATTTTTTATCCCTATTGTGGGGTCACCAGTACGGTATTTGTAAATTGAAATCATATCCCCCTATTCTGTTTGTTTTATTAGCAGCAGCTTGGCATTGCATGCCATTGCTGAGCCTATCATCTACTAGGACCCCCAGGTCCTTTTCCATCCTAGATTCCCCAAGAGGTTCACCCCCTAGGGTATAATTAATATTTTTGCCAACCAAATGCATTATTTTAGATTTTTCTACATTAAACCTCATTTGCCATGTAGTTGCCCACCCCATTAATTTGTTCAGATCTTCTTGCAAGGTTTCCACATCCTGCGGAGAAGTTATTGCCATGCTTAGCTTAGTATCGTCTGCAAATACAGAGATTGAACTGTTTACCCCATCCTCCAGGTCGTTTATGAACAAACTAAATAGGATTGGTCCCAGCACAAAACCCTGGGGGACCCCACTACCCACCCATGACCATTCCGAGTATTCCCCATTTATCACCACCCTCTGAACTCGCCCTTGTAGCCAGGTTTTAATCCATGTACTCAACCTATGGTCCATGCCAACGGACCTTATTTTGTACAGTAAACGTTGAACTGTGAACTGTATCTGCATTGGCTTTTCTCCAATCCGCTGGTATCAGTAGACTAGTCAGTAGACTATCAGTAAAAATTAGGAACAATGGTCTGGCAATTACTTGACTGAGTTCCCTGAGTACCCTCTGGTGCAAGCCATCCGGTCCAGGTGATTTATTAATGTTAAGTTTCCCAAGTCAAATTCTAATGCCCCGTACACACGGCCGGATTTTCCGATGGAAAATGTCCGATCGGAGCGTGTTGTCAGAAATTCTGACCGTGTGTGGGCTCCATCGGACATTTTCCTTCGGATTTTCCGACACATAAAGTTGGAGAGCAGGTGATAAAATTTTCCGACAACAAAATCCGATCGTGTCAATTCCGACCGTGTGTGGCCTGTTCCGACGCACAAAGTGCCACACATGCTCAGTAGAAATTCCAAGACGGAACAGCTCATTCTGGTAAACTTAGCGTTCGCAATGGATACAACACTTTCGTCACGCTGCAATGTTAAAAATGGTTTAATACAGCGCACTCTCTTCTTCTTTATAATGTGACAAGAATGGAGTAGTTTTGCTGCTCATATTCACACACACTTCTCACAAAGTTTTATTTTTGTTTTTTTATTGGGATTCCCTGAATATATTGTTATTAGTTGTCACATCTGACAGAATTTTTTTTTTTATTTAATTTTTTGGGGATTTTAAGCCTTTTTTTTTTATTTAATGTTTGGATTTTTTCCAAGGCTGATCTTTGTTCAATGTTATTTTTATTTTTACTCCAGAATATTTTTGTGTGTGTTTTGTGTGTCAAGTTACCCCAACACCATTGATATCTTTTATTATTTAATCTCCAGGAGATTGTTTGGTGTTGGTTTCCCTTGTTCATTTCACATTTTATATTTGAAATGTACCTGAATCCTCACAAACAAACTGTCATTTTTGAAATAAAACACATAGGAGAGTATAATTCAAAACAAAAATCCTTTATTAAGGGATCAGAACCAAACAAAGAGGAAGGCAACACTGGATCAACAGGAGAAATTAGCGAAGCCTGGGACCCCCAGGGCAGACATCAATTCTTGAACCTCAAAATTGGTGGCCTGAGGAGTCCATATGTAAGGGAGGGCAGTCTGGTCCAGAATTCGCAGAGATACGTATAGCAGCAGATGACATGTGTGTCCCCAGGCTGTGGTACCACAAGAGGCTGCATTTTTTGGCCGACCAGACTGGATCCAGGGTCCTCACTTTCTGGTCTTCCTTTCACGCTTCCTTCCGGGCTGTGGCTGTGCAGTTGGAGATGTGGCAGGAGGAGGAGTAGGACCTGGAGGAGGACTGGGAGGACCTGGAGGAGAGGGGGGACGAGGAGGAGGACCTGCAGGAGGAGGAGGAGGACCATCGCAAAGGTGTGTCTGAGCTGTCATTTGGCCCCTCATACCTTTGTTAAGAGCCTCCAATATGAGCGCCTCACACAAGACTTGTTGGCCCTCCTCCATCCTCTGCATTTTATATGCAATGACGGCAGCAATGTCCTCCTCCACGGTCTGTCGTGCTCCCAGGACCTCTGTAGCCCTCCAAAGGAGTCCTCCGGTAGTCTCCTCTAGGGCACTCCTCCTACTGCCACTTTCTCTTTTCAGTGGGGGTGGAGGGACCTGCAGATCAGCCAGCCAGCTTGGCCCGGCCACCTCCTGGCTGAGACTTTCCTGTGTATGAAAAAGGGACATGGTTGTAATGTTTTGCATCATCAATCACAATCCTAAATTAGTACTCCCAACTAACATCTAGTTAACATCATTGATTGGACAAGCAGAAATATTTAGAGGAATGCTATACCTGGCTCAATCTGGGCTCCTCCACATGTGGCCTGGAAGGCCCAGGTTGGGCGTCAGAAGCCTTAGCCGGGGGGGAAGGAAGCGTGGAAGGAAGACTGGAGAGGGATGGCCTGGGTTCAGTCTGGCCTGCCAAAAAAATGCAGCCTGTCGTAGTACAACATCCTGGGGACATAGATGTCATCTGCTGCTCCGGATCTCTGTGAATTCAGGACTTTCTTGCGCTCCCTTAGATATGTACTCCTCAGGCCACCAATGAAGATCTTTAAATAGGTGATGTCTGCCGTGGGGATCACCTGCTTCACAATTTCACACAATTGCACCAGTGCTGCCTTCCTCTTTGCTTGGTTCTTGAAATGGGGGTGTTTAATCTCCCACAGACAGGGCAGCTACCTTAAGATATCTATGAATACTGACATGAAGTCATTGTCTTTCAGTAAGATATCCATGTTCACTGCAAGACACAACACAAGACAAAGCCTAATGTCAGACAAAACTCTCCTAATCTTGTTACAATATAGGCTTCAATGTAGAAGCAGTATAGGCACAAGTTTGTCTCTTACCTTCATTCTTACGATCGGCGCGTCCAATGCTCCTTCCTCCGCTCACAGATCGTACGTAATACGCACGCGTGTTACGCTTTATACACACTGCGCATGCGTGTAACTCTGCCCGCCCCTGACGTTCTTTCTATTCTATTCCCCGCCCCTTTTCGTTCGGCGCAGTGGGGGAAGAGCACATGGCGGAGTCACAGCAGGTGCGTGCTAATTATAGCAACGAGGAGGAGGAAAGCCCGGATCTGGACGCGTCCCGATCCAGAAGGAGACGTTTTAAGGCCACAAATATGTCCTTTGGGGAGATGTTGGAGATGGTCGACATCATGAAGAAGTCCGACTATGACGGAAAGTATGGGCCTTACCCCAACCCCAATATCCGAAAGGCCAAGATCATGGCGAAAGTGGTCAGGAGTCTGCACCGGAATTTCGGGGTACGAAGATCGAAAGATCAGCTCAGGAAGTGGTGGTCGGACCTGAAATTGAGAGAGGCAGAGCAGTACCGAAAGATCCAGAGAGTGCTGCAAAAAAGTAAGTAGTTGTGCTGTGTTCCTATTCTTTCTGTCTTTATTGCGTTCGTGCTGCTCCATATGCTTTTATTAATTGTAACGTTTAAAAGGGCAACTTTAATGTTCATGGGCCCATTATTCGTTCGTATCAAACATTTTTCTTTCTGCCTCTAAAACCCCATTGTTTAGGCCATATGCATTTTACCACATTTTTTTTTTGGCCTACTTGGATGCCAAATAGTTGTTTGTGTAGATGGGTTTGTTACTAGAATGAAATGCAAACTAGATTGTGTGTAAGGAGAGGACACTGAGCAGCTGTTTTCACATCTGGACACTGGAGCACTAGTGTGGGACACCAGAACACCATTTTTATTAGGGGACCACACAGGTGCTCCAGTGTATACTATAGGGGGGGCTACATCTGTGAAGCTTGTACTAAACAGGTAAAGTATTGCAGCTTGACAAAGGGCAATAAAAAAAATACATCTTGGAACTCGGCTAAAATAAACAATTGTACCCCACTTCCAAGCAATGTTTCCTATTTCTAGTTCTGTCATCAAATATCTGTGTGCTAATTATACCATTTTTGTTTGACATAGGGGAGAAAAGACTCGGAGGACACCCCTCATCCGAGGAGACCACAGACCCCCCACCTATGGAAGAAGGTGAAATACCCCCAAACGAAGAAGAGCAGAAGGAAGAAGAAGATGTGGTGGAGATTGGCACCACAACAGGTGAGTGTCTGCGACCACAGGCTCAGGTAAAAGAGATGGATGGTGGCAGATTTTTGATGCCTGTTTTTGTTTTGTTTCTCTCTTTTTAGGTGATCGTGCTCCAAAACGTTTCACATCAGAAAGTGCCCAGATCCTGATCGGGGAGATCATGGGGTGTAATGTAGAACTGCAAAACATACAGCAAAAAATCAATGACGTTATTAAAAAAAATAATAACATCATTGATGTTTTGGGGCGAATTTAACCACTTCAGCCCCGGAAGGTTTTACCCCATTCCTGACCAGAGCACTTTTTACAATTCGGCACTGCGTCCCTTTAACTGCTAATTGCGCGGTCATGCAATGCTGTACCCAAACGAAATTTGCGTCCTTTTCTTCCCACAAATAGAGATTTCTTTTGATGGTATTTGATCACCTCTGCCGTTTTTATTTTTTGCGCTATACACGGAAAAAAAACGAAAATTTTGAAAAAAAATGATATTTTCTACTTTTTGTTCTAAAAAAAATCCAATAAACTCAATTTTAGTCATACATTTAGGCCAAAATGTATTCGGCCACATGTCTTTGGTAAAAAAAATGTCAATAAGTGTATATTTATTGGTTTGCGCAAAAGTTATAGCGTCTACAAACTAGGGTACATTTTCTGGAATTTACACAGCCTTTAATTTATGACTGCCTATGTTGTTTCTTGAGGTGCTAAAATGGCAGGGCAGTACAAAACCCCCACAAATGACCCCATTTTGGAAAGTAGACACCCCAAGGAATTTGCTTAAAGGCATGTTGAGCCCATTGAATATTCATTTTTTTTGTCCCAAGTGATTGAATAATGACAAAAAAAAAAAAATTACAAAAAGTTGTCACTAAATGATATATTGCTCACACAGGCCATGGGCATATGTGGAATTGCACCCCAAAATACATTTAGCTGCTTCTCCTGAGTATGGGGATACCACATGTGTGGGACTTTTTGGGAGCCTAGCTGCATACGGGACCCCGAAAACCAATCACTGCCTTCAGGATTTCTAAGGGCGTACATTTTTGATTTTACTCCTCACTGCCTATCACAGTTTCGGAGGTCATGGAATGCCCAGGTGGCACAAACCCCCCCCAAATGACCCCATTTTGGAAAGTAGACACCCCAAGCTATTTGCTGAGAGGCATGGTGAGTATTTTGCAGCTCTCATTTGTTTTTGAAAATAAAGAAAGACGAGAAAAAAAATTTTTTTTTCTTTTTTCAATTTTCAAAACTTTGTGACAAAAAGTGAGGTCTGCAAAATACTCACTATACCTCTCATCAAATAGCTTGGGGTGTCTACTTTCCAAAATGGGGACATTTGGGGTTTTTTTTTGCCACCTGGGCATTCCATGGCCTCCGAAACTGTGATAGGCAGTGAAGAGTGAAATCAAAAATTTACGGCCTTAGAAAGCCTGAAGGCGGTGCTTAGTTTTCGGGGTCCCATACGCGGCTAGGCTCCCAAAAAGTCTCACACATGTGGTATCCCCGTACTCAGGAGAAGCAACAGAATGTATTTTGGGGTGTAATTTCACATATTCCCATGGCATGTTTGAGCAATATATCAGTGACAACTTTGCGCAAAAAAAAATAAAAAAAATAAAAAATTGTCTCTTTCCCGCAACTTGTGTCACAATATAAATTATTCCATGGACTCAGCATGACTCTCAGCAAATAGCTTGGGGTGTCTACTTTCCAAAATGGGGTCATTTGGGGGGGTTTTGAACTGTCCTGGCATTTTATGCACAACATCTAGAAGCTTATGTCACACATCACCCACTCTTCTAACCACTTGAAGACAAAGCCCTTTCTGACACTTATTGTTTACATAAAAAAATATTTTTTTTAGCAAGAAAATTACTTTGAACCCCCAAACATTATATTTTTTTTTAAAGCAAATGCCCTACAGATTAAAATGGTGGGTGTTTCATTTTTTTTTTCACACAGTATTTGCGCAGAGATTTTTCAAACGCATTTTTTGGGGAAAAAACACACTTTTTTACATTTTAATGCACTAAAACACACTATATTGCCCAAATGTTTGATGAAATAAAAAAGATGATCTTAGGCCGAGTACATGGATACCAAACATGACATGCTTTAAAATTGCGCACAAACGTGCAGTGGCGACAAACTAAATACATTTTTAAAAGCCTTTAAAAGCCTTTACAGGTTACCACTTTAGATTTACAGAGGAGGTCTACTGCTAAACTTACTGCCCTCGATCTGACCTTCGCGGCGATACCTCACATGCATGGTGCAATTGCTGTTTACATTTGACGCCAGACCGACGCTTGCGTTCGCGCGAGAGCAGGGGGGACAGGGGTGCTTTTTTTTTTTTTTTTTTCTCTTTATTATTATTATTTTTTTATCTTATTTTTAAACTGTTCCTTTCATTTTTTTTTTAAATCATTTTTATTGTTATCTCAGGGAATGTAAATATCCCCTATGATAGCAATAGGTAGTGACAGGTACTCTTTTTTGCAAAAATTGGGGTCTATTAGACCCTAGATTTCTCCTCTGCCCTCAAAGCATCTGACCACACCAAGATCGGTGTGATAAAATGCTTTCCCAATTTCCCAATGGCGCTGTTTACATCCGGCGAAATCCCTAAGTCATAAAATGCTCGTAGCTTCCGGTTTCTTAGGCCATAGAGATGTTTGGAGCCACTCTGGTCTCTGATCAGCTCTATGGTCAGCTGGCTGAATCACCGGCTGCATTTTCAGGTTCCCTGTTGAGACAGGAGAGCCAGAGAAAAACACGGAAGACGTTGGGGGGGGCATTCCCTCCCACTGCTTGTAAAAGCAGTCTAGAGGCTAATTAGCCACTAGGATTGCTTTTACATGAAAGCCGACCACTGGCTGAAAAGAATGATACCAAGATGATACCTAAACCTGCAGGCATCATTCTGGTATAACCACTCAAAGTCGTGAATGGCGTACCTGAAGACAAAAAAATGGTTAACAATAAAGCACAGTAAACGGTAAGGTATAAAAAATTGCATACCTGAAAAGCAAACATGATAAAACATAATAACAATAAAACATTGCAGAATAGAATACAGTAAAAAAGAGCAGAACAATAGAGAGAGAATAAAGAGAGAAAGAACAATAAAACGACAACTATTTTTTTTTTATTTTATATTTTTGTATGTGTTTTTTTTTTTTTTTTTTTTACACTGTTTTTGTAACTAACTTTTATAACTGTAACCGGTTCCAGGTTC